>CM066038.1:357491127-358826842 GCA_033557465.1 Ichthyophis bannanicus | reverse complement strand
CATCTGAAGCAAAAGAGTACAGTGGCCCATGTTCACTGAGACCCGAAGCTAGGGTGATTCGAAGTACCGGAACTTGTGTGGTCACGCCCCTTGCCTCTGGGCTTTCCACCCCTTCACCCACTAGCGTCTTCTGCCTGCTGTTTGTGCCCTTGCATTCAGGCATGTCAGGACTTGAACGGGGGGCAATGCAGCTGGTCCTCAAGCCTCCTGGTATTACTTAAATACAGATTACAGTTGACAACCACTGCCATAATGCAAATAGTGACGTCGCCTTCCCAGTTACATCTTGCGGAGGAAAGTGGGGGATATTATCCAGTGGACTGTCCCCGGTTGGAAAACTGTTTAAAATATACTTAAGAATACATCCTTTTAGTTTGTTTAACATAAAATGGTTTTGGAACTTTCGTTGTCTCCCCAAAAAGCTGTTGGACCTTATTAGATGTGTCCTGAATAGAAACAAAAAAAAAAAAAAAAAAAATTAATTATGGATTAGATGAAAGTAAAATCAGTCAAGAAAATCCAGCCATTCTCAATAAGTAAATTCTAAGTGGGAGACATTATACGGTCCTAAGACATTGAATGGGTTCTCAGGATATTTTACCAACTCTTGAGTTACTCAATAAATGTTTTCTAATTTTTGGTGTCTCTGGCTTGATTTTCTACACACACTCATCGTTTTTTTTTCCACTCCGTTCTCTGGTCTGCCACTCTATTCCTGTTTTTTCTCTTTCCTCTCAGGCATCCCTCCCTAACGCATATAGATTTCTTGTCGGGATTCAGCGCTTTCTCTTTTCTTGTATCTTTCCAATAAGCGGATATTTTAATATCGTTTTCTTTATTTCTCTCTCTTCTGCTTTTCTTTCTAATGGTCTCCTTTTCCTATTTTAACATCTTTTGTGCCTACCCTTGCTTCCCCATTTATTTCCTCCTTCGCAGGCCCAGCATACCTTCTGCCTCCTGTCCTAAATTTTCTTCCTTCTTATCTCCTCGGTTAATTCAGGGTACTCCTCACCCTCTCACAGTACCTCCTCCCCCTGTCCTTCCTCATACCCAGTCTTTTTTCCCCCATCATGGGTTCTTTGTTCTCTCTCCTTATTCTCCATTATCTCCCAATCCAGGCTGTTTCTCTTTCCCTCAGGTTACCAAGTCTCCCCTCTCTCTATTATTCCTGCTAATCCCTTGCCCCCTTACTCTATCCTTTCCCCCATCCATAGGCCTTTCCTGAGTTCCCTCTAATTCTCTTTCCTTTCAGGCATTAGGAGTCCTTTTTTCCATATCCCACTACTCAATGCCTCATAACTCCTTCCCTTTCCCCTGCCATCCTCCCTTTTCCTTTCCATCCCCTCCACCCCCCCCCCCCCCAACCGAGTCCTCTTATGCCTCTGTCTCTGAGTCTTCTTTCTTGTGTCTTTCCTTCTCTCTTCCCCTTCCTGGGTTCTTCTTCCTTAGTTCCTTTCCATTCCATTCTCTCCTCTTGATTATCTCCTATCTCCAAGTTATCTCCCTGTCTATCCTCTTGCCCTATCAGGTCCTTTTCAGCTCTCCCTCTCCTAGTATTCCAAGGTTCCTCCTTCTGTCCCTTGAGTCTTCTTTCACTCTCCATCACTTTTTCCCAACCAGAATCCTCATCTGCCTTTCACGCTCCCCATTTTCATTTTGCTTGAGTCATTCTGTTCATTGTCTTTGCTTTATCTTTCTATTCCCACATCCAATTTCTACTTCTCCCACTTAGGTTCTATATCCTCCATTCCTCAATCCCTGATACAACTCTCCATCAGCCCCATAGAAAACTCTGATACCTTCTTCTGCTGGAAGATTTTTCTCACAATTCCTGGAAGACGCCATTCCAGCCCCCCATCTCTCCACACACCAGCCAATTGAAGGATCTTCCTACATTTCCTCCAAACTTATTGCTCCTAGAAGGTGCTTTCCTGTATTCATCCCACCATCACCACCCACCCTTCGAAGGCGTTCCCAAGAATTTCCATCGGCCCGTGCTAACCCAACAGCTCATCACCACATCACCCATCCCGTGATTCTTGGCACACTCTGCCCTCCATCCTGTATTGTTTCTGCTGCCACTATACTATCCCTGATGCAAGCCTGGCTCTCCCATCCCTAATGACGTTCTTGATCAATCTATTCCCCATGTTTCCCCAGCACGGGGCATGCCATCTCCTCTTTAATCCCCTATCACAGCTGGAGAAGTGGCACTTAAATATCTTGCCAGTTTAACTATTTGCTGTGACAAGGTCAGTGCCTATGAGTATGAGCCATGCGAATCTCCCACATGGCCTATATGTGAAAACTGAGCCATGCAAAGCACAGGAAGCTGCTGCACCTATTCAGATGTTACTAATGATACCAGCAGGGCGTGTTGAGGGAAGGAGAGAAGAGAAAAATAGTTGGTCGGGAGGGGGATTGGATCAAGAGAGGGATGGGCAGGGAGGCTGAGCTGTGGAATCAGGGAAAGTGAGAAGTCTTAGACTCTGCCCCAATAAAATGGGTACCTGTCAGGTTTGCTTGAAGTAATATATTCTGGATGCCCTAGGAAATTGGAGACAATCCTTGAAAATCAGGAGGTGTCTGGTTATAACCTATTACCTGAGAGTAGGAAATTGCAGCTGCAAGGAGACATCCTGAAAGCTAGTCTTTCCACAGTGGGAAAAGACGTGGTTCCAGCCTATAGGAAGAGTACCTGCAGCACCAAATCGGAAAAAAAAAGCTCCAAGGTGGTTGGTTGGTGCCAACTGTCCTTAGAAACAATCTGCTACTGCCTTTGGAGAGGCAGCTAGTTGTACTAGATATAAAGCAGCAAAGGAAGATGTCTCATTCTCATAAGCGAACACTCTATCATATACAGCAGATAATCCTAGCAGGACACCTCCTAGTTGAGACTGAGCCATAGCAAGGTGTGGGTGCCCAGAACCTGACCTAAGTTAAAGCAAAACAGAGAAAAGAAGTAAGGGCACAAGAGCATTGGATGGCTTGAAAATAAAATTTTTTAAATCCATATTCTCCCTTCCTGTTGTCATTTGAAATTATCACGAAAGAGGGACAAAGATGTCTGTGTTCCATGACAAATCTTTCGAGCCAATTTAAAAGGGCTCATCGGATTGCAAGCTTTTGCCTGAACCAATCATCGTACTTTCCAGATGGGACTTACAGACAAAGATAGCTTTTTTTGTATCCTTGGAAAGTAGTATCAATATGGGACAAAATTGGAATTTTTTAAAAATTTAATTTTGCAACAAAATATACATGCAATCCACTTGCAATAAAGGAAAAGCGCCCGAATACTACTACTACTACGAATCCAAAAGAAAACATTCAAAAACAGCAAATCACATACAGTGGCAGTATTTAGACCAATATATTCATGGTGGAAGAGGGTGAGACACTGAGACACACACTTAGGAGAAATGTACTTCAAGGGGAAAAAGGGAATCAGGAAAAAGAGGGATCTCAGAACCAAATCCCATAAGTCTAAATTAAAGGCCTCACCAGAGTAGAAAGTATTTGGCCAAGCAAATGTCTAGAGACAATAAAAATCCGAGCTGAGGGGGCTCAAAAAACAAATACCTAGTATATCAAACGTTAATATACACATTTGCAGGGAAAACAGAGACTAAAGGACGGCAACCTAAATCTAATACAGCTTGTCGCATACCTTAAAATGTTCTCCTTCGATCCTGAGTAGACCTTGGCAAAGATCAGGAAAACCCCAAATCTTTGCCCCCATAAAACAGGTCAGATCTATGCCCAAAAACAAATGTAGCACATGGTCCCTATCTTGAGGAAACACAAAAAAAAAATAGCAAGGTACTGCGTTGCACCACCTCAGACTGGGGTGTTCTCTAATATACCAGTTTTTGCTGATCCCAATGATTCAAATTGCCTGAGACACCCCCAGGGACTCCATTTACTAGGACCAGAAGACTCTGTCCTGGACAGGAAGGTAAAAAAACCTTAACCGTGGTGGGAGAGACAAATTCTCAGGGCAATGTTTAAGAGTATCCAAGAAATATTTCATTTTTTTTAAACAAGGTTTCAGGAGCGATAACAAAGGTGGTCCAGAAAATTAATGAAATGCAGATTGAGAGCCCAAACAGCATTGTCCCAACACTTTTCCAGCTTCTTTTTTTTTTTCTTGAAGGGGGGTCAATAACTTGTCGGGCGTGTGAACCGATCTCCAAAGCGGTAAGATTGTACCTGTATCGCTACCAAGCCGAGTTCACACCAAGTCCTCCACTTTCTTTACATTGCACATCCAAATGAGAGGAATTCAGTGTCCTTTAGTTTGCAACTCGGGCGATGCATGTCCAATGTTTAAAGTAGCCATTGCACAGAAACAATAGAATAGAAACATGATGACAGAAAAGACCACATGGCCTATTTAGTCTGTCCTTCCATATCAACAACTACAACAGTCCACTTTTTACCTTTAGAGATCCTCTGTGTTGGTCCCATGGCTTTTTTGAATTCAGTTACTGTCCTCATCTCTACCACCTCCACTGGGAGACTATTCCATGGATCCACTACTCTTTCCGTAAAGAAATATTTCCGCATATCACTCCTGAATCTATCTCCCTTCACCTCATCCATGTCCCCTCGTAGCAGAACTTGCTTTCAATTGAAAGAGGCTCTCTCCCTGAACATTTATGCCACAGAGGTATTTAAACATTATCTCAATCACTATCACCTCTATCCCGCCTTTCCTCTAAGGTGTACATATTAAGATCCTTAAGTCTGTCCTCATATGCTTTATAATGAAGCCCACTAATCATTTTAGTAGCCACCCTCTGTACCGACTCCATCCTGTTCACATCCTTTTGAAGGTGCGGTCTCCAGAATTGCACACTATACTCCAAATGAGGTTGCACCAAAGGACTTATACAGAGTGGCATTATCACCTCCTTTTTTCTGCTAGCCATTCCTCTCCGTAAGCACCCAAGCATCCTTCTAGATTTTTCTGTCGCCTTTTCTACCTTTTTAGCTACTTTAAGATCATCAGACACAACCACGCCTAGGTCCCGCTCTTCTTTAGTGGCCCAAAAGTACTTCACCTCCTATACTGTATTGCTCCCCTTGGATTGCTGCAGCCAAATGCGTGATCTTACATTTTTTAACATTAAATCCCAGCTGACAAATTCTAGACCATTCTTCAAGCTTAGCTAGCTCCCTCCTCATGTTATCTACACCTTCCTGGGTGTCTACTCTATTGCAGATTTTGGTGTCATCTGCAAAGAGGCAAACCTTACCTGACAGCCATTTGCTATATCACTAACAAAGATGTTAAACAAGAATCGGACCAAGGACAGATCCCTGGGGCACACCACTGGTAACATCCTTCTCCTCAGAGTGAGCTCCATTTACTTGTACTCTTTGTCGCCTCCCACCCAACCAATTTCTAACCCAAGCAGTAACTTTAGGGTCCATCCCTAGGGTGCTCAGTTTGTTTATAAGTCGCCTGTGAGGAACAGTGTCAAAGGCTTTACTGGAATCTAAATACACCACATCTAGAGCTCTCCCCTCAGTCCAACTCCCTGGTCACCCAGTCAAAGAAATCAATCAGATTTGTCTGACAAGACCTGCCTCTGGTGAATCCATGCTGCCTCGGATCCTGTAATCCGCTGGACTCCAGAAACCTCACTATTTTCTCTTTCCGCAGTGTTTCCAATAATTTACTCACCACCGAAGTTAAACTAACCGGCCTGTAGTTTTCAACCACATCCTTACTTCCGCTTTTGGTGTAAAGGCACCACCTGAGCCTCTCTCCAGTCCTTTGGCACCACACTCCCGACTCCAACGAGGCATTGAAAAGGTCAGTCAGTGGAGTTGCTAGAACGTCCACAAGTTCCCTCAGTATTCTAGGGTGTATCCCATCCGGTCCCATCGCTTTGTCTACTTTAAGTTGAGCTAGTTTCTCACGAACACACAGTCTTTTGAAAATTGTTCAAGATGTCCCTCGCTTCTGTTCCTATTTGTGGGTGTTTTCTGAGGTCCTGCTCCAGGTTCTTCATCTGTGAACACAGAACAAAAATATTTGTTAAGCAATTCCGCTTTATCCTTATCAGCTTCTACATATTCCCCCCCTGCACCCTTGAGTCTGACAATACCACTTTTGCCCTTCCTCTTCTCACTAATATATCTGAAAAATGTCTTATCCCCCCATTTTATTGCATTGGCTAGTTCCTCCTCCTTTTGAATCTTTGCCTTCTTGACTACTTTTCTAGCTTCTCCAAGTTTTTTCCAAATACAGATGACTGTGGTCCTATCTCTGTGATCTCTCGTATTCATGAAGGCCTCCCTCTTTTTCTTCACTTTTTCAGCTACTTCCTTCGAAAACCATAGCGGTCTCCTTTTCCTTTTGCCTTTATTTACCATTTTAACAAAAAGGTTGGTTGCCTTTAAAATACCCCCTTTCAGTTTTGCCCACTGTTTTTCTACATCACCCAGCTGTTACCATCACACTAACGACTACCTGATGTATTTGGCACATCTTCGCAAAGTTAGTCTTCCTAAAGTCTAAGATCCTCACCTTGGAATGGATTCTAACAGCCCTAGTCCTAATACTGAACCACACCATCTGGTGATCATTGGATGCAAAATGATCTCCCACTACAACATCAGAAACACTTTCACCATTGGTAAGCACCAAGTCCAGTATGGCCCCTTCACGTGTGGGATCTGTTACCAATTGCCTGAATAGTTCTCCCTGTAGAGAATCCAGGATCTCCTTACTTCTAGATGATACTGCAGCAGGAATGTGCCAATCAACATCTGGCATATTGAAATCTCCTATCAGTAGCACTTCCCCTTTCCTAGCAATGCTGCGTATGTCTTCAATTAACTCTGTCCACCTCTTCCTCTTGTGAGGGAGGTCTGTATATCACACCAATGCAAATAGATTTCTCTTTCCCTCTTTCTAGTTTAACCCACAATGCCTCCTCTCTCCCTTTTAAGCTCTGTAATTCCAAAGCTTTAATAGTAGTTTTTTACATATAGTGCCACTCCTCCTCCCCTTCTTCCTATCCTGTCCTTTCTGAATAAAGTATAGCCAGGTATAGTTACATCCCAGTCATGGTTTTCTGTGAACCATGTTTCTGTAACTTCCACTAAATCCAAGTCAGCCACTCCCACCAAAGCTTCAACATCAGGGATCTTATTTCCCATGCTACGGGCATTTATACACACTGCTTTCTATATGTTACCCCTGTAACCCATTTCCATAAAGGTATTAATGTATCACCTACCTGGGGGCTTTCACTTACCTGGGGGCTTTCTTCACCTATCCCCAATGAATCTAATTTAAAGCCCTCTTCAGTAGATTAGCCAGTCTACTACCGAAGATGCGTTGACCTTTCTTGGACAGATGGATGCCATCTCTGCTCTGCAACCCTTGGAACAGCATCCCATGGTCTAGGAAACCAAAACGCTCCCGATGACACCATCCACGCAGCCATGCATTCATCTCCAGGATGCGAGCCTCTCTGCTTTGGCCTTTACCCTCAACAGGGAGGATTGAAGAGAACACCACCTGTGCACCTAACTGCTTCACCCTCTGTCCCAGAGCCATGAAGTCACTTTTGATACGTTCCAAGGTATACCTGGCAGTATCATTTGTTCCAACATGGATTAGCAACATTGGGTAATAGTCAGTGGGCTTGATGAGTCTCGGCAAACTCTCCGAAACATCTTGGATTTTGGCACCAGGCAGACAGCATACCTCTCTGGACATCAAGTCTGGTCGGCAGATGGACGCCTCAGTACCCCTCAGAAGAGAGTCTCCAACCACCACTATCCTTCGTTTCCTTCTGGTCACTGATTCTGCAACTTTGGGGTACTTGAACTCTGGTTCTTCCCTTTCCAGGGATGCTTTCACCTCCTCCAATTCCAGGGCTGCATAATGGTTCTTCAATTTAAGGGCTGGAGAAGTTGGATTGGTGATTTTGCAGGGCCTGGTGACTTGTGTCCAACCATCGACATTCTGTTGGCACCCATCTTCTCCTGTGCTGGAGAGCTTGGTTGCTGCAAGAAGCATCTCATCAATGTACTTCTCACTGTCTTGAATGCTCCTCAGCCTCGCCACCTCCTCTCTGAGTTCCTCCACTTGTTTCCTCAGAGCTTCAGCATGCAGGCACCCTGCACATGGAACTGGTCCTTCAACTGGCATTAGGACCTCTGTCTGGACCGAGGCAGAAGCTGTAACGGGGGCAACAGCTTTAGCAATATGATTTTTCCCAGCCATTGTTCTGTTCGTGGAGCTTAGGTATCTGTTTAAAGCAAAAGAGAGAGATCTACCAAGTACCAGCCGGTTTTTTTCCCAGCTGTTCTTTCAGGGAAAAAGCAGTTAAATCTCTTTAATTATATTCAAAAGGTGCTGGTCCAATTCTCTGTGATATGTTAAAGGGGGAGGTGCCCTATAAAGCAAGACTGCTCACTAGGGGTGGGTGGGAGTCGGGGTGGGTAGAGAGGGAACTAACACCTGATTAGGTGTTAGCAGTTTCCAAACCTGAGGAGGTTACTAGAGTTCAGCAACCTATTGTGCTCAAGGAAAGTTCCCCTAAAGCACCAAAAGAAAAGTAACCTTGCTTTAAAAAATATACAAAAAACCCTTTTAAGAGCTCCCAGTCAGAGAGCTAGCAATGTAATATAATAAAATCAAACAAACAAACCCTCAAATCCTTACTGTTTGTTGATCTGTAGAGCCCTGGTTAGGAAAGCCTCAACAGGGCAGGTCACTGGAGCCTTTTATGCAGGCCTCAGCTGCACTCAGGAAATCAGGCCCACTAACTCCTGATTAGGTGTTAGCAGTTTCTAAACCTGAGGAGGTTACTAGAGTTCAGCAACTACTGTGCTCAAGGAAAGTTCCCCTAAAGCACCAAAAAATAAAAGTAACCTTGCTTTAAAAAATATACAAAAAACCCTTTTAAGAGCTCCCAGTCAGAGAGCTAGCAATGTAATATAATAAAAACAAACAAACCAACCCTCAAATCCCAATTGAAGTCACTGGAGACTTCAGACCACCACTCCAGAGATGAGAATGGCCTTCCTCCAAATTGAGAGAGATGTCAGGGCCAAAGAAGTCAGACAATCAATGGATGCTACAGCTTGCCAGACACATTACAGGAATACCTTCGGGGGTTTCACTAGCGGGGCTTCCACTGGATCTTGGCAACAGCAGTCTGCAGCTCTGTAGCTTTTGCTGACCCCCCCAGCAGCAGCTGGAGGGGGGCTGCTCGAGAACTCCGCTGCCTCAGCTGTGCCTGTCACCACCTCCAAGCTTATCTGCAATGCCGACTGTAGAGAACTTCTGGCAATATCCTTGCCACTCCGGAAACCTCCCCAAGAGTTAGGCAGAGCTCCACATTACATCAGTCTCCCACTCAATTGAGGTCACCGGAGACTTCAGACCACCACTACAGAGATGAGAATGGCCTTTCTCCAAATTGAGAGAGATGTCAGGGCCAAGGAAGGAGCCCTCTACTGATAGCTCTGACACAGCAGCCATGGGACCGGCACTCCGGACACCTGGGGAGCAAGCAGCTCAGTGATAGTGGCTTGATGAACGGTAGGTTTAGGGGACAAAGGAGGGGTCTTTGCCGTGATTTCAGCCTTCTGTTTGCCCATTAACAAAAGTATAAAGGAGCTCGAGAAAAGAGCGGCTCACTCATCATCCAGCTAAGGCGCCATTGGACAGATTGAAATTTTATTTTCCTAATGGAATCAGAAGGTTTTGCTCCATTATGGGAAAACATCTACTGGAGAGGACATAGAGAAGTGACACCAAATTTAGTATGAGCTGCTCTGGATTTCTCATTGTCACTAGTCACTCCTATTCATTACTTTAATGAGTGGAGTGGAGTGGAGGAGTGGCCTAGTGGTTGGGGCAAGGTACTTCAGGCTGGAAGGTCAGGGGTTCAAATCCCACTAGAGGACAGCAACCTTGGGCCGGAAGGACTGGGGTTTTCTAGTCCCACAGGTGTTCCTTGTGGTCTTGGGCAAGCCACTTAACCCTCCATAGCCCATGTTCCCTGTAAAATAGTTATCTCCAAGTTATAATGCCCTGTTCAATGTAATTTCAGTTTGTTCAATGTAAACCGCACTGATGCAGAATAGCGCGGTATATAAGAGAATGTAAATAAATAAAAAATAAAATAAATCTCATTGTTTCTCAAGACCACAAATACTAAATTTTATTTATTTATTGAGATTTATTAACTGCAATACCAAATATCTGCTTGGAGTAGTATACAATGAGCATAACTAATGAAGAAGAAAAACAATTGCATTCCTCACCAACAGTCATAGTCCGTTCCCCCCTGCTTTTCACATCTTCCTTGCACCTCTTGCCCTCCTTATTCGACAGCTTGGTATTATTACGCAGATATTATTCTACTCCACCAGACTTGCCCGTCCCTTCCTGACATAACCCTCCTCAATACTTGTCTCACCTCTGTTCATGACTGATTGTCCTCCAATTTCCTCCACCTCAATCCTCAGAAATCCACTGCCACCTGGATTACCTTTGGTTCTCCCCAGCCCCCCTCCCTGGCCTCTACTGCTATTCCTCTGGACTTGTCCTTCAGGTATTTGGGTGTCACCCTTGATTCTTCCCTCTCCTTTTCCAAGCATATTTCTTCAGTTACCCTCCGTGTTTTTTTTCACCTCTGCCAGCTGCGGGCGGTCCGTCCTTTTCTTAATCCTGCTTCTTTAACCACTCTTCTTCTGTCCTTTGTCACCTCCAGGATTGACTATTGTAATGTCTCCTTTGCCGGACTTCCTCATTCACAACTTCACCGTTTTCAGCTTCTACAGAACACAGCTGCCCACATTCTCACCTCCTCATCCTGCTATGACCACATCACTCCCCTCCTTGCTCAGCTTCACTGGCTTCGTGTTCGGTTCAGAATCCAATATAAAATTCTCATTTTTACTCATCGGACCATCCACTCCACTCTCCCTCAGTATCTAGCTGACCTTCTCCATCATCACACCCCTCATTGTCTTCTACGCTCTTGTTCACAACTATTGTCTAGTTCTTCCTTCTCCTGCACAGGCACATCTTGAAAGCACCCGTTCCTCTGCTTTCTTTTTCCTGGACCGCTCCCTCTGGAACTCCTTTCCCCTTCCCATTCACACAGAATCTTCTTTTACCAGCTTTAAGGCTGCTTTAAAAACCCACTTGTTTCAATGTGCTTTCGGTCTCTCATGTTCTCCCCCCTGATTTGTCAGTTTTGTCTTGTCTCCTCTTTGCTTTCTCTTGGCTATCCTGTCATTTATTGGTGTTCTTTTCCTTGTGTTTTCAGCAGTTTTTTATTATTATTTATTGTAAACCGCTTTTATGTTTCAGACTAAGAGGTATATCAAGTATTTTAATAAAGATAAAGATAATAAAGATAGTACCCCACAACATTAAGATAGCCCTCTATTAACCTACAACCCCCTCTTCCTATCAAATACTTCAGCTTCCTACCCCATCCCCAAATGTCTTTGAAACAGAAAAGTCTCCAATGCTCTACAAAATGTCTAAGGGGCATCGATAAGGTCATAGCTCCCTTGGAAAGGAATTCCACATGATAGGTGCTTGGACTGAAACAATGCAGAACTTTTCACAAGACTTTGTGCAGAGGGGCCACCAATAAGTGGTCTAACTGAGACCACAAGGGATGGTTAGGAATGTAAGCCACCAACTCAGAGGGGCAAGGTAGTCAAGGGCCATGTTATGTAGAATCTTGAAAGTAAGTACCAAGATCTTAAATTCTATCCAAAACCTTACTGGCAACCAGTGAAACTGGATAAAAACAGCAGTCACGTGATCTAATTTATATAACCTCTTAATGAGCTTTGCTGCGGTGCTGTGCATCAACTATATGCATTGCATATTATTTGGGGTACACCTAATAACAATACATTGCAATAGTCCAGATAGGGCATTAAGAGAGCTCTCGTAACTTCATTCAAACAGGCTTCGGACACAAAGCCATAACTGACAGATCCGGTATAACACCAGAAAGAGGATTCTAACCTGGTAGGAAACGTGTACTTATTAGCAAATGGAAATCCAAGATCAACCCCAAGTCACAACACTTGGATTGGATACCCTGCACATCTCTCCCATTGAGCAAGATGTCTACCCCTCCCCCTTCATCCTTAAAGAGGAACAATTCTGTCTTGCCAACATTAAGTTTTAATCCCATCATTCAGTACCAACTCAAAAAAGGGACAACTGGACATGAACCACTGTGTTTAAGTCACAGGGATCAGGGCCTGCACATTGTCAGAATATGCATAGTATGCCATCCTTGCCACAGGCATAGCCCTACACAAAGGGACCATAAAGAGATTAAACTGGTACGGGGAGAGCATTGATCCCTGTGGTACCCCCTGTTCTAAGGTAGAAGTCACAGACAATTCCTCACCCAACTGGACGTCTCTGGCCTATGCCCTAAATAAGACACAGACCATGCTGGGTGGGTCCTGATGGCATAATTGGATGATACCAGCTTCCTTAGATGCTCAATGCCTAAAAAACAGTATGCCCTACCTTTCTCTTGCAAAGTTTGGCCTGATGTCAATTAAAGGAGCTATAGACCGCTGCATGATTGATCCTACCAGTATTAGGGCCTGGACTTGAACAGTGAGCTAAAGCCTAAGAAGCAAGCCAGGACCTTGAGACCTAAAACTTGTCTTGGATCATTTGCCCCTCTGCCTGGTTCTTAGGGTCACCTGTGTGCAATTGAAATGCAGAACAAGGCTTTTTTTTCCATTTGGGTTAATAATGAAAGAACCATATTCATTGAAACAATGTGTTAAATTGCACGATAGAGTCTATAAGGCAGAATCTATGGCTAGATTGAAGCTGCGGACATTTACACCAGTTCAGGAGCCCTTGTAAATATATGCAAGGACAATATGTGCGACCATGCATATTTTCAAAGAATGCATGTACTCTGTGATTCCATTCACTCCCCACTAAGACTCTGCTCAAGAACACATTGACACATACATCGCATACAAGTACGCACTGTCTTGTTGCCAGGCACGTTTTTCACTAGATATACTAAATCACCACAGCACCCTTCCCAAAATTATTGAAGTCTCTTTTTGTAGGATGGGACCAAGGGAAGTTAGAACAAATCCTAACCACACCAGATGGCACCATCCATTTTATTCATTAAACAAAGGCTGCAAAACAGCATAAAACGTCACTTATCTCCTGAAGAAGTTTTCAATTTTGCTGTGATACATAATCCATTGAGAGTAAGGCACGACGTGCACGTTTCGGAGATGACTCCTGTATCAAGTGCAGTGCTCTTCACCATGTATCAACTGTCAAACAATGCCGAGTTCCCCACCCGGTTTAATCTCTGGAAGGATCCTCTGAGTGGCTACCCCAGCTATCAATCACAGCCATACTCCAATCAATCGGCAGGGAAAACCCCACAAACCAGGGGAACCCTGCCGCGTCATGGATTAGGTTCTCAAACGATACTCCCCCATTCAATCTCCTTATTTAGTCCAAGGGGAGTTGCTCACAGTGTTGCAATAAGGAAACACGATCACCCCCCCGAGGGTCCAAAGGGACGTGATCAATTATAGTCCAGGTCAGATGAGCAAACTCATGATTTTGTTGCAAACAATGATCTACGATAGGGGCAGAAGAAACCTGATTGCGGACACGGGAGGCATGTTCACCCAGCCGTGTTCTCATAGCCCGAGAGATCCGCCCGACATAGAGCAAAAGGCAGGGACATTGTATAAGGTATACTACAAAAGACGATGCACAGTCAGTATCCCATTTTCGATAAAAGGACCGACCAGTCTTTGGATGAATCCATTCTTTCCCTTCCTGAGTAGAAGCACAATAAAGGCAATTACCACAACGGGTGTGGCCAATAGTCCGTGTAGGAGGCACGTTTTTCAAGCACAACCCATTGAGTAATTTTATAAAAACCATTTCCTTCAGGGTTTACCCATGGAAAAAGTTTATAAATTACCCTCCATGTATATTGGAGGACTTTTTAGATGACTTGCATGCTTTTACTTGTGTAAACAGCAGTGTTCACGTGTAAATTTTAGAAAGCTGATATTTTGGATCCCCAGCATGCACAGTTTCTAAGGGGATCTGTTGTGGGCAGACTAGAAAAGTAAGTGTGTATTTCTGATTTTACAGTGGCACATCATGCTTACTTTAAAAAAAATCTGGCCATCAGTATTTATGATTACTCTGCGGCAAACATGTTAGCTAACTGCTTGTTTAGCCATAGGGTTTGGAACACCTCAAATTAAAAAAAAAAAAGAATTAATTTCAGTTGGCTTCATTCCTTAATTGGATCTTTCTGGACATCCAGTTTTGTAAAATCCAGCACTTATATGATGGTTCTTTTCTTTTGAACGTGTTTACTAATTTAGTTTAGTTTAATATACTTTAACCCCACCTTTTGCAAAAATACCAATGTGGTTTACTATCTAAAATTAACAAAAAGAACATACAAACAACAGGGGTCGATGGTTAAGCTCCTTGGTCTATGGTTCTTTTAAACCCCGGCTATAGCGTTTAAAATGAAACAGGATATTCAGGGCCAGAATCTGCATATCCACTGGTATTAACTATCTGGCTTCAGCGCTGACCTCCAGCACTATCAGATAGTAGCGAAATTCAGCCACTATCCACATAGCAAATCATATTAAGTTAGCACTGCTTTTATTCCTGACCTAACTTTATGCGGTTAGTTATTTGGTTAGTGGACTGAATATTGCTGCTAACTAGATAACTCTGGAGACTACCTACGGACTGCTCCGACACTATCTGGATAGTGCTGCAGTGACCAGAGTAGATAGTGGTACTACCGCATAATCTCACTGAATATCAGCCCCATAAATATCAAGACCTCACATTAAACAAAAAAGAGACTGAACTAAAACAGTTAACAATACAAAATCAGCGAGCCTTTTGTAAAATACTCAGGAAACTGTCACTTCTCAACCTGGACATTGCAGTTCCTACCTAGAAGCCCTATGCAAAATCAGGCTTATTATGTATTCATTTTCCTTCATGTCCCCAGATGGCAATGGCATTTAGTTAATGTGCCAAATGAGTCTCCTGTGTGGGATAGATTCTGACTGTTGTCTGAATTTTTTTCTTTTTATGTCTAGATGGAGTAGCCTTTATGGGAAAAAGGGTTAGTGCCTGTTTTCACATGAAAAAGTTCTATATATACTGTGTTTTTTTAATGCCCGTGTAAGAATGTTTGCACAATTGGAGAACTTGCAGTAGCTTAACTCTGTGGTCTATGCATACGACGACCTCGAGTTATAAGTATATAAGATGAAACACTCACAGGACTTAAAAACTGTTTTGTTTTGGCACTGTGACTGGGGAGAGTGATGTGTGTAAGAATTAGCTATAGCAAGCCCAGTGGATTTTTAAAATGGAGTTTATGCATGGTTTATTTCACTTAGTACCATGTAAGTGGAGGGTGATGTAAACCCACCTAACTAGTGTGTCCTTGGAATGGAACTCAACGTGCATTCCCTCTTGAGAGAGGATGTTTATTAACTTTTTGGCAGATTATTGATCTGATTACTGGTCACCTATATTGGCTGTTATTTTTGCTGTGATTTATGAGAGCATGTCCTTAACATTTATCTAACATTCTTTTGTTATAGAAAGGATTCATAGATATTATAGGAGAATGCCCATAATGCTTGTCATATAACTTGCTTTAGGTGCTATATTGAAGTGTCTCACTTGAGGGCACAAGGATCTAAAAGAGGAGAGAGTTGTAGCCTCTGGGCAACATGATATGTTCCAGAAAGAGGGAACCCTTGTATGTTAGGGTATCCCACAGAGAGACGTTGTAAGCGGTCTCTAGGAGAGGAAATATGTTCAATCAATCATTCAGTCAGTCAGTCAATGAATCTAGGAAGAGAAAGTTTGGGGTAAGAACATGCTAATCAACCCTCTGAAGAAGAAACCGAGGATGCATTGTTTGCAGAAGGCCTAGCAGAGAAAGAAAATGCCTGGCTCCTGCTGAAGCTGTAATTTTCTAGAGGTCTATGAATCATGATAGTAGAATGATCCATTACAGTGAGACAGAATCCCAGAATAGTTCAATGAGTTTGAGTGTAAACCCTTCTTTGTTGTACCCTTGTAACATGGGGAGCCCAAGGATCCACTACCACCACTACTGAACATTTGTATAGCGCTACAAGATGTACGCATTGCTGCACTGACACATGTAAAAGACAATCCATGCTCATCAGAGCTTACAATCTAGTCGAGACAGACAACACAGTAGCTGTAGACATGGGATATCTCTGGAGGGAATGGTAAGCAAAGGAGATTAGGTGAGTCAAGATCTGAAAGCGGCAGCAAACAGGTGAGTTTTCAGTCTGGATTTGAAAGGCCAGAGAAGGCGCCTGACGTATACACTCAGGTAGTTTGTTCCAGGCATAAGGAGCAACAAGGTGAAAGGAGCAGTCTGGAGCTAGCAATAGAAGAGAAGGGCACAAATAGAAGCAGGGAGGGGTGTAGGGAGAGATAAGAGAGGGAAGGTAGTGAGGCGCTGCAGAGTAAATGTTTGAAACTAGATGTGGAACCAGATAGGGAGCCAATGAAATGACTTGAGAAGAGGGATAATATGAGCATGACGATGCTGGTGGAAGATTAGCTGTGCAGCAGAATGTTGAACAGATTGAAGGGGAGAGAGTTGATTCAGAGGGAGACCAGAAAGGAGTAGGTTATAATAGTCTAGACGGGAGATGACTAAAGAGTAGTTAAGTGTCTGTTGTGTGTTCAGAAAGGAATGGGCGAATTTTGTTGATCTTATAGAAAAAGAAACGGCAGGTTTTAGCTATCAGTTGATGTGTGTGGGGAAGGAGAGAGAGGAGTCAAAGACGATCCCAAGGTTGTGAGTTGAGGAAACAAGGAGGAGTAGAGAGTTATCCACAGAGACTGAGAAAGGAGGAAGGGGAGAGGAGGGTTTAGGGGGGGAAAAATAAGAAGCTCAGTTTTGGCCATGTTCAATTTTGAGTGACAGTGAGACATCCAAGCAGCAATGTCAGAAAGGCAGGCAGAGGTCCGGGCCTGGATTGCTGGATAGATTTCAGGTGTAGAGAAATAGATGTGGGAGTCATCAGTGTAAAGATGGTACTGAAAGCCATGGGAAGAGATGAGTAAACCAAGGGACTGGGTATAGAGACAGAAAAGGAGTGGACCCAAGACAGATCCTTGGGGTACACCAACTGAGAGTGGGATAGCAGTAGAGGAGGATCCACCAGAACAATCTTTGAAAGAGCACTGGAAGGAATAAGAAGAGAAGCAGGATAGCACAGAGCCCTTAAAATCAAGCGAGGACAAGGTATTGAGGAAAAGGTTGTGATCAACAATATCAAAAGCAGGAGAAAAGTCAAGAAGGATAAGGATCAAGTAAAGGCCCTTGGATTTAGCCAGGAACCAGATCGCTGGAGACTTTGGCAAGATCCGTTACAGTAGAATGCAAAGGACAAAAGCCAGATTGTAAAAGATCCAGAAGGGCTTGAGAGGAGAGAAAGTCGAGGCAACGGTGGTGAACCACACATTCAAGTAATTTAGAAATGAAGGGGAGGAGGGAGATGGGTCAATATTTAGAAGGACAGGTAGGGTTTGGTGAGGGTTTATTGAGGAGAGGTATCACCACAGCATGCTTGAAGGCTGCAGGGACAGTTGCAGTGGAGAGTGATAGGTTGAGAAAATGAGAGATGGAAGGGACAACAATGATGGAGATGAAGCTTAGGAAATGGGTGGGAATAGGATCAGAGGAGCAGGTAGTGAGTTTGGAGAAGGAAAGAAGTTGTATGGTTTCCTCCTCAGAGATCATAGAAAAGCAAGAAAGGGAAGCAGAGGTAAGGGGAGAAGTTGGGAGTGAAGAGAGAGAGGAGGGGAACTGGTGACTTGTGGGGAATTGGAGTGTGATCTTGTGGATTTTGTCAGTCAAGGTTTGGGCAGAAAGGGAAGGAGGGGTCAGAGGCAGAGGCGCTTTGAAGAGAGAGTTGAGAGTTGTAAGGCGACAAGGGTCAGAGGCAAGAGAGTTAGTCAGATGGATATAATCCTCTTGTTTGGTGAATGCTATGGCTGACTGGAAAGAGACAAGCATGAATTTGAAGTATAGAAGGTCCACAAGGGTGCAGGATACGAGCCAAGTGCACTCAGCTGAATGGGCACAGGAATGTAGATAGTGGGTAGTGGAAGACTGCCAGGGCTGGGGTACAGTATGCCTTACAGGACATGGCATGGGTGGAGCAAGAGCATCCAGAGCAGAGGAGAGTGCAGCGTTATAGGACGCTACTGCCTCATCAACTGACTCAGATGACATACTGGAGGAAAGGGGTTAAGAGATAGTGGAGGAGAGAGCCAAAGGGTCAATAGCATGAAAATTTCTAAAAGGTATGGTCTAGAACTAGACTGAAGTAAAGTCTGAAATCTACATGTTGAACTTGAACGCAAAACCTTAGTACAGCTTTTTTTGAACTGTGCGAGGGGCATGGTTAGCAGACCTCACTGCATTAATCCTAGTGAGCAGGATATTCAGTGTCACATATCCGGTTTGTACCACTGAATATCTCCTCCCGACACTGTTGCATGCCCGATACGAGCTGCGTAGCATCGGGACATTCTGGGGGCAGCGCTAGGTCAGTGGTGATAGTCAGGCATTGTCCAGTTAAATTTAGCTGGAAAATCTTAGCACATAAAAGGCTAGCCTAAATCACCTCTGCCTTGTTAACATTGACTATCTGGGTCTAATTTACCATGGTGATGACCAGCCGCTTTACAAGTGCTGGCTGCCTCCATTGAATATCAGCCCCTGTATGTTTATATTTTGTTACGTGAGGTTGGAACCATACCGTTGAGTGTGGATATATTTTAATGTCTAGGCAACATTAAAATCAGATACCACAGGGAGGATTTGGTTACCCTTGCTATTGAATGCTTTCACCTGTGGTTCACTATACCACTATCACTCAGATTTTTCTTGAATCTAGTTAGTCTGTTTTTTAAAACACTCACTACAAATGCGCATGAGATAGATTTGCATGTATTGCCTCCATCAAGTGCAAATCTATGCCAGGTTCATTTATTGTGTAGGTCATGAAAACCAAGCGCTCCAGGACCAGCTTGGGAAACGTTGCACTAGACCATCCAATTGATCAATTATTATTAAAGAACCTTTAGGCTATCAGAAATTGACTGCCTGAACAATCAGTTACATGTATTTCATTCTGTCACCATCCCTAATCTGTGTCGTCGTCTTTGTTTCGCTCTAGGGCATCCTTTCTGGCTTGAATGTCTCTCTTTCTCTTTTGTTAGTATTTTGTGTCTCTTTTTTTTGTGCCTGCAGTTTGGCAACGCTTTGCTCTCTCATCTCTCTATAGTCCGGTATCTACTTTCTCCCTTCTTTCTTTCTTTCTTTCTTATTGAGTGTTGGAGTAAGTAATAAGGACCTTTCACAGGAAAGTTAAAAAGTCCTGCTCATCCTTCGTCATGCTTCTCTTTGGGTCCCAGTCCAGCTAAACTAGCACAGAAAATCAACCATTTTTCCAGCAATGCAAATCAATCATCTTTCTTTGAAACTTTTATAATCAGCTGGTCCACCAAATTAGTCCTCAGCGGTGAACAACATGGATATGTGATGTGGCCTTTTAAAAGGACGTCCAGATGAAATCTGAGGCATCCAGGGCAAAAACGTCCAAAAAGCCCTCCAGGGACTTTTATGTGTCAGCCTGATTTTGGAAACATTGGTGTCCCCAAAATGGACTGCCACACTAGTGTCTACATAGACATCCCCACTAGAAAATCCAGGGTCAGGGACATCTATCCTATGCTGAATGAAATCTATTTTACATGCAGGGATCTGCATCAGTGTGCCAAAGAGAAATCAAGTGTACAAGTTTCCATGAAGTTTTCGTTATCAGTAAAATTATAGGGCTTATTAGAGTACCTTCTTCTCTATGCCCTCCAGATTTTTGCATGGCAGAGCAAGAGCTTTTCCAATGTCTATTCGTACCTTGGAGCAGATGTAAACTTGGATGCGGCTCAGGAGGTGCAGGGTGTTTCTGACATCAGATGTGGATGTCCAAGGTCTTGAGAATACTCCAGACATGCCTACACCACATCCCCATTTAGCCTTGGATATCCTCACACCAGGGACGTAATTAGAACCACTTTCTAAAATGGCTCCAGGGACATCTCCGTGCTCTGGATGTCTATATGCCCATTTTCAGATATCCAAAGCAGGAATAGGACTTCTTTCTTCCCATGGTTTTCAGTACCATCTCCTGAGGACTCTCACATCTACCGCTCTACACCTGAAATCTCTCCAGCAATCCAGGCCAGCATCTCTGCCAGCCTTTCTGACATTGCTACTTGGATGTCTCAGCACCACTTGACATTGAACATAGCCAAAACTGAGCTTCTTATTTTTCCTCTAAACCCTCCTCTTCCCTTCCTCAATGTCTGTAGATAACTCTCTACTCCTCCCCGTCTCCTCAGCTCGCAATCTTGGGGTCATCTTTGACTCCTCTCTCTCCTTCTCCACACACATCCAACTGATAGTTAAAACCTGCCATTTCTTTCTCTACAACATGAACAAAATTTGCCCATTCCTTTTTGAACACACTATTAAGACCCTTATCCACTCCTTAGTCACCTCCCATCTAGACTATTGTAACCTGCTCCTTGTTGGTCTCCCTTTGAGTCATCTCTCTCCACTTCAATCTGTTCAACACTCTGCTGAGCGGCTAATCTTCTGCCAGCCTTGTTATGCTCATATTACCCCTCTTCTCAAGTCTCTTCATTGGCTTCCTATCTGTTTCCACATTGTTCAAACTTCTCCTGCTGACCTATAAGTGCATTCACTCTGCAGCTCCTCACTACCTTTCCTCTCTTATCTCTCCCTACACACCTCCTCAGAACTCCGCTCTTCTGGCAAATCACTTCTATCTGTGCCCTTCTCTTCTATTATGAACTTCAGACTTTGCTCCTTTCACCTTGTTGCTCCTTATACCTGGAACAAACTACCTGAGTCTGTACATCAGGCGCCTTCTCTAACTTTTCAAATCCAGGCTGAAAACTCACCTCTTCGCTGCAACTTTCGGATCTTGACTCACCTGATCTCCTTTGTGTTTTCTTACTATTCCCCCTAGCTATATCCCATGTCTACAGCTACTGTGTTGTCTGTCTCGACTAGATTGTAAACTCCGATGAGCAGGGACTGTCTTTTACATGTGTCTGTGCACTCTGCGTATGCCTTGTAGCGCTATACAAATGTTCAGTAGTAGTAGTACTATAATAACCATTATAATACAACAGTATAAAATCAGATAATAAACACAAGTAAAATGAATCATAAAATTGAGCTCTAAAACTCATTTTGTATTAAAACCCACCTTGATACTAATAACTCCCTTCATCCACCTCATGGACACAAAACCAAAATAACAATCTTTTGACCAATAAGATATAGAATTGGACCAATAATAATGGGACATATGTGCTCCAGGTTATCTGTAATATATCACAACAGCTCTTGTGATTGATCATATTAGGATCTTTCCCTATAAGCGTCTCTACACACTTTAAAGAGCCATTCATCATGCAAGTATTCTTCCAAAACTATATGAAAAATAAATATTTCTTCCGATGGCTGGGTGGGGGAGATGATTATCTGGAGACTTTTTGTTGCTAAGAAATGGCCTTTTTCCCACATTATCTGGTCAACATTCCTGAAAAGTTATGTGGGAGTCCTCCACCCACTCTGCTGTTGCTGGGGGAGGTACTCCGATATCGTGTTTTTAGTCACGAGGAGCAGGCAATGTCTTGCGACTAATAACGTGATATCGCAGCACCTCCTCCCATGGCAGCAGCAAAAGCAGAGGATCCGCACTCGGTTTCACTGGAATGTTGTTATCTAGTAAACAAATGTATCCAGTATAATGCATTTCATACAACAGTTCCCACCACAAACATACCTCAGACTAATATTTGAAAGTTGGCTAACGCATTTCCTTCTGTACCTCACATCAAATATTCGAGTTTCGGTGTTAAGAGATTACAGCAGGAGAAGTCAAAGACACAAGAAGAATATTCCCAGGGGTTCTTGCATGGTCTTCTCCCAACACTTTAACACCAGTTCCCATCCAACTGACAAACAATTTCCAGAAAAATGTAACATATAGAACACAGTTTAAATCATGTTCACTTACCTGAATAGGATTTGTTTTTAAGGACCCCAAGAAATACTGTGGATTTCAAGTTGATGAGTAACTGTTGGCAAATATTGACAAATGCTGGAATCCACAGTAGTCACCCTGAACTTTCAATCATCAAATAGCAGCATACAACGAATATACAAGGAATTGCTCAGATGCATCCTGACAGAACTTTGGCCTTTCCTGTCCATTTATTGCCTCAGAAATCTCTTCCTTCTTATGAGTTCAAATGACTCAAGCCCATGCCAGGCCTGTACACTACCCTGCTTGTTGGGGAAGTGGTTGAAAACTGAAGTGGTACAGGCTCTTTCCTCTGTTACTTTTTTCTGTTTCAATTTATTTAGCTTTATTTATCAGCTGATCACCAAGGTGCTCAAAAACGGTTTATAGGAACAAAACATATTAACAGTTTAAGTGAACACAAAATCCACAACAAAACATATATTAAACATCAAACACAAAACATTCACATGAAAGTATTATGAGTAAAACATCTAATCCCCATTCACAGGACATTCCCTCAAAACTAGGGAAGCGAATAGCAAAAGTTTTTAATTCGGTTCATGTTCTGTTCAAACACTCATTTGGTTTGTTTTGGATGCCAAGTTATTTGGACCATTTGAGTCCATTAAAGTTAATGGCGCAAATAACTGTTCACCCTAACAGTAGTTTTCCATCTATTTATAGTCAAATCTGCTTAAATCTTGCTGGCATGCATCTTCCACAGACTCAACAGCACTTCAAGACATCTAGAGTGGCACAAGGATACTATGACGTGAAAAGAAGGGCAAAGCAGTACAAACAATAGAATGAAGTCAAGGCATGGAGTGTGGGTAAATCTGCATCAATACTGGCAGGAAAATCCCAAGGCATGGAGAGAAAGGTAAAGCTGAATTGACACTGGCAAGAAGATCCCAAGGCATAGAGAGGCAAAGATCCATTAACATTAGTAGGAAGACCCCAAGGTATGGCAGGAAGACCCCCAAGGTACCAGGAGAGGGATTAAAGCAAAACCAACATTGGCATGAAGACCTCAAATCCTTTTAACATGGACTAACAAAGCACCAGAGAGTTCAATCAGGGTCAGAGATTTCCAAGAAAATGAGCCTGTTTGAAGGTATTTCCCACATACGGAGCATCAGCCGTTCCAGGATGGGAGAGATGGGCACTGTGAGCAATTCCCTCAGAGGGGCTTTGTACTGGAGGATTTCTAACTCATCCACCCAAGGGTCCTCCTCTAATTCCATCAGGAACAACTAGGGCCTTGAACATGTCCTTGATGAAGTCAAGGAACCTGATGTCCTCTGGTGGAGACCACCGCTGGGGCTCCGAAGCGGAAGAGTCCGAGGGGATGTCATGATGGCGACGAGTATCAGGCGACTCCTCATCCTCCATTTTCCATTCGGAGTAGTCCATCAAGGAAGGAAGGATGGTCCGTGGGCCCCTCAGCTAATCCCAGCCCACGGCCCTCCCAGATGTAGTAGTTTGGGAGAATTTGACGGCAAGAGTCTACTTTTATTGCACTGCTAGAGGGATCACATGAATGGACTTTGGGCCCCCCTTCTTTGAAAAGTAGATTGGCATGAATTTTAAAAGTTAATTTGTAATGTTCACTAGGCTGTTACAGAGGTGCTACTACTGTCAGGGCTGGTGCAAGGATATGAGGCACCCTAAGGAACTCCTCATTCCTCCCACCCCTCTCCAGGATCAACAGAAGCAGAAATGATATTAAAATAGCGATGTAGCATTTACCCAAAGCTTCTGGCACTGCGTGCAGTTGGTGCTCGCTTTAATCACCCACTTATGCCCCCTCCGATACAGGATTCCTGTTTCCATAGGAGGCGCTTTGGAGCAAGTTCACCAAATGAGTTAGTTTTGTGTATCATATAAATCACGCAAAAATATCATATTATTGTATATTCACTTAAATATCTAATTTCAAATTTAAAGAGGAAAATACCTCAGAGATTGTCCTTCCTTTCATTTATGAGACATTGAATGCACTCACTTAAGTCTTGATTTGGCTAAGAGGACTCATCTTCATAGGGCATAAAAACCCCTTTGTTTTATTATTTTTTAATTTTTCAATATTTTTAATTTCTTCATTCCACAAAAGTAACTTACTTAATATATCTTATTTATTTTATTTATTTAACTGTATTTATATCCCGCTTTTCACCGGGTCAAAGCGGTCTTACAGTGAAATCACACTCATCATGGCCATGTTTCACTAACCACCTGCATTGCGAGTGTGTATTTAATGTCCAAATGGCTGCAACTGTAATTAGAACCAAGATTTATACAAACATTTTCAGCATCTAAAACAGCATAGAGTTGATTCCTTTTTCAATAAACAACATGCCTTTGTTTAGGGTTAAACTTGCTGCTTCATGCAGGTCACCCCCCTCTTATTTGTTGAAGTGTAAAAGATATTTAAGTTTGTTTTGATTTCATTCTCTTGCTATAAAGAGATCCTCTGTGTCTGTCCCATCCCATTTTGAATTCCGTCACTGTATTTGCCCCCACCACTTCCTTCGGGAGGGCATTCCATACATCCACCACTCTTTCATTGAAAAAGTATTTTCTGACATTGCTTTTAAGTTTATTTCCTTCCAGCTTCATTTTATGCCCTCTAGTTTTACAGTTTCCCCTTCTTTGAAGAAGGTTTATTTGTTCATTAGTAACCCTTTGTTTTAGTTTTGTGTATACCATGACAGTCATGAACCCCACTTGTAAGCCGGGGTATGTGGAGTATGATCTCATTCTCTCAAATTTACTGCTAATGTTCGGCGTAGTACTTATATTGTGCCAAAGAGAGCCTCCTTCTGGAGTTCATAAGAGGTAACATGTATGGGTAATTTATCAAGGCCTGCTTGGAAATTCTTCTTAATCAAGCCTGTGTGCACCCAACACGATGGGAAATAACTTAGTATCTTTCTGCCACATTTTCCTGGTCTCTGACTGCATTTCTTGGTACTTGAAGATCTTCTCTTTCTCAACGCAATTCACAGAAGAGTTGCTTGGGACTTCTATAATCATTGCCGTTCTGGTGCGCTCCCGGCTCTGTGGCTAAGGTAAATGTCTTATCTCTATAGCTGTTGGAAATGTCCCCATCTTAACTTAAGGTGTGAACTCTGCTACTTACGCTAGTCGTTTATAAAGACAAATGGGCACCTACTTATTTTTATAAATAGCACCTACCCATGTGGCCCTGTGATAAAATTTCCCTTCATATGCATAGTTGGGTGGAACACACATGCTCTGTCCTAGCTCTAGCTGGGCACTATATGCATGGTGCAGCAGAAAATCAATGAATAAGGGACTTATATATTTAGTGGCAATTGCTAAATCTTGGACCCATTGTTAAAACTATCCATGGCATTCCTTTCAAATCAGTTTGAAACTACTTCTGCAGCATTAACAAGAATGTTGGTCAAAGCCCATTTATAGCTAGCATAAGTAATTGAAGAATTCTGTCTGCCTCTTTTTGGGTATCAGAAGCAGGCTCTCTAAAGCTGTGTACTTTTGCTCATCTTGAGAATACCTGTCTAAAACAAACTAGTCTATTGTACTTACATGGGCACAATATATCCTTATAGTAATACAGAATTTGTTGCTTTATTCATACCAGTAAGGCGGGTGGTAAGGGTATTAATCAACCTAGGTGAACCTTAAGCTTTGTATCCCCAATTAACTTCTAGGGGTTTAGCCATCCCAATCCAGAATGGAACATTAAACAGAGCAACCCTAATAATCACCCCAACAGCAGCCCTCCCATGATGATCAGGGCAACCCAGTGGAAACAAGAGAGTAGCAGGGCAACTCATAATGCCAGGCAACTGCATATTTAGTGGCATAAACAGGGTAAGGTACCAAACAAAAGGAAGAGTACAATAGTAGCCTGAACATCTCAAGACACTAACAGGCCAATGCGGGCATGTAGAAAGGGGCTCATATGCAAATGAGCAGGTTAAACTGTGCACAGAATGGCAGCGTTAATCTGGGAAAGCAAGCCAAACACATGCGCACAAGAAGTCAGCGCAGGTTTGGCATGCTCTCCTGGAGAAATGGGCACCGCGTGGCTAATTTGCATAGGGAGCCCCGACAGTATGTTGATGGCATCAGGGACTTTCCCCAATGCCTAGATCATCTGAGGGGAGTCCAGGCATCGGGAAAAGTCCCTGATGCCATCAAAATAGTCGGGGTCCGGTGCCCCCAACAGAGAGCAAATCTCTGGTGGCCCAGCAGCCCCAATCCCCCCACCCCCTTCCCCATAGCTTTAGAAATGAGCAGGAGTTTTAACAGAATCCACAGCAATAAAGAAAACGGGCAGCATTGACTAGAATGGCAACAATAAAATACATACAAAATGCTGAGCCAGTAATATGGACATGTATTGCTTTAGTGGAGCTGTGCACTCAGTCCTTCCCTAGATCTCATGTAAATTGAGGGAAATGAAACAGGATGAAGTTTGTCTATAGGAACATGAGCTTTTCTACCAAGTCCGGATGAGGTTTCATTATATCCCTTCCCACTGAAAATATCTGTGCAGTGGGCAAGCTGGTTGGTGACCAGGAAAAGAAATGCTGTGTGAATTGGTCAGGTCAGGTCTGGCCAGATTGTGTCCATTATGCCAATGATTCTTATCTTATCTCTATTTTTTAATTTACTGCATTTTCGGAACCATCAGGGCGGGTTACAATGTTGTAAAAAAAAAACATTAGTGGCATGAGGCCGGAAACAGAAAAGAACTACATTTCTTGACAGGAAAGATGACAGACACACCGAAGATGAGGAAAAGAGGAGAGGCCAGGCCAGAGTGCAACAGGACAAAATTGGGAGGCGTCAGGATGGGGGAGATCATAGGCAGCACAGAACAGATGAGTCTTTAGGAAAGATTTGAATTTTGGAAATGATTGTTCCTGACGGAGGAAGGGAGTTCCAGAGGGACAGGGCCAGGAAGAAAAAAGCTGATTGGCGGGTTTGTTCCAGATGTGCACGAGCTGGGGAAGGGAGAGCTACATGGTTGTTGTGTAAGGAATGAAGACTACGAGGCGGCAGACGGAACTGTAGGGAGCCAGCCAGGTATTGTGAGGTAAAGGTATAGAGAGCCTTATGAGTTAGGATTAGAATTTTGAAAATAATATGGTAGGGGACTGGCAATCAATGTAGTTGGATAAGGTGAGGTGTAATGTGGCTGAAGCAGGCAGTGTGGGTAGGAATCTGTGCAGCAGTGTTTTGGATCAACTGTAGATGTTGGAGTTGGTACTGGGAGAGGCCAGCAAAAATAACATTACAGTAGTCGACTCATGACATCACCAGGGAGAGCAGAAGGGTGATAAGGGAGGGAAGGGACAAAACATCACCGACAGCTCAAATTTGACGAAGGAAGAAGAATGAGTGCTTGATGAGAGCAGAGATATGAGCATGAAAGAAAGATCCGGGTCCAATGTTACTCCTAGGTAGTGAAATGAGGATACCATGGAGATGGGAGCATTAAAAAGGTTGGGGGAGAGTGCAGGAGAGGGAGCACCAAAAGTGAACCACATAACCGATATCTTGGAGGGGTTAAGATGTAGTAGGTTTGTGGACAGCCAATTAGCAACACGTGATAGACAGGCATTGGGGGTGAAAGGTCCGGGGAAGTGGAGAAAGTGTGGTGAAGGAGAATGATATCATCCACATAATAATATGCGGAGATTCCAGATTGCTGTACCAGAAGGGAAAGGGGAGCTAGAAAGATGTTAAAAAGGAGTGGGGCAAGAATGAAACCCTGAGGGACCCCACATTGAAGAGGAAAAGTGTCAGAGGTGCAAGAATTGAAGACCATGGAGAAGGAGTGGGAGTAGAGAAAAGCATGGAACCAATGGAGAACAGTGCCTTGAAGCCCAGCATCCCTAAGACATGTAAGGAGAATAGTGTGGTCGACTAGATCAAAGATGGCTGAAAAATCTAGGGAAACAGCTAGGGAGATATCACCTTGATCATGTGTGGTGTGTAACTCATTAAGAAAGGACAGAAGATAGACTCCGTGCTGTGGCCAGAATGGAAACCAGACTGCTATGGGTGTAAAACGTGAATAGAGTCTAGATGAGTGGAGAGCTGAGAGAAGGCTGTCTTTTTGAGAAGTTTAGAAATAAAAGGAATATTAGAAACAGGACGGTAATGAGCAGGATCACTAGGGTCAAGGGAGGGGTTCTTAATGAGGGGGCGAACCAGTGCATGTTTCCGTGAAGTTGGATAGCAACCCGAAGATAGGAGTTGAGCAAGGACAGTAAAAAAGGAAGGAGAATAAGGAATGGTTCCAAAATCCATTTGGAAGAAATAGGATCAAGAGCGCAGTATGTCTTTTAGGTGAAGGAAATGGATCTGGAGAGTTCCAGAGCGGTAATAGGCTGAAAGGACAACCAGGTGTGCGACATGGTTGGAGACGAGGGAGGTGAAGGAGGAGGAGGGGATCTGAGCGGAGAGGTGCTGGTCAAGGAGGAGGAATGAAGACGCTGAACTTTTGAGGAGAAGGCTGAAGCCAGTTCAGAGGGGCTAGGCCCTGAAGACTAGTCTCTGCTGATCGAAAAGGGGTGTAATGAGGTGAGAAATTTAAGAGATGAATAGAGCTGGCGCATGGAGTTGGATGCAGAAGAAATAAGATTGGAATAGTATGATTGCTTTGCCTTAGTGATTTATTTTTATTTATTTATTTAACAGGTTTTATATACCGCTTTATCATTTCAATCAAAGTGGTTTACATTGAAACTTAAACTTGCTAATAAACATTACATTGATAACTTGGATTTTTTTTTCTGAGGCAATGGAGGATTAAGTGACTTGCCCAAGACCACAAGGAGTGCTAGTGGGAATCGAACCCTGGTCTCTGGGTTCCCAAGTCGGTGTCCTTAACCATTAGACTACTATTTCACTCCTGATGAGTGAGTGATGGTATAGATGGCAGTCGTTAAAGTGCTGAAGCGATTCAGGAGTCTTGCCTTTCCTCTGGAGTTGCTCTGCATGGCGGAGTTGGACACCCTGGAGACGCAGACCCGGGTGGTACCATGGTTGGTGGGAAGTGGGCCGAGGTAAGCGGAGTGGTAGTGAAGCAAGGGAATCAAGGGCAGAGGACAAAGTGGAGTTGCAAAGAGCAGCCTGTGTCTCTGCTTTGAGAGAGGCGAAATCAGAGGGGAAAAGGCTAGAATGGGTGGGAGGGAGCTGCATGCGGAAAGTGATTGAGAAATGATCAGTCCAGGGGAGAGGGTTGAAGGCAAGGCCTAAAGGTATATAAGGAGAGGCTAGCAGAGTAATAAGGAGGTCAAGGGTATGCTGAGCTACATGGATGGGGAAGGAGACATGTTGTTGAAGGATGAGATCCTGGAGCAACGTGATGAAAGCATGGTCACGAGGCTGGGGAACAGAAGTGAATGTTAAAGTCTCCTAATAGAAACAGGTGCTGAAATTGAAGTGAAACCTCAGCAATGGTGAGGGTAAGGGCTTCCCAAAGGTGAGGACAGAGGGTGGGAGGGGCATAAAGAAGGAGAAAGTGAATGGGTGGGGAGGAATGCAAGCAGAGCAGAAGTGACTCAGGGTAATGTAGAACAGGAGAGGAGAGCTGTGTGAGAGGCAGCTTTGTGTGAAATAGAGTGGCCACTCCACCTCCAGACCATCCTGACCAATTGGTGGCTATAGCTGAGAGGTCTGGGGGAAGACAGCGTGCAAGAATGGGGTCTTCACCTCTCAGCCATGTCTCTGTCAAAAAGAGAAGGTCTAGATGGGACTGAAGGAGAAGATCCTGAATTAGAATTGTTTTACTCTGAAGAGCCCTGCAATTAAGAAGACCAGTATGAAGGAGCTGTTTATTGGGCGGGGCGGTTGAGTTGGGAGGGCATAGAGAAGGCAGAAGATAGCAAAGTATAAGATTTGAGGATGTCTGGCTAAGGTGACCAGGGGGAGGGAGCATGCAAAAAGGGCACCATCCACAGCAAGCGGGTATGGAAGCCATATTTGCAAATGTGAAAAGCAGAAGCAGAACAATTAGCAGGAAAAGAAAAGTGGTAAGTACAGGAGTCAGTCTATAGTGGATGGCTTCCCTGCTTTCCTGTTTAACCACATGGAGCTTAAGGCTTGAGGGTGAGTTAGACAAATGCAGCTGTTTCCCCTCACCCCTGGAGTCGCCCCAAGGAGCACGTCCTGTGCTCATGGCGCATAAAGCGGAAGGCACCGGATTTAAACAGGAACCCTTTTCCATTGTAGCACCCACTTCCGGTTGCACGGAGCTGTGAGAGGGGAAGCACAGGGAGGTACTGAGCTGCGTGAGAGATACTTCCGGTTGCACGGAGCTGTGAGTTGGAACATAGGGAGGTACTCAGCAGTGTGAGAGATATCTGGACAAGGAGACAGGAACAGAACAGTATTACATTCAGCAAGTATAAGACAGGTAGGCAACAGGCAGCAAGCGAGGACGACAGGTGGTCATGGCCTCAATGGGCTCTGCAAGGTACTGCACCACAGATGTTCATGCAGAGATGTCAGTTGCAGTGGACTGATGCTAGTGTCTGACACTTATCGCTATAGCAAAGGCCTGCATCAGCAAAGATGGTTTAGTAGTGCCCAAGGAGGATGGCAGATAAAGGAGAGGAAGAAAGTAAAAGGTGCCAGTACTGCCTGATCATATATCTACTCTTTCCCCTGCTGCATCTGCACTGTCCCTCTACCTCTGGCACTCCCTTTCGTCAACCTGAATCACCAGTTCATCCCTCCAGTATGTCAATGTGTTGTACTGGAGAATGATACTCCCATTCCCCTGTTGAACACACAGGGTGGCTAGCATGTAAACAGTCTGCTTGGTGAAGGGTTTCATCCTATTTTGCACTTTGAGATGCAAGGAATCCACCAGCACCAACAGCTGTGATGTCATTCCCTTTTTCTGTTAAAAATCCTCCAACTTTGCCTCCAGAATATTCATAATTAGGATGACAATGCCCAGGGTGGATCTTCTGGAACTCAGTTGCACCATGGCATCCTTCAAGGGTTTCAGGACTTCTATGACCCTAAGTCATGATTGCTTAACCCTGATGCCCCATGGCACTTTCAGTACTGATCTTGGTATCCACGGGCTTCTGATGGAAGGCTGCCCACTGCCCCGCTAACCTCTCTATCATCAGATAGGTGGAATTCCAGCATCCTGAATGAGCTGGTTTACATGTGTCCCTTCCAGGGCTGGCCTGTCCATTAGGCAAGCTAGGCCGCCACCTAGGGCGGCTGATCCAGGTGGCTAGGCAACCGACCTGGGTGGGTGGCTTTGTTGCCTGCGACAGGCCATGTGCTTTGGCACATATGACCTTCCACTTATGATCATCCTCCGAAGCAACTTACTGTTGGAGCAAGGCAAAAAGCGGCAGTTCATGTATACCGAAGCACATGGCCTGCCGCAGGCAACAAAGCAATGGCACAAAGCCGCGGCTTTTAAAATACTGCTGTCACTGCTGTCTGCCTCCCTCTCACAAAACAGAATCAACAGCACGGCAAGGTGGGGGCAGCTTGGCGAGGAAGGTGGGAGCGGCACGGCCAGAGTTTCTGCCTGGGGGCGACTGAAACCGCTTCTACGCCCTGCTTCTAATGAAACTCATGTCTATCCTTCACACTCCGGTGGAACTACCTTACTATTTTTCAACACTTATTGACAAGGACAAGGTTGATACCTCCCTTGCTCCCCAAGTCCTAGGGAGTCTTACTACTTTATTGCACAATCCCTCAGCATCTTTCTTTACGGAAAGAGTGGTAGATGCGTGGAATAGTCTCCCAGTGGAGGTGGTAGAGATGAGGGCAGTATCTGGATTCAAAAAAACATGAGACAAACACAGAGGGTCTCTAAAGGAAAAAAAAGGGACTGTTGTAGTGGGTGATATGGAAGGCAGACTATGCCGTTTTCTGCCGTCATGTTTCTATGGCGGCATCATGCAGCAGTCTCCATTATGTCTGGGGTGAGGAATGAGAAGGTATGTTAAAAAAACCTTCTAATTTGGTGCCCTAGTGGTAGTAAGTAATGAAAACACAAACATAATTTTGTGGCAAGGTAAAACGTATTGCAAAATGGCCAAAACTTTACTTTACTAGAAGTAGAAGTATTTTCGATGTGTGTGATTTCATCACAAGTGAAAGTAGAAGAAGTTTTGCTTGATTGTTGTAATGTGTTGCTTTTACCTCATTGTTGCTCAGCACTGCAGGCTACACTCAGACCTCTCTCAGGCCAGAGTTAAGATTTTGATCAGATTGTGAGCAGCACATCACAGGCAAAACCAGACAGCATATTGCAGGGGAGTAGGGGGAGGAGTGTCAGAGATCTCAAATAGTGGAGAGAAGCAGATGAAGGTCATCATGCCACAGTAGCATCTTTTTGAAGCAGCACACTTGTGCATGGTCTTTAAATAATGGTTTTAGCTCATTAATAATAGTTTTAGCTCATTAAAACAAATAAAATGGATGCATTGCTACAGGAGGGTTGATTCTCTCAAGGCAATTTGTCCGACAAAAAAGTGTTCCTAGTTATAAGTTTTCATTAGGGGTATGGATGGGGATGAGTATTTTTTGAATGAGATGATTTGATTCCCCGGGTTAATTTTTTAGTTTAAATAAGTGGGAGCAAGTTCTTCTTTGGCCTTCAAAATTTGGCAACTATCTACTTACAACTTCAGGCAATCAACCCGTATTAAACAGAACACATCACCCTTCCAATCCTGGGTGCTCTTCAGAAAGCACGTGCCAAGCTGCTTGGGTCAATAATGGTTTTGATTACAGGTTGATTACCCGAGGTTGTAAGAAGATAGTAGTTTTCCTGTCTTTTTAATCATGTTATTTTATATTAAAAATTATTTTATATTGATGGAGCTTTTGTTACATAGATCTTGCACCATGAAATCTAGGGTGAGAAGTGTGAAATACTTCTCTCCACCAATTGTAGTAAGTGTGGTTTAAGTTGGTTTTGTTTTGTTTTATTTTCATTTAATTATTATTTCTATTTTTATTGTTATTATTTTTATCTATCATTTTTTATTCTTGTTTATTTATTTATTTAGGTTTTTTCTATACGGCGCTCTTTAGCATCAGCTCGGTTTACATTATAACAATTCTGTGCAGTGCAGACAGCGTCTGAACTGCATTTACAAGGAACTGGGTTTACAACTTGGCTAACTGGGGGAACTATATACAGGCTACATAGCAGTGGGGTAAATGGACAAGAGGCTATATACAGGCGGGATAGTCAGGTCAGGTGGGGACATACATAGGTTGTGGCTATGTACAGTTGCTAGCCAGGGATGTTAATGGGCTGTTATGTTATGTCTTGTTTGTATATTGATTTGTCTTTTGTCCATCCTCACAGGCTTTCCTTCACAAGCATCTCGTTTATGAACTGCACTAGCATATTTAGGAACACTGCAGACACCTTATTATACATATTTTGCTTATTTATGTTTTTGTGTGTTTTTAAATGTTCTGAATGGACCGCTGAGGCAGGCTAATGCCAAAACATGACGGTCTTTTTTAGGTGAATTGAATAGTGGAGTTGACTGTATATTTTTGATATTGCCTATTGTCGTGGCGTGCGCCCCCTACGCCTAGGGCGATCCACGGCAAAGATTATATTTAGGGAGCCACCGGGAACGTAAGGTTCATTTGCGTAGTAAAATGTTCTTATCAGTTCCGGCTGCCTAAAAGAACTTAGCAACAAAACCAAGTGGAGGGAATTAAGGCTTTTATTCCCCGTCAATGCAAGGGTTCAAATTAAGAGATGAATAATGAAACAGAAAAGTCCTTTCTTGCAAAAGGTCACCAGTATTGAAAACATGTGCTTAATTGTTACACTTCACAATTAATGCAGGGGTCAGAAAACAGGAATTCAGTTCATTCCAAAAACATCAACATTTTCATAGACTCTTCTATTTTACTCAGTTACTACAGACTCTTGCCATAAGGCTGTGCACAGGTCACACTCCATCTGCCCTGGTGGTGATAGGGAAACTGTGTCAATGCATTCTGTCTCCATGCATTCTTCCTCACTAAAATCACCAGGGGAACAAACACTGTCCCTGTCTGACTCGGGTTGGTGTGCTATGTCTCTGGGGCCTTGTCTCCCATAAGGGTCTGTTCTCAGGGCTTTAGGGATTTTACTAAACCAGTCTGGTTTCTCCTTCCTTGTAAAGCGAGGACTGGTTTTCCCAGGGCCTTTATGCTTCATGCATTTACTAGCATCAATAACTGTTTCATACATGGAACTTTGCTGGCTTGACTCCACAGAGTTTTTCCTTTCAGCAATTTTCCTGTTGTAGCAATGTCTCTGCCTCTCAGCATTAGGCAGGGCTGTGCTTCTTGGCAGTTTAGTAAAACCTGGTTTGGACTCTCTTTCCTCCCTTGGTAAGAACTCAGGTTTATTATAAAATGCCTTTCCTTTCTTGCTTGGTAAAACTAGGTAATTATTCCTCAGAGACTGTGAGCTTCTCACCAAACCATTCCCTTTGGCTTCTGGCTTAGCTCTCTCTCTTCTGGAGTCAGGAACACTGGAAGAACAGGGCATGGCACAGCCTCTAACCTCAGAGCTGGCTCTAACAAACTTCCTTGGGAGAGCTGCACAATCAGCCTGGCCCTTCTGGATTTCACCCTTGTAAACCCTGTACCTGTGGGCTTGGCTCCTCTAGGATTTCTTCACTGTTCCTTCTCAGGTCCTTCTCTTTCTCTTCTTTCTCTTTCCTTGGTGAAGCCGTGCTCCCCTGTGTAGCCGTACTTCTCTTCCTCAAGGCAGCTGGGTCCCGTCCTGGATCTCTACCTCCACTTCTACTCCCACTGCACAATGCTGCTGGACTGCCTTTCCCTAAGGCAGCTGGACCTGGACATCCTTGTGTAACCGTGCACCTCTTGCAAGCATTCAGCTCTGGCTTATAAGGAAATCCTTCCTGCCTGACTTCCGGGGTCACTTCCAGGTGCAAATCATTAGGCTTCTCAAACTCATTAGCTCCTGAATATTCATTCCTGCTAGCTGTGCCTGGAGGTAATTGCACACCTAGTTTCTTAAAAGAAACAGGATTTCTTTTCAAACTTTCAACTTTATCAATACCCACGTCATGACACATCCCACCTCTTAAAATATTATGGGCTGAATGACCATCATTATTACAGCACGTAATCCTTGACATCGCATCAGCGTTGTAATGCAACTTCCCTGCTCTATGTTGTACTTGGAATTCGTATGGCTGCAACGCCATGTACCACCTAGTCAACCGGCTATTATTGTTGCGCATCTGGCTCAACCATTTGAGCGGAGCATGGTCCGTGATGAGGGTAAACTTTCTTCCCATAAGATAGAACTTTAAGGCTTCCACTGCCCATTTTATTGCTAAGCACTCCCGCTCAATGGTGGAGTACTTTTTTTCGGCTTGTGAGAGTTTCCTGCTTAGGAACATGATGGGGTGTTCAGCACCCTCCTGCATTTGGGAAAGGACGGCACCTAAGCCGATTTCCGATGCGTCTGTTTGGAGCAAAAATTGCTGGTTAAAATCCACCCCTCTTAATATGGGAGCTCTGCACAGCTTCTCTTTCAACAGCTTGAAGGCAGCCTCCGCATCTGCCGTCCAAGATAAAGTGTTCGGGGCATTTTTCCGCTACATTTCCATGAAGATCGCGCTTTCTTCAGCGAAGTGTGGGATAAAACGTCTGTAATATCCAATGAGCCCTAAAAAGCTTCGTAGTTGCTTTTTATTCTGGGGTGTGGGAAAACTGCGGACACTTTCTATTTTATCTAATAAAGGACGGACTGTACCGCGTCCTACTACATGTCCTAAGTATTTAACTTCACCGGCAGCAAAAAGGCATTTTCCCGGGTTTAAAGTTAAACCAGCCTGTCGCATGGCGCTCAAGACTGCTTTTACTTGGAGCAAATGCTGATTCCACGTAGCGCTATGAATGACTATATCATCCATATAAGCCGTGGCATATTTTTGATGCAGACGTAAGACTATGTCCATCAATCTTTGACATGTCGCGGCTGCTCCGTGCAAACCAAAAGGCATGTGGCGAAATTGAAACAGGCCTACTGGCGTAGTAAAGGCTGTTTTTGGTCGTGCCTCTCTGGTCAGGGGGACCTGCCAGTAGCCTTTTGTCATGTCTAATGTGGTGAGATACTTAGCTTGTCCTAGCCGGTCGAGAAGTTCTTCTATGCGCGGCATAGGATAGGCATCAAATGTGGATATGTCGTTGACCTGGCGGAAGTCAATGCAGAAACGCATCATTCCATCTGGCTTGGGGACCAGGACAATAGGGCTGGACCAAGGGCTCCAAGACTCCTCTATCACTCCCATCTTCATCATGTCCTGGACTTGTGCTATGACTTCTTGTCTTTTAGCTTCGGGCAATCGATACGGTCTTTGCCTGATAATTTTTCCAGGAGGAGTGATGATTTCATGGGCAACTAAGTTCGTTTCGCCGGGAAGGGGCGTCAACACATCTCCAAACTTCTCCAGCATACTGAATAGTTGTTGCCTCTGCACTACAGAGAGTTCTTCCCCTACACGTAGCTCCGGACTGGCTTTACAGTCGGACAACAGTGGGCCCAAATCTTCATCCACTTGCTTTTCTCCTAAGGCTACAAAGCTTTTCATCTCAGTCTGCCCAGTGGAGCCAAATCCTCCGCTCCCCCGGCTGGTAGGGCCTATCATCGGTACTTCCTCCAAAGGCGGGAAGCCCACTCGCTCGCATATCAGCTGAGCTGTTCGCTCTCCCGCTTTCACTTCAAAATTCTCATTTGAAAAATTGAACAGGAGGACCTTGATAATACCCCTATAATCTGGGTCAATTACCCCAGCGCCCACGTCGATGAAATGTTTGAGAGCTAAACCTGAACGGGATGCAATTCTACCATAACATCCCGCTGGTAACTCTACTTGAATGTCGGTGCTAATCAAAGCTCTGCCGCATTTTGGGACTATCTGACTTTCAGCACTGTATAAGTCGTACCCAGCGGCCTGGGGCGTGGCTCGACAGGGACTTCGAGCTTCTTGTGAGGTTTTGCAAAATTTTAAAACAAACCTCTTTCCTGATTCCTCTGGTATCTTATGTTTGGGTTCCTTAACTTTCCCTAAAAGGGGACTGGGAACTACCTTACCCTTGAAAGGGGCACACCTGGACACGAGAGCTTCTCGTGGGTTTAAACCGTCCTCCAAGCTTTTCTCAAACCGTGGCCAGTCCCTACCTAAGACTAGCTCCTTAGGCAACCTGGGCACAACCGCTATTAGCATATTTTTCTCTAACCCCAAACCTCTGACCAGTAATTTGTAGACAGGGTAAAAGGTAGCAGCGCCATGTACACACTTTATCTTGACTCTACCCTCCGGTTGATCTGGGGCGGACGCAGCCTGCTCTTGGATAATGGACCAGAGCTTGCGCGAAATCATTGTCTGGTCCGCGCCAGAGTCAAGTAAAGCCTTGGCAGCTACTCCTTGTACCGTCACGTCAAGTACAAATCCCTCTGACATCAAGTGTCTGTGCTCCCCCATGAGCACAGTTCGTACTCGGCACTCATTCATAATGTGACCCAACTTTCCACAGCCAAAACATCATTTTGAATGACTTTTCTCTACATTCTTACCAGCTTTCATATGTTGAGTTTTAAACTGGGAGAGACTTCCTGAGGCTTGCCTGAATGTCGCTACTGCTGTCTTTGCTACCTCCCCAGTACACTGGGTAGCTAATTCAGCCTCTAGATACCTTTCTGTTAAGGCAATAGCCTCTGCAGTAGTGCGACAATTCTGAAGAATAAGGAAGCTCTTTATTTTACTGGGTACCGCAGTCATGAACTGTTCAAGGACTATTACATCCATTAACATTTCCACAGAACTTTCATTTGGCCTTAGCCACTTCTCAGCCAAGTTCTTCAGCCTGTGTCCCAACGTTTTAGGCGTTTCGCCTACCTCTAGATGCGCCGCACGTAGCTTGCGGTTATAGACAAGAGGAGTCAGGCCGAGATGTTCCCTAATGGCCTTCGTCACCTCGCTATAATTTTTAGCCAACAAAGCGGGCATTGCCTTATAGATTGACAGTGCCTCTCCAGTAAGGGATACTGCCAGTCTAATGGGCCATTGCTCCTCCGGCCAACCTACGGACAGAGCAATCCTCTCAAAAGAGTCCAGTAAGTCATCTGGATCGTCATTCACTCCTAACTTCCCTAAAGTTAGAGTCTCGTAGGACCCTAGTCCTACCGGCCAGTTGCCCAGTCCTGAGCTCTGCTTCAAGAGTCCAGCGGCTTCTTCCTGTGTCTTTTGTTGATGGCTCATCCAAGCTTCCAGCATCTGCAGGACAGGCTTTTGTTGCTCCTGCATTGCCAGGATAGCACGCTGCTGGGTCTGCGCAGCCAGTTCCGCCTGCTTGCTAAATTGTGTCGCCATCCAGCTGAACATCTCGCGTTGCTCCATCGCGATGAGATCCCTGGAAAGGAAAGAGAAACAAAAAAAACCAAGCATGGCTGCACAACAAAAATCAGCACTACACTTCCCCCTTTTTTTTTTTTTTTTCCTCAAATTTTCCCTTTAAACTTCCACTTGTATCCACACAAGTTATGCCCTTCTACATGTTACCTGGTAGAAATGTAGACTCGGACTCTCAGCAATGGTGGTGCTGCTTTGTGTTGTAGCACTCTCCAGCAACCTCGCCTTCCGTTCCAGATTCGCTGCTGTCCAGTCCACGTTTTTCTACTCCAATCCAGTTTATTTCGACTCCAGTCCGGATTTTTGTTCTTTTTTCTTTTTCAGACTGAATACTGGTAGGTTTTTTTTTCTTAATTTCTTTACAGTATCTCTTAGGATTATATCCGCAATCCAAACAACTACGCCATTTGTCCTGGCGTGCACCCCCTACGCCTAGGGCGATCCACGGCAAAGATTATATTTAGGGAGCCACCGGGAACGTAAGGTTCATTTGCGTAGTAAAATGTTCTTATCAGTTCCGGCTGCCCAAAAGAACTTAGCATCAAAACCAAGTGGAGGGAATTAAGGCTTTTATTCCCCGTCAATGCAAGGGTTCAAATTAAGAGATGAATAATGAAACAGAAAAGTCCTTTCTTGCAAAAGGTCACCAGTATTGAAAACATGTGCTTAATTGTTACACTTCACAATTAATGCAGGGGTCAGAAAACAGGAATTCAGTTCATTCCAAAAACATCAACATTTTCATAGACTCTTCTATTTTACTCAGTTACTACAGACTCTTGACATAAGGCTGTGCACAGGTCACACTCCATCTGCTCTGGTGGTGATAGGAAAACTGTGTCAATGCATTCTGTCTCCATGCATTCTTCCTCACTAAAATCACCAGGGGAACAAACACTGTCCCTGTCTGACTCGGGTTGGTGTGCTATGCCTCTGGGGCCTTGTCTCCCATAAGGGTCTGTTCTCAGGGCTTTAGGGATTTTACTAAACCAGTCTGGTTTCTCCTTCCTTGTAAAGCGAGGACTGGTTTTCCCAGGGCCTTTATGCTTCATGCATTTACTAGCATCAATAACTGTTTCATACCTGGAACTTTGCTAGCTTGACTCCACAGAGTTTTTCCTTTCAGCAATTTTCTTGTTGTAGCAATGTCTCTGCCTCTCAGCATTAGGCAGGGCTGTGCTTCTTGGCAGTTTAGTAAAACCTGGTTTGGACTCTCTTTCCTCCCTTGGTAAGAACTCAGGTTTATTATAAAATGCCTTTCCTTTCTTGCTTGGTAAAACTGGGTAATTATTCCTCAGAGACTGTGAGCTTCTCACTAAACCATTCCCTTTGGCTTCTGGCTTAGCTCTCTCTCTTCTGGAGTCAGGAATACTGGAAGAACAGGGCATGGCACAGCCTCTAACCTCAGAGCTGGCTCTAACAAACTTCCTTGGGAGAGCTGCACAATCGGCCTGGCCCTTCTGGATTTCACCCTTGTAAACCCTGTACCTGTGGGCTTGCTCCTCTAGGATTTCTTCACTGTTCCTTCTCAGGTCCTTCTCTTTCTCTTCTTTCTCTTTCCTTGGTGAAGCCGTGCTCCCCTGTGTAGCCGTACTTCTCTTCCTCAAGGCAGCTGGGTCCCGTCCTGGATCTCTACCTCCACTTCTTCTCCCACTGCACAATGCTGCTGGACTGCCTTTCCCTAAGGCAGCTGGACCTGGACCTCCTTGTGTAACCGTGCACCTCTTGCAAGCATTCAGCTCTGGCTTATAAGGAAATCCTTCCTGCCTGACTTCTGGGGTCACTTCCAGGTGCAAATCATTAGGCTTCTCAAACTCATTAGCTCCTGAATATTCCTTCCTGCTCCCTCTAGCTGTGCCTGGAGGTAATTGCACACCTAGCTTCTTAAAAGAAACAGGATTTCTTTTCAAACTTTCAACTTTATCAATACCCACGTCATGACACTATTTATGATTTTATTTTGGGGTAGGTATGTGGTATTTTCAGTTGGGATGCTTAATACAAATTTTTGCTCTTCTGTTGGACTCTGGACCACCACTTTTTATCAGGTTTGTTTTGCTGCCTGTGGTGAAATTTGCCTGTCTCTTTTTGACTATTAATTAGCTTATTAGTAAACATTCTCCTGCTAAGAGAGAATAGGCAATATATCATCTAATGAATCTCAGTAAGCACTACGTTGTCTCTCAGAAAAAAAACACACAAGTAGCCTAATGGGGGCTGGCAACATTCTTCACACAATCTTCTGCATCTTTCCTGCATAGAAACTTGGAGCTCTGAAGTTTTTTTTAAGAGAAAGTAGCCCCAGTGTTCATGTCTGTCAAAACACTTTTGAGCTCCCTTTGAAGCTGTAAAAGACAAAGAGAAAGGAATGACTTCTGCAGATCCCAAGGCAAGCCAAATAGCAGCGTGGCCAAAGATGGGTAGTCTAGAGTCACATAGTCTGCCGCAATATTTATTGAAAAGATGAAACTCCAACGGCCATGTTATGGCTTAGTGTCTGCATCCTTAATTCTATAAAAACATATTGTAAAAAATAGCAATCATATAGCTTTACAATAAATAATGAAACCATTAAAATATATATTCAACTGAATTACAAATATTATATATTGAACTTGGAAATACAATTTCTAAAACGAAATAAAAGCAGAATCATTAATCTAGGGGCATGTTTCTGAAAGCACGGCAGCTGGGAGCACGAGGTATAGTGCGGGGCTAATGCACGCTTTGGCCATGCGGTAGCTGGAAGCATGTGGCCAAAAGATGACCACGTTAAAAATGCCGTGCCACTTGAGCAGAGCACAAAGAGGCGGTGCTAAGGTGGAAACCAGACAGAGAGTGGCAGTGATGAGGCTGGGGCACCCACGCTAGTCCCGCACATGCGGCACAAAGATGCTGCTAGTGCAACTCCCGCCGGCCTCAGGCCAGGTGGTATCTGCACCAGCCTTGTTAGCGTGTCATCTATGTGCGGCTCATATGCAAGTGTTAGGAAATCTGAAGGGCAAATACATAATTTAAAAAAATGGTAAGTAGGCGATATGTGCAGAATATCTAGGCACTTGACTAGGCCACCTGTTTGGAGGGGCTGCATGGTGCAGTCACCAGGGGGGAGGACCAAAACAGCCCAACAAACACAAAAGCAGAGCCTGCAGGTCAGGAATGACCCTGCTGAGACAGCGAGCAAGAAATAAGTTGCAAGTATACATTTTTTAAAATTTATATTTAGCTCATGCCTTTCCCATAGAATATCAAAGTTGACTTACATACTAGTACATTAGATTATTTCCCTGTCCCTATAGGGTTTAAAGTCTAACGGCCTTTTATTTATTTATAGTTTTTTCTATACTGCACTATTTGCCATCAGCGCGGTTTACAGATAACAAAGATTGTGCAATGAGGAAGGACCACATTGCACTTACATTAAACAGGTATGTTAACATGGAGAACGGGAAAACTATATACAGATTGCGAACTATAATACAGGATGATAACTTTTATACTAAAGTGCACAAAGTACACGGTAACTGTATGTAAGGGCCCGTGGTAACTGTTACCATGGCGGCCTGACAGTAACTGCATGCTGATTCACATGCTAACTGCAATTTGTGTATTAGGGTGCAGAATGGGTAGGGAAGGAGGCGGAGGGTGGGCGCAGTGAGCACCCAGTTAACATGGGGGAACATATTGAGCGTTGTCTATGCTTCCATTAGTGCAAGTTCACCTAACACCACCTCAATAGGGGGAGTTAAGGGCACCCACGATGACACCACCATCCATTGGGTTACTCATCTGCTCATTATCGTTGGGAACATACTGGCTATATCCTTGACAGTTACTGTGAAGGATTTGCCCTTCACGCACGTTAGGTGCAAAAACCTAATGCACTAGTAAAGGGCTCCTAAGTTTGTACCTGAGGCAATGGACGATTAAGTAACTTACCTAAGGCCACAAACAGCCACTGCTCTAAGGGGCTTGTTTACAAAGCTTGGTAGCGGTTTCCAATTGTTATCGGAGCCGCGGCCCCATTGGGGCCGCAGCTCCAATAACAATCGGAAACCGCTACTGCGGCTTTGTAAATAAGCCCCTAAGAGATGTTTTATAACAGACATGCAGATATATTTTTTGAAACTAAACTATTTACTCTGCTTTATTTTGTTTTCAACACTGCATTTTCTGAGTGACATATATAATATTTTTAATTCAGTTGGCTACTTAAACTCTGTTTTGATTAAATAGTTATTGTATAAATAAGTAGTCGCATAACCTTACAATATGTTTTTATAGATTTATGGACTCCTGATGCAGACACTAGGCCGCAACATGGCCGAATCGGGTCATTGGAGTTGCATCATTCAATAAATATCCTGGCAAACTGTTTGGTCTAGACTACCCTTATTCGTCTACTCTTATTTTGCCTTCCCACTCCCCCCCTTTGAAACTGGTCAAATGAAAAGACTGTAGCTAAGAATGTTTGTTTTTAAAGAGGGACTAACAGCAGGGGGAGAAATATTTATTTTTTGCATCTTGGATCACAATAATAATTTTTATTGATTTGTAGTGTCATCAGGTCAGTATTTAACACTATAGTGAGCGTTTATTTAAAATACCAGTCATGGCATTTAAGTAACCCACATAATATTCAGCAGCAGGTCTCCGGACAGGCAGTGGTACTAAACATACATGATAGCAGAGATACATAGCCGCCATCCATTTATCGGTAGCATGATGCAGTTTAAATTAGGACAGCAAGTTTTCTGGCCTGATTTACACTGCTTAACTATACAGATATGGCTGAACATGGTGTAATTGGGCCAAACATCTTGAGTGCTCCCTCACTCCACCCTGACAGTATATAGATAGTGATAGAGCAGTTCTAGGGAATCTTTTGTGGCATTATCCATATGGTGCTGCTGAAAATTCCTGGATAGGGGACTTAACCATATAGAATTGGTAACTACACAGATAGTCTGTTTGATTGTCCAGTCCAGTGATATGCAAAATCATTTCTATATCTGCAGTATTCATGTGCCAAACAGCTTACAAGCTAAGTTTGAGTATGGTGAGGCTAAGTGATTTGGTAACAGTTAGGCAGGGAGTGGTGGATGGGGCATTGATGTAGGATTGCATTGGTGGCCATGTGAAGGGACGAGGATTTGCTTCCCAGCACAAGTCTTCTGCTTTCTGGGTCCACTGGGTCTGGAGATGCTACGGAGTCAGTATTCACAGACCCGGAAAGGGGGGAGGGGGGGTAGATATCAGTGTCATCCCACAAGATGGATACCTAGTGACCAGATCACGAGTCTAGAAGCTCTGGTTGCTACAGTGACTGGATCACAGTACTTTGGAATGAGATATAAAATAGAGAAAAAATCTTCAGGCGTTTGGAAATGAAGGCTTGTGGTGCTCAATGTCAGCCCTGATTGTGACTGAGTTTGGAACCCAAAAGAGCAGGGGAGGTGGGGGGGGAGCTGCCAAATGAAAAAACTGCTTGCATTAATTCTATTTTCTGTGAAACATGCCTGGTGGACATCACAGGAAAATGAAATTAATTTATCTATACTATAATTGACAAAATGTTTTCCAGGCTGATGCCTTTTTAGTGTCTTAGGTAAATGCATCCGTGTGTGACGTAAAAGTAATGGCTTAAGGTTGGGAGCCAGGATGAGTTTGGTATTAGATTGTGATTATCCTGCTGTTTGGATAGCAAAGATTCACAGGATTGTGGGAAGTTAGAGATGTGCCAGTCTTTCAAGATTGTGGTGGTCTTATGAAGAGCCTTGGAGAAAACAGCATGAAGGCAGAGAGGAATGAATGTCTAGATCTGTCAAACCAGTAAACAATGTCAGCAAAATACATAGAAACATAGTAAAATACTGTTATATATGCTATACGTACTGTTATAGTTGGTTAACAGTTAGTGAATTAACAGGGCGTCGGAACATTAATGCGCGAGCAGGTCCACAGTCACGTGCTAAAACACTCGTTAATGGGCAATCGTGGGATCGTGCAGGGAATGGGTAGAGCAAGGGCTTGGAAAGCTCATTATCATAACACACATGTGTTCGGCTCATTATTTGCAAATCCTTTAGCAGGCTTTAGTAGAAGGACCTCTTAGTTTCTCAGGAAGATGGTGATAGGGAGCCTGCTGCTAGATAACATCCTTGTTTGGTACAGCACTTTAGTAGCTAGGCTCCAGAACGCGATTTTGTGAATGACATCGCTCTCAGTACACCAACACGGAATGTTTATTTCTTTAAGCTTCTCAGGGAATTATGATGCTGCGGACCTTGAAGTCTTCTTTTGAAAGAAGGTGTGCAGACTTCTCAGTTCTGTGCCAACAAACTACATTATCCTTAGACAATAAAAGATAATTCCATTTTCATGACAATTCAATCCTTATGATCTCTGCTGCCACCCCGTCAAGGAGTGTAGAAGTTGTAATGATGGGCTTTATATGGTGATGTGCTCATCTACACATCAAAAGTTGAACTTCAACCATCAAATTATTTAATTCAAGTCTACAAACTACTTGCAGACAACAACTTAGTCATTAATGACTTGTGTCAGATTTCAAATGGCAGACTACAGATGAATGGCTTCGCATTTCTTTGCCATGCCACTGAGCCACACTGTCTCTCGTATCATGGCCTATTCTAGTGTCTGCCCAAAGTAATCAATATCCCCATACAACTAATCTATTCTCCTGATGATAGTTAATATCCATTCAAAGTATAATACAAACTAGATGCATTATAAATAGGGTCTGTACTTTATTATGTATATGTGTAATTAAGTTCTGTGTATTCTTTATGATGATATACAAACATACAGGAATATAATGTTGATTTGAACAAATTTGACCTAATAAGCCCATGAGGAAAACATACTGATGAAATCTTGTATTCCCACTTTAAATATTCTAAGTTTAAGGCAAGGAAGCATCACATTGCACAGTGTGTTCAGTACAGGCTTTCACAGGAGTGGTATTGCTTTTAAAAGGTGTGCCTTTCTCAGACATCTGCTGCTTGATCCACTCCAGATAGCGGCTAACTTTAGTATAAATTCCAAAATTATCAAGCCTGCCACAGCCCTCTCCCCAACTCACCAGACCAACAAGGTACCAGATATTCCCAAACTTGGCGACCATAGGACCACCACTGTCTCCTCTACAGGCATCCCGTCTGTCTCCCAGTTTTCCTGCACATAGCATGTTCTCAGAGACAGTGTTCTCCATGGCATTAATACATTCATTCCGTGGAGACAAAGGAATTTCAATGTAATTTAAGAGGATTGAACGGTTCTGAAAACTCTCATCTTGGTTGCCCCAGCCTGTGACAGTCAGCTGTGTCCCTTCTTTCATAAGTTGATCCTCTGCGAGCCCCTTATCAGGGAGGCAGATTGGTAAAACATAATTGTTGAATGCTGCGGGCTGGGCCAAGTGCAGAAGGGCAATGTCATTATCTGAGTCTGTCTTCTTGTAGTTTTGATGAGAGAAGATCCTGTCAACGGCAATTTGTTGTTCTGTATTTTCAAACCGTTTGCGATCATATTCACCTAGAAGAACAAGGAAAGGAAAGTGATGATATAGGTCACACCATCTCCAAAACTGCTCACTTAACTCTCCTCATTAGAAAGCAAGCACTCCAAATTGAGATAGCAGAGCACTAAACTTGCTAAATAAAAGATCAGAATCAATAATCATATTTAACACTAAACACAGCCCACCAAAGTCCCAACCACTCACTTCCCTCAGATGCACAACAAAATTTAGCACAGGGATTGGAATCTCCAAGCAATAGACTCAACAAAGAAAGCAGATTCCTTATTCACTAAGCACAATCTTAAAAATCCACCCAAAATCCCAGTAATTACTTAGCAGTACCAGTAAACTATTTTAACAGAAATAATTTGGAATGACATATCTGGCAGCAAATCCATTGCTGACCCTCAAATCATATTTTGCAATCAATGCTCAAAGCATGTCCTTGTATCACTGGCGTGCTTGTGATGGGCAGCTCTTTCAACTCTGCAAGGTTAAGTATCAAAATTGCCTATTTCTGAGTTGGCTTTGGCAAAGAGAATGTGACTTTTTCAGCATTAAATGCACATGAAGACTGCAAGTAAATCCAAATAACAATAATAATCTGATTTTGTACAACATATGAACTGGACAAAAAACAGTAAAGTGACATTTTACTTACAAATAATGTCCTTTCCTTAAGTCCTTCTAGACCGATCCAGACAAGTGGCTTGGGTTCCCCTGCCATCAAATCAGTGGAGACAAAGAACAAATCGGTGGAGACAAAGAACCAATGAAAAGCCCAGGTTTCAATGACACACTCCAATGCCTCTATCCGCCTCAGCCATCAGATGTCTTTTCAGTATCTGTCCCCAAACAATGGCAAGCCTTACACAACCTCAATGTGGGCAACAGTACATGAACAATGGTAGAGAGCTACGAACAGCAAAGTACAAACAGAAGGCTCAGTAGAAGATGAACCTGCAAAGCCAAGCATGAAAATCATAGAGGACCCATGAGCACCGCAGCAGAGGAACAGAGCAAATACAGCTTCAGGGATGGACCCTGGACTGATCTAGCAGGACTCAAGGAAAGCACAGTTACTTACCTGTAACAGGTGATCTCTGGGAACAGCAGGAATTAGTCCTCACATATGGGTACGTCGGTACCGACGGAGCCCGTGCGGGAAAGCTCCCCAGCTTCTTAGAATAGAAGCTTTTGGGACCTCCCACTGCACATGCGCACTGCCTTCCCGCCTTCCTGAACAGCTCTCCTCAGTTTCGAGTTTATAGCTGAGTCAACAGAGAGAGGACAGGAAGATAGATAGATAAAAGATACAACTCCTAGGGGAGGTGGGTGGGTTGTGAGGACTAATTCCTGCTGTTCCCAGAGATCACCTGTTACAGGTAAGTAACTGTGCTATCTCCAGGAACAAGCAGGAATAAGTCCTCACATATGGGGACTCCCTAGCTTAGATGCATGGGATCCCCTGTAAAGGTTCGCCATCTTCGTATGGATCTCAGGCATCCATTCTGGGAAGGTGGGCAGGAGTTGTTTAGGAATGGAACAGGTGCTTGAGGACAGCCTGGCCAAACAAGGCATCCCGGCGGGAGTCCTTGTCCAAACAGTAATGGGCTGTGAAGGTATGAACCGAGGCCCAGGTAGCGGCTCGACAGATCTGATCTATGGAAACAGAGTGCAGATGAGCCATAGAAGTTGCCATGGCCCTCACATTGTGAGCAGTGACATGGCCTTCCAGAGAAATGTTTTTGCTCTGGTAAGCAAAAGAAATACACTGAGCAATCCAATTGGAAAGTGTACGCTTGGAGACTGGAAGTCCCAAATGGGAAGGATCAAAGGCCACAAAAAGTTGAGAAGACTTTCGATGTGGCTGAGTCCTATTAAGGTAAAAAGCGAGAGCTCTTTTACAATCCAGAGTATGAAGGTTCCTCTCTGCATTGGATGCATGAGGAGCTGGAAAAAAGACAGGTAGATATACCTCTTGATTAAGATGAAAAGGCGAGACCACTTTAGGCATAAAGTGGGGATTCGTCCTAAGGACCACCTTATCATGATGAAATCTTGTGTAAGGTGGATTAGCCACTAAAGCCTGCAGCTCACTGATGCGGCGAGCCGAAGTGACTGCAATGAGGAAGATGACCTTCCAGGAAAGAAATTTCAAGGAGGTGGAAAACATTGGCTCAAAAGGTGGCTTCATAAGTTGACCGAGCACTAGATTCAAATCCCATGCGACCGGGGGTGGTCTGATGGGAGGTTTAGTGAGAGTCAGGCCTCTCATGAATCTTGCAACAAGAGGATGAGAGGAGATAGGTTGTCCATTTATATGTTGCAAGGATGCTGCAATAGCACTTAAATGGACTCTTACCGAATTCGTCTTGAGGCCTGCATTGGATAGATGCAGGAGATAATCAAGAAGAGAATTCAAAGGAAGTGCCAGAGGGTCAAGACCCTGCTGAGCACACCAAATGGAAAAACGTTTCCATTTGAAAGCATAGGAACGCCTGGTAGAGGGTTTCCTAGAGGCAGAAAGGATATCTTTCACTGGTTGGGAAAGATGAAAGTCTTGAAGGCTTAAGCCTTCAGTAACCAAGCACTGAGGTGAAGGGATTTGGGGTTTGGGTGCCACAAAGTCCCCTCCTCCTGAGACAGGAGGTCTGGCGCAGCTCCCAGATCCAAGTAGGATCCCTGGGAGAGCTGTAGAAGTAGAGGGAACCACACTTGGCGTGGCCAGCGTGGAGCTATGAGGATCATAGTTCCATGATCCCTCTGGAGTTTGAACAGAGTCTTGGGAATCAAAGGAATGGGTGGAAAGGCATATAGGAATGCCTGACTCCAATTCAGGAGAAAGGCGTCCGTAGCCTGAGCTCCCTGACACGGAGTTCTGGAACAGAACCGGGGAAGTTTGGCATTCCACGGACTTGCAAAGAGGTCTATGTCCGGGGTCCCCCATTCCTGAAAGATTCGGTTTATTTGGTCCAAATGTAGGGACCATTCGTGTGGCAGCAGAACTCGACTGAGCCTGTCTGCCCGAGAGTTTTGAACTCCTGGGAGATACACTGCTAGCAGGTGAATCTGATGCTCTCTGGCGAAGGCCCATAGTCTTAGAGCTTCGTTGCAAAGCGACAGAGAGCCCGTCCCTCCTTGTTTGTTTATGTAAAACATGGCCACCTGATTGTCCGTCTGAACTAGGACAGTGAGGTTGGCTAGGAGGGAGTGGAAGACCTTGAGGGCAAGGTAAATTGCTCGCAGTTCCAGAAGATTGATATGAAGGGTGGTCTCCTGTAGAGACCAAGTGCCCTGAGTGGAGAGAGTTTGCAGATGGGCTCCCCACCCTGTTTGGGAGGCATCTGTTGTGAGGGTTGCTTGGGGTAGCAATGGTTGAAATGGAGCCCCCAACAACAGATTCTTGGTGGAAGTCCACCAGTGGAGGGACCAAAACAGACGATCGGAGGTTTGTATTTGGTCTGAGAGCGCTCCTGACGCCTGAGTCCACTGAGTGGCCAGGGTCCATTGAGCTGCTCTCATATGAAGACGAGCATAGGGCACCACATGCACCGTGGAGGCCATATGACCCAGTAGGCGTAGCATTTCCCTGGCTGTCAAGTGAGTGCTGGACTGAGCTTGGGAGGCCAAACTCAGGAGGCGCTGGCCTCGAACATGTGGAAGGTAGGCCCTTGCAGTGATGGTGTCCAACTGGGCCCCTATGAATTCTAGAGATTGAGTAGGGATGAGTTGGAACTTGGGAAGGTTTACTACCAGTCCCAGATACTGCAAAAGGCTCCTTGTGTGGTCCAGGGAAATCTGGGCCTGTGACTGAGTTGGAGCTCGGATGAGCCAGTCGTCCAGATATGGGAAGACAAAGATTCCCATGCCTCTTAGAAATGCGGCTACGACTGCCATGCATTTTGTGAATACTCTTGGAGCAGAGGCTAGACCGAAGGGGAGTACTCTGTATTGGAAATGTTTTCCCTGAAACAGAAAGCGAAGATACTTTCTGTGGGATGGATGGATGAGTATATGTGTATACGCATCCTGTAGGTCTAGAGAACAAAGCCAGTCCTGACCCTGGAGGTAAGGAAGGAGAATGCCGAGAGACAGCATTTTGAATTTCTCCTTGAAGAGAAATTTGTTCAATTCTCTCAGATCTAGGATTGGTCTGAATCCCCCTGTCTTCTTTGGAATGAGAAAATAAGGGGAGTAGAAACCGGACCCTTGTTGAGGAAGAGGAACCTCTTCTATGGCCCCTTGGGCAAGAAGAGAGGAAACCTCTTGACCCAACAGGGTTAGGAGAGATGGGGGAGAATTGAATGGTCTCACCATATGATGGGGAGGAAGGCTGGAGAAATGAAGTTTGTAACCCTCTCGAATGATAGAGAGGGTCCATTGTTCTGTTGTGATTTGTTCCCATCTGGGAGCAAAGTGAACCAACCTTCCGGGTATGGTGAGAGGTTCTGGTTGTGTTAGAACCAGAAGTGGCAAGTTCCCTAGGAGCAAGTCAAAACCCCTGAGGGGTTGGAGCCTGCTGAGCTACAGTAGCTGCTGCAGGCTTAGCTCGTGCTTGTTTGGATTGCTGACGCTTAGCAGTATAGCGAGGTTGAGAAGACTGCTGGCCAGTATTTGAAGCAACTCTGGCCTTCTTATAGTAAGGCCTTTTAAAAGACTTTTTCTTAGTAGGAATTGAAGTGGACTTTGAAAGTCTTTCCAAGGTGGCATTTTCAGCATCCATCTGGGTGGCTTTGATTTGCCACTCTTCCCCAAATAAGTTCTCACCTGTACAGGGCAGATTCCGTAAGCCATCTAGAACCCAAGGTTCCAGATCAGAGGCCTGGAGCCAAGCAAGACGTCGGGCTGCAATAGCAATGCCCGAAGCCCTACTGGCTCCCTCAAAGGAATCATATGCTGCCCTATTAGAGAACTTAGAAACCTCTAAGAGTTGTTTCACTAGGGAAAGGAATCCCTGCTTTTTATCCTCAGGGATAAAGGGGGCAAAATGCCGCACCTTTTTGGCAAGTTCCTCCAGGAACATGCCCATATAGAGACTGTAGGAATTAATCCTGGCTATAAGCATACTAGCCTGGAAAAGTTTCCTACCAAAAGAGTCCAAAGTCTTACATTCCCGTCCTGGAGGGGTGGAAGAGTGCCTTTTGGTACTGCTAATCTTCTTCATTGCAGACTTCACCACAATAGAGTGGTGGGGCAATTGAGTCTTTTGGAAACCAGGAGAAGGAGGGACCCTATACATGGTGTCCAACCTACGGGAATAAGGAGACAAAGTCAAAGGATTTTCCCAGAAATCCATCAGTTGTTCTTGAAGGATTTCATGGATAGGCAGGGTAACTGCCTCCTTAGGGGCCTTTGAGTATCCCAAAATATCCAGTTTTTTGGATCTGGGTTCCTTTTCAGAGGATGTGGTAATAGAAAGGGCTGTAGCCATATCTAAAACAAAGTCCTGGAAGGACAAATCCTCTGGAGGGGACATTCTCCTTTTAGGAGAAGAGGGCTCCTCAGGTAAGTTGAGTGAAAACTCAGCAGAATCATCAGAGGAGTGAAAATCCTCAGAGGAATCGGTGCTTTCCTCTAACGCACGATACGCGTACCGATCGGTATCGATATCGGGCGTATCGGGTATGGAACCGGTATGGAGCGAAAGCCCATACGGTACCGACTTGCGTTTAGAGGTGGACGGCCTCGATACCGGCATGGCGGACGATACCGGTATCGGGCCCGGAACCGCTGAAAGCGGAACCGATGGCGTTGCAGCTTTAATGAAAGCCATGACGGCCTGCTGCATGGACTGTACAGTATCGCCCATGGACGCCATAGCTGCCTGGATGTCGGTACCGGAGTGACCCGGTACCCCAGAGCAGGCTAACAGGTGATCTGTCGAGGCCGTAGCATCGATATCAACCTGAGACCCCTGAATTGGCGTTTTTGGAAGTTGGACTTCCCGCCGGGGTTGTTTGGCTGGGGCAGGGTCCTCAAGTTCTAAGCTAAGAGCCTCTCGATGCTTTGAAGGAGATTTGCTCTTTGAGGACTTGCCCACAGAAGGTTTGGTTACCTGAGATCCATCCGGAGAAGAAGACCTGGATGACTGTGATGCTGTATTCTCTGAAGCAAACAGCACATGGAATTTGTTGGCCCGGTTCTGCAGCCCACGTTTAGACATGTGGGAGCAAGATGGGCAGTCCGGTATGGAATGGTCAGGCCCCAAACATTTCAGACACCATTCATGGGTGTCTGTGACTGAAATAACAGCATTACATTTGGTACACTTCTTAAATCCAGGGGCTGGCTTCTCCATGAGGAGAAATTGAGTAGGCCGAGAGGCCTCTCTGAAGTGACCAAAAAGCTAAAAAATAAGAAAAAAGAATTATAATTTTTTAAAGAAAGAAAGAAAAGACCGGCGATACCGGTATCGGTATGGGGAAGGCAGGTACGCGGTCTAAAGAAACAAATAAAATAACAATTTCTTCAGCGGTGACAGGAACACGACCTGCTGGCTCCGCGGAAAAAGAGAAACTGAGGAGAGCTGTTCAGGAAGGCGGGAAGGCAGTGCGCATGTGCAGTGGGAGGTCCCAAAAGCTTCTATTCTAAGAAGCTGGGGAGCTTTCCCGCACGGGCTCCGTCGGTACCGACGTACCCATATGTGAGGACTTATTCCTGCTTGTTCCTGGAGATAGGACATTATCTGGTATGTAAAATGTCACCTTCCATATCGTTCAAACAACAAGAAGTAAACAGAAATACAATAAGGAAATAATCTCAACAAGCAATCCATAAACAAACAATTGAAGCCCACATCTAGGGGAGAATTAAAAAGGAAAACAAGAAGAGAAAACTATCTACAAATTCAGTACCAAACTTATATGACTGCCCACTAATCCCTCATCACTCCCCAGCTTTCTCCCTTCCAGACAAGAGGTTCTACAGTTGTAGGGAAGCAAGAAAAATAAACTTTACACCTTGAAGTATTATCACACACTTACAGGGAAACCTAAGAAAAAAAGACATCTGAAGGGCCAACACCCTTGGCCTAAGGGACAAAAAAACCTGCCTACACACCTGTTTTGCCCTTGAGACATCTTGGAACAACTGCATTTTAGCACCACAAAAACAAACATCTTTATGTTTAAAGTAGCTCCTAAATACCAAAGCTTACAAAGCAAGCCACCAAAGTGGCCCTTGTTAGAATAGTATTGTGAGAATCCTTGAGGAACTGAGTAAGATTAACTTGGGGTTGAGGTTTCAAAATATCATACTTCCCAATGGACTCATCAGATACCTTTCTAGAAGAAAGATAAAACATTTTAGAAAAAGCTATAGTATCTGCATTAGGATGTTCTAAAACTTCCTTTACATATTTACGAAGGAATATCTCAGATGATAACAAATGAGTAACAGGAAAATTAAGAAAACAAATATTTTTCATCTTAAGGGAATTCTCTAAAGACTCCAACCTGCGGTGAATAACCAAACTGTCCTTAACTGAAGATACACTCATCGTCTGTGGAGAAGCATACCGGAAAAGCATAGTTACTCACCTGTAACAGGTGATCTCCGGAAACAGCAGGAATTTAGTCTTCAAATATGGGGTATTGTCAATACCGACGGAGCCTGTGCAGGAACGCTCCCAAGCATCCAATAGGAAAGCTTTTGGGAGCATCCCACAGCGCCTGCGTGCTGCCTTCCCACCTTTCCCAACTATCCCTCTCCAGTTGAGTTTATAACTGAGACAAAAGAGAGAGGGAAAGAGAGAGAGAGGGAAAGAGAGAGATAGAGAGATACAACTCCTAGGGAAGGTGGGTGGGTTGTGAAGACTAAATTCCTGCTGTTCCCGGAGATCACCTGTTACAGGTGAGTAACTATGCTATCTCCAGGAACAAGCAGGCATGTAGTCTTCACATATGGGGACTCCCTAGCTGCAGATGCTAAGGAGAAGGCCCCAGAAGTTGGGTGCCCTTGTTAAAGGGCTCCACTTCCCCCCATGGATCTCTGGCATCCTACCAGGGATTGTGGGTAGGAGTCGATTAAGTATGGAACAGGTGTTGAAGAATAGCCTGACCAAAAAAGGCATCCCGGCGGAAGTCCTTGTCTAAGCAGTAATGGGCTGTGAAGGTATGAACTGAAGCCTAAGTAGCTGCTCGACAGTTGTCATTGATAGACGCAGAGTGAAGATGAGCCATAGAGGCTGCCATGGCTCTCACATTGTGAGCTATGACATGGCCTTCAAGAGGAAGGTTTTTACTCTCATAGGCAAAAGAAATACACTGTGCAATCCAGCAGGACAGTGTTCTTTTGGAGACTGGAAGTCCCAAATGACTAGGATCAAAAGCAACAAAGAGTTGAGAGGACTTTCTATGTAGCTGTGTCCTTTGCAAGAAAAAGGCCAAAGCCCTTTTACAGTCCAAAGTATGAAGATTCCTTTCTGAATTTGAGGCGTGAGGCCTTGGGAAGAATACAGGAAGGTATACCGCTTGGTTTAAATGAAAAGGTAACACCACCTTTGGCATAAAGTGTGGATGAGTCCTAAGGACTACCTTATCATGATGGAACCTTGTATAAGGAGGATCAGCCACCAACGCTTGCAATTCACTGATTCGACGTGCTGATGTGATTGCAATAAGAAAGAGGACCTTCCAGGAAAGAAATCTCAAAGAGGTAGTGGCTAATGGTTCAGAGGGCGGTTTCATGAGCTGCCCACGAACCAGATTTAAGTCCCATGCCACCGGTGGTGGCTTAATGGGAGGCTTAGTTAAAAGAAGGCCTCTCATAAATCTCGCTATGAGAGGATGAGAGGAAATAGGTTGTCCATTTAGAGGCTTGAAAGAAGCTGCAATAGCACTCAAATGAACTCTCACTGAATTTGTCTTAAGACCTGCATTCGATAAATGAAGGAGATACTCCAGTAATGATTCCAGAGGTATCGCAAGAGGGTTAAGACCCTTCTGCGAGCACCATATGGTAAACCTTTTCCACTTAAATGCATAAGAGCGTCTTGTAGAAGGCTTCCTGGAAGCATAAAGGATGTCCTTTACCTGTTGGAAAAGGTTAAGACCGTGAAGTTCTAGGCTTTCAGCAACCAGGCCCTGAGATGCAGAGACTGGGGATTGGGATGCCACAGCATCCCGTCCTCTGGAGAAAGGAGATCTGGAGCAGATCCTAACTCCAGAGGCGAAGCTTGAGAGAGATGTAGGAGCAGAGGGTACCACATATGCCGTGTCCAACGTGGAGCTATGAGAATCATATGACCTCTGTCTCTCTGAAGCTTGAACAGGGTTTTGGGAATTAGGGGAATGTGTGGAAAGGCATACAAGATGTCCTGACCCCAATGGAGGAGGAAAGCATCCCTGGCCTAACAACCCTGAGCAGGAATTCTGGAACAGAACCGGGGAAGTTTGGCATTCAGCGGAATTGCAAAGAGGTCTATGTCCGGGGTTCCCCAAATTTGAAAACTTTTGGCCACCTGGTCTGCATGGCGAGACCATTCGTGTGGAAGCAGAACTTGACTGAGTCTGTCTGCCCAAGAGTTTTGAATGCCTGGAAGATACACTGCGAGGAGATGAATCTGATGCTCTCTGGCGAGGGCCCATAGTCGCAAAGCTTCGTTGCAGAGCGACAGAGCCTGTTCCGCCCTGCTTGTTCACATAGAACATGGCTACTTGATTGTCCGTTTGAACTAGGACTGTCTTGTAGCTGAGCTGGGTGTGGAATACCCGAAGAGCAAGGAAGATTGCTCTGAGTTCCAGGAGATTGATGTGTAGATAGGCCTCCTGTGGAGTCCAGGTACCCTGGGTAGAGAGGCCTTGCAGGTGGGCTCCCCAACCCACCTGTGAAGCATCTGTTGTTAGAGTGGCTTGGGGTGGGGGTTGCTGAAAAGGAGACCCCGGAAGCAAGAGTAGAGGATGAACACAGATGCTTTATTGAATCCCCGACGCGTTTTGGCGGATGCCTTCTTCAGGGGGAAGGATACTTTAATATATATAAAACAAAACACATTAAAAACATAATGAATCAAAAAACAAATTAAAACAGGAATATGGTTATAAGTAAAATATATAACCATTAATACAACAATAAAAACACCATAAGTGATCAATGCGACCAATAGATAAATAAATAATTAAACAATAAAATGAAAAAAGAACACAGATATAAATAAATTAATTATAAAAATATATAAAAGTATATAAAATAGACGCAGGGTAAGACGAAGTCTCAATCAATGTGAAAACCAATGTACAAACATAAGTGCAGCATGTTACTCACATTCAAGCACTGTGGGTGCAAGGACCCAAGTAGTAGATCCTCTTATATTGTAGCTATCACCATGAACTGGCAACAATAGGCTCTTGCAAAATAAAACTGTTGTGTATCTATTAAAACTGCAATACAACAATTAAAAATAAGAAAATTAACATATTTGCTAAAATAAAATAAAACCAAAGCTCTATTGAAACTTAAAACTACAGAGGTCTCTACCCTCTAAATACCGGGAAATGGTGACAAAAAGGTACACGCAGTACATAGTTATTTAGTACCATGGATTTAACAACCTCACAGTTTATGTGTCATTATTCATGTTTCCTTTTTGTTCCAAACCCCTATTCATTTACTTGAATTACTTATTCATCATAAAAAATTATCAATTTTTATACATGAATTAGTTCATAAGCTAGTACTCCCTCATCGTTTTTTAAAAAAACGTTTCCAGTTTTTTACCCATTTTTTTACCCATTTTATTCTCATGTTTATTTATTTATTTATTCATTTATTCATTCATACACATAAGCGGCACTTATATGGTTATAATATAGATTGCTTGTCAGCGCATTTTTATTGGTTTTCTCAATCACATTACTTTTTTATCATACTTTTTTATCATACCTTTTATTGATCTCATTCTCGTGTTTATTTATTTGATTTATTTGCATACCAAGGTGACGATTATGTGCGTTATATACAAATCGGGTGTAAATGAGTGCCTTTTTATTGGTTAAAACGATTTTAAAGTATTTGTCATCTGTAACACATACTGCAGTGAACATTTTCGTGTTCCACATGATTATATTTAAACAATTTGTACTAATCTCAGTTTTAAGTGTTTTTCTAATCACTTTAATGCCTTCTAATACATGTCGGGTTTCCTGTAACTTTAGCGGTCAGTTGGCCACGCCCCCTGGATTGGCGCGTTTTTCGGCGTCTTCAAAATCTTCTATCGCACTACCGGCTTTCACTTGATTGCACTCTGAGCAGCGCGGTTCATTTTGTCAGGTATGTCTGATGCAGTTTGTTCTCTAACGGCATATGCACAGCACAACAAAGGTTTTTTTAAACACATTTTTTAGCACAGCAAATGAGTATCAGTTCTTATTGTTTCAGAAGGTGTTTTTTGTCTCTAGGGGCAGATTCCTTACGTGTAAGATATAGCCTTAGTTCTGGCAGCCATTTAATATTTTTTAGGCACCTTTTTTGCCAACGTGTTTTAAGTTCACTTTTAAAGATATCATGCCTTAATGTTTTTTAAAAACCATGTCCTATGGTAGTTGTTATGTGTTGGTCAGTTAGATTCATAGTTTTTATTACAAGTATTCACAACTCCCCCCTTTTGTTAGATGAGGTTTTCAATCTAATTAATTCATTTTTAATACGGTGCTCTCCAATAGCAACACAATGGCTTATATTAACTATGTCATAGATTATATTTACAATAACATAACGATGTGCTCATATATTCTCCTTCTGTTATTAATCACACAATAAGGTTTTTGTTGTCACCTTTTCCCGGTATTTAGAGGGTAGAGACCTCTGTAGTTTTAAGTTTCAATAGAGCTTTGGTTTTATTTTATTTTAGCAAATATGTTAGTTTACTTATTTTTAATTGTTGTATTGCAGTTTTAATAGATACACAACAGTTTTATTTTGCAAGAGCCTATTGTTGCCAGTTCATGGTGATAGCTACAATATAAGAGGATCTACTACTTGGGTCCTTGCACCCACAGTGCTTGAATGTGAGTAACATGCTGCACTTATGTTTGTACATTGGTTTTCACATTATTGGAGACTTCGTCTTGCCCTGTGTCTATTTTATATACTTTTATATATTTTTATAATTAATTTATTTATATCTGTGTTCTTTTTTCATTTTATTGTTTAATTATTTATCTATTGGTCGCATTGATCACTTATGGTGTTTTTATTGTTGTATTAATGGTTATATATTTTACTTTTAATCATATGCCCATTTTAATTTGTTTTTTGATTCATTATGTTTTTAATGTGTTTTGCTTTATATATATTAAAGTATCCTTCCCCCCGACGAAGGCATCCGCTGAAACGCGTCTGGGATTCAATAAAGCATCTGTGTTCATCCTCTACTCTTGCTTCCTGTGTATCGCTGTTTGGTTTTGCAAGAGATTCTTGCTCTTCTTGTGCCTGAAAAGGAGACCCCACCAGAAGGTTTTGGGGTGACTGCCACCATTGGAGGGACAAAATAAGGCGATCTGAGTTTGCTATTTTGTCTGACAGGCAACCTGATGCCTGATTCCACTGAGTGGATAAAGTCCACTGGGCTGCCCTCATATGGAGGCGAGCATAAGGAACCACATGCACGGTGGATGCCATGTGGCCTAACAACCGTAACATTTCCCGAGCAGTGAGGTGAAGTTTTAGCACTGCTTGGGAAGCTAATTGCACAATGTGAAGACAGCGGGGCTGCGGAAGGAAGGCCTTGTCTGTCTGGTATCAAGCAGAGCTCCTATAAACTCTAGGAACTGAGTGGGAGCAAGGTTGGATTTTGGGAAGTTTATGACAAGTCCTAAATACTGAAGGATGCGCATTGTGCAAGAGAGAGCAACCCTGGCCTCTGGCTCTGAAGAGGCTCGAATGAGCCAGTCATCTAAGTAAGGGAAGACGAATATTCCAAGGGTGCAGAGAAATGCTGCCACCACAGCCATGCATTTTGTGAACACCCTTGGCGCAGAGGCCAGGCCAAAAGGAAGAACCCTGTATTGGTAGTGCTTCCCTTGAAACAGAAAGCGAAGGAACTTTCAGTGAGTTGGATGGATAAGAACATGAGTGTACGCAACCTTGAGATCTAGAGAACAAAGCCAATCCTGACTCTGAAGGTATGGCAGCAGAGTTCCTAAAGAGATCATTTTCAACTTCTCCTTGAAAAGGAATTTGTTCAATTCTCTGAGGTCTAATATAGGTCTGTGTCCCCCTGTTTTCTTTGGGATAAGGAAATAGGGGGAGTAAAACCCTGTACCCCATTGGGGAATGGGTACCTCTTCTATTGCCCCTTGAGCAAGGAGCACAGTGATCTCTTGAGCTAACCGGTCGCTGAGAGAGGTCTGAGAATTGAACTGTCTTACCATTGTAGGAGGGGGCACGCTGAGGAAATGAAGCTTGTACCCGTCTCTTACAATAGATAGAGTCCAATTTTCTGCTGTTATCTAATCCCATCTGGGGGCAAAATGACACAACCTTCCTGGGATGGTGGAGGGTTCTGGGCCATTCAGGGCCAGGAAGGCAAAGTTCTCTAGATAGGAGTCAAAGCCCCTGTGGAGGCTGAGCCTGCTGAGCCGGTTGAGGCTTAGCTGCTTTTGTTTTACTTTGCCTAGGTTGCTGCCGTTGTCCCTTTTGGGCAGACTGACCTAAACTATGCCCCTGCTGGGTATAGGAGGGATAAAACTACTTCTTCTTACTGAAGAATGGTTTCTTAGAGGATTTTTTCCTTGCAGGATCAGCTGTAGATTTAGACAATCTATCCAGAGTGATATTGTCAGCATGTATCTCATTAGCTTTTTCCTGCCAATTCTTGCCAAAGAGATTCTCTCCTGTGCAAGGTATATTCCCTAGTTTGTCCTGTACCCAAATTTCCAAGTCAGATGCCTGGAGCCAGGCAATCCTACGTGCACCTATGGCAATGGCAGAGGTTCTGCTTATGCACTCAAAGCAGTCAAAGGCTGCATGATTCACAAACTTGGAAACATCCTGAGCATGTTTGACAAGGGCGAGGTAATCTTGCCTCTTATCATCAGGAAGGAGAAGGCTCATAAGCTCTAAATCTCCTGTGACCTCTTTAAGGAACATTCCCATATACAAGATATAGGAACTGATCCTAGCAGAAAGCATGGAAGCCTGGAAGGTTCGACGTCCAAAGGCATCAAGAGTCCTTCACTCACGTCCTGGAGGATTAGATGCATGCCTTTTTGCACTCTTTATCCTTCTCATAGCTGATTCCACCACCATAGAATGGTGTGGTAATTGAGTCTTTTGAAACCCAGGACAAGGAGGAACTCGATACATGGTGTCGAGTCTTCGAGAGTGAGGAGATGTGGTTAGAGGTGTTTCCCACATCCTTAACATGAGACCATGGAAGATCTCATGAATAGGTAAGGTAGCTGCCTCCTTGGGAGCTTTAGGGTATTGTAGGATTTCTAATTCCTTTGCCTAGGCTCTTTTTCAGGAGCCACTGTGATAGAAAGACCTCGGGCCACATCTCGGATGAAGTCCTGAAAGGACATATCCTCTGGTGGAGACATCCTACGCTGAGGATTAGAGGAATCCTCAGGAAGAAGTACTCTGATATCGGCAGAGCTTTCAGAATCTTCGGACTCATCCGAGGATTCAAAGTATCTCCGATCCAGGTGATCTTGCAAGGCACGGTACCGGTACCGATCAAAGTCAGCATCAGAGTGGTCCGGTACCGATCTGTCGATGCCGGATAGAGATGCATGACTCGGTCCCAATAGAATACCTGCTGATGTCGATGCAGTCGGTGCCGGTTAAGTTGTCTGAAGCGGTTTCAGGGGCATCGAGGCTGTGAGAAGAGCTGCCAGACTGCGTTCAATAGCCAAGAATCTCTGGTCTATTGACACTGCCGATGCTTGGGTATTGGTGCCGGTTGAATCGGCCGGCACCCCAGAGCATGGCACCAGTAGTTCTGCTGAGGTTGAAGCCTCGAGAACATCTTGGAGCCCCGTTAGTGCTTTATTATTATTATACGAAGCGCTGTACAAACATAAAAAAGAGACAGTCCCTGCCTGTTAGAGCTCACAATCTAGTCAAGACAAAATATGAAATAAATTAGATAATACAAATAACAATTAACAAGACAAGAATACATGTTTATGGAGAGAACAAGAAAGGACGAGTTAGGAACAAAAAGCAATAGTGAAGAAATGGGATTTCAATTTTGAAAATGGCCAGGGAGGAGGCTTGGCAGACAGAGACAGGTAGAGAATTCCAGAAAAAGGGTGCAGCCAGTTGAAAGGAGCAAAGTCTAGAATTAGCAATTATGAGTAAAAGGCATAGATAAACAAAGACAATTAGATGAGCAGAGTAGGTGAGAGGGAGTGTAGATAGAGATGAGGGATGAAAGGTAATGAGGGGCAGAAGAATGAATACATTTATAGGTTAGAAGGAGGAGTTTGAACTGGATACAGAAGCGGATGGGAGCCAGTGAAGTGACATGAGAAGAGGAGTAATGTGTGAAAAACCAGACTGACAGAAAATCAAATGAGCTGCAGAATGTTGAATAGACTGGAGAGAAAAGAGGTGGTTAGCAGGGAGGCCAGCAAGGAGAAGGTTACAATAATCAAGGCGGGAGGTGGTTAAAGAGTGGACAATCAGCTTAGTAGTGTTATCAGAGAGAAAAGGGCGAATTTTGGAGATATTGTAAAGAAAGAAACAGCATGTTTTAGCAATGTTTTGGATATGTAAAGAGAAGGAGAGAGATGAGTCAAAGATAACACCAAGGTTCCGTGCCGAAGAGACAGGAAGGATAACAGAGTTATCCACAGAGATTGAGAAAGGGGAAGGAGGAGGGGAGGCATTAGGGGGAAAGACAAGTAGTTCAGTTTTGGCCATGTTCAGGGGCAATTTTGCCGGTGAAAGTCCCTCAAGGGCAGCGCCAGAGGCATCTCGATGTCTAGAAGGAGATCTACCCTTTGAGGACCGGCTAGATTTATGTTTAGTTACCTGAGATCCATGGGAGGAAGATGAAGCCCTGGAAGACGTCGATGCCACGGAGGCTGCATCGGAGGGAAAAAGGGTGCTAAGTTTAGCAGCTCGGTTTTGCCGGCCCCTTTTTGACATCATCCCACAGGCAACACACACTGAAATAGAGTGGTCAGGACCTAAACATTTGAGGCACCACTCATGGGTGTTGGTGACAGAGATGGTACCGCCACACTTAGAACACTTTTTAAAACCCGAAGCGGGTTTTTCCATTTTGAAGGAAAAAGTTGGGCCTAGTGCCCAAAATGGCGCATGACACCTGAAGAGAAAATTACTGGAAAAGACTCCAGAAGAAAGTTTTTTCTTTTTTTTTTTTTTTTAAGGAAAAAAGAAAGAACCACCGGCGGTACCGGTGTAGTGTCGAGGGAAGGCAGACGCAACCACAAAAAAGAAGAATAGAAGGGAATGGTGATAGGATGTGTGACCTGCTGGCTCCGTGGAAAACGAAGAACTGGAGAGGGACAGTTGGGAAAGGCGGGAAGGCAGCACGTAGGCGCTGTGGGATGCTCCCAAAAGCTTTCCTATTGGACGCTGGGGAGCGTTCCCGCGCAGGCTCCATTGGTACCGACGATACCCCATATGTGAAGACTACATTCCTGCTTGTTCCTGGAGATTCACATTTCTGAACCTGAACAGTCAGATTCCAACCGCTCTTCAACTGCCCCCAGCCTTGTAACAGTTTCCTGTGTACATTTACAAAGCTGGGACACTGATTATATATCAAAGTAGCCTCTGTGCATGTCACAACACTCCAAATATCCACCAAACTCACCTGAGACTCGGGTATATCTTGGGGATCATACTGGGGTGGTGTCCAATTAACAGGTGATAAAGTACTCACTATGGGAACTGGCGTATTCTGTTGTACCGGCATACCACTTGCAGGCAAGTCAGGCGGGGTTATCATTGATGGGTAAGGTGGAGGAAAGCGCTCAGGGGAACTTAAATAAGCTCTCTCTGGAGTCAACAGAGGCAATGCAGTACCTGCAGGGGGAAGAGACACAGCTTACCCAGTCTTCACATGCCTATCCATAGGGCCAGTCCCTCCAGATGCCAGTGGAAAAATCTTCTTCTTTCTCTTACCCATAAATGCAATAGCTCCTCAAGGCTCCTCAGTGTCTCTCAAGGGGCCTATCTGCCCCTTGTGGCATGCCCCTTAGGGCATATCATGGCCCCGCGCCTAGTAGAGAATGAAAGTTAAAGACCCCGATGTAGTCAGGGGCAGTCCCCGCCGCAGCCTGCTCACCACAGAACTCTGATGCTGCACGGCTGGCTCAAATTCAGCTTTCCCCACCTTCCAAATCATTCTGCTACACCAGTCTAAACAAGTGGAATGTACCAAAGCTATGCCTTCACTGGGCAGGAAGACGACAGCAGCTTGCAAAACCCTTGAGCCAAAGGCTGTGTCCGCCTGAGTGTGGACATCCAAGCGGTAATGCTTGACAAAAATGGAAAGTGATGCCCACATTGCTGCCTGACAAATGTCTGCAGGGGCTACTGAGATCTGCTACACCCATGAGGATGCTTGTGCTCAGATAGAACGGACACTCAAACCATCCGGAACCAGCTAGTTCAGCAACAGATACACTGAGGCAATGGCCTCCTTAATCCAGTGCTCCAAATGTAGACTTAGCCACAGTGTCATCCTTGCATGGGCCAGCAAACAGCACAAAAAGATGGTCTGATTTACGAAAGGCATTCGTAACCTCCAAGTACCAGAGAAGCCCCCTCCAGACATTCACAAGGCAAATATCTTTATCCTTCCCCTGACATTGCTCCTTAGAGTAGGACAGAAAAATCACATGGTTCACATGAAAGGGAGAAATCACCTTAGGCAAAGAAGGCAGGCACAGGCAAAATGGAAACAGCCTTCTCTGAAAAAGACAGATAAGGATCTCGGCAAGACAGAGCCTGTAGCTCATAAATCCACCTTGTAGAACAAATCGCAACAACTGTCTTGAGCATCAAATCCTTTAGAATAGCGCTCTTCAACAGCTCAAAGGGATCTGACATCAGGGCTCTGAGCACCAGACACAGATCCCAGAAAGGGACCACAGACTGGAGGGGAGGATGTAGTTGCCGAACCTTCTGAAGAAAGTGCGAAACGTTAGAATATAAGGCCAGTGAGTTACCAGCCACCAGACATCTGAAACAAGCCAAAGTTGCCACCTAATTCAGGGAGCTAAGAGAGAAGTCCTTCTCTAGACCTTCTTGCAGAAAGGCCAGCAGAGAAGGCATCTTGACCACCTCAGGAACCAACTGTTGTGCACTGCATTAGCACTAAAACAGGCACCAAATCCGCTTCCGGGCTCAAGGGAGAGTGAAAACCTCCACCAGAGAGTAGCCCTTATGCGCTAGCCATTTCCTTTCAAGAACGTAAACTAGTAGAAATGGGTAATTTTTGTTGAGCCTATCACTACTGAAAACAATATTATACACTCAAACTACAACATAAGGAATTTAATGAAAACTTTGTTCCAGGTGCTTGGGTCTCAGTATAAAACGTTGCAGCACTTAGTCAGATTTGAAACCTCAATATCAAAACGTAGCTGCTGTTCACATCAACAACCCAGACTTCTTTATGCGCACCTTGTCTATTGTTTTATGTTATGATCAGTTGCTTTAATAAAATATTTTTTATCCTTTATTTTTCTTCATACTCAGCGTATCTTTTTTCTTTTTGTTTTTTTATAAATAAAAAGTCAAAGTCCTAGTTCTCATATTATGTGCACAAGGTTGCTCTATCGCCTCTTTTTAGAACTCAAAAATCAAAATCCATATTTTGCAGACTAGTGAAAAAAGCAATGGGGATCATAATCATTCGGACACTTATCTTCACCGATGTTGATGCCTTTTTCACATATAGCTTGCTGATGTAACGAGGCTGTTCAAGCTCCCAATTTTTGCGGCTGTAGCATAAATCCCAACGCCGTTACTCTAAGGCACCCAAAGCGTTTCACGATGCAAGTTTCATCAGGGGAATGCACATATTCCGTAATAATTGACCTTGAGAGCCTGCACTTGCTCTTACTAAAACGAGAAGAAAGCCTCTCTCCACACTTCTCGTTAACTGTCAAAAGATTTCCTTTCAAGAGCCAAGTCATAAGGGAGAAGGGAGCAGAGTCTTCCTGGATGATCGTCCCCTGATGCAAGAGGCCTTGAGATGACGACAAGCAAAGAGGTGATGTTTGCAGGAGCTGCATCACATTTCTAAACCATGCTCTCCTTGGCCAATCTGGTGCCACCAGAATAATCCTTCTTGGGTGGCACTCTATATGTTGAATCACACTCCCCACCAGGGGCCATGGACGAAACATATGCAGCAGGCATTGACTTGGCCAAGGTTGAGCTAGGGTGTTGACATCCTTGGACCCCGTATCCATGCGGCAACTGAAGAAATGGCACACTGGCATTGGAGCAGGTCGTCATTACATCCATCTTTGGGCGACCCCAGCAGCACAGAATCAACTGAAATGCCCCCTGACTCATTTCCCATTCGCATGGATTCAGAGAGTGTCGGCTGAGAAAGTCCACTTCCACAGTATCCACCCTGGCAATGTGCTGAGCTAACAATTCTAGGAGGTTCTTCTCCGCCCAAACAGAAGAGTCACCTCCAGGGCTGCCCCCATACTCCTAGTGTTGCCTTGCCAACTGACATAAGCCAACACCGGGACATTATCAGAAAATACCCAAACTGCTCGGCCTTCAACAGAGGCCAGAAACACAGAAGAGCCAACCTGATGATCCTTGCCTCAAGGCGATTGATGGACCACACACCCTATGGATCCAACAGCCTTGGGCTGTGCGGTCTTGGCAATGGGCTCCCCAATCTGAGAGACTGGCATCTGTTGTCAGAAGGATCCACGAGTAGTTGTCCAGTGGCATATCCTTCTTTAGATGACTGGGCTGCCTCCCCCACTGTAGGCTGGCCCTCACCATCATCAGGAGCGGGAATCTGAGCTTGAACTCTGGAGAATTTGAGGACCACAGAGTCTACAAGGTCTGTTGGAGCAGCCGCATGTGCACATGTACCCACGGCACCATCTTGATCACCACTGTCATCAATCTGAGGAGCTGAAGATAATTCTGTTCTCTGGGAGCATGCTGCAAACAGAACAGTATGAGGCAGTCCAACAACCTTTTGACTTTCTCCTCTTGCAGGAAGACTCTGCCCACTCGAGTATCGAAATGTGCTCCCAGGGACTCCAGGGAATTGGAAGGCCTCAACTGGCTCTGTTCCTGATCCATTACCCAGACGAGGCTTTCCAAGAAGGTCACCACTTGGGTCACTACCTGAAATGCCTCTGAAAGAGAACAAGCCCGGATGAGCCAGTCATCCAGATATGGGTGCATACAAATCCATTGGCACCAAAGTGCCACAGCCACCACCATCATGACCTTGGAGAAAGTCCTTGGGGCAGTGGAAAGTCCAAATGGGAGGGCCAAGCATGGCAAAACGCAGATAACTTTGCTGATCTTTTCAGATCGCAATATGAAAATATGCCTCGGCCAAATCCAGAGATGGCAGGAACTCACCTCGGTGAACCACTTGAATCATGGACACTGAACCACTTGAATCAAGTTTTCATCTGGAGCGCAGGACAAACAAGTGCTCATGACAAACTTGAGGTCCAGAATGGGCCAGAAGAATTTGTCCTTCTTTGGCACCATGAAATAGATGTAATACCTGCTCTTGCCCTGATCGTCTGGGGGAACAGGCACCACTGCCTTCAGGAGCAGCAACTCATCTAAGATGATCTGCTAAGTGTCCCTTTTGTTTGCAGACCCACAGGGGGAGATGATGAAAGCATCCGGGATTGGCTATTTGCATTCCAGGACATAGCCATACTAAATAGTGTCTAGTACCCAGTGATCCTTGGTGACCTGAGCCCATTCCTGAAAGAAACAAAGCCTGCCCCCAACCAGAGGAACCAGGAAATGGGTCCCCAAACCTTCATTGCGCATCCAAGGAGGGTTCTCCTCTGGAGGGGACCGAGTTTCTGGGCCCACATGTTCCACGAAAGGACTGAGAACTAGCCAGAAATCTGGAAGCAGAGGCGAAGAAGAGCTTTCCAGGCCAGTAGTAACGGGAGTCTGGAGACCCCCCAGGAGTGTGACTAGCACACCCATGAGAAGCGCGCAGAGACTGACATAAAAGGAGCTCCTACCCACATCACAGGCCCTTTGGGCGTGTCCTCCAGAAGCCGGTAAAATTTCGTCTTGCCCAGGTCCTTCACCAGCTTCTCCAAATCAGCCCAAAAAGAAGCTTCCCTTTAAAGGCCAGTTGGGTCAACTAGTCTTTAGAAGATGTGTCCGCTATCCATTGTCTGAGTCAGATCCAATGCCATGTCACTGTCAATAGGGCAGTATCCCTGGCCACTAGATGTATCAGGTTGTACATAGCATCAGAAAGGAAGGCCATAGCCGACTCTGTAAGAGGGCTAGTAACATCTGGTGGAAGAGACTAAATTCACTGGAGCAGGGCTCAAGAAGTCAGGCCTGCACATACCACCAACTGAAGAATAGCAGCTGCTGCGGTGAACTGGTTCGTCAACAACAAATCCACCTTTTGATCCAGAGTATCCTTTAAGGCCAATCTGTCTTCCATGGGTATGGTAGTCTATTAGTAACTGCCATGGCCTGCATATATCCCCACTTTGGGAATACCAAAGCACACGATGCACTCCTTCTTCAGGAGAGCATGCATCTTCTTATACACAGGTGGGGAGTTGGGGAGTGGGGAGTCAGGGAAATCCCACGCCAACTGGATCAAGTCCTTGATCACCTCCAAGAATAGGAAGACAGTAGTGGATTTCCGCATCCCTTGCAGGAATGGATGCACCTTCAGCTCCTGCTCCATTCTTGGAGCATCTGCCAAGCTCAAGGTGGATGAGATCCCAGCAATCACTGCCACCAGTTCCTCCTTCTGGAACAGACGGATAACACTGGCCTCTTTACAATCCTCTGAAGACAAGAGTGCTTCTTCATCCACATCAAAGTCCAGAACCGAAGCATCTGAATCCAAGGCACAAGCCAAATCTTGCACGAATCCAAGCTGATCCCCACACCTCCAAGGGGCACCCTTCACCAGGGATGCTTAAGCATAAGTGATCAAACAGGACTTCCACTCTTAGCCTGTCCCTCATGAGTGCGCGTATGGGGGAACCAAGAGGTCACAGGTTCTGAATTTCCACACTAGAATGACCAGGCCTATTGCAAAAAGAAAAAGAATGCCAGGGAGGACAATCCAGACTCCAGCAGCTCTCCTCATCGAAATGACCACTCTACACCAGGGGACATAGGCGTCGCCAATTTCCTAGAGGACAGGGAACATTCCACAGCACAGTTTCTGGATGCTCTGGCTAGCTGGTCATCCTTACTCACAGTGCCATCCATCACCTCCTGCACTAAGGCAGTCAAGCCCTCCAGGGATGAATCAGAAACTGCCATGCAAGAAGAGCAGAGACCAGAAGCTGGAGAGGAGGCACCTCGCTTGCCACAGGCCAAACAATGTCTCCTGGAAGAAGACATAGAGAGTTAAGGCAAATATCACGACAGCATGCACTAAGGCTCCGGCGGTCTGGAAGGCACTTGTGCTTATACAGCAACACATGTTCGAGCCGCTTGGGTGGAATGCATGCAAGGACTGCGTGACCACCAGGCGCACAACAGTAAAAACACTATTAACACATGCAGAAATGGCGGGAAACTCCTACACCGTGTCTATAGTCACCAGTGGTCCACCCTGCATTGTGCCCAAGACGGATGGAATCGAGAGTCCCAAACAAGGCCAATAATGAGGTCAAGCCTTGGTACTCACTCCCTGAGAGCCCCAGGCAGAAATACATGCTGGGCTCAGCTCTACTCCTCTGAAACTGTTTTTCTGGCTTTGCAGGCACTGCGTTTAAGGTGGCTGGCAGGCAGATTACTCTGAAAGCCTTCTGTAATCTTCAGGAGAGAGGAGGAGGGGGGGGGGGTGTTGAGATTGTGTGAGGCTGCTGAACTCTTCCAATTCTTTCAGATCTTGTCAGTTTTCTGACTGCTCAACAGGCTTTTTTGATAAGGGCGCAGAGGTGAACCAATTTTCCCTCCTCCTATGACTACTGAAAACATCACAGTCTAGCGAGAGAGTCATCCTCAAGATAGTCATTTATGAGAGTTTAAATCAATCTTTTCCTCTCAATTATTCTGATTCTTTTTTTCAGAGTGGAGAAAATCCATTCACCATCTTCTGGAGACAAAGAAATACTGAAGAGACCTCTGGTGGCTGAGTTGGATAGAGGTCATTGGATAGTGATGTCATTGAAACTTGGACTTTTCATTGATTCTTTGTCTCCACCAATCTCCTGTTACGGGAACACAACCCACTTGTCTCGACTGATCGAGCAGGACAATATGGAAGCTGTATTTAAGTTTTATAACAAGGATATGATGCCCAATTCAGTTGCACTGTAAAGCATGGAGGAGCATATTTATTGCATAGTAATATAGTATACGATGGCAGATAAGGACCAGTATGGTCCATCTAGCCTATCCAGTAAGAAGGTTAGAGTAGTTGTAACCGCCGCTCCATGCAAGTCACCCCCCATGCCTTTGTTTGGGGGTGTACATGCCATTCAATGCAGGTCACTCCCCCTCTATTTATTTATTTAAGTTTGCTTTGATTTTGTCCTCTTGTTATAAAGGGATCCACTGTGTTTGTCCCATGCTATTTTGAATTCTGTCACTGTATTTGCCCTTACATCATCAATCAGGAGGGCATTCCAAGCATCCATCACCCTTGCAGTGAAAAAGTATTTCCTGACATTGCTTTTAAGTTTACTGCCTTGCAGCTTTGTCATATGCCCTCTAGTTTTACAACTTCCCCTTCATTGAAAAAGGTTTGGTCATTCATTAATACCCTTTAGGTATTTGAAGGTCTGCATCATATCTCCCTGTCCCTCCTCTCCTTATTAACTTTCCTCTCTCATCTCTTCATATACCTCTCCTAGTGAACTCCACACTTTTGGTGGATTGCTTTTCTGTCCCCTTTTCTTCCACTGCCAACTCCGGATTCCCATCCTTTAACCTTACTGCTTCTTATGCTTGGAACAAACTACCTGAGTCTGTATGTCAGACTTCATTTTTGCCCCTTTTCAAATCCATGCTAAAGGCTCACCTCTTTGAGGCTGCTTTTGGATCCTGATCCGCTTAGTCTTCTATGTGTTTCATTCCTTTCCTTAGTTGTATCTTTAAGTTTATGTTTATTTCATTTGATATACCGCCCTTCTGTGGTAAGCAAGGTGGTTTACAACTTATAAAATCTAGTAGAGGCACGAGGCCAGTAGAAAGGAAAAGGAACTACAATCATTGACAGGATAGTAAGAGAGAAAGGAGAGAGTAGACAAAACATAACAGAGGCAGTTACACGAAGGGGGAGGGGAGGTCAAAGGCCAGGGAAAAAAGATGGGTCTTTAGGTTTTGCTTAAAGGTGGCGTGATGGGGGTCTAAGCGGAGGGAAGAGGGGAGGGAGTTCCAGAGGGCAGGACCGGCGAAGAAGAAGGCAGAGGAGTGGGTGGAGTGTAGATGGGCAAGGAAGGGAGAAGGGAGGTGAAGGCGGTTGAGGTGAAAGGAGCAGGGAGTGTATCTGGGAGAGTGGAAAGTGATAAGATCTGCTAGGTATTGTGGACTGCTGTTGTGGAGAGCCTTGTGTACAAGAGAGAGCAATTTGAATTGAGTGCGGAAGGGAACTGGCAACCAACGAAGATGAAGGAGAAGAGGTGTTACATGGTCTCGGAGGGAGGAGTGAGTAATGAGACATGCAGCAGTGTTTTGAACCCTCTGAAGACGAGCCAGTTGAGATTTAGAGAGACCAGTGAAGATTGAATTGGAAAAATCGGCACGTGACATGACAAGAGACAGTAACAAGGTGTTGAGAGCAGACGGGGAGAGGAAGGGGCGGATTGCACGAATCTGGCGGAGAAAGAAAAAAGAGGTCTTAGTGATGTGTGAGATGTGGGCCTGAAAAGAAAGATCAGAATCAAAGAACACACCCAAATAACGAAAGGTGGATACCAAGGGTATGGGAGTGCCTGAAAAAGAGGGGGCTAGCGAGGGGGGTGGGCTACCGTGGGACAACCAAATTGCAATAGTTTTGGTTAAGTTAAGGTGGAGACAGTTCTGAATCAGCCAATCTGCAATGACAGAAAGACAAGAATTCAGTGCAGAGAGATCAGGGCAAGAGGGAGAAGTGTGGTGAAGAAGGACTATGTCGTCTGCGTAGTAAAAAGCGGAAACACCAGATTGTTGAATTAGCAAAGCAAGGGGGGCTAAGAAGAGATTGAAAAGAAGGGGAACCAGAACAGAACCTTGGGGGACCCCACATGGAAGAGGAAATGGATCTGAAGAGGGGGTGGAGGGAGAGTAGGAGAGAACTGCACAAGATCGAGAGGAAAGAAAGGAGTGAAACCAGTGATAGACAACGCTGCAAAGACCCGCTTCCCGTAGGCGAAGAAGAAGGAGAGAGTGATCAACTAAATCAAAGGCAGCGGAAAGGTCAAGAGCTACCGCCACCGAGATATCCCCGCGATCATGAGCCACATGCAGTGCATTGGTGAAAGCAAGCAGAACGGTTTTGACACTATGGCCTTGACGGAATCCAGATTGACGAGGGTGTAAAAAGTTAGTAGAGTCAAGATGGTGAGAGAGTTGTGCAAAGACAATTTTTTCTAGGAGTTTAGAAAGAAAGGGAAGATTGGATACAGGGCGATAGTGGGCGGGAACCAAGGGGTCAAGAGAAGGGTTCTTAAGGATGGGACGGATCAGGGGATGCTTCCAGGAGTGGGGAAAAGTCCCTGTAGAAAGACTAGAGTTGAACATGGAGAGGATATAGGGGAGGAGTGCTAGAGAGGGAGTAAGTAGCCAGGAGGAAGGGATAGGATCAAGAGGACAGGAGGTCTTTCTGGAGGAGGAGATAAGTTGATGAAGCTCAGCAGTAGTGGTTAAGGAGAAGGAGGACCAGGTATGTGATAGTTGGGAGGTGGGGGGAGGGGAAGCAACAGGGGGAGGGGAGAGGATGAGGTCAGGGCAGGAGGGCAGAGATGCTCTTAAAGAGGAGATCTTGTCGCTGAAGAAAGATGCCAGCAGTGGGGGAGGAGGGGATGGCTGAACAGATGTGGTAGAGGTTACGGGGTGAGAGATCTAAGTGTGGAATAGAGATGTCGGGTCTGATTGGGGGCATTAGAGATAGCATCAGAAGAAATATGTGCATTTGGCAAGGTGAACTTTGGAGCGGTAGTATGAATGGTGTGCTCTGAAAGATGCTAGAGTGATAGGGGAGGGAGCCTTTCGCCATAGCCACTCAGCTCTGCGGAGATGGGTATGGAGCAAGCGAAGCCCGCTGTGGTACCATGGATGTGAGGATCGACGATGTAGTGGGCGGGGGTGCAAAGGGGCAATACGATTAAAAGTAGCAGAGAGGGTAGAGGTCCAGAGGGTGGTCAGAGTTGGGGGAGAGGGAGGAAAAGTCAGTGGGCAAAATCTTGGTTGCAGGGGGGAATTGCCGGATGGTGAGCGGGGTGATGGCACGCGAGAGGCGCACGGGGGGAAGACATCGAAGGGGGAGGGGAAAGAGAGGGCACCGTTGAGTGGAGACAGGAGACAGAAAGACAAAAATGGTCTGTCCAAGGGAGGTGAAGAGAACATAAGTTAAGAAGCGTGAGTGTGGAAGAGGATGAGGTCAAAAATAGATCGAGGGTGTGACCTGCAAGGTGAGTGGGAAAGGGAATGTGTTGTACAAGGGACAGGTCATGGAGGAAGGAAACAAAGGAGTGATCCCTGGAAGAAGAAGGGGAGTCCAGATGAAGATTAAAGTCGCCTGCAATAAGCAAATGGGGGAAGGTTAGGTCAGAAAGGTCAGAAATGGTCAGAAGGAGAGAGTCCCAAAGATCAGGACGGAGAGCAAGAGGGGAGTAAACAAGAAGAATATGTGTTGGGGGAGAGGTGTGGAGGTGGAGGAGAAGGGATTGAGGGTAGTGCAATGAAGGAGAGAAGATCTGGGTGAAAGAGAGGGACGGGCGCAGTATAGCTGCTACGCCACCGCCTGAGCGTCTTGTACGGGGGACTGAGACTGTAGAAAAGCCAGGAGGGAGACAACGGGCAAGAAGAGCATCCTCCCCATCCTTCAGCCATGTTTCGGTGAGGAGGGTGAGGTCGTATGACTCTTGGGAGATGAGGTCCTGGATAAGAAGAGTTTTGGATCTTAGGGACATACAGTTCAAAAGACCCAGTTTAAGGGGAGCCTGAAAAGGAGTGGAGGAGGCAGAAAGTGAGGAGGGAACACACGCAGAGGGTGGACAGGGATGAAGGTTGGAGTAACAACGAGAACGTGTACTAGTAGCCCTGTCTAAACGTCGGCCCCACAGCATGGGTATGAGAGCCATAGAGCAGTGAATAGTGGGGAAGGAGGAAGCAAGAAAGCAGAGAGGGGACCGTACCTGAGGCAATTGGATCACGATGCCGGTAGGAGAAGTCCTCAGCTGTTGTATTTGTCTGTCTTAACTAGATTGTAAGCTCTATGAGCAGGGACCATCTTTTATATGTATTCTGTACAGCACTGCATAAGTCTTGTAGCGTTATATAAAATTCAATAGTAGTGGTAGTATACATATTTAGGTCTTCAAGTCTCTTCTCATACGTCTTCTGGCACAGGTTCTAAATCATTTTGGTCACTTTCCTCTGAACCGTTTCAAATCTTTTTATAGCCTTTGTGAGATATGGTCTCCAAAACCAAACACAATACTCTAAGTGAGGCCTCACCAATGACTTGTACAAGGGAGTTAGTACCTCCTTCTTTCTGTATGCAGCCCAGCATCCTTGTTTCGCATTGTTTTGCCACCTTGAGAATCTCAGACACTATCAATTCAAGATCCCTCTCCTGATCCGTGCACATCAGCCTCTCACCCCCTATCGCATATGATTTCTTTGGACTTCTGCATCCCAAGTTCATGACTCTGCACTTCTTTGCATTAAATCTTAACTGCCTCAGACGTGTTCACTCTGTTGCAAATTTTTGTGTCATCTGCAAAAAGGCAGCCTTTTCCCTTCAATCCTTCTGCATTATCACTCACAAATACATTGAACAGTATCGGTCCCAGGACCAATCCCTGAGACATGCCACCATGCACCTTTTTTTGTTCTGAGTGAGTTCTATGTAACACCATCTTCTGTCATCTGTCAGTCAACCAATTTTTGATCCAGTTCACTACCTTGGGACCTATCCCCAGGCTGCTCTGTCTATTGATAAGCCTCCTATGAAAAACAGTATCAAAAGCTTTGCTGAAATTTAGATATATCATATCCATCATATACTCTTGATCTAGTTCTCTGGTCACCCAGTCAAAAAACTCAATCAAATTTGGCATGATCTTCCTTTGGCAAAACCATGTTGCCTCAGATCATGCAATCTATTGGTTTCTAAAAAGTCCACTATTCTTTCTTTCAAGAGCACCTCCACTACTTTACCCATCACAGAGGTGAGGCTTACTGGCCTATAGTTTGTCACCTCTTCCCTATTACTGCTTTTGTGAAGAGGTACTACACATCAGCCTTTCTCCAGTTCTTCAGAACCTCTCCCATCTCCAAAGATCTCTTAAAAGCATCCTTTAAAGGCCCTGCCAGAACCTCTCTGGGCTCTTTTAGTATCCTGGGATCTATCCCCATCTGGTCCCATGGCTTTGTCCACTTTCAGTTTTGCAAGCTGTTCATAAACATCACCATCTGTGAAAGGTGTAGAATCAACTCCATTCCCATTTGTCAATCATATGTGGTCCTTCTCCAGGATTTTCTTTTGTGAATATAGAAGTATGTGTTTAGCATTTTCGCTTTTTCAGTGTCACTTTCTACAAATCTGACCTTGGCACTTTTGAGTCTTGCAATTTACCTCTGATCATTTTTCTTCTCCTGAATATATCTGAAAAATGTTTTGTTGCCACACTTCACATTAGCCATCTTTTCTTCTGCCTTTCCTTTTGCTATCCTTATTTCTCTCTTTGTCTCTTTTAGCTTTATCCTGTATTCTTTTCTGTGTTCCTCCTTTTGTGATGTTCTAAATTTTGTGAGAGCTGTAGTTTTTGCCTTTTATTTGTGTAGCCACTTCTTTGATGAATCATACAGGCTTCCTTTTCCCCTTGTTTTTATTTACTTTCCTTGCATACTGTATATATCCGTTGCCCCTTTTATTGCCTTTTTTAGTTTAGCCCACTGCAATTCCACTTCCCTTCTCTCCTCCCACCCTGCCAACCTTCTCCTTCAGGTACTTTCCCATTTTACTGAAGTTAGCATTTTTGAATTCCAGGTCTTTGTGTTTGCTGTGATTGGACTCTGCCTTGGCTTTTACCTCAAACCACACTGTGTGATGATTACTGCTGTTCATATGGGCACTCACCTGGACATTCGACACGCTATCTTCATTGGTGAGTACTAAATCCAGCGTTGAACTTTCCCTGGTTGGTTCATCAATATTTGTCTGAACAATCCTTCTTGGAAGGCATCCACAATCCAGATTTGCAGAAGGAATATTCCAATCCACATCTGGTAGATTAAAGTTACCCAATATGATCATATCTCCCTTCATTGCTACCTCTGCAATATCAATGATCAAGTCTCTATTAATTTCTTTAGTTTGAGTTGGAGGCCTGTAGACTACACCATTGTGAATGATAGTGCCATCTCCTCTTTCTAACACAATCCACAGAGCTGCTTCTTTTCCCCACATCCCCTGCATTTCAGCAGCTTTAATGTTGCCTTTGACATATGAGGTGTGATCAAAAAGTATCAAGACTTGTTGTGTAGTTATAACACAATACATCGCACCATGATGCTATTAAGCATGCAGTGACCTAGTTATGTGCTCTGCATGTGCAGAGTGTAGCATAGCTACAGCACACTTGTACTTTTTTAAATCACTTGACATTTGGTATCATGTAAAAGCAGTTCGTTAGATTTAAAATAAGAAAAAATTGAACAGTGAATTTGCATGAAGTTCTGCAAGAAACTTGGAGATTTGTGCAAAAAGATTTATAACAAGTTACAGCACGTGTATGGCGACGAATGCATGAGTCATGCTTGAGTTTATGACTGGTACAGATGTTTCCAAGAGGGCCGTCAAAGTGTTGACAGTGACTAACGTTCTGGAAGGCCATCCACAAGTAGGAATGAAGACAGTTGAAGCAATACATGCCACAATATACTCAAATCGTCAATTGACTATCAGGGAGCTTGCTAAGGACATGGGACATTAATACAGTCTATTCTTAGTGTCGATTTGAGGGATAAGATGTGTGTCTGCAAAATTTGTGCTGAAACTCCTGACCCCTAACCAAAAAGAAGATAGATTGTCTACAGTCAGGGAGTTGTTGGAATGCATTGAAAATGACTCAGATTTCATCAAAAAGATTATTACTGGTGATGAATCATGGGTTTATGGTTATGATCCAGAAACTAAGGCTCAGTCCTCACAATGGAAGACTCCAGACTCTCCCAGACCCATGAAAGCCCGACAGGTGAGGAGCAATGTCAAGCTCACAGTTTTCTTTGATTACCATCATGAGTATTCTTCAAAAGGCCAAACCATCAATAAGGAGTACTATGTCCAAGTTCTGACTCCTTTGAGAGATGCAGTTCGTCATAAGAGACCAGAATTTCACAAGAATCATGAATAGTTTTCTTCATCACAATAGCACCACAGCTCACGCATCACATCTTGTCCAGCAGTTCTTGGCCAAACACCAAATAGAGCAAGTCCATCAGCCTCTGTACTCACCTGACCTCACACCCTGTGACTTTTTCTTGTTTCCAGACCTGAAATTACCACTGAAAGGAAGGAGATTTGATGACTTGGAGACCATTAAGCAAAATTTGACACAGCAGCTTCACAGCACAACGAAAGAGGCATTTCAAAATTGTTTCCAACAGTGGCAGGAATGCTGGAAGAAGTGTGTTTTATCAGAAGGGGACTACTTTGAAGGTGACTGAGTGCAATAACTGTCAGTGTTATACTTCTTTTGTTACTGTACAAGTCTCAATACTTTTTGATTGCACCTCGTATAGGGTTACTCCTCCACCTTTTCTGCCTTCTCTATCTCTTCTAAATAAATTATAGTCAGCTATGGCTATATCTCATGCAACTCATTAAACCATTTTTCTGTATTAGCCACAATCCAAGTCCATTTCCACCATCAGGGCTTTCAGGCCAGGAACTTTGGTGACTAGACTTTGAGCATTTGTTCTCATTGCCTTCCAGCAATGGTTGGTTGGCTTACTTGTATTTTGCATGGATTTTATCCCAGACTCCTCTTCCTTCTTGTCATTGATGTGTGGATTAATATGATGACTATTATTAATGATATTATGTTTCTGCTAGGAGTGACATCCTGAACTTGATTTTTTCCATCTGTCACCCCCTTTCCCTAATTTAAATGCTTGTCCACATATTGCCTGAAATTTTCACTCAGGATCCATTTTCCTGCCACAGAGAGATGCAATCTATCAACACGGTATAACCTTTTGTTTTTCATCTATTGCCCCAGTTGTCTATATAACTAAATCCTTCTTGTTTGCACCAGGTTTAGAGACACATATTAAAGCCGGTTATGTGATGCAGCCTCTCATCCCCCTTATCATGAGCAGGTAGTACTGAGAATACTATAATGTTGGCAATGGGTTTAGGTTTCCCTCCCAAAATGAAAGTCCCTTTATACTACAGAGATACTGTTTCTAGCCAGGTCATTTGTCCCTAAGTGGATAACATCAGTTTCGGAAGGCTTACTTTCCACATTGACTATGCTAATAATTTGGTTTACATTTCTGCTGGCTGAAGATCCTGGGAGAGAACAGGCAGGGACTACACCTTATATTTAACAAAGGTAGTGAGCATCTGTTTCTCCTAGGACAAGCAGGATGAGTCAGCCACAAGTGGTGACGTCATCCGACGGCGCCATAGATGGAAGTCTCTCAGTAGCTCAGAAGGCTTTTGCCTTCTGAGCCTGGGCTAGTAGCCACACCCCTAGGGCTGCCCCTAGCTAGCCAGTCTTTGTCTTTCGCCTTGAACGCAAGATGTGTTTTTCTCTCAGTCCATCTACCACTACAGAAGAAGAATAGATTACAATCACAAACAGAAGAAGAATAGCTTCCCTTGATCATGCCGAAGCCGGGATTCAAAATATGCTCCTTGTGCTCCAGAAAGATGAGCAATTACGACGCTCATCATTGCTGCTTCCGCTGCCTGGGTAAGGAGCACCCCATTGAGAACTGTCCTTTTGTGCCAAGATGTCTCCAAGGGTCAGGAAATACCGCCGACATGCTCTATCCGAGCTTCTCGGTCCTCCGGAGCCTGCTACCGATCCTGCCGCCCCTCCAGAGTCTGCGCTCAATTCTGCCACCTCAGAGCCTACGACCAATTCAGCCTCCTTCTCTGGGTACCCGACACAGTCTGCGGCGCTCACCCAGCCTTCAGAAACTGCTCTCCTGGTCTCCTACAACCCTGCTCCAGCCGGAGACGCGCCCTTACAGGCCTCCGTCTCCTGCTGTGCAAGCCAGCCATTACAGTCCACATGCGCTTCTCTCCATGTGGCTGTTGGCTCCGCCCCCTCTTCCGGGACTCCAACTGGACAGCTGACTACCACGTCGGAGGGGCGCCGACGCAGCACATCGCGTCAGCACGGGGCTTCCCGAGACACTGACAGCCATCGGAGCAGGAGCGCCGGCAGGTATAGGAGCTGAAGCAGGAGCTGTGCACTGCACAGACGCCGGAGCCGGAGCCGAGGGCAAAGCGTCTGGAAGTGGCACAGCGCCAAACGCCGCCACAGCTCATTGCATCCCCGCAGACGCAGCAGATCCAGAGGTAAAAACCGACGGCACAGCAAGCGTTCTCGTCAGCGCAGCAGTTCAACGGATGCAAGTACCAGCCCCTTCTCCTACAGGTACGATCTGCCGGCTTCCCCCTCCATTTCCCTCAGATCGGACAGGGAGCTGCCTACTTGTGATCTCCCTTCCGCAAATCATCCACCAGCGCAAATGGAAACAAGCAAGCCTCCTCAACAGCCGGAGACTCTCCAACTTCTTTCCAACATGTTTCAGCAATGGGCCGCCTCTGTCAGCCCTCTCCTCTAATCAGCACATTGAATCTCCACCTCCTCACAACTCCGCAATGCCGGATCCCACAGGAACAATAGCCCCCCAGGCACCACTCTCCACGTGCCCCCCGGAACAACCGACCGGCAAAGAGGAAGGTCCAGAGGAGCAATCACAAGCAGGGGATGCTCCAGGTGACGCCCTCACCACCTCTGCCACGGAGCCCTCCTCCTCCACCCTCATTCAGGAGGACCTAACCTACCCTACGTTCCTGCGCAAGGTCGCTTCTACATTAGCCATCACATCCACAGACTCCCTGGATCACCGCGCTGAGGTTCAGAGCGCCCTCAAGTTCGTGGAGGCTCCTAAACCCTCAACCTCCCTACCTATCCACCAACCTTTGCAGGACAACTTGGTTAAGATGTGGCTCACACCGGCCTCCAATCCTGCCTGCCCTCGCAAACTGGATGGGAAATATGTAGTCCAACCATCCCTGGGGTTTTCTTCCCCACCAGTCCATCATTGTGGAGTCTGCCCTGAAGCGGGCTAAGTCCTCACGAAACTCGGCCAACTCTCCCCCAGGCAAGGACCACAAACTACTTGATGACGTGGGAAAGCGAGTCACCAGGGTGCCATGCTGAGCGCAAGAGTGGCAGCGCATCAATTTCAACATGCACTCTTATCAAGATCACCTCCTTGCTAATCTTAAAACTGCCATCACCTCCCAACTCCCAGAGCTTCCCACATCCATCTCAACAGTCCTGACAGAGCTGGAGGATTGTGTCAAGCATCAAGGCCGCACAGCTTATGATGCCTTCAAAGCAGCCGCCAGGACCTCGGGGACAGCCATCTCTGCGTGTCAACTGGCCTGGCTACATGCCTCCGGCCTGCGTGAGGACACACACGATAACATCGCCGACACTCCCTGCGCCAGCGACTCACTCTTCGGGGACAAGGTTAAGGACACAGTCAACGATATGCGGGAACACTGCTCCACTCTTCAGACCCTAGCCGAAGGGGGGCTGGAACGCTCTCAAGCCTACCGCAAAGGGAGCAATCAGAAACCTGTGTCAAAGTGATACAGCACGCACCGCAAGTTGCAGCAGCCACGTTACAAACAACAGTCCTATCAGACGCCCTACCGACCTAAACGTCAGTCAGCGGGAGCGCACTCAGAAGAGCACCTCCTCTGCGCCCGGGAAGAGCAAACCAAGTTTTTGACTCGCCACCTCCACAACTCCCCACGGGAGGCCGCATATCTGCGTTCCTTCATGCCTGGGAGATCACCACCACCGACTGGTTGGTGCTCAACATCATCAAACAGGGCTACTGCATCAGATTTTTTTAAAGCACCAACGCAACATTCCCCACCTACAACCAATGTCCCTATGCACCTCCTCCTTTCGATGACTTCGGAGATAGTCTCGTGCCTCTCATCTCGAGCTATAGAACCTGTTCCCCCCAGCCAACACAATACGGGCTTCTATTCCAAATAATTCCTCATCCCCAAGAAGTCAGGGGGCGTGCTCCCCATTCTCGACCTTCGGAAGCTCAACAAATTCATCATCAAGGAGAAGTTCAGAATGCACTCCCTGAATTCCATCCTACCCCTCCATCAACCAAGGAGTGGCTGGCCTCACTGGATCTCCAGGACACCTACACCCACGTCCCCATTCACAAGCAACAGAGGAGATTCTTACGCTTCCAAGTTCTGGGGAGACACTATCAATACAGAGTCCTCCCCTTTGGCCTATCCCCGGTCCCACGGGTTTTCACCAAATGCGTGGCAGTGGTCGCGGCCCATCTCCGCAAACAAGGTATATGCATCTTCCCGTACCAGGACGATTGGCTAATATCTGCTCATTCCCCGAAGAGCCTGCAGGTGGCAGTCAGAGAAGCCATCGCTCTCCTCTCATCGTTGGGCTTCCTAGTGAATTACTCTAAATCCCATCTCATCCCTGCCCAGAAGCTGGAATTCATCGGAGCCTATATAGACACCTCCCTTGCCAAGGCATTCCTACCGCGCAACAGAATGATAGCCATTGTCAACCTTGCCAGCGACATTCAACGTTCCACACGTTCTTCGTCAAGAAGTATTCTGCGTCTGCTGGGATACATGGCAGCGTCCACACATATCCTCCCCCTCGCAAGACTGCACATGTGGACCCTGCAATGGCACCTCCATGCCAACTGGTGCCAGCACACGCAACCCCTCTCTGCGATGATCCCCATCAACATGACGGTAACCAAAGCACGCCAAAGGTGGACCCATTCGATGAACCGCTTGCAGGGCAGACATCTCCAGCAACCAGCTCACCAACTCACCATCACCACCGACGCATCGGTGGTGGGATGGGGAGCACAATGTCTACAACTTTGCACGCAAGACCCTTGGTCAACGCCGGAGAGGGCCCTTCACATCAACATCCTCGAGCTCAGGGCTGTCTGCTATGCTCTTCTAGCTTTCCAGGACCACATAGCGGGCAAATTGGTCAGGATCCAAACCGACAATCAAGTGGCCATGTTCTACATCAACAAGCAGGGAGGGACAGGATCTCACCCCTTGTGCAGGGAGGTGCTCAAGGTCTGGCATCAGGCACTCTCCCATGACTGTACCCTCCAGGCCTCCTACCTTCCGGGAATACAGAACGAATTAGTGGACCGCCTCAGCCGACAGCTAAACCCCCACGACTGGGTGCTCCATGAAGATGTGTTGACCCTCCTGTTCATGAGATGGAGCCAGCCACTGATAGATCTCTTTGCCACAGAAGGCAATGCGAAGTACCCCCTGTTCTGCTCCAAGCAGCCAGCCCGCAACAGAGTAGCAGCGGATGCCTTCGACGTTCCCTGGGGGAAGTGGGCCCCACTATATGCCTTTCCCCCCACCCCACTCATATCAAGAACAATTCAATGCCTGATTAGCGACAAGGCGCTAGCCATCTTGGTGGTTCCCCACTGGCCCAGGCAGGTCTGGTTCCCCTACCTGCATCGCCTGGCCGTAGAACCACCAGTGCGACTGCCTCTGAGACCGGACTTGATATCCCAGGACAACGGCAGGAAACTTCACCCCAATCTGCAGATGCTAGCGCTGATGGCATGGAAATTGAAAGGATGACCCTGGCACCTCTCGACCTCTCAGCCGAGGTCCAGCAAGTCATACTGGCGGCTCGACGCCTTTCTACCAGAAAGTCTTATTACCTTAAGTGGCGTCGCTTCAGTATTTGGTGTGCCTCGCATCGTCTGGACCCCTTCTCGTGCCCAGTGCCTCAGCTCCTTCAGTACCTCGCCTCTCTCTCTGAGTGTGGACTCCGGACACAGTCTATTAAGGTCCACCTGTCGGCCATAGTGGCCTTCCATGACCGCCCAGGGATGCCTCCAATGCCACGCTCCCTCTGGTGGGCCGCTTCATGAAAGGTCTGGCCAACCTCTGACCCCCCATTTGGCTACCCGTACCAGCCTGGGAACTGAATGCCGTTCTAGACCAACTGACCAGAGATCCTTTTGAGCCTATGGCATCAGCGAACCTCAAGTTTGCCTCCTGGAAGACACTCTTCCTGGTGGCCATCACCTCCACCAGGCGCATCAGCGAGGTACATGCACTGGTAGATAACCCACCCTACAACGTACTACATCTGGATTGAGCCTGCCTGCGGACACACCCCAAGCTTGTCCCCAAGATGGCAAGTGCCTTCCATATCAACCAAACCATCAAGCTCCCCTGCTTCCAGCCGGAGCCCCACACCAGCGAAGAGCAGAGGAGGCTCCACACTCTGTACTGCGTCAGGGCCTTACGCTGTTACATCCACCGGACTTCTTCCCTCCGGAAGGGGTCTCAGCTCTTTGTCTCATATGACCCCAACAAATCAGGTCGCCCTGTGTCCAAACGTACACTCTCCAGCTGGATTTCATCATGTATTGCCTTTTGCCTATCGCAAGCGGGATCATGTCTGTCCTTGGTACTCGCACATGAGTGGAGGAGTGGCCTAGTGGTTGGGGCAAGGTACTTCAGGCCGGAAGGTCGGGGGTTCAAATCCCACTAGAGGACAGCAACCTTGGGCCGGAAGGACTGGGGTTTCTAGTCCCACAGGTGCTCCTTGTGGTCTTGGGCAAGCCACTTAACCCTCCATAGCCCATGTTCCCTGTAAAATAGTTATCTCCAAGTTATAATGCCCTGTTCAATGTAATTTCAGTTTGCTCAATGTAAACCGCACTGATGCAGAATAGCACAGTATATAAGAGAATGTAAATAAATAAATAAATAAAATGTTGATTGATTTTGTACTATTGCTTTTGCACAAATATGTTGATTGATTTTGCACGATGGTTTGCACAAACATGTTGACTGCACTATTGTACTATATGTTCCCTGCACAAGTATACTTGCCAATAAATCAGGTTTTTCCTTGTATCCACAGTGATCTGCTTCCTCTTCCAGGGATCTGCCCACTTCTCCCCCCCCCCCCCCCACACCTCAGCACATGAAGCTGGTGAGGCACCACTTGTGGCTGACTCATCCTGCTTGTCCTAGGAGAAAACTGAGTTACTTACCTGTAACATGAGTTCTCTGGGGACAGAAGGATAAGTCAGCCACACATTCCCACCCTCCTCCCCTGGGGGGGGGGGGGGAAGAGGCCGTTCCACGGCTCGGCCGCCTTCTAGCTACTTGGCAAGCCTCAGCTGGGGACATTCTGGCTAGCTAGGGGCGGCCCTAGGGGTGGGGCTACTAGCCCAGGCTCAGAAGGCAAAAGCCTTCTGGGGTACTGAGAGACTTCAGTCTATGGCGTCGTCGGATGACGTCACCACTTGTGGCTGACTCATCCTGCTGTCCCCGGAGAACTCATGTTACAGGTAAGTAACTCAGTTTAACTGCTAACATGACAGATGACATGGCAGAGTAACATCACCGGAATAGGTATAGCTGACTGAATCAAATTATCTGCCATTCAGTTAATGCATGCTAAAGAACCTCTCTCTGTGTTACCTGAATGGTAAATTGTTGGAAACACCCTTTGTAGTCACCATTCAATAATTTTGGCCATTAACCAACAGTAAGGGAAAATCTTACAGCACTTTAGAATCAAGGACGCAGAATGTGATTTCAAGGACATGGTTGCAAATAAAAGAGTTTCTTTTCCATCTCTCTCAATAAGTGACTATCATAAGAACTCTAACAGGCTGATGCAGAAAGCTAGCACAGCCTTTAAGCACAGATAACACCATATGTAAGCACACTTTAGCACTATTAGCTAACGTCAAATGCAGAAAACAGACGGATGGGCACACGCGTAAAAAGTGATGGAAAAGCTAGCACCCAATTAACGCCAAGAGTATTTAAACATATTTAAATTGAAAGAAAATGATCTGCACATAATAGTCTGGTATGAAAATGATGGCTGCACCCAATGCAGAGATAAATGTAAAGGATTTCACAACCAGCCATAGCGCCAATATTTTTACTGCAGGGTCTGAGGTGACTTAAACCACTGACTCATGCCTCCGACAGTATTTTGATGGAGCCATGTGCTTTCCCCAATGCCAAAGCCCCCAATGCCATCAAAATAGAGAAATTGAATCCCTGGTGGCCCAGCGGCCGCAATCCCCTCTCCCGACAGTATTTTGATAGCATCGAGAAAAGCCCCTGATGCTATCAATATACTGTCAGGAGCAGGTGCCCCGACAGAAAGAGAATCCCTGGTGGTCTAACGGCCCCTGAACCTCCCCCCCCCCAAATAAAAATAAAAGAACCTGGTGGTCTAGCAGCCCCTGAATCCACCCTCTCCACCCGGTACCTTAAAATAAGTGGGAGCGCTGCCTACATGCTCCCGCTCTGGGTCTGCCATCTTGAAAATGGTGGCTCCTGGCCCCGTGTAGTGCAAACTGGAATGCACCGGGCAAGATCAGACTGCCATATAAGGTAGAATATGCCTTATATGGCAGTCTAATCCCGCCTGGTGCATCTCAGGATGCACTACGTGGGGCCAGGCGCTGCCATTTTTCAAGATGGTGGACCCAGAGCAGGAGGCATGTAGAAAGCGCTCCCACTTATTTTAAGGTACCAGGTGGGGAGTGGGGGAGGGGTTCAGGGGCCACTAGACCATCAGGTTCTTTAATTTTTATTTTGGGGGGGGGAGGTTCAGGGGCCGCTAGACCACCAGCTTCTTTTAATTTTTATTTTAGGAAGGGGGGTTCAGGGGCTGCTAGACAACCAGGGATTTTCTTTCTGTTGGGGTACTGGCCCCTGACAGTATTTTGATGACAGCGGGAGCTTTTTCCGATACTGCAATCATCCCCGATGCCATTAAAATACTGTCGGGTAGGGGGATCAGGTCCATTGGGCCACCAGGAATTCTCTTTCTGTTGGGACACTGGCACCCAACAGTATTTTGATGGCATCAAGTGCTTCTCTCGATGCTGCGATCACCCCTGATGACATCAAAATATTGTCGGGGCCAATATGCAAATTAGCTATGTGGTGCTTGTTTCTCTGGGAGAGCATGCCAAACTAGTGCAGACTTCTTGTGTACATGTGTTTGGCTTGCTCTCCCAGTTTAACACTGCCATCTGGCACCCAGTTTAATGGGTGGCTCATTTGCATGCGCACAGTTACCGCGTCCTTCGTTTGCATGACCCTCTTTTCTGCATCGAGTGTAAAAGTTGAGTGTTGTGTAGACGCTACTAAATGCATAAAAAGTCAATTCAGCACACATCTAGCACCGGTTTTCTGCATAGGCCTGTAAGGTTGCTAACTTCCAGTTTCTGAAAGAAAGCGTAGTTACTCACCTGTAAGAGGTGATCTCTGGGAACAGCAGTCATAGGTCTTCACATATGGGTGACATCGGCACTGATGGAGCCAGGTGCGGGAACACCCCAGCATCCAATAGGAATGCTTTTGGGAGCGTTCCTCCACATATGCGTGGCTGCCTTCCCACCTTTGCTCCTGGTCTCCTCAGTCAGGTGAATAGTGGAGACAAATTGAGAACAAAAATTAAAAGGGACAATTTGAAGGGGAAGTGGGCAGGTTGTGAAGGCTGATTCCTGATGTTACAGGTGAGTAACTACACTATCTCCAGGAACAAGCAGGAAGTCAGTCTTCACATATGGGACTCCCTAGCCACAGACTGCCGAGAGTCCTGGCGCAACAAGAGGTTAGACAGCTCGTTCAGAGTACTCCTCGCGAGGTAGTCCAGTGGGCGGAGGGCAAGTTGTCTAAATTTGAAAGAGACTACGCAGAACAGATTGTCCGAATTGAGCATCACTTCTGGAGTCCTTGTCCAGGCAATACTGTGCTGCAAAGGTATGCAGTGATGACCAGGTAGGTGCTTGGCAGATCTCCATAATAGGGATGGAACGGAGGTTAGCCACAGTGGAAGCCATGGCTCGGACATTATGAGCCATGACATGGTGCAGAAAAGACAGGCCAGTCTGCGAGTAAGTAAAAGGTATGCACTCTGCTAGCCAGTTAGAAAGTGTTCTTAGAAACTGGTAACCACTGTTCCCTCTAAGCTGTGCGCGTGTGTGCGCGCACACACCTCGCCAAGCGAGCGCACATACTTTACAACAAAGCGCACAAAAATTATGGTTCTGATTCTGATAGAAAACAACACGGACATCTTAAAATTTAAAAGTTGTGATTGTAATTACTAGAAATTTTCTGCTTCATTTAGTAATCGTCTATTTTCATTTAATTTGATTAAAATCAAAGTGGTGTACATACTGTATTCTGACGTGCAGTCAAATTTTAAAGTATATAACTTCGAGTGTCATTATGTGGCGCACAAAAATTTAACCTTCCTCCAAAAGCTGCACAGCTGATATTTTATGCGCGCACACAGCCTACAGAAAATTAGAGGGAACATTGCTGGTAACTCTAGATGACTTTGGTCAAAGGAGAGAAATAACAGAGAGGATTGCCTGTGACTCTTAGTGCGATCTAGGTAAAAGACCAATGTTCTCTTACAATCCAGTGTATGCAGTCTGGCCTCAGCAGGGGAGCTATGAGGCCTTGGAAAGAACGTTGGTAGTGAGATGGATTGGTTCAGGTGGAAGGAAGTGACAACCTTTGGTAAGAACTTAGGCTATGTCTGAAGGACAACCCTATCATGGTGGAATCTGGTGTAGGGAGCATAGTCCACCAAAGCCTGCAGTTCACAAACACTTTGGGCTGAAGTTAATGCAATGAGAAAACAAATGTTCCAAGTTACGAATTTTAAAAAGGCTGATGCCATAGGTTCAAAAGGCCTGCGCATGAACTGTGGAAGAACCACATTTAAATCCCATGCTGTGGGTGGTGAGTGGAGAGGTGGTTTGGTTAGGAGAAGACCTCTTATGAATCTGGCCACCAAAGGGTGCATTGAAATAGGCCAGTTCTCCAAGGTATGATGAGAGGTCGCAATGGCGCATAAATGCACCCTGACGGAGTTTGTCTTGAGACCAGAGGAGGACAAATGGAGCAGGCATTGAGGGAGGTCCGGAATTGGACATGTGAAAGGATTTAGTGTTCTCCTTGAACACCAACTGGAGAATCTATGCCACTTGAAAGTGTAAGATTGTCTGGTGGAATCTTTTCTGGAAGATAGGAGAACATGCAAAACCTCCTCTTGAATTCCTAGGTATAAGAGGACAGAGCGCTCAGCAGCCAAGCCATTGAGTAGAGTGTCTTGAGGCTGGGGTGCAGGAGCGTCTCCTGTTCCTGAGAGAGAAGGGTGGGAGAGTAACCCAGGTTGAGAGGAGGCCTCCAAGCTAGTTGGAGAAGAAGGGAAACCACGGCTGTCTGGGCCAGTAAGGGGCAATGAGAATCATCATTCCCTGGTCGGCTCGGGGTTTGAAAAGTGTCTTTGCTATGAGGGGGAGAGGAGGAAAAGCATAGAGGAGATCCTGTCCCCAATAAAGGAGAAATGCATCTGAGCTGTCCCTGTGAGGGGAGGGGATCCTGGAGCAAAAACAAGGTAGTTGGGCATTGACAGAAAAAGCAAAGAGGTCGAGTAGCGGTGTCCCCCAAAGGTGGAACAAGTGCTATGCTACTTGAGGTTCCAGCCTCCACTCGTGTGGCTGGAGGATGTGTCTCAGCTTGTTGGCTAAGGAATTCTCTGTTCCTAGAAGGTATAACTGCATGAAGGTAAATTCCCCGAGGGATTGACCAGTTCCACAAGTGGATGGCTTCCCTGCATAGGTGGCAAGAGCCTGTTCCTCCGTGTTTGTTGATATAGAACATGGCCACCTGGTTGTCCGTCTGGATGAGGACTGAGCAGCCTATGAGTTGGGGAGAGAAGACGCACATGGCATTGCATATTGCTCTGAGTTCGAGCAGATTGATGTGAAGGAGATTCTCATGAGTAGTCCAGAGGCCTTGGGTCGTAAGGCCATTTAGATGGGCTCCTCAACCTAGCTTTAATGCAATGGCTGTTAGGGTACACTGCGGTGCAGACCTTTGAAAATGTAACCCTATGATGAGGTTGTGCGATATGCACCACCATTGAAGGGCTGACTTCATTTGAGGAGTAATGGTGATGAAGTCTGAGAGGTGGCCTGCAGACAGACTTCATTGCTATAACAGAGTCAATTGTCCCATTCTCATCTTGAGACGGGCATAGGGTACGATGTGGACTGTGGAGACCATGTGGCATAGCAGGCGTAGGAATGTCCTGGCCATTACTGACATTTGCTGTTGGACATGTGTGGCCAAAGCAATTAGTTGGACCTGTTGCTATCTGGCAGAAAAGCCGGCCTGGATAGTGACCAGTCGAGCTTCTATGAACTCTAGATCTTGAGCTGGAGTGAGGTGTGATTTTGGATCATTTATGACAAAACCTAACTCTTGTAGGATGTGGATGGTTTGTTTGAGGGCAGTAGTGACTACTGGAGCAGTATCTGCCATTAGCAACCAGTCTTCTAAGTAAGGGAACAGAAAGATCCCCAAAGTTTGTAGGTAGGCTGCGACAACAGCCAGACACTTTGTGAAAACTCTGGGTTCCGAGGCTAGTCCAAAGGGAAGGACTTGATATTGACAAGGTTTGTTCCGAAACACAAATCTGAGGAACTTTCCTTAATCTGGGTGGATGAGGATGTGTGTATAAACATCCTTTAGGTCTAAGGAGCAAAGCTAATCATTTGGTTAGAGGTAGGGAAGAAGGGTAACCAGAGAAATCATTTTGAACTTTTCCTTAACCAGGAATTTGTTGAGCTTTCTGAGATCTAGGATAGGCCGGTGACCTCCCATCTTCTTTGGGATAAGGAAGTATTGGGAATAGGACCCTAGGCATTGCTGAGATAGTGGAACTTTCCCTATTGCCCCCTGCATTAGTAGAGTGTGGATCTCCTGTTGTAACAAGGAGGTATGATGGAGATCTAAGGAGGGTTGGCTCACAAAATGAGTGGGTGGCAGATCCCAAGAGGATTGTGGAAAACTGCAGGAGGATCTGGATAAATTGGAAGACTGGGCATCCAAATGGCAGATGAAATTTAATGTGGACAAGTGCAAAGTTATGCACCTAGGAAAGAACAACCCACACTATAGTTACACAATGCAAGGTTCCACATTGGGAACCACCACCCAGGAAAAAGATTTAGGAGTCATCGTGGATAACATGTTAAAACCCTCTGTCCAGTGTGCAGCGGCAGCCAGGAAAGCAAATAGAATGCTAGGTATCATAAAGAAAGGGATGGTAAATAAAACAAAGGATATTATAATGCCTCTCTATCGTTCCATGATACGACCGCACCTTGAATATTGTGTGCAGTTCTGGTCACCGTATCTTAAAAAGGACATAGCATTACTAGAAAAAGTACAGAGAAGAGCCACCAAAATGGTGAAGGGGATGGAAGGCTACTCCTATGAAGAGAGGCTACAAAGGTTGGGGCTCTTCAACCTGGAAAAGAGACAGCTGAGGGGAGATATGATAGAGGTCTATAAATTAATGAATGGAATGGAGCAGGTAAACGTGGATCAATTGTTTACGCTATCAGAATATAGAAAGACTAGGGGACATGCAATGAAGCTACAGGGTAAACTATTTAAGACAAATAAGAGAAAATATTTTTTCACTCAACGTGTAATCAAACTCTGGAATTTGCTACCGGAGGATGTAGTAAGGGCTGTTAGTGTAGCTGGGTTTAAAAAAGGTTTGGACAAGTTCCTGGAGGAAAGGTCCATAAACCACTATTAAAAAGGGACCCAGGATAATCAATGCTTGACCCAGTACAAGCATTGTAGAACCTGTGTCTTTTGGGGATATTGCTAGGTACGTATGACCTAGATTGGCCACTGTTGGAAACAGGATACTGGGCTTGATGGACCTCAGTCTGACCCAGTATGGCATATCTTATGTTCTTATGTTCTCTGAATTTCAACTGAAGACTCTGGCTGACTAACTGTAAGGTCCAGGGTTCTGAGGTGATGTTGACCCAGCAGTGTGCAAAATGTATTAGTCTCCATGGGATTCTGGGAGGAAGAGGAGAAATTATGGGAGAGTTGGCCATGCTCCATAGGAAGGAATCAAAAACTCTGAGTTGGTTGAGTGGTAGGAACAGGCTGTGGTTTGGTAACCTTGGGCTTCCTGGATTGTTTCTGGCCTTGCTGCCTCAGTTGCTGTGGAGCAGAGAAGGAAGAGTAGGAATGATATGGTGGATAGAAATGTCTTTTCTTAGGGAAGACTGCCACCAAGAAACCTGTCTTCTTTTTAGAAGAATCTGCTATCTTCCTGAGGTCACCTGTCTCTATCTCCCCTGCCTTCTCTCTTCACCTCTGGCCAAAGAGGTTCTCCATTGCAGGGAATGTTGATTAACTTGTCTTGAACCCATTGTTCCAGATCAGATGCTTCAAGCCAGGCTGTTCTAGCTCCAATGCAAGCTGCAGCACCTCTGCTATTGACTTCAAAGGCATCAAAACATTGCCCTTGTTAGAAATTTTGAAGTGTTCTGGGCATACGTGACTGAGACCTGATGAGCTGCCTGTTTTTCAGAAAGCAGCAGGATGGTAAACTCTGCAAGATCCCTTGAGACATCCGTAAGGAACATGACCATATAGAGCATGTAGGAGTCTATTCTGGAGGCTAGCATTGTTGCCTGGAAAGTCTGTCTCCCAAAGGCATCGAGGGTTCTTGCTTCTCTTCTAGGAGGACTCCGAGGGGTGTTTTTTTTGGCTTTTAATTCTCCTCATGGCAGACTCAACTACCATAGAATGGTGAAGGAGTTGTGGTTTCTGGAAGCCTGGAGAGGGAGGAACTCTGTAAAGGATATCCAGTCTCTTACTGACTGCAGGAGTGGACATAGGGGATTCCCATATCCGAGTCATTAAATTTTTCAAGATGTTATGCACCAGGAGGGTTGCAGTCTCCTTAGATGCCGATGGATACTGGAGGATATCGAGCTCCTCCACTCTGGGCTCCATTTCAGTAGTCACAGGTACCTCCAGGGCAGCCGCCATATCTTTGATAAAATCTTGGAAGGACATTTCCTCGGGCGGTGACCTTCAACGCTCATGAGGAGATGATGGATCTGAAAACATGTCCCTGTTGGTATCAGAATTGATGGATTCCAAGTCAGAGGCTTCCAACGTGGAATCAGAGTCTGGGAGGAAATCAAAGTAGTCCTTATGAGGCCCTAGATACCTCTGGTACTTGGAGGATTGAGGCCGTTTGGACATTGAGGGTATCAGGTGTGGCGGTACTGAGGACCTCGATACCGGCTGCTCGGTGGACCCATGTGATGAAGGAGATACCTGCAGAAGGGTATCGAGAGGGTCCTCTGTGGCTGCCATCAGTGCCGGTGGAACCAGTGTTGATTGCGGTACTCCTGATGCCATTGGTGTCACTACTGCGAGCAGTGCAGCAATGTTCTTTTCGATGGCGATGACTCGGTTATCGAGCATTGGTATGGGGGAAGGAGTAGCTCTGGACATGACTGTGTGGGCCACAGCTCCTGATGCCGGTATCGTGGGCTCCACAGAGTATTGAACCTTGGGGTTATCCTCAAGCCCCTTTGAGGTTTTGGAGGGTAAGACCTCTCATTGGGGCTGCTTCGCTGGACAGTCCACATCGGAGTGCAATGAATGTTGGTGCCAATGCCGATGCTCAGTGTCCAATGCTGACACCGATCTCGAGGTCGATGATCCTCATGCTGATATCTATGGCTTTTTCTTCTTATGCAGTGGAAGAGTGATGCTTTCCTTTCTGACTGAGTGGTGATCTGGAAGTACCTGAGGACTTAGACGTAGTCGACGCCCCAGAGGAGTGCACCAAAGGTGCTGAGTCTGTTGGAAACAGCTTAGCCTTCTGTTTGTCCCAGTTCTTCCTACCTCTGGAGTCATATGGCAACAGGAGGGACAGGACTCTACATCGTGGTCTAGGTCTAAACATTTGAGGTACCAGTCATGCTTACTGGTGATGAAAATGGTACCGGAACACTTGGAGCAGTCTTTAAAACCACTCCAAGGCTTTTCCATTTCTGGAAAAAGGACCGAGGCAAAGTCAAAGTGTGCAATGATGTCCGGGTAGGCCGTAGGTCTCAAGCCTGATGGAAAACAAAAATTATAGAAAAATAAGTAAAATTTAAAAAAAAAAATGGGAACGGGAACCAGAATCGATGGGGAGTTGAGTCAGTTGACGGGAGGGCAAAAATAGAAGTACTTGATTATAGCACACAAAAATACTGAAGTCTCTTGACGTGGCTGACAGAGACAAGGTCTCGATGGCTCTGCGGAAAAAAAGATGACTGAGAACAGGCAGGAAGGTAGCCACGCATGTATGGAGGAATGTTCCCAAAAGCATTCCTATTGGATGCTGAGGATTGTTCCTATGATGGATTCCGCGGGTTCCAATGTCACCCATATGTGAAGACTGACTTCCTTCTTGTTCCTGGAGATAAAATCTTGCACTGATTAAAAGGAGAAAAGGAATACAACACTATCCATTCAAAAAGGACTTAAAATAAAATCAACAAAGTATATGGGAAAAGGCAAGTCTTATACAAGACTAAAGCACAACGAAAAATGCAAGCTTTGGGAACCACTGAAGTCCTTTTCTCAGCTTACAAAAGTGACTATGGCTGCAGTTTGTGCTCTTTCAATGTGAGGTGATACTATTTAGAGCAGCAAAGCTGGAAAATGTAACAGCATGGAACTGTAAAGGTAATTTAGTCTTATTTTAATACAAAGATCTGTATCATTACAAGTTAAGACAGAAAAAACTAGAGACATTGGGGTCATTACGAGGCACGAAGAGCAGGGATGGATGTCCCATCCCCGCTATTCATGCTGACTGCCTGCCCCGAATAACTTCCCCGCCGGTTGTGTGGGGAAGTTAGTCGGGGGCGGGGAAGAGGCGGCCCGGGGGCAGATAGTGGGCGGGCAGTGGGCAGCCCGGGGGCATACAGGGACAATTCTAATGTTGGTCCTTTATTTATTTTACAGGTTTTTTATACCGTTTTATCATTTCAATCAAAGCAGTGTACATTGAAACAAACTTGCTAATGTACATTAAAAACAGGGACATTGATAATTTGGATTTTTCTGAGGCAATGGAGGGTTAAGTGACTTGCCCAAGGCCACAAGGAGTGCTAGTGGGACTCAAACCCTGGTCTCCGAGTTCCCAAGCCAGTGTTCTTAACCATTAGGCTACTCCTCTACCAGGGCCAGCGAATTGGCCTGGGAAGTTATTCCACCCCCAGGGTGGAATAACCTCCCTGGATGGGGTTTTTTTTCGCTTTGGGGCACAAAAGGGGCTGGGGTAGCAAAGATAATCCTCCGCAGCTTGACCGTGGTCTTAGGAGGCCAGATTGGGAGTCAAGATGAGGGGAATTAACTTTGTGGGGCAGTGGCCGGCATCACGGCTTTTAAATGGAACCATGGTGCCATGGCAATGCGGCTCCATTTAAAAGCCCTAGCTGAGTTAGCTGGGCTAGCTCTGACGTGCAGGGTGGGACTGAATCGCAGTCCCGGCCTGCATGTACAGTGCTGTTTGCGATTCTGATCCCACGGGGCTAGATGTGCCCCTCAGGATCAGAATCGCGATCTCCTTTGTATGTCTGTGTCCGCCCGGACGTACAAGGAGATCTACGTCTTGAATGGAATCGGGCCCATTGTGAACAACAAACTGAACTGGTTCCAGTTATTTCAAATCAATCTTCAAAACATTAGTTACACTTTTAAGGAAACGGAGCAGAAGTCAGCAATAGAGCAATTACATCTCCAGTATTTACATACCAAGTCTTACATGATACCTTCCGTGATCTTCTAAGCAGTGCGCAGCTGTCAGGACCCAAGCTGGGTGAATAAGAACTCCACCACACTTAAACTTCTTGTCGAGTAATAGCAGGACCTAAAATAAAGAGTCATGCAGATCAGAGCTTGAGATATGGACCGAAAGCACGTTCTTCTGGTTTCACGGACAGAAGAGTATTGGGCTCCTTCCCAAAGAGAGAGTCTATGGGGTACTGAAATTGAGAGGGAGAGAGACTTGGAGCAAAGAATAAAATTGCTGTACAACAGAGAAGGGAATTCCATTTTGCTTAAGGTCCCAAACCTTTTTAGTGTAGGTGGGAATGAAGTCACACAAACCAAACAGATAAAAAGTGCTGGAGATGTTTCCACTGCACCTGTTGTCTTTCTTCACAGTATTATGTTTCTGTTTAACTATCCTTCATGTGCTGTCTGTTTTCTTTTCCCCATTCTATCTCTGTTCTCTCCTTTCCCTTACTATCCCTCCCAAGGTGTCCAGTTTGAACTCTTCCCAATACACCCTTAGTCCAGCATCTCTCCTTTTCGTCCCATCTTCCCCAAGTCCAGCATCTATCTACATTATCCCTATCCCTTGCAGGGCCTGCTCCCAACCCTCTGCCCCTCAACCTCAACTGCCACCCTACTGTACCTTTATCTGGCCAACCGTGAAGCACTGCATGGTATGGTGCCTCTGGGCACATGCAGGTGCTCAAGCTCTGGTAGATCTTGCTCTCTCTGACGCAAACATCATGCAAGAGGGGACAGGCGCAGGACTCATGTACACCATTTGAAAAGCTAAACAAGTCAGATTACTACAGTACAGGTTCCTACGTACAAACTTCATGTTAACAGAACTCCTGGCCTCAGTCATACACTTAGAACACAGACCCTCGCCGAGTACAGAATAAGTGAGGATAACCTAAAGTGAAAATAAAAAAAAGTAGACAAAAATTAAACTGAAAGCCCAAGAAGACAGACTCTGCATGCAATGCAATACCAGAGAAATAAAAGAGACTCATTTCCCTGTACTGTGTAAAATATAAAAATAGTGCAAAGTCCAATCACTCTTTTGAAAATAAAATGATTTTTTCTACCTTTGTCGTCTGACCATTTTATACTCTGATCATGCTGGTCCCGATCTGAAGCTTCTGCTTTCTTCTGTCTTCTCTTAGCTCTCTTTCTATGGTCTCGACTCCATCTGCCATTTCTTGTCTCTTCTTTTGTTTTCTTCACTTCCTTCCATCTTGGATATTGATTTTTTTACTTCCACCTTTCTTCCATTTATTTCTCTCTTTCTCTGGCCACCCAGATTTCAATGTTCCTTACTATCCAGTTCTCAATCTCCCTCTTTTTTTACGCCATCTACCTACCACTTTTCAACCTTCACCCCCAGCTCTTCTTCCCCTCTGTGATGTCCAGCATCTGTCCTCCTGTCTCCCCCCCCCCCCACCATTGTCCAGCATATCTCCCTAACTTCCCCCCATCTAAAATTTGTCTCCCTGCTTCTCCCTCCAGCATGTCTCCCTGCCCCTCTCCTGTTGTCCAGCATTTGTCCCCGTCCCCCTCAGTGTTGTCCAGTATTTGTCCTCGTCTCCCCTCCCCCATTGTCCAGTATTTGTCTTCCTGCCCTGCTTCCCTGTTGTCTAGCACTTGTCCCCCTTTCTCCAGCATTTGTCCCCTATCTCTCCCCTTTGTCTAGCACTTGCCCCCTGTTTCTACCCCTTTGTCCAGTATGTCCCCGTCTCCTCCTTTGTCCAACATTTGTCCCGTCTCTCCCCTTTGTCTAGCACTGCCCCCTGTCTCTCCCCTTTGTTCAGTGTGTCCCTCTGTCTCCCCCTTTGTCCAGTATTTACCCACATCTCTCCCCTTTGTCCCTCATTGTCCTCCTCCTGTCCTCATTCCCTCCACCTGCACCTCTCATCTGGCGGCGGCACTCCGGTTGTTTTTATTTTAGATTTTGTCACCTCTGGCCTGCCTCTGCCTTCCCGCCAGTTTTTTTTCCTGAATAATGCTTGCAGGGAGAAAAAAAGCGGCGGGAAGGCCAGAGGCAGCAAAATTTTAAATGAAAACAGCTGGAGTGCCGCCGCCGCCGTATGAATCAGCCTGATCGCTTGCAGGGTACCCGGTGAAAAGCGGTACACAAATACAGTTAAATAAATAAAAATAAATAAATAAATCCTCCAGATATTCAGTGGCAGTATCCAGATAGAGGCTGCCACTAAATATCCAGATTACGTGGTCGCTAACCGGATAATCGCTACCATTATCCAAATAGTGGCAATTTCCAGTTGTTGTTCCAGATTATCCAGATAGCAATTTAGGACAGCCTTTTTGGTGGCCCAAGCTATCCAGATAATGGCTGAAAATTGCCTCTATCCAGATAATGATGGCAATTATCTATTCTAGATAGTGGCCAACACCTCCCTTGCTCCACCTATGGACTGCCCTGCATTCTTCCGATAGTGCTGAGCAGTCTGTAGAAATATTCTGCAGCACTATTGGGATTGAATTTCTCTCTCGGTGCCTTTATCATGATAACCTCCATGATTTATCTGGATAAGGGCTTTTGAAAATTGATCCCAAAGTATTTCGAGCACACATTTTTTCCTAATGGGTAAATGATTAAAAACATAGAAACATGATGACAGAAAAAGACCTCATGCCCTATTTAGTTTGTCCTTCCATATCAACCACTACAACAATCCCCTTTTTTCCTCTGTGTTTGTCCCATGCTTCTTTGAATTCAGATACTGTCCTCATCTCTACCACCTCCACTGGGAGACCATTCCACAGATCCATCGCTCTTTCTGTAAAGAAATATTGCCTCATATCACTCCTGAATCTATCCCCTTTCACCCTTATCCCATGTCCCCTCATGGCAGAGCTTGCTTTCAATCGAAAGAGGCTCTCCTCCTGTGCATTTATGCCACAGAGGTATTTAAACATTTCAGTCATATCACCTCTATCCCGCCTTTCCTCTAAGGTGTACGTATTAAGATCAAGTCTGTCCTCATATGCTTTATAATGAAGACCACTAGCCATTTTAGTAGCCACCCTGTATACTGGACTCCAGCCTGTTTATATCCTTTTGAAGGTGCGATCTCCAGAATTGCACACAATAATCCAAAAGAGGTTGCACCAAATACTTATACAGAGTCACTATCACCTCCTTTCTTCTGCTGGCCATTCTTCTTCCTATGCACCCAAGCATCCTTCTAGATTTTGCTGTTGCCTTTTCTACCTGTTTAACTACTTTAAGATAATCAGACACAATCATGCCTAGGTCCCGCTCCTCTTTAGTGGACAAGAGTACTTTATCCCCTATACTATATTGCTCCCTTGGATTGCTGCAGCCCAAATGCATGGCTTTGCATTTTTAACATTAAATCTCAGCTGCCAAATTCTAGACCATTCTTCAAGCTTAGCTAGATCCCTCCTCATGTTATCTACACCTTCCTGGGTGTCTACTCTATTGCAGATTTTGGTATCATCTGCAAAGAGGCAAACTTTACCCGACAGCCGTTCGGCTATATCACTAACAAAGATGTTAAGAATCGGACGAAGGACAGATCCCTGCTGTACACCGCTGGTAACCTCCTTCTCCTCAGAGTGCGTTCCATTTACCTGTACCCTTTGTCGCCTTGCACTCAACCAATTGCTAACCCAAGCAGTAACTTTAGGGTCCATCCCTAGGGTGCTCAGTCTGTTTATAAGTCGTCTGTGAGGAACAGTATCAAAGGCTTTACTGAAATCTAAATACACCACATCTAGGGCTCTCCCTCTGTCCAGCTCCCTGGTCACCCAGTCAAAGAAATCAATCAGATTTGTTTGACAAGACCTGCCTCTGATGAATCCATGCTGCCTCGGATTCTGTAATCTGCTGGACTCCAGAAACCTCACTATTTTCTCTTTCAGCAGCGCTTCCAATAATTTACTCTCCACCGAAGTTAAACTAACCGGCCTGTAGTTTTCAACCACATCCTTACTTCTGCTTTTGTGTGAAGGGACCACATGTGCCTCCCTCCAGTCCTTTGGCACCACTCCTGACTCCAATGAGGCATTGAAAAGGTCAGTCAGTGGAGCTGCTAGAACGTCTCCAAGTTCCCTCAGTATTCTCTGGTGTATCCCATCTGGTCCCATCGCTTTGTCTACTTTAAGTTTAGCTAGTTTCTTACGAACACAGTCTTCTGAAAATTGTTTAAGATGCCCCTCACTTCTGTCCCTGTTTGTGGGTGTTTTCTGAGGTCCTGCTCCTCGTTCTTCATCTGTGAACACAGAACAGAAATATTTGTTAAGCAATTCTGCTTTATCCGCATCAGCTTCTACATATTCCTCCCCTTCTCCCTTGAGTCCGACAATACCATTTTTGCCCTTCCTCTTCTCACTAACATATCTGAAAAATGTCTTATCGCCCCATTTTATTGCATTAGCTACTTCCTCCTCTTTTTGAATCTTTGCTTTCTTCTCTAGTTTTTCCAAATATAGATGCCTGTCTTCCTCTCTCTGTGATCTCTTCTATTTAAAAAATATAGAATTTCTCTAATTATAAGCCTCAGCATGCAAGTATTCCTTTCATATGATACCCATTTGGGATGTAATAAATTTATAGTTAACTTGACAATATCATTCATTACTACTAAAACCCTGCCTAGATCGGACCATTCCTCCAAACTGGATGACTGAGCTATAAATCAGAGAAGCAATCAAGAGGCCAATGGCAACTTTGAAAGGTCTACAGGCTTCCATGGTCAAGACTGGTCAAAGTGTGCATGGAACAACAATATCCCAAACACACCTCTAACCTGTCCTGCATGACAGAGCGACAAGGAGGAAGACGTTATCCACTTCGGTAATGGTGGTGAAATTTTGTGGTTGGATGAAAGTAAAATAGAACTTTTGGACCTGTACGCAAAGTGCTACATTAGAGCAAACCCAACACAGTATATGACCAGAGAACACCATCCCTGTTGTGAAGCATGGTAGTGGCATCATCATTTTCTGGGAAGTGTTTTCACTGGCAGGAGACTGGGTTGCTTGTTGGTTAGAAGGGATGGTAAATGGAGAAAAGTACAGAAAGGTTCTTAAGGAAAATCTGTTGCCGTCTGCGAGAAAGCTGACACTGGGTCCAAAGTACACCTTCCAGAATCATGACCATTCACTTAAATTATAGTGAAAGAGCAAACAAACAAAAAGGTAAATGTACTTGAACGACCCAGTCAAAGCCCCAACCTCAGTCCAATAGAAAATCTGTAGCATGACTTGAAGATTGCTGCCCATCTACATTCCCCCCAAGGAACATGCCAGAGTTTGGACAGTTTAGTCAATATGAGATCAGTTTGCTTTACAAATCTAAGTGTGCAAAGTTGGTGGAGACCCATCTTTCCAGACCCACTTCTATAATTGCTGTGAAAGGGCATTCACCTAGTACTGACTCAGGGGGTGGAGATTTCTCTAACTTCTCTATTTCACCTTTGTTTGTTGGGTATATGTCTTGTCTCTCAGTAAAACAGTTTTCTCCCCTGAAAGGTGTACTTAGAATATAGTGTGTTGTTGAGAGGAGACTAACTCTCTATATAAATTCACACACATCTGGCGCACTGACATGGCAAAATCAGAAAAATGCTCAAGGAATGTAGATTTCTGTAGCTCCTGTAGTTTCCCTTAGATTACACAGACAAATACGAATATGTTATATTAGGATTAGGTCTGCTGCTGGTAATGTGCAGGGCTGGTGCAAAGGTATGAAGCGCCCTAGGCGAACCTCATTCCTAATGCCACCCCTGCCCAATTCCCTGCGCCCATCACTGCCACTCTGCTGCAGTTACCTTCTGTTCCAGCACCGCAGTGCTATTTGCGCTTCCACCTCTTCCGATTCCACTTCCTTCCTTTTAAAGAAAGTGGAAATAGAGAGGGAGGTGGAAGCGCAATTGGCACTGCAGCGCTAGAACAGAAGGTAACTGCGTCACCCTGGTGCCTTTGTAAATGTATTGCTGCCACGGCATGTTCCAGAGAGGAGCAGAAACAGCGGCAATGGGTGCCCCCGACCAATGGTGCTCTAGGCAGACACCTAATTGGTCTAATGGTCACACTGACCCTAGTAATATGACATATATAGGACATGTACCAGAAGCACAAAACAGAACTGGTGGTATCACTGGTATATACAAATCAATACACAGCTAACATTTCTTTTTCAGAAAGCCAAGAATTTATTGAAAATTCTTCTAGACTTCCTTCCTGATCTCTAGAAAGACCATGCAAAGTGAAACAAGGACCTATTTTCTCCTAAGTAGCATCTGACTGATTGCAGAGAAAAAAAAGTTAGCAAGTAACAGAAGCATATAAGGTGATGGTGATACCTTTTTATTGGATTAACTTAATACATTACTAATGTTCAAGTGCTATTACTCCCTTCTTCAGATCAGAACAGGATGAGCAAAAGATAGCAAAAGTAGAAAATAAGTTAATTTTAGCAAACTTTCTAATGATAGTGTGAAGAGGAAAGGGGTGTGGGGGGAGGGGAGGGTGATCGGCGTTTTGGAAAAGTCAGATCTTTGACCAATCTGTTATTGCCATTTCCAAAACATCTGATCATTTTACCTCCAAAGTCGTATGTTCCTGGTTTAATATTTTGATCATAAAATCATTGATGCCGTGTTAGTTCCCCAAGGCTTATCAAAAAATGTCAATTTTTCTGCACTGCATAATCAGGGGCAGCCCAAGGGGGGTGCGGGGCCATGTGCGGAGATTCATTGCAGGGTCTCATTTGCATAAATATTTAAATAATACACTTTCAGTAAAAACATGCCTCTTAACGAGTGTCTAGATAAAGAAAGACTACCAGATTTCCAAATTACTATATTCCAGTGCCAACCGCCAGGCTCATTAGGAACTACTATAAACACTGTCCATTCAGAACCCATAGCAAACCCACCGTATCATAACAGCACTACCAGGACTCACAAAGCACCAAACCCTACCCTATCAAAAAGGCAGCACTGCAAATATTAAACCAATACATCTCAGAGAGAATACCAATACATCTCCTACTGGGGAAAGAGAACAAGTGGGACTGTCAAATAGAAACTACATGAACAGAATACCTCAGCTCGGTTACACATGCAGAACATAGACCGTCACCACACAAAGAACAAGGGATCACAATTTAGAAATAGGAAGACAATAATTAAATTGGGAACCCAAAAGCCAAACATGAAATGTACAACACTGGAGAAATAAAACTATAAATTAATTTCCTCTTGCACTAAACAAAAACGCAAAGATGTTAGCAATACACAATTCCCAGACCTGACATATTCCAGTTAATAAATTCAAAATAAAAAGTATTTTCTATCTTTTGTTTGGACATTTTATTTTTCAGTTGCAATTGCTCCAGTCACTTTCTTCTGGTTTCTTCTGCGAGCTGTCCATTTGTCCTTTCTTCTCTCTTCTAGATCTTTTCCATTCTTTCTCTATATCTGCTTTAACAAATCAATCTTTCCCCTTTTGCTCTTTCCCCCATTTCTTTCTTTATTCCTTTATCATCCATTCAAATGTCACCCTTCCATTCTCATTCCCCACTTACTCTCCCAATACCCGGCCAATCATAGATTTTTCTTCCCTCCCACACAAAATATCTTTTCCCCTCTCCATCCTCATTCCCCATCCCCTTAAAGTCCGCCAACAAAATCAGCTCCCTTCTAGTTCTAGATCCACCCAGCATCTGCTCCCTTCTAGTCCCATTCTCCCATACCCCCACATCAGCCCATTTCCAGTCCTAGCCCCCCATATGCTCCTTTCCAGTCCCATTCCAGCCCTAATCCAGCTCCCATCAGCCCACTTCCAGTCCTATTCCAGCCCATTTGCTGTCTTAGATCTTCCCATCAGCCCATTTCCAATCCTATTTCAGCCCATTTCCAGTCTTAACCCTTCCCATCAGCCCATTTCCAGTCCTATTCCAGGCCCCATCAGCCCATTTCTAGTCCAAGTTCCCCCCATCATCCAATTTCCAATCGTAGCCCACCCATCAGCCCATTTGCAGTCCTATTCCAGCCCCCATCAATCCATTTCCAGTCGTATTCCCCCATCAGCCCATTTCCAGTTTTAGCCCTTCCCATCAGCCCATTTCCAGTCCTATTCCAGCCCATTTCCGGTCTAAGCTCCCCCCCCCCATCAGCCCATTTCCAGTCCCAGCTTACTCTCCCATCACAGCCCATTTCCAGTCCAAGCTTCCCCCCCTCCATCACAACCCATTTCCAGTCCTATTCCAGCCCCCATCAACCCATTTCCAGTCCAAGCTTCCCCTCATCAGCCCATTTCCAGTCCTATTCCAGCACCCTATCAGTCTATTTCCAGTCCTAGCCCCCCATTAGTCATTTCCAGTCCAAGCTCCCCCCCATCAGCCCATTTCCAGTCCTATTCCAGCTCCCCATCAGCCCATTTCCAGTCCTAGCCCCATATCACAGTTCATTTCCAATCCCAGCTTACCCTCCCATCACAGCCCATTTCTAGTCCCAGCTTACCCTCTCATCACAGCTCATTTCCAGTCCTAGCACCCCCCCCCCATTCACAGCCCATTTCCAGTACCAGCTCCCCCCCCCCCATTACAGCCCATTTCCAATCCCAGGCTCCCCAATCACAGTCCATTTCCAGTCCCAGCTTACCCCCATTACAGCTCATTTCCAGTCCAAGCCTCCCCCCCTCCATCACAGTCTATATGCAGTCCAAGCTTCCCTCCCATCACAGCCCATTTCCAGTCCTAGCGCCCCCACCAGCCCTCCGAAGAGCCCCACGGCCGTCTAAGGGACTTCAGAGGGAGCCAGGAAAGCCCGCACGAAGCCCCGGCTCCCTCTGCACAGCCGCCAGCATGAAGAGTGTTTTCCCTCACGCTGGCGGCTGTTTCAGTGAAGCGCACTGAATGCCTGGAAAGGTTAAAGGTCATTTCCCAGCACTCGCGTGCTTCCCCAGCTCCCTCTGAAGCCATCCATCTGTGCGAACAACATTCTCGCACAATGGATGGGCCGGCCCTGTGCATAATTTAACTTGTCTGATTTTATCTGCTCACCTTCCACAGCCTATCTCTTCCTCCCCTTCTGCAAGCTCTATTCTGTTAACGCCTATGAGCTACGTTTTCATCTCCAACAGGCCACCTCCTTCTCCCTGCCATGCTTGTCTCCTCCTCTCCTTCATAGGCTCTCTCCTCTTTTCCTATCTCCTATCATGTGCCGCAGGCAGGGCTGGCCCCAGACTTGGATCAAGATGTTGGCACCCTAGGCAAACTTTAAGCCATATGACACCCCCTCCCCACCCAGCTGTCAGAATCTTTTGTTTAGCTTTGAATTCCCTTCTCTTTGCCAGCCTCCATAAGCTTCTGCCCTAGGCAACCACCTAGTTTGCCTAGTGGTTGGGCCAGCCCTGGCCACAGGCTGTCTCCAGATCGCCTGCCATGGGCTCTTTCTTTCTTACCTGCCATGGGCTGTCTCCTTTTTTCCCAGGCTTGCCTCCAATGAGCCGGAGGTCAAATGCCATTCGATTTTTCTTCACCATCCCACATGGGAATTCCACTACAAAAAAAAAAAGAAACGAAAGAAAGAAATCAGGCTCTATATGTAAACTAATGCCACTGGATTCTTCTTCTTTCTTTTAGTGACTTGTAAGATAAGTTTTTAGAATCAGTGGATCCAATTATTGTTGTCCACTGAAAACGACTTGGATGGTTATATACAAAAACTGGTTGCCGAGGATATTATTCAAATAAAAGCAGGAAGCTCTTTTTAGGGAAAATAGTTCTATGTTTCAAAACATTTCAGTACTAAGGGGCATGTTTACGAAAATACTGGTGCGTACCATGCATTCTGCCCCCAAAATGAGTGTGAAGATGGCGCTCAACCCATGCTAAACATGGAGGCGTGCCTGGCATGCTCCCAGGTAGTTAGCGTGGGTTTCATGCCATCCCGTGTTCATTCTTTGTGACACGATCAGAGCTTGTGCCCTTAGTGCCACCCATTGAGGTGCTGGGACATGCATCTGCACTAAGTGCAGCATGACTGGCGAGTGTGTGCCCAAGACGCCCATGCTGTGATATGCACATTCTGCCCTAACCTGTGCTACTTGGGTACTACAAGATTTGTAGCGTGGCCACATTGTTGGTGTGCAGTAAATATTAGTACAGCGAGCCTGGCTCACGCTAAACACCGTGCTACCTGTAAACATGCCACTAACATACTGTAGGTATATGAATATATGAGTTATAAAGTCACAAACGTTTTACAAAAACATTTTTAGACTTGTATTTATTTTGGAAAGATATATGAATGGTGGGGAAGATTGAAAGTCATGGCTTGATCCCCTTCCATGATGAACTCTGCAATTAATACAAAAGTACTGTTAAAAATAATAGCAGAAGAGACAAATTCCTTACAGCTTCGCTCAGTAAAGGCTGCCCTTCCCTTTATTAAGCCCACCTGGTTTATTGCATTTCTACTGCTTTACAATTGGCTGAGTAATGAAAAACTCCTTTGTGACCCAGACCCCTAACCGGGTTATTCATGATAACTGGGGCAAATCTTTACAATATATCCATTTCCTAGGCAGACTGGGTACTCAGTCAATGTCTTACTATACCACATAACTATAGACTAGTCAGTAACGACATCAATAAACAGAGTTCTTAAATATTTACATCCCCAACATCACCTTTGATGTTAATCAAAATCCTCCATATATCGCACTACACTCTTAATTGTTTTTCATTTAATTTCATTCACAGAACTTTGTACCTCCTTCCGATGGAAAAAGCAGTATAAAGTGGCTTACACATTTGTAAGTAGTAATAGTAGTAGTAATGAAAGCAACTAAAAATTAAACAATCAGGTCAGAATATTACAGGACAGCTTTCCTTTTACCCACCATTATTACATTAAATTTCCAATTCTGTCATTTCATCAGTGTTAGGCTAAAGAAGAACATTGAGAAATTACTCTTATAATACAGTACTACAGTTTTAATGCATCTCGGCACATTCAAGCATGTGAAAAATTCTCTTATTCTCATTCACTAAGTGGAGTTATCTTATGCTTAAGATGAGATACTCATTTTTCATTATTTCTGTTTATTCTTGGGTGTTAGAATTTTTTTTAAAGAGTATGGTTTTCTATGACCACCTAAATTTGATGTGGAATTCTTCATTCTTCAGAGTGTCAAGTAAATTATTCCATAACTGGGATATAGCCCAGCTGCAGACTTGCTTTTTGGACCGAATTACTTTATAGTCCTGGGATCCTGGTGTGATCAGATTTGGAGAGTCTGAGTATTGTAAGATCAGCTTGACATGTATTTCCCAAGCAGTTTATTTTAGGTATTCCAATCCTAATTTATGTAGCACATGATAAGCCAGGAATAGGGTCTTGAAGGTGACTGTAAGTTCTACTGGAAGCCAGTGTAAGGCCTGGAGTAGAGGAGTTGTTCTATCTCTATATGCGGAAATATTTCTTTACGGAAAGAGTAGTGGATCCATGGAATAGTCTCCCAGTGGAGGTGGTAGAGATGAGGACAGTAACTGAATTCAAAAAAGCATGGGACCAACACAGAGGATCTCTAAAGGTAAAAAGTGGACTGTTGTAGTTGTTGTTATGGAAGGACAGACTAGATGGGCTTTGTGGTCTTTTTCTGTCATCATGTTTCTACGTTTCTATCTCTTTGGAGCTTTTAGTAACCTCTTCGGGTGCCGTCAGAGTGTTAGAACCCTGGCTTGTTGAGCCTTGCAGCATTGGGCAAGTTACTTAACCTTCCACAGCCTTGGAAGAAAGACCTGGCAATCTAGTTCTGGTTACAGTGCCAAAAGAGCCCAGGAGTTGCTAACTCACCAGGAGTCAGCATTGACCCAAAGGCACACATTGCATTTGCATTGGCTGTCATATTCTAGACTTGTAGGTGACCCAGACTTTTTTTGGATAAGCTCTGACATATCGCCTTGCAGTAGTCTAGGTGACTATTACTGTGTTTACCTGGAGTTCCAGCTTTAGTGCAGGGTCTAGAATTACAACCAGGTTGTTTATTTGGGAGGATATTTTGATCTTGCTGTCCTTGAGAGCCAACTTTGTAAGGAATGATGCAAGCTTGTCTTTCTTGCCTACAGCTGTGGCTTAGCTGCAATTGTCTGTCTGTGTTTAGCTGCAATTGTCTGTGTTTAGCTGCAATTGGTTATTTTTTAGCCAGGATTTTAGAGTGTTTCAGCATGTTGAAATTGCTTCTGTGGCTTGTTGGGAGTCAGTTTTTCAGGGTATGAAAAACTGGATATCATCTGTGTATATATATGGAGAGAAACTTAACGGTCTGATAATTGAGGCAACAGGCTAGAATAGACATTGAGAAGACAGTGTGTCCCCAGTCCATTTTAATTAGATTATACTGTAAGCTTCAAGAAGCCTCTTAAAATGCTATGTACATCTTGTAACAGTCACTAACGAGAAGGCCGCAGGGCCATGTGCCAGCAGGCCACCGATAACCGGGAGGGCGGCGTGGTGGGTGGCCCCGGCACAGTGGATGTTGTAGTGTGCTGGGGGAAGGGGGTGGTACGGCAGCAAAGCATTATTTAAATCTATTGGCTCCTGCGGGTGAGTGACGCCGCGGGAGCCAATGGCCGTGGAGCGGGAGAGTGGGGGGGCCTGAGAGTGAGCGGGAGCGTGCCCAGGTAGTCAGTCCGGCGGAGCGGAGGACGAGGACGGGCGTCCCCACCCTCCCACCCTTGTGTCGGGGGAATTCGGGGAAAGGGGGGTTGCAGCTGGCGGGGGGCGGGATCCCGGAGGTGTCCGGGGTCCAGAGTATTGGCCCTCCACAGGGTGGGAGTGGGGTACCCCCGACCCGGAGAACCCCTCGGGGCTTTTGCTAATAATATGGTGAAGCCGGAGGAGGGGGGGATGGAGTTGCCGGGGGACGGTTCCCGGCGGAAGCGGGAGGGAACTCACTTTGCTACTCTCATGGCTGGTGAGGGGTCGTCCCGCTGCCGGAACCGGTATGTCAAAGTTGGTGGTTGTTAGATGGTTTCAATAATATTATGGTTAATAAAAGCTGCGACCAGTTGAAATGCCAAGAAGTTGTATTGTTGTGATTATTTCAGGGGGCAGGTGTGGGAGAGGGGGTGAAAAGGGGGCGTAGAAGGGGTTGGAGCACGGTGTCCGCCTTGCCCAGTTACCCTCCACAATGTAAATGCTCATCCAAAAAAAATTGGCAGATATGTTGGACTTTTTCATTCAAAGTTGCCATTAATAAGCTACTGATAGCATTTAAGTCCCTTTTTGTCTTTTTAACAAAGTGATTAGGTGCCCAACCAAAACAAAAATATCATGTTTTTTTTTATAATTAAAAAAAACAGCCAGGGTGCTCACAGAAGACTGACAGCGAGAATAATCATAGTGCCTTGCTGGATCAGATACGTTTACTGATACAAGGAAATGTTTAGCCCTGATGCAGAACAGAGCGTTACCCTTTCGAAACATGACAGTCATAGTTGGCACTAATGGCTATTTCCTAAAAATTGTTTTTATTATAAGAAAACACACAAGATTTTTGTTTTGGTTGGGCACTTACTCACTTTGTTAAAAAGAGAAAAAAAAGGACTTAAATGCTAGAAGCAGCTTATTAATGGCAACTAGTAATCATGTCTTGGTGATGTCCCAGTTTTTATACTATTTCCTACTATTTTAATTATTTATTTTATTTAGCTATGCATATTTACTACTTTTCACTTGGTCAAAGCGGTACTATTTCCTTTTTTAATTGGTCTTGTTTTATTTGATTCTTTTGTGTGTCAAATCTGTGTGCAATTATAGTCCAAAACCATTTCACTGGCCACTTTTTTTTTTTTTTTTTTAGTAGATATTGGACATTAAGGGGTTGACGTGCAAGGGTACCAATAATGTTGACCACAACTGTATATCATGATAAACAAACTTTCAAGAACATGACGCCAAAATGTTACTAACAATATAGGCTGAAAACATAATTCCTGTAGAAAATATTGTTCTTCTAACTGTAAGAATTGGGTGAATGTACTACTACTACTGAGCAGTTGTATAGCGCTATAAGATGTACGCAATGCTGCACAGACAAGTAAGAGACAGTCCCTGATCATCAGAGCTTACAATCTAGTCAAGACAGACAACACAGCAGGTGTAGGCAGGGCTACATCTAGGGGCAATGGTAAGGAAACACAAGGAGATCAGGTGAATCAAGGTCTGAAGGCGGCAGCGAAGAGGTGAGTTCTCTGTGAAATTGCTCAGTTGTTGAATACTTTGCAACTCCATGATGTAAATTCATCATAATCCTCCCAGAACAAGCTTTCGAGACAATCCATGCCTGGGTTGGAGGTGGGTTTTGGTATTCAGACAGAGGTGGTGGTGTCCTCAAGCAGGGGACTCGTGAAGTGAAAAATGGTGCTGCATTTGCTGAATATGGCAAATAGACAGATAATTGGTTTTATAGTGAAACTGATAGTGGAAAGTAAAGAAGGATCTTTTATTTGAATGAACTTCTGTGGAAGGTCGAATCCTGTATATTATGCATGACTGATGATTTTGTTAAGAACAAATTTAAAAGATGCTTTCAGGCAAAAAAAAAAAAAAAAAAGACAGTAACCCAGGTAGATCGGACCCAGAGCCCACCCCGCCAACCATCTACCCCCCTTTTTATCCCCACAAATTACACCAACAAACTTCTTCATGGGAAACCAACTGGTCGCAGCTTTATTATAATTGTAACAATTAAACATTACAAACCAGAACAATCGTCTTAACAATCTTTACACAGCGGAGCCATGCCGCACCCGCCGTATAATTAGCAAAGTGCCTTGCATCCGCACCGGCCGTGTCCTGCCCCCGGCCAACTTCCTACCGCCCTTTCCCCGACATCGCCATGTGAATAGCAAAGGCCAGCCAGGGCTTAACCGGGTCGGAGGCACCCTGCCCCCGCCCACATATGTAATAAAGGCTCCGGACCCCGGAGACCTCCGGGATCCCGCCACCGGCACAGGTAAGATTACTTTACATGTGCCGCCCCCCACCACCAAGCTGCGACCAGTCAACCCCCCCGCTGTACCACATATTCCAAGGCCTCCTGCCAGTCATTCAAAAGTAAATCGACACCGACAGGTGACAAGTGTACCCCATCAAGCCGGTACAACCCCGCACAAGTAACCTCCACCCAGGGGTGCAAAACCTGAAACCCCCCCTGCTCACAAATCCAGCGCACAATTTGCCGATTTATTTTTGTAAGACCCCGCGACCAGCGCTGCTGGGCCCTGCAAGCAGGCCTTGGAATAATATCAGACCAAATTACAACAACCCCCGGGAACATGCGCAGCACCATGGCCACATCCCTCTTCACTGCTCTGATGAGCTGCTTGCACGTCCACGCAGTCAGGTCATTGCCCCCAAGATGTAGCAGCAGCCACTTCGGCCAGGGCTGCACTCGATCCAAGTGGCGAAGCAAAGGCATGAGCTGCGGCCACCGCAGCCTGCGCTCGCCCCGCCATAATAACGACACTTTCGTCGGATCCAGTCCCAAATTCAGCCCCAAAGGCCGCACAGCAGCACGCCGACCAGCCCAGAACACAAAGGAATGCCCAATCATCCAGCAACTCTGAGCAATTCCGACCCCATCTGCAAAAGAAAAGAAAAGTTAACTCTTATCAACAGCCCCCCAGCGTCGTACATCACAAGCGAACATAACCCCGGAAAGCCCGAGAACGCTATCTTCCAATGCTCTGTATTTCGTGCTGCGACAAACCCGCAGCAGCAGCACTGGTGGCAGCACCAATGCGAAAGGAATGCGCAGCAAAAAAGTCCGCGCATTCACCCACAAACCTCAAGGCCATCCGCAGCACCGCTAACACCTGAAAACGTGTCAGAACACGCTCATTCTCGTGGATGAAGAGCACCCCTTCTGAGGCTGGGCGCACTTGTAAGTACTCCTGCAGTGCAGCTACAGGGCAAGTGGGCAAGCCCCGAATCCCGCCCAACCGTACCCACAAACCCTTCCCCCGCTGATCTGTTTTAGATTTAGCCAGTAAAACTCGTAGATGCCCCCCCTCGAAGCAAACATGGTGCCGCTGCACAACCCCCAGAACCCCCTTATTGTGCGAGTTCGGAACCAACTCCCCCATCCTAAAGGCACCGAAAAATGCCAAACAAAAGACTGCCTGAAATAGCACAGCCTCATACGAGGACGTAGCCACCTGAGGCAACGCCCCGCACAAGCGCACCAACAACTCTGCGTTATTGGCCTCCGTGCATCTGGGGGCATCGGCTCCTCCCGCCCCCACCCTTGAAGCAGTTTACGGGCAAGGAAGCCCACACCAGGAAAGTCCCAACCCACTGCTTTCACAAAAAATGCAAAGCCCGCTAAGTGTCTACGTATGGAAGATCTAGCTAACCCACGCCCTTTTGCCCAAACCACATATCGGCCCAATCACTGAGTGTCCAACACCCCTCCTTGCCATCCTGCGTTCTCCAAAAAGGTGACGACTTGTTCACATCCCCGCAGATAGGCTGTCCACGTTCCAGGCGCGATCGATCTCCACAGCATAACCTTCATCAGGGGAGGCCAAGACTCCATAACCTCCAAGGGACTCTGCATCCTTCCAATTCTGCTTCCGGCGCCAGTCTCCGAAATTGCTCCCACTTGAAACGGGAAAGAGCATCAGCAATCTCATTAGAGCGCCCAGGGATATGCCGAGCCCTTATGAACACATTCAAACGTAAACATGCTAACACCACCTCCCGCATCAGGCTCGCAACCCGAACACAACGCGGCGTGTAATGATTGACCACACTTACCACAGCCGCATTATCGCACCACCACACCACCCTTTTATTGCGAAATCTGTTCGGCCACAATTCCAAAGCCACCAGCATGGGAAAGGAGCTCCAGGAACGTTATGTTGCTGGTGAGTCTGGACTCGTGCCACGCCTGAGGCCACCGCTCCGCACACCATGACCCACCAAAGTAAATACCCACCCCGAAGCCCCCTGCCGCATCAGTGTGCAGTTGTAAATCTGCACTAGTAACCTCCGCTTCCAACAGCACCGAAGTTCCGTTAAAGTCTTCCAGAAAAGCTGCCCAGTCCCGCAAATCAGCCTTGATCGCCGACGAGACCCTAATATGGTGATGCGCTTGGCGAACCCCAGCAGTCGCTGCCGCTAACCGTCGCGAAAATACCCGTCCCATAGAAATCACCCTACAAGCAAAATTCAATGAGCCAATCAACCTTTGCATCTCTTTCAAAGTTAATTTTGATGATATCAATACATTAGCCACCAAGACCCGCAGAGCCTGCACCTTATCCTGTGGGAGACGTGCTAGCATGAGCTCCGAGTCCAGCTCAATCCCGAGGAATGTGAGCTGCGTAGCTGGGCCCTCCGACTTACCTTCTGCCAGCGGCACACCCAAGTCCAGAGACAATTCCAGAAAACCGTCCAGCAACTCCCGTCACTCCCCCGACTGTGCAGACCCCACAAACAAAAAATCATCCAAATAGTGGACCACATTCGTATTACCCACCTTGCGCGCAAGAGCCCACTGAAGGAAGGAACTGAATTTTTCGAAGTAGGCGCAAGACACTGCACAGCCCATAGGCATGCATTTATCGAAATAAAAGCCATCCTCAAAACGAAAACCTAATAAATAAAAGGAGGCCGGGTGGACAGGTAAAAGTCGAAATGCAGATTCGATATCAACCTTCGCCATTTCCGCCCCCCGACCTGCATTCCGTACCAACTCAACCGCCCTATCAAAGGAGGTGTATCGGACAGTACACAATTCCCGCGGGATGAGGTCGTTAACCGACTCGCCCAAAGGACAAGATAAGTTATGGATCAGCCGAAATTTGCCGGGCTCTTTCTTAGGTACTACACCCAATGGCGAAACCACCATCCTATCGAAAGGCTGAACGTGAAATGGTCCAGCGACTCTCCCGAGCTGCAACTCCGCTGCTAACTTCTCCCGCACTATAGGCGCAAAGCGCTGAGCCGAACGGGAATTCCTCGTCGGCACCCCAGCGACCCGCCCACACACCGGAATCACAAAACCAAACTTAAAGCCCGAATACAAAACCTCCCTATCCTTTCTCCTTGGATAAAGACTCAGCCACCCCTTTAAAACCTCCACTTTAATCGGGGTGGGAGCAAGGCCCAATAGCTCTTTACTGCTTTGCGACGGGAGCCGAGACCACAGAGCCCCCTCTTTTGAGACACTTTGCCCCTGGATGGGCACCGCCGCAGATAGAGCACACGTGTCTAAATTTGAAGTCCGGAAAGGGACACACGGTCTTGTTGTAACGCCAACAAACATCACCTGCTCCGCTTCCGACCGCTTGCAGCTGTGCACCGTTTCCCCCCCTACAAAAGGAACGACCCGCACCCGCAGCAACACTCAATGTACCTTTTGCCCCACTCCCCCCACCCACCTTGGCCGACATTTGGGTCAACCACAAGTTAATATCTTGCATACCCCAGCACACTGATCTATTCTCCTCCATCTTGTCTCGGAACTTCTCGTCGTAATTTAACCATGTCCACCCATCGTGCGTCTGTGATGCTTCAAGAATTGAGTCAGCATAGGACAACAACATCTCATACTGCTCCGGGTAATGCTGCCCCCACACACTCGCTAACCGCAAGAAAGCTCGGATCCAGTTAACTACATTCCGGGAAACTTTTTTAACGCGCCCAGCTTTCTCATCCTCCTTCCCCCTGAGCACTTCCTGCCCTCTAAAAGCCTGAAAATATAGATATAACGACGCTTCGCAATTTTTCGCCGCAACCTCTTAGGAACACCCTCCCATAACTCTGAAATAGCCACCGCAGTAACAGCGTCACCCGCTGGCCTCGTTCCAGATACACCCGCGCCCGTCCGCACCACAGGCCTACGCTCCCCGGACGAGGACGAAGAAGAAGACAACCCACCCGAAGACGTCGAAGACTCCGAAGAACTCGACCTACGACGCCGTCTACAAGAATGCTTGCGCTTCCTCCCGCGTTTACCGCTCGGTTTATCCGCCCCATGAACCGTCTCAACACCCACAATCTCTGTGTCCAGCAACTCACCTGCCGCGCTTGCAGCTGACGTCACAGCCAAGGCTGGACTCGCCACAGCTGTGCCAAGCTCCACCTGCCGCTGCATCCCGTCAACCGCGCTGGACGTGAGCCCTTCCGCCACTTGCCTTTGCGCCGCCGGAGCATCCTGAGCCACTGTCACCGCTCCTGCCTCTCCGAAGGCTGAGGCGTCCCGCGCAGCTGCCTGCGGATACATCAGGGAACCCTGTGGAGACAAAATAGGGAAAGAAGGGGGAGGGAAAACAGCAGGGGGCCGCACTGGCTGCCACGCCTCGAGCCAGTCAGCTCGAGAGGAACCTTGACCCCCCCCCCCAACCAATGCACCCAGGATGGCTGTAAACCCCAGGACCCTAAACCGCCGGGCCCTGCCTGCCAACCTAAATGGGAAGCCCTACCGCTACCATCCCAATTATAGGACCTCGCAGTCCCGATACCGCCTTCTCCCCTGTACCAACTATCAAAGGTAGCTGCGCCAGGGGCCTGCTCAGTCCCTTGGGCCCCCACTGCCCCCCTGCCCCCAGTGCTAGCCCCAAGCCCAGCTCCCAGCGCAGGCTCCCCAGCCCTGACACTCTCCAAATTACCAGCCCTCTGGCGACCTCGCCGCCTGGACACCCTAACCCTACCCGTGACCTAGCACCCCGACTCTCAACCTCAGAGAAAGACCTACCCCGCCCCCGAGTAGGCCCTGCTTCCCTAGCGCAACCCGCCCGCGCAGGCACCAGCCGCCCACGCCTAACTGCGAGGCTCCCTCTGTCCCCCGACGCTCCCCTCAAACCTGATAACTCCTCCTCTGCCAAGCGGTCTTGCACCGCCTGCCCCCTACCGCGCCCATGCCCCCCTCTCGGGCTAGACCTCTTGCCCCCTGCCCTTACCTTACTACGGGCCATCCAACCAAGAAGGCTCCCCTCCCAAGGCAGCTGCTGCTTAGAAACAGACCCCTCACCCACACACTTAGTAAAAAAACAAGCACACTGCTTTTGTCCTTTTTTTTTTTGTTGTTTTTTGAACAAAAACCTGCAGAATATATTGGCCCTTCACACAAAGCCCATAGTACCACAAAGAACCTTTTATTTATTGAATATTATTATGTTCCAGAATTATCAGCGTTTGAATGACAGAAGCCCTGCCAGGGGAAGAAATGCAGGAGGCTGCACGAAGAAATGAAGGAGGCAGTAGGCTTGGACCAGAGCAATCCGGAGGGCAGGACCCTGTATCCCAGCAATCCTGGTTATTTTTATTTTTTATTTATTTTTATATAGAACACACTCACCGGGCCCCGAAGCACGCCGGCTTACCGCTAATCGGGCAGCCCCTCACCGCCGCCGCTCACCGCCACGGACCTCGAACCCGCACGGGACTTCCACTCACCGACCGCCCCGTCCTTTGCACAGCACCGCCGCACGCCTTGCCCCACACAGGACCGGCTGCCTCGTCCTCTGCCGCCGCACGCCTCGTGCTGAACCCTCTCGACCCGCCCGGCACCACTTCCGCAGTAGGCCTCGCAAACCGACGTTGGAGAGCAAAAAGGGGGTTAGCCAGTCCACCGCTCGCCTGCTGCCCAGAAAGGAGGAACCACCAGCCCACCTCCCTTTTTAAACCCTCGGGCCACGGATGAATTTCATTGGCTCCACTCCTCTCGGACCGCGGAGCCAATGAGTTTAAATGACGCGAGCGTCATTGACATGCGCCGCACGCCTGCTCGGCCCTTGCCCCCCCCCACCATCAGACTCATAGCGGCAGGGCCCCGGCTCCGGGCCGATCACCCGGTTACCCTCGTCCTCCGGGACCCTGCCGTCGTCCTCTCAGTAATGAGCAATGATGAAATCTGAGTGACACATCCCTACAGTTCATTAAGAGTGATATTTCAGTTAGAACTCAGTAATTTTCGTACTATATTTTACCATTTTTCTATTATACCTGCCACTTTAATCAGTATTTATTACACACCATTACATGTTTTGAGAATTTTTATAAAGTTGTGGAATGCATTGTTAAAAAATAAAAATAATAGAAAAAATAAACAAACGTGTGTGTGATACAATGGGGAAATGTATTTATTTTGACATTCATATTCTGATGTCACCCTTTAGAACTCAAGGTAATTTACATAACTCCAATAGGAACAAACTATAAGAACAATCTATAAGAATAATCCATAAAACTCAAATTACAATACAAAATACATAATTCAAATTAACAGTGCCATCACCCCAAAGCTATCCCATATTGCCCAGAAACATTTAAGCCACAATGAGAGGTTATATATGAATCAAATCAAATGAATCCAGAAACACATTTGATACAGTAAGATATTTCTATTGAATACACATTAAATAAAATTAGAATAAGTCAAGGCCGATTTTCAAAACGACCAATATTTAAATACCACGATGGTGAGCCACAGCACTTAGATATAATCTATATAATTCAATGGCAGTATCTGGATAGTGAGTGCTGCTCAATATCCAGGTTGAGGTCACTATCTGGATAAGTGTCAACCTTAGCTGGATAGCAGCAATTTTCAGCCAGCTCTTACTGTATCTGGATAGCATTTTAGGGTTGCTTTTTGTGCGACCTAAGCTATCCGAATAAGTGGCAGCTGAAAATTGCCATTATCTGGATAAAGTCAGCATTTATCATACTTCCCTCCCTCACCCACAGAGTGCCTCTGCACTAACCAGATAGTCTATCCGCTCAACACCATCACCACCAGGAATCCTGTCTGCCTCTCCCATACTTCATTGCAGATTGTCACAGTTTTTGTTCCCTCAGCTTCTTCTAGGAGTCCATTCCATGGCCCCACTGCCTTTTTCATGAAGAATTATTTCGTCACGTTGCCCCATACCATGCCCTCTTATTCTAATTGAGAGCATTCTTCCCTCTGGAAAGATGACTTTGAGGAAAAGGTTTGCTTCTAGTTTCTTTGTGGTATATGAATGACTCCATTATATTCCCTCTGCATCTCTTCTCCTCTGGAGTATACGTAGGGAAGTACTTAACTCCCCATATTAGTATAGACTCTGCACCATTTAGATACCTTTTATCTGGTTCAACCTCCACTCTGTCTATCTCCGATTGGAGGTATGAGTGATTATTTTAGAAGTTCTGTTCATGATTTGGATGCCCAAAAACAGACAGAGCCATTTTGTAAAACAAGTATGGAGATATCCCCAGATCAGGCATATCCATGTAAGGTGGGAGGCGAGGCAGGAGTGTGCCCAGGGCATTCCTCTCAACACAAACGTGCCTGCCTGATTTCAGAAATGCTGGTGATGTCTCCACTCACATCCAAGTCTAGATCTGCTCCAGGCGATGAATAGGCATTAGGAAAGTGTTTGTTCTTCTTGCAAAACATTCAGAAGTTGTACAAGAAACAGAACCCTAACATCCCCAGTATTGTCCACAACTATAAGAACAACTGGTGGAAAATGAGGAAACTGCTGGACATCTCCACCTACAGAGTGTATAAAATACGGTTGCAGGGACATCTTTGTGGATGTCTCCGGCAAAGTCCATACTGGGTACATCTCCGTTTGTGATATCGTGCCCAATCCTGAACATCAGCAGCCATTTTCGGCACATTCTCATCTGGACGTTCTTTATAAAATGTTCCTTATGGTCTCTAGACTTGGACACAGTACTCTAAAAGAGACTTCACCAACAATCTATATAGAAGAATTATGGCGTTCCTTTGGACATGCTTTAACCTGGGTATCCCAGCATCCCTCTGGCTCTGGTGACCCTCTTACTATACTGTTTCTCTAGCTTGAGATCCTTAGACGCTATCAGCGAGAGATCTCTTTCCTAACTAGTGAATATCAGTGCTTCATCCCCAGAGCTGATGCAAGGGAATTAAGTGACTTAGGTGAACCTTCAGCATTATCATTATCATTCATTTCCCCAAGCGGCACACTCTGTTGAGTTTTTCATAAATCAACAACTACGATCACCTCAACACCATCCTTGTTAGACAGATCCTGTAAATACATACAATTAGGCATCATACTTTAAATATTAATCATATAATGAGGACAATTATAAAAGCCATGTATTTTGAAAATTGCCCACCTTCCTGCAGGAGAAAGAACAAAAGGTTATTTGAGTCTGTAGGGATGTCAAGACCTATTGCTTTACTTTGACAGCAACTGCTCTTTGTCATTCCCCAGAAGCTGCTGCCCAAGTGATCACCTAGTCTACATAAGGGTTACTCCCACTGCATATACAAATAACCACGGTGAGTCAGACCAAAGGTCTAACAGGCCCAGTATCCTCTTTCCAACTGTGGCCAGGCTAAGTCACAGGTACTTAGCAGGATCTCAGATATAGATAGATGCCATACTGCTTACCCTATGGTTTCCCCAAGTTTAACTCAATAACAGTTTATGAACTTTTCCTGCAGGAACTTGCTCAAACCTTTTTTAAATCCATCTATACTTATTACTTTTATCATATACTCCACTAATGAATTCCAGAGCTGAATTTTGCATTGAGTGAAAAAATACTCTCTCTGATTTGTTTTAAATGCACTAGTCAATCACTTGATGGAGTGTCCCCTAGTCTTTAAATAACCAAATTGCAGTTAACCGTTCCACTCCACTTAAGAGTTTATAGACCTTTATCACATCTCCCGTCAGCTGTTTCTTTTCCAAGCTGAAGAGCCCTAACCTCTTTAGCCTTTCCTTGTAAGAGAATTGTTGCATGTCCTTTATCATTTTTGCTGCCTTTCTCGGAACCTGTTCTAATTCTGCAACATCTTTTTTAAGACACAGCGACCAGAATTGCACAGAATACACAAGGTGTGGCTGCACTGTGGAACAACTCACAGGCATTATGATAGTCTGTTTTGTTCTCCATACCTTTCCTAATAATCTAGAAACATAGAAACATGATGGCAGAAAAAGACCACAAGGCCTATCTAATCTGTCCTTCCATATCACCCACTAGAAGAATCCCTTTTTTCCTTTAGACAGCCTCTGTGTTTGCCCATGCTTTTTTGAATTTAGATCTGTCCTCATCTCTATCACCTCTACCAGGAGACTATTCCAGACATCTACCACTCTTTCTGTAAAGAAATATTTCCACTTATTACACCTGTCTATCCCCTTTTACCCTCATCCTATGTCCCCTCATTCAGAGCTTGCTTTCAATCAAAAGAGGCTCTCCTTCTGTGCATTTATGCCACAGAGGTATTTAAATGTTTCAGTCATATCACCTCTGTCCCGCCTTTCCTCTAAAGTATATATATTAAGGTCCTTAAGTCTGTCCTCATATGCTTTATAAAGAAGACCATTAACCATTTTAGTAGCCACCCTCTGCACTGACTCCAACCTATTTATATCCTTTTGAAGGTGCGGTCTCCAGAATTGCACACAATACTCCAAATGAGGTCGCATCAAAGATTTAGACAGAGGCACTATCACCTCCTTTCTTCTGCTGGCCATTCTTCTTCCTATGCACCCTAGCATCCTTCTAGCTTTTTCCATCACCTTTGCTACCTATTTAGATACTTTGAGATCATCAGACACAATCATGACCAGGTTCTGCTCTTATTTTGTGGACAAAAGTACACCCCCCCCCCCTATACTATACTGCGCCCTTGGATTGTTGCAGCAAAAATGCATGACCCTACATTTTTTACATTGAATTCAATGGGGCCACAGCTCCGATATCGGGCAGAAACTGCTACCGCGGCTTTGTAAACAAGTCCCTATATCAACCAACTCACCTTTGTCCACCTGTTTATTCACACCTTCAAAAAAACATAACAGATTAGTAAGACAAGGTCTTCCTTGTCTAAAGCCATGTTGGCTGTCTCCCATTAGGCCATGACTATCTACATGCTGAATAATTTTGTTCTTTATGATGGTTTCTACCATTTTTCTTGGTACTGACATCAGGCTCACCGGTCTGTAGTTTCCCGGATCACCCCTGGAACCCTTTTTAAAAATTGGTGTTACATTGGCGATCCTCCAATCTTCAGGTATTACAGATGATTTTAATTAAAGTTCACAGATTACTAATAGCAGGTCTGCAATCTCATATTTCAGTTCTTTCAACACCCTTGGATGTATACCATCCGGCCCAGGTGATTTGCTACTCTTCAGTTTATCTCATAGTTGTAATACATCTTCCCGATGTATCGATATTTCCTTCAATTCTTCCGCACCTTTAAATACCACTTCAGTCATGGGTAACATCCCTACATCTTCCTCAGTAAAGACCGAAGCAAAGAATTCATTCAGTCTCTCCGCTATCGCCTTGTCGCCTCTTAGTGCCCCTTTAACTCCTCTATCATCTAATGGACCAACTGACTCTCTCACAGGTTTTTTGCTACGAATGTACTTGAAAAAGTCTTTATTTCGCATTTTTGCTTCCGCAGCAAGCTTCTTCTCAAATTCTCCCTTTGCCTGCCTTATCAATGGCTTGCATTTGACTTGCCAGTGCTTGTGCTGTTTCCAGGTTTCGTCGTTTGGCTCTTTTTTACATTTCCTGAAAGATGGTTTTTGGCAACAACAGCCTCTCTGACCTCACCTTTAAACCATGATGGCAGTTTTTTGGACTTCCTTCCACTTTTCTTAAAGCGTGGAATACAGCTGGCCTGGGCTTCCAAGATAGTATTTTTCAACAACACCCAAGCCTGATGTAAGTCTTTAACCTTTGCAACTGCTCCTTTTAGTTTTTTCTTAACTATTTTCCTCATTTTATCATAGTCTCCCTTTCGAAAGTTAAAAGGTAGTACTGTGGATTTCCTTACTCCTCCACTAATTAAATCAAAGGCGATCATGCTATGATCACTATTGCCAAGTGGCCCCAACACTCTTATCTCTTGCACTAGATCTGGTGTTCCACTGAGGACTAGGTCTAATATGGCTTCCCCTCTGGTCGGTTCATGAATCAGCTGCTCCAAGAAGCAGTCATTTATTTCATCTACGAACTTTATCTCCCTAGCATGTCCTGCCATGACATTGACGCAGTCGATACCGGGGTAATTGAAATCACCCATTATTATTACTGCACTGTAACTTTTGTTAGCTTCCTTGATTTCTTTGAGCATTTCATCATGCATTTGTTCATTCTGGCCAGGCGGTCGATAGTACACCCCCACTGCCATCGCCTTCCCCTTTTTACATGGAATTTCAATCCATAGAGATTCTACAGCAAATTTTGTTTCCTGCAAAACTTTAATCCTTTCTGACTCAATGCCCTCTCTAACATAGAGCACAACCCTTCCACCAATTTGATCAGCTCTATCATTAAGATACAGTTTGTACCCAGATATCAAAATGCCCCACTGGTTGTCCTCCTTCCACCATGTCTCTGATATTCCAATCATATCTAACCTCACATTTAGTGCTATATATTCTAACTCTCCCATCTTATTTTTTAGACTTCTAGCATTTGCATACAAGCATTTTAGAGACTGTATTTTATTCATATTAATTTGGCTATTGGTAGACATGGGTAATTTGGGATCTTTAAGCTCTGTCTGCTCCATACTCAAGGGCATTTGGGCTACTTTACTCTTTTTTGGAACCTCTCTGCTTTTGGTAGTATCTTTCAAGGATACATTCTTCCAAACCATGTGCTTTTGGGCGACTGTCGGCTTTCCCCTATTATCTAGTTTAAAAGCTGCTCTATCTCCTTTTTAAAGGTTAATGCCAGCAGCCTGGTTTCATCCCGGTTAAGGTGAAGCCCATCCCTTCGGAAGAGCCCCTCCTTTCCCCAGAATGTTCCCCAGTTCCTAACAAATCCAAAACCCTCATCTCTGCACCATTGTCTCATCCACGCATTGAGACTCCGGAGCTCTGCCTGCCTTTTGGGTCCTGCACGTGGAACGGGAAGCATTTCGGAGAATGTTACCCTGGAAGTTCTGGATTTCAACTTCCTACCTAAAAGCCTAAATTTAGCCTCCAGAACCTCCTTACCACATTTTTCTAGGTCATTGGTACCGACATGTACCAAGACAGCAGACTCCTCCCCAGCACTATCTAAAATCTTATCTAGGTGCGCGTGAGGTCCGCCACCTTCGCACCAGGCAAGCATGTTACCAGGCGATCCTCACGTCCACCAGCCACCCAGCTATCTACATGCCTAATGATCGAATCACCAACTATAATGGCTGTCCTAACCCTCCCCTCATGGGCACATGGCCCTGGAGAAACGTCCTCGGTGCGAGAGGGTTTTACATCACCTGGAGGACAGGTCCTAGTTACAGGATCACTTCCTACCATACCAGGGTGATGCTCTCCTCCATGGCAACAGGGATGCTGCCAGACTGGAGGTAGAACTTCAGGACTATATCCCTGTAGGTCTCGTCTATGTACCTCTCTGTCTTTCTTATGTTTTCCAGGTCTGCTACTCTAATCTCTAGAGAACGGACTCGTTCCCTGAGAGCAAAGAGCTCCTTGCACCTAGTACACATGTAAGACCTCTCACCAACTGGGAGAAAATCATACATGTGACACTCAATGCAAAAGAGCGGAAAGCCCCCATCTCACTGCTGGACTGCTGTCTGCATCTTAGTTGTATGCTTGTGTTTAGATCTTTAAGTTCTTTACTTACTAAGGGTTGCTATGGATATTTATACTAATAAAACTGTACCTAATACGTTTAATACACCTTGTTCACCTGAAGCTTAATTAATCTCGGGTTCTTAGTGTATGATTGATTTGGGTAACGAGCTTCACCTGAGAGCACCTCCTTTCCTTTAAGATGTGTAAGTACCTATAAAGCTACGATTATCCCAGGGGTGGGTGGGTGTTGGGGAGGGAGGGAAATGACACTATTAAAAGAGGGCTGCTACACAGTACCCTGTCCTGTGCTGCTGAGGTAAGCTGTGACCAACTTCCTGGGTGATTAACATTCCTTTCTTGGATAGAAGGAGTCTTTCAAAATGGCCTTTTGACCTGCCACCTGGTGTTAACACGTATTGAAAATGTTTCAAAGGTCTCTTGCTCCCTAGGTAGAAGGTTTCTTTGTAAAGGTCTCTAGGAGACTTTATTTCTTGCTCAAAGAGTACTGACCCTGTTTTGCTTTTTATGCTAAGCTATATTCTGATTTGATTTAAATTACAGCTCTTTGCTGCTGCTAGGCTCTGACTTATTATGAAATTTAAACTACAAGCTCTCTGCTGGGTTCTAAATTTAACCAGAAAGCTCTCTTCTGTGTTTTAAATTTAAACTAAAAGTACTTTGCTGATACTAGGCCCTGAGTGACTATTAAATTTAAACTACAAGCTCTCTGCTGGGTTCCAAATTTAACCAGAAAGCTCTCTTCTATGTTTTACATTTAAACTAAAAAGCCCTCCTACTCAACCAATTTCTAACTCAAGCAGTAACTTTAGGGTCCATCCTAAGGGTGTTTGGTTTGTTTATAAGTCACCTGTGCGGAACAGTGTCAAATGCTTTAGTGAAATCTAAATACACCACATTTAGGGCTTTCACTTGGTCCAACTCCCTGGTCACCCAGTCAAAGAAATCAATCAAATTTGTATGCCACACATACTAAGCAGATTTCAATGCATTGCCTATGGTGATGCCTAAATCCTTTTCCTAATCGGTGACGCCTAGTGTGAAACCTAACATTGTATAGCTATAGTTTGGGTTATTCTTCCCTTTATGTAGGGTCCAGTTCAATCATTATGCAAGACTAGACGGCTGCCTAGGGCAGCAGCTTCTGAGGGGCAGTAGCAGTCAAAATAGCACAATATATCTTGATAGCCAAACACTCTTAAAGAGCCATCAGCATATTGTTTTACCTGCAGAGAGAGCAGGCAATTACAGAGATACAAAAGAAAGGCTTATGATGTCCAGTTATACATTTTTACAGGATTGTTGTATGCAAGGCACTGTTGGGTAGGTCATGATTCTTGAGCTTAATAATCAAAATCTTGGGGGAAGGGCAAGACTGAAGGTCCACATTAAATTTCATCTGCCATCTGGATACCTAGCCTTGACTACTAGTCCTTTCTTTATTGATTGTTGATCCAAGTTGAAGTTGTCAACTATTTCAATTTTCTCTCCATCAATGATGAACTTATTGATTTTGCCAGTTGTCAGGATCTTTGTCTTCTTCAAGTTAAAGTGCAGATCCATTTTAAGACTATGTTCCTTGATCTTGAGAAGCAAATGTTTCAGATCATCTTCGCTTTTAGCCAGTAATGTGGTATCATCAGCATAGTGATGTTTGTTTATGAGTCTGCCACCAATCTTCACACCTCGGTTGTCTTCATACAGTCCTGCTTCTCTGATGATTTGTTCTGTATATAAATTAAAGAGGGAGGGGGAAAGTATACAGCCTTGTTGTACATCTTTGCTGATTTTAAATCATTCTGTTTCTCCTAGTTCCGTTTGAACTGTTGCTTCACGATCAATGTAAATGTTGTGCAATAGAACTATCAGATGTTCTGGTATACCTATGGTTCTTAATGTGGACCAGAGATTCACATGGTTTACACAGTCAAAAGCCTTGCTGTAGTCAATAAAACACATATGGATATCCTTTTGGTATTCTTTTGTCTTTTTAAGGATCCATCTCACATCCGCGATGTTGTCTCTCGTTCCTCACCCTTTCCTGAACCCTGTCTGCACTTCAGGCAGTTCTCGTTCCAGGTTTGGTTGTAGTCTTAGCTGAATAACCTTGAATAGAATTTTGCTGGCATGTGGGATCAGAGAGGTTGTGCAAAGTTTCTACAATTAGTCGGGTCACCTTTCTTCAGTATTGGTATAAAAACAGATCTTTTCTAGTCAACTGGCCATTTGTCTTCCAAATTTCCTGGTAGAGCCTTGTAAGTATGGTAACAGCTTCATCCGATTGCTGTAATACTTCAATGGGAATGTTATCTATGCCTGGTGCTTTGTTCTTTGATAAGGCTTTCAATGCTGCATCGACGACTTCTTTCATCACCAATGGCTCCTGATCATAAGGTACAGGTTGAAATGGCTGTTGGTCCACTTGATCATTATGGTATATTCGTTCCACCTTTTCTTTATCTTCTCTGCATCATTCAACATAGATCTTTGAGCATCTTGTAACATTCCAAATAAAGGCTAGATTTTTTTCTGTAACTCCTGTAGTTTTAGAAAAGCCTATCTTGTTCTTCCTTTAATAGTTTCTGATTCTATTTCCTTGCATGTGTCATTGTAGTACTTCTCCATGTCTTGTCTTGCTGCACATTGGAAATCTCTATTGAGTTCTGCAATTGCCTCTTTCTCCTTTGACTTTACCTTCTTTATGTGCTGGACAATTTTCAGAGTTTCATCCATTTTGGCCGTTTTTGCTTTTTCACCTTATGTAGAGACTTCTCACTTTCTTCCAACATAACCTTCTTGATGTCATCCCATAACTCTTCTGGAACTCTGTCATTTGTATCTAAAGCAGCAAATCAATTTTTCAGGCAGTCTTTAAACAACAGTGGTATATTCTTAAGGTTATATTTTGCTACATTCATGAGTGGCTTGCTCTTTTTCAACTTTAGTTTGAGTTTGCATACTAGTAGTCGGTGATCTGTACCACAGTCAGCTCCAGGTTTTGTCTTTGTTGACGTTATCAAACTTTTCCATCGTTGTTTTCTACAGATGTAATCAATTTTATTTCTGTACAATCCACTGGGTGAAATCCATGTGTAGAGTCGGTGCTTGTGTTATTGGAAGAAGGTGTTTGAGATGAGTAGATCATTGATCTTGCAGAATTCTATCACTCTTTCTCCTGCTTCGTTTCTGTTGCCAAGTCCATATTTTCCAACCACTTTGCCTTCTTCTTTGTTGCCATCTTTTGCATTCCAGTTACCCATGACTATAAGAATATCCTGTTTGCATGTTCTGTCAATTTCAGCTTGTACTTGTTCATAGAACTCATCCACGTCTTCCTCTTCTGCAGCTGTTGTTGGGGCAAATACCTGAATTAAAGCTGTTTTGATGGGCTTTCCTCGTAGACAAATAGAAATTAAGTGTTCACTGACCCCATTATATTTCATTACAGTTCTTGCAAGTTTCTTCTTAGTTATAACTGCAACACCATTTCTTTGTTTTTCATTTCCAGCATAGTAGACCATATGATCATCAGATGCGAAGTGCCCAAAGCCAGTCCATTTCAGTTCACTGACATCCAACAGATTGAGTTGTACACATTCCATTTCATTCTAAACCACCTCCAACTTCCCTTGTTTCATGCTTCGTACATTCCATGTCGCAATATGTAAGACATCTTTGCAACTTCTGACTTTCATTTCTTGCACAGTTACATCAGCAGATCCAAGCACATCATAAATGCTGGCTTTACTGTGAGAAGTCTTCAGCTCATCCCCAGTAGTCATTTGAGTGTCTTCCAACCTGGGAATCTCATCTTCCAGCACTAAGTGCAATTTATCTTGTGACTATCCATTGCGTTTTTGTGGCAAGATACAGAAGTAGATTTGCCAGGCCTTTGTTCCGTGCAGTTTCCAGTGTTGTTGCATTCGTCACAGAAATGTGATCCTCTACTTACAACACCGTCCCATTCTACTGCTGCCCAGATGGGTGGTTTGTCCTAGTCTTCACCTCAGCTGAGACCTATCTATCTTGGGAGACCCTGATTTAACAGCTTTGAATAATTTCATGTCATCTGCACATCTGATCATCTCCTCTCATTGCTGCCATTTCCAGATCCCGGGGGGCACTGCATAATTCACCTTTCTCCATTAGAATAATTGACCATTTTACTCTACTCTCTGTTTTCTATCTTTTAATCATTTCCATTCCACAATAGGACATTGCCTCAAAGCCTATGGACTTTTTAATTTCCTGAGGAGTCTTTCATGAGAAACATTTGTCACATGCTTTCTGAAAATCCAGATACACTATATCAACTGGCTCACCTTTATCCACATCTTTATTCAAATCTTCGAAATGATGTTTTACATTACTGAGGCAAGACTTCCCTTTGGCTAAATATGCATTGGCTCTGTCTCATTAAACCAAGGTCATCCATCTATAGGGAGCATATTCAAAATGTTTTAGCCGGTTAACAGTCAGTTAGTGCCTCTGGATAGCCTCACAGACCCCTGAAAAAATGCTTGGTTTAAACCAGGGTGGTCTGTGGGTGGGGTGGAGAATGGTTACAGCCACCGTCTGGTTAGCTGTAATATTCAGGCGGTTTAAATTAGGACAGGCAAATGGCTGGCCTACCTTTTACTGCTTTGCACTATCCAATTAGTGGCTGAATATACCCCCTATATGTTTAATTATTTTTGGGCAGATATTCAGTGGCGGCAGCCATCACCACTTTAATTTAGACCCAGGTATTCAATGCCAGGGTCATATCCGGCCACCGGCATTAAATATCCAGATGGGCCGTATAGCACTGAAGCTAACTGGGCAGCAGCCATATTCAGCCAGGTAAAGTTAGGACGGCTTTTATGTTTCCTAACTTAAGCCACTTTAAGTTAACTGAGCAGGAGCTGAATATCACCATTGCCCGAATACCTTTGGTCCTGCTCCCAGAACCCCCTGATGCTAAGTGGTTAGCATCAGGGCATCTAGCAGTGTTAGAGGGGGATATTCAGCTGCTCGTACTGGCTAAGTGCCGCTGAATATCCCGCAAAGCACGATTAATGCAGTTAACAGGTCTGCTAACCATACTCATCACCTTTAATATGCTCCTCTTTGTTTTTTATAATAGTTTCTACCGTGTTGTCCAGAACTGATGCCAGGCTCATCCTCTGTAGTTTTCTGGATCATTCCTGGAGCCCTTTTTAAATATTGGTTTTGTGTTGACCACTCGCTAATCTTCAGGTACAATACATGATTTTAGTGATAAATTACAAATTATTAGGTGTGCAATTTATTTTGTAGTTCTTTCAGTACTCATGATGCACACCATCCAATTCAGGTGATTTGCTACTCTTTAGTTTGTCAGTTGACTCACTGAGATTTGTTTCGGTTCCTCCAAATCATCACTGCGCCCTCAAATATGCCATATCCATGATTCTGCAATATTTTGCACTGAATTTAACTGCCAACATTCCACTACTCAAACTTCCTTAGATCAAACATTATTCTATCGACTCCCTTAGGAGTATCTACTTTGTTGTAGATCTTAATGCCATCAACAAAAAGAGACACTTCCCATCTAACCACTCTACAATATCACCCACAAGAGCAATGGACAAAACTGACCGCAGGAATGATCAATGAGAGATTCCTCCAATCAACTTTCTTTCCTTAGAGTAAATTTCAATGATGTTCTAATTCAGTCTTCCACACTGAGGCTCCAAGCTGCTCAGTTTACTTGTGTGAGACAGTATCAACAATTTTATTGAAACCCTAGTACACCACTGCCAGTGCATGCCCTGATCCAATTCTCTCATCACTTCAATCAAAGAATTTGATCAGATTTACCTAAAATGTTTCCTCTGGTAAAGCCATACTGCTTTGGATCCTGTATCTCACTGGATTTAAGATGCTTTATTATCCTTTTATTTATTTATTTATGGAATGTAATACTGTATTTTACTCATCCAGCCAAAGCCATGGGGACTGTTGTTGTTGTTGATATGGAAGGACAGACTAGATAGGCCATGTGATCTTTTTCTGTCATCATTTTTCTATGTTTAAGTAGAATTTTCATTAATTTACTCATTTGGGGCAGTTTCTCCAAATGGGTTAATTTTGCACATTGATCAGCAAAAAATACTGCACTAAAAAGTACTATATCAATCTAAAAAAGAACAAAAAAGCCCCTTAGAAAACCCTCAAAACTTAACCACACCTTTCAATATATTGCAACACGCTCCCACACCTACCATATAGGGCTACAGCCAAATCAATATTGAAAATACTTACTAAAGGGAGAAAAAGACCTCAGGATGGCTACACTCCCTCTATGTGGCAAACTTAATTACCATAGGGGAACACAAAGCTTGTACATCACAGGTCCCAAAAAAACTCCCTTCCGAAACAAAGCCCAACACGACTTACTTACTTTATTATATTCATCTCAAAAAAGTACTTTTCAAAGAATCATTAGAATTTTCTTTATAATTTCTCAATTTTTCTTAATAATTTAATTTTAATAAAAAGGTCTGATATATCCTCTATTCAATTAATAAAGTGCCATTTCTCCTTCATAAGTACAGTGACCAGTTTTCATTCCAGTCAGCCGACTTTGTTCTATTGCAGGGACAGAGTCGAATAGCCAGGTGACTATACTCCGGTTTTAAACCACAGATCTTAAACCAAAAATTTCACTTATCTGCAGAAGTTTCACCAGATTTCCAACATTCATAAGCCATCATAGAATAAAAGATCATGTTCCTCCTAGACTGGCTCCCATATAAGAATCTGATTGATTTCCAATTTATTATAGAATCTCCTAGATTGGCTTACAACTTTATAGAATCAAATCTAAGGTATTATTACTAGCTTATAAACTCTTCTATATCAGACTACCCATGTATTTGTCATATTTACTCAGTCTCGCTATGCCTTCCAGAACCCTTTGTTCTCACACTGAAAATTGTCTTTTACTTCTTTCCAAAGATTCCACTCGTTTAGAATCTAAACAATCAGCATTTTTCTTTCTAGCTCCTACACTCTGGAGCTCACTACCTTCTATACATATGGACCTAATTCTCCCTCAAAAAATTTAAAAGGAACTTAAAACATACCTCTTCGAAGTGGCCTTTAGTGACTATTGATCGGTTCTCCATTTGGGAGGCCAATTTAAACACAAGACGTGCTGCTTCTTTTCTTTTTTTTCTCTTTCTTTTTCTATTTTTTACTTATTCACTTCACTCTCTATATAATTTTAATATTTTATGCAACTTGATATTTTTAAACTGCCTTGATGCTCATACAAAGGGCGACATAGCAAGTTTCTTATCAACTATTTGAGAGTCTGTAAACGTCTATGTGATCAACCATGAGGGTAACGAAACATTGGTGAGAAAATGGAAAGTCCAAGCATACCATTCTTTCCTCGAAATGAAAGTGAATGATTTTGTCTCAGATATGAAGTGGAGGAGAAGCCTAATGGTTAGACCAGTGTGATGAGAACCAGGAAAATCAGGTTGGATTCCAACGGCTGATCCTTGAATCACTTAATCCTCCATTGCTTCAGGCGCAAACAAATTGTAAGTCCTTTGGGGGCAGGAAAATACCTACTGTGGCTAACTGTAACTTGCCTTGAATTTCTGAGAAAAAGTATGAACTAAATCCTTTTCCTTTAAGGCAATGGATAATAAAAAGAGCAGAGCCGTGTTTTCCCCTGACTTTGATGAGAACACAGGCTGCTTCAACAAATTTTACAAAAAAGGATAAGATGAATTAATATATTTATTTATTTAACAGGGTTTTTTTTTTAAATACCTCTTTATCATTTCAACTTAGTTTACATTGTAACTTAAACTTGATAATATACATTAAAGAGGGACATTGATAACTTGGATTCTTCTGAGACAATGGAGGGTTAAGTGACTTGCCCAAGGCCACAAGGAGTGCTAGTGGGAATCGAACGCTGGTTTCTTGGTCCCCAAGATATAAAGGACAGATGGAAACCACATAAAACCAGAATCTTGAGGTATATGAGATCAGCTAAATACCAGGAAATAGTAAAGGTCAAACAGCGATGTGTAGGGGGAAATCAAAACCAAAGGAATCAACATTGCAGTGACTCTTTCACTTACAGTCATTAGAGTATTTCTGAGCGCTGCAAGTGCTGGTTTACCTGCTGCATCACAACTGCGGTGATCATCATTCAGCTTATACCCAGAGGCACAGCTACAGTGGCGCTGGTGGTTTTCTGGATCTTCTGTGCAGAAATGCGCGCATCCTCCGTGGTTCATGGAGCAGTTGGAGTAGAGAGCCTCTGGTGACCATAGAGATGAGAAACAAGACTGTCAGAGACAGCAAGATTCACTCAAGGACAGTACAACAGTGTAAAAGCAGGTCCTATAAATCTGTTGTTTCTGAGATATGCTTTATGGCACTACGGATACTGCTGTCACAGTGGTATCACGTGCAATGGAAGCATTAATACACTGGAGTATAAAAGTTTGGAATAGAGCAGTGGCAGAAGTTTAAATTAAGGATCCCTGAGCAACAGATTTGGAAAGGGCCCCCAGTACAGGAAGAGGCCATTTTAAAAGATCCGGGAAAGACTACATGTGGGCCCTCTTCTTCCTTGAGCCCCCCTGCCCTGCAGGAGCTGCTAGGGCAGAATTTACGCCACTGGAATGGAGACAATGTGGTGAATGATGAATGCTGTATATGCAGACAGGACTCTAATATTATGATCTGACTCCATATCATTTTATGTTAAAACAAGCTTTACACAAATTGCAAATGCAATGTGTGCTTTTGAGTCAATGCTGACTCCTGGCAACCAAGCACCTCCTGAGTTTTCTTGGCAGTGCAACCGGAAGTAGATTGCCAGGCCTTTCTTCTGAGGCAATGGAAGGTTAAGTGCTAGTGGGAATCAAACTTTGGTCTCTTGGTAACCAAGTCAGTGCTCTAACCATTAGGCCACTCTTCCACTTCTACAAGATCACAAAACAGGCCTTACTTTCAGATACCATCACCCTAAAATAAAGGCAGACCTTCAGATATGAACGCCTCAGAAAAATAGCCATCTTCAGAAAACAACTCTGGGATATTCTTCAGATAGCATCACATTGGAAGCACATCCATCTTTAGACACCCATCATCTCAGGCATACAACCAACTTCAGAAATTGACACATTGGGTATACATCCAGCTTCAGATATTATCACCTCAGGAACGCATCCATATCCCCTCTCTTGTACTCACACACTCTCCATTTGCAAATCTTACATCTACCCTCTGCAGAGAAACAACAAAGAATATCTATTTTAAGATAATGGTGTGCAACTTCAGTCCTTGAGGGCCACAAACATATTTGCTTTTCAGTGCAAAATAAGGAATATTCATGAGATGCATCTGCATATATTTGATTTTATAAACAGGGCAAATTTGCACAACATAGCTACCCTGTAAACCAGCCATCCAGAACTAATTGTGCAGTTGGGTAAGGGAAAAGACTCAGGAACTGAGGGAATAGTTCTTTACAGAAAGGGTGAAGAATGTATGGAATAGCCTCTCAGCCATGGTGGTAGAGACAAGGAGTGTATCAGAATTCAAGAAAGCATGGGACAAGCACAGAGGATATGTAAGGGAAAGAAGGGGATTGTAGAGCTTAGTCGTAGGTACTGATAGGCAACTGAATAGGCTGTATGGACTTTATCTTTTTTAATTTTTCTTTGTTTCTATACCACAGTTGACAAGAAAGAAAAAAGAGAAAGAGCTGGTAATATCTGTGTGCAGCAAATATCCAAGATATCATTGTTACCATATTGGCACAGGCGCCCCTCCCATCCATGGTGACATATACAGTCAAATCTTCCAATATTATCCTTGCAGGTTCCATTCCCACAGGAGCTGGGCATACACTGGTCTCCATCTGAAACATAAGAAAGCAGGTGGGTATGAGGATGTGGGGGTGAGAGCCAATAGGCCTTAGCCTTTACACTTTCCTTTGATATGAACGACACCACCTGAATGGATTAGGATGAGATAAAATGAAATTCTAATAAAATAATACACAGAATATGAATAATACATGTAACAGAAACATAGCAATATTTCTCTGTGTTTATGTCTATGGGACCAAGGAAAAGATGTGGAAGGGGGCATGATTCCTCAGGCAAATTTGTGATGACTCCACAACAGGGGTCAGAAAGAAAAAAACAAGAATCATTCCCCATCCTTCTCAAACAATGCTTATTGTCAGGTAAAATATTAAGATTTCTATGCTGCAAATTGCTCCCAGTCTCTCAGTCTTGAAAGGTCCTCCTGCAGATTCTCACAATCCTCTTATGATTTAACAACGTTGAATGATTTTGCATCTTCTGCATATCTGAACCCCTCACAGGACCCCCCTGAGGACATGATGCCATGAGATTTTCTTGATCTATTGCCTAGTGACCCTTAGAGTAGGTGTGGACATTTTGTTTGGACTGAGTTGAGATGAGATCTCTTTCTGGGCTTTTAATGTAGATTTTGAAGATGCAGAGTATGTTCTGTTTGAGTTTAATTTCTAGATTTTAAATCTTTTAAGCATTAACCTACAAAAAGTGAAAGAAGATTCCAGGAACTCCACTGAAGCTTCAAAATTCAGCTTTAATTAATTAATTATTTATTTATTTACATTCTCTTATATACCGCGCTATTCTGCATCAGTGCAGTTTACATTGAACAAACTGAAATTACATTGAACAGGGCATTATAACTTGGGGATAACTATTTTACAGGGAACATGGGCTATGGAGGGTTAAGTGGCTTGCCCAAGACCACAAGGAGCACCTGTGGGACTAGAAACCCCAGTCCTTCCGGCCCAAGGTTGCTATCCTCTAGTGGGATTTGAACCCCCGACCTTCCAGCCTGAAGTATCTTGCCCCAACCACTAGGCCACTCCTCCACTCCAATTTTAATTCTTAAAACAAGGGTACAGCTACAGAGAAAGAAGTCGCTGCTTGTGAGTTCCCCTTGGCTACTTTATTTAGCACAAGGAAGGAGGATTTTGGTTTATCCCTCCATTCCTAAAGGAAAAAAGGAAACTGGGAAAGTTACCGGGACATCTCATTTACAGATATTCACATACCATAAGGGTAAAAGAGTTAGGAGAGACTTTTTTGCCTCAGTAGTACCCAAGAGAAGAGAGGGAAGATACAAGGCTTCCCCAAAAGGTGCTCTCTTAGTGGAGAACAGAGGATGAGAAAGCGACAGAAGAAAACAAAGTGGAGTTGAAGGAGTCATGCTGGATCCAATGTATAAGAGGGAGATTAAATTATTTATTTATTTAAAAGCATTTCTATTATGCACTACAGTTTCCTAAGTGGATTACAGCATGACATAGCACAGTAAATCAAAAAATAAAATAATATAAAACATGGCAATAAAACAACTAAAATAAAATAGCAAATTTCACAGATTTGTCAGTACTTTGAATACTGAGGATTCCCCTTTTTACAAAGATTAAGGAGTCACCCATGAAACATGGAAAGGATATTGGGTCTCAGGGACAAGAACATTTCAGGAATCACAACACAAAAGATTTAGGAGTTAATCTGTCCCAGTACTGGACTAGCTATAAATAAACAAATATTATTGTTTGCCTGGCACCACAGTATTCACATCATTGCTCCTTGATAAATTCTTACTGAAACATCACTTCAACCTCTGCTGTGATTTTCGTATTATACTAGGTCATTTTCCTTCTACACCTGGGCCCTGGATGTAACCATCCTCCACTTTCAGAAGATTCGTGTAGACTTGCACTGATACCCAAACCTGTCCTGGGGGACCCCACAGCCAGTCGGGATTTCAGGATATCCACAATGAATGTGCATGCACATCTCTCTTATGCATAGTCATTGTGGTTATCCGGAAAACCCGACTGGCTGGGGGTCCCCCAGGACAGGTTTGGGAACCAGGAATCCAGTGCATGATTGTGGAACTACAGGAGAAATTCATTGCTGGATAGTGAGTAGTACACCCAGCCCCATACGGTTTAGTCAAAGGTAAGAGGCTATACTATAAAGCATAGTTACTCACCTGTAACAGGTGATCTCTGGGAACAGCAGTAATTTAGTCTTCACATATGGGTATTGTCAGTACCAACGGAGCCTGCGCGGGAACGCTCCCCAGCGTCCAATTAGAAAGCTTTTGGGATCATCCCACAGCACCTGTGTGCTGCCTTCCCCAACTGCCTCTCTCCAGTTGAGTTTTAAAGCTGAGACAAAGAGAGAGAGAGGGAAAGAGAAAGAGATAGAGAGATACAACTCCTAGGGGAGGTGGGTGGGTTATGAAGACTAAATTCCTGCTGTTCCCGGAGATCACCTGTTACAGGTGAGTAACTATGCTATCTCCAGGAACAAGCAGGAATGTAGTCTTCACAAATGGGGACTCCCTAGCTTTAGATGCCAGGGAGAAACCCAGAAGTTGTGTGTCCCTGAGAAAGGGCTTCACTTCCCCCCATGGATCTCTGGCATCCCACCAGGATGGTGGGTAGGAGTTGATTAGGTATAGAACAGGTGTTGGAGAATAGCTTGACCAAACAAGGCATCCCGACAGGAGTCCTTGTCCAAGCAGTAATGGGCTGTGAAGGTATGAACAGAGGCCCAGGTGGCTGCTCGACAGATGTCGCGATAGACACAGAGTGTAGATGAGCCATTGAAGCTGCCATGGCTCTCACATTGTGAGCTGTGACATGGCCCTCCAGAGGAAAATTCTTACTCTGATAGGCAAAGGAAATACATTGAGCAATCCAGTTTGACAGTGTTCTCTTGGAGACTGGAAATCTCAAATGAGAATGATCAAAAGCAACAAAGAGTTGAGAGGACTTTCCATGTTGCTGTGTTCTTTGTAAGTAAAAGGCTAAAGCTCTTTTACAGTCCAAAGTATGAAGATTCCTTTCTGCATTTGATGCATGAGGCCTTGGAAAGAACACAGGTAGGCAGACCGCTTGGTTAAGATGAAAAGGCGAGACCACTTTTGGCATAAAGTGTGGATGAGTCCTAAGGACTACCTTGTCATGATGGAACCTTGTATAAGGTGGATCAGCCACTAGTGCTTGCAACTCACTGATGCGACGTGCTGATGTGATTGCAATGAAAAAGATAACCTTCCAAGAAAGGAATTTCAAGGAGGTAGTAGCTAAGGGTTCGAAAGGTGGCTTCATGAGCTGACCAAGAACAAAGTTTAAGTCCCATGCCAGAGGTGGTGGCCAATGGGAGGCTTAGTTAGCAGAAGGCCTCTCATAAATCTTGCTATAAGAGGATGGGAGAAAATAGTTTGTCCATTTAGAGGCTTCTAAGAAGCTGCAATAGCACTCAAATGGACTCTCACTGAGTTAGTCTTAAGTCCTGCATTGGATAAATGAAGGAGATAATCCAGTTATGATTCCAGAGGTACCGCAAGGGGGTTAAGACCCTTCTGCAAACACCATATGGTAAACCTTTTCCACTTGAAAGCATAAGAGCATCTTGTGGAAGGCTTCCTGGAAGCATAAAGGATATCCTTTATTTGCTGAGGGAGGTTAAGACCATGGAAATCTAGGCCTTCAGCAATCAAGCCCTGAGATGCAGAGACTAGGGATTGGGATGCCACAACATTCCGTTCTCCTGACATAGGAGGTCTGGAGCAAACCCTAACTCCAGGGAGGGAGCTTGAGAGAGATGTAGAAGCAGAGGGTACCACACTTGCCGAGGCCAATGTGGAGCTATGAGAATCATACGGCCTCTGTCTCTCTGAAGCTTGAATAGGGTCCTGGGAATTAGGGGAATGGGTGGAAAGGCATAAAGGAAGTCTTGGCCCCAGTGAAGGAGGAAAGCATCCTTGGCCTGAGAGTCCTGAGCCGGGATTCTGGAACAGAACCGGGGAAGTTTGGCATTCAACGGACTTGCAAAGAGGTCTATGTCCGGGGTTCCCCAAATTTGAAAAATCTTGGTCACCTGGTCTACATGTAGAGACCATTCGTGTGGAAGCAGAACTTGACTGAGTCTGTCTGCCCAAGAGTTTTGTATGCTTGGAAGATACACTGCCAGGAGATGAATCTGATGCTCTCTGGCGAGGGCCCACAGTCGCAAAGCTTCGTTGCAAAGCGACAGAGAGCCTGTTCCTCCCTGCCTGTTCACGTAGAACATGGCTACTTGGTTGTCCGTGTGAATAAGGACTGTCTTGCAGGTGAGCAGAGTGTGGAACACTCGAAGAGCAAGGAAGATTGCTCTGAGCTCCAAGAGATTGATATGTAGATGAGTCTCCTGTGGAGTCCAAGTGCCTTGGATGGAGAGGTCTTGCAGATGAGCTCCCCAACCCATTGGTGAAGCATCTGTTGTGAGAGTTGCCTGGGGTAAGGGTTGCTGAAATGGGGACCCCCAGCAACAGGTTTTGAGTGGACTGCCACCATTGGAGGGACAAAATAAGGCGATTTGTGTTTGCTATTTTGTCTGGCAGGCACCCTGATGCCTGGGTCCACTGAGTGGATAAGGTCCACTGGGCTGCTCTGATATGGAGGCGAGCATAAGGAACCACATGCACAGTAGATGCCATGTGGCCTAGTAGTTGTAGCATTTCTCGGGCAGTGAGATGAGGCTTTAGCACTGCTTGAGAAGCTAACTGCACTGTGCGAAGGCAACGGGCCTGGGGAAGATAGGCCCTTGCCTTTTTGGTATCCAGCACAGCTCCTATGAATTCTAGAGACTGAGTGGGAGTTAGACTGGACTTTGGGACGTTTATGACAAGACCCAAATACTGAAGGATACGCATTGTGCATAGTAGGGAAGTCCTGGCCTCTGACTCTGATGGGGCTCAAATGAGCCAGTCGTCTAAGTAGGGGAAGACGAATATACCTATAGTGCGGAGAAATGCTGTTATCACAGCCATGCATTTCGTGAACACTCTTGGTGCTGAGGCCAGGCCAAAGCAAAGCACCCTGTATTGGTAGTGCTTTCCCTGAAAAAGAAACTGAAGAAACTTTCTGTGAGATGGATGGATGAGAACATGAGTGTACGCATCCTTGAGATCTAGAGAACATAGCCAATCCTGACTCTGAAGGTATGGCAGCAGAGTTCCTAGAGAAACCATCTTGAATTTCTCCTTGAACAGGAATTTGTTCAATTCTCTGAGGTCTAAAATAGGTCTGTATCCTCCTGTTTTCTTTGGGATAAGAAAATAGGGGGAGTAAAACCCTGTACCCTGTTGAAGAATGGGTACTTCTTCTATTGCCCCTTGGGCAAGAAGCATAGTGACCTCTTGATCTAATAGGTTGATAAGAGAGGTCTGAGAATTGAACTATTTTACCATTGTAGGAGGGGGCATGCTCGAAAAATGAAGCTTGTACCCTACTTTTATGATGGAGAGTGTCCAATGCTCTGCTGTTATCTGCCCCCATCTGGGGGCAAAGTGACACAACCTTCCTGGAATGGTGGAAAGCTCTGGTCCATTGAGAACCAGTAAGGCTAAGTTCTCTAGATGAAAGTCAAAGGCCTTGTGGAGGCTGAGACTGCTGAGACGGTTGAGGCTTAGCAGTCTTTGCTTTCCTTTGTGTGGGTGGTTGCTGACCTTTCCGGACAGGTTGACCTGCAGAGCGTCCCTGCTGGGATTAAGCAGGATAAAACCTCTTCTTTTTGGAAAAGAATGGTTTTTTGAAAGATTTCTTTCTTGCAGGATCAGCTGTGGTCTTGGATAATCTATCCAAGGTGGAGTTGTCAGCATCCAACTCATTGGCTTTTTCGTGCCAATCTTTGCCAAACAGGCTCTCACCAGAACAAGGAATATTGCCCAATTTGTCTTGTACCCAGAGCTCCAAATCAGATGCCTGGAGCCAGGCAATTCTACGTGCACCTATGGCAATGGCAGAGGTTCTGCTTATGCACTCAAAACAGTCAAAAGCTGCACGGTTGACAAATTTAGAAACATCCTGGGCATGTTTGACCAATGTGAGAAAATCCTGTCTTCTATCCTCAGGAAGAAGAGGGCTCAAAACCTCTAAATCTCCTGTGATTTCCTTTAGGAACATTCCCATATATAAAATATAGGAACTGATCCTGGCAGCAAGCATGGAAGCTTGGAAAGTATGACGTCCAAAAGCATCCAAAGTTCTGCACTCATGTCCTGGAGGATTAGAGGCATGCCTTTTTGCACTTCTGATCCTTCTCAAAGCTGATTCCACTACAATAGAGTGGTGAGGAAGCTGAGTCTTCTGGAAACTAGGACAAGGAGGGACTCGATACATAGTATCCAGTCTACAAGAGTGAGGAGAGGTGGTAATAGGCGTCTCCCACATTCTTAGCATGAGATCATGCAAGATCTCATGGATGGCTAGAGTAGCTGCCTCCTTAGGAGCTTTGGGATATTGTAAAATTTCCAACTCCTTTGCTCTGGGTTCTGTTTCAGGAGCCACAGTAATGGACAGACCTCGAGCCACCTTCCTGATGAAGTCCTGAAAGGAAATATCCTCTGGAGGAGACATCCTGCGTTTAGGGGAAGAAGGCTCCTCTGGGAGAAGTATTCCCATACCGACAGAACTATCAGAATCCTCAGATTCCTCTGAGGACTTGAAGTACCTTCTGTCCGGATGCTCTCGAAGAGCCCAATACCCGTACCGACCAAAGTCGGTACCGGGGGGAATCGGTACCGGTGTATCGGTACCGGAGGGCATCGCATGACTGGGTACCGGCAATGCCGACACCGATGCCGATGCTGTCGGTACCAGTACCGATACCGGTGCCGAAGTCAGTGCCGGTACCGGTTGAACTGTCTGATGCAGTTCCGAGGGTGTCGATGCCGCAAGGAGAGCCGCCAGACTGCGTTCAATAGCCAGGAACCTCTGGTCTATCGACGCTGCCAATACCTGGATGTCGGTACCAGAGAAAACAGCCGGTACCCCAGAGCATGGCACCAGTAGTTCTGCCGAGGTCGAGGCCTCGAGAACCTCCTGGAGCCCCGATAATGCTTTGCAAGTCGAAGCCTCCCGCCGGGGCAATTTTGCCGGTGCATAATCCTCAAGGGCAACGCCAGGGGCATCTCGATGCTTAGAAGGAGATCTACCCTTTGAGGACCGGCTAGACTTGTGTTTAGTTACCTGAAATCCATGGGAGGAAGACGAAGCCCTGGAAGACGTCGATGCCACCGAGGCTGCATCAGAGGAAAACAGGGTACTGAGCTTAGCAGCTCGGTTCTGCCGACCTCTTTTAGACATCATGGCACAGGCCATACATTCCGTGATGGAGTGGTCAGGACCTAAACATTTAAGGCACCACTCATGGGTGTCGGTGACGGAGATGGTACCGCCACACTTGGTGCACTTTTTGAAACCTGAAGCGGGTTTTTCCACTGTGGAAGAATTTTGGGCCTAGGGCCTAAGGCCCAAAATGGCGCATGCACGTGGAAAAATGAACTAAGTATATATATATATATTTTTTTAGAGAACAGAAAAAAAATAAAGAAGAACTGGCGGTACTGGTAAAGCGACGAGAAAGGCCGATGCGACCACAAAAAAGAAGGGAAAAAGGAAATATTTTCTGCGGCGACAGGAACGACGACCTGCTGGCTCCGCGGAAAACGAATAACTGGAGAGAGGCAGTTGGGAAAGGCGGGAAGGCAGCACGCAGGTGCTGTGGGATGCTCTCAAAAGCTTTCTAATTGGATGCTGGGGAGCGTTCCCGTGCAGGCTCCATCGGTACTGACTATACCCATATGTGAAGACTACATTCCTGCTTGTTCCTGGAGATACGTTATTTCAGCAGGATCTATTGGGTTTATTACTTTATATACATTTTCATCTATTCAACACTTACCATAATACGTTGTCCAGAAGCTGAGCTGTGAAGAGAAGAGAAAGGTAATTTTATAACAGGTCACCTAAGTTGGAAGTCCAACTAGGCACCTATTTTGGGACTGTTTTATGAAGACTCATAAGTGCCTACTGCATGTGTCTTTATAAAACAGCCTCACCAAACCTGCACGTATGTAGTTTAATGCAGCTGCATACATTTACACTTGCTTGTAGGGCCAGTGCAAGAATGCAAGGTACCCTAGGCAAAACTCATCCCCCACCTCTCCTCTGATTGCCACCCCTCTCCAGAACATGCAGAGGTGGCAATGCTTTTACAATGGCACTGAAGCGCTGGAGTTACCTTCTACTCCGGTGGTGCAATGCCATTGTGCTTCCACCCCCATGCAAAAGGAAGTGGAATTGGAAGGGGCAGAGGCTCGCAAGTAACTCCAGCCCTTTGGTGCCGTTTTAAAAGCATCGCTGCACCTCTTAGAGAGGGGCAGGGGCGGTAGTGGCAGCAATGGGTACCCTGGAGGGCTGGCACTCTGGTTGACTACCTAGTTTGCCTAAAGGTAGAGCCGGCCCTAATTGCATGAGGCCTGGTATAAATTTATGCACATGAAATATGCACATATGTGCGTATTTTATAAAAAACACATCCATACTTTGCGAGTCCACCCGCTTTCTGCACAAGCTCCTTCCCCAAACACACCTATACTCGGTTTGCATAGAAGTTGGCACAAACATTCTCCATGCCTATTACATACACATTTAATTGTAATTTTATAAAAGCCCTTTTCTGTGGGTAAAACAGGGTTTACTTACAATAAGGTTAACAAAATTACGCCCCTACTAAGGGGCTTGTTTACAAAGCCGCGGTAGCGATTCGCAATCGTTATCGGAGCCGCGGCCCCATTGAAATCAATGGGGCCACGGCTCCGATAACGATTGCGAACCGCTACCGCAGCTTTGTAAACAAGCCCCTAAGTGTCGCCTCCAACCCTATGCTCTGAGTCGCCTCATTCCAGTCTCTTGACAGCAATCAACTATTCTTTCACTGTTTAAAAAGCTCCAGGAGAGTGGATCTATCCAGCTGAGATTGTAGTTCATGTGTGAAATGCTTCATGAGTGGATAGAAATTCTGTGAATTCCCCTGCATTCACATGAGGATGTTTTCACTAGAGCAATTTGGTACCAGTATGTGGAGAATGTGGTATCTCTCACTTGGTTTGCAGCTTGTCGTGCTGTGAGGGCTTGCGTGCATCAGTGATGCTGAGAGCTAAACTATCGGTAGTTTAACTACTGGCAGGGTCTCCCAAGATGGTCAGGTCTCAGCTGAGGTGCCAGACCAAGACAAACCACCCATCTGGGCAGCAGCAGAATGGGACAGTGTTGACGGCGGAGGATCACATTTTTGTGACAACGGCAACACCACCAAACTTAAACTGCGCGGAAGAAAGGCCCGGCAATCTACTTCTGTATCTTGCCATGAAAACCCAATGGATAGTTACAACAAAACAAATTGTGCTATGGTGCTGGAAGATGAGACCCCCAGGTCAGAAGGCACTCAACTAGCTACTGGGGAAGAGCTGAAGACTTTTCAGAGTAAAGCCAGCATTTATGATGTGGTTGGATCAAAGCCCTCGGGAAGTCTGACTGCTGATGTAGCTGCGCATGAAATGAGAGTCAGAAGCTGTAAAGATGTCTTACACATTGGAACATGGAATGTACGAAGCATGAACCAAGGGAAGTTGGAGGTGGTCAAGAATGAAATGGAACGTGTACAACTTGATCTGTTGGGTGTCAGCAAACTGAAATGGACTGGCATGGGGCACTTTGCATCAGATGATCACATGGTCTACTATGCTGGAAATGAAAGACAAAGAGGAAATGGTGTTGCATTTATAATAAAGAAGAAACTTGCAAGAACTGTAATGAAATACAATGCAGTCAGCGAACGCTTAATCTCTATTCGTCTACGAGGATTGCCTATCAACACAACTATAATTCAAGTATATGCCCCAACAACAGCTGCAGAAGAGAATGAAATTGAAGAGTTCTATGAACAAGTACAAGCTGAAATTGACAGAACATGCAAACAGGATATCCTGATAGTCATGGGTGACTGGAACGCAAACGTTGGCAACAAAGAAGAAGGCAAAGTAGTTGGAAAATATGGACTTGGCAACAGAAATGAAGCTGGAGAAAGACTGATAGAATTCTGCAAGACCAATGATCTATTCATCTCAAACACCTTCTTCCAGCAACACAAGCGGCGACTGTACACATGGACGTCACCCAATGGATTATATAAAAATCAAATTGACTACATATGTGGAAGTCAACAATGGAAAAGCTCTGTAACATCAACAAAGACAAAACCTGGAGCTGACTGTGGTACAGATCATCAACTACTAGTATGCAAACTCAAGCTAAAGTTGAAAAAGAGCAAACCACTCATGAATGCAGCAAAATATGACCTTGAGAATATACCACTGGAATTTAAAGACTGCCTGCAAAATCGATTTGCTGCTTTAGATACAAATGACAGAGCTCCGGAAGAGTTATGGAATGACATCAAGAAGGTTGTGCTGGAAGAAAGCGAGAAGTCTCTACAAAAGGTGAAAAAGCAAAAACGGCCAAAATGGATGACGGAAGAAACTCTGAAAATTGCCCAGAAACGCAGAGAAGCTAAAGCTAGAGGAGAAAGAAAGACAATCACAGAACTCAACAGAGATTTCCAACGTGCAGCAAGACAGGACAAGGAAAAGTACTACAATGACACTTGCAAGGAAATAGAAGCAGAAACTATTAGAGGAAGAACAAGATCGGCTTTCCTAAAGCTACGAGAGTTAAAGAAAAAGTTCCAGCCTCGAATTGGAATGTTACAAGATGCTCAAGGTTCTATGTTGAATGATGCTGAGAAGATCAAGAAAAGGTGGAAGGAATATACAGAGTTTTTATATGATAAAGATGAAGTGGACCAACAGCCGTTTCAACCTGTAATGATCGGAAACCATTGGTGATGAAAGAAGAAGTTGAAGCAGCATCGAAAGGCTTATCAAAGAACAAAGCACCAGGCATTGATAGCATTCCCATAGAAGTATTGCAGCAATCTGATGCAGCTGTTACCGTACTCACAAGACTCTGCCAAGAAATATGGAAGACAACATCATGGCCAACTGACTGGAAAAGATCTGTGTTTATACCAATACTAAAGAAAGGTGATCCAAATTATCGCACAATCGCTCTGATCCCACATGCCAGCAAGATTCTACTGAAGATTATTCAAAAGAGATTACAACCATACCTGGAACAAGAACTACCTGAAGTGCAAGCAGGGTTCAGGAAAGGGCGAGGAACGAGAGACATCATTGCGGATGTGAGATGAATCCTTGAAAAGACTAAAGAATACCAAAAGGATATCTATTTGTGCTTTATCGACTATAGCAAGGCTTTTGACTGTGTAAACCATGAGAAACTCTGGGCCACATTAAGAAGCATGGGTATACCAGAACACCTGATCGTTCTCTTGCGCAATCTGTACATTGATCAAGAAGCAACAGTTCGAACGGAACAAGGAGAAACAGAATGGTTTAAAATAAGCAAAGGTGTAAGACAAGGCGGCATACTTTCCCCCTACCTGTTTAATTTGTATGCAGAACAAATCATCAGAGAAGCAGGATTGTATGAAGACAACAGAGGTGTGAAGATTGGTGGAAGAGTCATCAACAACCTTCGCTATGCTGATGATACCACATTACTGGCTGAAAGTGAAGATGATCTGAAACATTTGCTTCTCACAATCAAAGAACATAGTCTCAAAATGGGCCTGCACCTTAATGTAAAGAAGACAAAGATCATGACAACTGGCATAATCAACAGGTTCATCGTTGAAGGAGAAGAAATTGAAATTGTGAACAACTTTAACCTACTTGGATCAACTATCAATAAAAAAGCAACAAGCAGTCAAGAAATCAGACGACGCATTGCTCTTGGCAGAATGGCTATGAAAGACCTAGATAAGATTCTCAAGAGCAGAGATGTCTCTCTCCATACAAAGATTCGACTTGTTCAAGCCATGGTATTTTCAATAACATCATATGGATGTGAAAGCTGGACAGTGAAAAAGACAGACAGGAAGAAAATTGATGCCTTTGAATTATGGTGCTGGCGGCGAATACTGTGTATACCATGGACTGCCAGAAGAACAAACCAGTCGGTACTAGAGGAGATCAAACCTAAGCTTTCTTTAGAAGCTCAGATGACAAGACTTTGACTTTCATACTTTGGACACATCATGCGAAGAGAGAGATCATTAGAGAAAGACATTATGCTTGGCAAGATAGAAGGTCAACGCAAAAGAGGAAGGCCAGCAATGAGATGGATCGATACAATAACAGCAGCTACGGGTACCAGTCTGTCAACAATGAGCCGCCTGACTGGAGACCGAACACAATTTAGGATAGCTATCCAGAGGGTCGCCATGAGTCGACTCCGACTCGACGGCACTTAACAACAACAACAACATGTGGAGAAACCCCAGCATGGCAGAGATGCTAACCCAATTTCACACTTCTTAGATCAGCAATACAAAGTTTGTCAAACTCAAGTACACCATTTAGCCCCAAATACATCAATGACATCAACCTTTCAAGATCAGAACTACCCCATTATAATTGCTAAAGTTAATGAGACCCTCACTCACCAGAGATTCGACAGCATAAGATGAATATGCATATGTTTTAATGTATGGGAAATGGGGAGGTAGGGTTGGAATAGGGTAGGGTGAATTGGAAGGAAGTATAGAAGGCTTTAATTTTAATTTATGTTTGATTTTATTTTATGTAAACCTCTTTGTACCTCCAATTGTTGAAAAATGCAGTGTATAAATGACTGAATTAACTTAATTAAAATTAAATTAAATTATCCTAATATTTGTATCTAGTCCTAGCTTGCTGTTATTTCAAAATATTTTAACGTAGTCAAGGTTTTCCTCTGCCATAAATATCAGAAACCACTAGGAGTGGATAAGGAAATGAGAACTAAGGTTTATACAGGTATGCGCTGCATAACGTCCGTTCGGGCACCATCCGACTGCATATATGCCCATGGTCCCATAAGGTTATAATAGAGTTCAGAAATCCTGATCGGAGAACAGGACGTAGTGGACATAACCGGACATAGCGAAGGCAGCAGCTTCCTGCACGCAACATATTACAGTACTGTAGTTCAGCTAATGTATAAGTACAGTATTGCTATTTAGTCAATACAGGTACATTGCAAAAATGCAATGTGCGCCTTTAAGTCAGTCCTGACTCCAGGTGACCCAGAAGCTCCTGGGTTTTCTTGGCAGTGTCACTAGGAAGTAGATTGCCAGGCCTTTCTTCCGAGGTAATGGAGGGTTAAGTGACTGCCCAAGGCCACAAGGAGTGCTAGTGGGAATTGAACCCTGGGGTTGCTTGGTTACCAAGCCAGTGAATATCCCATATAACTTTGCTAAGTACAGTATATAGAGTATGGTGTTCGCACAATGTCCCAATCACATAACGTCCTATTTCACAGAACGTATTGTATTTACTAGACAGTGCTACCACATTACCAAGCACTCAGGATGACCAGTCCACTAGGCAGATTCCTAAGGGCCGCACCAAGACACCTCCAAGATTCTTGAAAGTAGCAGCACAGCAAGTCACTTTGGGGACATGGTGGGCCTTGAAGACCCCATGCATGCACTCATGGCCTGCTGCTCCTACCCATTCTGGCAGAGTTTGCATTGGAGGGGGCAGGAGTGGCAGACCAAAGCAGCTTGCTCTGCTGCCATTTTCAAGAATGATGGAGGGGCCCCCCCCCCTCAAGGTGAGACGATTGATGCCGGAAGTGGGAGAGTAGGACTTGGCCCACTCCAGGACAGGGGGGGCTGGGGGGGGACCGTGGGCAGGCTTGCTTAGGGCAGCAGAAACTCTTTGGCCAACCCTTCATGCGCTTAAACACATTAACATCAGTCCCATTTTATGCAGTGGGGTCTATTTACTCATAATGTGCGCTAAGGACGTTAGCACATCTTAATGCTGTAACATACTTTTGTAAATCTATCCCTAGGCATAAATTTCATGACGACATGAAGTTAGCTTTTGATTTGAACATTTGAATGAACGGGAAAACCGGATTTCCCTTTTGCCTCGAAAAGGGAAAGTGTCCTTCAGAACAGATGGTCATGAGATGTAGTGGCAAAAGAGGGGTGAAAAGCTGGGGCCAAATGATTGTAAATATAAATCCTCTTCTCAGCCCAAATAAGGCTGGTGCCTAAAAGAAACCTTTGGAAACAGATTGGAGTCCACCAAAGTGATTAAGCAACAAAGGAAATAAAGGTTTAATTATAGCAATGATGGCTTTTAGTGCAGCTTGGACATGCTGATAATTATGCCGCACTCAAGGTATTTATTTCTTCTGACTGGGAGCGGTCTGTAGGAGCTCATTACCCCTAGGTCATGAGCTTTTCACTGGCTGTTGATGGCCTAGTGAGCACGGCTTAAAATATTGCTTATGGGTATTTAGTGTTTTACATAATGAGGCTTCCTATTATTTAAAATCTCAGTTTCATTCTCTGTGCCGACACCAGATCTGGTGTTGCTGGAAATGTGCAAATGGTGATTCTATTTCTGCCATTTGTTACAAAGCAAGAGCAGACTTTACAGTCATTTGTACAGATGATATGATTAGAGAATTCACCTCACTTTAATGGTAATGTATTGTACGCAATATCTATGCTCTGCTGAGGATTATATTGGGTGGGTGGATGCGAACCATTTTAAATAAATAAGCAGGCATCAGATCACTTAGAATTGCTTACGGTAGCTTCCCTGGTTTCGAATATTTCACTGGCCTCTTCCAGGTTGCAGACTTCCTCTATACATTCCCGTTCCAGGGAGCCAGACATCAGCTCCTCCAAGAAGGTGTTAGCACGTTTCTGAACCTTTAGCACGCGGTTTGCATCTTGGCTGCTATAAAAGACTTACAGAAGCAGGGAAGGGAAGAGATAATTGTGGATTAAAGCTTTAAACCATGAGTGGAAAAGCTCAGACACACTTGGAATTTTTGTCTGCCTAAAATCTAGAAAGGAAACAAGATTCTTACACCATACATTTGTTTGTTTTTCCAAAACTCAGAAGACAAAAAGTCACAGTGCATTATTAAATTCGTCCATCTCTAGTTTAAAAAGTGGAGTCTTTGCCTTGTAAATAGTGCCCTGTGCTGAATGGCTGTTCTCATTAGAAGTACTATCTACATATATATTCATATATTACCTACCTTCTGTCAAGAATACCAAAATTCCTGGGATTTACCTGAAGTGCTATGCCCACTGGTGGCCACACAGATTAGCAAGATAATAAGCCACATTTTCAGACGTTATGCCTATGGTAAGTTAAAAATCAAGAACAGTAAAAACAGCACATCCTCAGATAAAGTGGACAAATGCATCACTATTGTGATGCACATATTTCAAGAAGAGTTTCTGGGAGATTATAGTCTGGTGCGTGGTTGGGTCCTATGTTCCTCTTTGTGTTTGCTGTCTGGAATAGGGATTCATTCCACCTTAATAAAAACCAGTAGTGACAGGACATCAATATGTCACTGTTACAAAGAGTCTTGATAACTGGGATCTCTTCTTCCTCCTTCCCCCTGACTGACATGTCAAGCTTTGCTCACAATAGCTAGAGTTTAAATGGAGAGAATATTTTTTTGAGTAACTTACAATACAGTGAGTTGAAATTCAGCTCTTGTGTCTTCCACCATTAGAACCTGGGAGGATTCTGGTTAATCCATAACCGCAAATATTTACTTACAGCCTTTGCTCTAATGGCTTGCCTCCCCCTCCCTCCATTTGGTAAACACATTGCAAACTCAAAACCCAAATTCAGTTTCTAAATTGAAGGGAAAATGTAAGAAACCGCACAAGAGAGAAAAATGGACGCGTTCAAGCTCGTCGACCATTAGTAAATTTGTCTGTAAATATTCTTTATGTTTTACAATCAGGAAAGCTCATGAACATTTCTGAGATAAGAAACGGAATTAAGAGTGAGGACATTGCCCTTTGCCGTGTTAACACATGACGAGAGTCATGATGTAGTGACAGGAATGTTCAGACTTGTTCTTTAGAGTCAATGCACTGCACTGCAGAAATTACCATGCATACTCGCATTCAGTATTCTGCAACTGTCTGCTGCTTCTGTATATGAAAGAACTGGAGAAGATGATAGTGGCTCCAAGCTTCTAAAAGAAGACTTTCCCAAAAATATCTTTGGGGGCAATTTCTCCAAATGGGTTAGTTTTGCACATACCATGAGAGTCATGAACTTCCCTTCTAAGCCAGGGTATAGTTTTTGGCTTTGTAACCACTGTGTAAAATTTTAAAATCCTGTTTTAAATTTTCAAAACATAAATTGTTGGGTAAAACAGCCATCTTTGGTTATGCAGTAAAATGCTCAATACTATTGTGAAGTAAAGAAGGGCTTTCTGGGAGGTATGTTTCAATAAAGGCCCGTCAAATTTGTTGGTTTTGTCTTACAGTGTATATCATCTTTCTCTGCTTTGCAGGACATATTTTATTGTTCTATTCACAGATTTCCTGTAAATGTAATTCCCCAAATTTTAAGAGGGTAGTTCCCAAAAGGATCCAGGAGGTAATTTTATAACAAGTCACCATGGGTAAAGGCCAGTTAGGCTCCTATTTCTACCTATTTTCTAAAGACATAGACGTCTTTGTGTCTTTATAAAATACTAGGGGTATTCCAGCAGAAACCATGGCTTGATTGAAGCCATGGACTTTTTTTGACTGCTCAGTAGCAGGCAAAGATGCTCACACATAAAGGGGGCTATTTTAAAAGCACTGTTCATGCTTTGGACATCTGCAAACGGGCATGTCCAAATCATAGAGATGTCTTCAGAGACATTTTAAAAGCTGGGTCTGTGGAGGTCCCCAGCGTGAGGACAGCCAAGTATGAACAGAAATGTGGTGGAGGCATGGCCAGGGCATTCCCAAGAACTTGCATGTCCACGCCTGATCTTTGAAACATCCTGGACGTCTGGAGTCACGTCTAAGGTTATACCTGTTCCAGGCAGAAACAGGCATCTGAAAAGTGATTGTTTTGTCAGGCAAATGACTGCAGGGTACGGAGAAGGAACCACATTAATACCCCCTTTATTTCACAATGTCAACGAACACAGACGGGGAATGAGGGCTCGTGTCTTTGTTTTGCTATGCTGCTGGATGTCCGCTTATTCTGGCTTGCATGAGATGGATGTCCCTGCCCCATACTTTCCCAAGATGGACGTCTATGTGGTCGATTGCGTAGATATCCATGTTGGGGACGTCTATGTTAAGATGTTAGTAAGACTGGCCAGAGACACAGATGTCCCTGCTGTTTTTTTGCATGCCCTGCCCTAGCTGTCCTTTCTAAAATGCCACTTAAAATAAATGTGTAGGTGAGAATTTTATAAAAATACACATATAAATTGTGATTCTGCCCAAGCTGTGCTGAAGTTTCCCCACAGAACACGTCTACATGCAAGTCACATAAAAGTACATGCCTTCTTGTCACTGGACAGGGGAGACCCGAGAAAGTACAAGGGGAGGTGGTTTATTTCTGATGTTTATGTAATAAACACCTATTTTAATTTCTTTATACTGAGATGTGTTATCGGTGTTTATAAGTTAATATCTAAAATCAGAAGCCCTAAGTATATTAGCAGTTCATTGCCCAAAAGGGCCTCCTGGCACACAAAGAACTGCTCCTACAGCTCCCTCTAAGCCCCAAATGGCATCTCGATAGAGAGTAGGAGGCGCCAAACCCTTCCGCTCTCCAGCAGAAGGCCAATCAGGGCCCAGCATCAGCAACCTTCGCATCTACAAAAAGGAGCACCTCTTGGTGCACAAAGAACTGCTCCTCCAGCTCCCCCTAAGCCCCAAATGACGTCTCGATAGAGAGCAGGAGGCACCAAACCCTTCAACTCTCCAGCAGAAGGCAAATCAGGGCCAGCATCAGCAACCCTGGCATCTCCAAAAAGGAGCGCCTCCCAGCGAACAAAGAACTGCTCCTCTGGCTCCTCCCGAGCCACGATCGGCATCCCGATAGAAAGCAGGAGGTGCCAAACCCTCCTGCTCTCCAGCAGAAGGCCAATCAGGGCCCAGCACCAGCAACCCTGGCATCTACAAAAAGGAGTGCTTCCCGGCACACAAAGAACTGCTCCTCCAGTTCTCCCTGAGCTCCGATCGGCGTCCCAATAGAAAGCAGGAGGTGCCAAACCCTCCATCTTTCCAGTAGAAGGCCAATCAGGGCCCAGCACCAGCAACCCCAGCATCTACAAAAAGGAGCTTCTCCTGGTGCACAAAGAACTGCTCCTCTAGCTCCCCCTGAACCCTGATCGGCATCCCAATAGAGAGCAGGAGGCGCCAAATCCTCCCGCTCTCCAGCAGGCCAATCAGGGCTCAGCACCAGCAACCCCAGCATCTACAAAAAGGAGCGCCTCCTGGTGCACAAAGAACTGCTCCTCCGGCTCCCCTTGAACCCTGATCGGCATCCCAATAGAGAGAGTAGGAGGCGTCAAATCCTCCCGCTCGCCAGCAGACGCCCAATCAGGGCCCAGCAGACGCCCAATCAGGGCCCAGCACCAGCAACTCCGGCATCTACAAAAAGGAGCACCTCCTGGCGTGCCTGCGCCTGGTGGACCCACTCCTGAGGGTCTTGCCAGAGGGCCCTTTGGCATGGCCCTTAGGCGGGGCACTTAGGCTATGAAAAATCCTTGAGACGTCAGACCATCGAACACCAAACCACAAGCAATACAATGAAGCAACGTGTCCTGTCTCCACCACACCGTCAACTTCACCCCAGCCCTCCTGCTCCACTACCAACACATAAGCTGCCGGCGTGCCAAAGAAATTCACAGACTGTGAGTAGAACTATCCCTCATTGCGCACACCTCCAATGATGCCCTGCAACAACCTGTCCTGCTCATTCACAAACCTCAGAAAACTAAACCTAAACCTTACAAACACTAATTGATAAATCTACATCAATTATATACTATTTTCTTTGCTCTGATCCTTTGCTCTCATCTTCCAAGTGCTATCTGCTTCTATCCAACTCCCATAACAGCCCTCCAAACTTCTCACACTTACCTAACACTTTTCTCTCAACCACGTCTGATTATACAGAAGCATAATACCTGCAAACAACACAAGAGACCCACCAGACTTATTCAAATACAACCTTCCTCATACAATTCAACTCAATCCCCTCCTTCCCTAGCTCCCCTCCTATATCAGTAGGCCTTATAAATGCCAGATCCATACGTAACAAGACAAATACTATTATCAACCACATACAAGACAACCACATTGATATCCTCTGTATTACCGAATCATGGCTAAAGAGTTCTGACCAAGTCATCTTGAATCAAGTTACGCCCCCCACATTCATTGCATTCAACTGCCCCATACTCACAAAAGAGCAGGTGGTGTACTCATTCTAGCTTGAGAAGACCTGAAGCTCAAGACATCCAGTTCAATAAGTTCTGACTGCGTGACATCATTGTCATAGAAAACAAATGCTTATCCATCTGCCTAATCTACAGGGCCCCCAATGCCCGCTCAGAAGACACATCCGACATTCTTGAATCCATATACTCAGCAAACTCTCCTCACAAACCCCTTATATTACTAGGGGACTTGAACCTCATATCTGTCTCTAACAAGGAGGAAGCAGCCTTCCACAAAGCAATGGACTCCATTCTATTCAAACAAATTCTCACAGGTCCCTCTCATCACTCTGGCTCCACCCCAGATCTCATATTTGTACCAGCAAGCATCCTAGACCAAGGGCACATATCAGCATTATCAATGACCCCCCCACCCCCTACCATGGTCTGACCACCATGCCATACTCTTAAAAATTCACCTCAACAAAAACAAGAATCACTAAAACCAGATAACCCTAGCAGACACTTCAAAGCATTCAACAAAGAACAATTCCTCAGGGACACCCTTCAATTCTTGCCCCTTTACCGACCTGGAAGAGGCTGTCAACATCTGGAACAATACCATCAGTGCTGCATCGAGACTCCCAACCCGAACCATCACATGCCATCTAGACAGCAGACCAAGATCAGCTCCATGGTACTCCACTAAAATAAGAGAATCAAAGAGGAAACTACGGCAATATGAGCGTCGATGGTGACATGACAAGACAGAAACCACACTAAAACAATACAAAATAATGCAACAAGAATACAATGCCCTAATAAATAAACACAAACAACAATACCACACTAACCTCATTCTAAAAGCCTGCAACAAACCCAAAGAGCTCTTCAACATAGTCCGAACATTAACAAAGGACCCAACTCTGAAGAATGAAAACCTAATACACCCTCAAACCTTTTCAGACAACCTCATATCCAAGAATAAACCCCATTCAAACCACACTTTACAAGGACAATGCAGAACCTGACACTCCTCCTATCAGCGTGAACCCTATCGCCCCAAACCACTTGAGAAATTTCAACATCCCGTCAGCAGAACAAATCGCCTGTACCATAACCAAGCTGAACACAACTACAGCACCATCTGATCCCTGTCCTGTGGCATGGATCAAACTGCCAAGGATGACTTAATCAAATTCATACAAAAGATAATAAGTACCTCACTTACCCAAGGATATATGCCCCTGGCTCTAAAGCAAGCCACCATCTGCCCTATTCCAAAGAATACACCACAGCACAGCAACGACCCATCAAACAACCACCCAATATCATAAGAACATAAGATAGGCCATACTGGGTCAGACCAAGATCCATCAAGCCCAGTATCCTATTTCCAATAGTGGCTAATCTAGGTCATAAGTACCTAGCAGTTTCCCCCAAAAGACACAGGTTCCACAATGCTTGTATTGGGTCAAGCAGTGATATCCTGGGTCTCTTTTAATAATGGTTTATGGACCTTTCCTCCAGGAACTTGTCGAAACCTTTTTTTAAACCCAGCTACACTAAAAGGACAGAAGATGAAGTACAAATAAGACCCGCAAAAATTTGCTGACCATATCAAGGAAAAATTTCACTCTGCAGAGCAAACAAGACCCAGCGCACCCACTATGTCTAATTCACACCCTAAGACCTGGGACACATTCTGCTCACCATCAACAGAGCAGCTCTCCCACATCATCTCCACAATCAATACAAGCACTGCTCCTACAGACCCTTGCCCAGTGTCATGGATCAAAGCCACCAAATCGAGCTTCATCCACATCATACACAACATGGTCCACAACTCCCTCACTCAAGGATTCATGCCAAATCAACTAAAGCAAGCCACAGTAAGGCCGATCCCAAAGAAAACAACTCTCTACAAGAACAACCCAGCAGCATACCGACCAATATCCAGCATACCCTTTCTGGCAAAAATCATCGAAAAAACGGTACAACACCAACTACAAGAACACATTGACAACCATGCACAACTGGATGACAACCAACACGGCTTTCGCCCCAACCATGGAGTCGAAACATTACTGATTTACCTCTTCAACAGCATCCTCCGAACCATAGACAACACCAAGAATGGAATCATAATGATCTTCATTGACATCTCTTCAGCATTCGACACAGTAGACCACAAAATTCTCCTGGAAAGACTAAAAAACATTAGGCTACATGGTCCCACCTTAAAATGGTTCCACTCATACCTAACAGACAGGCAGATACAGGTCAAGGTAGGCCACAACACCTCTCAACCCATAAAAGTCCTCCAAGGAGTACCACAAGGATCTGCACTATCAGAACTACTGTTTAACATATACATCCAGCCCATATGTGACATCCTGAAAATGAACAACATTCAATATACAATCTATGCAGATGATATCATGATATATACACCTATCTCAGTTGACGACCCGGACTACTCTAAAATAACATACTGCCTCACACAAATGACAAGATGGTGTCAGAACAACCACCTCGCAATCAACTACAGCAAGACTGAGGCACTAATCATCACTCGTAACCCAGACCTCATCCACCCACTGGACATCAAGATACAAAACACAACCATACCAATAAAATCGGAAGTAAAATACCTCGGAGTGACCCTGGACAACGAACTGAATCTCAAGCCTCACGTCAGCAAAACAATCAAAAACGCATACTACAGGATGAGAATCATCAGAAGACTTAAACCCCTCCTCACCACTGAGCACTTCCGTACCGTATGCCAAACACTAATAACCCCCTTACTGGACTTCTGCAACCCAATCTACCTTGGTCTGGCAAAACAAACACTCAAGCCACTACAACTAGCACAAAACACGGCGGCCCGCATAATATCTGGGTCAACAAGACATGAACACATCACACCTGTTCTGAAAGACCTACACTGGCTCCCAATCATTTCACGCATCAAATACAAAACAATCATAAACATATTTAAGATCAAACATCATACTTCAGCCAACAGCCTGCACACCCTCATACAACCAGACACCAGCACACGCCCAAGAAGAAAAGGAACCTCCAACCGAATTAACACCCCCAGAGACTTCAGAAAAACACGCATAGACACTACAGAAAGAGCACTCTCCCTGGCTGCCCCAACAATCTGGAACACTCTCCCAGACCATCTGAGATCGACAACGGACCTCAAAGACTTTCGCAAACAGCTAAAGACAACGCTGTTCATAGAACACTATGGACACGTCACATGATCTAACTACCAGGAACAACCAACATACCACCCTCCGACCCACTGATAAGAGAATGTATAACGGCACATGATGTTTCTTAACACTCAATGTATAGAAGAATGTATTATAGCACACGTTGTATCATAGCGCACAATGTACATAGCTCAACCTAATCAAACACACAACACACCTTACACACAAAATCACGATATAACCTTCACTGCATGAAAACACTATCACTCCTTTTGATTGTTTTGCTGTGATACCGCCTTGATTGTAAGATAAGGCGGTATAGAAATACTGTTAAATAAATAAATAAATAAAAGCTTTTACGACATCCTCCGGTAACAAATTCCAGAGTTTGATTACACATTGAGTGAAAAAATATTTTCTCTTATTAGTCTTAAATAGGTTACCTGTAGCTTCATTACATGTCTCCTAGTCTTTTTACTACTACTACTGAGCATTTGTACAGTGCTACAAGTCGTACGCAGCGCTGCACAGACATGTAAGAGACAGTCCCTGCTCATCAGAGCTTACAATCTAGTGAAGACAAAACACCACACAAGGTGTAGATAAGAGATAAAACAAAGGGAAGAGGTAAAGAAACAAGGAGATCAGGTAAGTCAAGATCCAAGAGCAGCAGCAAAGAGGTGAGTTTTCAGCCTGGATTTGAAAAGGGTCAGAGAAGGTGCCTGACATACAGACATAGGTAGTTTGTTCCAGGCAGCAAGAGGAAAGGAGTGAAGTCTGGAGATAGCAACAGTAGTGAAGGGCACAGATAGAAGGAGTTTGCCATAAGAGCGGAGTTTCCGAGGTGGGGTGTAAGCAGAGATAAGAGAAGAAATGTACCGAGGAGCTGTAGAGTGAATGCATTTATAGGTCAGCAGGAGTAGTTTAAACTGGATGCGGAAACGGATAGGGAGCCAATGAAGTGACTTGAGGAGAGGGTTAATATGGGCATGACCAGGCTGGCAGAAGATTAGCCGTGCAGCAGAGTGTTGAACAGATTGAAGGGGGGAGAGATGATGCAAAGGGAATTTTTATATTCTGATGACAAACAATCGATCTACGTTTACCCATTCCATTCCATTCATTAATTTATAGACTTCTATCATATCTCCCCTCAGCCATTTCTGTTCCAGGTTGAAGAGCCCTAACCTTTTTAGCCTCTTTTCATTGGAGTATCCTTCCATCCCCTTTACCATTTTGGTGGCTCTTATCTATACCTTTTCTAATAACGCTATATCCTTTTTAAGATACGGCGACCAGAATTGTACACAATATTCAAGGTGTGGTCGCACCATGGAACGATACAAAGGCATTATAATATCCTTTGTTTTATTTTCCATTCCTTTCCTTATGATACCTAGCATTCTATTTGCTCTCTTGGCCGCCGCTGCACACTGGGCGGAGAGTTTTAACATGTTATCGACGATGACGCTTAAATCTTTTTCCTGGATGGTGGTTCCCAGTGTGGAACCTTCTCTCGTGTAACCATAGTTTGCGTTGTTCTTTCCTAAGTGCATAACTTTGCACTTGTCCACGTTAAATTTCATCTGCCATTTAGATGCCCAGTCTTCCAATTTATCACAATCTTCTTGTGCTTTAACAACTTTAAATAGTTTTGTGTCATCTGCAAATTTGATAACCTCACTCGTTATTCCACTTTCCAGGTCATTTATGAATATGTCAAAAAGCAGCGGACCCAGCACAGATCCCTGGGGTACTCCACTATTCACCTTTTCCATTGGGAAAATTAGCCATTTAGCCCTACCCTCTGCTTTCTATCTTTTTACCAGTTCCTTATCCACAATAGTACACTGCCTCCTATCCCATGACTTTTTAGTTTTGCCAAACGTCTCTGATGAGGGACCTTGTCAAAGGCTTTCTGAAAGTCCAGATACACCATATCAACCGACTCACCTTTGTCTACCTGTTTATTCACACCTTCAAAAAAACATAACAGATTAGTAAGACAAGATCTTCCTTGTCTAAAGCCATGTTGGCTGTCTCCCATTAAGCCATGACTATATACATGATGAGTAATTTTGTTCTTTATAATGGTTTCTAGCATTTTTCCCGGTACTGACGTCAGGCTCACTGGTCTGTAGTTTCCTGAATCACCCCTGGAACCCTTTTTAAAAATTGGCGTTACATTGGCCATCCTCCACTCTTCAGGTATTACAGATGATTTTAATGATAGTTCAGAGATTACTAATAGCAAGTCTGCAATCTCATATTTCAGTTCTTTCAACACCCTTGGATGTATACCACCTGGTTCAGGTGATTTGCTACTCTTCAGGTTTTCAAATAGTTGTAATACATCTTCCCGGTGTATCAATATTTCTTTCAATTCATCTGCAGTATCACCTTTAAATATTTCAGTCATGGGTAACATCCCTACATCTTCCTCAGTAAAGACCGAAGCAAACAATTCATTCAGTCTCTCTGCTATAGCTTTGTCCCCTCTAACTGCCCCTTTTACACCTCTATCATCTAATGGTCCAACTGACTCTCTCGCAGGTTTTTTGCTACGAATGTACTTGAAAAAGCCTTTATTACGCATTTTTGCTTCCACAGCAAGTTTCTTCTCAAATTCTCTCTTTGCCTGCCTTATCAATGCCTTGCATTTAACTTGTCAATGCTTGTGCTGTTTCCAGTTTTCGTCATTTGGCTCTTTTTTCCATTTCCTGAAAGGTGCTTTTTTGGCAACAACAGCCTCTCTGAACTCACCTTTAAACCATGCTGGCAGTTTTTTGGACTTTCTTCCACTTTTCTTAAAGCATGGAATACAGCTGGTCTGGGCTTCCAAGATAGTATTTTTAAACAACACCCAAGCTTGATGTAAGTCTATGACCTTTGCAAAATCAAAGCTGTCATTATTGGAACAAAATCCTGTATATCATCTGCATATCTCAGACCCAAACCAGAGAGCACTTGACATAAGGAAGCCATGTAAAATGTTACATAATGACGTAGACAAAATGTATGCTTTTGGGACTCCTGAAGGAAGAGAGATCCACATCAATGAATTACCAGCACATCTAACCTGAAACTAACGATTTTTAAGAAAAGATTAAAACCAAGATAAGACACTCCATATATCCCAACCTTCACCAATCATTTAAACAAAATCAAGTAACTAATAGTATCAAATGCGACTGAAATGTCACAAAAGACCAGAAAATATGAAATTTCCAATCAAAAGCCTCTCCATACAAAATCCATACAACTCCATACAAAATCCAACTTGTTTTGGGAGTGAGAGCAGTCAGGGAGTGGTGGGGTTGCTGCCGGAGGATAGTTCTGGGGGGAGGGGGTAATTATGGGCTGTAAGGCAGTTGTGGGAAGTAATTTTCAGGGTGAGAATACTTTGGGAGGTGGTGGGGCAATTGCACAGTGTAGTTCTGGGGTGTGTTGGGGCTGTTTTGGGTCAGTAGTTTGGGGGGTAGGGGACCAGTTTGGGAGTGATAAGGCAGTTGTGGGGGTAGCTTTGGGGGGTGGGGTAGCCTAGAACAGAACAAAATGGCCTCAGTGGGAATGGAGTTGGATTCTAAATCTCAAATAGGTTCAAAGGACAGAGTGACCAAAACTGCTATTGCTTCAGGAGTCCCTTTCCAAAGTAGTGAGATGCGAGTGTGTGGATTGAGGTACACACCAGTCTTGTATATCTTTTTCATGGAAGCCGACTTCAAGTGGGTCATTAACGCAGCTATGGCTGGGACATTATGAACCATGACATGCTCCTCATTCCCGACCTGTTTGAGCATAAGCAAAAGAGATACAGTCTGCTACCCAAATTGTAAATGTATGCTTGTTCATAGGAGCCTTATTCAAGTGGCGTCAAAAGAAACAAAACGCTGGATGGATTTTTCTATGGGCTTTAGTCTGCTCCAGATAGAAGGCTAAGGCTCTCTTGCAGTCCAATGTGAGCAGCACACCTTCCCCCTTGTTAGCATGGGGTCTTGTGAAAAATGTTGGTAGGACAAAGGACCGGTTAAGAGTAGAAGTGCGACACCACTTTTGGAAGGAATTTAGAATACGAGTAAGTACGTAAGTAAGTAAGTACGTAAGTACGCAGTTTCACCCTATTGAGAAAAAAATTTAGTGTATGGTGGATCCGCTACTAAAGCCTTGAGTTCACTAACTCTGCATGCTAAAATAACCATCACCAAAAAGAGGGCCTTCCAAGGCAGGCGCTTCAGTCCACAGGTATTTAATGACTCAAAGGGAACTTTCATGAACTGAGTTATAACCATGTCGAGATCCCAATACGCTGTGGGTGGCTTTAGGGGAGCTTTTAACAGAAGCAAATCCTGCACAAAGTGAATTAAAGGCTGTAGAGAGATGGGTATCCCATCTACATGGTGGAATGCATCTATCATACTAAGGTGGACCCCTACAGAGATGGTCTTGAGACCAGACTTCAAGAGGTGTAGAAGGTATTCAAATGGTTTTTGTGTGGGACACAAGAAGGGATCTCAGTCTATCCCTCACACCAGATCGCAAACCTGTCATTTAAAACCATAAGACCTCCTAGTGGTATCTTTCCTGGAAGCCATGAGGACATCGGCTACTCCAACCAGCAGGTTCAAAGAGTTTAACTATCTAGCCTCTCAACAGGCAAGCTGTGAAGGCTAGGAACCTGATGTTGGGATGCAGAAGTCTTTCCTGACCCAGTGAAGTAAAGGTTGGAGAATCATCTAGCTTCTTGATGGAAAGGTCCTGGAGAAGAGGAAACCAAGGCTGCCTGAGCCAAGGTGGTGCAATGAGAATCATGGTGCTTTTGTTGTCTTGGAGTTTGAGAAGATTCTTCGCTATAAGGGGAGTAGGTGAATACCCCCGCCCCCCCAATAGAGGAGGAAAGCATCAGAGGCTAGTTTGCTGTGAGACCCTACTTTGGAGCAGAAGTGAGGGATCTTTCTGTTCTGGGAAGTGGCAAAGAGATCAATGGGGTGCCCCACTTCCAAAAGATTCTTTGCACTACTTTCCTATCCAGAGTCCATTTATGAGGTTGAAGAACTCAACTCAGCCTGTTAGTGTTGTTCTCTCCTGCCATGTATGTAGCCCCGAGTGTCATCGTGTGAGAGATCACAAAGTTCCACATCCTAATGGACTCCCAACACAGGAGATATGAGCCCATTCCTCCCTACTTGTTGATACAGAACATAGCAACCTAATTGTCCATTTGAATCATTGCAATTTTATTGGCTAACTGATCTCTGAAAGCCTTTATGGCATTCAAAAACACTCTCAGTTCCAGCAAAATGATCGTAAGGAGACTCTCCTGGATGGACCACAATCCCTAAGTATGGAACCCATCAAGATGGGTTCTCCAGCCCAGTTTGGATACATCTGTGGTTAGTAATTTTTGGTAAGGTGGCTCCTGAAAAGGTATTCTTATATTTTAGAAACCTTATGTTTTAAAATACTGGCCCTTTTGTTTTTGTTCTGTTTTGTCTATTTTATCTGTCTATGCTGTTATACTTTACTTTTCTATTTACTTTGGCGTTCCTTTCCTTGTCTTTGCATTGCCAACCTTTTATTGTATACCGCTTTATGTTTCGACGAAAAGCGATTTATCAAATTTTAAATAAAGATAAAGATAAAGATAAGCTTAGCCAGATGAGGGGAAAATCCACCAGGAGACTCCCGAAGGGGTCTAGTGACAGAGATGATGTTGTTGAGTCTATGAGTGGACGGCGTCCACTGCATGCTCAAAGTTCACTGAGATTGTCTCGAGTAGAGATGTGCCATGGGAGCTACGGGAAATACTGAAACCATGCGGCCCAACATTTTATTTATTTATTTATTTAAAAATATATTCCGCACAACATAGTTCTCATTAATACCTGCCGACTCTTTTGTACTTCCTCTACTATCTGCACCAAAAGGGCGAGCCTGTCCTGGGGAAGAAAGGCTTTCATCAGAGTCATGTCTAGCAGGGCTCCAATGAACTCCAATTGGCAGGACAGGCTTAAATTGGACTTGGGATTTATTTATTTATTTATTTTATTTAGACAGTTTTGTATACCGCCTTATCCTTCAATCAAAGCGGTCACAACACAATTGGGGGATACATTTAACACGCAGGCATATGAGACACATACACTAATAATAGTTGAAGAAGAATCCTAGCAGCTCCAGCAACTGAATAGCAATACTTACAGATTCTTGAACTCCTTCCAAGTAGGGAAAGAGTAGTTACTCACCTGTAACAAGTGTTCTCCAGGAGCAGCAGGAATCAGTCCTCACATATGGGTGATGTTGGCGTCGACGGAGCCCCCATGCGGAGCATTTCCCCAGCTTTCAAAGAAAGCCTTTGGGAATGCAGGCATGCATGCGCGGTCCCCTTCCCGCCCAAAGGTGCCATCTTGCTCAGTCAAATGACAGCTAAAAGACAGCACAAAAAAGAAAATGAACTATATACAACTGCAACTCTAAGGGGAGGAGGGAGGGTCGTGAGGACTGATTCCTGCTGCTCCTGGAGAACACCTGTTACAGGTGAGCAACTACTCTTTCTCTAGGACCAAGCAGGAAGTCAGTCTTCACATATGGGTGACTCCCTAGCTCTGGGCTACCAGGAACCCAGGCTGAAAAATAGAGCTTCCTCTAGAGTCCCAGCAACAGTGAGAGAATCTTTTCTGAGACCACACCTGAACGGTAGCCCCACACAAGGGCCTAAGGGTAGGAGTTTCCTAAACCTCAAAGAGATTGCAGAGTACCACTTGCCCGAAAGCACTGTCCCTACGGGACTCCCTCTTGAGGCAGTAGTGGTTCGCAAAAGTCTGGCTTGAAGACCAAGTAGCGGCCCGGCAGATGTCTGCCAACGGAACAGAGCAGAAGTGAGCTACTGATGCAGCCTTCGCCCGAACTCGGTGGGCCGTGATTCGACCCTCCAGGGAGAGGCCGGCTGACCTGTACACCCAGATGGACAACGTACGCTTAGTGACAGGCAACCCCAATTTATTAGGGTCAAAGGAAATGAAGAGCTGAGAAGCCCTTCTATGCCCCTGCGTACGTTAAAGGTAAAAGGACAGCGCCCTTCTACAATCCAGGGTATGCAAGACAGTCTCTGCTCTACTGGCGTGCGGCCTGGGAAAGAACGTTGGAAGAACCACCTCCTGGTTGAAGTGGAAGGACGACACCACCTTTGGAAGGAACTTAGGATGAGTCCGCAAGACTACCCTGTTCTTATAGAACCTGGTATATGGCCTATCCGAGACCAGGGTCTGAAGCTCACTCACCCGCCTAGCTGAGGTGAGTGCCACAAGGAACAATACCTTCCAGGAGAGGAAACATAAATGGCAGGTGGCCATCGGCTCAAAAGGTGGGCGAGTCAGTTGCTGCAAGACCACATTCAGATCCCACTCAGGAGCAGGTGGACGAATAGCAGGCTTAAGCAGAAGCAGGCCTCTTAGAAAGCGGGACACCAGAGGGTGGCCTGAGAGAGATTGCCCATCCACCTGCAAGTGGTGAGCTGAGAGGGCACTGAGGTGAACCCGGACAGAGTTGGACTGAAGTCCTAGGTTGGAAAGGTGGAGAAGGTATTGAAGCACCACCTGGCCGGAAGGTCAGTGGTTCAAATCCCACTAGAGGACAGCAACCTTGGGCCGGAAGGACTGGGGTTTCTAGTCCCACGGGTGCTCCTTGTGGTCTTGGGCAAGCCACTTAACCCTCCATAGCCCATGTTCCCTGTAAAATAGTTATCTCCAAGTTATAATGCCCTGTTCAATGTAATTTCAGTTTGTTCAATGTAAACCGCACTGATGCAGAATAGCGCGGTATATAAGAGAATGTAAATAAATAAATAAATAAATACTCTTGCTGTTGAGAACACCAAATAGAGAACCTACGCCACTTCAGAGCATAGGCCTTCCTGGTGGAATGTTTCCTGGAGGCAAACACCACCTCTTCAACTTCCTTAGATAGGAGCAAGGGAGCAAGGACTAGCCTTTCAGCAGCCACGCCATCAAATTGAGAGATTTGAGGTTGGGATGCAAGAGGGACCCCTGGTCCTGAGTCAGAAGTTCGGGTTGCAACCCCAGAGGAAGTGGAGTATCCACCACCAACTGCAGAAGAAGAGGGAACCACGGCTGCCTGGGCTACCTAGGGGCTATCTGGATCACCGTGGCTCGGTCCTGCTGGATTTTGAATAGAGTCCGGGCCACCAGAGGTGTGGGAGGAAAGGCATACAGCAGGCCCCCTGACCAAGGGATCAGGAATGCATCTGGCGCGGTTCTCAAGGGATGCGGTTGCCTGGAACAGAACCGGGGCAGTTGCCTGTTCAGTGGACTGGCAAAAAGATCCATGGTGGGAAGACCCCACTTCAGAAAGATCTTTTGCACTACCAGAGGATCCAACTGCCACTCGTGAGGCTGCAGGAATCTGCTGAGTCTGTCCGCCAGGTAGTTTTCCTGGCCTGGAAGGTAGACTGCCTTGAGGGTCATGCCCTGGGTGACAGCCCAGGAGCAGAGAGCTTGTGCTTCCAGGCAGAGAAGTCTGGATCCAGTGCCTCCCTGCTTGTTGATGTAGAACATAGCCACCTGGTTGTCCGTCTGAACTAGGACAGTCTGGTGAGACAGGATCTGAGAGAAAGTCCGCAAGGCCAGCCGAATGGCCCTCAATTCCAACAGGTTGAACTGCTGGGCGGCCTCCCATGGAGACCATAGGCCTTGGGTGCAGGCTCCCTGGCAGTGAGCCCCCCAGCCCTGCAGAGAAGCATTGGTTGTCAGTACCTAAGTGTGTGGGGAGTCCTGAAAAGGAATACCCCTGACCAGATTTGGAAGATGCCGCCACCAGCGTAAGGAGTCCACCAATTGTTTGGACATCCTTATCTTGTCTGACAACTTTCCTGTGGTCTGCAGCCACTTCATTCTGAGGTACCACTGAGCCGGCCTCATGTGCAGCCGGGCATGTGGGGTGACATGCACTGTGGAAGCCATGTGACCTAAGAGTCGGAGGAAGTTTCTGGCCGAGACCAGAGAGTCCACCCGAAACTGACCGGCCAAATTCATCAGCCTGTGAGCTCTGTCCACAGGCAAAAAGGCCTTTGCTTGGAGGGTATCCAACCTGGCCCCTATGAATTCCACGTCTTGTGAGGGGACCAAACTGGACTTTGGGAAGTTTATAACGAACCCCAGGTGCTGAAGCAGGTTATATGGTTCTGCAGGTGGCCTGCCTGGGCTCTTGTGGAGACTGGCCTCTGATTAGCCAGTCGTCCAGGTAAGGGAACACAAAGATCCCCTGGTTCCTGAGATAGGCCGCAATCACCACCAGGCATTTCATAAAAACCCTGGGGCGGAGGTGAGGCCAAAAGGAAGCACTCTGTACTGGAAGTGCTTTCCTCCCACCACAAATCTGAGGAATTGTCTGTGGCTTGGATGGATGAGGATGTGAGTATAAGCATCTTTCAGGTCTAAGGAGCATAGCCAATCTCCCTGGTGGAGGTAGGGCAGTAAGATTCCAAGGGTAAGCATCTTGAACTTTTCCTTCTCCAGAAACTTGTTCAGATTTCGCAGGTCGAGGATGGGTCTGAGGCCTCCTGTTCTCTTTGGTACCAGGAAGTACCTGGAATAGAAGCCTTGCCCTTTCAGGTGGGGCACCGGTTCCACCGCTTGGTCCCTCAGTAGACCTTCCAACTCCTGAAGGAGTAAGTTTCTGTGTAGAGGGGGTTGTGGAGGCTCCCCTGGAAAGTAGGAGGGGGGTACCTGGGTGAAGTGGAGCAGATAGCCCCTTTCGATGATACTCAACACCCAAGTATCCCCTGTGATGGCTGGCCACCTGTCTGCGTACAGGGTCAGCCGACCTCCTGTGCCCTTGAGAGGAGGAGAGGCTATGCTGGCATAGTCAAAAACCCCCTCCCTGCTGAGCAGGAGCCGGAGTAGGAGGCTTGGGGGCCTTCTGCCTACGGGGCCCATGACCCTGCCCCTTGGCCTGCTGGCCCTGTTGGGGAGCTGCAGAGGCCTGGTAGTGAGGGTAGGTTTTATAGGCAGTGGTCTTCCTCGGGTAAAAGGTCTTTTTCCCCGAGCCCTTCTTCTTCTGAGAAGGGGCAGAGGTCTTCCTGTACAGCCTTGTCCGGTTAAGAATCTCGGTCTCGGGTTCTGCAGCCTTTTCGGCCATGGGCTTGCCAAAGAGGTTTTCACCTCGGCAAGGGACATCGACCAACTTGTCCTGTACCCACGGCTCGAGGTCCGAGGATTGTAGCCAGGCCTGACGGCGTGCACTGATGCCGGCCCCTGCTACTCGGGCCGAAGCCTCAAATCCATCGTAGGCTGCTCGAGAAATAAACTTCGAGCACTCTCGAATACCAGAAGACAAGGCCTTGAACCTCTGCAAAGGGTCCTCGGACAGACCAGCAGAGAACCCAGCAATCTCCTTTGCCAGGTCTCGAAGGTACATGCCCATGTACAGCTGGTAGGTCTGGACACGGCAAGCAAGCATAGAGCCCTGGAAGCACTTTCTACCGAGGGCATCCAGGTTCTGGGCTTCCCTGCCGGGAGGCACCGAGGAGTGTATCTTCTGACTCTTCAGGCGATGCATGGCTGATTCCACAACCATGGAATGATGCTATTCAAATGTTGCCAGGTTTCGAAGACACTACGGTTACAGTGGCTCATAGACGTAATATTAATCTAAAAAACATGCTAGTACCATCAGCGCTCATGGAACGGAAATTTTTATCTAGGTATAAAGGACAGTACCAGTGTGGGCGATGTTCTGTGTGCATCCATGTGATGCCAGTACGAGATAAGTTTGTCCACCCTTTGACACAACAAGAATTTAAGATAGAAGACTTTTCTAATTGTGAAACCACTCATGTGGTGTATGTCATACAGTGCCCCTGTAAAAAATTATATGTGGGAAAGACCGTTAGAAGTATAAGAGTTCGGATAATAGAGCATAAGAGCTGTATTAAGAGGGGTATAGTAGAGAAACCGCTTGTGGCCCCACTGGCAAGAAATGAAACATCGGACTAGTGATTTGAAGTTTTTTGTAATCAAAAAGGCGAAGCTCAATTGGCGAGGAGGAGACGTTGACAAAATGATACAGAGGTTAGAACAACGTTATATTTTTCAATTGGAGTCGCTATCACCTAATGGGCTGAATAAGGAGAGAGACCTGTCAGTGTTTTTATAAACAGAGTGGGGTCCTCTGCAATGTTTTTTATACACAGAGTGGTGCCCCCTGCATGGTAGATTACGTCAATGATTATATGAGATTATGCTTTAATAATATATAATAGGAGCATACAATAGTAAATTCTTAAAGGGTTTAAATGAGAATGGTAATCTACATTAGAGTAATTACAGGACTATAAGAAAATACATGTGTGGTTTCTTGGACAATCTTGGATAATACTTAGTAATGGTTTGAGAAGTAAGCATCGTCCCTAGAAACAACATGTATAGTAATGGTTTAAAAAGGAGATACTATATAAGTAAAATTTATTTTAATAGTGATTCAAATTTGTTTTAATAGCGATTAAATGGATATGTTTGCCAGCAGTACCCTTGGTTTGAAGTGCTTTGATCTGATGGAAAGTTGGTGAGGATTCACCTAGCAACAGATGACGCTGTAGACTCCACAGAGTAATACGTCAAATTTCCCGCGTTTAAGTAGAGCGCAAGTGCGGGCGTCCTTTATGCAGATATTTTCAGAACGGACTGATGGTGGTTTCTCTAGTGAAATATTTGCTGATCTTCGCAATGTAAGTGCTATTAGAGTAGTTCAGCGGCCATTATATATGGACCGAGGGGAGTATTATAGGGAGATATCTACTGCTGATGGTTTAATTTTTGTCGTTATAAGGTTTAAGATATAGATGAGCTGGTTTAAGCAGGGCATCTACAGTTGAAGGATTTAAGATATGAGCCGAGGATATACACATTTATAACTGGTTTACGTATGACCAGCGTTTATATGAAGACGGTAACATTTTCTGATAGAATGTAGAGAAGGACGATTGTTAAATAATTCTGTATGAACAAACTGGTAGGATATGTTTGAAAAATTTCAGGAGAGTTTCAGAACGGAATACTAGAGTGGTCACATCTTTGGTCACAATGACTATGTAAAAGAGAATGTTTTCAATTTGGGAACAGTTACGAAGTCTTTCTTGGCCCCCCCTTTCTTGGTAATCATCAAATGCATTGAGTTTTTATGCAATAATACATTCATTGTTTGCGTATGCCATGTCAAAATTTAATTTAATTTAGAATAAGGAGCGCTTCAAACATAAGATAAAAGATCATTTTTTAACGCGACAGTATGCACCGGAGGTTTTTAACTTTTCTGCCTGTTCTTCCCGATCTAAATGCTGCTGACGTCTGGGCTATGTGAGCAGTAGACGATCCGTGAAACATCCCAGCTTAGGATGTGAGATAGCTTAACAACTAAATTGGCCCATGAGGAGGTTTTTATTATAGTTTAGGGGTTTATGCTGATGAAATTTTTCTTGTTTTTCAACTATAGAAAATACGTCCAGTAGGCTCTTACAAAAGTATCCCGTTTTGAGCCGAGCATATCGAACGTAGGAACGGGTGTGGTGTTTATATTACAATACATTTTAGAGGGTGCTTTTAATTAATTATACGTTAGATTTTTAGGTATTTATATTATTAAGGGGCAATATGTAATCCATGGTGATGTTTATTATGTGCACAGATAGCAGTCATCTCTTTAGGTTATTAAAGACTCTTATTGTTAGGAGTCTATTACAAATGGTGACAAAGACGAGCATTTTAAGTATATCTATATATTTATGATTTTATGGTTTGAAACCTTACAGATTGATTTTTCTATGAGCTGTTTGTTATGGTGTTTTCATGACACCTGCATCTACCTACTCACTCCTTGCGTTTTTTGACCTTTGTTAATTTAACATGAATATGATAACAATATCCTTGAGGACACATATAGTGTAATAATGTATTCAAGATGTTAGCGCTAGTGTCTTAGTTATTTATATATTTATGGTTTTATGAATGTAGTAATTTGTTCTTAGTTTTATTATGATTATTGGCAATTGTGTTTATTTACTTATTCTTTTTGCTTTTATTAGTTCATCAAGTTTGTTATCATAACACCAAAGTGACTACACATAGCGTAATGAATTCTATATTAATTACCTGATTTCTCAAGTATCCTTTCAATGACCTAGATTTACGATGAACAGTCTTTTAGCGTTTGGTTTTTAATGGCTATAATATATTTGATTTTTAAAGTGTTTATATTTAAAGTTTTTTATATATACGGTTAATGGTCTGGTTTTTATATATTTCTTTATATATTTATGATGAATCATAATTTTTGGATGATTTTATATGTGTTATTATTTTTTTTTCATGTGTTATTTGTGTTTTCATGTGCTTATATGTGTTATTATGTGTTTTTCATGTGTTATGTTTATCTGTATGCAGCACGCCTGAATCCCCTGAGGAAGTGAATACGAAACACGGCCTGTGTCGGGCCCTCAGGTTGTTGATTTATAAATAAAAGTATCCTTCTTAATCTGAACCACGTATTATTGACTGGGACTAAAATAAATAAATACAGCTTGAAAATACCTACTGGACATACATAATAAATATCCATACACAATAAATATCCTAAAAGCTAATAAACAAAAAAAACTTATAACACTAAAAAGGGGCTATTGTAAAATTAGGGAACAAACCCATAGAAGGGCAAGGGACGTAAAAAAGCAGCAGAAACAAAGAGGGGGGAAAATTATAATGCCCAAACATTATTATGAATGTGCAAAGAACCAATTGGTAACTAATATTGGAGCAACAAACCTTTCTGAAATCATAATTTAGGAGCAACTGTTTGCAATTATGATAGCAAATCCAACATAAACTGGCAGACTAACTGCTTATAACTAAGGGAGGAATAAATCTAACACAATGGAGAATAGTATTGCAGAAACTAACATTCATCATATCTTTATAGTTAACCTATGTAGCCCAGATGCTGCATAAAAAGAAAAAGTCTTTCTAGCGTGTCACCAGCCGCCGTGCTGAACAACAGCTATAAACATATACTTGAAGCAAGAAGACCTCATATGACAACCACAAAAAATGCGGCAAATGAAAAAAAAATATATTGAGACATAAAAACGTGGCTCGATTAAATAAGCACGGGTATGGAGCACCCTTCAGACTATAACTTAATGTTATTGCACAGATAGCATATACTCTTGTGGAACTCTCAAAACATGCCCTTTAATGTAGATCTTTAGTGAGAATAAATGCATCATACATTCGTTAAATATATAACTCTATCGTACAATAGCTAAAGCTATATACATTATATTTATTAACTATATATAAGTCTACCGGCGCAAGGATAGTCTTCTTAAAATGGGTGTCAATATAAACTCCAACGTACCTCCGTAACACAACTTCTGTGTAGAGGAACTCCTTAAACGATAGAGCATCATCCGTGCTTCACGCGCTAGTGAATAATTAAACTTGAGAACGCCGGCTCATGCGCATATTCTTATCTCGCCAAAGAGCGGGAGAAAGGGGGCGTGTCAAAATGAAGCTAAAACAGGACTTGCAGCAAATAAACGCTTATGGGGTAACTTGTAAAGGGAGAGAGAAAATAAATTGGGCTGTGCAGCTCTAAGAATTCCTATCAAATGAATTGCACATATAAATCATAATACCGTAAGACTTTAAAAGAAGCCAAGGATAGTAGTCAAATTGGGGGAAATATATCAAAAATGGGGAGACCTATGAATAAAGACTAATATGTCAAGGATCCATAGAATGAAGCTCTGCCGAAGGGGGGAGGGGGGAAGGAAGGGATGGGGGAGAGGGAGGGAGGGAAGGGGGAAGGGGGAAGAGGGGGAGGGGAGGGGGGAGGAGGGGGAAAGGAGAGGGAGGGGGAGGGGGGGTTGTGGTCTATTCTGGGCTAGCAGCTCTAGAAATTATTCTCAAGTAAACCACAACTATATCTTCATAATCTCTTAGGGCTGTAAATCAGCCAAGAGTGTGGTCTATACAGAGGACTTTTCTAATAGTAAAACTCATAGGTAAAAACTGTATGTCAAAGAACTATAAAAACTCTATAGGAAAAAAACGATAAAAAACACTATTACAGAAAAACAGAAAGATCTTGATCTAAATTGAGGCCATTGGGAACAAGTGAATCTAATAAGAATATATATCTTTGTTCCAGCCTCAAAATGGTTCTATTCATATCACCGCCTCTCCAATTGGATCTAACTTGCTTTATAACAAAAAAATCTCAAATCAGTAACCTTGTGCTGTTGTTCTCACCAATGTGCAACCAGAGGTTTGTCCTCCACATTCCTCTTAATGGAACTCTTGTGTTCCATAATTCTAGTCTTGATACTGCGAGTAGTTTTACCGACATATAATAAATTGCAAGGACATTGGACTACATAAATAATGTTGGATGTGTCACAGTTAGAAAAATCATTGATAAAAAACTTCTGTGTAATAGGATGAATAAATGTATTTTTAACAGGTAATGTGTTAAGACAAACAGAACACCTACCACTTTGAAATTGGCCTTTATATTGTGATAGATATTTCTTCTCTGTAAAGGCTGAAGGTACAAGTAGATTGCGCAGATTTATATTGCGCTTATGTGCAATGATGAGGTTCATATTTTGAAAAGCTGGCAGAGCTTGCAAAATGTGCCATTCTTTCTTAAGTATTGCAGTTATTTTTACTGAGTACTGAGAATATAAAAGAGGGCACACAAGCCCTATGTTCTCTTTCTTCGTCTTAAGTTTCAAAAGTGATTCTCGTGATGTATCTCTAACTCTTCTATATGCAGATTCTACATACCGTGCGGGATAATTCTTATCAAAAAAATGTCTCTTCATAATGGATGCCTCATCTTCAAAGTCACGTAATTTACAACACACCTTCCTGACCCTAAGGAACTGACTTACTGGAAGATTATTCTTCAAAGATGGGTTATGGAAGCTATCGTAATGTAGAAAGTGATTCTTATCAGTAGGTTTCTTGTAAAGCATTGTGGAGAAACCATATTCCTCTTTCCTAATCAAAAGATCTAGATATGAAATCTTGTAGAGATCATATGTCATCTGAAACCTCAGGTTCATATCTAACTGGTTGATCCATATATTGAATTCGGATAAAAGTTCTTTAGTACTCTTCCACAATATAAGAATATCATCTATATATCAAATCCACAGCACAATATTATCTTTAAATGGATGTTCTTTTAAGAAACTCTCTTCAAAATTAAACATGTAGAGGTTAGCTACATCAGGGGCCATGGCTGACCCCATCGCTACACCCTTAATCTGCTTGTAAAACAAGTTTCTAAAACAAAAGAAATTGTCAAAAAGCGCAATCTGTGCCAAGGATAAGAGAAATGTTGTTGGAATACGACGATGTTCCGTCCGTTTAAGAAAATAATACACAAGAATATCTAAAGCTTCTTTTTGAGGAACATTGGTGTAGAGAGACTCCACATCTAAAGTGACTAGAATAATATCACCATTATAAATTCTAAAAGTAGATAAAATTTCTATAACATGCGATGAATCGCGTACATAAGACAACATATCTTTAATAAATGGACGTAAAAATATATCCAAAAACTTAGAAAGGGGTTCTAAGACTGAGCCAATTGACGAAACAATCGGACGTCCAGGTGGTTTATCAAGAGATTTATGAATCTTAGGCAGAATATAGATAGTGGGAATCACAGGTGCATCTACAATAAGAAAGTCTCTCTCCTTTTTAGTGATATAACCAATTTCGAAAGCAGTAGTCACTAAATTATCAATACTTCTCTTAATATCTGAGGTAGGATCTCCAATGAGTCTCTGATAAAAGGTCTTATCATTTAGTTGTCTGTTAACTTCCTGTATATAGTCATGCTTATCTAGTACCACAACAGCACCCCCTTTGTCTGCGGGTTTAATGATGATCTGGCTATTCTTCTGTAAAGATGTAATAGCTGCCCTTTCACCCTGCGTAATATTTTGGTAAGAGGGTGATGCATCTTTGGTAACGTCACTAACTTGTTTGAGAACTATTTTCTCAAAAGCTTCCAAAATGGAATCTGTTTTTTGTGGGGGAGAATCCAAGTCGATTTTTTGCTAATAACTGAGACTTCACAGGAGGTATCTGGTTGATTAGAAAAAAATTGATGAATCTTTAATTTTCTGAAAAATTTATATAGATCAATCTGTATCTCGAAAGTATCAGCTCTGTTCTTAGGAACGAATGATAGTCCTTTACTAAGGATTGATACTTCATCTTTTGTGAGGGTATAATGAGAAATATTAATGACATTGTTAGAGCTATTACCAATAGATGGAAAGCAGACCATTCAGAGGAGAGGAGGTATCAATAGATACAGATTGATCTATATAAATTTTTCAGAAAATTAAAGATTCATCAATTAAACCCGCGGACAAAGGGGGTGCTGTTGTCTTATGTACGCGATTCATCGCATGTTATAGAAATTTTATCTACTTTTAGAATTTATAATGGTGATATTATTCTAGTCACTTTAGATGTGGAGTCTCTCTACACCAATGTTCCTCAAAAAGAAGCTTTAGATATTCTTGTGTATTATTTTCTTAAACGGACGGAACATCGTCGTATTCCAACAACATTTCTCTTATCCTTGGCACAGATTGCGCTTTTTGAGAATTTCTTTTGTAACCGAGGCAGGCGGACCCGGCGTTTCGGGCCCCACCCTTCCCCCCCCCCCCACCGACCTAACCACCACCCCACCCGACCCCAACAAAAGACATAACACCATAACTTCATGGAACACAACTGGTCGCAGCTTTATTAACCAACAGCAATTATAACAAGATAACATCAAACTTCCTATCCCCCATTAGCGGCACCCGGCTGCACCAGCCAGGCCTTAGCAAAGTGCCTGCCACCGCTAATGCCATAACTTGCCACCCGGCAAGTTGCCATGCCCCTCTCCCGACTTCGCCATGCCATAGCAAAAGTCGGCCGAGGTTTGACCGGGTCAGGGGCACCCCGCCCCGCCCAAATGTAACCTGCTGCTCCGGACCCTGGAAACCTCCGGGATCCCGCCACCGGCACATAACTCCGTTCATGTGCCGCCCCCCCCACCCGAAGCTGCGACCAGCGAACATCATGGACAGACACATATTCCAAGGCCTCCTGCCAGTTGTTAAGGAGCAAGTCCATACCAACTGGGGACAAGTGCACCCCATCAGCCCGATACAGCCCAGCACACCCAACATCCGCCCAGTCATGCAAAATCTGGTAACCCCCCCTCTCACAGACCCAGCGACCAATCTGGTGATTGATCTTGGTCAAGCCCCGAGACCAGCAACGCTGGTCCCAGCAAGCCGGCCTTGGAATAATGTCCGACCACAGAACTATAACACCTGAGAACATCCGAAGAACCACTCCCAGATCGTCCTTCGCAGCCCGGATCAACTGCCGGCAGGACCAGGACACCAGGTCGTTGCCCCCCAGGTGGACAATTAGGACGGCCGGCCACCGCGACGTCCTCCTGTGGCGCTGTAGCAAAGGCAGCAACTGCAACCAGCGAAGTCCTCGAACGCCCAGCCATGTCACAGCAACCGCCGCCGGGTCCAGTCCCAAATTAAGTCCGATAGGCCGGGCCGCCGCTCGCCGACCTGCCCAATGGACAAAAGAATGGCCAGCAACCCAACAGTCACCAGGCCCGATACCCCGATCTGCAAAAGAAAGAAACAGTTAAAGACCCGGCCCACTACCCAAGAACCTACAGCCACACATAACCTTTAAAAGCCTGAGAGCGCCACCTACCTATGTCCTGAATAACCAGACCAGGCAACCCCGCCCCCGCCGCAGTGGTGGCAGCCCCAATACGAAAGGAGTGCGGCGCGAACCGCATAGGGTCCTCCCCCACCGCACGCAACGCCAGACGCAGTACCGCCGACACCTGGAAACGGGTTAAAACCCGCGCGTCCGAATGCACGAAAAAAACTATCCGCCATCCCCGGATGCACTGACAAATACTGCCGCACCGCCCGCACCGGGCAAGCCCGCGGGTCCCCAACCTCGCCCAGGAATACCCACAAACCTTTTCCCAGTGGATCCGTCTTGGATTGCGCCAAAAGAATCCGCAACCGCCCACCATCCAACCAAACATGCCGCACCTGCAGCCCCCCAACCCCTCCCCCACGCCCAGAGCCCGCGACCAATTCACAGATTCGAAAAGCCCCAAAAAAGGCAATGCAAAACACCGCCCGGAACAAAGTAGCTTCGTATGCAGACGAGGCCACCTGGGTTAAGGCCCCGCAGACCCTCACCAGGAGTCCATGCGTAATGGGCAACCTCGCATCCCGCGGTGTAGGCTGAACGCGCTCCCAACCATGCAAAAGCCGCCGCAGCAAACCCCCCCCCCCGCAGGCGAACCCCAGCCCATCGCGCTCGCAAAAAAGTTAAATCCTGCCAAGTGCACACGGACCGCCGATTGAGAGAAGCCGGCGCGCTTGGCATCAACAATATAGTGACCAATCAGGCCCTCTGGAACCCCGCCCGTCTGCCACCCATGAGCCACCAAAAAGGCGACCACCCAGTCACAGCCCCGTTGGTACGCAGACCAAGTCCCCGCAGACACCGAGTTCTTCAGCAGATCTAGCATTTCGCGAGGCCAATGCTCCACAAGCTTTCTGGGACAACCGATCCGTCCTTGTCCGCTTCTGGGGCCAGAGCCCGGAACAGTTCCCACTGAAAACGAGAAAGAGCATCAGCGATTTCGTTAGTACACCCCGGGATATGCCGCGCCCTTACCGACACATTCAAGCGCAAGCAGGCCAAGACAACTTCACGCATCAAGCCCGCCACCCTCAAGCACCTAGGGGAATAGCGATTAACCACACTGACCACCGCCTCATTATCACACCACCAGAGCACCCGTCGGTTCCGGAGCCGCTCCGGCCAGAGCTCCAAAACCACCTGAATCGGAAAGAGCTCCAAGAAGGTGATGTTCTTGGTCAAGCCCGCCGCGTGCCAGGATGCCGGCCAACGATCCGCACACCAGGCCCCTCGGAAATAAACACCTAATCCCGCTCCCCCCGCCGCATCCGTGTACAACTGTAAGGCCTCGCTAGACACCTCGGACTCCATCAAAACAGAAGTCCCATTGAAGTCTACCAAAAAACGACTCCACACCATCAGATCTGCCCTCATCGCCCCCGTGACCCTAATCCTGTGGTGCGGCTTCCGCACCCCGGCCGTGGCAAACGCAAGCCGACGCAAAAACACTCTCCCCATTGGAATCACTCTACACGCAAAATTTAAAGATCCCAACAGCGCCTGCAACTCCTTCAAGGAAATCTTGTGGGATGACAACACATTGGCCACCGAAATCTGCAAACGATCAACCTTGTCCTGCGGCAAACGCGCCACCATCTCTACCGAATCCAACTCGACCCCCAAAAAGGTCAACCGCGTAGATGGACCCTCGGTCTTACCGTCAGCCAATGGCATCCCGAACTCCTGCGCCAGCCGCACAAACTCAGATAACATCTCTAGACATTCCCCCGACTGCGCCGCACCCACAAACAAAAAATCGTCGAGGTAATGCACCACATTTGACAATCCGGACACCCGAACTAGCACCCACTGCAGGAAGGTACTAAACATCTCAAAATAAGCACAAGAGACCGAACAGCCCATCGGCATACACTTGTCAAAATAATACCCCCCCTGAAAACAAAAACCCAATAAACGGAAGGAGGAGGGATGGATCGGTAACAAGCGAAACGCCGATTCGATGTCAACCTTCGCCATGAGGGCAGACCGACCGACCATCCTCACCATCAGCGCCGCCTTATCAAAAGACGAATAACGGACCGTACAAAACTCACGTGGAATGCTATCATTAACGGAGGCACCTATCGGACAGGACAAATTATGAATTAACCAGAACTTCCCTGGTTCCTTCTTAGGTACTATACCTAACGGAGAAATCACCATGTCGGGAAAAGGGGGCTCTGCGAATGGACCCGCCACCCTTCCTAACCGCAATTCCCCCAATAACTTGTTCTGGACGATCTCGGCCCAACGTCGGACTGACGGGGAGTTCCGTGCACCTTGCGCCGACACCACACCCCGCACCAGGATAACAAAACCGAACCGAAAACCAAAAGACAGAATCACCGCCTCCCGTCTCCTCGGATAGCGACTTAGCCACCCCAAAAAGGCCTCCAGCCGAATCGGGGAAGGCGCCCGCCCCACCACTCATTGCCGTTTAGGAGTGGGACCGGCTGCGCCAGTGGCGCCGTGTTTAAGGCACTTGGTGGCGGAGTGAGGACCTCCACACAAGGAACAGGAGTGCCGAAATCTGCAGTCGGGAAAGGGGCAAGTGGACCGGTTGAACCGCCAACACACGTCACTGCTCCCCGCCATGCCCACCTTTGGCGGCACCCCAATCGCCCCCAAGCGAAAGGAACGCACGGCCCCCCCCACAACCCCGCCACTACCCTTTCCGCAGCCCCCCCCCCCACTGGCACCAGACCTAGCCGACATCTGAGTCAGCCACAGGTTAATGTCCTGCGTGCCCCACGAAAGCGATCTACTCTCCTCCATCTTATCCCTGAACTTTTCATCATAGTTCAGCCAAGCCCATCCGTCATGCGTCTGAGACGCCTCCAGGATGGAATCGGCATAAGCTAACAACATACCATACTGCCCCGGTTCATGGTGACCCCACACGCTGGCCAACCTCAAAAAGGAACGCGTCCAATTCACCACATTACGCGCCACCTTCTTAACCCTACCGGCTTTTTCATCCTCCTTCCTCTTCTTCCGGCTCTCACCCGAGCGCTTCCTCCCCTCAAGCAAGCGGAAGATATCGATATAGCGCCGCTTCCTGATCTTGCGCCGCAGCTTACGCGGCACCCCCTCCCACAATTCCGGAAAAACCACCACCGATGCGGCCCCCCTACCCACACCGGGGGCCAACCCTCCCCCACCTTCCCCGTCTCGCCAACCCAACTCCTTCCCAGACCCCACGGACGAACCACTCGAAGAGGAAGAGGACGAGGATGACTCAGAGCTATGCCGCCGCCGACAAGCCCGCCTGCGCTTCTTACGCGAACCCCTACCCGCCTGGCTTTCGAGCGACCGGACCCCCCCTTCCCCCACATCCCCAAGCAACTCACCAGGCTCACCGCTGGCAGGTGCCGATGCTGCATCCGTCCCAGCTGCCACAGAACTGTCCTCGCCGCCAGCACTCTCGACCTCCAGGGGATGACCCCGCGCTGACTCCGCCGCCGCTCCCTGCTGCGACACTGCCCCCGTCACCGGACCCAACCAGCTCTCGGATCCAGCAGGATTCAACCTCCATGTCAGCTGTGCCATAATTCGTGTCCCTGCGGAGACATGAAAGGAAAAACAGGGGGGGGGGGGGAACCGCCAGGGACCAAGCCTGAGGCCAAGGACCACCCCAGTCAGCCCGAGACGAACCCTGCCCCCCACTCAACCACTGCTCCCAAGGGGACGGCCCCCCCGACGCACCATAGCCACCGGCACCCGGGAGCCAACCAGCGGGCACACCATAGCCAGAGCCCCACTGGGCCCCATCCATCTGCAACCCTGCCCCCGGCCCCTGTACCCCCAAAACACCCCCCCGATGCACCCCCAACCCCCGACGGACCCGCATCACTTCCCACCCCCCCCAGATTCACGCCCCCTGCCGCTTCGCCGGCTCCCCTAAGCCCACCACTCACCCCCAGAGTTCCACAGGGGGGGTGGGCACCTCCACCGCCCCTGCCACCACCCCCAGGCTGACGAACCCCTTTTGCCCCCTTCTGCCCCCGCACAGCACCCCCCCGACACCCCCAGTGCCGGGCGACCCAGCCTCTCCCCGAGACCGTGACCCGCCCCGCCCCACCGCCGCCCCCGCACCCGCACCCGCACCCACACCCCAGACCCAGAAGCGCCTGCAGGGGCCGAGCCCCCCAATTTTGCCCGACCGCGCGGCCCCGGCATCCCCCACTAGGACTAGAAACTTAAATTCCTGGGGGATTTATTACACCACCGCAGCAGAAGCCAAGCTTAAAGAAGTGGTGTGTTGTTTGGTTTTGTTTTGTTTTTTTAATAGCAACCTGCTGCCAAGAAAAACCCCCTTAGCAAAGGTAGAATTAAAATTCCTTTTTTTTTTTTTTTTAAACCACCTGCTGCCAAAGCACAACCCCCGAAGAGAAAAACGGGCCCGAGAGACCCACAGCACCTCTAATTACCACTCCCCCCCAAATCTGACTCTCCGGACTCGCCTCAGGCCTCCGAGAGAACCGCCGCCGAGATCCTCTGCTGAACGGCCCGCACACGCCGCAGCTCCTCAGTCCACAAACAAGACGCCAAAACCGCCGGCACCCGGAACGCAGCCTCCGCACGAACTGACACGCGGAGGCTGCCGGCCGGTATACACTCCCCCCCCACCTCCCAAGACCAGCCTCCCTGATTGGCTCCCGTACGGCCGCGACCGACGGGAGCCAATAACTTTAAATGACGCACCCGTGCGCCCGACCCGGGCCGCGCGCAGGGTCCCCGCGCCGGGCCACGCGCCCGGTTAAATTCGGCCGCCGGGACCCTGCCCGCGGCCTCGCGGTTTTAGAAACTTGTTTTACAAGCAGATTAAGGGTGTAGCGATGGGGTCAGCCATGGCCCCTGATGTAGCTAACCTCTACATGTTTAATTTTGAAGAGAGTTTCTTAAAATAACATCCATTTTAAAGATAATGTTATGCTGTGGATTCGATATATAGATGATATTCTTATATTGTGGAAGGGTACTAAAGAACTTTTATCCGAATTCAATATATGGATCAACCAGTTAGATATGAACCTGAGGTTTCAGATGACATATGATCTCTACAAGATTTCATATCTAGATATTTTGAGTAGGAAAGAGGAATATGGTTTCTCCACAACACTTTACAAGAAACCTACTGATAAGAATCATTTTCTCCATTACGATAGCTTCCATAACCCATCTTTGAAGAATAATCTTCCTGTAAGTCAGTTCCTTAGGGTCAGGAGGGTGTGTTGTAAATTACGTGACTTTGAAGATGAGGCATCCATTATGAAGAGACGTTTTTTTGATAAGAATTATCCCGCACGGCATGTAGAATCTGCATATAGAAGAGCTAGAGATACATCACAAGAATCACTTTTGAAACTTAAGATGAAGAAAGAGAATATAGGGCTTGTGTGCCCTCTTTTATATTCTCAGTACTCAGTAAAAATAACTGCAATACTTAAAGAATGGCACATTTTGCAAGCTCTGCCAGCTTTTCAAAATATGAACCTCATCATTGCACATAAGCGCAATATAAATCTGCGCAATCTACTTGTACCTTCAGCCCTTACAGAGAAGAAATATCTATCACAATAGCCGGCCATAGTATTAGTATATTCGTAAGCTCTGTCTGGGAGGGTGAGCTTGTCTGTTGGCTTCCTGCCTGTCACCACCATCTTGTGTCTGTTGAATGTGCTGGGGGCTCGTGCGGATCTTCCGAATTCGCTGGCTTTCTCCCGCACACCGCCTCACTTATTGTGACGTCGCTGCCGCCATGAAACAGCTGCCCTACTTCTGCCGAGGAGAGGTGGTGAGGTGCTTCGGCCACGGCTCCAAGGAGCTCGGAATCCCCACAGCCAACTTTCCTGAACATGTAGTAGATAGTCTGCCTTCTGATTTACCTACTGGCATATACTATGGCTGGGGGTGTGCACAAGATGGTTATGAGCATTGGTTGGAACCCATACTACAAAAATGTTAAGAAGTCAATGGAAACGCATATTATTCACTCTTACAAAGAAGATTTTTATGGAGCGATGCTTAGTGTCATCATCGTTGGTTATATCAGACCAGAAAAAAGTTTTGATTCCTTAGATTCACTTATTTCAGCCATTCATAGCGACATTGAAGAAGCCAAGATACGCTTGGACTTGCCAGAGTTCAGAATATTCAAGGATGATGACTTTTTCAGCACATACAGCAAAATAATGAACGGTCATTGACCAGTGTTGTTGTGGCCATTTGATTATACTCTTTCCATGTTTATATCAAATATTCAGTTACTCTATGGTTTAATATGAATCATATACTGCACAATATTATGTACCTCTTTTGATTGTGTTTCATGTTCCTTTTATTCCTATATTGTAAATTTGACTTTTTAACAATGGAAATATTTCCTTTTTAAATGTTTTCATAAGATTGTTTGTCTATTTTACCACACCATATACCATCTGCCTGGCACATGTTAAGGAGATCAGAACAGCAGATGACCTTTTGTAGGCCTTCCTGTCTTTTGTTGCAACAGTACATTTGTGTGTTCTGTTTATTGTATGACTGATTTTCAGTCACAGGTGTAACTGGTTATGTTCAGGGTTTGTAAACGGGGGCGCTGGGTGAATGTCCACAGTCTTGGCAAAGGCAAATACTATTATGACTTGCAAAGGATTGTGGGGAATGTAGTCCATTCATACCAGAATCAGCCGTTCACAAATAATGAGTTGTGTTGCTCGAGTGTAAGCAAAGAAAATATATTTTATTTATGGGGTTATTTCTCCCACACAGATTTACTTGGTAACACAAAAGGATACTTGCTTTCAGTATTATACTTAGGAAAAACAAATCATGATATAAACAACTGAGCTTCTTAAGCAATCAAACAAACAATAAAGACCTTGATGGGAAACAGAAAGGTCTTTCTGAGGGCTCCTGCTAATACCTTTTAGCAGTGCTCCAAAGCAAAAACAAAACCCAAAAAGTAACCAAAAACTGTTCTTTTTCAAGGATAACTTTCTTGTATTTTCACACACAAACAGTAGTTTCCTTTCAGAGCTCACGTGCAATTGGGCATGGCTTAATTGCCAACAATTAGTCAGCTGCAAACCCCTTTGCTGGTTTACTTTCTATACGTGGCTCAAATCCTACCCTAAAGCTTTCTTGTAAACTTTTCTGGGTAGATAAAAGAACAAGTTATATTTCTTTTTGATGGTTGTTGTATTTGTGAAAGTATTTTACCACAGCAGCTTATTCAGAGAGCAATCCATGTATTCATTCTGATCATTTAAAATATCTCCTTCTTCTTCAACTATCATAGAATCAATATCATGGTCTGGCTCAGAGGAATTCCTTAATGGAGCACTCTCAGGACAATACTTGTTTCCCTGCTGTCTCCCAAGTGAAGAGCTAGGGCATAGATCAGTGTTCATACCTGAGCTTCCTTTGTTGTTAGGTTTCCTCTCCAGATATCCTGGCCAATAAGTAGTCCAGCTTTTATGTACAGCCTTCCAATCCAGATCCCTGGACACTGGGTCTCTCTTCACATACCTTCTTGCACTGGTCTTAGGGCCCCTTCCAAATGCAGCCGTCTCCCTCACAGGTGCCGTCCGGGGATTCCTGGCTCTGTAACCCCACTCCTCTGGCGTCCTCCAGTCCAATGGAGTATGCTTGCCTCTGGAATGACTCCCAACACACGTACTGCTATGGGCTCCTTCTTTAGACCTCCAAGATGTTTTTCTCTTCTTTCTTCCACGTTGTGGTTGCTGCTGCTTCTTGCTCTCTCTGTCCTTGAGCTCTGAGTTCCTCCTCTCCATCTCCTCATTCTGTGTAGAATAGGTTTTACTTTTAACTTGCTTAGAGGGATACTCCACCCTAGCACAGCTCAGCTGTGCTGAATCCAGCCCTGCCCTTGGAGATGAGTGATTGGGGATTACCTCATAGCTCTCCTGATTGAACACACGTTTCCCCACTTCAGCTCTTCTAGTGGCTGTTTGAAACCTGGTGCATTCTGGGACTGGTAGTCTTTTATGAAAACATTCTGTTTTATTATTTCTACCCAAGACGTAATAATTAGGCGTATTAACAGAGCGTATACCAATAACCTAAAATTCTACTTTCGCTCCAAAAGGTACTAACCCCTAATCTCAAAAACCTTTTCTAAACCAAACTGCACCAAATTGAATAGGCCAGGTCTCAGACTTCCCGACGCATACTTGGCCAACTGTCAGCAAGCTAACAGGACCACGCCAACTAGCATCAACGACCTGCCTATTTCATGGCCAGTTATTCAATTTTTTAAGAATTTTTAATATAATAAATAGTACTCCTATTTTTAATATAACAAATATATACTTCTCTAAGGTGTCTAAAATACTTCTTAATCACATAAAGAACCTAACTTACTTTCTATTCATACATTTATAATGTCATCATATCCATGTTTATACATAAAACTTCTTAACATGTAATATTCAAAAAATACATTGTCATCACTCCAAATCTTCCCAATCGAACAAATATTCCCAGTCTTTAAATTAATCTATCAAATGTCTCCCAATGCTGTCTCAGTCGCGCTCCCACGCGTTTCTCCCTTATGGGATTCTTCAGGGGAAAATGTAGACAAGGTACTTTTCAGGGAATGTTCATAATGTTTTCACCAATGTTCTTGTTATTTTCACCAAATTTCACCAAAGGAAAATGGAACTCAACAATGTCTGTATGCAATATTTTAAGCAAAAGAATTACCAGATAAACCTTTGGGCTAGATACTATCTAACTGTTAAAAAAAATATTTAAAGGATACTAAATCCGCTTTAATGCAGAAATCTTGACTGTTTGCTGCCGAAACCGCTGAGAAAAGGTCCGACTGCCCGTGGTCTGCTGAGAACAAAACAGAAATCAACCATTCTACCCAACCGGGACCACCTTTATATGCAGGTCCATTCCTCAACCCGGCATATTTGTCACTTACTATGAAACAATTTTACCAACCAAAACGTAAACCAGGAGAAGTGCTGCCCGCGCCTTATAGGATTCTCTTCACCTTGCAAAAAAATGCCGCGCATGCGCTGATGTTGCGGCATCCACCTTTTATAAAAGACAACCTGGGAGGCTCGACAAGGACCGCCCTCCATATCTTCCAATACTATCACAGGCATGCCTTCCATTCAATCATATTGTTAAGCCCTGTGGGTTCTACCGATCGCAGGTTAAAAATCCACCGCTGCTCCTGAAATGTCAGGACTTGTTCACGTGTCAAACCACCTCTGCCCTGCCGAATCTGCTCTATAACAAAACACCGATAATCTTGAAAAGCATGGCCCAGCAATATACTATGCTGTACTATTGGAGCTTGTAGAGTCTTACATTTCAACCGGCTTTTATGCTCTCCCAATCTAATCCGCAAAGGTCGAGTTGTCTTGCCTATATACAATAACTGGCATGGGCAGCGGAGTGCGTAAATCACAAATGATGAATGGCATGATGTTAAACCTCTTAAAGTATATGAGCGGTTATTGTATGTAAAGCTATCTATAGATAAATTAATCTCACACATACTACAATTGCCGCAAGGGGAATGACCATGTTGATCCAACGGTGAACGAATTGAGGAGTTTAATGGACGTAACCTCGTGGGACTCACTAACTCTTTCAGATTAGCCTGTCTCTGCCAGACACATCTGATGTGGTGATTCGACAGCCCCTCCACACTATTTAATATGTTGGAATGCTTCTTCAAAATTTTTTGAATGGAATAACTTAATGGGGAAAATTTCGTGATAAAATTTACTACTGTATCACCTGATGTTTCCTTTGGACGAGTCAACAAGAGCGTCGCCTGATGATTGTATTTGGCCCGTTGATACGCCTTATTCACCACCCATTGCGGGTACCCTCTCTTGAGGAAACTAGATTTTAACTCTCGGGCTTGTGTGCGAAAATCTTCATCTCTTGAACAGTTCCGTCTAAACCTAATGAACTGCGAGAATGGTAATCCATCTTTGAGGGCTCTGGGATGGGCACTGCTATAATGAAGCAATGTGTTGCGGTCAGTAGGTTTTTTAAACACTTTCGTATTCCAACCTGTCACATGACGGGTGATACGAACATCTAGATATGTAATGTCATTTGCATGGCAGGTACTGGTGAATTGAATATGAGGATCTAAATGAATATTACATGTTAAGAAGTTTTATGTATAAACATGGCTATGATGACATTATAAATGTATGAATAGAAAGTAAGTTAGGTTCTTTATGTGATTAAGAAGTATTTTAGACACCTTAGAGAAGTATATATTTGTTATATTAAAAATAGGAGTACTATTTATTATATTAAAAATTCTTAAAAAATTGAATAACTGGCCATGAAATAGGCAGGTCGTTGATGCTAGTTGGCGTGGTCCTGTTAGCTTGCTGACAGTTGGCCAAGTATGCGTCGGGAAGTCTGAGACCTGGCCTATTCAATTTGGTGCAGTTTGGTTTAGAAAAGGTTTTTGAGATTAGGGGTTAGTACCTTTTGGAGCGAAAGTAGAATTTTAGGTTATTGGTATACGCTCTGTTAATACGCCTAATTATTACGTCTTGTGACGATCATGGAAGGGCATACAGTATGGAAAAATGTGTGGAGTTTTCCATCAACCCATATCGAGCAATTATGTAAAGAAAAAACCCCATTTGCGTTAGATGGTTCTGAGAACCATGAAAGTAACCAATCTACCTGGGAATCACTTGTTAAAATGAAAAAAAGAGCACTAAAAATTGATTTGCATAGACTATCACTCGTGGAATATATCAGTAGACAGCATATCCCTAGGGGATTACGTATTTATAAGGAGCCCAAAATATATAATTCTGATTCTTCATTTTTAGAACGATGGAATAATATACTCAATAAATGTTCATTAGACTTAATGGTCTTGATAGTGGAAAATACAGCTAAACAACTTTTAGAATTAAATACAGAAATTACTTCGGCCACTGAGGGTCTGAAAGCGACTGAGTCAGAGACGCATTTTTCTCAACGGATGGAAGATGTTACAAAGCAGTTGACAGTAACAGGTCAAGAAGTGAAAGCAGTGAAAATGAAGAAATTGCGTAGGGATTATGATGATTATAATTCCGGTTATGTCTATCCTTGGATGGACGTTAACCGGAAGATAAAAAGGCCACGCAGACAAGTAAATTTTGAGTTAACATCAGAAGATACTTCTGAGTGAGGGAGGTCAGGCACGGATGAACGCACAGAAGATGATGAGGAGCAGAAAAAGAAGAGAGGAGGGAAGGGTAGAGGAAAACCGTCCACTCGAGGGGGTCAACATGGGAAACCCTGACGGACTTTCCCAGTTAGTGGTGAATCTTTCCGGTGCGGTTTTGACATCAGTGCAAACACAGTTATTAGAGAAAGGTCTTTCGTTTGTCCCTGAATTAAGATATGATTCCTTTCAAACTCGAGTTGATTTTGAACATCTGATGCGGAAATTACATTTGAAGCATCATTTTGCTCGTTCCTCTTCACTAGAACCTCAGCCGTCTATAATTGAACAAAGCTCTACGGTTACCTCTACACCTTCTCGGCTGTCAGTGCCAATACAATCCTCTTGGTCCCCTACATCACCCCTTCCGTCGGGTTTAGCTATTTTCCATACTCTGGTATTACAAGATCTGGCCCAATTGGAAATACAAACCCCCTGGTATCATCAACGGAGTACGGTGTTAACGGTGGCTGAACGACGGGCACTTACTTCTCTTTGTAATAATACAGAACTCGTGATACGTCGGGCCGATAAGGGGGGAGCTGTAGTAGTTCTCAGTCGTAGACAATATCTACAAGAGGCCTATCGCCAATTATCAGACACTACAGCATATACTAAATTATCAACTGATCCCACCATGGATATAAGTATAGAGATTAAAGAGATCACTACCCGGGCTTTGAAGAACAAACTTATTCCTTATAAGGAACGGAAATATTTGAATGCTTGTTCACCGAGTGTAGCTAGTTTCTATCTGGTTCCTAAGATCCATAAAACGTTGATTAATCCCCCCGGGCGCCCGATAGTGTCCACTCGGGGTTCAAATTTGGAACCATTATCAGTCTTTTTGGATACCTTTTTACGGCCCCTTTTATTAACGATTCCATCGTATGTGAAAGATACAGCTCATTTTTTGAATATTTTGAGTCACCATCAACAATTGGCCAGTCAAGAAGACATATTATTAGTGACACTTGATATTACCGCCCTATACACCAGCATCCCACAGGAGGCAGCGTTAGTTACCATACTTCATGCACTTCAATCTAGAGGTGATTTATCCGCGGGTTTTATTACATTTCTAATGGAACTGGCTAGCCTAGCTATACGGCAGAATTATTTCCAGTTAAAGGGAGAAATTTATCAACAAATATCCGGGGTGGCGATGGGCGCTACGTGCGCCCCTTCAGTAGCTAATCTCTTTATGAGGGATTTTGAAGCACAGTGGCTGCAGGATGCATGTCCTTTCCTCTCTCAGATTCGCCTGTGGCGACGTTATATTGATGATATTTTTGTTTTCTGGCAAGGAGGGGAGGGGGATCTTTTACATTTCATCAGTTGGTTGAACCATTTAGATCCTCATATTCAATTCACCAGTACCTGCCATGCAAATGACATTACATATCTAGATGTTCGTATCACCCGTCATGTGACAGGTTGGAATACGAAAGTGTTTAAAAAACCTACTGACCGCAACACATTGCTTCATTATAGCAGTGCCCATCCCAGAGCCCTCAAAGATGGATTGCCATTCTCGCAGTTCATTAGGTTTAGATGGAACTGTTCAAGAGATGAAGATTTTCGCACACAAGCCCGAGAGTTAAAATCTAGTTTCCTCAAGAGAGGGTACCCGCAACGGGTGGTGAATAAGGCGTATCAACGGGCCAAATACAATCATCAGGCGACGCTCTTGTTGACTCGTCCAAAGGAAACATCAGGTGATACAGTAGTAAATTTTATCACGAATTTTCCCCATTAAGTTATTCCATTCAAAAAATTTTGAAGAAGCATTCCAACATATTAAATAGTGTGGAGGGGCTGTCGAATCACCACATCAGATGTGTCTGGCAGAGACAGGCTAATCTGAAAGAGTTAGTGAGTCCCACGAGGTTACGTCCATTAAACTCCTCAATTCGTTCACCGTTGGATCAACATGGTCATTCCCCTTGCGGCAATTGTGGTATGTTTGAGATTAATTTATCTATAGATAGCTTTACAAACAATAACCGCTCATATACTTTAAGAGGTTTAACATCATGCCATTCATCATTTGTGATTTACGCACTCCGCTGCCCATGCCAGTTATTGTATATAGGCAAGACAACTCGACCTTTGCGGATTAGATTGGGAGAGCATAAAAGCCGGTTGAAATGTAAGACTCTACAAGCTCCAATAGTACAGCATAGTATATTGCTGGGCCATGCTTTTCAAGATTATCGGTGTTTTGTTATAGAGCAGATTCGGCAGGGCAGAGGTGGTTTGACACGTGAACAAGTCCTGACATTTCAGGAGCAGCGGTGGATTTTTAATCTGCGATCGGTAGAACCCACAGGGCTTAACAATATGATTGAATGGAAGGCATGCCTGTGATAGTATTGGAAGATATGGAGGGCGGTCCTTGTCGAGCCTCCCAGGTTGTCTTTTATAAAAGGTGGATGCCGCAACATCAGCGCATGCGCGGCGTTTTTTTGCAAGGTGAAGAGAATCCTATAAGGCGCGGGCAGCACTTCTCCTGGTTTACGTTTTGGTTGGTAAAATTGTTTCATAGTAAGTGACAAATATGCCGGGTTGAGGAATGGACCTGCATATAAAGGTGGTCCCGGTTGGGTAGAATGGTTGATTTCTGTTTTGTTCTCAGCAGACCACGGGCAGTCGGACCTTTTCTCAGCGGTTTCGGCAGCAAACGGTCAAGATTTCTGCATTAAAGCGGATTTAGTATCCTTTAAATATTTTTTTAACAGTTAGATAGTATCTAGCCCAAAGGTTTATCTGGTAATTCTTTTTCTTAAAATATTGCATACAGACATTGTTGAGTTCCATTTTCCTTTGGTGAAATTTGGTGAAAATAAGAACATTGGTGAAAACATTATGAACATTCCCTGAAAAGTACCTTGTCTACATTTTCCCCTGAAGAATCCCATAAGGGAGAAACGCGTGGGAGCGCGACTGAGACAGCGTTGGGAGACATTTGATAGATTAATTTAAAGACTGGGAATATTTGTTCGATTGGGAAGATTTGGAGTGATGACAATGTATTTTTTGAATATTACATGTTAAGAAGTTTTATGTATAAACATGGATATGATGACATTATAAATGTATGAATAGAAAGTAAGTTAGGTTCTTTATGTGATTAAGAAGTATTTTAGACACCTTAGAGAAGTATATATTTGTTATATTAAAAATAGGAGTACTATTTATTATATTAAAAATTCTTAAAAAATTGAATAACTGGCCATGAAATAGGCAGGTCTTTGATGCTAGTTGGCGTGGTCCTGTTAGCTTGCTGACAGTTGGCCAAGTATGCGTCGGGAAGTCTGAGACCTGGCCTATTCAATTTGGTGCAGTTTGGTTTAGAAAAGGTTTTTGAGATTAGGGGTTAGTACCTTTTGGAGCGAAAGTAGAATTTTAGGTTATTATTATTTCTACCAGCAAAGACAGGTTGCTTGTTCAGAGCCAATTCACCTCTATTATAGCTCCTTCCTGAACTATGATAAGCTTCCTTATCACAGGTTAAGTAAGGTCCTTATAGTCTAGAAAGCCAGGGATTGGAAGTGTATTTACTGGGTACTGTTGTAAAGAGTGACTTCAAAAGTTAACTATTTTATCTAAACTATTTAAACAATATGTAGGGATGTGTATAATGCTGAAAATGTTGGCCTTACAACCATTGATCGCTAGAGGCATAGCTTGATAAGAGCATTTTTAAATTTCTTCTGAATTAATTCATAGCGAAGCATAAGTATAGTATTTGCTTGTAAATTTTGGGCATAGGCTGTGACGTTACTATATTATGATAGCATATACAAAATTAAGGTGCCTTATACAAAATGCTTTCTAGGATTTCTAAGTACTGTGAAAAATTCTAAACTTGCTTGATCTTATCTCTAATTGTAAGGAGGGGCATGATGCTAAACTAAGACGACAGCCAGTTTTCCACTGTAGCACTATTGCTTGTACTTGACGTCAAAATAAGTATGGAAAGACTTTTCTCCGGGACCAAGCCCTTCCCAAGAACGCTATACAACCGCTCCAACTTGCCCAGAACACGATTGCGCGACTCATAACCAACATTCCCAGGCGATCACACATCACACCAGTCCTATATGACCTCCACTGGCTCCCCATCTACTGCAGGATTAAGTTCAAAGTGCTTACCTTTATACATAAAATCATCTCCAACGAATCAGCTCCATGCCTTTCCCCTCTCATTCCCTTCTCTTCTAACTCTAGAACCCGCCGTTCTATTACCAAAAACCTCATCTCTATCCCAACAACCATAAGATATTGCAAACAATTTACCAGTAACAGGGCCTTTTCCCTCTATGCTCCTACCCTATGGAACTCCCTCCCCCATGAGCTGTGGAACTCTAGAACTCACCTAGAGTTCCGAAAAAACTTAAAACCCTCCTTTTTCAGGAACATTTTTCCCTTCCACCTTAGTTCCTAACCTTCATCTGCTTCCCCCCCGCTCCTACCCCTTCTAAACCTTCATACTGACAACCGATATCTCGGTAAATACCTTTGTAAATAGTTGTTTATTCTTATGATTAGTTCTCATTGTTATCTTATATATTTGTTACTTTGTTCTATGTAAACAGTGGAAACACTCTATTTTAAATGTTTTATGTAAACCGTCTTGATTTGTAGAAAGACGGTATATAAAATCGGTTAAATAAATAAAATAAAATAAATAAATAAATATAAAGGCCAATTTCAATGTGGTAGGTGTTCTGTTTGTCTTAACACATTACCTGTTAGAAATACATTTATTCATCCTATTACACAGAAGAAGTTTTTTATCAATGATTTTTCTAACTGTGACACATCCAATGTTATTTATGTAGTCCAATGTCCTTGTAATTTATAATATGTCGGTAAAACTACTCGCAGTATCAAGACTAGAATTATGGAACACAAGAGTTGCATTAAGAGGAATGTGGAGGACAAACCTCTGGTTGCACATTGGCGAGAACAAAAGCACAAGGTTACTGATTTGAGATTTTTTGTTATAAAGCAAGTTAGATCCAATTGGAGAGGCGGTGATATGAATAGAACCATTTTGAGGCTGAACAAAGATATATATTCTTATTAGATTCAGTTGCTCCCAATGGCCTCAATTTAGATCAAGATCTTTCTGTTTTTCTGTAATAGTGTTTTTTATCGTTTTTTTCCTATAGAGTTTTTATAGTTCTTTGACATACAGTTTTTACCTATGAGTTTTACTATTAGAAAGGTCCTCTGTATAGACCACACTCTTGGCTGATTTACAGCCCTAAGAGATTATGAAGATATATTTGTGGTTTACTTGAGAATAATTTCTAGAGCTGCTAGCCCAGAATAGACCACAACCCCCCTCCCCCCTCCTTCCTTCCTCCTCTCCCCCACTTTCCCCTCCCCCTTCCCTCCCCCCTTCCCCTTTCCTTCCCGTCCCCCCTCCCCCCTTCGGCAGAGCTTCATTCTATGGATCCTTGACATATTAGTCTTTATTCATAGGTCTCCCCATTGTTGATATATTTCCCCCATTTTGACTACTATCCTTGGCTTCTTTTAAAGTCTTACGGTACTATGATTTATATGTGCAATTCATTTGATAGGAATTCTTAGAGCTGCACAGCCCAATTTATTTTCTCTCTCCCTTTACAAGTTACCCCATAAGCATTTATTTGCTGCAAGTCCTGTTTCAGCTTCATTTTGACACGCCCCCTTTCTTCCGCTCTTTGGCGAGATAAGAATATGCGCATGAGCCGGCGTTCTCAAGTTTAATTATTCACTAGTGCGTGAAGCACGGGTGATGCTCTTTCGTTTAAGGAGTTCCTCTACAGAGAAGTTGTGTTACGGAGGTACGTTGGAGTTTATATTGACGCCCATTTTAAGAAGACTATCCTTGCGCCGGTAGACTTATATATAGTTAATAAATATAATGTATATAGCTTTAGCTATTGTACGATAGTTATATATTTAACGAATGTATGATGCCTTTATTCTCGCTAAAGATCTACATTAAAGGGCACGTTTTGAGAGTTCCACAAGAGTATATGCTATCTGTGCAATAACATTAAGTTATAGTCTGAAGGGTGCTCCATACCCGTGCTTATTTAATCGAGCCATTATGTCTCAATATATATTTTTTTCATTTGCCGCATTTTTAGTGGTTGTCATATGAGGTCTTCTTGCTTCAAGTATATGTTTATAGCTGTTGTTCAGCACGGCAGCTGGTGACACGCTAGAAAGACTTTTTCTTTTTATGCAGCATCTGGGCTACATAGGTTAACTATAAAGATATGATGAATGTTAGCTTCTGCAATACTATTCCTCATTGCCTTAGATTTATTCCTCCCTTAGTTATAAGCAGTTAGTCTGCCAGTTTATGTTGGATTTGCTATCATAATTGCAAACAGTTGCTCCTAAGTTATGATAACCGAGGCAGGCGGACCCAGCGCTTCGGGCCCTACCCTTTCCCCCGCCCCCACCCCCCTTCATATATAAGACCACACCAAATTCATGGAACACAACTGGTCGCAGCTTTATTAACCATCAACAATTACAACAAACCAAAATCAAACTTCCTAACCCCCCCATTAGTGGAACCCGGCTGCACCAGCCATACCTTAGCAAAGTGCCCGCCACCGCTAATGCCATAACTTGCCTCCCGGCAAGTTGCCATGCCCCTCTCCCCGACTTCGCCATGCTATTAGCAAAAGTCGGCCAGGGTTTGACCGGGTCATGGGCACCCCGCCCCTGCCCAAGCGTAGCCTGCTGCTCCGGACCCCGGAAACCTCCGGGATCCCGCCACCGGCACAGAACCCTGTTCATGTGCCGCCCCCCCCAGCCCCAAGCTGTGACCAGCGCACATCTCGGACCGACATATATTCCAAGGCCTCTTGCCAGTCGTTAAGGAGCAGGTCCATACCGACTGGAGACAAATGAACCCCGTCAGCCCGATAAAGCCCCGAACACCCGACGTCCACCCAGTCATGCAAGATCTGATAACCTCCCCTCTCGCAGACCCATCGACCAATCTGTCGATTAATCTTCGTCAGGCCCCGAGACCACCGACGCTGGTCCCAGCAAGCTGGCCTTGGAATGATGTCCGACCAGAACAAAATAATACCCGGAAACATCCGAAGCACTACCCCCAAATCGTCCTGCGCTGCTCAAATCAGCTGCCTGCAGGACCAGGACACCAGGTCATTGCCCCCCAGATGCACAATCAGGGCTGCCGGCCACCGCGACGTCCTCTCGTGGCGCTGTAGCAAAGGCAGCAATTGTGACCAACGAAGTCCTCGCACGCCCAGCCATGTCACAGCCACCACCGACGAGTCCAAACCCAGATTCATTCCGATAGGCCAGGCAGCCGCACGCCGTCCCGCCCAGTGGACAAAGAGTGGCCAGCAACCCAACAGCCACCAGGCTCGACACCCCCATCTGCAAAAGAAATAAACAATTAAATTCCCCGACCCACAACCCGAGGCCCTACAGCCGCACATAGCCATTGAACGCCTGAGAGCGCCACCTACCAATACCCTGAATCACCTGCTCAGGCAACCCAGCCGCCGCCACGCTAGTAGCAGCCCCGATACGAAAGGAGTGCGGCGCAAACTGCTTAGGGTCCTCCCCCACCGCACGCAACGCCAGGCGCAGCACCGCCATCACCTGAAAACGGGTTAAGACCCGTGCATCCGCGTGCACGAAAAAACTACCCTGTGAACCCGGATGCACCGACAGATACTGGCTCATAGCCCAAACTGGGCAAGTCACCGGGTCCAGGATCGCACCCAACCATACCCACAAACCTTTCCCCAACTGATCCGTCTTGGATCTCGCCAAAAGGATCCGTAACCGCCCCCCTTCCACCCGAACATGATGCGCCTGCAGCCCGCCAACTCCCCCCCCCCCCCGCCCGGAGCCCGCGACCAACTCGCCGATACGAAAAGCCCCAGAATAGGCAAGGCAAAACACCGCCCGAAACAAAGTGGCTTCGTACGCAGACGCCGCCACTCGCGATAAGGCCCCGCAGACCTTCACCAACAGTTCATGCCTAATGGGCAACCTAGAATCCCGCGATGCAGGGTGAACGTGCTCCCAACCCTGCAGCAACCGCCGCGGCAAAACCCCCCCAGCCGGCGAGCCCCAACCCACCGCACTCGCAAAAAAGTTAAACCCCGCTAAATGCGCACACACCGCCGATCGAGAGAATCCGGCGCCCTTGGCCTCCACGATATATTGACCAATCAAGCCCGCCGGAACCCCCCCAAGCTGCCACCCATGAGCCACCAGAAATGCGACCACCCGGTCACAGCCCCGTTGATACGCAGATCAAGTCCCCGTTGACACCGAACTCTTCAGCAGATTTAGCATTTCGCGTGGCCAATGCTCCACAAGCTCTCTGGGACCACAGAGCCGTCCTTGTCCGCTTCTGGGGCCAGAGCCCGGAACCGCTCTCACTGAAAACGAGAAAGAGCATCAGCGATCTCGTTAGTACACCACGGTATATGCCGAGCCCTCACCGACACATTCAACCGCAAGCAGGCCAATACTACTTCCCTCATCAAGCCCGCCACCCTCAAGCACCTAGGGGAGAATCGATTGACCACACTGACCACTGCCTCATTATCACACCACCAAAGAACCCAACGATTCCTAAGCCGATCGGGCCATAATTCCAAAACCACACGAATCGGAAAGAGCTCCAAAAAGGTGATGTTCTTGGTCAACCCCGCAACGTGCCACGACTCTGGCCATCTATCCGCGCACCAGGCCCCACCGAAATAGACCCCCAACCCCGCTCCCCCTGCCGCATCCGTGTACAACTGCAAGGCATCGCTGGACACTTCGGACTTCATCAAAACCGAAGTCCCATTGAATTCCTCCAAAAAACGACTCCACACCCTCAAATCTGCCCTCATCAGCCCCGTGACTCTGATCCGGTGATGAGGCTTCCGCACCCCGGCCGTGGCACATGCCAGCCGCCGCGAAAACACCCTCCCCATCGGAATCACTCTACAGGCGAAATTCAAGGACCCCAACAACGCCTGTAGCTCTCTCAAGGAAATCTTGGGGGATGCCATAACGTTAGCCACCAAAATCCGCAAGCGGGCAATCTTATCCTGCGGCAAACGCGCCACCATTTCCACAGAATCCAACTCTACACCTAAAAAAGTCAGCCGCGTCGTCCGACCCTCCGTCTTACCCTCCGTCAATGGTACACCGAACTCCCGCGCCAGCCGCTCAAACTCAGATAACAGCCCCTGACATTAATTCACCACATTCGGCGAGTGGAACCACTGCACCAGCACCCACTGCAGGAAGGTACTAAACATCTCGAAATAAGCGCAAGAGACCGAGCAGCCCATCGGCATGCACTTGTCAAAATAATACCCCCCTTGAAAGCAAAAACCCAACAAAGGAAAAGGAGACGGATGTACGGGTAACAATCGAAATGCCGATTCGATGTCAACCTTCGCCATCAAGGCGGACCGACCGGCCGCCCGCACCATCCGCGCCGCCCTATCAAAGGACGCGTACCGGACCGTACAAAACTCACGGGGTATGTGATCATTAACGGAAGCCCCGATCAGACAGGACAAATTATGAATCAACCGGAACTTACCCGGTTCCTTCTTGGGGACTATTCCTAACAGAGAGATCACCATGTCGGGAAACGGGGGTTCCCTGAATGGACCGGCCACTCTCCCCAAGCGCAATTCCCCTAACAACTTATCCCGAACAACCGCAGCCCAACGTCGCACTGACGGGGAGTTCCTTGCCCTCGGCGCCGACACCGCACTCCGCACCGGAATAACAAAACCAAAACGAAAACCAAACGACAGAATCACCGTCTCACGCCTCCTAGGATAGCGACTGAGCCACCCCAATAAGGCCTCCACCTGAATCGGGGATGGCGCGCGCCCATACGCCTCACTGCCCCTTAGGCGCAGGACCGGTAACGCTGGCGGCACCTTTCTTAAGGCACTTGGTAGCCGGGTGCAGACCTCCACACAAGGAACAGGCGTGCTGAAATTTACAGTTGGGAAACGGGCAGGACGACCGGTTGAACCGCCAGCACACGTCACTGCCTCCCGCCGTGCCAGCCTTCTGCTGCACAGCGCCCGCCCCCGAGCGAAAGGACGCACAGCCCCGACACTACTTTTTCCACCGCCCCCCCCCCCCCACCGGCACTAGATCTAGCCGACATTTGAGTCAGCCAAAGGTTAATGTCCTGCGTGCCCCAGGACAATGACTTATTCTCCTCCATCTTGTCCCTGAACTTTTCATCATAGTTCAGCCAAGCCCACCCGTCATGCGTCTGAGACGCCTCCAGGATGGAATCGGCATACGCCAATAACATACCATATTGCTCCAGAGCGTGGTGACCCCACACGCTGGCCAACCACAGAAAGGATCGCGTCCAGTTCATCACATTACGGGCCACCTTCCTAACCCTACCGGCCTTCTCGTCCTCCTTCCTCTTCTTCCGACTCTCACCGGAACGCTTCCTCCCCTCCAGCAAACGGAAGATATCAATGTAGCGCCGCTTCCTAATCTTGCGCCGCAGCTTCCGCGGCACTCCCTCCCACAATTCCAGAAAAACCACCACCGACACGGCTCCACCACCCGTACAGGAGCCCCCCCACCCCCGCTAACCCCTTCCTGCCGACCCGGCTCCCCCGCAGACCCTGCCGATGAAACACTCAAAGAGGAAGAAGACGAGGACGACTCAGAGCTACGACGCCTCCGACAAGACCGCCTCTGCTTCTTCTGTGAACCGCCCACCGCTTTCCCCCCCTGCAACCGCACCTCCCCATCGCCCACACCCCCCATCAACTCACCAGGCTCACCACCAGCAGCCACAGAAGCCGCGGCCGTACCATCTGCAACGTGACTGTCCTCACCGCCGGCCCGTGCGATATCCAAGGGCCGTCCGCCCGAAGACTCCTCCGCCGCTCCATACTGCGTCGCAGCACCCGCCATCGGATTCAGCCAGCTCTCGCGACCAGCAGCGCCCGCCGTCCACGCTGGCTGCGCCATGACCTGCCCCTGCGGAGACATAAAAGGAAAAACAGGGGGGGAACTGCCGGCGACCAAGCTTGAGGCCAAAGGCCACCCCAATCCGTCCAAGACGTACCCTGCCCCCACCCAACCAGTGTTCCCACGGCAAAGGCCCCCCCGGCGGACCATAGCCACTGGGACCAGGAAGCCAACTTGCAGGTACGCCATATCCACTACCCCACTGGGCCCCATCCGGCCGCATTCCTCCCCCAGGCCCCTGCACCCCCACAACACCCCCCGCCGCCCACGAACCTCCCCTTTTTCACCCGACCACGTGGCGCAGGCATCCCACCAGGCCCAACACCCCTGCTGAACAGGCCCTCCTTAAAGTGTAGTTTTCAAAAGTTTTTTTTTTTTTTTTGGTTATTTTGATGTTAGGCCACCCGAAAAGGAGCCACCACCAGACAACCCCCACACTCACCAAGCGCCAAAAACCCCACACACAGCAACCCAACAGGGGGCCAGTACAACCCCCAGACTTGCCTGCGGGCTCTTCTGCGCTGCCCAACCACCAGGACCCCGGCTGGCGCTTAGAAGCGCTCCGCCGCTGCCGCTGACCGTCCGCCGCAAAAGAAAACTCATTCCAGCTGTGCAGCCCAACTAAGAGGACCCCGGTCGGTCCCACAGAAGAACTCCGCTACCGCCGCCGCTCCTTTTTCGCCGTGACAACAAACGCCGGCACCACCGAAGCAGCCTCCACACAGACTGCACACGTGGAGGCTGCCGGCCAGGAACTTGACCCCCCACTCCCAGCAACAACCCCACTGATTGTCTCCTGCACGGCTGCAGCTGACGGAAGCCAATCAATTTAAACCCCGCACTTGTGCCGGGCCGCGCACCCGGTTAAAGTCGGCCGCCGGGACCCTGCCCGCGGCCTCGCGATTTCAGAAAGGTTTGTTGTTCCAATATTAGTTACCAATTGGTTCTTTGCACATTCATAATGACGTTTGGTCGTTATGATTTTCCTCCCTCATTGTTTCTGCTGCTTTTTTACGTTCCATGCCCTTCTATGGGTTCATTCCCTAATTTTACAATAGCCCCTTTTTAGTGTTATAAGTTATTTCTTGTTAGCTTTTAGGATATTTATTATGTATGGATATTTATTATGTATGTCCAGTAGGTATTTTCAAGCTGTATTTATTTATTTTAGTTACACCATCATAATTTCCTTCTGAGGGCCACAAGTTTCTTGGGTCTACATACAAAGGTACCAATTGTTTTTTTGCATATTTACAATGACGCTTCGGTGTATTTTTTTCTCCCCTTTTTCGCTCCTGCTGCCTTTTTACGTCTCTTGCTTTCCAATGAGTTTGTTCCCTAATTTCACAATAGCCCTTTTTAGTTGTATTAGGTAGTTTTAATTATTTATTAGCCTTTAGGATATTTATTACGTATGTATATTTATTATGTATGTCTAGTAGGTATGTTCAAGCTGTATTTATTTATTTTAGTTATACCAACATATTTCCTTCCGAGGGCCACAAGTTTATTGGGTCTACATACAAAGGTACCTCTGTACAACATAATTGCTTGTCACACCGTTTTGTTTTGTTTTATTACAATTTTGTATTTATGTTTTATTAATATTGTGTTTAGATTATGCTTCTGTTTTAACTTATTTTTCAATTTTGCGTGTCCACACTTTTTATTCTTCTATTATTCTTATTTGGTTTATAGTATATTTATTGTTTTATCCATTTATGAGCCTTATTTTAGTATACATCTGCATGTTTTATGTATCATGATTTTGGATCTGTTCTTTCACATTATTTTAATTATGTAATTATATTTAATATCTATGTTTTTTATGTTTTTAGTACCTTACCTGATCAACCCCTGATGAAGGTTTGTGAAACACGGCCTGTGTCGGGTTGGTAATAGGTCTTGTTAATTTTAATAAAATTGTTTTTCCACCTACATCACGTTTTGGACTGTGTCCCTGGACAGGGTATAGGCATTCTTTAAGTCCAGAGAACACAGCAATCTACCTTTTGGAGTAAAGGAAGCATGGGGCTCGGTCCCTGGGCAAGAGAGCAGCAACAATGGCAAGGGAACTGCAATACAGTACTTATCTAAACCTCTGGCGCTGTATTACAGTTCCTGCATGCTATTACTTGCTGCTTTCGGCTCCCTCCAACACAAACTTTCTGTTTCTGCATCCAGGGGAGGGAGGGGGTGGAAGCAGCAGATAACAGCAGGTAGGAACAGCAACACAGCACCAGAGCCTTAGGTAAGCGATGAGTCACAGTTCCCTTGCCACTGCCACCACTACTGGCCCTGGAGAAGGGCGGTGACAGGCGCCTAGGCGGCCAACACTCTAGGCAATGCCTAGTTTGCCTAATGGTAGCATCAGCCCCGCTGGTGGGGAGAATGCTACAGAATAGATATACTGATGACTGATCATTGTGGAGCTGTATATTGGGGAAAACGTTTATGGTTTTATTCAAGGGTTAAAATTAGTTGTGGGAGACTGACATCTTTACAAGCGGCTTAAAGATAAAGGCTTATACTGTGAAGGTCTTTTGACCTTCTGTGGCCAAAAGGTAGGTGGTTACTTTCTTTGCAATGCTTTCTGCCACTTAAGACATAATGAAGAAAAGTACTATCTTATAAACATGCATTATTTTAGGCCAAAGCCATTTGCCCATCATGTTGTTTTTTTTTCCAAGGATTGTAGTTGTCATTCCTATTCTCAGTTTTAAGTTAAGAGTAATGGTAGGCATTTCATGATGCTTTGTTTTCTTTTTTCCTGCAGAACTGTGGGCTACTTTAAGACAGTGTTTTTAATGTGAATTTCTGTATAAGTAGTGCATCACTGAAAATGGCTTTCCCAGTAGGAAACTAGGCAAGAATTAGAATCAGTTGGTGACAATAGGCACTAACTAATGGCAGGGTAGTTTTAAAAATGCTTGCTGACATCACTGCGTGCTCCAAGATCTCAACAAAACACTGGCCTACTTCCCCAAAGAAACTGAAAAAATGAATTTTACTTTTTGGGGGAGCGGGTCAAAGGCTGTTCCATGTTCCTCTTCTTCTATTATCTGTTTGACTGTCTCTGTCCTCTATTCTGTCCTATTATATAATGGCGTTCTTTTCCTATTTCCTAGAATGATATTGCATTGTAAACCGCTCTAATGCCTCTGGCCTGAGCGGTATATCAAATCTAAATAAACATAAACATATGAAAAATGTAAGCTCAGGTCACAGAGTGCAGTTATGGGGCATGTTTCTAAGCCCTATACGAGTAATGTGTGAGTGGGCTGCATTATTAGTATGGGTCTGCACAATACCTCAGGGGGACACAGTACAGTCACCCCCTGTATTTACCATTGTAAAATAGCTGTGGGAGCAACTAAAGCCATCCATTGTGGTGGCATTAGTTGCACTCATGGTACTTAGCCCGAGAACAGGTAGCGTGGGCTACGAACGCCTGTGCTAGCTGTACCAAGGTGGGAACGCCTTGTCCCACCCAGTGTCCACACCAACGTGCACTGCAAGGATAGTGTGAGGTTTTTAGTGCAGCGCTGATGCCAGCACAAACTTGAATGACATTTGATATAGCGTAGTTACTCACCTGTAACAGGTGTTCTCTGGGGACAGCAGGAAACAGTCCTCACATATGGGTGACTCTGGCACCAACGGAACCCTCGCGGAAGCATCCCCCCAGCTTTCAAAGAAAGCCTTTGGGAGATGACACTACGCATGCATGGTCCCCTTCCCATCCAAGGGTGCCATCTTGCTCAGTCAGATGACAAAGCTAAAAGACGGCAAAAAAAAAAAAAATGGTAAAGAAGCAACTAGCAAGGGGAGGAGGGAGGGTTGTGAGGACCGATTCCTGCTGTCCCCGGAGAACACTTGTTACAGGTAACTACGCTTTCTCCAGGAACAAGCAGGAAGTCAGTCCTCGCATATGGGACTCCCCAGCTACAGGCTACTGAAAGCCCATAGCAAAAAACAGGGCTCCCTCATGGGAAGCTGCAAGCAGCAGCAATTGAGTCTGTGCCCACAGACTGCAGTAGGACCCCTGTGTCCGATGAAACCAGCACTCCGGTAGCCTGAACACAGAAGGGTTGGAGGGTAGGAGTTGTCTAAATCACGAAAATGTTACGGAGAACAGCCTGGCTGAAGGCACTGTCCCGTTGGGACTCTCTTTCCAGGCAGTAATGGACTGTGCAGGTATGGACTGAAGACCAGGTGGCAGACTGGCAGATGTCCACCATTGGGATAGAGCACAAGTTTTTCACTGAGGCCACCATGGACCTGACACTGTGTGCCATGACGCAGCATTCCAGAGGGAGCCTCGCCTGCTCATAAGCGAGGGCGATATTTATTTATTTTTATTTATTTATTTGCATTTCTTATATACCACACTATTTGCGATCAGCGCGGTTTACATTAAACAAAACAGTGTCCGACAATAAACAAAAGTCAGGTCATTACATTGAACAGGAAAAAGTAACTTGGAGAACAGGGTAAACTATATACATGTGCAGGTGCATTGAACAGGGTAACTATGTACATGTACAAATGAACTGAAAGCAGATATTATTAGGTATTGATCATCCTAGGGGACACCATATTCAAGTGTGGCGGGGGTTCAGGGCTATCAGTGAGGTATTTGGTAAAGAGAAAATGTTTCAAGGCCTTCCTGAACTGGCTCAAGTTAGGGATTGCTCTGATATGTGGTGGTAGGGAGTTCCAGAGACTTGGGGCGCAGAGTCTGAAGGCTCTATTAGATGTTGCTTTGGTGCATTTTGTCGTGTCTATTGGTATCAACAGCATATTGGACTCTGCGGTTCTCCTTAGCCTGTTGGGTGCGAGTGGTTGGATGAGGTCAAATAGCGAGGAGGAGGAGGAGAGGCCCTTGGTGGCCTTGAAAGTCATCACCAAGGTCTTAAAACTGATCCTGGCTTGAATGGGGAGCCAGTGCAGCTGTTTCAGGAGGGGAGTTATATGCTCCCTTCTGGAAGCTCCAAAGAGTACCCGTGCTGCACTGTTCATGGCCTGTTGCAGGGGGTTTAAGGTGGCCTGGGGGAGTCCTTGTAGGATGGCGTTTGAATAATCAAAATGAGGAAGAATGAGGGCTTGATAAATGGTGCGGTAGTCTCCTGGTTCGAGTAACGGGCGTGTCTGAGGGATCTGATTTTGAAGTAGATCGCTCTTGTACAATTGGCTATGTGTTGCTTCATGTTGAGGTTCTGATCCAGTGTCACTCCTAAGTAACGTATGGCTGATTTTACTTGCAACTCGGCGTTATTCACTCTCAAATAGCTGGGTGGTGTGAACTTGGGATTTCTAGAGATGAAGAGGGCCTCCGTTTTCTTGTGTTGTATGCACAGATTTTGAGATAGCAGCCATTCGGATATTGTGTTGAAGCACTTAGTCAGAGGGGTAAGGTCTGGGCAATCCAGGGATATTGGCATGTATAGTAGGACATCATCCGCGTATATCATGCAGCTCACATTGAACGATCTGATGATGTTACAGATGGGTTGGATATAGATGTTAAACATAAGTGATGATAGGGAGGATCCTTGAGGTACTCCTTGACTTTGTAGGAATGGTTCGGATGTGGATCCGTCAGCTCGAACGTATTGCCATCTTCCAGACAGGTAAGATCTACACCACTCGAGTGCTGTTTCACTGATGCCTTTTTCTCTTAGCCGACATAGGAGAATCTCGTGGCAAACCGAGTCGAAAGCCGCCGCTATATCCAAGAAGATGAGTGCAAACCCTTGACGTATATTGTCAATGCCTGAGATTATGGTGTCAAAGAGAGTTGTGAGTAGTGTTTCCACTCCATGTGACTCTCTAAATCCATGTTGAGATGAATCCAGAGGGGCGTAGGTATCGATATGATCTTGCAGCTGGTTGTATACTATCTTTTCAATGATTTTGGCGAGCATTGAAATGCTGGATATGGGTCTGTATGACTCCACCTTTTGTGGGTCTAGTTTGGTGTTCTTCAACAAAGGTCTAACGGAGGTCTGTTTGAGCGTAGAGGGGAATGACCCAGTGTTAAAAGATTGGCCTATCATATTAGCTATGATTGGGGCGACGTCACATCGCAACTCTTTTATCCAGAATGCTGGACAAGGGTCTGAGTATGCAGTGGAGGTATTTAGGGCTGAGATGGTGTCTTCAATAGTTTTTTTTGAAGGTGTAACAAAAGCAGTTAGAGCTGTTGGGAACTCTTGTTCGTCGGGGGGTCCGGTATCACCATTTTGTCAGTCTTGCACATTTTAGATTGCATAAAGACGGCATAGTCCTGCGGGTGTATACCTCCAAGGTGCTCTGGGGTGGGTTCTTTGGCAAGAGATTTGACCAAGTTGAAGAGGTCATGTGGCTTGTTTAATGACCGTTTCAAGGTGTCTGTGTGATGTTGTTTCATCTTGTCTGTGATGGCCCTGCGATGTGTATGTAAGTGCTGGATGTATGCTGCTTGGTCGCTAGTAGTACGTGACTTTCTCCAGCGCTTTTCTAGCCTCCGTAGGATGGTTAGTGATGCCCTTAAGTCGGCTGTGAACCATGGTGCAGATGGTCTTTTGTGCGGGGCTTTAGTTGTTGGGGGACGGATTGCGATTGCGCTGAGTTTGCTGTTCCAGGTGGTAATTAGTTCCTCTAGGTCTAGTGAAGTCTTATCAAGGAGTGTGTCCGTTTCGGCAAGGATGCGTTCTTTGTTAAACTGGTGAAAACTTCTGGAAGTTGGGTTAGCGTTCTTAATTAACTCCACATTGGGTCTTTGTGGCTTGAAAAGAGTAGGAATCTGAAATGTGATGAGCTTGTGATCCGACCATGGTACTGCAGTCAATGATAGCGTGATATTTTGTGCTTGCTGAAGAACTGTTTGTGGGGCGAATATGAGGTCAAGAATGTTTCCCTTTGAGTGGGTAGGTTCTTGTACCAATTGAGTGTATCCCAAGATGTCTAGGGTTCTATGAATGCAGCAGCTTGATTGTCCTGTAGAGATGGCAGATTGAAGTCACCTAAGATCCAATTTGGTTTGTTTGGACCCTGGGTGTTGGATGCTATGTCTATGATAGTAGACAGGTTGTCCGGATCTACTGAAGGGGCTCTGTAAATGAGGTTTATAGAGCAGGTGTTGTTGGAGATAGTCACTGTTTCAAGGGTATTCATGCTGTTGGATTCAACCATTTTGAACTGGAGGTCTGATCTGGTGATAATGGCAACTCCTCCACCCATGTGGACAGCATATGCTTGGTCACCGCCTACCCCAGTCTACTGGGGTCATAGTAGATGAAAAGTTGAGCAGCTTTGTAGTGGGCCCTGAGTGCGTTGGATATAGAAGGACAAAGCTCTCTTACAGTCCAAGGTGAGAAGGATCGTCTCCGCCTGACTGGAGTGAGGTCTTGAAAAGAAGGTACAGAGCACCACTTCCTTGTTGAGATGGAAGGGTGACACTACCTTCGGCAGGAATTTGGGATGCGTACAAAGCACCACTCTAGTCTTGTAGAACTTGGTATAGGGCGCCCCGCCACAAGGGCCTGAAGCTCACTAACTCTGCGAGTGGAGGTAAGTGCGACCAGAAAAGCCACCTTCAAAGAGAGGTAGCGAAGGTGGCAAGTAGCCAGAGGCTCGAAGGGTGGGCAAGTGAGCTGTCCCAACACCATGTTGAGGTTCCAATCAGTTGTCGGAGGGCAAACCGGGGGCTTCGATAAGAGCAGGCCCCGAAAGAAACGGGTCACCAACGGTTGGGTTGAGAGGGGCTTACCATCTACCGGATGGTGGTGTGCCCAGAGAGGTGGAGAAGGTACTTAACAAAAGAGCCACTGGGCAGGAGAAAGGGTCAGCCCCATGTTTGGTGCACCAAACAGAGAACCTGCGCCATTTGAGGGCTAGTAGAGGCCTTGAGAGAGGCCAGCAGAATGTCTTCCACCTCAACCAGGAGATTGAAAGGGGCCAGAGTCACCCTCTCAGCAGTCAGGCTGTCAGCGACAGAGACCCAAGGTTGGGGTGTAGGAGAGCGCCCCCCTCCTGAGATAGGAGTGCCGGGGCAGACCCCAAGGGGATGGGGGTGTCCACAGTCAACTGTAGAAGCAGCAGGAATCAAAGTTGCCCGGGCCACTGAGGAGCTATCAGGATGAGAGAGGCCCTGTCGCGGAGGGTCCTGAACAAGGTCTTGGCGATCGGTGGCATAGGAAGGAAGGTGTACATGCGGCCTTCCGACCATGAGACCAGGAACGTGTCTGCTGCCACCCTGGAGGCATGGGCCTGCCTTGAGCAGAAGCAGAGCAACTGAAAGTTGTCTGGGCTGGCGAACAGGTCCATCACGGGTTCCCCCCCAGAGCTGGAAAAGCCGACTGGCTACCCTGGGGTCCAGCTGCCAGTCGCATGGCCGGAGAACTCTGCTGAGCCTGTCGGCCAGCAGGTTGTCCTGGCCTGGCAGGTACACTGCCTGCAGGAGGATACCCTGTTGGATTGCGTACGAGCAGAGGAGCAGTGCTCAATGACAAAGGGTATGAGAACCCATGCTCCCCTGTTTGTTCACGTAGAACATTGCCACCTGGTTGTCTGTCTGGACCAGCACTGGCTGGTGACATAGATGGTGACAAAAGACCCTTAGGGCTACGTGTATGGCTCATAGCTCGAGGAGGTTGATCTGCTGGGCGCTCTAGTCTGGTGACCAGTTGGCTTGAGTGCGGAGATATCCGCAGTGGGCTCCCCAGCCAAGAAGGGAGGCGCCATGGTGAGGACTCTTGAGGGGCTCGGGGCCTGAAAAGGCATGCCCACATCGAGATGTTGGGGAGACTGCCACCAGACCAGAGAATCCACCAGTTGTCAGGTGACAGAAACTCTGTCTCGGAGGCACAGGAGAAGTCGAGTGGGCAACGAGGGAAGGTACTATATGTAATGAGCCAGAGTCCTGAGACGACTGGCTCGGTCCCTGGGCAACAAAGCCTTCGACTGGAGAGTATCGATCTTTGTTCCAATGAACTCCAGACACTGTGTTGGGAGGAGGTGAGACTTGGGGTAGTTTATGACAAACCCCAAGTGCTGCAGAACCTGGATGGTGCGTGTGGTGGCCTGCTGCACCTCTGAGGCCGTGCCTACCTTTATGAGCCAGTCGTCGAGGTAGGGAAAGTCGCAAACACCCTGGAGCTGGAGGAAGGCAGCCACGACTACCAGGCATTTTGTGAAAACTCTTGGGGCAGAGGCTCGGCCGAAGGGAAGCACCCTGTACTGAAAATGCCTGCCCCCCACTATGAACCGCATGTACTGCCTGTGGTTGGGGTGGATGAGGATGCGGGTATAAGCATCCTTGAGGTTTAAGAAGCATAGCCAGTCTCCCTGCTGGAGGTAGGACAGCAATGTTCCAAGGGAGAGCATCTTGAACTTCTCCCTCACCAGGAATTTGGTGAGGTTGCGCAGGTCGAGGATGGGTCTGAGGCCCCCCCGTCCTTTTTGGCACGAGGAAGTACCTGGAGCAGAACCCCTTGCCCTTGAGATGGTGGGGCACCGGTTCCACCACCTTGTCCTTGAGAAGACCTGCCAACTCCTTCAGAAGAAGGTCCCGGTGGAGGGGAGACCTGAAGAGCTCTCCAGGGAAATAAGGGAGAGGTGTTTGAGTCAGGTGGAGGAGGTAATCTCCCTAACTACCCGAAGTGCCCAGGAATCGGTGGTGATGGTCACCCACCTCTGGGCATAGAGGACCAGACATTCCCCTGTGGGCTGCTGATCTCCTTGGAGTAGATAGGCTATGCTCAAAGAGTCAAAAGTCCCCCCCTGGCTTGACTGGAGCCAATGCCTGGGGTTATGGAGCCTTCTGCTTACGCGGGCCATGCCCATGTCCCTTGGCCCGCTGACCCTGTTGGAGAGCTGGGGAAGCCTGATAAGGTGGGTAGTGTCTGTAAGCAGCTCCCTTCCTTGGGTAAAATGACTTTTTACCTGAGCCCTTCTTTCGGGGTGGGGCACCGGTCTTCTTGGAGAGCCTGGTCCTCATCATGAACTCGGTCTCCAGCTTGGCAGCCTTGTTGGTCATGGGTTTGCCAAAGAGGTTCTCTCCTTGGCAGGAGACATCGACCAATTTGTCCTGAACCCACTGCTTGAGGTCAGACGACTGTAGCCAAGCTTATGGCGTGCACCAATGCCTGCCGCCACTACTTGAGCCGCCGATTCAAACCCGTCATAGGCTGTCCGAGACATGAATTTGGAGCATTCACGGATAGCTTTGGCCAGGTTCTTGAATTGCTGCAAGGGTTCCTTGTAGAAACCAGCTGAGAACTCGGCGAGTTCCTTCGCCATGTCTCTCAGGTACATGCCCATGTACAGCTGGAAGTCCTGGATACGGCCGATGAGCATTGAGCCCTGGTAGCACTTTCTGCCGAAGGCGTCCAGGGTGTGGGGCTCCCTGCCAGGGAGCACTGAGGAGTGCGCCTTCTGGCTTTTCAGCCGTCGCATGGCTGACTCCACCATTATGAAATTATGTGGCAGCTGTGACTTTTGGAAATCCGGGCTCTGGTGGACTCGATACATTGAGTCGAGCCGTTTGCTCACCACCGGCACCCTAAGTCGGTGTCTCCCACATTCGGATCATCAGCCGTTCCAGGATGGGAGGGATAGGCACCGTGAGCGATTCCCGTGGAGGGGCCTCGTATTGGAGGATTTCCAACTCATTTGCCCGAGGGTCCTCCTCCAACATGGTTGGGAACGCCAGAGCCTTAGACATGTCCTTGACAAAATCAAGGAAGCCCATATCATCAGGAAGGGACCACCGTCAAGGCTCCGAGACAGGAGAGTGAGATGGGTCATCGCAGTGGTGACGGGTATTGAGGGACTCCTCGTCCTCCGTCTCCCACTCAGAGTAGTCCATCGAGGACTCATAGGAGGGCTGGTATGCAGGCATTGGGGCCCCCGAAGCCCTGCGGTTGGTGCCCAGCAAACTTGCCATAGATGACTGCGGTCCTGTCGAGCGGGACTCAGATCACGACCTCAGCCAAGGATCGACTCAAGGCCAAAGGACCTCGAGGATCGGCTCTGCCTCCGGGGACGTCTTGGATGTCAACGGCTTGGTGGTCGGGGCAGATGAACCAGTCGTGCCGGACAACAGCGTCCGCTGCTGGCAATGAAGGCAGACAAACTGCGCTCCAGGGCCGCCATTCTGGACGCCAGACCAGAAGGCTCTGCAGCCTTCGGCACGGGCACTGAAGGACTTAGGCCTGACACCGGCTCCCCCGAAGGGGCATCCTCGACGAGGATAGTGTCTGGGGCTAGTCCACAGTCTGATCATTCGGGGGACCTTCCCAGGCCGCCCCTTCTCCAACTTCTCAGACAAATGTCTCGGACTGCGGGACTGGGCCCGGGGAGCACCCGGCCAGTCAGAACCATCCAAGGACGCCGCCTTTGAGGGTTTCTTCTTCTTCCTGGGTTCCCTCGAGGGAGACCCCCTTTCTGATGACCCACGACGAGGCTCGGGCTCTGAAGGTTCCGCCCGAGATGTTGGGGCCTCAGACGAGGCCCTGGACATCGGAAGCACTGGGGACTCGTGGAAAAACTTATCGTGCTGCTGCTGGCAGCTCTTGAGGGCCTTACTGGAATCCTCTTGCAGAAATCTGCAGGCTGCCAGGGCGTGGTCTGGCCCGAGGCAGCAGTCCTGTGTGTCAGTCACAGACATGATTTTAGAGCACTGATCACACTTCTTAAAGCCACTGGTAGCCATGGGGGAAAAAGTACCCCTGCGAGGTCGAAGACTCTCCAGGCTGCCGGGGGAGAAAAAAGGCACGAAGATGCCAGGAAAAGAATGAAAAAACTACAGAAAGAGACCAAACTCGATGCCGTGGCAACAAGGTCGATAGGCGGGAAGAGTACCAGTGCAATACCGGAGGTGAGTATGAAACTCGGAGAGCAAAATCAACTTTTTCTGGGGACAAGCCAGACAAACGTCTGAAGGGCTCCGCGGAAAAAATGAGCAAGATGGCACCTTGGGGAGGAAGGGGACTGTGCATGTGTGGTGGCATCTCTCAAAGGCTTTCTTTGAAAGCTGGGGGGATGCTTCCGTGAGGGCTCAGTCAATGCCGACGTCAACCATATGCGAGGACTGACTTCCTGCTTGTTCCTGGAGAAATTGGGGTTACCCTGTTGGTTCGCTTGAATGTGTAGAAATAATGGCCTACAAATAAGCTGTAGTGGATACCTTTCTACTAGACTACCTTAAGATATCTGTTACAAGCTTTCCAGAGTTATTGTCCCTTCATTATTCTTTCCTTCATTAGGGAAGATTAGTTTGGATTGCTACTGCCAAATGTCTCAATTTAATCCAATGAAAAGGTATCGCCTAACTTTTTTCCTGATCTTTAGAAACTGGATAAATGGTCTAAAAGTTATTAGTTATTGACAGGCAGATAAGGCTAGTTTCCCACCTCTTCCTCTAGATCAGAGGTTCTTAACACAGTCCTCAGGACACACCTAGCCAGTCAGGTTTACAGGATAATCACAATGAATATGCATAAGACAGATTTGCATGCATTGCCTCCATTGTATGCACTGTGGTTATCTTGAAAACTGGACTGGCTAGGTGTCCCCTGAGGACTGGGTTCAGAACCCCTTCTCTAGATGATGCATCTCCCATGATCTCACGAGGCCATTGTTCACCCCCCTCATCAACTGTACTGGATTAGTCACATCTTGTGACCTAGAGCAAAATTCATCCTCTCCCATATAGATGATCCATTTCTCTCTTAATTTTTCAAATTGGAGGTCATTTGCCACCTTTTTACTTATTTAATCCAATAAAAGGATAAACTTATACCTGAATAACCTAATTACTAATATGCCATAAATTTTTTTGTTGAATCATCTGTTATGAAAGAGAAACTCTTTCTCGTAGAAAATCCTATGTTTTTCTCTGTTTAGTAACGCAGCAAGCATGAGGAATAGCCGGGAGTTTCTGAGGCCTGAAACGAAATGTTGTGTAGAAGACTGAGCAGACTAAGTTGGGATGTGTTTCCCGCACCAGCAGGGTGGGTGTTATGTTTATGTTTATTTTATTTGATAAACCGCCTTTCTGAAGCAAGCAAGGCGGTGTACAGTGTACAAACAAGCAGGAAAAGGCTCAAGGCCAGTGAAATGGAAAAGAGGTTTTACAATGTTTATAGGAGAGAGAGAGAGAGAGGAGACAGACAGGACAGGACAAGGAAATGACAATCTCAGGGAGGGAAGTAGAAAATGACAGATTACACAAAAGGGGAAGGTCGAAAGCCGTGGAGAAGAGGTGGGTTTTCAGGTCCTGTTAGAAGGTGTTATGATGGGGCTCCAGGCGAAGGGATGAGGGGAGGGAATTCCAGAGGGCAGGTCCTACGAAAAAGAAAGCAGAGGAACGTGTGCAGATGGGCGAGGGAAGAGTAAGACGATTGAGGTGAAAAGAGCGGGGAGTATGCCTGGGGGAGTGGAAAGAAATAAGGTCTGCTAGGTACTGTGGAGTATTAGTGTGAAGGACTTTATGTACAAGGCAAAGCAGCTTATATTGGGTGCGGAAAGAGACAGGTAGCCAGTGAAGGTGAAGGAGAAGAGGCGTTATGTGGTCCCGGGGGGTGGAGTGAGTGATAAGGCGGGCAGCGGTGTTTTGGATCCTCTGGAGACGAGTTTCCTGGAATTTGGATAGGCCTATAAGAACTGTTAAATACAAGTATTGCAGCTTGAGCGACCAACCGTGGAGTGGTCAAGCGGAAGGAGTCTCTACGATGGTGCTGGTTTAAAAGTTTCACGTTTTCTTTGAAAGTGCTGCTTCAGCTAAGTACTACTGGGGGAAATTTTGGTATTGTCCCTTAGTGTGTGATAAGAAGAGTTGGTCCCTTTCCAAACAGAGAAAAATGGAGGGTTTGCTACGAGAAAGAGTTTCTCTTTCATGACAAATGATCCAACAAAAAATTTATGGCATATTAGTAATTAGGTTATTCAGGTATAAGTTTATCCTTTTATTGGATTAAATATATAGGTGGGGATAATAAGCAGTCTTTTTGGTTGATAGATCCTTTTACTTATGGCACGACCCACCTCTCACACTGCCTCTAAATAGGATTTAGTTTTATTTCTCCTTTATCTAGGGCATAATTAACCTCCTCATTTACGACAAAACAGGACCCACCTCTCCTTTATTATGTTAATAAGGACATTACCTATTTTCCCCTCATCTTTATAATTAGGATAATATACATTTCTCTGTTACCACTCATAATGGCATGACTATGCATACTGGCATCATGAAGATTGTTTTATCTAGAATGGTTACCAGGATTACAGCCCCTATATGACAATAGTAACTACCAGGAAACACACAAAAGCACCTTACAAAAGCAGGATTTGGGGTTCTTTTACATTTTATATACATGAAAAAAAAGTATTTACAACAATTCTGTTATGTACATAACATACTGTACAAAACTAGTTTGATGTGTGAATCATGGTATAAATTAAGATAATAAATACAAACAGGATGAATAAACATGGTCCTTCTTACAAAAGCACATTGCTTTTTTCCCAAAATTATACAGGGAACAAGATGTGACCCTTTGCTTCTGGCACTATTGAGGCAATCAGGGACAAAGGTGTGATGGTTGAATGTCCCGTCAAGCCATGAAACTAGAGAGACAACAGAATACATTATTATTTTTTCTTTTACAGTACAAATATTTTCTAAGAAACAACATAAGAAGTGTAAACAGCCATTTCTTCAAATCAAATATACATATACTCAAAAGTATGAAATTTAACATGATTCAGGTAGTTAAGAGTGCTACAGGCACTAGGTAACACAGGGCAGTTAGTTTGAAATTTTGACCACAGACATGAAATAGATAACACTATGCTCAGACTGACAGCACAAAGCATTATGCAATGAAGGAGGAATCTCATTCAGCAAGGTGGTTTCCCAAAGGCTGAAGGAATCCCTCTAATGATGTTGTCTGCCAGCTATTTTCAAGCTGCTCCTTCCATAGGTACAAATGAACAGAACATTATCTACAGCTAGCATCAGCCATTGATACAAGCTTTGTCAGCTATCGCAAACATACAGCTGTGTGCAAAAGCTTAGCATGCTGATTAAGTTGTACATTCAATGAATCCCTAAGTGAATAGAAGCTGACATGGAACAAAATTAAACAAAATGACTTAGAACTAAGAGCAGAGAATTTTTCAGATACTAAGCAGTTAACATACAGTTTAAATGCATGGTAACCATTAGTGCGTGCCCACATTAACAGCTACCGCACATTAAAAGCAGCTAGTACAGTAAAAATAAAGCGTTAACTGTTTAGTGCACAGTGGAGTAGGGACAGGTAAAGAGGGGACAGGATGTGCACACTTTGGTTAGCACACAGCAATAACTGCATACTGTCAATTTTGCAATTATCATGGGTGCACTTAACATCACCTCAAGAGGAGGTAGGGCCGGTCTGTCCACTAGGCAAGTTGGATGGCCGCGCCGCCCCCCCCCCCCCCCAGTGCTGCTGATTCCGATGGGGGGGGGGGAGGGGGCGGGCAGCAACAGTATTTCCAAAAGCGGCGGCAAAAAGCCACTACTTTTGGAAATACTGCCACTGTCTGACTGCCTCACCTTCCCAAGACAGAATCGGCACAGAAGGAGGGGGGGGGGGGGGGGCAATGGGGCCAGGGTTTCTGCCTAGGGAGGCAGAAACACTTGGGCCAGCCCTGAGAAGAGGCAATAAGTGCACTTGCACTAACTGTGAATGAACAAAGCATAGGAAGGGACTTTTCCATATAAGTGCAGAGGACACGCTGGATGCACCTCTGACAGTTACTGCATGGCTACTGCATATTGGGTTTTGCTTATAATATGCAGTACATGCAAAAACATAGCCCGATTTAGTAAAAGGGCCCCTTAGTAAGTTATATATTAAGAACCCATAGAAAAAATTCAAAAATCCAAAATATGGATAGAAAATGTTATTCACCAATAACTTGCTTATATATAAAGGGAAGATTAAAACAAAGTTACTCACCTGCAGCAGGTGTTTTCTGTGGATAGCAGGATACATTCCTCACATATAGGTAGGATCTTTGATGGAGGCCTCATGTGACAGCCTCCCCCAGCTCCTTCTAGAAGCTTTTGGAAAGAATTCACCTTGCATGCGTGCGTCTTTACACTTGCCATTGCCATGCCATTTTGCCTTAGTCATATAACTAGCTAGGTTATAATACAACTGCAGGGGATGTGGGAGGGTTGTGAGGACTTATCCTGCTGTCCACAGAGAACACTTACTACAGGTGAGTAACTGCTTTCTCCGTGGACAAGCAGGATGAAGTCCTCATAAATAGGAATACTTAGCTACAGACTGCCTCAAAACAAAAAAGGGAATAAACATAGGTGCCTGTTGTTCAGGCCCTAACAGCTATTTTTGGTGGAAACAGGCCTTTTAAGGATGCCATCTCTGACATATATGTTTTTTGAGGCAGCCTGAACAGAAAGAAATGGGTCTAGAGTGGATGGAGTTGGATTCTAGTTCCCAAACAAAGGACTGATTGGCGAATCTGACATTGCATCAGGAATCCCCATCCAGGCAATAGTGTAAGGTGAAAGTGTGGACTGAAGTTCAAGTTGCGGCTTTGTAAATCTGAGATTGGGTGCAAGTGGGTAACTAAAGCAGCCATGACTTGGACATAGTGAGCCATGGCACAACCTTCAAGGCTCAAACCTGCCTCTGCATAAGTGAAGGAGATGCAATCTGCAAGCCAAATTGAAAGAGTGCATTTGGAGACAGCAGCCCCTTTCTTGGGTCAAATGAAACAAAACATTGGATGGTTTATGGGCTATTATGGTTTATTTAAAGCTTGATATACCGCCCTTCAACCATCAAAAAGGTTTACAAAATAAAACTATATTTAAAGAAACAAGAAAGGAACTCCAATAGATTGACCCTCTATGGGCTTTGGTACACTCAAAATAGAAGGCCAAGGCTCTCTTCAAACCAACGTGTGCAGCACTCTTTTCCCCTTGTTAGCATGGGGTCTTGAAAAAAAGGTTGGCAAGATGACTGACTAAGGTGGAAGCCCGACACTACCTTAGGAAGAATTTAGGATGTGTATCAAAAACTCTGCATTCTCACCTTCTTTCTGCTGGTTATACTTCTCTGCATGAAACTTGGCATCCTTCGGGCTTTAGTTACCACTTTGTCATATTGTTTTGGAACCTTGAGATTGTCAAAACACTATGAAGGATATATTTGAAATACTAGGCTGAGGGTAAATTGAGTGATGCAATATGCTGTATTAAGCTTTTTCACGATGTACGAAGAGGCTGCTTTGGAAAGACATTAATGGCTTGCCATAGTTTCAAGCAATGCTATGGATCACAATATATTGCAAAGTTTTTCATTCACAGAACTACTTATAGGTCATGTCAGTTCTGGACAGCAATCTATACCTGATTTCAGATACACTAGCTTGCATAGTGTCTCTGGGCAGTTTCTGAGTTGGTACATCAAGCTTCTTCTCTGGCCCTTTTCAAATCTAGGCTAAAATCTCACCTCTTCGAGGCTTCTTTTGGATCCTGATCCATGTAGTCTCCTGCTCTTCAACTATGTTTTTCCTTACCATTTTCCTAGACATATCCTAGTCCCTAGCTGTTTTGCTGTGTTTTGACTAGAGTGTATTCTCTGATGTGCAGAGTCTCTTACATGTCTCTGTACAGCGCTGCAATATGCCTTGTTGTGCTATACAAATGATTAGTAGCAGCAGTAAAGAGTTGGGTTTACTTTCTACATGATAATGGTAAGCTCAAATTACACTGAGGTGAACTCTTACAGAGTTGGATTTTAAGCCAGACTCAGACAAGTCAAGAAGGTAGTCAAGCAGCTTTTGTGTGGGGACATGAGAATGGATCTAAGGCTTGTCCCTCACACCAGAAGGCAAACTTTCTCCATTTGAAAGCATCTGACCGCTGGGTAGAATCCCTTCTGGAAGCTAAGAGAAATTTGGTTACACCAACTTGCAGATGGTGAGAAGACAAAGTCAACCTCTCAACATCCAAACTGTGAGGGCTAGGGATCTTATGTTGGGATGTAGCATCGTCCCTTGGTCCTGAGTAGCTAAAGTTGGTGTGTAACTCAGGCAAACTGGGTCTTGGATGGACAATTCAAGAAGGAGCATGAACCATGACTGTAGGGACTAATAAGGGATGATGTGTATTATTATGCCTCCATCATTCTTGAGTTTCAGAAGGGATTTTACTATCAGAAGAATATATATGTATAGAGGACCCACCCCCAATGGAGGAGGAAAGCATTTGAGGCTAGCTTGCCATATGTCCCCCCTTGGAGCAGAATTGAGGCACCTGAGATGGGGAAAGTCTCCTCCGATCCAGGTCCATTCATGAGTTTGAAGGACTTGGTGCAGTCTGGCTGCCAAGGCATTGCCTTCGTCAGGAAGATACGTGACACTTAGCTCCATCCCATGAAAGACTGCAAAGCTCCACATCCTGTTTCCCAAAACAAGAGGTATGAGCCATTTCTTCCCTGCTTCTTGTTGTAGAATATTGCTACCTGGTTGTCTTTTTCAATCATGGCAATTTGGTCAATTAACCAACCTCTGAAAGCCCATAGAGCATTCAATATTATTTTCAGTTCCAAGAAACTGATATGATGAAGACTCGTATGCCTTGAGTGTGGAACCCGTTGAGATAAGCTTCCCAGTCCAGTATTGAAGCATCTGTTGTGAAAAGTTTTTGGTAGGGAGGAATTTGAAAAAGAAGACCCTTGGCTAGACTGAAATGTTCCATCCACTAGGATAGTGTGTTCTGGAGGGGAGGTTAGAGATACAGCATCGCTGGACCTGCCAGTGGCTTGCATCCACTAAGACTATCTCATAAAGAGACATACCAAGGGAATAATATGAACTGTTGATGCCATATGGCCCAAAATTCTCAACATGTCTCAAGCTGATATTTGCTGATTTCTGTATTTCCTGCACTATCACTACCAAACAGGTGAAGTTTTTGCTCGAGTCATATCTACCAGAGCTCTGATGAACTCCAATCATTGTGTTAGGCTTAAGCTGGACTTGGGATAATTGATGGTAAACTCTAGCAGTTCCATTACTGGATGGTGATGCAAATGGATTCCTCAACTTCTGCCTGGGAAGTGCTCTTGAGTAGCCAATTGTGTACATAAAAAAAACAAGTGTACTCCCAGTCTGTGTAAAAATGCTATGACAGCTGTGAAACATTTTGTAAATGCGCAAGGAGTGGATGCAAGGCCAAAAGACAGTACACAGTATTGGAAGTTTTGTTTCCCTATGATGAATTGCAGATACAGATACATCCCAGTCACAGGAGGTATGAGGATATCAGTATCCTGTAGATCGAGAGAACATAGCCAATCCCCTTTTTGAAGAAAGTGTAGAAGGGTGCCTAGAGACATCATCCTGAAATATTTCTTTACTAGAATTTTTTTCAGGTCCCTGAGGTCTAGGATTGGATGGAATTTTCTTGGACACCAGAAGTACTTTGAGTAAAATCCTCACCCATTCTGCCCTGGCAGTAAGGGCTCAATCAAAGGGCAAGGGCAGAGATTTCCTGAAGAAGAATTTCCTGATGCCGGGGGAAAATGGCATGGTCTTTCGGTGGACAATTTGACAGGAGTTTGAATAGTTGAAGTCTGCACCCCTCAGACAATTTTTAGCACCTAAAAGTTGTAGGCTGAAAGGGTCCACACCTCTGAGCACAGAGAGCGAGTCTCTCTCTGACTGGAAGGCTGTCTGAATGAGGTACAGGAATAGGGGCCATGTTCTCGAGGAGCCAATCAAAACCCCATTCCTGGTTTTGGCTGGGATGCAGCTGGGACTTTTTAACCTTCTCTTGCTGAGGTCAAGCACGAGGAGGCTGCCCGAACTGGGCATTGTAGGAGGTAGAAAAATACTTACGCCCATGAAGGTAGTAGGGTTTTCTCTGCCTCCTACTGTGAAACCTCCTTGATGAGGAGGCCGAGTCAGATGTGTGCCTGGAGAATGTTCTGAGTGTGTCAGAGTATTGTTTAATTATGGAAGCAGCATCTTGTACTTTAAGGGATTGTCTCCACAGCACAGCACATTAGCGAGCTGCTCCTGAACACTAGGTTGTATGTCTGAAGCCTACAGCCATAAGATTCTCCAGGCACCAGTACTCATGGAGGAGACTCACAATGCCACATTGAAAATACCATATATCACACGGACAATGTTTTTCCTGCTCTTCTTCCCATGGCTCAAGACGGAATTATATTGCTTGAGTTTCTCTGGAAGTAGAAGAAAGGACACATCGTCAAAGCTGCACATGATGCTCCACAAGTGCAACCCCAAGAAGAGCTGATAGGACATCTCATGGGATCTGAGCATGATGTTCTGAAAGAATTCCTTCTCAAAAGAATCCAAACTCTTGGCTCTTTTGAAAATGGATTCAATGACATTGGAGTGGTACTGAAGTTTTTCAAATCCAGGAGTCTTCTAGGTTCTATACATAAATCAACCTTTTTGACAGGAGGTTCAGAGAGCAGGGTCTTCCACATTCTCATCTGTAACCTCTGAAGGATGTTGTCATAGGCACTGTCACCGCTTTCTTAGGGGCAATGGAATACTGGAAGATATCTAACTCCTCAATTCTAGGTTCCTCCTCTGTTTCAAATGGAAATTTTGGAGTGGAGTAGCCATGTAATGGTTAGAGCACTGGCTTGGGAACCAAGATAAAAGGTTTCAATTCCCACTAGCACTCCTTGTGACTTGGGCAAGGCATTTAGCCCTTCAATGCCTCAGAAGAATCCATGTTATCAATGCCCCTGTTTACTGTACATTACCAAGCTTAAGTTACAATGTAAACTACTTTGTCTAAATGATAAAGCAGTACAACCCCCCTTTAAATAAATGTTATGGCCTTAGCCAGATCCCTGACAAAACCACGGAAAGATAATTCCTCAGGAGGAGATTTACGTTTCTCATGAGGCGGAGAGGGGTCTGAAGCTAATTCTGGAGATCTGTCCTCTGTCTGATATTTCAGAATCAGACTCACAGAAGTCTGACTCTGATGCAGAGTAATCATATGATGTCTGAGTCTCTGCCTGGATATCTCTCTGTGTCTTAGGGGAACTTGAGCTCCTTCAGGAGTGCTGATGCATTACTTTCCAGAGCTTTGTGGGAGACAAGATGGCGGCAGGGAGCAGTCCCGGGGCAAAGTGCCTCTGATTGTTGGTCTGGAGCGTGAAAAGACTGTTTGGAGCCATGGGGCGCCACAAACGGAAGCAAGCCAGCCTATCCTCGGGCTTGGCGGGAGACACCATTGCTGGGCAAAGGATACTTACACAGTGTGGTTTTACTGCCTTGGAGCCTGGAGCGGCATCTTCAGCAGGGCCGCTAGAGGACTCTTCAACAGCCCTGAGTGCATTGGAGGTATGGCTCTTTCCAGAGCAGCGACCCCCCCCTTCTCTATTGAGACCAGGAAGTGAATCGGCAGCCAACGGAGTGCTTCCCCCTTGTTTGTTATCGAGCACACCGGAGGGCAATGAAGAGGGATCCACGGCGGTGCAGTCTGTTGCTTCCCTTGCTTGTGTGGGCTCGAGTATCGCTGGTGTATCATCTTTTCCTGTGCTTGGGGATTGTGCTGGAGCAAGTGGTGGAGCAGTACAGATTCTGGTGACCGTAGCTTTGGTGAAACCTTGTAAGATAACAACTTTAGAAGTGCTGTGGGATGCCTTAGCCACAATGAATTCCTCACTTCAAGCTGTTGTTGGGACTGTGAGTACTGAACTTTCTTCATTGCAAACCAGTTTCTCGGCTGCAGAAGTAGCAAGTGGGGAAAATAGCTCGGCTGGAAGAGGATTTGTTGCAACTTCGTGGGATGTGTGTAGCCCAAGTTAAAGACAGGACTGTGAGAAAGACAGAATATTTGGACAATCAAGTTTGTAGGAATAACTTAAGTTTGCTCAATTTTCCTAAACCTCTTGTTCTGTCTGCCTCTGAGATGGTGCGCAAATATTTTCAGGAGGTACTTAAGTTGCCTTCTGATAATTTGCGCTCTCTTGTACATGCCCAGTATCTGTCCTTGGGTTCTGGATCTAGGGGGCTGTGCTCCAGTGATCCCTCTTGGTCTCCTGGGGACCTGACTGGGTTTCTGGTGAGTTCCCTTGATGTAATTATCGAGCAAACTACTCTCCTTGTAACTCTAGCCATGGAATCTGATAAATCTGTAATTCTTAGATCATATTTTAGGAACTTCAATTTGCAGTTTTTGGGTTCGTATGCCCGCATTTTTCCTGATCTTTTATGGGTTACCCAGCAGAGGAGGAAGGAATTCCTAACCTTTCTGTCTAGGGTCCTCTCCCTGGGGGGCTTAGTTTATTTTGAGATTTTTTGAGCTGGGACAGCTCTTGGAGTTCCTAGTTGCAAAGGAGGGACCTGTGATGAATGTGATATCCCATATGGCTGATGCGTAAGTCTCCATCCTGTTTGGACTTTTTGAACTGAATTGTTAGTTTGGGCTTAGCCCTGAGATCTTTTTGTTGATTATTTCCTGATGCTTCCCTCTTTTTTTCCTTTTTTCTTTGTGGACTAGCTTTTTGGATATGATATGACCTGATATGACTTGTTTGATTTTTCTTGTCTGAGTTTTTTTTCCTTTCATATTGTGTTCATATAGTTATATGATGTATATTCTTTCTTGGATATATATTGAAAAATTAATAAATATTAAGATACAAATTTTTTTTTCCAAAGTTTCAAGAGGCATTCACCTTCTGATGCACTGGAGAGTGATGTTGGCTGGTCAGGTATTGTTGTCAAAGTCCTGAAATGCCCAAATGTTGATGCCTTTACCGAAGGTAGTCGAGGATGGGAATGACTTCTTGATGTATCATGCTTGATATTAACAGAACCTTACGCTTGTGCTTGTTGAAGTGCAGCAACATTCTCTCCTCGACATTCTTCATCAACCACTTCTCCACAGCTGTACAGTGCTGCGTATGCCTTGTAGCACTATATAATGATAACTAGTAGTAGTAGTAGTAGGGGTCTACAGCAGTTTTGGCTGATATCCCCAGAATGATGGGGTGTATCAGCAGGCTGATGTTGGCCTCATGAACGCTGGTGTGGTACCTCTGTTATCAAGGAGGAAGGGCTATCCTCATGTAGGGCTGCTTCCAGATTCAAGACTTCAAGCCTTCTGTGCTCTCGATATCATGCTCTGATTAACCTCGGCAGCCTTAGATCTAGATGCTGCTGAAGACCGGGACAAATCCTTCCTCTTCTTCTGAGAAATAACAGTGGATGACCAATGCCGGGGCAACCTACAGGAGCTCGGGTTCCCACTGAGCTCAAGGACCCCTCAATATTGATGCTCTGCTAGCATCTAATGCAGTATCTGAGGCCATGGAAATTGATGCTGCCAATGCCAAAGTTGATGGATTGGACGTCTCAGTGCCAAAAATACATTTGTGCTGTTTCTCATGAGCTTGAAGTCCTCTTTTTTTATCAGCTGAGAACACAAATCACAAGGCAGCAGTTTATGGTTGGCCCCAAACATTGCAAGCACCATTTGTGGGTGTCCGTAAGGGATATGTTCCTGGAGTACCTTGTGTACTTTTTAAACCCCTAGTGATTTTTTGGAACATGTTCACTGGTAAAATAGCCACTGCAAAATCAAATGACGCAGTGAAAAAAATAAGGTAACATGGACAGACAGCCTGAGACTTAAGTGGTCAGTGATGGCGACATGTAAAAAAAATGGAAAACCTAAAAACAAATGAAAAGGCTGACTGAGGTGTTACAAAGTCAAAAACAAGACAGAAGCATGCAATAGCAGATGCTGGGATAGAGAAACATAAGCAAAACCTCACTAAACGTTCAGTGGATTTTGCTGTGAAAAAGAGACTGAGGCAAAATGGCATGGTGATTGGCAGGCAGGAAGATACGCACATGCATAGTGAAGCCTTTTCAAAAGCTTCTAGGAGGAGCTGGAGAAGGCTTCCATGCAAGAACTGTGTTGGCGACATCACCTATATGTGAGGACTTCATCTTGGAGAAAAAGGCCATTCATAGCTTTACAGCAATGACACTCCTAAAAGGTTCAAGAGCTCTCTAAATCATTTGTCAGAAAAAAACTTTCCTTTTAGAGAAGCACGTCTTGAAAAGACTAAAATATATGATACAAATACCGAGTGGACTTCATGAATCAAAACGCGAACAAAGAAATTTTTCATCAATGCTTAGTGGATATTTGGTACGCTTCCCCCCCCTCCCCCATATATCTCTCTCCTTAAATGCTGTGTACTGCTCGCATCAATTTGTGTTTCCTTTTTGTGACTGAACCAGCTATTCTTTTGGAATAAGCTAAGTACAATTAAATATATGTTGATATGGATCACTACTCACAAATACATTTTTTTTAAAGATTTGTACTTCTCTAATCTATAAAAGGGAAGGTTTTTGGTGCATAATGATTAGAGATTTCTAGAACCTTTTATGGGTCGCATTTCTATAAAGCAATGAAAGCACTTTCTTTCTTTCCTTTATACGAGTATGTAAACCTATTTTTGATGAATATATTTCTGTTCAAATTTTGGATTTATGATCGTTTTCTGTGGGCTCTTCATATTTAATTTAAAAAGGTAGACATTTTTCAGCAAATTTTAATGCAAAATTTCTATTTGCTAATATTAACAGATTCAAAATAATAAAGTGAATATTGCAGATACAAACATTTGGACACATTTCCAGTTGATTCATTACTACGTTTTCTAAAACTTGTTAATAAAGCCCCAATATACTTAGGGGGTTATTTCAGAAGTGCTCTTCATGATTTGGACATCTGAAAATGCTATTTCAGACATCCAAAGCACAGAGATGTCCCTGGACCCATTTTAGAAAGCTGGATCTGGAGACGTCACTGGTGCAAGCACATCCAGGGAAAAGGCAGCATGGCGGAGGTGTAGCCTGGGCAGTACAATGGAGCTGGATGTCACCGTGCAATTTCAGAACAAAGCATGTATGTCTGGCTCTGGCTGCTGACACTCCATGCTTATATCTGTTCCTGACCACGACTAGGTTCCAAAAAAAGGCTTGTTTCATGGCAGCAACACTTGCAGGGGATAGAGTGAAATGTGCTTTCCAAAACACAGTAGGTTTGACTGGGATAAAAACACCTGCTGGATTAGCAACAGTTTTACTGCCCCGCTGTCACATGTCTCAAGATCTAAGATCAGGACCTGGAGAACATGCATGTCTCTCACACAGATGCCCCTGTTCTGAACTCTGGTACTGGGGATGTCTATGTATCCATTTCTGCAGACATGCATTTCGGGGCTGTCCATTTTTGTGAAACAGTCTGAAAACATGCCCGTATCCGGTTACGCCATATACATGGGCTAATCTCCCAGACCTGTTAGTGAGGACGTTCATCTTTCATAAAAAGGACAGAGTGCTTTCAGACAGTACTTATACATGCCTTTCTTCACTACTGCCATTCCGCTGGATTTTGGCATGTTTCACCCTGTACATCCCAGATTCATCCTGGACATCTCTTTTAAAATGTCACTTCACATGACTCATTAGACTTTTATTTAGTCAAGTGAAGATAATTACACATTTGATCAAATACTCTAACCTTTCTAACTACTCAGTTTGTGATTGTTTTTCTATTTACTTTTACCTACCATGGGCTCCTCTGAGCAGCTGTCTGAGCGTCTAGAAAATGAAGGTAATAAGCTTTTACAAACCAGAGGAAGTCTATATAAAAACATCTCTGTATGCTTATAGCTAGAAATTTCAACTCTTGGAAGTTTGATGGAACTGTTCTAGTCAAGGCAAGATCTGGAAGACCAGGAAAAATCTCTGCTAGAACTGTCCAAACACTGGTCAGATTCCAAAAACAGAATCCATACATCACAGTAAAAGGCCTGTTAGAATAGTTGTCCACAGCACAGAGTTCTTTACACAACAATGATGGGCAGTTAAAGAAAGAGTAGTTACTCACCTGTAACAGGTGTTCTCCAGGAGCAGCAGGAATCAGTCCTCACATATGGGTGTCATCGGCGCCGATGAAGCCCCAGCAGAGCATTTCCCCAGCTTTCCATGAAAGCCTTTGTGAATGCTGGCACACATGCGCGGTTCCCTTCCCGCCTAAAGGTGCCATCTTACCTCAGTCAAATGACATAGCAAAGAAAAGCACACAAAAATGTAAAACAAACTATGTACAACTGCAACTCCAAGGGGAGGAGGGAGGGTTGTGAGGACTGATTCCTGCTGCTCCTGGAGAACACCTGTTACAGGTGAGTAACTACTCTTTCTCCAGGACCAAGCAGGAAGTCAGTCCTCACATATGGGTGACTTCCTAGCTCTGGGCTACCAGGAACCCAGGCTGAACAAGAGAACTCCCTCTAGTCACAGCATCAAAGAAAGGCTTTTCAAGGACACAACCTCCACCGGTAGCCCAACAGAGGGCAGGAGGGCAGGAGTTGCCTAAACCTCAAAGAGATTCCGGAGTACTGCTTGGCCAAAAGGACTGTCCCTACGGGACCCCCTCCCCAGACAGTAATGGGCTGCAAAAGTCTGGCTTGAAGACCAAGTTGCAGCCCTGCAGATGTCTACCAAGGGCACAGAGCGGAGATGAGCCACTGAGGCAGCCATTGCCCTGACACGATGGGCTGTGACCCTACCCTGCAAAGGAAGGTCAGCCGCCTTGTAAGCCCAGTTGATACAGTCAGCCACCCAGATGGACAAGGTACGCTTGGACACAGCCAACCCCAACCTATTGGGGTCAAAGGAGACGAAGAGCTGAGTAGCCCTTCTATGTCCCTGCGTACGGTCAAGGTAGAAGGATAAGGCCCTCCTACAGTCCAGGGTATGCAGGACTGCTTCAGCCTGGCTAGCATGAGGCCTAGGGAAGAATGTTGAAAGAACCACCTCCTGGTTGAGGTGGAAAGAGGAGACAACCTTGGGGAGGAACTTTGGATGAGTCCTAAGGACTACCCTGTTCCTATAAATCCTGGTGTAGGGTCTATCACAGACCAGGGCCTGAAGCTCACTCACTCGCCTAGCCAAGGTGAGGGCTATCAGGAAGAGAGCCTTCCAGGAAAGGAAGCATAGAGGGCAAGTAGCCATCGGCTCAAAGGGTGGGTGAATCAGTTGCTGCAAGACCACATTCAGCTCCCCCGCAGGAGCACGGATGGGGGGCTTAAGCAAAAGCAAGCCCCTGAGAAAGCGGGACACCAAGGGGTGACCTGACAGAGAATGTCCCTCCACCAGTGAGTGGTGAGCTGCTAGAGCGGAGAGGTGGACCTGAACAGAATTGGACTTAAGCCCCTGATTTGATAAGTGCAGTAAGTACTGAAGCACTACTGGCACAGTACAGGCGAAAGGATCCTCTGTAAGTAGCTGACACCACACAGAAAACCTCTTTCATTTGAGAGCATAGGTTTTCCTAGTGGACTGTTTCCTAGAGGCTAGGACAACCTCCTCAACTTCCTGAGGCAGGCCCCAGGGAGCCAAAACTACCCTTGCAGCCTCCAGGCCATCAAATTGAGAGCTTTGAGATTGGGGTGCAGAAGAGAACCCTGCTCCTGTGAGAGAAGGTCGGGCTGCAACCCCAGAGGTAGTGGGGAATCCACTGCCAGCTGAAGCAGAAGTGGAAACCAAGGCTGTCTCGGCCACCTGGGAGCTACCAACAGGACCGAGGCCTTGTCCTGAAGAGTCTTGAAAAGAGTTCGGGCCACCAAGGGCGTGGGAGGAAACGCATACAGGAGGCCCTGAGACCAGGACATCAGAAAAGCATCTGGTGCTATCCTCAAAGGATGGGGTTGCCTGGAGCAGAACTTGGGCAGTTGCTTGTTCAGCGGACTGGCAAAGAGATCTATCCAAGGGAGATCCCACTGCAGGAAGATCTTCTGAACGACCAAGGGATGCAGCTGCCACTCGTGGGGCTGCAGAATTCTGCTCAACCGGTCGGCCAGGCAGTTCTCCTGGCCTGGAAGGTACACCGCCTTGAGAAGCATGTTGTGCTTTAGGGCAAAGGAACAAAGGTTTTGAGTCTCCTGACAAAGGAGTTTTGACCCAGTCCCGCCCTGTTTGTTCACATAAAACATGGCTACCTGGTTGTCTGTTTGAATCAAGACTGAGCGGTGAGCTAGGGCCGGAGAAAAAGCCTTGAGAGCTAAGTGGATAGCTCGAAGTTCTAGGAGATTGATCTGTTGGGCTGCCTCCCAGGGAGACCAGAGGCCTTGAGTGCACTTGTCCAGACAATGAGCACCCCAGCCCTGCAGAGAGGCATCAGTGGTGAGGACCACTGAGTGTTCTGGCATTTGGAAGGGCATCCCCTTCAGCAGATTGGGTGGATGTAGCCACCAGCTGAGGGAGGCCAAAAGGGGTTTGGACACCCTTATCCTGTCTCTTAGGCGGCCTATGGCCTGAGACCACTGAGTCCGAAGGCACCACTGTGCAGGCCTCATATGGAGCCTGGCATTGGGAGTCACATGCACTGTCGAAGCCATGTGGCCCAGAAGCCTGAGGCAGAGTCTGGCAGAGACCAGGGACCTGTTTAGAAACTGTTTGGCCACGTCCATCAGTCTTTGAGCCCTGTCTTCTGGCAAGAATGACTTTGCCAGTTGAGAATCCAATCTTGCCCCTATGAACTCCGAGTTCTGGGAGGGGAGCAAAGTGGACTTTGCAAAGTTTATGACAAAGCCCACGTTTTGAAGCAGAGCAATGGTTCTTAGGGTGGCTTGTCTGGCCTCCAGGGACGTCTGACCCCTGATGAGCCAGTCGTCCAGATAGGGAAAGACAAAGATGCCTTGATTTCTCAGGTAGGCTGCAACCACTGCCAGGCACTTGGTAAAGACCCTGGGAGCGGAGGTCAGGCCAAAATGTAGTACTCTGTACTGATAATGGTTTCCTCCCACAATGAACCTGAGGTACTTTCTGTGGTCTGGATGAATGAGGATGTGAGTGTACGCATCCTTTAGATCTAAGGAGCATAGCCAATCTCCCTGCTGGAGGTAGGGCAGAAGTGTTCCAAGAGTAAGCATCTTGAACTTTTCTTTCTCTAGGAACTTGTTGAGGTTCCTGAGGTCCAGAATGGGTCGAAGGCCACCGGTCCTTTTGGGTACCAGGAAATATCTGGAGTAGAATCCGTGACCTTGCAAGTGGGGAGGCACAGGCTCCACCGCCCTGTCCACCAACAGACCTTGGAGCTCTCGAAGGAGAAGGTCTGTGTGCAGGGGAGGTCTCAAGGGCTCCCCTGAGAAGTAAGGAGGAGGCAGTTGATGAAAATGCAGGGCATAGCCCTTTTGGACTATGTCCAGCACCCAACTGTCGGTGGTAATGAGAGGCCACTGGTGGGCAAAGAGTACAAGGCGACCGCCTGTGCAGGGCTGGGAAAACAGGGACGGAGTGGCTACGCTCAAGGAGTCAAAAACCCCTACCCTGCTGAGTGGAAGCAGGGGCAGAAGGCTTGGGGGTCCTCTGCCTACGGGGCCCATTACCCTGGCCCTTGGCTTGCTGACCCTGGGGGGCAGCTTGGGCAGCCTGATACTGAGGGTACTGTTTGTAGGCAGTGCCCTTCCTCGGGTAAAAGGACTTTTTACCCGAGCCCTTCTTTTTATGTGAAGGGGCAGAGAGGTCTTCCTCGACAGCCTTGTCCGGGTAAGGTGCTCGGTCTCGAGCTGAGCGGCCTTCTCGGTCACGGGTTTGCCAAAAAGGTTCTCACCTCAGCAGGGGACATCGACCAACTTGTCCTGAACCCATAGCTCGAGGTCCGATGACTGCAGCCACGCCTGGCGTTGAGCCGCGATGCTGGCAGCTGCAACTCAGGCCGAAGCCTCAAAGCCATCGTAGGCGGCGCGGGAAATGAACTTTGAGCATTCCCGAATCCCCGAGGACAAGGTCTTAAATCTCTGCAAGGGTTCCCCGGAGAGACCAGCAGAGAAGCCGGCCAATTCCTTGGCCAGGTCTCGCAAGTACATGCCCATGTACAGCTGGTAAGACTGGACACGGCAAGCAAGCACAGACCCCTGGAAGCACTTTCTACCCATGCCATCGAGGTTGCAGGCCTCCCTGCCGGGGGGCACCACAGAGTGCATCTTCTGGCTCTTCAGACGATGCATGGCCGATTCCACAACCATGGAATGGTGTGGTAGCTGTGCTTTCTGGAAACCAGGGCTTTTGCGGAGTCGATAGATGGAATCGACTTGCTTGCTCAAAACCGGCGCCGAGGCCGGTGCCTCCCACATCTGGAAGAGGAGCCGTTCCAGCATCGGAGGAACCGGGACAGTAAACGCCTCCTTCGGAGGAGAGTCGTACTGTAGAGCATCGAGCTCCTCGGTTTGAGGCTCTTCCTTGGGATTGGCAGGGATAGCCAAGGCAGCGGCCATATCCCGGACGAACTCCGAGAACCTAGTGTCTTCCGGAGGGGATCTACTCCGGGGTTCAGACTGCGGTGAGTCCGACGGGACGCACCGAGTCTTAAAAGTATCGGGAGACTCCTCGTCCTCCGTTTCCCAGGCGGACTCATCCGAGGAGGAGTCAGGGTCCGACCCCGCGGGGCCCCGAGGCACCCGCCCCGACGCCGGGGGCACCGGCGTCGACACCCTCGGTCGCGAACGGGAGGTCGAGGGAGACCTCGACCGAGGATGACTTCGAGCCATGAGGGTCTCGAGTATCGGCTCGGTCTCCGGGGTTGACTTCGAAGTCGACATCCCGGTGGTCGGGGCAGATGCACCAGACAGGCTGGCCATCAGTGCCCGCTGCTGCTCCATGAAGGCAGACAATCTGCACTCCAAGGCTGTCATCCTGAGACTCAGCTCGGGAGACGCAGCAGCCACCGACTCGGGCCCCGGCGGCGGCTCTCTGGGAGGAGAGTCCACGAGGACTACGGGGCTTACGTGTCCAGCAGACTCCGGCTCCACGCAAGGAACATTGGCAGGCTTCTCTTGGTCCACTGGCCCGGGACGGCGGTCGGGGGTCTTAGACCTGGCCCTCGAGGGACCAGGGACCTCCACCGATGCCGCCCTCGCGAGCCGCTTCTTCCTCTTGCGTTCCCGGTCGGGGGACCCCCTGTCCGAGGAGCTTCGACGGTGCTCGGGATCGGAATCCCGAGATGTCGAGGCCTCAGACGAGGTCCAGGCCCGGCCGGAGGCAGAGTCCGAGAAAAACCTCTCCTTCTGATGCTGTCGACTTTTGAGTGCCTTGGAAGACATCTTCCCACATGGCACACACGACCTGGGGTCGTGGTCAGGGCCGAGGCACCGAAGGCAGCAGTCGTGTGTGTCGGTGAGAGACATAAGTTTCTTACACTGATCACACTTTTTGAAACCACTGGAAGCCATCGGGGAAAAAAGAGCCCCTGCGAGGTCAAAAGACCGGCCTTCCAGGGAAAAATGAAAAAAAGGGGCGCGAACGCCAGCCACAAAGGGCAAAAACCGAAAAAGAAATAAGCGGGCTCGATATCGGTGTACCGAACCCGGCGGGAGGGGAACCGGCGTCGAACCGGAGAAAAAGAGCGAAAAATCGCCGAAGAAAAAATCACTTTTATCCGGGAGAACAGGACACATGTCCGGTGGGCTTCTCGGAAAAAAAGAGACTGAGGTAAGATGGCACCTTTAGGCGGGAAAGGAACCGCGCATGCGTGCCAGCATTCCCAAAGGCTTTCATGGAATGCTGGGGAAATGCTCCGCTGGGGCTTCATCGGCGCCGATGACACCCATATGTGAAGACTGACTTCCTGCTTGGTCCTGGAGAAACATCTTCTACAGTTTGTCACAAAAGTCATTGTCTAAAGCATACAAAAAAACACTTGATAAGTTTGAATCTTTTTGGAATAAAATGCTTTGGGCTGACAAAATGAAAACGGAACTGTTCCATCACAAAAGATAAATTTAGACCCCCTTGACAACCATTAACTATAAGGGAGGATCTATTAATGAATGCTTTGTGTTTGTGTGGCGGCCAATAGCACAGGAAATATTGTACAGGTGGATGAAGAATAAACTTAACTATCATTATATCCTAGAAGCAAATATCCCCCAGTCAGTAAAAAAAAAAAAAAGCTGAAGCTGAAAAGAAGATGCATATTTTAGCAAGACAATCTCAAACATGATTCAAAATCAAGCAAGAAGTACTTAAAGAAAAGAGAGATTAAAGTTTTGGCATGTTTTTCACAGTCCTCAGACCAGAATACTATTAAAAATCTGTTGAGAGATTTCAAACATGCAAAATATACAAGAAGAACTAAGAATATTTCTGAGCTAGAAGAGTTCTGCAAGAAAGAGTAGGGGAAATTTTCAAAAACAAACAACAGAAAGATTCTAAGCTGGCTACAGAAGGACATTTGGAAGCTGCTATTTCTGCCAAGGGTATTGTTACAGAATACTGACTGAAAGGGTGCCTAAACCTTTGCACCTGCCATATTCACCATTTTCTTATTCTGAATCTGTAAAAAAACACTGCAAATTAATAATAATTCTGCATTAAAATGTGCTTAATTTTGTACCATGCAGAAGTTGTGGCCGCTTCTATTCACTTGGGGATCACGTCTTGTAACACTATTCAAATAAGTCGTAAGGAGTAGTAGGGATTCATTCCAACATACATTTTGAAGAAGGGTGCCTAAAATTTTGAAAACTATATGTAACTTTTTTTCCCCTCCAGAGTTGAGAAAAGACTCCTGCCTTCTTGCAGTTGGCTTTCAATGAAAAAAAGATTACAGAGATTTCTTTAAAAATGTATTGATTCCCAGCTTTGAATTTTGCTAAAGCACAGATTTATATTATTTGTCCAGCTGCTCTTCGATCATAAAAATATTGGTTTCAGCACCTTTATTTTGCAGGATAGAAAGATGCAATCCTCTGACAGGTTGTGAAGTTGATAGGTTACAATGGAAAACAGATGCATTCTCCTTACTTCTTGGCAATGTCATAATATATGATAATATTTGAGAATATGTAGCCGGCATTTTTGGTAAGAAATAGAACGCGTTTGATTTTATATTGCACTGTCCCAATCCCCTGCTGCTGAGCCAGCTCCATAGGGTTGTTACGGCAGCCAAAGAGATGTGTGCCAAAAAGTAGGCTTCAGTTTATAAAAGTGCATCATCTTAACCAGAAGTCTTTACGATTTCCAAACCTTTGATAATCCAATCCTTAACCGGTGACTTAGGAGTCACATGTGGTTCTTCAGGGTGTTCAGCACAGCTCTTTACATGCTACAGAATATTCAGAACCATTCAGTATAAAATACAGCACATGCTTGAACATGATGGATGAAATAATGAGGACGTGTGAATACGGCCCTGAGACTTGGGCTCACGGCTAAGAGAGATCAATAAGGGCAAAAGATTGATCCCACTCAGAGGTAAAAATAGTAACAAGTGGGATCTAGTTATAATGTCCAATAAAAGAGCTGGCATTCCAGCTGGCTCAAAGTGCCAAGACTTGGGGTCCAAAATCATAGAATTTATGACATCTATAACAAATGTTAATAGAGCTTTAATCTGTTGACAATGACCTTCTGCTCTAGGCAGAATATTGGCAGCAATTCTCTATAGCAGTTCACACTTTCATATGACATACAAAGAAGTAATCCCCACTCCTACTTTGTTGCCTCGTGAAGGATTACTGGCCCTCTTGTGTATCCTGAACAGCTTTCACAGTTTGTTTCAACTGCTTTGAAATATCTTTGCATTATTTTAACTACACAAAATACTTGAATATTTGTAATACATTTAAAGTCTTTTGTTTTTGTTATTTAAATAATAAACAAACTGCACTAATTACCCATAACTATCTGACCAATAGTAATGGATATTATTTCTTAAATAATACCAACTACTAATGCAAGATCTGGATTGGCAGATAAAGCATAGTTACTCACCTGTAACAGGTGATCTCCGGGACAGCAGGAATTTAGTCTTCACATACGGGTATCGTCAGTACCGACAGAGCCTGCGAGGGAACGCTCCCCAGCATCCAATAGAAAAGCTTTTGGGAGCATCCCACAGCGCCTGCGTGCTGCCTTCCCGCCTTTCCCAACTGTCCCTCTCCAGTTGAGTTTAAAGCTGAGACAAAAGAGAGAGTGGAGTGGAGGAGTGGCCTAGTGGTTGGGGCAAGGTACTTCAGGCCGGAAGGTCAGGGGGTTCAAATCCCACTAGAGGACAGCAACCTTGGGCCGGAAGGACTGGGGTTTTTAGTCCCACAGGTGCTCCTTGTGGTCTTGGGCAAGCCACTTAACCCTCCATAGCCCATGTTCCCTGTAAAATAGTTGTCTCCAAGTTATAATGCCCTGTTCAATGTAATTTCAGTTTGTTCAATGTAAACCGCACTGATGCAGAATAGCGCGGTATATAAGAGAATGCAAATAAATAAATAAATGAGAGAGAAAGAGAGAGAGATAGAGAAATACAACTCCTAGGGGAGGTGGGTGGGTTGTGAAGACTAAATTCCTGCTGTTCCCGGAGATCACCTGTTACAGGTGAGTAACTATGCTATCTCCAGGAACAAGCAGGAATGTAGTCTTCACATATGGGGACTCCCTAGCTGCAGATGCCAGGGAGAAGGCCCCAGAAGTTGTGTGCCCTTGTGAAAGGGCTCCACGTCCCCCCATGGATCTCTGGTATCCTACCAGGGATGGTGGGTAGGAGTTGATTAAGTATGGAACAGGTGTTGAAGAACAGCCTGACCAAACAAGGCATCCCGGCGGGAGTCCTTGTCTAAGCAGTAATGGGCTGTGAAGGTATGAACTGAAGCCCAAATAGCTGCTCGACAGATGTCGTTGATAGACAGAGTGAAGATGAGCCATAGAGGCTGCCATGGCTCTCACATTGTGAGCTGTGACATGGCCTTCAAGGGGAAGGTTTTTACTCTCATAGGCAAAAGATATACACTGTGCAATCCAGCTGGACAGTGTTCTTTTGGAGAATGGAAGTCCCAAATGATTGGGATCAAAAGCAACAAAGAGTTGAGAGGGCTTTCTATATTGCTGTGTCCTTTGCAAGTAAAAGGCCAAAGCTCTTTTACAGTCCAAAGTATGGAGAATCCTTTCTGCATTTGAGGCGTGAGGCCTTGGAAAGAATAGAGGAAGGTAAACCGCTTGGTTTAAATGAAAAGGTGACACCACCTTTGGCATAAAGTGTAGATGAGTCCTAAGGACTACCTTATCATGATGGAACCTTGTATAAGGAGGATCAGCCACCAACGCTTGCAATTCACTGATGCGACGTGCTGATGTGATTGCAATAAGAAAGATGACCTTCCAGGAAAGGAATTTCAAAGAGGTAGTGGCTAATGGTTCAAAGGGCGGTTTCATGAGCTGCCAAAGAACCAGATTTAAGTCCCATGCCACCGGTGGTGGCTTAATGGGAGGCTTAGTTAAAAGAAGGCCGCTCATAAATCTCGCTATGAGAGGATGAGAGGAAATAGATTGTCCATTTAGAGGCTTGAAAGAAGCTGCAATAGCACTCAAATGAACTCTCACTGAATTGGTCTTAAGCCCTGCATTTAATAAATGAAGGAGATACTCCAGTAATGATTCCAGAGGTATCGCAAGAGGGTTAGGACCCTTCTGCGAGCACCATATGGTAAACCTTTTCCACTTAAATGCATGAGCGTCTTGTGGAAGGCTTCCTGGAAGCATAAAGGATATCCTTTACCTGCTGGGAAAGATTAAGACCGTGAAGTTCTAGGCTTTCAGCAACCAGGCCCTGAGATGCAGAGACTGGGGATTGGGATGCCACAGCATCCCGCCCTCTTCAGAAAGGAAATCTGGAGCAGATCCTAACTCCAGAGGCAGAGCTTGAGAGAGATGTAGGAGCAGAGGGTACCACATTTGCCGTGGCCAACCTGGAGTTATGAGAATCATATGACCTCTGTCTCTCTGAAGCTTGAACAGGGTTTTGGGAATTAGGGGAATGGGTGGAAAGGCATACAGGAAGTTCTGACCCCAATGGAGGAGGAAGGCATCCCTGGCCTGACAACCCTGAGCTGGAATTCTGGAACAGAAACGGGGAAGTTTGGCATTCAGCAGACTTGCAAAGAGGTCTATGTCTGGGATTCCCCAAATTTGAAAAACTTTGGTCACCTGGTCTGGATGGGGAGACCATTCGTGTGGAAGCAGAACTCGACTAAGTCTGTCTGCCCAAGAGTTTTGAATGCCTGGAAGATACACCGCAAGGAGATGAATCTGATGCTCTCTGGCGAGGGCCCATAGTTGCAAAGCTTCGTTGCAGAGCAACAGAGAGCCTATTCCGCCCTGCTTGTTCACATAGAACATGGCTAATTGACTGTCCGTTTGAACTAGGACTGTCTTGTAGATGAGCTGGGTGTGGAAAACTCGAAGAGCAAGGAAGATTGCTCTGATTTCCAGGGGATTGATGTGGAGGATAGGCCTCCTGTGGAGTCCAGGTACCCTGGGTAGAGAGGCCTTGCAGGTGGGCTCCCGAACCCACCTGTGAAGCATCTGTTGTTAGAGTGGCTTGGGGTGGGGGTTGCTGAAAAGGAGACCCCACCAAAAGGTTTTGGGGTGACTGCCACCATTGGAGGGACAAAATAAGGCAATCTGAGTTTGCTATTTTGTCTGACAGGCAGCCTGACGCCTGAGTCCACTGAGTGGATAAAGTCCACTGGGCTGCCCTCATATGGAGGCGAGCATAAGGAACCACATGCACGGTGGATGCCATGTGGCCTAGCAACTGTAACATTTCCCAAGCAGTGAGGTGAGGTTTTAGCACTGCTTGGGGAGCTAACTGCACAATGTGAAGGCAGCGGGGCTGTGGAAGATAGGCCCTTATCTGTCTGGTATCCAGCAGAGCTCCTATAAACTCTAGGCACTGAGTGGGAGCAAGGTTGGATTTTGGGAAGATTATGACAGGTCCCAAATACTGAAGGATGCTCATTGTGTGAGACAGAGCAACCCTGGCCTCTGGCTCTGAAGGGCCTCGAATGAGCCAGTCGTCTAAGTAAGGGAAGATTAATATTCCCAAGGTGCGGAGAAATGCTGCCACCACAGCCATGCATTTTGTGAACACCCTTGGTGCAGAGGCCAGGCCAAAGGGAAGAACCCTGTATTGGTAGTGCTTCCCTTGAAACAGAAAGTGAAAGAACTTTCGGTGAGTTGGATGGATGAGAACATGAGTGTACGCATCCTTGAGATCTAGAGAACAAAGCCAATCCTGACTCTCAAAGAAAGAAGAACCAGCGGTACCAGTGTAGCGTCAAGGGAAGGAAGATGGGACCACAAAAAAGAAGAATAAGAGGGGAATTTTTTTCTGCGGTGACAGGATGTGCGACCTGTCGGTTCCGCGGAAATCGAAGAACTTGAGAGGGACAGTTGGGAAAGACGGGAAGGCAGCACGTAGGCGCTGTGGGATGCTCCCAAAAGCTTTCCTATTGGACGCTGGGGAGCGTTCCCGTGCAGGCTCCATTGGTACCACCGATACCCGTATGTGAAGACTACATTCCTGCTTGTTCCTGGAGATAAAGAAATTTGACTTCAATTTTCATGTATCATTTTATACTCAAGCAAGACTCTGAAGTGCTTTATAATCTTAATGATCACATCATTAACAGTTCCCAGTTCCAACTGGGCAAAGGCGTCAACAGATAACATGATGTCAGCCCACAATCCGTGGCATACTTGCACTTGCAAAAGAAGCAGAGAAAGAATAACAGGGTGTGGCACAGAGGGAAATGCAGCAACTTGTTCAAAGGCACAGTGAGTGGTGGAGATGGGATTTAAATCTTGGTCACAAAGGTTCACCGTGACACTTTCCTATCACTCTTTTGGCCTCCCTCCAACGGTTAAGTAGAGTGACCATGAACTCAGAGATCAAGGTTTAAAACCTATTAACACTAGAGCAAAGTCGACGTACCTTGTACAAAAAATTAGTAAGGGTATCACGAAGGAATCACCACAGAAATTGGTGAAGGTCTCGGTCTTTGTTTGCAAGCCCTCAATCATTTATGGTAAATATTTCATGTCATATGGAACATCCTCCGTCTGTGCAGTATCAATCTACAATCTGCAAGGCACCAGTCAGGAAAGGGGCTGAGGTATAAAACAGATAAGTACCACAATCTCCCACCATCAGAGAGGAAATGGTTAAATGGTGAACAAAAACTAAAAATCATTTTGGCAATTTTGGTTTCTCACTCTTCTTGAATGAATAGTCTCATCTTCTTCAACTGGCTGGTTTCTATCACATCCTTAGGAATTGGCTGGCTCTTTTATTTTACTGACACTGTAGTCTAAGCTGCTTCTTTCTTCGACCAAAATTGTAAGGCATAATGCATTCACAAATGAAAACCAGTAACTTGTTTAGCTGCATAAATGAGGTCCCTCTATGACTGGCAAGAATTTTTACAGTACCCATATCTTATGGCTGAGGTATCCCAGAGGACACAGGTCAATTGAATGCCTACAAGCTCTGAGCCAATGGTATTATCATAAACCACAGAGAAAGTCTTGATAATGGCACAAAAGTTCGGATTGGCTTCTCTGCCATAGAACTAAAATACTGGAACAGTATTCTCCATAACTGGCTATTATTCCTAATAAAGATGCCAAATAGGATGACTTCTATAAGAAACATAGCCTGTGCCGTGATCTGTCGAAACCTTACAATCTCAAAGTGAGAAGGAAATGCTGCACTTCACATCATCCTACTGTATGTGATGATCAACAGTATCTTCATAGGCCAACATCAACTCAGCTGACCTGTTGGTGGTTCCAGATGAGTCTGCCATATATGGTAAAGACTGCAATATGTGTAGCTGCAGAGGCTAAGAGGACTTATAGATGCATGCAGTGAAAACAGAAACTAAACCTCGCTGGCAAGAGGATTGCGAGTCAGCTCCTTGATCCCATGTAAAATCCTCTTCATGTGACCTACCTTCGCCACACCCAGGTCCTGGAAAAAAGAAAGGTATTCATTCACAGGTCACAAAGGAGCAAGGCAGCCAAATACAGTCTATGGACAATTAAGTCATTCAGAGGAAATCAGAGATGTCCATGTATTCTGTAGCAATAACAGTTAATAATTTCAACTAATTATACAAACAGGGCAGCATTTTTGAAGGCATTTACACGGGTAACTGCTTTAGCTACCCGTATAAGTGACTTATCCTGGATTTTCCAAGGGCACCTCTACACGGGTAGTGCTTTTGGAAAATCCTGGATAAGTCCCCAACGCGCCCAGATGCTACGCGATTAGCATCGGGCGTGTTGGAGGAGTTCTGGGGCGGAGGTTAAGGGCTAAACAGGTAGCAGCGATTTTCGATGCTACCCGCTTAGCCCTCTGTGCCTTAAAGATAGGCAAGGTTTTTCCTTGCCTATCTTTCAAGAGCAGGGGCTAAGCGGGTAGCATCGAAAATCGCTGCTACCCATTTAGCCTCGACAGCTGCCAACGCATCCAGCCAAACCCGGATTTTCACTTCCGTCACCACGGAAATGAAAATCCGGGTTAAGCGGGTCGGTGGGCAGGCTATGCGCCAACACAGCGCATAGCCTGCCTGAAAATCGGGCCCACAGTCAGTAAAACACAAAACGAATCACACATAGGACTCAACTCATCACAGATACAAAAGGCCCAAAACAAAGCTGCAAAGTCTTACCTAGTAGGAGTTCATCTCATTTATGGACAAGCACTGCCACTCATGTCTTATCACAGGCCTGAAGCTCTCTTGCAAAGTCCTGTTCATTCTGATGTCATTTTTGGATTAGATTTCACAGAATTTTACTTGAATACTGTTAACTGTTCTGTCACTGACTTTATACAACAGGATGCACTCAGGCCTGTGACACCACTTACAGTGAAGTTAAATATCACTAAAAATAGACTCTAATTAATTACACACATACTACTACCATGGAGGCAAAGAAGGCAATTACTAAAATAGCAAGAATGTCAGAGAAGCAAAAATGCATTGTCTGTAGCTGAATGCAAGGTAATAGCCAGACAAAAGAATTACCACAACATGCGGTCATGTTTAGCCACAAAAGGACAGATAAAAAGAAAATGAAACTAATGTGAACAATTAAATATAAGGTGACAGTTTACTTACCAGATAATGTCCTTTCCTTGAGTCCTGCTAGACCAGTCCAGGCAAGTGGGTTATGTCCCCCTACCAGCAGAGGTGGAGACAGAGAAAACAATCTAGGTGGAGACAGAGAAAACAATCTAGGTGGTTTCTTATGACCTTATCCTGCAACCATATCTGAGGCAGCTAGGGGCATACTTCCTCAGTACTTACCCAGGACCAACAGTCCAAGGAACCTTATATACAGACTGCTCTTAGGATAGAAGGTTTGCCAAGAGGAATATACTGTAGCTCGCAGGGCCAAACCACAGAAAGTAGCAGATCATAACAGATCATACCAGATCAATGCAAAGCAGAACAGATCACAGGGCAGATCCTGGACTGGCCTAGCAGGACTCAAGTTAAGGCACTATCTGGCAAGTAAAATGTCACCTTCCATATCATCCTGCTAGGCCAGTCCAGACAAATGGGACATTCAAAGCTACGCCTCCATTGGACAGGAAGAAGCCACAGCAGCCTCCAAGATCTCTGCAGCTAAGGCCATGTCTGCCTGAGTGTGAATATCCAAACGGTAATGCTTGACAAAGGTAGAAAGTGATGACCATGCTGCCACCTAAAAAATGACTATGGGAGTGACCGAGCTATGCTCTGCCTAGGAGGAAGCCTGAGCTTGTGTGGAATGTGCACGCAAACATTCTGGAACTGGCCAGTTCTGCAACAGATGGGCCAAGGCTATCATCACCTTTATCCAGCTGCCCAAGATAGACTTTGTGGCTGCTTCGCCCCTTACATGAGCCTGCCAAAAGGACAAAAAGAGTCTGTCTGACTTTCAGAAGAAGTTAGTGACCCTTGGGTACCAGGGAAGCATCCTCCTAATGTCCACCAGGCAAAGGCACTTATCGTTCCCCTGGCACTATTCCTTTGAGAATGAAGGCAAACAGATCAACTGAATGAAGTGGAAAAATGTCACCACTTTAGCAAGAAAGGGGTTGTAAATACACGGCCTCTTCCAAAAATGGCAGCCTTAAAAGACACATCCTCGAGCGTAGTCCTCCTCAAGGTCTCAGCCATTAAGGTCCAAAGAACCAAACTGAGATCCCAAGAAGGAACAACAGATCTCAGTGGAGGACACAGGTGTTTAACTCCCCATCAGAAATAGGCCACATCCAGGTGAGAGGCCACTGAGCGCCCTGCCACCAGTTCTCTAAAACAAGACAAGGCTGCCACCTGAACCTTTAGTGAACTGAGAGAGAGGCCCTTGTCAAATCCATCTTGAAAGAAGGAGAGCAGAGCTGGCGAGTTGACCTCATGAGGACTGACTTGATACTCATGCCACCAGCACTCAAAATGGCACCAAACATGCACATAGGCTCCACTTCTCTTTTTATTTTCAGAAGAGTAGAATGCACAGCAGAATAGCCCTTATGTGCTAAACATCACCTCTAAGCTGTAAGCAAGAAGTGAACCAGATCATCTAACAGGACAAGCTCTTGCCTCAAGAGTCCCTGAGCCAATGGGAAGTGTAGGGGGGGGGCCACAGCTGGAGGTGCAGCAGATCCACATACTATGGCCTCCTCAGCCAATTCGTGCTACCAGAACTGCTGGACTGATGGTGCTCTACATGATGAAGCATTCGCCCTACAAGAGGCCACAGAGGAAACATAACAGCAGAACCTGCCTTGGCGCAGTGGTTGAAGAACCTTTGCACTTCGGCATTAGCCAGGGTCACTATCAGATCCATCTTGCATTGACCGCAAGTGTCCAAAATTCTCTGGAACCCCATTTGGTTCAATTCTCACTCTCCGCAATCAAAGGCGAGCTGACTCAGATAGACCGCAATATGCTGCACTGAGAGGGCAGTGAGATTCTGCTCTACCCAGAACAGGAGGGTAATTTCCAAGGAAACCACGGAATTGCTCGCACCCCCTTACCTGTTGACATGGGCCACCACCATGGTGCTGTCCAAGACGATTCGAACTGCCTTGCCTCAGACCAAGCTCTGGAGATGCAAGTGAGCCAAGTGAATGGCCCTTGTCTCCAGCCATCTCTCATTTATTCCAGTGACCATGGGCTTTCTGCACCTCACAATGGGCTCCCCAGCTGAGCAAGCTGTCATCAGGAGAATTCACTGGAGATCATACAGGGGAAGGTACTTTAACAGGTGAACCATGCTGCTCCCATCATTGCAGGCTGGCCACTACCGATGGGAGAAGTCCTGTGAACAAGGAGACCAATGGGAAAGTAAGGATTTTTGCAGTGGTCTCATGGGTGCTTGCTCTCAGGGGATCATCTCAATCACTGTCACTATCAACCCCAGGAGCTGAAGCTAGTCCCATACCTTGGGAATCTGCTGCTTTCAAAAAGCCATCAGCTGAGACAGCAGCTTCTCCGCTTTCTTCTTGGGCAGGAAAACCCTTTCTTAGTGGGTGTCAAACCATACCCCAAGATATTCTAGCGAATGGATAGGCTCCAGATAGCTTCTGTCATAGCTGATCACCTAGCTCAGACTTTCCATAAACTCCACCACTCGGACTGATGCCTAAAGAGCCTCCAAACATGACCCATATAAATTAGTTGTTCAGATAAGGATGAACACAAATCCCTTTGACAACCATTATCTTAGTAAATGTCCTCAGTGAGGTGGAGAGACTGAAGGCTAGAGCAACAAAAGTGCAAGCCAAGAACAGAAGCACAGGAAGTGCTGCCAATCCTCGCGAATGGAAATGCAGAAATAGGTTTTGGATAAATCCAGAGATGCAAGAAACTCCCCTCACCAGACCGCTCAGATGATTGACCTCAATGTCTCTGTGTGGAAGCGAAAGGCCCATAAGTGAACACTGATGGCCTTGAGATACAAGATCAGGCGGAACAACTCGTTCTTTTGTTGACACAACAAAGTAAAGGGAATACTAGGCCTTGCCTCCCATGGCAGATGGCACCAACATGCCAGTCTAGAGAGTGAGCTGTCTCTCCAGGGTAGTTTGAATTTATGGCTCTCCCGGCTGCAAACCTGCATGGAGACATCAGAAAGACATCTGGGATGGGATCCTTGCATTCAGTGCAAGGCCATACTGAATGATGTTGAACATCCACAGGTCCGAGATCATATGGATCCATTCCCGGAAGAAGTGATGGCGTTGACTACCTATGGGAGGGTACCCTGAAATAGGCCACCAACCCACCATAGCATCTGATGGGAGAACCCATATGTGGAGGAGGAGGAGGTCTTGCAGGGCACACCAGCCCTGTAAAAAGACAGAGTATGGGAACAAGAGCTGGATGGAGGAAGAATGGCCTCCCCGGGTGCTACTTCCAAGAGACTTGAAAACTCCAGGAATCCTGGTAGCAGGAGAGAGGAGAACATAACACAGAGGAGGGGCCGTGCTCTTTATGTCTATCCTCCAGAAGATGAGGAGGTTTGGATGACTCTAGCTTCTTGACTAGCTTCTCCAAATCATCCTGAAACACAAGTTTCTTCTAGAAAGGAAGCTTAGATAATCAGGACTTGGATGCTATGTCCGCTGCCCAATGGTGAAGTCAAAGCTAGCGATGTGCCACTACAGAAAATGCAATATCATGGGTCGCTAGGCGGAACAGATCATACATGGCTGTCTGATTAGAAGGCTGCTGCTAACTCCAGAAGCAGCAAAGTGTTATCCTAAGGGAGGCTGCCGAAAAACGGACTCTTCAGGAAGGTTTCAACCTTGCAATCCACTTGGTCTTTGAGGGCTGCATCACCCTCCACCGGGATGGTAGTGGCGTATTTAGTGACGGCTGTCACCTGTGCATCCACCTGGGGTAACCAAAGCTAGGCAGCAAGGTCCTTCTGAGGGACAGTGTAGGATCTACTGAAGACCATTCAACAGGGTGTCAGTTAAGTCCAATTGCATGCAAATCATGCTCCTAAGAACCTCTGGTAAAAGAAACACCTTGGTTTTCAAACTCCTCGTGACAGGGAATGCACTTGTGGCTCCTGCTTCGCCGAGGCAGCATCTGACAGTCTCAGGACAGAGGACACCTGATCAATCAGTGCTGACAGCTCTCCTCTCCAAACCCAATAGATGAAGATAGATTCATCTCGGTAATCTGGCATAAAGGCTCACCTTCACACATGGAGTCGCTATCAGATTTCCCAAGAGAGGATCCTGAATACAGAAGAGATGATCCAAGTCCCCAGAATCCATTCTCTCCTAGGGACATTTCTATGGAGGAGCCACTGCAGGACTTTGCCTGCCTTGTGAAGGGCCTTCCTCTGAGCAAGAGGATTAGAGCAAGAGCCACCTGAGGCCGCTTGATCCAAAGTCTCAGAGAAGCAGAACTTCTGTGTACTGGAGAAGGTGGTGCAGAAACAGCATGCGCTCACGCCATGCATTGAAAGTGCACAAATACTGCACATAGCAGTATGCGCAGCGTGTACCCACAGCACAAGCATGGGGTGGGAATCGGCGGGAAAAAAAACTGCATTTAACCAATGGTTCTGGCTGAACTGGTCTCAGAACCAACAATCAAACTGCCCAGTGGATAAGGTTGGAGGTCCCCACAAATAACTTTCCTTAAGCAGAGAAACAAAGATTTTGTACAGAAAACAGGAACTTAAATCTGGTACTCACCGCTGTGGAGCCCCAAGCAGCCACAGTGCCTAACTCAAAGCTACTTCCAAGGCCTGCAGGCACATATCTCTGAAGATCTTCATTCACATCTTTGAGGAAGAGCTGAGGGGAGGAGGAGGGAAAGGGGGCACCAAAGATTTCTTAAGGGTTCTAATCCAGGAATTCTGGTTTTCAACCAGCCCTTAACAGGATAAGGGCAGGGAACTGAACAGACACCCCTCCTCTTTTGGTAAACCCAGGAGGGCACCAGTTTCAAGGGTGACCCAAATAAGGAAGTTGCCCCTAAAAGCGGTTACTCAAGAGCTAAATCAAATTCTCCTCAAAGCTTAACAGAACTTCTCAGATGCTGATCACAGAAATACTGAACAAGTATGCCTCTAGCTGCCTCAGGATGAGGTCATAAGAAACCTCTAGATATTTTCTGTCTCCACCTCTGCTGATAGGGGAACACAATTTACTTGCTGGATTGACCTAGTAGGACAATATGGAAGGCTAGTACAATGCACAAAGCATTAAAGGTGACCAGTATCATAAAAAATGTGGTCAAGAACAACTATGGCGAAAGCTAACCATGATTAGTGACCATTGGTGTTAGAGACAACAAACGTCATGGTCAAGTATGAACAACTACCATGAAACACACAACCAGGCACATAATCATTTTATCACAAAATAAACAGGAACATGCGCAACAAGTCAAATTTAAGATGGTCACTATTACGCCCTGTCAGTCTCTAATATATCTTAGCTACCACACATCCACAATTACAATCAGCTGTGAAAAAACAAACTATGAATGTGATCGGCTAAAAAACAAAATTGCATGCGCTCACATGCCCAGCCACAAAGCAGTCAATATTGTTTCTTAGTCACAAAGCAGGGTGCAGTTACAGGTTACAGAAAGAAAGTCTGGTGATGACAAAGATTTGACAAAGAGAATTTTGTAAAGACTCATTTCTCAGTTTCTCTCAAAACACGTTGTGTTTTTTTGCCATATTGTTCTATTTCAGCAATCTCATGACATTGCATGGATAGCATGACAACATATTTTGTTCTCCTTTATCATAAAGCTATATGGAATATCTCTGGAATGCATCTTATAAGGCTGAGCAGGAGGCCAATCCCATTGCTGTGTTACAGTAGCCAAGAATGGACCATTCTTACTCTCCTGTTCCTGCATCCCAACCTTCTGGTTCTCAAAACACGACAAGTTTAAGCAGCGCCCATCCTTTCCTGGCTTCTTAACCGATTTAAGACCTATTAAATGCTTTCCAAACCTCATAGCCTTATTTAATCTCTCCTCAAATCTTGCAATTTCATTATTTATTTGCCATACTTCCCTCTCCTGATACTCCCTCAACTCTTCCACTAATACGCCTGAAAATCAAATTGTTATAAGTTCTAAAGGATTTGAGTTTTAATTCACTTCAGTTTATAAAATGTGTTTATGCATGTTATACAGGTGGGATGCTCAATGTCATGTGACTAATGACAAATAAGAATATAGTTCAACAGCACTATCTACCCCGAATTACAGTCTCCAGGCCCGTTTATGCAATGGGTGGTATATCTAACACCATCCCTTAGCTAGACAGCTATTAACAAGTTACTGTAAGCAAATTACAGTCTTCTATAAATTATAAAACAATTGAGTAATTTCAATTAGACAAACATGAGGAAGGTGCAAAGCATAAAAGTAGGTAATGAATTCAGAAAGAAAATGACACTGAAACCATATGCGTATGCTGACAAGAGGAAGAGGAGAACTAATTGGGAAGGTGAGTTACCTGCCTGTGGTTTTCTCAGCAGAGTATCTCAAAACAAACACAATGAGTTACATACCCTGTGATATGGAACGTCTCTCAAGCTCCAGAACTTTTTCCTTTACTTTTTGTGCCATTATATAGTTAGAGCTACTAGAAATGTATTACCTCCGTTTTTTTAAAGGTAGGTAATGGACAATTTCTAAGAGAGAAGAGAGATGAGTTTTATGAGTGTAGTGGAATACTCTTATCATTGGAAAACAGTTACTGCAGGAGAGCAATTATCTTCTCACACTTCTAACAGTCACAACAGAAGAGATAAGCTGAAGGAGAGTGCTAACTAGATACAAAAGAAAAATTTAACAGAATTCTTGAGTTTTTAAAAATATTTTTTTAATGAGAGAAATGCAGTTAATTCTGAAGGCGCATCAGTAAAAATAGGCCATAGGCAGGATAGGAGTTGGCCATTATTTAGAGAACAACCTCTAAATCACCTGAAAGTCCAACATGAGTCCTAGGCAGGTCTTTAGACAACAGTTTTGGTGAAAGTGCAGATATACCATTTTTCATGTCTTCAGTTTTACATCATGGCAAGCTTCACCATCAAAGCAGAAGGTGACTATGTTGCTAATTAGTCTCAGCTAGGTCTCCATGAATAAGAACAGAGGAGGGTTGCCAATACCCTCATCATCTAACAACATCTGCTTGATGAGAAGCTTCCTAAAGCATAAAATGGAGAAATCAGATATTGTCTATTTACTCACAAAAAGGATGGACTCAGAAAGAATAAAAAACAGGCCGAACTTTCAAAAATATTTTATTTTGCTCCAAATAAAGACAAGTTCCCTGGTAGTTCAACTTTGGATGAGAAACATCTGCCATTGTAAGAGCAACAATAAAGCAGAATAGACCGGTAAGATATAATTATGATACCAGCTTAGGTAAACACTTTAAATGCATGCGGAGCACCATATTCTCTTGGTAAACTTTAGTCTGGACTTGAAGGTCACTATTAGGGTCTGATATACTAAAGGGTTTTTCCTATTTTTGTCTATAGTAAAATTCTTAGTACATAGGAGTTAAGTGACCACCAAAAAAATACAACATTGTAGGTCAGATACTTAATTGCACAAGAACTGAATGGATCAAAAGTAGCTTCTATCAGCCTGATTGGATAGTAGATGAAAGCCTAAGTAAATACATAAATAAAACAAGACCTCCGATAACCATTATCACCCGTTGGACAGAATCTGTTTTTAGTTTCCACAGAGTTGTGCAAACCATCAAGGATAAATGGACTCTCTTTGGAATTAAACTTTAAAATAAAGATAATATAACTAGAAAAGAAAAAGAAGAAGAAAAAAAATCTTCTGTTAAAGGTACTGTGGGGACAACAGAGGTCAGAAGATAAGCTTTTCTGAAAACGGCAAAAAGCCACGAGGTACTGGTTTCTTATAGTTGGAAAACCACTTAATGGCACAAGATCTTAAAGAACTGGAGACACAGGACCATGATACACCAGTGCAGTTCACTGTTTAGCACAAGCAGTTTCTTCCTCCTCTCTCAGGGCTTCCAGCTCAATTGGAACTGGCTCTGTTATACAACACTAAAAACCCGCATTTGCAACTGCCTAGAGAATGAATATCACCGCTAACCAGATCGCCCTGTCTCTGTCAATAGACATCCCAGTACAAACTGGATAATGTCACTGTGTTCAGAAGGGAGATACTCAGCGGCATCATGATCAATATCTACCTACCTATCTATCTATCTAACATTTATAAAGCGCTTCAAACGTACGAAGCGCTGTACATACATGAAGAAAAGACAGTCCTTGCTCATCAGAGCTCACAATCTAGTCAAGAAGAACACAAAATACAAATACAATCAAGTATACAATAAACAAGAAGAGCAAAAACAAGAATCAAGAACAGAAAGCAATAGAGAAGAGATGGGTTTTCAATCTGGACTTGAAGAGGTCCAGAGAGGGCGCATTGTGCACACAGAGATATATTGTTCCAGGCAAAGGGTGCAGCCAGGTGAAAGGAGCGAAGTCTAGAATTAGCAGTACGAGTGGAGGGCATAGATAGACAAAGGCTGTTTGAAGAGCGAAGAATGCGAGAGGGGATGTAAGGAGAGATAAGAGATGATAGGTAGTGGGGGGCTGAAGAGTGAATGCATTTATAGGTCAAGAGGAGGAGTCTGAATTGGATCCGGAAGCGGATGGGAAGCCAATGAAGGGACTTTAGAAGAGGAGTGACATGGGAAAAGCGATGCTGACGGAAAATTAGTCGAGCAGTAGAATGTTGAATAGATTGAAGGGGAAAGAGATGGTTTGCGGGAAGGCCAGCAAGGAGAATATTGCAGTAATCAAGACGGGAGGTGATCAAGGAGTGGACAATCATTTTAGTAGTGTCATCAGAAAGGAAGGGGCGAATTTTGTTAATGTTATAAAGGAAGAAACGGCAAGTCTTAGCTACGAGTTGGATATGAGTGGAGAAAGAGAGAAAGGAGTCAAAGATAACACCCAGGTTACGGGCCGAAGAGACAGGAAGGATTAGAGAGTTATCCACAGAGACCGAGAAAGGGGGTAGAGGAGGGGAGGCATTGGGGGAAAGATAAGGAGTTCAGTCTTAGGCATATTTAATTTCAAGCAGTGGTGAGACATTCAAGTAGCAATGTCTGAAATGCAAACAGTGATCTTGTCTTGGATTGCTGGAGAGATATCAGGTGAAGAGAGGTAGATTTGAGAGTCATTAGCATAGAGATGGTAATGAAAGCCATGGGAAAAGATAAGAGCACCAAGAGATTGGGTATAGAGAGAGAAGAGGAGCGGTCCCAGGACAGAACCCCGGGGAACACCAACTGGGAGCGGGGTGGCAGAGGAGGAGGAGCCACCAGAACACACACTAAAAGAGCGATGGGAAAGATAAGAGGAGAACCAAGACAGTACAGAACCTCTAAAGCCGAGTGATGACAGGGTGATAAGAAGGCCGAGTGATGACAGGGTGATAAGAAGGTGGTTGTGGTCAACAGTGTCAAAAGCAGCAGAAAGATCAAGAAGGATGAGAACAGAATAAAGACCTTTGGATTTTGCTAGGAACAAGTCATTTGATACTTTAGTGAGAGCTGTTTCAGTGGAGTGCAAGGGACGGAAGCCGGACTGTAAAGGATCAAGAAGGGCATGAGACGAAAGGAAATCGAGAAAGTGAAGGTGGACAGCATGGCTCAAGTAGTTTAGCGATAAAGGGAAGGAGAGGGATGGGTCGATAGTTAGACGGACAGGTTGGATCGAGTGAGGGTTTCTTGAGGAGGGGTGTGACTATGGCATGCTTGAAGTAAGTAGGGAAGGTAGCAGTGGAGAGGGATAGGTTGAGGATATGAGAAATGGAAGGGACAATAGAGGATGAGATGAGGCATAAGAGAAGGGTGGGGATGGGGTTGGAGGAGCAAGTGGTGGGTTTGGAGGAAGAAAGGAGTGCTGTTTCATCATCAGAGACCCCAGGGAAGGAGGAGGGTAGCAGAAGTTAGTGGGGAGAGATGGGAGAAAGGTGAGGTAGAAGGGGTAATGAGGAAATGGAGGGTAATCTTATGGATTTTGTCATGGAAGAAATCAGCTAGTGTTTGGGCAGGAAGAGAGGGAGGGATCAGCGGTGGAGGCACATTGAGGAGAGAATTGAGAGTATTAAAGAGACGATGAGGATCAGAGGTGAAAGAGTTAGTCAGATGGGTGAAGTAGGCTTGTTTGGCAAGTGCTATGGCTGATTGGAATAAGAAAAGCATAAATTTAAAGTGAAGGTGGTCAGCACGGCAGCGGGATTTAAGCCAAAGACGCTCAGTAGAGTGGGAACAGGAACGCAAATATCGGGCAGTGGGTGTGAGCCAGGGCTGGGGAGAAGAATATCTTACAGGGCGTGGGGTAAGGGGAGCAAGAGTATCCAGGGCAGAGGAGAGTGCAAAGTTATAGGATGTCACAGCCTCATCAACAGATTCGGATAACAGAGAGGAGGAAAGGGGAGAAGAAAGAGAGGAGGAAAGGGGAGAAGAAAGAGAGGAGGAGAGGGCTAAGGGATCAATAGCAAGAACGTTTCTGAAAAGATTAGTGACGACAGGACGAGGCTGAGATGGGGGATGATCAATAAGGCTCATGTGGTTAGCGGGTGCTATTAACCACATGAATCCCACTAAACATTAGCCACTTATGATATATGAACTGAACACTAAAGGCTTATACCTGTATACTATAGACCACTGGGATCCTAAACTGACCATGCATGAGTAATCTGGCAATTCTGGTTTACCTCTGCCGATTTCGGTCTGTTAGCTGGGTTGCCAGGAGTCAGCATTGACTCAACAGCAAACTAGTTCTGCCCACCAGTTTAGAACATTTGAGTATGTGCTGTCCATTACAGGTGGCAGACCATGAAACATCGAAGCTATGCACCTAGGAAAGAACAACCCAAACTATGGTTACAAGATGCAAGGTTTCACATTAGGAGCCACCACCCAGGAAAAAGATTTAGGCGTCGTCATGGATAACACGTTGAAACCCTCCGCCCATTGCGCAGCAGCAGCCAAGAAGGCAAATAGGATGCTAGAAATCATAAGGAAAAGAATGGAGACTAAAACACAGGATATTATAATGCCTCTGTACCGTTCCATGGTGCAATCGCACCTTGAATATTGTGTGCAATTCAGGTCACCGTATCTTAAAAGGATATAGCGGAATTAGAAAAGATACAGAGAACTGCTACCAAAATAGTAAAGGGGATGGAAGGATACCCCTATGAGGAGAGGCTTAAAAGGTTAGGGCTCTTCAATCTGAAAAAGAGACGGCTGAGGGGAGATATGATAGAGGTCTATAAATTAATGAATGGAGTGGAACGGGTAAATGTAGATAGATTCTTTACTCCATCAAAAAGTAGCAAGACTAGGGAACGTGCAATGAAGTTACAGTGTAACCAGTTTAAGACTAACGAGAAAAAAATTTCAGTTAATGATTAATCAAACTCTGGAATTCATTACCAGAGGATGCAGTAAAAGCTGTTAGTGCAGCCGGCTTTAAAAGAGGTTTGGACAAGTTCCTGGAGGAAAAGTCCATAAGCCATTATTAAAGAGGACTCAGGTAATCCATTGCTTGCCCCAAAAGAAGCACAGGGACTGGAGGAACTTGTGTGTCTTTTTGGGAAACTGCTAGGTACTTGTTACCTGGATTAGCCACTGTTGGAAACAGGATACTGGGCTTGATGGACCTTGGCCTGACTCAGTATGGCATTTCTTATGTTCTTATCACCTCTTGTGAGATTTCAAACATTAGCACCCTGATATGCTGTTTTTGTTTTCATGATCCTCCAGATGAGAATCTTCCACAGCATTACACTATGGTGGGATATTAGTAGGACACTTGACAATAGTGATCATAATGCAATTAATTTTGAGATAATCACTAGAGGGACAATAATTTTAAAAAACTACTGCAGTAACAGTGAGGCTCTGAATGCTGAGTGCTTTGACACTGTCTAGATGGCATCTTAAGGCCGTGCTGTTCATACAGGCATTTGGTTCATAATCATAAGTGCAACCTGGTTGATTCAGATGGTCTTGAGGTTCCCGCAGTGACTCTGGATTTAATTATTTTTGTTTGTTTTATTAATGTTACATGTTATAATATTGTGTATTATTTCTGATATTACACTGTGACCCACCCAAAAATATATTGATAGGTGGGCTATAAATATTTTAAATTTTATATTTTTTGAAATAAACATATAACGTCAAAAGGGGAGACTACGACTAAATGAAGAAATTAGTTAAAAAGAAACTAAAAGGAGCTGTTACAAGGATTAAAAGTCTGTATGATGCATGAAAATTGTTAAAAAAATCACTGTAGGAGCCCAGATAAAATGTATTACACAATTTTAAAAAGGCTGAATGAAAAATGAGTGTCTGCCAAGGATGGCCAAATAGTGCTGAGAAAGAAGCTATTAAAGCTATTAAAAATGGGAAACGGTATCCACTGAGGAAGATAGGAAGGCACATAAGGTGAAATTTCACTTACCGTTAATTTCCTTTCCTGGAATACTGCTAGACCAGTCCAGACAAACGGGTTATGCACCCCTGCCAGCAGATCTTGGAGACAGAGAATTCCACCAGAGCTTTGATTGGGTGGAGTCTGGTGATATACAGCTATCCCTAGGGGTCCCTGTCAGTAACGTATAAAAGCAACTTAAACTTAACCGCACCCCGAGGGTCCTAAGGAACTATATACAAGGGAGCCGAAGGACTCCCCAGAACTGAAGTCAGCATGCACCAACGCACTCATGGATCGCCCATGGCGAGGCAGACTGAAAAGGAAGGACAGCGGTCGGCGGCTGCCCAGCGCCAGCAGCAGTGCACCATACAGCAGGGCGGGTCCTGGACTGGTCTAGCAGTATTCCAGGAAAGGAAATTAACGGTAAGTGAAATTTCACCTTCCAAGTCATACTGCTAGACCAGTCCAGACAAACGGGCAGTACCCAAGCTACCTGCTCTCAAGGGGGGGTCAAGGCCGCCGACAGTACTGCAGCTCCAAAGCAGCCGTCCTGACGAGCCTGAACGTCCAACCTATAGTGACGTACAAAGGTGGACAGCGAAGACCAAGTCGCCGCTCGACAAATATCCAGCGGAGCCACAAGAGACCGCTCGGCCCACGAAGCCGCTTGTGTTCGAGTAGAATGAGCACGGAGCACCACCGGAACCAGCTTCCCCCGAAGAATGTAAGCTGCTTCAATGGCCCCTCGGAGCCACCTAGAAATTGTAGACTTAGAGGCCGCGGAGCCCCGACGAGGTCCCGCAAACAGGACGAAAAAATGATCAGACGTACGAAACGAGTTTGTGACCTTCAGGTATTGGAAAAGCACTCTCTTAAGGTCCACCGCCCGTAACGGAGACCGACTACTCTCACACTGAGCACTGGAAAAGGCTGGTAGGAAGAGAGGCTGGTTCACATGGAACGGCGTCAGCACCTTTGGCAAAAAAGAAGGAACAGTGCGAAGAGACACACCTTCCGCTGAGAAAGAGAGATAGGGATCACGACAGGAGAGAGCCTGCAATTCGGAAATACGGCGCGCCGACGTAATAGCCACTAAGAACACCGTCTTCAGAGTCAAATCTTTGAGCGAACAGGCCTTCAGGGGCTCAAAGGGAGGAGCAACGAGAGCCTGAAGAACGAGAGCAAGATCCCACGTAGGCACCAGCGGACGCAGCAGAGGCCTTAAAGACTTAACCCCGCGAAGGAAGTGAGACACGTCCGCATGCGAAGCTAGCGAACGCCACGCTATGCGCCCACGAAAACAAGTCAATGCAGCAACCTGCACTCGCAAGGAACCTAGCGCCAAACCTTTGTCCACTCCGGACTGGAGAAAGGCCAAGATATCCGGGATACCGGCACGCCAGGGAGATAAGCTACGCTGGGAACACCAACGGTGAAAAAGTCGCCAGACTCTAGCGTAGGCCATGGACGTGGACGTCCTCCGCGCTTTAAGCAGAGTAGCGACCACACTAGGCGAATAGCCCTTGCGTACTAACTTGCGGCGTTCAATAGCCAAGCCGTAAGCGAGTATGGAGCCGGGTCTTCCATTTCCACCGGCCCCTGAGTCAGGAGACCGGGAAAGGCTCCGAGATGGAGTGGCGACTCTCGAGACAGTCGGACTAGATCCGCATACCACGGCCGGCGAGGCCAATCGGGAGCCACCAAGATCACTGGACCGCGATGCTCTCGGAGTCGTTGGAGAATCTTGCCTATCATGGACCACGGAGGAAAGACATACAGAAGAAGGTGTGCCGGCCACGGCTGAGAGAGAGCATCGATTCCGCACGACCCCTCTTCCCTCCAACGGCTGAAGTACAAGGGCGCCTTGGCATTCTGCGCTGTGGCCATGAGATCCATCGCCGGCAGCCCCCATAGTTGAACAATGGAACGAAACGTTTCCGGCTGCAGGGACCACTCCCCGGGATCCAGGGAGTGCCGGCTGAGAAAATCGGCTTTCACATTGTCCACGCCGGCGATGTGTTGCGCCGAGAGAGCCAGAAGATGCTCCTCCGCCCACGGGAGGAGCAAGCGCAGTTCCTGGGAGACTCCCGGACACTTCGTACCGCCCTGGCAGTTGAGGTAAGCCACCGTCGTGGCGTTGTTGGACAACATCCGAACTGCACGGCGCCGCAGAAGCGGCTGGAACTGAATCAGAGCCAAACGCACCGCGCGCGTCTCGAGACGATTGATGGACCAACGGGCTTCGCGAGGAGACCAAACCCCCTGCGCTGAAGTGGAGCCGCAATGAGCCCCCCAACCGGAGAGGCTGGCGTCCGTCGTAAGCAGTAGCCAGCGCGGAGACTCTAGAGACACTCCCCGAAGAAGATCGCGTGCCCGAAGCCACCAAAGAAGGTCGTGGCGCACTTGCGAAGGCAGAGATAAGCGAACCTGATAATCCTCCGAAACCGGCGACCAACGAGACAGAAGCGCCGCCTGTAAGCTGCGCATGTGCGCTCTCGCCCACGGGACTAGATCTATCATAGCTGCCATGGACCCCAACAGTTGCAGGTAGTCCCACGTCCGAGGTGCCGCTTGGTCCAAGAAGCGGTGAAGCTGAAGAGAGATCTTCTGAACCCGCTCCTGCGTTAGAAAGACGCGTTCCTGACGAGTGTCGAACCGCGCTCCGAGAAAGTCCAGAACCTGAGTCGGTCGAAAACTGCTTTTTGCGCGGTTGATCACCCAACCGAGCTGTTCCAAGAAGAGGACCACACGAGCGACGGTCTCGCGAGCTTCGGACCGGGAGTCGGCCCGGATAAGCCAGTCGTCGAGATAGGGATGAACCCGTATGCCCTGCTTGCGCAAGGCCGCCGCCACGACAATCATGATCTTGGAAAAAGTCCGCGGAGCCGTCGCCAACCCGAAGGGCATAGCGCGAAATTGAAAATGCTGACCCAGCACCGAGAACCGGAGATACCGCTGATGGTCGGCCCGGATTGGTACATGAAAGTAGGCCTCTGCTAAATCGAGAGACGCCAGGAACTCGCCCTTGCGCACGGCTTGAATCACCGAGCGAAGGGTCTCCATGCGAAAATGAGGAACGCGAAGGTCGCAGTTCACGCCCTTGAGATCCAGGATAGGACGGAAGGACCCATCTTTCTTGGGCACCACGAAATAGATGGAGTAGCGACCTCGACCTCCTTCGCAAGGAGGCACAGGGCAAATGGCGTTCAAGGACAGAAGGTGCCGAAGGGTCTCGTGGATGACACGCCGCTTCTCGGGGGAGGCTGCTGGAGAGACGACAAAGGTTTCTGGGATGGGTCGAGCGCACTCGAGAGAATAACCCCGAGAAATACTGTCGAGCACCCAATGATCGGTGGTGATGCGTGCCCACTCCTGAGCGAACAAGGCCAACCGACCCCCTATCGGCGGACCCGTCCCGAGTGGGCTTCCCGCCCCGTCAGCGGGAGGAGCGCCCGGCTGCGGAGAACTTCCCTGCGGAGGAGGAAGGCTCCGCGCCCCTATGGGCTCCTCGAAAGGACTGCGACCGCGCCCCATAGCGATTGGCCGGAGCAGCCCCCTGGGAGGTTTTAAAAGAGCGAAACCTCCGGGTGTCCCGAGCCCGGGAATAGCGCCGAAAATTCTGTGACCATGACGAACGGCGATAGGACGCCTTAGGTCTGTCCTCCGGCAAGCGTTGAGGCTTAACTTCCCCCAGGTCCTTCACTAGCTTATCGAGCTCCTCGCCAAAGAGAAGGCGACCCTTAAAGGGCAACTTAGAAAGCCTTGCCTTGGATACCACATCCGCCGCCCATTGGCGGAGCCACAGCCACCGCCTAGTCACCGTGAAGGCAGCCAGCGAGCGAGCCGAAAGGCGCAACAAGTCATAGAAGGAATCCGCGATAAATGCCGTAGCCGACTCGAGGCGGGTGTGGGACGGGTCCTCCGGCAACCTCTGAAGCCAGCGGAGCAATGCCAGCGCCGTCAAGCCCCCGCACACCGACGCCTGGAGAGCTAGGGACGACGAAGCAAAGGCGGTCCTGAGAAGATTTTCCACCTTACGATCCTGCGAATCTTTAAGCGCTGCTCCGCCCTCCACCGGGATGGTGGTGTGCTTCGTCACTCCCGTGACTAAGGCATCCACCTTAGGGTATGCCAGCCACTGCTCTAGAGCTTCAGGAGACCAGACATAAAGCTGATTAAGCCGACGAGAGTTACGCAGCGGCACATCAGGGGAATCCCACTCCCTGGAAACCATCTGCTGCAACTCCGGAGGAAAGGGGAAGGATTTGGAGGGCTTGCGAATGCCCTGCAAAATAGGATCAGCCTGGGATTGACCCGGAGCCGTCTGGGGCTCTTCCAAAGTCGTAAGACGGAGCGCATCGGACACCTGGGCAATCAGGGCAGACAACTCTTCCTTCCTGAAAAGCCGAATGTCTTGGGAATCGTCCTGGGTAGGCAAGGACGAATCTGAGGGCGAAAATTCACCATCTTCCCGATCCGAGGAAGCCGCAGAGTCCTCTTCCGACGCTCTGTCCTCAGGGCAGCTGAAAACCTCTTCAGGAAGAAATTGAGATGCTCTGAGGGAGCGGGACTTTTTATGTCCTGCAGCAGTCTGTTTCTGCATGCCTGCAGAAGGCAGAGAAGTGCTCCCCGGAGCTATAGGCAGATGCGCAGTCCCTGTCACCGCAGACTCCGCTCGCCAAAGGGACCACGCCTGGCGAAAAAGGGAAAGGAGATGTTCCTCAGATGGCAGTGCTGCCGGAGTGGACAGCGGTGGAATCTGAGGCTGCGGGAGAGGCTGCCCGTGGCTCCACAGGCAGCAGGGAAGGCAGCTGACCATCCACAACAGGTAGAGGAAAAACTGAAGAGTCTGAAGGCAAAACAGCAGCCGAGGATTCGCCCGGGTGAGACAAGCAAGCAGTGCACAGGTGATTCTGGAGGTCTTTGTGCTTTTTCTGACACCCCAGGCAGCGTTGGCCCGAAGAAGGCATAATGAAAGATAAATCCTGCCCTTCAGTACAAGACAGGAAAAAAAAAAAAAGATGCTCTCACACTCTGCTGAAAACTGTTGTCCCTGTCTTAGGAAAAATCTCCTTTTATTTATTTATTTATATACATTTTTTTAACACCACAGGAAAGACAACAACACTCCCAGCATCCAGCTAGGAATCTGTGGAAAAAACGAGCAGTAGGAAAGCTGCCATGAAGAATATATGCAGAGGAGAGCAAGCTGGCTTCCCGCCAAAAAACGGAGGTTTTCAGTGATTCAAAATGGCTGCCGGCAAAATAAAAGGAGTAAAAAAGAAGAAATTAAACCCCCAAAAATTCAAATAACCCCAGAAAAGAGTGAGGGAGGGCAGGGGGACACTGTCCACACCAGAAAATCACTGAAATTCATCAAAAACGGCACCAACAAAAATCGGGCTGCCAGGAAGCTGTCAGGCACTGAGAGGAGAGAGACAGAAGCTGTACTCACAATACCGATGGCGCAGGGAAGCCACAAAGCGCTGCACAAACCTCAGTCAGCTGCCTCACCACTAAAATTAGCCCCAGGGACTAGATTTTAGGAGGGTATCATCCAGCGAACTAGCTCACAGGACTAGTGCTGGGGAGCCTTCTCATCAGCGATCACCACTGTGAACAGGGGATCAGCTGGAAAACCTCTCCCTGGTGCCTAGAAATTAATCTGGCAACAACAGGGGGCAGAAGGAATCAAAGGAAATCCCAGATGTAAAGCAGATGAATTTTGAAGGAGTAAACCAAAAAAGCATCCAGATCTGCTGGAGACAGAAATACTGACAGGGACCCCTAGGGGTAGCTGTATATCACCAGACTCCACCCAATCAGAGCTCTGGTGGAATTCTCTGTCTCCAAGATCTGCTGGCAGGGGTGCATAACCCGTTTGTCTGGACTGGTCTAGCAGTAAGCACAGTTACTTACCTGTAACAGGTGATCTCTGGGAACAGCAGGAATTAGTCTTCACATATGGGTACGTCGGTACCGACGGAGCCTGCACGGGAATGCTGCCCAGCTTCCAATCAGAAAGCTTTTGGCAGCATCCCTCGCGCCTGCGCGCTGACTTCCCGCCTTCTCCAGAGCCACTCTTCAGTTGAGTTTCAAAGCTGAGACAAAGGCGAGGAGAGAAAGGAAGAAGATAAAGAGATGCAACTCCCAGGGGAGGTGGGAGGGTTGTGAAGACTAATTCCTGCTGTTCCCAGAGATCACCTGTTACAGGTAAGTAACTGTGCTATCTCCAGGAACAAGCAGGAATGAGTCTTCACATATGGGGACTCCCTAGCTAGGGATGCCAGGGGGAGATTCCATAAAAATGCAGAGGCCTCGGCCAGGGATGCATTTTGTCTCCAGGAATTCCCGGCATCCTTCGTGGGATGGAGGGCAGGAGTTGACAATAAAGGAGCTGTGAGGAAAGAAACAGCATAGCCAAGGACTATAGGGGAGAAGTCCTTGGTATATATGATAAGTAACATTAAGCACATTTAATGTACACTTAAAATATGCAGCTTACCTACAGAATCGTAGGAAGTCGAGAACATGATGGAGTCTACTGGATAAGCAGTGGCGGAATCTTCAAAGTGACCTCACAGCAGTGAGGATGAAGGTCCAGACCTGGAGGTAGCAGACGATCCAGGTGTCAACTGGGTAGGATTAGACGTCAGGTCTTCAATGGAAAGCTTTATGGGAAAAAGCTGAAAACTCCTTTAGGCATAAAGTCATTAACAATGAAGGCTAAAGGAAGAAGACTGACGGAGGTAGAGAACTAGCCCAGTCCTGGCGGGAAGAAGGGGAGTGGAAAAAAACCCCTATTCCCAAGGAGAACAGTTGTCTACTCAAGATAAAGATGTACACTATTTTTCCTAGCTGGCGAGAGATAGGAAAAAATATATTGAAGCTTGTTGCTTCAAGGACTTAAAGAAAAAATGGAAGATGTTAGCACCACAGTAGTTATTGGTGCCTAACAGTTCCTGCATCATAATATGGTATGCAAGTAGGGCGATAGACTGTCTAATCCCTCTAGAAGGTAAAACATTTAGTATAGACAGTAAGGGTTATAGTGTGTAAGACATATCAACCCTTGAGAAGCCCTCCAACCGACACATATATACACAGATATATATATATATATATATATATATATATATGTGGATGGAATATAAATATATATATATATATATGTATGGATATATACATATGTCCATATGTGTATATTAGGATATGGGTGGAGAAATGTATCAAAATAAATATATATATATATATATATATATGATATACAGAAATATATACACATTGGTGGGGCATGGAATTGCACCACCAGGGTAATGAGATAGGTATGTAGACATATATGGAGATGCTACATACAAGATAGAGATTGAAGATACATATCTACCACCCAGCCCCATAGTTGTATATGGGGAATATAAAAGAAAAGATTCTCTGCTCCACAAGAGGGTGAACCCACTTGGGATATGTGTAAAGAATCTATTTCCGTGGATTGAGGGAATCCAGTAAGATAATTTGATGTTTGCATGAGAACAGATGATGATATCAGTCTGTAAAGAACAAGGCGGGAGTTGCAAAGAACACTGACATGGCAGATGTTCAGCAACGCAAGAAGATATCAGAGGGACCTGCTGGAGGGACCCAGAGGGAGCATGCGGAAACATCAGCCTTGGATCTTCACGCAGAAGAACTTATATATCATACCAACAGCCCAGACCAGAGGGTTTGGAGAACCCTCATAGGCATGGGAAGGAATTAAGCTTTTCCCTACTGATAGCTTCAGAGAGAAGGTCAATGCTCTAAAATAAGGCCCTCATAGTAGAAAGCTTCTCTGAGAGTGCAGAGAGCATTGTGCAGGAGAAAGAGGAGATAAACTGACTGAAGTCAGTGGTATTGCCATATCCTAAGAGAGGAGATGGAGGAAGATTGTGAAAAAGCCAAAAAGTAGGAGGATCCAAGATAGCTGAGGAGCAGCCTGGAATCACTACTGAGGCTAGATAAACCTTGGAACAAGGGACTGGAACTAAAAAGTACCAGTAACACAATCATTGTAACTCCTGCAGGCACAGCTGGTGATAGAAACCAGCAGAGAGATTGTACTGTGCCCATTTAAGAATAAGAGACAAGGAAGGAGAGGAGGCATCTCCTGTCTCTTTCTAAGGAATAAGCGTGCTAAGAAGCTTCTCAGTATGGTACCTCTCAACCAGGAAGAAGTCCTGTAGAGAGGGTAGGCAAGTAAGTGGAGGGTGACGTACCCTCAGGGTAAGTGCAACTTGAAGGAAAAAAATGTTCAAAGTGGGACAGAACTATCAGGGGATAGTAGTAACTGCTCCTCTAGAGAGTAAAGGAGGAGAAGTGCGTAGTCCCTGAACAAGAATGTTCCGACATCTTAGTACACTGAGAAAGAAAAGCACAATGAAGCAACTTCTAATAGGTAGAAGTGAACTGCAGACTATAATTCTCAGCCCCTATGGTTGTTGGGAATGCTGAGAGTGGCCAGAGCTGGAGGACTTCAGACTAGGCTGAGGTGTCCCTTGCTTAGGTACCTCTGAATGATGGGCAGGAGAGGAATGAAACTTTCTTTTCTTAGGGAAAGAAGGTTTGGTAGGACATTTCCTACCCCTCGAAGAATGGGATGGCTTAGAATGGTCTGTAGTGGAAGGAGAGTCAGTGGAGCATTGAGCAACCTGACGTAAAGCCTCCTTACCAAAAAGACCGTCTCCTGTACAAGGAGAATGAGCCAGTATAGTTTGTGCCCATCTATTCAAGTCTGAAGCTTCGAGCCAGGCTCTGCGACGAGCTGCAATGGCAATAGCAGAGGATCTGCTAACAGACTCAAAAGAGTCTATAGAAGCATGAGACAGAAACCAGGATATATTCCGGCTATGATTGATGAGCAAGGAATAATCAGTAGCCTTCGGCTCTGGCAAAAAAGGGGTCAAGAGAGACAATTTCTCTGTGACCTCCTGGAGTGTTAGACTCATGTGGAAAATATATGAAAGAATTCTGGAGGCCAGCATAGATGTTTGGAAGGCTTGACGACCAAAAGCATCGAGTGTTCTTGAAGAACGACCTGGCGGATAAGAAGAATGCTTCTTCTTGCTCTTAGCCTTCCTCAGTGCTGATTCTACTACCAGGGAATGATGAGGAAGTTGCGGCTTCTGAAATCCTGGAGAGGGAGGCACTCGGTACCGAACCTCAGTAGCTGTGGAAGCTAGAGGAAGCCGTAAGGGTGATGTCCAAACCCTCAGAAGGAGATCCTGCATAGCAGGATGTAAAGGAAGCATGATATTTTCCATTTGTGCCGGTGGGCTATGAGTATCAGCACAACCAGGGATAGAGATAATAAGAAAGGTTGCCATGTCTCGGAGAAAAGTCTGAAAAGACTGATCCCCTATGGGAACCATCCCTGGTAAGGCCAAAGAAAGAGGCTGAGCACCAGAGGACGTACCATGGTGTGAAGCAAGAGACGTAGTAGATGGACCGGGATACTGGCGTGTTAACTCAGAGGCAGTAGATACTGCATCAGCAATGCCAGGTATCGGTTCCAACGGAGGCATCGGCATCGATGGTGATACAGGACCAGCGGTCAAAGTTGTCATCGGGGACTGCTGCAGTGGTACCGAGATCATGAGTTTAGAGTTATGGCTAGGATCTACGGAACTGCTTATCTGGAAGCGAGCGGAGTCGGTTCCAGGACGCGTCGGTACCCAGTCCTCAAGACTAGAAATCGATTCAAGACTCGGCATCGATGGAAGCGAGTCTATCGATGCATGCCTCGAGGGTACTGACGTCGGTGGCAGTATCGGCGATGCAGATACCGATAAAGCAGTCTGGGTTACATCGATCGGTCCCGAAGGTACCGAGGATACCCGATGATACCCACCTGCGAGAAACAGGTTACTGCATCCCGATGTCGTAGCCAGGGCATCGAAACCGCTTGACGGCGGTACCGTCTCCGAGCATGGCTGGGATATAGAAATGTCCATGCGTAGCGTATCGATCGGCCCCGAAGGTACCGAGGACGCTTGAGGACGATCCCTGGTGGCGAGTGGAACACTCGACACCGGTGCCGATGCCGGGGTATCGGTACCGCTCGAAGCGGATACCACCACCGGACACGGTGGGGATTGAGGGAAGTCAATCTGAAGCGTATCGATCGGCCCCGAAGGTACCGAGGACGCCAGATGACGATCCCTGGTGAAGAGTGGAACACTCGACACCGGTGCCGATGCCGGGGGATCGGTACCGCTCGAAGCGGATACCACCCCCGAGCATGGCTCAGGTATGTTCTGTGAGGGGTGAGCCCCAGGAACAACCTGAAACCCCTTTAACGCTTTGGAGCCCATAGACTCCCGCAGGGATAATGCCAATGGATTCTTGAGGGTAAGGCCGGAGCCGTCACCATGCTGGGCATGGGACATACCACTCAAGCATTGACTAGTCTTAACAGACTGTTTGTGGGTTACCTGATCCTGTGAAATGGAGAAACCGGGTACCCTCACTGCCGAGGAAAAAACGGCATCGAGGGAAACTTGAAAAACTGAAAGTTTCCTCACAAAAATATCTCCTGACATGTCAGGGGAAAAAGGGTCAGGACCCACACAGTGGAGACACCAGTTATTGGAGTCTAAAAGGAAACAAGTGTTTCCACATCGAATGCACTTCTTAGGAAAAGAAGGCTCCATGAGGCCTGGTAGGCCTAACAAGTTAAGGCAGAAAAAACTGAAGAAAAAGTTTCTCAGAATTTAGGCAAAAATCCACCGGCGGTACCGGTGGCGGCGGGAAATACAGCCGCGACCACAAGAAAACAAAAAACTAAAGAAATTAAGTAAGTAAAAAGAAAAGTTTCTGCGGTGACAGGAAGGACGTCCTGCCGGCTCTGCGGAAAAACGAAAACTGAAGAGAGGCTCTGGAGAAGGCGGGAAGTCAGCGCGCAGGCGCGAGGGATGCTGCCAAAAGCTTTCTGATTGGAAGCTGGGCAGCATTCCCGTGCAGGCTCCGTCGGTACCGACGTACCCATATGTGAAGACTCATTCCTGCTTGTTCCTGGAGATAAGAGGTAACTCAGAGGATAAAGCCATAGCAGAAAAAAAATTGATGTATTTTTTGCTTTAGTCTTTATAGCGAAGATTTTGGGAGATACGTACAGTCAAACAGTTCTTTGTAAGTGATGATTCAAATCAGTGTGAATCTGGAAGAGATGAAAGAACAAGCTGACAAACTCAGCAAATCACCGGGACTCCAGAATTCTAAAGGAAATCATTTACAACACTGCAGACCTGATGCTAGTAAACGGTAACTTATCATTCAATTCTGAATAACTAAGAATTGGAGGGCAGCCAGTGTAATGCCAGTATTCCAAAAGAGGTCTTGGAGTGACCCAAATAACTAGACCAGTGTGCCTGACACTGGTGCCAGGTAAATGGCAGCAGCTATCATTAAGAATGAAATTACTAGTCCTAAAACAAATGTGGCTTAATGGGGAAAAGACAGCATGGATTTAGAAAAGGAAGGTCATGTCTGTCTAAATTATTAGAATTCTTTGAAGGTGTGACTAAGTATATTGATAAAGGTGAACCATTCAATACAGTATTTGAATCTGAAGAAAGCATCTGATAAAGTCTTCCATGAAAGAGTTGTTAGAGACTCTTCACATGCAGCACATCTCTCGGCTTTATCATAACCTTCTTGAACTGGACGACCTGTCTAGACTGCTGGAGCATTTGATTGCACTATGGAATGTGGAGATGCAATTGTCTCTTGATGAAAGTGATTAGGAGGTTACCTGGCACTTGGCTCACTCGCTGTCCATATGCCACCTGATAATCTGGACTCCTGCACCACACTTATTGGAATCACCTTTTTTATTCTCGTTTTTCTAGGGGAGCCTTTTCCTTTGTTGGCAGAGTTGTAAATCATGTTCATGCTTGGTGGACCTACCCCCGGATAGCGCAGTTTTGGCTACATGTAGGCCGAGAGATCCGGGCTATCATGTGCAGGGAGGTGATTATGACCCCTTTGCTTTGTTTGCTGGGATATGGGTCTGAAACGTCTCTTCCTCCCTCAGATGCTACTCTCCTGAACCAGTTTCTTTAGGCAGCATGGCTTGCATTTGCTACTTTTGGAAGTGTCCCCAACACTTGTTTTTTTTTTTGCATCAACGGGGACTGGAGGAAGCGCTCAATAAGAAAAAGTCTCTCTCTTTGAGGAGTCAATCTGATGCATATGACAAGATCTGACATAAATATTGGGAATGGAGGGGTCTGTTATAGGTGGGGTTGCTTTGTTTATGCTTGGAGGTCACTTTGTAAGAATGAGGGGATGGCATGCATATGCTTGTTCGCTTTGGGGAAGCTGTATGTATTGTACCAGCTGATGGTTGCTTGTGATTTATTCAATTTATTTTTGGGTGTATTGCCTGTCTGCATAGACAAACAGGTTGAAAAATAATGGGTTAGGGGATTTTATCCAAGATGGTGCTGTGAGCGGTTGCACCTTGGGATGCTCTGTGCAGAGGCTTGTGTTTTTGTGTTGTGATGTGCCTCGTTTCCTGCCTATGAGCAAGAGGAAGGGGAAAGGAAAAGCTTGGCTCCTGGAGGGCTCCTGATCCCAGCCCTTATGCCAGACCACGCTGGAGGCTTTTGGGGTTTCCCCCGTCCCCTTCCTCATCCTTTTCCCAGGGCCAGCCCGGTATGCGAACTATGGGCAGCAGTGAGGAAGGGGCTTCGTTGAGCTCAATAGTGCGAATGCCACCCCCAAGGCCGGGCAGTTTGGGAACTACGGGATCACTGGAGAATCCACAGTCCAAAGTAGCTTTGGGTGTTTCTCTGCCAGGAGGTGTTCCTGTGGCGGAGTCCTCCTTCCTTGTTGACGAAGCTGCTGGCGTTTCTTTGGAGGGACGGCAGTGAGCTGTGGAGTCCATCGCTTAGGGGAAGTTAGAGGCTGCTGCTAGACTGGTGTTTCGGGAGGTGCAGAGACCCGCATCTGTGACTATGGAGTTGCTGTGGGATGCGATTCAGGGGCTGAACTCCTCCATACAGAGTTTCTCTTTGAGGCTGGTGGGTGATTTATCAACAGTTTCACAGTTGGTGGTTGAACAATCTCAAGCTTTGGGACAGTATTCTATTAAATGTGTTACTCGAGTCTAAAGTGAATAGTGTGCAGATTTTGAGGGACGTGCTGGTTAAAGATCAGAACATCTTATGCAGACGGATGGAGTACTTGGAAAACCAGGTGCGTTGTAACAACTTACGCCTGTCGAACTTTCCCAGATCACCCCTCATATCTGCCATAGATATGGTTAAAAAAATATATGACTGATATCTTAGGACTGGACTCTGGCTCTCTTCCTCCTCTTGTAAGGGCTCAATACCTGGTCCTGGGTGGCTTAGGTGGACAGGGTGACTCTGGAGGGTTAAACCTTACAGAGTTTTTGGATTCCTTTCTGGAGGTAGTTACACAGAGAGCCACCATAGTGCTTACTTTTGCTTTAGAGTTTGACTGCAACGTGGTTTTCAAATTGTATTTCTGCTCTATGAATAAGTTGTTTCTAGGTTCTAAAGTTCATATGTTTCCTGATTTATCCAGATTTACCCAGAAACGGCAACAGGAGAGCATTGGCCTTGGGTCTTAGCTTCATGTTACGGTTTCCTTGTGTCTGTATGATTGTTTGCAAAGCAAAGAATTTTGTGTTTTATGAACCTAGGCAATTAAATGATTTTATAATGGCTAGAGAGGAAATAAAGGTCCAGCTTCATGAACCTCGAGTACCACTGTAGGCCCGCTGGGAATGGTTTTGAAGAGGGGTGCGCGCTCAAGGGTTTTTTCCTTTTATTGTGGGCTGCTAATGTTTATTAATTTACATCAACAGTTTGTTATGTATTTATTTATTTAACTGTTTTTTTATATCACTTTATCCTTCATTACAACTCAACAGTATACAGAGAATACTTAACTATTGTACAAAGAATGCATAAATAGGGGAGCTTAACTATTATACAAGAACACAGACAGGGAGGGGGGATATGTCACTAACAGGTTAACTTATGTAGAATGCTGTTACGTGTATGACAGACTATATATTTTATGCATATTTTCCTTTGATTATTTCTTTGTTTCCTATCTCTTTTTGGTTTGGAGTGCAATAATTGAAATTTTCAATAAATATAAAATTAAAAAAAAATAATGGGCTAGGAAGCAATGTCTTACTGTGGACTGGTAACTGGTCAAAGACAGAAAGCAAAGAGAAGGCTAAATGGCCAGTTTTCTCAATGAAAAGAGGTAAACATTAGAGCGCCTTGGGTATCTGTGCTGGAATTGCTGTTTAATTTTTCATTAATGATCTGGAAAGAGGAACAATGAGCGAACCGATCAAATTTACAGATGACACAGAAAGATTTAAAAATCGTTAAAACTCAGACTCTGAAAGAAACAGCAATTGCGCCTTGCCAACTTTGAAAACTAAGCATCTAAAAAGCAAATGTAATTTAATGTGGATAAGTGCAAAGTGATACACATAAGAAAAGACAGCTCTAGGTACATGATGTTCAGTAATATAGCAGGTGTCGCCACCATCCCAGAGAAAGATCTTGGCGTCATCGTGGGTAATGTTGAATACTTAGCTCAGTGTGTTGCTTTAAGAAAAAAAATTACAAGTAAGAAATTATTCAGAACAAAATGAAGAATAAAACAGTAAAAATCATGACAACTATGTATATAGATTGACGGTGCAACTGGATCTTAAGTACTGTATGCAATTCTGGTCCTTCCTATCTCAAAAAGAAAAAAAATAGGAACTAGAAAGGGTACTGAGAAGAGAAACAAAAATGACAAAAGGGATGGAATGGCTCTCATATGAAGAATGGCTCAATAGGTTAGGGTTCTTTGACTTAAAGAAGAAACAACTGAGGAGGGATGAAATAGAGATTTATAAAATCATGAATGGGGAAGAAAAAATAATTAGGGAGCTAGGACTAGGGACATTCCTTGAAACTAACAAGTAGCAGAACCGGTATGAGGCCCCAAGCCCCCCATAGGGGTTCCCGAAGTTGCCGAAAAATCCAGGTCCATCACACTGGGGACAACAGAAGGCCGCCATGCAGCTAACCCTCCAAATGTCACCTGAAGCACAGCACCGGGCATGTATGGTTTATGGTTTAGGCACTTGATATACGCCCTTTACTGTGTGTATCAAAGCAATTTAGCATGCTAGACAGGCTCAATGTCCTCTAAAAGGCAAAACCTGGCACCAAAATAGTCAACCCCCCCCCACTAAACTTAAGCAAATTTAGGCCATAAATAATGGTACACTGAAAAATAATACACAAAGAGAAAAGCCTGCCCAAAAAAAGATCACGGGCATGAAAAAAGTCACAACCGCATTGAAAACGGGGGTCCCACAAAAGGAGTCCTAGCGCCAGTAGACCTCAGTCAGGACCCCCCAACTGCTCATGCCAGCCAGGAAGCCCCACCGTAGGAATACCGAAAGCAAAGGCCTGACAGCACTGATAGAAGTCTTATACTTTGTGGCACAAATGTGTGCGAGTGTGCGTTAATTGTTTCATTGTCATATACTGATCTGTAAAACTTTTAAGAAGTTCAGTCAGATAAGCTTCTTTAACAGAAGTTCTTTTTTGCTTTTCTGTGAAGTGTGAGATAAGAACATAAGAACCTAAGATATGCCATACTGGGTCAGACAAAGGTCCAACAAGCCCAGTATCCTGTTTCAACAGTGGCCAATCTAGTTCACAGGTACCTAGCACTTAACCCAAAAGAGACAGGTTCCACAATGCTTGTACTGGGGCAAGCAGTGGATATCCCGGGTCTCCTTTAATAATGGTTTATGGACCTTTCCTCCAGGAACTTGTCCAAACCTTTTTTAAGCCTGGCTACACTAACAGCTTTTACTACACCCTCTGGTAATGAATTCCAGAGTTTGATTCCACGTTGAGTGAAAACATATTTTCTCTTATTAGTCTTAAATAGGTTACCCTGTAGCTTCATTGTATGTCCCCTAGTCTTTCTATATTTTGATGGTGTAAACAATCGATCTACGTTTACCCGTTCCACTCCATTCATTAATTTATAGACCTCTGTCATATCTCCCCTCAGCCGTCTCTTTTCCAGGTTGAAGAGCCCTAACCTTTCTACATAGGAGTATCCTTCCATCCCCTTTATCATTTTGGAGGCTCTTCTCTGTACCTTTTCTAATAACGCTATATCCTTGTTAAGATACGGCGACTGGAACTGTACACAATATTCAAGGTGCGGTCGCACCATGGAATGATACAGAGGCATTTTAATATCCTTTGTTTTATTCTCCATTCCTTCCTTTCCTTATAATACTTAGCATTCTATTTGCTCTCTTGGCCACTGCTGCACACTGGGCGGAGGGTTTCAACATTTTCTCACTAATACTCTTAATATCTTTGTTTGTAAGACCGCTTTGATTGTATGATAAGGCGGTATAGAAATCCAATTAAATAAATAAAGAAATAAATAAATTATCCATGATGATTCCTAAATCTTTTTCCTGGGTAGTGGTTCCTAATGTGGAACCTTGCATCGTGTAACCATAATTTGGGTTGTTCTTTCCTAGGTGCATAACTTTGCACTTGTCCACATTAAATTTCATCTGCCATTTGAATGCCGGGTCTTACAATTTATCAAGGTCCTCTTGCAATTTTTCACTATCCTCATGGATTTTAACAACTTTGAATAATTTTGTCTCATCTGCAAATTTGATTACCTCACTCATTATTCCCATTTCCAGGTCATTTATGAATATGTTAAAAAGCAGCGGACCCAGCACAGATCCCTGGGGAACTCCATTATTCACCTTTCTCCATTGGGAAAATTAGCCATTTAGCCCTTACCTTCTACTTTTTATCTTTTAACCAGTTCATGATCCACAATAGAACACTGCCTCCTATCCCATGACGTTTTAATTTCGACAAAAGTCTCTCATGAGGGAACTTGTCAAAGGCTTTCTGAAAATATAATATCAACCAATTCACCTTTGTCTACCTGTTTATTCACGCCTTCAAAAATACATAACGGATTAGTAAGGCAAGACCTTCCTTGGCTAAAGCCATGTTGGCTGCCTCCCATTAAGCCATGACTATCTACATGTTCAGTAATTTTGTTCTTTATAGTGGTTTCTACCATTTTTCTTGGTACTGATGTAATGCTCACCAGTCTGTAATTTACCAGATCACCCCTGGAACCCTTTTTAAAAACTGGCGTTACATTCGCCATCCTCCAATCTTCAGATATTACAGATGATTTTAATGATAGTTCACAGATTACCCATAGTAGGTCTGCAATCTCATATTTCAGTTCTTTCAACACCCTTGGATGTATACCATCCGGTCCAGGTGATTTGTTACTGTTCAGTTTATCAAATAGTTGTAATACATCTTCCCAGTGCATCTATATTTCTTTCAATTCTTCTGCGGCATCACCTTTAAATGCCATTTCAGTCATGGGTAACATCCCTACATCTTCCTAAGTAAAGACCAAACCAAAGAATTCATTTAGTTTCTCCACTGTGGCTCTGTCCCCTCTTAGTGCCTCTTTTACCCCTCTATTATCTAATGTCCAACTGACTCTCTCAAGTTTTTTGCTACAAATGTACTTGAAAAAGTCTTTATAATGCATTTTTGCTTCCACAGCAAACTTTTTCTCAAATTCTCTCTTTGCTTGCCTTATCAATGCCTTGCATCTAACTTGCCAGTGCTTATGTTGTTTCCAGTTTTTGTCATTTGGCTCCTTTTTCCATTTCCTGAAAGATGCTTTTTTGGCAACAGCAGCCTCTCTGACCTCACCTTTAAACCATGCAGGCAATTTTTTGGACTTCTTTCCACTTTTCTTAAAGCATGGAATACAGCTGGTCTGGGCTTCCAAGTTAGTATTTTTAAACAATACCCTTGCTTGATGTAAATCTTTAACCTTTGCAACTACTCCTTTCAGTTTTTTAACTATTTCCTCATTTTATCATAGTCTCCCTTTTGAAAGTTAAAATATAGTACTGTGGATTTCCTTACCATCCTTCCTCCATTTATTAAATCAAAGGCGATCATGCTATGATCACTACTGCCAAGTGGCCCCAACACCCTTATCTCTTGCACCAGTTCTTGCGTTCCACTAAGGACTAGGTCCAAAATGGATTCCCTTCTGGTCCGTTCATGAACCAGTTGCTCCATGAAGCAGTCACTTATTTCATCTAGAAACTTTATCTCCCTAGCATGTCCTGCCGTGGCACTGACCCAATCAATACTTAGGTAATTGAAATGACCCATTATTATTGTACTGTAACATATATATATATATATATATATATATATATATATACACACATATATTGTAATGGGGAAGAGACATCCTGTGATATGGAAACAGAGGAACCTGAGTGCAGTAGGGCAGTTTCTGGTAGGAAGGATGAGCTCAGGACACCCAGTTGCCAGGAGCAACACAAACAATCCCAGCCACGAGGGCAGGAACCCCGCCCAGCTAGCAAACAATCCCCATCTCCTGGCCCTGATAGCTTTCACCTGGGAGGGGGAAGGGCTAGATTAGTTCCCAAGCAAACGTATAAGAAACGTTCATTAGAGTTTAGCAACAGAAGGGGAAAGAGGAAGGACAACAGCAAGAGAAAGGAGAGAGAGAACAGGGAAGACGGAGGAGAACAGAATCAGCTGGAAAGTTTATGCAAGCTGAGGTCTGGCTTTTGGAAGCAGCGTCTGTCCCGGTGTGAAAGGAAAACGTATGTAAGTGATTCAGTGGATTCTGATTCTGAATGTGAGAGAGAGAGACAGAAAGCAGCTGACTGGAATAACTGGAGGAGCAGGGCACAAAAACCCTTTGACCAAAACTCCAGGTATTTATCCTATGGAGAAGGCACCCAAAGGGAGAAATTACCAGTGAGGATAGCTGGGAAGCACATACAAGCTCCAAGGAGTGAAAGATATACAGTGCAAGACATTTGTATGTCAGAAGAAGAGGGTGAGCAGCCAGAACACAGAGAGAAACCTCTGAGGTTTAAACCCCATCCTGAGAGAGCTGTGCAAGGACTTTCTCCTGCCTCAAAGCCAGAAGGTAGGCTGTATAATCATTGCAAAAGTGGTTATAAGAATTTCTCTCATAAGAACTATAAAGAATATGATTCTCCTCTAAGCTATGCCAAGAGATATAGTAAAGTTGATCCTTACCTCCTAGAGGAAATAATAGGGAAGCCTCTGGAACAGACAGTAGAGAATAATCTGGAAACGCTGTATACAAGGCAGAAGTGGTATTCAGAGGATAGCCAGCCTGAGTCCATGCTAATTGATCCACCAGATGAACAGTTGTCTGATACTCAAATGGATTGTACGTTAACAGTTACAAATGATAGGATTTCACTGTGCTGAGCCAGATACCTCGAGGAAGCTTGTCAACTGGCAGTTGAAGAGCACAGGGCTTTATTTCCTAATACCAAGGGACTGTGTGCAATGAATACCGTACCATTTGTGATTTAAGTTGGAAGCTGTTATAAGTTATTTTTCCTACCTTATGCCAGAGTGTATGGCTTTTTGTTCCTATGTTACTTTGTGTTTGAATCCGCCCCGGGAGGGGAATTAAAAGCCTGTCTTTGCCTGAACCACTCGAGTCACGACTACAACTTATTGAAAAGGTCCACAACTACACCCTTAACCTTTCAATAAAAGGTCTCCAGGCTACCTACCCCGTATGCTGAAGCTACGGGCGGACTACTGGTGACAGGAAATGGCGTAGTTTTACGGATTTTAAAAAAAACACAGTACAAGGACAGTGTCAAGGGAAAAAAAAATATCAGCTTGTTAAAGAAGAAAAGGATTACCTGTGAATCAGGAGAAGTTCGGCTATCCTGAGGAAAAGAGGAAAGCACGGACCGGACTTCGGATACAGACCTGACTTGGAGCCACCCAGGATATCTTTCTCAAGGCAAGATCCTGCACCGTGCTCAGGTACAAGTAAGGGGGCACGGGTGTAATAGGATTGGTGAGAAAGTGTCCATATTTGTGCTATAGGTGGGAGGCAGAGAACTTTTTTTGGTACCGCACTTGGTGGGCCTCTGTTGTTTTCTTCTATTTCTGCAGATATAAAAACCTGAGATGGATCCCCAGGACGTAAAGAGCTGGATGGAGGCTCAGTGGAAGGCGCAGAGTGAACTAGCCAGAGTGATCCAAGAAAAGACTGTAGCCGCCATGAATGCACAGCAGCAGCCACTTCTTGAGCTACTGGGAGCTCTGCTGAAGCAGACTGTGGACAAAGAGGAGACTATTCCCTCAGTACAAGTGGGGGTAGGACTTGCTAATTGTGGTGCACTAGCACTGGGACAATTTAAAGCCGATGATAATTTTGATGATTTTGCTGATGCATTTGAAAGAATAGCAGAATCAGCTAACTGGCCAACTGACCAGTAGGCTGTCCGGTTCGCTACGTCTCTGTCCGGTGAGGCACTAGCAGCGTACAAAACAATGCCCGCTGATCAGGTGTCCAATTACCTGAATGTAAAAAATGCTGTAAGAGACAGGCTGGGTTTGACTCCCATGCACTACAGGCGTTTATTCAGGGACGCTAGGCTTAGGCCTACAGAAACACCAAAAGCACTATTTCAGAGATTAAAGGGTCTAGCGCTGAAATGGCTTACTCCTGAAAGGAGGACGGTAGAAGCTTTGGTAGATACCATAATTATGGAGCAGTTTCTTGAAGCCGTACCACCTGAGGTAAAAGCTTTCCTAGTGCTCCAGAAATGCAGTTCCACCGAGGAAGCGGCTGACCTCACTGACAGATACTTTGAGGCGGAGTTAGCCGGGACCTCTAAGAAAAATATGTTAAAGGTGGCTGGCATTGATAAGCTATGGGGCCTAGAAAAGTCCTCTAAAAGGAATGTGCTTGACCAAAATGTAAACAAATTTTCTAGGAGAAAATGTTATAATTGTGGTCAGCTAGGACACATACGCAAAGATTGTACAATACGCACTGCCTTAATGTCAGGAAAGGAGAAACCCCTAGGGCAGGGATTTCTGTTGAAGGTCCGAGTGGAAGGGGTAGAGGCTCTGGCACTGCTGGACTCCGGAGCAGATCAGAGTATGGTCTCCCAGAAGTTGTGGAAGACCATCACTGACCATGACCTATCCGCCCGGAGCCAGGCAGATGAAAAAGTCCAAGTGAGATGTGTACATGGGGCATCCTCATACTATCCTGTGCATAAAGTGTCTGTAACAGGCTTAGGGATTGATGAGGAAGTACGCGTGGCAGTCATACCACGACTTCCTCACAATCTTATTTTAGGCAGAGATTGGCCTCCATTTCAAAAAGAGTTAAGGAGAGGCTTAACTGAGAGATTAGGTCTAATTTCTACCAGGTCCCAAGCCAAAGTTTCTGGAACTGGGGTTAATCCAATAGATGAGGAAACTGAAGCTCCTGAGGGTGAGGAAGAAGCCCAAGTATGTGAGAATGACGGGGGAGAGGAGGTACAGGATATACTTCCCTCTCATGAGGATTTGTTGAATGTTCCCTCTAAGGATAGGAAAGGAAAGGCTGAAAGGTGCCACGAGAGAAGGCATAGATCCCAAGCTAGGGCAGAGCTGGAGGCCGGGGAGGGGTTGCCCTGGGTCCCGGCAGAGCTTGTCCGAAAATTCCCTTCTTTCCCTAGAGAGCAGAAAGATGATCCTGCACTGAAGAGAGCCTTTGGGTATGCTCAAGAGAATAGGACCAACATAGAAAAATGACGACAGAAAAAGACCACATGGCCTATCTAGTCTGTCCTTCCATATCAACAACTACAACAGTCCCCTTTTTTCCTTTAGAGATCCTCTGTGTTTGTCCCATGCTTTTTTGAAATCAGATACCGTCCTCATCTCTACCACCTCCACTGGGAGACTATTCCACAGATCCACCACTCTTTCCGTAAAGAAATATGTTTGCATATCACTCCTGAATCTATCCCCTTTCACCCTCATCCCATATCCCCTCGTAGCAGAACTTGCTTTCAATCGAAAGAGGCTCTCCCCCTGTGCATTTATGCCATGGAGGTATTTAAATGTCTCAATCATATTACCTCTATCCTGCCTGTCCTCTAAGGTGTGCATATTAAGATCCTTAATCTATGCTTTACAATGAAGACCACTAACCATTTTGGTAGCCACCCTCTGTACTGACTCCATCCTGTTTATATCCTTTTGAAGGTGCGGTCTCCAGAATTGCACACGATACTCCAAATGAGGTCGCACCAAAGACTTATACAGAGGCACTATCACCTCCTATTTTCTGCTAGCCATTATTCTCCGTATGCACCCAAGCATCCTTCTAGCTTTTGCTGTTGCCTTTTCTACCTGCTTAGCTACTTTGAGATCATCTGACACAACCACGCCTTGGTCCCGCTCTTCTTTAGAGGACAAAAGTACTTCACCCCCATACTATATTGCTCCCTTGGATTGCTGCAGCCCAAACGCATAGCCTTGCATTTTTTTAACATTAAATCCCAGCTGCCAAATTCTATACCATTCTTCAAGCTGAGTTAGATCCCTCCTCATGTTATCTACACCTTACTGGGTGTCTAATCTAGTGCAGATTTTGGTATCATCCACAAAGAGTCAAACCTTACCCGACAGCCCTTCCGCTATATCACTAACAAAAATGTTAAACAGAATCGGACCAAGGACAGATCCCTGAGGGCACACCACTGGTAACTTCCTTCTCCTCAAAGTGAGCTCCATTTACCTGTACTCATTGTCGCCTCCCACTCAACCAATTTCTAACCCAAGCAGTAACTTTAGAGTCCATCCCTAGGATGCTCAGTAACTAACTCGGCTTCTGATTCCAGCACCCCTGTCAGGGCATCCACACCAGCAGGGACATCGTGGAGTACTTGGTGTCCCTCCGATACCCTGGGGAAAGCGTAGTTACTCACCTGTAACAGGTGTTCTCCAGGGACAGCAGGAATCAGTCCTCACATATGGGTGACGTTGGCACTGACAGAGCCCACGCGGAGCAAATCCCCAGCTTTCAAAGAAAGCCTTTGGATTGCTACCACGTATGTATAGTCCCCTTCCTGCCCAAGGGTGTCATCTTTCTCACTCAGATGACATAGCTAAAAGACGACAAAAACTAATTAAAAATGGTATAGCTGCAACTCCAAGGGGAGGAGGGAGGGTGGCGAGGACTGATTCTTACTGTCCCTGGAGAACACCTGTTACAGGTGAGTAACTACGCTTTCTCCAGGAACAAGCAGGAAGTCAGTCCTCACATATGGGATGCCCCAGTTACAGGCTACCAAAAACCCATAGCAAAATTAGGGCTCCCTCATGGAGAGCCACAAGCAGCAGCAATTGCATCTGTATAGACAGACCAATAGGACCCCTGTGTCCGATGAAACCAGCACTCCGATAGCCTGAACACAGAAGGATCAGAGGGTAGGAGTTGCCTAGACCCCGAAAAGCTTATGGAGCATGGCCTGGCCAAAGGCACTGTCCTGTCGGGGCTCTCTGTCCAAGCAGGAATGAGTTGCGAAGGTATGGACTGAAGACCAGGTGGCGGCCCAGAAGATGTCTGCTAGCGGGACAGGTTAGCTACTGAGGTCACCATAGCCCTGACGCAGTGTGCCGTGACCCGGCCTTTCAACGGATGCCTCGCCTCCTCATAGGCAAGGGCAATACAGTCTGCAGACCCATGTGGACAGCATACGCTTGGTCACCACCTCCCCCAGCTGACTAGGGTTGTAGGAAACGAAAAGCTAAGAGACTTTTCGGAGGCCCTGAGTGCGTTGTATATAGAAGGACAAGGCCCTCTTAGAGTACAAGGTATGGAGGACCGGTCTCTGCCTGACTGGTGTGCGGTCTGGGAAAGAAGGTAGGGAGGACCACCTCCCGGTTGAGGTGGAAGGAGGACACCACCTTCGGAAAGAATTTAGGGTGCGTGCGAAGCACCGCCCTATTCTTGTAAAATCTGGTGTAGGGAGTTTCTGCCATTAGGGCCTGGAGCTCGCTTACCCTTCGTGCAGAAGTGAGCGAGACTAGGAAGGCCATCTTCCAGGAGAGGTAGCGAAGGTGGCAAGTAGCCAATGGCTCCAATGGTGGGCGAATAAGCTGCCCCAACACCACATTGAGATCCCGTTTGGTAGCCGGAGGACAAACCGGGTCTTATTTAGGAGCAGACCCTGTAGGAAGCAGGACACCACCGGATGGGCCAAGAGGGGCTTCCTATCTATCTGGTAGTGGTTCGCTGCTAGGGCACTAAGGTGTACCCTAACAGAATTAGACTTGAGCCCCAAATGAGAGAGGTGGAGCAGGTATTGCAGTACCGTGACCACCGGGCAAGAGAAGGGGTTGGCCCCCCATTCAGTGCACCAAACTGAAAATCTGTGCCACTTAAAGGCATAGGCCCGTCTGGTAAACACCTTGCGTGAGGACAGCAAAACATCCTCCACCTCTCTGGGGAGGTGGAGTGGGGCTAGAGCTACCCTCTCAGCAGCAGCCAAGCTGTCAGCGAAAGAGATCCCAAGTTAGGATGCAGGAGAGAGCCCCCCTCCTGGGAAAGGAGCCAGGGAGTGTACCCCAGGGGTATGAGGTCCGCCACCACCAACTGCAGAAGCAGCGGAAACCACGGCCACCTGGGCCACCGTGGAGCTACCAAGATGACCGAGGCCCTATCGTGGAGGGTCTTGAACAGAGTCCTGGCAATCAGCGGCGTCGGAGGGAAGGCGTACAGAAGTCCCTCTGACCACGAGACCAGGAAGGCATCAGCGGCCACCCTGGCGGGGTGAGGCTGCCGGGAACAGAAGCAGGGCAACTGGTGATTGTCCAGGCTTGCAAACAGGTCCATCACTGGTTCTCCCAGGTTTGGAAAAGCCTGCTGGCTACTCCGGGGTCCAGCTGCCACTTGTGTGGCTGAAGAATCCTGCTGAGTCTGTCGGCCAGCAAGTTGTCTTGGCCCAGCAGGTACACCGCCCTGAGGAGGATGCCCTGCTGGATCGCAAAAGAGCACAGGTCTAGCGCCTCTTGACAGAGGGCAGTGGATCCCGTGCCTCCCTGCTTGTTCACAAAGAACATGGCTACCTGGTTTTCCATCTGGACTAGGACTGACTGGTGGCCTGGGTGATGAAGAAAGGCCTTCAGGGTGAGGTGAATGACTCGCAGCTCCAGAAGGTTGATCTGCTGAGCTCGTCCAGGGACCATGTGTCCTGGGTGCGGAAGCCCTCACAATGTGCGCCCCAGTCCAGCAGGGAGGCGTCCATGGTAAGGACCCTCGAGTGATTGAGGGTATGGAAGGGCATGCCCTGACTGCCACCAGACCAGAGACGTTGTCAGCTGACGGTTCACTCGGTCTCTGTCCTGCAGATGGCCCATGGCCTGCGACCAATGGTGACGGAGGCACCACTGTGCTGTCCGCATGTGGAGACGGGCATCTGGAGAGACATGGACCGTGGAGGCCATGTGCCCGAGAACGTGCAGCAGATGGCTGGCAGACACCGAGGTACGGTGCTGCATGTTCCAGGCCAGGCCAGAGACATGAGTTGGGCTGCCCGGTCTGCGGGCAAGAAGGCTTTCAACAGAAGGGTGTTGATTCTTGCCCCAATGAATTCCAGCCCCTGTGTCGGACGAAGGTTCGACTTGGGGTAGTTTATAACGAAACCCAACTGTTGCAGAATTTGGGTTGTGCATACTGTTGCTTGCTGCACCTCGGGGGCCGTGGAGCCCCTGATGAGCCAGTTGTCGAGGTAGGGGAAGACAAAGACCACCTCAAGCCTGAGAAAGGTGGCAACAACTGCCAGACACATTGTGAATACCCTGGGGGCTGAGGCTAGGCCAAAGGGTAGCACCCTGTATTGGAAATGATTGTCTCCTACCACAAAGCGTAGGTATTGCCTGTGGTTTGGGTAGATTAGGATGTGTGTATAGGCATCCTTTAGGTCTAAGGAGCATAGCCAGTCTCCCTGCCGGAGGTAGGGCAGCAATGTTCCAAGGGAGAGCATCTTGAACTTCTCCCTCACCAGGAATTTGTTGAGGTTGCGCAGGTTGAGGATGGGCCTTAGGCCCCCTGTCCTCTTTGGCACAAGGAAGTACCTAGAGTAGAACCCCTTGTCCTTGAGGTGGTGGGGCACCAGTTCCACCGCTCTGTCCTCGAGAAGCCCTGCCAGCTCCTTCAGAAGAAGGTCCTGGTGGAGGGGAGACCTGAGGGGCTCTCCCGGGAAGAAGGGAGGAGGTGTTTGGCTCAGATGGAGGAGGTAACACTCCCTGACCACCCTTAGTGCCCAGGAGTCGGTGGTTATAGCCCTGTAGGCTGCTGATCCCCTGAGGGGGAGGGGCTAAGCTATATGAGTCAAAAGCTCCCTCCTGGCTGGGTCGGAGCTGGGGGCTGTGGCGCCTTCTGCTTACTGCTTACGCGGGCCGTGCCCTTGTCCCTTGGCCTGTTGCCCTTGCTGGGGAGCTGGGGAGGCCTGGTAAGGTGGGTGGTTTCGGTAAACAGTAGATTTCCTTGGGTAAAAGGGCTTTTTACCCGAACCCTTCCATCGGGGAGGGGCAGCGGTCTTCTTGGAGAGCCTAGTCCTCGTCATGAACTCGGTCTCCAGCTCTGCGGCCTTGTTGGTCATGGGTTTGCCGAAGAGGTTCTCCCCCTGGCAAGGGACATCGACCAATTTGTCCTGTACCCATTACTTGAGGTCAGACGACTGGAGCCAAGCTGGAAGCGTGCACCGATGTCCGCCACGGCTACCCAGACCGCTGACTCAAAACTAACATAAGCTGCCCGAAACATAAATTTGGAGCACTCACAGATTGCTTTGGACAGGCTCTTGAAGTGCTGCAAAGGCTCCTCAGAGAGGCCATCTGAGTACCCAGTGAGCTCCTTTGCCAGGTCCCTCAGGTACATGCCCATGTACAGCTGGTAGGCCTGGATCCGGCAATTCAGCATCGAGCCCTGGTAGCACTTTTTGCCGAGGGCATCCAAGGTGGGGGCTTCCCTGCCGGGGAACACTGAGGAGTGCGTCTTCTGGCTCTTCAGCCGATGCATGGCTGACTCCACCACCATGGAGTTGTGTGGCAACTGTGACTTTTGAAAGTCAGGGCTCCGGCGGACTTGGTACATCGAGTCGAGCTGCTTGCTGACCACCGGCACCGACACCAGTGTCTCCTACATGCGGAACATGAGCTGCTCCAGGATGGGAGGAATGGACATTGTGAGTGATTCCCGAGGGGGAGCCTCGTATTGGAGGATCTCGAGCTTGTTGGCGTGAGGATCCTCCTCGGACTCGGTGGGGAACATCAAAGCCTTGGACGTGTCCTTGACAAAGTCCAAGAAGCCCGTGTCCTCTGGTGGGGACCTTCTACAAAATTCAGAGATTGGGGAATAAGAGGGGACATCTCGGTGCCGACGGATGTCCGGGGACTCCTCGTCTTTGGTCTCCCAGACGGAACAGACTGAGGAAGACTCGAGGGGGTGCTGTTCCTCAGGCCTCAAGGGGCCTGGCGCCGTGCATCCAGACCACGGAGGACTCGTGGGGGACGACCTTGGCCCCGTTGAGCAGGAGATCGAGCGTGACCTCGGCCGAGGATCTACTCGGGCCCGCATGGCCTCAAGGATCGGCTCGGTCTCCGGGTTTGTCTTCAATGTCGAACGCCCGGTGGTCGGGGCAGAGGAGCCAGATGTGCTGGACATCAGCACCTGCTGCTGGTCCAAGAAGGCAGTTACACTGCGCGCCAAGATCGCCATCCCAGACTCCAGTCCAGATGGCTCCGCAGCCTTTGGCGCGGGCACCGAGGCACTCGGGCCCGACACCGGCTCCCCTGGAGGGGAATCCTCGACGAGGACTGTGTCTAATTGGCAAGGCCAGTTGGCAGCCGGATCCTTCCAGGGGACCTTGGCCGGCCGCTCCCTCTCCGACGGCTCGAGCGAATGCCCGGGGCTCTGTGACCGGGCCCAGCAGGACCCTGGTTGGTCAGAGCCATCCAAGGACGCCACCTTCGAGGACTTCTTCTTTCTCTTCGGTTCCCTTGAGGGAAAACCCCCCTCTCCGAGGACCCACGACGATGCTCGGGCTCGGAGTGTTCCTCCCGAGGTGTTGAGGCCTCAGACAAGGTCCTGGCTCTCAGAGGCATCAGGGATTCGGGAAAAATTTTGTCATGCTGCTGCTGGTGGCTCCTCAAGGCCTTGGAGGACATCTTTTTGCAAAGGCCACAAACCACCAGGTCATGGTCTGGACCGAGGCACCGGAGGCAGCAAACATGTGTGTCGGTCAGATACATTATTTTAGCGCACTGATCACACTTTCTAAAGCCGCTGGTCGCCATGGGGGGGGGGGGAAAGAACCCCAGCAAGGTCGAAGACCCTTCGGGCTGCCAGCAGAGAAAAAGGTGCAAAGACGCCAAGAAAATCAAACCTTAAGTAAAAAAAGGAGTCGATCCCGATACCGAGGCATCGAGATCGGCGGGCAGGAAAGGTACTGGTGCAAAACCGAAGATGAGTAAGAAACTTGAGAAAAAAATCAACTTTTTCCAGGGGAAAACAGACGACTGGTGGGCTCCGCGGAAAACAGGAGACTGAGCAAGATGGCACCCTTGGGTGGGAAGGGGACCACACATATGTGGTAGAAATCCCAAAGGTTTTCTTCGAAAGCTGGGGATTTGCTCTACATGGCTCCGTCGGTGCCGTCACCCATATGTGAGGACTTACTTCCTGCTTATTCCCGGAGAAAAACGTTATTACTCACCTGTAATAGGCGATCTCTGGAAACAGCAGGAATCAGTCTTCACATATAAGTATCGTTGGTACCGATGGAGCCCATGTGGGAATGCTTCCCAGAGTCCAACTGGACAGCTTTTGGAGAAATCCACTGCACCTGCGCATCTGCCTTCCCAACTCCTCTCCTCAGTTGAGTATGTAGCTGAGAGATAGAGGAAAAAGATAATATCCTACAACTCCTAGGGGAGGAAGGTGGGTTGTGAAGACAGATTCCTGCTGTTTCGGAGATCACCTGTTACTGGTGAGTAACAACGCTATCTCCAGGAACAAGCAGGAAAGCAGTCTTCACATATGGTACTCACTAGCTCTAAGGTACCAGACTGGAAGTGGTAGCAATGGTAGCTTTGAGACTAAGACTAGAACTGAGAAAGTGTGGATACAAAGTGGCCCCATTAGACTAAACTGCAGTTGGCAAGACCATTGCCAGGGAAGTCTGGTGCCAGGAAAGGTCAGGGACAGAGGGTAGGAGTTGCAGTTAAGTCCCAAAAAGGTGCTGGAGGATAGCCCAACAAAGACAGCATCCCGATAGGAGTCCTTGTCAAGGCAGTCATGTGCAGTGAAGGTATGAATGGAGGACCAGGTAGCTGCTCGACAGATCTCGTCAATGGAGACAGAATAAAGGTTGCCATGGCTCGCATGTTGTGAGCGGTGACATGACCCTCAAGAGAGAGCCCTGCTTGAGTGTAGGCAAAAGAAATGCAGTCTGCAATCCAGTTGGATAGGGTGCACCTCGTTAGAGACAGTACAAGGTGACTTGGATCAAAGGAAATGAATAATTAAGAGGATTTCCTGTGATTCTTGGTTCTGTCCAAGTAGAAAGCCAGTGCACGCCTGCAATCTAGAGTATGTAGCGCAGCTTCAGCCCTAGAGGCATGAAGTCTTAGAAAGAAGACCGATAGTATCATCGATTGGTTGAGGTGGAAGGGAGAAACCATGGTGGAATCGGGTGTTCGGAGGATCCAACACTAAAGCCTGCAGTTCACTGATGCGGCGAGCTGAGGTGAAGGCGATGAGGAAGATTACCTTCCAAGACAAGAAATTTAAAGAGGTGGTGGCTAAAGGCTCAAAAGAAGGCTTTAGAAGTTGTGCCAGGACCACGCTGAGGTCCCAGGCCACCAGTGGCAGTTTGATCAGTGGCTTAGACAGCAGGAGACCCCACATAAATCTGTGCACCAAGGGGTGCGAAGAAATGGGAGGCTGAGCTAGCACGCAGGTGAATTCTGAATGAGTTAGTCTTGGGACCTGCCGAGGGCAAACGGAGGAGATATTGTAAAAGGAATTCCACCGGGCAGGCAGAGGGGTCAATATGTTTGAGGATAGACCAGAGAATGAACCTTTACCATTTGAAGGCATAAGAACGTCTGGTAGATGGCTTGCGAGATGCAAGCAGGATGTCTTCGACCTGTTGTGGAAGGTCAAGGACAGCAAAGATTACGCTTTCAGCAGCCATGCCGTCAGATGGAGGGCTTGTGGATTGGGATGGAAAAACGTCCCATGATCCTGAGAAAGAAGGTTGGGTGCATGTCCCAGGCTAAGAGATGGAGTCAGGGACAGATGAGTCAGCAAAGGAAACCATGGCTGACAGGGCCAGTAAGGGGCTGTTAGGATCATGGAGCCCGTGTCAACCTGCAGCTTGAACAGAGTCTTGGGTATTAAGGGGATAGGCGAGAATGCATAAAGTAGGCCCTTTCCCCAATGGAGAAGGAAGGCATCCGTTGTCTGTCTGTGCCGGGAGGGAAGTTTTGAGCAAAACAGTGGAAGTTGTGCCTGGGTGGTGAATAGATCTATTCTGGGTGTCTTCCACATGTGGAAGATCCAAGATGTCTTTTCCCAATTTAAAGTCCACTCATGTGGATGTAGGATATGGCTGAGTCTGTCTGCAAGGAGACTGAGTTTGCCTGGGAGATACACCGCTCTGAGTTGGATGCAGTGCACAATGGAGAAAAAGTAAAGGCGAAGGGCTTCCTGGCAGAGGGGATAGGAACCCATTCCCCTTTGCTTGTTCACATAGAACATGGTCACCTGATTGTCTGTTTGGATTAAGACCTATTTGCCTGAAAGATGGGGTTGAAAAACCTGAAGGGCATTCGTGAGAGCACATAGGTCCAGGAGACTGACCTGCAACTGAGATTCCTGTTGTGTCTACTGCCCCTTTGTGGTGAGACTGTCCAGATGTGCCCTCCACCGAGTTTAGAAGCATCCATTGTCAGGGTGCACTGAGGTGGAGGCATCAGAAAAGGCGATCCTCTGAGTAGGTTTTGAGGGGAACACTATCACTGAAGGGAGTTTACAAGTGGAGGGATGATGCAGATCTTGACTGAGAAATGCCCGGTTGCTTGGATCCATTGAGATGAGAGAGTCCATTGAGCATGCCACATGTGCAGGCGAGCATAAGGGACAACATGGACTGTGGAGGCCAAGTGTTCTAGAAGGCGCAGCATTTCTCAAACTGTGACAGTACTGTGACCCTTTATGCTGTTGGCCAACTCGATGAGACGGGCAGAGCAATCCTGTGGAAGGAAAGCTCAGGCCCGATGAGTGTCCAGAAGTGCTCTGATGAATTTGAGCCACTGGGATGGGACCAGGTGTGATTTTGGAAAGTTTAGAATGAATCGTAGATCTTGGAGCACAGTGACGGTGCGATGAAGAGATAGTTTTACCTCTTGTGGGGATTCTTCCCTGATTATCCAGTTATTTTAGTAGGGGAAGACAAAGACCCCCAAAGTACGAAGGTACGAGGCAACCACTGCTATACATTTTGTGAACACTTGGGGTGCTGAGCCTAACCCAAAGGGGAGCACCCGATATTGCTAGTGGATTTGCTGGAACCAAAAATGCAGATACTATCTGTGTTGAGGGTGGATCAACAGATGTGTGTATGCCTCCCTGAGGTCTACAGAACATGGCCCAGTCATTCCTCTGAAGGTATGGAAGAAATGTACAGAGGCAAATCATTTTTAATTTTTCTCGAATGAGGAATTTGTTTAAGTTTCCTAGATCTAGAATGGGCCTGAACTCTCCTGTCTTCTTGGGGATAACAAAGTAAAGAAAGTAGAAGCCCCTGCCCTCTTGGGTGGGCAGAGCTCTCTCTACGCCCCCCCCCCCCCTGAGGTAACAGGGTGGACACCTGGACTGATAGGAAATTTGTCTGCAAGGGGTTTGTGGGATAATCTTTGTGGAGGTGGTGGGGGCAAGGTATTGAAATGGAGAGTTGAGAGTCCACTGTTCTGATGTGATGAGGTGCCACCTATGGACATAGAAACAGAGTCTGCCAGTTATGTGTAGGAATGGGGGCAGAGGCAGAGTAGTTATGCTTTCTAGGAAGGAGTCAAAAACCAGGTGCTAGCTGTGCAGCTGGTTGTGGCCTAGGTGTCTTAGGCTTTTTGGGCTGGCGAGGGCTCTGCTGTCACTGCTGAGATTGGTAAGCAGCTGCAGGTGGATAAGAAGGATAATATTTTTTCTTCTTAGGATAGAAAGACTTCTTTGGATTAGTCTTTCTCCTAGAGGGGTCTTATGTCTTTCTGGAGAGGCGTTTGAGAGTGAGATCATCTGTCTCAATTTCTCCGACCTTCTCCCTCCAACCTTTTCCAAAGTGGTTGTCTCCAGAGCTGGGAATATTGACGAATTTATCCTGAACCCACTGCTTAAGGTCAGATGCCTGGAGCCAGGCCATTCTGCGAGCACTGATGCAGACTGCTGAAGCTCTGCTGAATGACTCAATGGCATCAAATGATGCTCTGGTAAGAAATTTGGATGTATTTTGATTTTGCCTAATTAAGGCTTGGAATGCATCTCGTTTATCAACAGGAAAGATAGGGGCAAAATTCTCTAGATCCCTGGAGATAACCTTGAGATACATGCTCACATAGAGCATGTAGGAAGTAATCATAGAAGTGAGCATGCATACCTGAAAATGCCTGACAGCCCAAAGGCATCGAGAGTTCTGGAGTCCTTGCCCAGAGGCATAGAAGATTGATTCTTAGAACTCTTGATGTGCCGCATCGCCGATTCCACTGTCATGGAGTGGTGTGGTATGTTTATGTTTATTAACTTTATATACCGCTAAACGTATAGACATCAAAGCGGTTTACATAACTTAAATAAAGAAAACCATAAGGTAAAGGAAAAGGAAAAGAAATTACAATATTGGATAGGAAAGCAAATCTAGCAGACTCATATGACAGGACAGTAAGGAGGAGAGAGAGAGAGGGGGGCGAGAGAAAGTGAGGTCATATAGAGGGATCAGGGAGGTCAAAGGCAAGGGCAAAGAGATGAGTTTTGAGACTGTTCCTGAAGGTGGCATGCCCCTGCTCGAGATGGATGGAAGAGGGTAGGGAGTTCCAGAGGGCAGGGCCGATAAAGAAGAAAGCAGAGGAACGAGTGGATTGGAGGTGAGCACAGGCAGGTGAGGGGAAACTACAGACCGGTGAGCCTGACATCAGTACTGGGAAAAATGCTAGAAACCATCATAAAGAATAAAATTACTCAGTATGTAGATAGTCATGACCTAATGGGAGACAGCCAACATGGCTTTAGACAAGGAAGATCTTGTCTTATTAATCTGTTATGTTTTTTTGAAGGAGTGAATAATCAGGTGGACAAAGGTGAGTCGGTTGATATTGTGTATCTGGACTTTCAGAAAGCCTTTGACAAGGTCCCTCATCAGAGACTTTTGGCAAAACTAAAGAGTCATGGGATAGGAGGCAGTGTACTATTGTGGATCAGGAACTGGTTAAAGATAGAAAGCAGAGGGTAGGGCTAAATGGCCAATTTTCCCAATGGAGAAAGGTGAATAGTGGTGTACCCCAGGGATCTGTGCTGGGTCTGCTGCTTTTTGACATATACATAAATGACCTGGAAAGTGGAATAACGAGTGAGGTGATCAAATTTGCAGATGACACAAAACTATTTAAAGTTGTTAAAACCCAAGAGGATTGTGGAAAATTGCAAGAGGATCTTGATAAATTGGAAGACTGGGCATCAAAATGGTAGATGAAATTTAATGTGGACAAATGCAAGGTTATGCACCTAGGGAAGAACAACCCAAACTATGGTTACACGATGCAAGGTTCCACATTAGGAACCACCACCCAGGAAAAAGATTTAGGCGTCATTGTGGATACCATGTTAAAACCCTCGGCCCAGTGTGCAGCGGCGGCCAAGAGAGCAAATAGAATGCTAGGTATGATAAGGAAGGGAATGGAAAATAAAACAAAAGATATTATAATGCCTCTATATCGTTCCATGGTGAGACCGCACCTTGAATATTTTGTGCAATTCTGGTCGCCGTATCTTAAAAAGGATATAGCGATTTTAGAAAAGGTTCAGAGAAGAGCCACCAAAATGGTAAAGGGGATGGAAGGATACGCCTATGAAGAAAGGCTAAAAATGTTAGGGCTCTTTAACCTGGAAAAGAGACGGCTGAGGGGAGATATGATAGAAGTCTATAAATTAATGAACGGAGTGGAACGGGTAAACGTAGATCGATTGTTTACCTTATCAGAATATAGAAAGACTAGGGGACATGCAATGAAGCTACTGGGTTAACTATTTAAGACTAATAAAAGAAACTATTTTTTCACTCTTCGTGTAATCAAACTATGGAATTTGTTACCGGAGGATGTAGTAAATGCTGTTAGTGTAGCTGGGTTTTAAAAAAGGTTTGGACAAGTTCCTGGAGGAAAGGTCCATAAACCATTATTAAGAAGGGACCCAGGATATCAATGCTTGAACCAATACAAGCATTGTGGAACCTGTGTCCCTTGGGGAAACTGCTAGGTACGTATGACCTAGATTGGCCACTGTTGGAAACAGAATACTGGGCTGGATGGACCTTGGTCTGACCCAGTATGGCATATCTTATGTTCTTATGACGTAAGCGATTGAGATGGAGGGATCGTAGGGAGCGAGCTGGGGTATGGAAGTGGATGAGATCAGCCAGATACTGGGGGGAGTGGGTGTAGAGAACACGGTGGAGGAGTACCAGGATTTTGAAATGGATGCGGAATTTGATAGGAAGCCAGTGAAGATGGATAAGTAGAGGTGTAATGTGATCACGTGAAGAGGAGTGAAAAATAAGTCGAGCAGCAGTGTTTTGGATGCATTGGAGATGGTGAAGTTGCGTGGAAGGGAGACCAGCCAGAGCCGAATTACAAAAATCGATATGGGACATAACCAGTGATAGAAGAAGGGTAGTAAGTGCCTGCATGGAAAGAAAAGGCCTGATAGCACAAATTTGACGGAGGAAGAAAAATGAAGTTTTAGAAACATGAGCAATGTGATCCCGAAAGGATAGACTGGAGTCAAAGAATACTGCCAGGTAGCGAAAAGAAGAGACTAGGGAAACAGGCGAACCAGAAAAGGAGGGGGAGATCTGGGGGAAAGCATTACCATGAGTGGAGGAGTGGCCTAGTGGTTGGGGCAAGGTACTTCAGGCTGGAAGGTCGGGGGTTCAAATCCCACTATAGGACAGCAACCTTGGGCCGGAAGGACTGGGGTTTCTAGTCCCACAGGTGCTCCTTGTGGTCTTGGGCAAGCCACTTAACCCTCTATAGCCCATGTTCCCTGTAAAATAGTTATCTCCAAGTTATAATGCCCTGTTCAATGTAATTTCAGTTTGTTCAATGTAAACCGCACTGATGCAGAATAGTGCGGTATATAAGAGAATGTAAATAAATAATAAAAAATAAATAAAAAACCAGATGGCAAGGGTTTTAGTGAGATTAAGATGCAAACAGTGGGTGGTGAGCCAATCGGCAATAGCCGTGAGGCAGGAGTTTAGAGGGGAGAGATCAGGAGAGAGGGGGGAGGTATGATACAGAAGGACCAGATCGTCGGCGTAGTAGAAGGCTGAAATCCTGTGCTGCTGAACCAATAAAGCAAGAGGTATGAGAAAGATGTTAAAGAGAAGGGGGGCCAAGACCGAACCCTGAGGGACACCGCAAGGAAGGGGAACGGGCTCAGAGGCAGTTGAGGGAGTAGATGAGGAGAGAAGAGAATAAGACCTAGAAGAGAGAAAAGAATGGAACCAGTGAAGGACTGTGCTGCAAAGACCCGCCTCCCGTAATCGAGCCAGAAGGGAGTGGTCAACGAGATCAAAGGTGGCAGAGAGACCGCCACTGAGAGATCACCACGATCGTGAGCAATGTGGAGTTCATTCAGAAAGCCAACTAGAACTGTTTCAACACTGTGGCCGGGCCGGAAGCCAGACTGACAGGGGTGGAGCAAGTGCATAGAGTCAAGATAAGAAGACAGTTGGGAGAATACAACCTTTTCAAGGATTTTGGAAAGAAATGGGAGGTTGGAGACTGGGCGATAGTGAGCAGGGATCATGGGGTCGAGTGAGGGCTTTTTAAGAATAGGGCGGACCAAAGCGTGCTTCCAGGGTTGGGGAAAAACACCTGAGGAAAGACTGGAGTTCATTATGGTGAGGGCTGGAGGGATAAGAGCTAGAGAGGAGATGAGTAGCCAGGAGAAAGGAATGGGGTCCAGTGGGCAAAAGTAGTTGGTACATGGTACAGAGCCGTTTGCTGATAGGCGGAACTGTTAGTGAGGCCTCCCACATATGTAACATTAGATCCTGCAGGATACGATGCACCGGTAGCGTGGCTGCCTCTTTGGATGCCGAGGGGTACTGGAGAATTTCCAACTCCTCTGCCCTCAGTTCTGTCTCCAATGCCACGGTGATCGGCAGGCCTGCTGCCATGTCCCAAATAAAGTCTTGAAAAGACATGTCCTCTGGCCGGGACCGATGTGTTCACAAGGAGGGGACGGATCGGAAGGGAGATCCCAGCTTACCTGGAATCCTCTGATGCATCATCGGAATCGGAAGAGGTAGAGTCTGATTCTGACAGAAAGTCAAAGTATCAACAGGCCCTTGCCGATGTTGAGGCCCAATGTCGATACCTATGATCAGTTGGTGTGGTAGCAGGAATCTGTTGGGTACCAATGATTCCTGTCTGTTCCAAAGGAGGCATTGGAGGGAGGGGGTCCCCTAATACAGGTTTGAGGTCCAGCATCGGGCCCGGAGGTATCGGCTGTGGGCCAGATGTCGACGCCTGCACCGTTGGAGCTGTCTATACTGACAGTACCAAGGCTGCCAGGAGTGCTGCCAAATTCCTCTCGATAGGATGTGCTGGTCAAGGGAGGAGGCCGATACCTGGGTGGAATCCTGCACGGGGCTCTGAGCCACCGTCCCAGGGCATGAGACCAGTAGCTCTCCAGAGGTCGAGACCTCGCGAGCATCCTGGAGCCCCTGTTGTGCTTTGGAGGGCTGGTCCTCCTATCAGGGCTGTTTGGCAGGCCTATCTGCATTGACTGCATCTTTCAGTGAATCTCATTGCTGATGAAGGGACTTACCTTGAGGATCAGTATTAAGTTTCGATGCTGATGATTTAGATTTAGTCTAAGTTTGGATTTTGAGGAGACCTGAGAACCAAGAGAAGAGGCCGATGAAATGGAGTCCAAGGCAAACGGAGAACCATACTGTCTGTCTCTATTCTTTAGGCCTCTTTTTGTCATGTGTTGGCACAAATGACAATCAGTCGGTAAATGGTCTGGACCCAAACATTTCAAACACCAGTCATGTTTATCGGTGCTGATATTGTACCAGAATACTTGGTACAATATCTGCACCGATATTTTGAAGCCGCTGATGTTTTTCCATCATTGCAGAACAAAAATAAGCCGAGACTAATTTGGTGGTGGAAATCACCAAAATTGCAAAAAGTGAAAGAAAAAATATTTTTAAAAGAAAAAAAAATATTGGTGCCAGTATCAGAGAAGGTACCAACGTCGATGGAAAGGCAGAGCACAGATTTAAACCAAAGAAAATTACATTTTTTGGCAATTATAGGAAGAAAACAACCTGCTGGCTCCGCAGAAAATGAAGAACTAAGGAGAGGACTTGGGAAGGTGGGAAGGCAAATGCGCAGGCACAGTGGATTGTTCTCAAAAGCATTCCAATTGGATGCTGGGGAGCATTCCCGCACAGGCTGCTTCAGTACCGATGATACCCATATGTGAATTCCTGTTTGTTCTTGGAGATAGATTCTTCCTGTTGGGGCACTTTAGCGGGCCGCACCTGGCCATCTCTTCATGTCACATTGGGAATGGCTCCGGTGTTGGTATATCTGGGTCTTGGCTCGATGCTCAGATGCCTGCTTCGATGCTTACAGAGTCGATGAAGACTCTATCCTCGATTCTGGGCAAAGATCGATGGAAAGCCTTTGCTCCAGGCCACTGTGGGCCCTCAGTTCTGAGTGTGCTCAGGCCCCCCTCGATGATGATGCCTCCACAGAGCTGCACAAGAATGTTGGGACCGAAGCCGGGGCTGAAGATGATGAATCCGATGGCCTAGAAAACTACTTCCTCTGCTTCTCCCGATCCTTCAGACCCCTCCTTGTCATCTGTGGCACAGATGACAAAAAGCAAGACTGGTCGTCAGGATTCAAAGCATTGAAGGCATCAATTGTGTTGATCAGTGACCGAGATGGTCCTGGCACATCTGGTGTACTTCTTAAAATCGCTGGCTGGTTTCTGGGACATGTTCAGGAACATGGCTTTGGCAAGGCCGAAGGGCTCGATGGTTCCAGCTATGGGAAAAAAAGGAAAAGGTTTAAAAAAAAAAGAAAAAAGAGAACCACCAGGGCATAGGCACTGGAGCCTAAATGGCTGACGACAGGCAGTGAAAACTAAATCGAAAACAACCCACAAAGGGCAAAAGTGAAAAATATTTTTCCAACGGTTGCAGGAATACGTCCTAGGGGCTCCACGGAAAAAGAAGACCATAAAAGATGGCGCCATGGCAGGAAGGATGGATGGCAGGCACACATGCGCGGTGGAGCTTTCCAAAAGATTCCAATGGAAGCTAGGAAGCGTTCCCGTACATGAGGAATTATTTCCTGCCTGTCCATGGAGGACATTAGAAATCTGTTGAAAGAGCAGACAGAGCTCATGAAAGGGCCTGTTGCTCTTCACGTCCTGCTTCCTCACTAAATACAAGTAGAACAATCCAGCCATCAAAAGACAACATAAGTAATGATTCACATTGTCAGTTTTTAAAAAAATTACCACTGAATTTTTAGATGATTTATATCACAAGCATTAAAAGCAGTAAAACAGGAAAAATACTATGTGAACTGAAAAGCAGGTTAAGTCAACTTTTATTTCCCAACTTTTACCTCCCTCTATCTGGCTTTCTTTCCTCCTCAGTCTTCCTCTCTCCTGCTTCTTTCCCTTACCAACTTATTCTCACCCTCTTGGCACCTCCTTCTTTCCTTCCCCTTCCCACCTTACAGGGATGGCTCTTCTTCACTGTGGTTTGTCAGCAAGGGGCTGTCTTGGGCCACAACAGCCATAACCACCTCCTTCTAGTGGCCTAGGGGTTGTCCTGACTACTACAACGACAAAAGTGGTTATGTCTTCCTGACAATTTCCAACTTGCAGCAATGTTGGAAATGCTCACAAACAAGTTCATGAGCAGGATTCTTGATGGCGGCTGGAGACCAACAATATAGTGAGGGTTCGTAGGGTAAAGAATTTCTGACCACATGGTGTTACTTCTTGAAACATTGTGAGACATGATGAGATTTCATTGGTCTGCCACATGTAGTAGAAAGCGTAGTTACTCACCTGTAACAGTTGTTCTCCAGGGACAGCAGGAATCAGTCCACACATACGGGTGACGTTGGCGCCCTCGTGCAGAGCAATTCCCCAGCTTTCAAAGAAAGCCTTTGGGATTGCCATGCGCATGCGCAGTCCCCTTCCCGCCCAAGGGTGCCATCTTGCTCAGTCAGATGACATAGCTAAAAAGACGGCAAAAAGAGAAAAATTCTAATTATAGGACTGCAACTCCAAGGGAGGAGGGAGGGTCGTGAGGACTGATTCCTGTTGTCCCTGGAGAACACCTGTTACAGGTGAGTAACTACGCTTTCTCCAGAAATAAGCAGGAAGTCAGTCCTCACATATGGGGCTCCCCAGCTATAGGCTACCGAGAACCTTAGCTGAAAAATGGCTCCCTCTAGAAGAGCCGCAGCAGCTGTAAAAGGATTTTCTGAGAGAACACAACCCCCACGGTAGCCTGACACCAAAGGGTCGGAGGGTAGGAGTTGCCTAAACCTCAAATAGGTTACGGAGTACCGCCTGGCCGAAAACACTGTCCCGCCGGAACTCTCCAGGCAGTAATGGGCTGCAAAATTCTGGCTTGAAGACCAAGTTGCGGCCCGGCAGATGTCTGCCAACGGAACAGAACGGTGGTTAGCCCTGACATGGTGGGCCGTGACTCGACCCTGCAGCTGGAGATAAGCTGCCCTATACGCCCAGGCGATGCAGTCTGCCACCCAAGTGGATAACGTGTGCTTGGAGACAGGTAGACCCAGCCTACTGGGGTCATAAGAGAGGAAGAGCTAAGAAGCCCTCCTATGTCCCCGCGTACGCTCCAGGTAGAAAGCGAGCGCCTATTACAGTCCAGGGTATGCAGTACCGCCTCTGCCCGGCTGGCATGCGGCCTGGGAAAGAAGGTTGGAAGCACCACCTCCTGGTTGAGGTGGAATGAGGAGACCACTTTCGGAAGGAACTTAGGGTGAGTGCGAAGGAGCACCCTGTTTCCATAAAACCGTGTGTACGGTCTATCAGATACCAGAGCTTGCATCTCACTCACACGTCTGGTAGATGTGAGTGCCACCAGGAAGAGCACTTTCCAGGAGAGAAAGCACAGATGACAAGTAGACATCGGCTCAAAAGGTGGGTGAGTAAGCTGCTGCAAGACCACATTCAAGTCCCACTCAGTTGCCGGAGGACGAACCGGGGGCTTTAGAAGAAGCACACCTCTGAGGAATCTGGACACCAAGGGGTGAGCCGACAGAGGTTGCCCTTCCACTGGATAGTGGTTTGCTGACAAAGCACTCAGGTGGACCCGGCCAGAGTTAGACTTAAGACCTAATTCTGAGAGTTGAAGCAAGTACTGCAACACCACCGGTACAAGGCAGGAGAAAGGGTTTTCCTTGCGTTGTGTACACCACTCTGCAAACCTACGCCACTTGAAGGCGTAGGACTTCCTAGTGGATTGCCTCCTGGAGGCCAGTAACACTTCTTCCACATTCTTAGGAAGGAGAAGAGGGGCCAGCATTACCCTTTCAGCAGCCATGCCATCAGGTTGAGGGACCTGAGATTGGGATGCAAGAGAGAACCCTGCTCCTGAGACAGCAGGTCGGGCTGCGTCCACAGAGGGAGTGGGGTCTCCACTGCCAACTGGAGGAGGAGCGGAAACCAAGGCTGTCTTGGCCATCTGGGGGCTACCAGGATGACCGAGGCCCTGTCCCGAAGGATCTTGAACAATGTTCGGGCCACCAGAGGCGTGGGAGGAAACGCATACAGGAGGCCCACTGACCAAGAGAGGAGAAAAGCATCCGCAGTCACCCTCTGAAGATGTGGTTGTCTGGAGCAAAACCTGGGTAACTGGTGATTCTGCGGATTGGCAAAGAGATCTATGGACGGATACCCCCAGCGGTGGAAAATCCGCTGTGCCATGTCCGGATTCAGTTGTCATTCGTGAGGTTGGAGAATCCTGCTTAGCTTGTCTGCTAGAACGTTCTCCTGACCAGGCAGATAAACTGCTTTGAGCAACATACCTTGCCTGACTGCAAATGAGCAGAGGTCCAGGGTCTCCTGACATAGGAGTCGAGACCCTGTGCCCCCCTGTTTGTTCACATAGAACATTGCTACCTGGTTGTCTGTCTGCACTAAGACAGACTGACCTGAGAGAACATGACAGAAGGTTCGAAGAGCTAGGCAAATCGCTCGCAGTTCTAAGAGGTTGATTTGGTGCATAGCCTCCTGAGGAGACCACAGCCCCTGAGTGCATGAACCCTGGCAATGGACTCCCCAGCCCAGCAAGGATGCATCTGTCGTTAGTACTCTTGTGTGCGAGGGAGGCTGAAAAAGCACTCCCCTGAGCAGGTTGGATGGCTGAAGCCACCACTGTTATGACTTCAGGAGTCACTTGGACACCGATATTCTGTCTCTGAGGTGGCCTGTAGACTGTGTCCACTGGTCCCTGAGGCACCATTGAGCTGTTCTCATGTGCAGACAAGCATTCGGGGTTACATGCACCATGGAGGCCATGTGGCCTAGTAGGCGGAGGAAGCTTCTCACAGAAATCTGAGATTGTTGACTGACCTGGCGAACTATCACCAGCAGCCGGTTTGCCCTGTCCTCCGGCAAGTAAACCCTTGCCCGGAGGGTGTCTAGTCTTGCCCCTATGAACTCCAAGTTCTGAGTGGGGAGCAAAGTAGACTTTGCGTGATTTATGACAAAACCCAGATGCTGTAGCAGGTTTACTGTACGAGAAGTGGCCTGTTGGGCCTCCTGGATCGACTGGCCTCTGATTAGCCAGTTGTCCAGATATGGGAAAACAAAAATCCCTTGGATTATGGGGAAGGCCGCTCCACAGCTAGGCATTTGGTGAATACCCTGAGAGCAGATGCTAGGTCAAAGGGAAGCACCCTGCACTGGAAGTGGTTTCCTCCCACCACAAATTTGAGATATTGTCTGTGGTCTGGATGTATGAGGATGTGTGTATAAGCATCCTTCAGGTCTAAGGAGCATAGCCAGTCTCCCTGCCAGAGGTATGGCAGCAAAATTCCAAGAGAGAGTCTTGAACTTTTCCCTTACCAGGAACTTGTTCAGACTCCGCAAGTCCAGGATGGGCCTGAAGCCTCCTGTCCTTTTTGGTATGAGGAAATACCTGGAGTAGAAGCCTCGTCCTTCCAGGTGGTGGGGCACCGGTTCCACCGCCTGGTCCTTCAAAAGACCTGCCAACTCCTGTAAGAGGAGGTTCCTGTGAAGAGGGGGCCTTAGAGGCTCTCCTGGAAAGAAGGAGGGTGGTACCTGGTCGAAATGGAATAGATACCCCTTTTGCACTATCTGCAGGACCCAGGTATCGGTGGTAACAGCTGGCCACCTGTGGGCGTACAGGGTCAGCTTTCCTCCTGTGCAGGGCCATACCACAGATGGGAGAGAAGCCATGCTGTGGGAGTCAAAAAACCCCTCCCGGCTGGGTGGGAACCGGAGCTGGAGGCTTGGGGGTTTTCTGCCTACGCGGGCCGTGCCCCTGTCCCTTGGCCTGCTGCCCCTGTTGGGGAGCTGGTGTGGCCTGGTAAGTGGGGTAGTTGCGGTAGGCATTACCCTTTCTCGGGAAAAAGGTCTTTTTACCCGAGCCCTTCTTTTTGTGAGAAGGGGCAGAAGTCTTCTTGGAGAGCCTTGTCTGGGTTAAATACTCGGACTCGATCTCTGCAGCCTTCTCAGTCATGGGTTTGCTGAATAGGTTGTCACCTCGGCAAGGGACATCGACCAACTTTTCCTGAACCCATGACTCCAGGTCAGACGACATTAGCCAAGCTTGATGGCATGCACCGATGCCGGCCGTGGCTACTCGGGCCGAAGCCTCGAAGCCGTCGTATTCTGCTCGAGACAAACTTCGAGCACTCTCGAATCCCTGTTGACAAGGCCTTGAAGCACTGCAAGGGTTCCTTGGAGAGGCCAGCCGAGAACCCGGCAATCTCCTTTGTCAGGTCCCGTAAGTACATGCCCATGTACAGCAGGTAGGTCTGGACGCAGCATGACAGCATCGAGCCCTGGAAGCACTTTCTGCCAAGGGCATCGAGGATCCGGGCCTCCTGGCCGGAAAGCACCGAGGAGTGTGTCTTTTGGCTCTTGAGCCTTTGCATGGTCGATTCCACAACCATTGAGTTGTGCGGAAGCTGTGCTTTCTGGAACCCAGGGCTCTTGCGGACTCGATAAATGGAATCGACCCACTTGCTGAGAATCAGCATCGAGGCCAGGGATTCCCACATATGGAGCATTAGCCATTCCCGCATCAGAGGCACAGGCGCAGTAAGGGCTTCCCTCGGGGGAAAGCCATACTGGAGGGACTCGAGCTCCTCAGCTCGAGGCTCCTCCTCGGACTCCGCTGGGAATGCCAAAGCCTTGGCCATGTCCCTAACTAAGTCCGAGAACCTGGTGTCCTCCGGGGGGGGACCTTCTCTGAGGCTCCGAACCCGGTGAGTCCGATGGGATACACCGGGTACGGTGGGTGTCTGGAGACTCGTCATCTTCCGTCTCCCACGCCGATTCCTCCGAGGAGGAATTGAGCGGCTCCAGCCATGAGGGCTTCGAGCCCGACTGCCCCGACGCCGAGGACACCGGCGTCGATGACCTCAGCCCCGAATGGCAGGTCGAGGGAGAACTTGGCCGAGGATCGACTCAAGACCTGATTGACTCAAGGATTGGCTCGGCCTCCGGGGTTGACTTGGGCATCAAGGTCCTGGTGGTCGGGGCAGATGACCGGTGTGACCGGCTATCAGCGCCCGCTGCTGCTCCATGAAGGCAGCCATGCTGTTCTTCAGGGCCGCCATCCTGAGACCGAGCTCAGAAAGCTCGGCAGCCTCCGGCTCGGCGCTGGCTCTCCCAGAGGAGAGTCAACATGGACAACAGATGCTACCTGACTCGGCATCTCCGGCTCCTTACGAGGCAGTTTGGCCGGCTGCTCCAACTCCGAGGACCCGTGGCGACGGTCGGGGCTCCGTGTCCTGGAACCCGAGGGCCCAGGCCGATCAGAGGCCTCCAACGAAGTCGCTCTCATGAGCTTCTTCTTCCTCCGGTGTTCCCTGGAGGGAGACCCCTGCTCAGAGGACCCACGACGCTCGGTGTCGGACAGCTCCCGAGATGTCGAGGCCTCTGACGAGGTCCGGGCTTGGACGGTTGCGAACTCTGAGAAAATCCTTTCACGTTGATGCTGCCTGCTCCTCAATGCCTTGGAAGACATCTTGCCACACGGGCCACAGACCATCGGGTCATGGTCGGGCCCGAGGCATCGGAGGCAGCAGTCATGTGTGTCGGTAAGGGACATCAACTTCTTACACCGATCACACTTCTTGTACCCGCTGGCAGCCATCAGGGGAAAAAGGGCCCCTGCAAGGTCAAATGACTGGGTTGCCAGTGAAAATGAAGAAGAAAAGAGCGCGAACGCTAATCACTAAGGACAAAAATGAAAAATGTGACCGGACTCAATATCGGGGTATGGAGCAGAAGGCGGGAAGGGGAACCGGCGTCAAACAGGGTCGAAGAAATGATTCTTCAAAGGTTTTGACGCACTTTTTCTGAGGACAGCGAAACAACGTCCGTTGGGCTCCGCGGAAAAAGGGAGACTGAGCAAGATGGCACCCTTGGGCGGGAAGAGGACTGCGCATGTGCAGGCAATCCCAAAGGCTTTCTTTGAAAGCTGGGGAATTGCTCCACACGAGGGCTCCATTGGTGCCAATGTCACCCATATGTGAGGACTGACTTCCTGCTTGTTCCTGGAGAAAGAGTAGTTACTCATCTGTAACAGGTGTTCTCCAGGAGCAGCAGGAATCAGTCCTCACATATGGGTGACATCGACATCGATGGAGCCCCCATGCGGAGCATTTCCCCAGCTTTCTAAGAAAGCCTTTGGGAATACATCCACGCATGCGCGGTCCCCTTCCCGCCCAAAGGTGCCATCTTGCTCAGTCAGATGACATAGCTAAAAGACAGCACAAAAACAAAATGAACTATATACAACTGCAACTCCCAGGGGAGGAGGGAGGGTTGTGAGGACTGATTCCTGCTGCTCCAGGAGAACACCTGTTACAGGTGAGTAACTACTCTTTCTCCAGGACCAAGCAGGAAGTCAGTCCTCACATATGGGACTCCCTAGCTCTGGGCTACCAGGAACCCAGGCTGAAAAATAGAGCTCCCTCTGTGAAGCCCCAGCATCAGGGAAAAAATTTCACTGAGAACAGGTCCCACCTGTAGCCCAACAAGAGGGCTGGAGTTGCCTAAACCTCAGAGAGATTCCGGAGTACTGCCTGACCAAAAGCACTGTCCCTACGGGACTCCCTCTCCAGGCAGTAATGGGCTGCAAAAGTCTGGCTTGAGGACCAAGTTGCAGCCCTACAGATGTCTGCCAACGGTACAGAACGGAGATGAGCTACCGATGCAGCCATTGCCCGGACATGGTGGGCTGTGACTCGACCCTGCAAGGGAAGGTGTGCTGCCCTGTAAGCCCAGGTGATACAGTCCGCCACCCATATGGACAAGGTACGTTTGGAGACAGGTAACCCCAAGTTGTTTGGGTCGAAGGAGACTAAGAGCTGAGTAGCCCTGCTATGACCCTCAGTACGATCAATGTAGAAAGACAAGGCTCTTCTACAGTCCAGGGTATGCAGGACCTCCTCAGCCCGGCTGGCATGGGGCCTAGGGAAGAATGTTGGAAGAACCACCTCCTGATTGAGGTGGAAAGAGGAGACTACCTTCGGGAGGAACTTAGGATGAGTCCTAAGGATTACCCTGTTCCTACAGAAACAAGTGTATGGCCTGTCACAGACCAAGGCTTAAGTTCACTCACTCGTCTGGCCGAGGTCAGTGCCACTAAGAAAAGAGTCTTCCAAGAAAGGAAGCGGAGAGGACACGTAGCCATCGGCTCAAAGGGAGGGCGAGTAAGCTGCTGCAAGACCACATTCAATTCCCACTCAGGGGCTGGTGGACGGAGAGGAGGCTTTAGCAAGAGCAAGCCTCTGAGGAACCAGGACACCAAGGGGTGAACCGATAAAGTGTGTCCTTCCACCAGTGAGTGGTGGGCTGCCAGGGCAGAAAGGTGTACCCGAACAGAATTGGACTTAAGACCCTGATTAGACAAGTGCAGCAGGTACTGAAGCACCACTGGCACAGGGCAGGCAAAAGGGTTTTCCTGGCGTTGGTCACACCACAAGGAGAACCGTTTCCACTTCAGGGCATAGGTCTTTCTGGTGGATTGCTTCCTAGAGGCCACCTCTTCAACTTCCAGCACTACCCTTGAAGCCTCCAGGCCATCAAATTGAGAGTTTTGAGATTGGGGTGCAGAAGGGAACCCTGATCCTGAGAAAGAAGATCGGGTTGCAACCCCAGAGGGAGTGGGGTGTCCACCGCCAGCTGTAACAGAAGTGGGAACCAGGGCTGCCTCGGCCATCTGGGGGCTACCAAGATGACCAAGGCCCTGTCCCTGAGAATCTTGAACAAGGTTCGAGCCACCAGGGGCGTGGGAGGAAACGCATACAGAAGGCCCCTGGACCATGAAATCAGGAAGGCATCCGCTGCGAATCTCGTGGGATGCGGTTGCCTGGAGAAGAACTGGGGCAGCTGCTGGTTCAGGGGACTGGCAAAGAGGATGATGGATGGAAGTCCCCATTTCAGGAAAATGTTCTGAACCACCAAAGGGTGCAGTTGCCATTCGTGAGGTTGTAGAACCCTGCTCAATCTGTCTGCCAGGAAATTTTCCTGGCCAGGAAGATAGACTGCCCTGAGCAACATATTGTGTCGAAGTGCAAAAGAGCAAAGGACCTGTGCCTCCTGACACAGGAGCCTGGACCCCGTGCCTCCTTGTTTGTTCACATAGAACATCGCTACCTGGTTGTCTGTCTGCACCAAGACAGACTGGTGGGCCACGGTGTGAGAGAAGGCTTTGAGGGCCAAGCTTATCGCCCTGAGTTCCAGCAGGTTGATTTGTTGCGTGGCCTCCCATGGAGACCACAGGCCCTGTGTGCACTTGTCCAGACAATGTGCGCCCCAGCCCTGCAAGGAGGCATCGGTTGTGAGTACCACAGTGGAAACAGGTACCTGAAAAGGAATTCCCTGTAGAAGGTTGGGGGGGGGGGGGGTGTAGCCACCACCGCAGGGAGTTCAGGAATGGTTTGGACACCCTTACTTTGTCTTGGAGGCTTCCTGTGGCCTGCCTCCACTGAGTTCTGAGACACCACTGTGCAGGCCTCATATTCAGGCGGGCATTGGGGGTCACACGTACCGTCGATGCCATGTGGCCCAGGAGCCTTAGACAGAGTCTGGCGGAAACCAGTGGGTTGTCTAGAAACTGGCTGGTCTAGTCCATCAGCCTTCCCGCTCTGTCTGCTGGCAAGTAAGCTTTTGCTTGCAGGGAGTCTAACCGTGCTCCCATGAACTCCAGGTTCTGGGAGTGGAGCAAAGTGGACTTTGCGAAGTTTATGACAAAGCCTAGTTGCTGAAGGAGAGATACAGTACGGAGGGTGGCTTGCCTGGCCTCCTGGAGAGTCTGACCCCTGAAGAGCCAGTCGTCCAGGTAGGGGAAGGCAAAAATACACTGGTTTCTCAAGTAGGCCGCCATCACCGCCAGGCACTTTGTGAAGACCCGTGGGGCAGAGGTTAGGCCAAAGGGCAGTACCCTGTACTGAAAATGGTTTCCTCCCACCACGAATCTTAGGTATTTTCTGTGGTCTGGATGAATGATGTGAGTGTACGCATCCTTTAGATCTAAGGAGCATAGCCAATCTCCCTGCTGGAGGTAGGGCAGCAGTGTTCCAAGAGTAAGCATCTTGAACTTTTCCTTTTCCAAGAACTTGTTGAGATTTCTCAAGTCCAGAATGGGCCGGAAACCTCTAGTTCTCTTTGGCACAAGAAAGTACCTGGAGTAGAAGCCCTGACCCAGCAGGTGGGGAGGTACAGGCTCCACCGCTCTGTCTTGAAGAAGACTTTGCAGTTCCTGGAGAAGGAGTTCTCGAGGCAGAGTAGGCCTTGGAGGCACCCCTGGAAAGTAGGAGGGGGTACTTGATGGAAATGGAGCAGGTAACACTTCTGGACTATGCTCAGTACCCAAGCATCTCTTGTGATGAGCGACCACTGGTGGGCAAACAGGACCAACCGACCTCCTGTGCTGAGATGGGCCAGCAGAGGTGGAGAGGCTATGCAGTGGGAGTCAAAAACCCCCTCCCTGATGAGTAGAAGCAGGAGCAGGAGCTGGAGGCTTGGGGGCTTTCTGCCTATGGGGCCCATGTCCCTTCCCCTTGGCCTGCTGACCCTGCTGGGGAGTTGGGGAGGCCTGATAGTGAGGGAAAGGTTTGTAGGCAGATGACTTCCTCGGGTAAAAGGCCTTTTTCCCCAAGCCCTTCTTCTTATGAGAAGGGGCAGAAGTTTTTCTGGACATCCTTGTCCTTGTTAGAGTCTCGGTCTCAAGCTCAGCAGCCTTTTCGGCCATGGGCTTGCCAAAGAGGTTTTCACCTCGGCATGGGACATCGACCAACTTGTCCTGCACCCATGGCTCGAGGTCCGATGACTGTAGCCATGCCTGGCGTCAAGCACCGATGCCGGCCACCGCTACTCGGGCCGAAGCCTCGAAGCCATTGTAGGCCGCCCGGGAGATGAATTTGGAGCACTCCCGGATCCCCGAGGACAAGGTCTTGAACCTCTGCAAAGGTTCCCTGGAGAGGCCAGCAGAGAACCCGGCTATTTCCTTAGCCAGGTCCCGTAAGTACATGCCCATGTACAACTGGTAGGACTGGACACGGCAAGCAAGCATCGAGCCCTGGAAGCACTTTCTGCCGAAGACATCCAGGTTCCGGGCCTCCATACCGGGGGGCACCGCAGAGTGCATCTTCTGGCTCTTCAGACGATACATGGCCGATTCCACAACCATAGAATGGTGCAGCAGCTGCGCCTTCTGGAATCCAGGGCTCTTTCGGACTCGATAAATGGAATCGATCTGCTTGCTCAAAACCGGCACCAAGGCTGGTGCCTCTCACATTCGGACGAGGAGCCGTTCCAGCATCGGAGGAACCAGCACAGTAAAGGCCTCCCTGGGGGGAGAGTATACTGTAGGGCATCAAGCTCTTCGGCTCGAGGCTCCTCCTCGGGGTCCGCAGGAACAGCCAAAGCCTTGGCTATGTCCCTCACAAACTCCGAGAACCGGGTGTCCTCCAGTGGGGACCTACTCCGGGGCTCGGACTGCGGTGAGTCCGAAGGGACACACCAAGTCCGAAAGGTATCTGGGGACTCCTCGTCCTCCGTCTCCCACGCAGATTCATCCGAGGAAGAGTCGAGGGGCTCCGAACATGCGGGCTCCGGTAGCACCCGCCCCGACGCCGGGGGCATCGGCGTCGACGCCCTCGGTCCTGAATGGGAGGTCGAGGGGGACCGTGACCGAGTCCGGACTCGGGCCTTCATGGCTTCGAGAACTGGCTCGGTCTCCAGGGTCGACTTGGACGTCGACGTCCCGATGGTCGGGGCAGATGCACCAGTCAAGCTGGCCATCAGCACCCGCTGCTGATCCATGAAGGCAGACAGTCTGCACTCCAAGGCTGTCAGCCTGAGTCCAAGCTCAGGAGACTCAGCAGCCACCGACTCGGGCCCCGGCGGCGTCGGGCCCGATGTCGGCTCCCTAGGGGGAGAGTCCTCGAGGACAACAGGACTTACGTGCTCGACGGACTCCGGCTCTGTACGAGGCACCTTAGGCAGCTTCTCCAGCTCCAAAGGCCTGGGGCGGCGGTCAGGGGTCCGGGACCTGGCCCTCGAGGAACCAGGGGTATCCTCTTCCGACGACGCCCTCACGAGCTTCCTCTTATGCTCCCGACTGGGGGACCCCCCTTTCAGAGGAACCCCGATGAAGCTCGGGGTCAGACTCCCGAGACCTCTGATGAGGTCTGGGCTTGGCCGGAGACAGAAAAAATTCTCTCCTTCTGATGCTGCCGGCTTCTGAGTGCCTTGATGGACATCTTTCCACACGGGACACAGACCTTGGGATCATGGTCTGGCCCGAGGCAACGCAGGCAGCAGTCGTGTGTGTCGGTAAGAGACATGAGCTTCTTACAACGATCACAATTTTTAAAACCACTGGAGGCCATCGGGGAAAAAAAAGGGCCCCCGCGAGGTCAAAAGACCGGCCTTCCAGGGAAAAAGAAAAAAGAGCGCGAACGTGTGCCATGAAGGGCAAAAAAACGAAAAATAGGGATCGGGTCGATACCAGTGTACCAAACCCAGGTGGGAAGGGGAACTGGCGTCGAACCGGACAAAAGACAGCGAAAATCGCAGAAAAAAAATCAAACTTTTCCGGGCCACGGAAAAAGAAAGACTGAGCAAGATGGCACCTTTGGGCGGGAAGGGGACCGCGCATGCGTGGATGCATTCCCAAAGGCTTTCTTAGAAAGCTGGGGAAATGCTCTGCATGGGGGCTCCATCGATGTCGATGTCACCGATATGTGAGGACTGACTTCCTGCTTGTTCCTGGAGAATAGAGAATATCTGAGGGTTTCAGAATGGTGAAGAGAATGCAACCTTTGGATCTCCCAGTGCTAATTTCTCACTATATCATGATGCCCAATTCATATTACATACACAAAAGAGATATTAATGAAATACAAGGGTATAGCTGGAAACAGGGCCGGCCAAGGGTTTCTGCCGATCCAGGCAGAAGTCCTGGCCATCGTCAGACAGCCCTCACCCTGCCGTGCTGAGCCACACCGCTGCCCCTCCTATCAGATAGGGGTCAGAAGCAGCAGGCCATGTGTGCCAAAGGTGCCATGCTGAAGGTGCCATGCGGTACCGTGCATAGAGGTCTGCCTAATGGATGGGCCGGCCCTAGCTGGAAACAAGGCACATGTAGTTTTACATCTGGATTATAATGTAAGAAGTCACAAAACAAAATGATAAATTTAGTACTTTAATGCTGAATATATAAACAGAGAAAGAAAATGTCACCGAGAATGTAACATCTTTGCCTTCCTAGAAGAAAAGGTTTAAGAGACAGGCAAGATCTATGAACACGCATCCTCATATTTTGCACTAGATAACCTTTCACTGTTCCCTAAATATATGCTACCCTGGCCTTCTCTCTAGATCTGCCATGACTTTGATCCTTCTACGGCTACCAGATTGCTCACAAAGTTACTAGGCAGAGAACGTGAGAAATGAGTGTATGCTGAAGCCAATCCTCTAGAAGACAGACTCCCTGAAATATTTGGATGGAGAGCTAATCCAGCAAAGAGTGCCATGCAGAGGAAGCATATTACTTCTGAAGTGATCAACAGGAAAGTACCTTGAGGTCCCTCCGCTCGAGGTGAAGGAGCTCAGAGCCCTGGATGTCGTGCCGAATGAAGATATCCTTATACTCACAGAGACTGAGGTGTTCAAGCCAGGCTGCCACCTCCTCCGTCCCCCAGAGGTGAACTGTCAGAGATGGAAAAGCAGGAGTGCATTGAGTACCCAGAACCCACAGCAGAGTGAAAGAAAGGCCAACAGCTCCCAAAGTCCCAGAGCAGAAAGAGAGGAAAATCATAATACCCACAATCCCACAATGGAGATAGAAAGGTCACCATAACACAGTTAGCAAAGTTGCTTACCTGTATAGCAGGTGTTCTCCAAAAATATTAGAATATTAGTCCTCACCAGTGGATAATGCTATCTGGCAGAGCCTAGGCTGGAACACTGTTTACAAAGAGCCTTCTAGGAAGTTCATGTAAGGGGGCTAGGGATTGACTTGGTGTTGGGATGTAATAAAGTTCCTTAATAAAGATTGGAGAAGTCCTCAACCAAACTGGTTCCCTGATGGATAACTTCCAGACAGAGTACAAGAATCACAATATCCAGGTCTCTCTTGATTTTTAGTGAAGTCTTTGATGTTAGAGGAGTCAGAGAATATACACTTTCTTTCCAGTTTAAAGAGAAAGCATCTGAGGTTAGTTTGCCTTGATTACCCAATCATGAATGAACCTCCCTGCTCAGCGGAGGGATGTCCTACCCTGGAATATTTGAGTTGCTTCCCCTTTTGTCCAGGACTACTAATGAGACTGAAAGAATCAACTCAGTCTGCCAAGGTATTGTGTTTCTGTGCCAGGCATATGGCTCTGAGAATCATCTTGTGTGAGATGACACAGTTCTACAGTTTTGACAGTTTCCCAATACAGGAGGTACAAATCCTGTTCCTCTCTACACCTTACTTGACTGTCTGAATTGGGATGATTTTGTTGGACAACTGATCTCAAAGTCCTTACAGCATCATAATAACCCTTGACTCAAAGAAATTTATCTGCTGAAACCTTTTCTAATCAAACCATAGGTTCTGAATGTTAGAACCCTTCAATATGAGCTCACCAACTAAGTTGGATGCATCTATAATTACATATTATCTCTTAGCAGTTGAAACAGCTAAGGATACTATGCCTAGGTCCCAAACATACTAGTAGAAACTCTAGTGATATCGCTAATGTATTAACCTGCTGTTTCTTACACTTGATGTATTCCCCTTAAAGTAGTCTCAGACTTGGATAGCACTTTCAACCACAATCACTGTGGAAAACAAAGTGTGCTCCGTTTGCATCAACGACTACTATAAGATTGTATTTTTTCTTTTTTATATATCTTTTTCTCTTCGTGTTTCTAAACAGCAAAAATATCATGCAATAATATCACTAGGACGTCTCTGCTTCGTGTTACTTAGAATGTTAAAAATTCAAGCTTATCTGAGCTCCGTTGATGTTTCATATTGCTCCCGCGCGGCGTTTTCTCATTACTCCAACGGACAAAGACGTGGGCAGCAACAGAAAATTCTCCTGATGAACCTCCTCTAAGGAGAGAAACGCAAAAGCAGGCGCCATAGGAAGGCGTTGAGAGATCTTTTAACAGTGGTTGGGAGCAATATGAAACATCAACGGAGCTCAGATAAGCTTGAATTTTTAACATTCTAAGTAACACGAAGCAGAGACGTCCTAGTGATATTATTGCATGATATTTTTGCTGTTTAGAAACACGAAGAGAAAAAGATATATAAAAAAGAAAAAATACAATCTTATAGTAGTCGTTGATGCAAACGGAGCACACTCTGTTTTCCACAGTGATTGTGGTTGAAAGTGCTATCCAAGTCTGAGACTACTTTAAGGGGAATACATCAAGTGTAAGACACAGCAGGTTAATACATTAGCGATATCACTAGAGTTTCTACTAGTATATTGACATTGGTTATAATAGAGTATTTACATCTGATTTAACGTAGTTTCATACTCTGAGAAGACCATTTATTATACATTGCAATAGGTCCCAAACATGGCAGACATATATCAAGGGTAATGGTATATGACATAATGTGGCCCCATTGGGTGCACCTCCTGACACCATTAGCTATCTTCAGTTTCTGGAACATAAGGCAAAAAATAGCCATTGTGAAATCAAGAGATTAGATGGTAAAACTTTGACTGATGCTGCATGATGCACTGGTACCAGTGCAGACTGTGACCATGCGGAGGAAAAACATGATTAAGGGACCCCTAGAGTAAAATGAACTGAAACTAAGGTGATAAAATCTGAAAATAGGCAATTTATTAAAAGTTATAGGCGGGCTTATTCAAAGTATTTTAGCTGGTTAGCAGACCTGCTAACTAGATAAAATGTGGCGATCCCAATAATCAGCAGCACTATCCGGATAGTGCCACTGAATATCGCCACAGATCATGTAAAAAAAGGCCTGGTTAAAACCGAGATGGTCTGTGGGTGGACTGAAGGCGGTGCTGGTCACTATCTGGCCAGTGGCGATATTCAGCCACTAACTGGATAGCTTAACCAGTTTAATTTAGGACAGTTCAATGGCTGTCCTAACTTTAACCAGCTATTATCATCCAGTTAGTAGCTGAATATCGCCACTGATCAAACAGTGATACGCTGACCAGCAAACCTGGATATTCAGCATCGGATGCCAGATAACGTCTGGCACTGAATATCCAGGTTTATTTAAAGCGGCGGCAGTTAGGCGCTTTAAAAAGCCTAGCATCCACTGCTGAATATCGACCCCATACAGTGCAAAATATGCAGCTGTTGGGCTCTGTTGAAGCTGAGGTGGCCCTGAGTGACAGCAATGGTGTGGGACATCCTACTCATGCTAGGCTGAGCACTCAAGAACAGTGTTTCTCAAGCAGATGCTGGAGTACCCCATGGCCAGTCTGGCTTTCAAGATAGCCACAATGAATATGTATGAGTCAGACTTGTATATAATGGAGAGAGCACATGCAAATCTATCTTATGCACATTTATTGTGGATATACTGAAAACCAGATTGGCTAGGAGCTACTCAAGGAATGGTTTGACAAATATCGCTGTAGAAAGTTCTTCAGATTTGTAAACATTACTTCAACCCAGGCTCCACTGAATGATTCCACCGATTTGTGAGGGCTTATATCCTACTTGTCCTTGGAGAAGCATAACACTGAGAAAGAGGGAAAGGAATATAGAGGAGGACAAAAGAACTCAAACCATATGCAATGAGAGATCCAAAATACATCCCAAGCTCAGAAGAGACAAAGAATGATAACTACAAAATCCCACAGATGTGAGAAAGACAGATAGACAAAGACAAAAGAAAAGATGGCCAAAGGCATAACCATCTCAGTTTGGAGAAAGAAAGGTCACCACCACCAAAACAGCAGAACCAATTGCATCCAAAATATCACATGGGGGATAGAGGAGGCTCAATACTACTCAATTCTAAAGGGGAGAAAAAGGGGGGAACCGACAGTGATCACATCATAGATCAGGCTGGGATTATAGCCATTACATAAAGAATGCCCATGATGAATCATGGGAAATTGTCACCACTGTGTCTGTCTGTTATCTACCTGGCCTCTGCCCTTCCACAGCACCAGGTTGAAATTCTTCTGCAGAAGCCATCCATTGTGTCTTTTTGTATACAAACACATGCAGAATCTTTACAAACAACGCAAGCAAAGATTAGAGTTCACCTTCTCCTCTGAAAGTGAACATTTCATACCAAGTGGAAATAAGAAATCCTTTTCCACTTCCTGGGATGCCTGTGGAAGGGCCCATAGCCGGTTAACCTCTGGACTAGCAGTGAAGGGAGAGATGGCCAGCATGTGCTAAAGAACCTACAACCCTGGAGGAGAGACAATCCCTTGGGACAGAATCAAGTACCCAGAAGTCCGCAGAAAGCAAAATAACCATAAAAAGAAAAAAAATAGTGTGTTTAGCAGCAGAAAAGCTTCATGGGTAGATTACAAACTAATAAATCAACTAACCCAATAGGAGAAAGGGTCCAGGTACCACAGGCTGATTTCATTGGCCAGTTTCTATCATTACTGACCAACAGGATTTGAGCTCAGGGTGCACCTGTGTGGATGCAGGATCCCCAGCCAATTAGATTTGAGAACTGATTAAAGCCTGGGGGTGAATCAATGAGAGAAACATTATTAACTACATCAGAGGGAGGGGACTAGCATGGCACAAAATGAGCATATGGATATTTGGGAACTCAGAATATTCCGTCCCTAAAAGTTCTCAAAAATTACCCCGTCCTAGGGATCTATAAATATTAAAAGAGAAAGGGGAGATCACTGATATATCTTACCACCAATCCTGGGAATCAGACTCAAAATGGGAATCAAATGTATATTTCTAAGCACACATACATAGTATCTGTGATACAGTCAGGCCTAGATAACCCAGGCTTCGTTTATCCAGAATCAGGAAACATGCGACACCCTACAGCTAATGTCTTATATAAATGAAACAAGGACTGGTTGGTCAGTTATAACTGGGTTTGCATCATCAGGTGGATTAACAAGGTCTGACTGTACGATAAAGAACACACAACGTAAACTTCAGTGAGATAAGGCTGTGGTGTGTGGGAGCAACAGAAGGAAAGAGAGTGGGGAAGAGACTATGGAAACACATATACAGGAGGATGTCAGGACTCTGAGTATTGGACTGCAGACAGCTGCAGAGGTAGATACCCGGCATTCCCACGCTGAGTCCCATCTCCTTATTCTTGTTGTTTTTTTCTTTTTTAAACTTTGACACCAGGCGAAATTTACCACTGCGACTGCGCTTGGAAAAATCCATCATCTGGTTCTGTAAAAGAAAGCAAAGTATGTCACCTCAGGGACTACTACTACTACTATTAATCATTTATTTATATAGTGCTACAAGGTGTGCACAGCACTGTACAAAAACATATAGGAGACAGTCCCTGCTCGTTAGAACTTTCAATCTAATCAAGACAGACAATACAATACAAGAGAAACAAGGGGTTTAAATAGGGAAAGGAGACACAAGGGGAACAAGGAATTAGGATCCAAAAGTAGCCTCAAAGAGGTGAGATTTTATCACGGATTTGAAAAGGGGGAAACCTGACGTATAGATTCAGGAAGTTTGTTCCAGGCATAAGGAGCAGCAAGGTGAAAAGATCGAAGTATGGAGTTAGTGCTGGAAGGAAAGGGCATAGAGAGAAGAAAGCCAGAGGAAGAGCGGAGTTCATGAAGAGGGGTGTAGGGAGAGAGGAGAGAGGAAAGGTAGTGAGGGGCAGTAGAGTGAATGCATTTATAGGTCAGAAGGAGAAGTTTGAATTGAATATGGAAACGGAAGGGAAGCCAATGAAGTGATATGAGAAGAGGGGTTATACGAGTATATCAGGGCTGGCGCAGCAGAGTTCTGAACAGATTGGAGAGAAGAGAGATGACTCTGAGGGAAAACAGCAAGGAGGAGGTTACAATAGTTGAGATGGAAGGTGACCAGAGTGGATAAGAATTTTAGTAGTATGATAGATAGAGCATATAGAACCTCACCTCATTGATCCCCTCTGAAGAAAAGCGTAGTTACCTGTAACAGGTGATCTCCGGGAACAGCAGGAATTGAGTCTTCACATATGGGTATCGTCGGCACCAACAGAACCCATGCAGGAACGCTCCCTAGCATCCTATAGGAAAGCTTTTGGAAGCATCCCACTGCGCTTGCGCTGCTGCCTTTCCACCTTTCCAACTCTCCCTCTTCAGTTGGGTTTGTAGCTGAGACAAAGGGAGAGAAGGAAAGAAAAAAAAAAAAAGGGAGAGAGAGACAGAGATACAACTCCTAGGGGAGGTAGGTGGGTTGTGAAGACTCAATTCCTGCTGTTCCCGGAGATCACCTGTTATAGGTGAGTAACTACACTATCTCCAGGAACAAACAGGAATGTAGTCTTCAGATATGGGCTCCCTAACTTAAAGATGCCAGGGAGATGACCCCAGAGAGAGCAGTGAAACGCAGGCTGAAGTGGGTTATGTTTCCTCCCAAGGATCTCTGGTACCAAAACCCGGGACAGGGGGTAGGAGTTGTTTTAAGTCTGAAAGAGATGCTGGAGAGCAGCCTGGCCAAACAAGGCATCCCGATGGGAGTCCTTGTCTAAGCAGTAATGGGCCGCAAAAGCATGGACAGAGGACCAAGTGGCTGCTTTGCAGAAGTCGTCAATCGACACCGAGCGAAGGTTGGCCATAGAGGCAGCCATTTCTCTTAAATTGTGAGCTGAGACATGACTTTCGATAGAAAGTCCCTTACTCTCATAGGTAAAGGATATGCAGTCTGCAATCCACTTGGAGAGTGTTCTCTTGGAAACTGGTAAACTCAGGTGACTGGAATCAAAGGCAACAAAAAGCTGTGAAGCTTTCCTATGCTGCCTAGTCCTCTGAAGGTAAAAGGCTAAAGTTCGTTTACAATCTAGAGTGTGAAGATTCCTTTTTGCACTAGAGGCATGAGGCTTAGGGAAGAAGATAGGAAGGTAAACCGACTGGTTTAAATGAAAAGGCGAAACCACCTTTGGCATAAAGTGAGGATGAATCCTAAGGACTACCTTATCATGGTGGAACCTTGTGTAAGGAGGGTCAGCCACTAAGGCTTGTAGTTCACTAATGCGTCTTGCAGAAGTGAGGGCAATTAGGAAGATCACTTTCCAAGAAAGAAATTTTAGGGATGTAGTGGCTAAGGGTTTGAAGGGCGGCTTCATAACCTGTCCAATGGCAAGATTTAAATCCCATGCCATGGGTGGTGGCTTAAAGGGAGACTTAGTTAAGAGTAGACCTCTCATAAAACGCACTACAAGCGGCTGAGAGGAGACAGGTTGTCCAGCAAAGGGCGTGTGGAAAGCTGCAATGGCACTAAGGTGGACCCTTACTGAATTAGTTTTAAGTCCAGAGGATGAGAGGTGGAGGAGATACTCCAGTAACGCCTCTACTGGAACTGAAAAAGGATTAAGTTCCCTCTCTGAACACCAGATAGAGAACCTTCTCCACGTAAAAGCATAAGCACGTCTAGTGGAAGGTTTCCTGAAGGCCAAAAGGATATCCTTAACTTGTTGAGAGAGGTTGATATCGTGTAGTTCTAAGCTCTCAGCAGCCACGCCATCAGGTGCAAGGACCGAGTGTTGGGATGCAGAAGAGTCCCGCTCTCCTGGGATAGAAGATCCGGAGCACATCCCAACTCCAGAGGCTTGGCTTGAGAGAGATGTAGAAGCAGTGGATACCACGTCTGTCGTGGCCAGCGTGGGGCTATGAGGATCATATGGCCCTTGTCTCTCTGAAGTTTGAAAAGAGTCTTGGGAATGAGGGGAATGGGCAGGTAGGCATATAGGAAGTCCTGACCCCAGTGGAGATGGAAAGCATCCATTGCCTGACTATTCCAAGCAGGAATTCTGGAACAGAATCAGAGAAGTTTGGCATTCTGAGGACTTGCAAATAGGTCTTTATCTGGGGTTCCCCAGATCCGAAAGATTTGAGCAATTTGCTCTGAATGAAGAGACCACTCATGTGGTAGCAGTACTTGGTTGAGTTTGTCTGCAAGGAGATTCTGTTTGCCTGGGAGATACACTGCTAATAGGTGAATCTGAAGGCTTCTTGCAAAAGATCACAGTTGTAGAGCTTCGTTGCACAATGCCTGAGAACCTGTTCCACCCTGCTTGTTCACATAGAACATGGCTACTTGATTGTCCATCTGGACAAGAACTGTCTTGTAGCGCAGATAGTCCTGGAATACTCAAAGAGCGTAGAAAATGGCTCTGCGTTCTAGTAGGTTTATGTGAAGACAAGTCTCCTGCTGGGTCCAGACACTCTGAGTAGAGAGATTGTCTAAATAAGCTCCCCAACCCAACTTGGACGCATCAGTTGTCAAGGCAGCTTGGTGCAGTGGCTGCTGAAAAGGTGACCCTACGAGTAGGTTTTCTAGCGACCGTCACCACTGAAGAGACGAAATGAGGCATGCCGAGTTTCTGATTTTGTCCCCAAGATGACCCAACGCCTGAATCCACTGAGAGGCTAGGGTCCATTGGGCTTCTCACATATGTAGTCGAGCATAGGGGACCACATGTACAGTGAACGCCATATGACCAAGCAACTGAAACATTTCTCGAGCAGTCAGGATAGTTTTCATAGCTACTTGAGAAGCCAGACAAATTATTCGAGCACAGCTGAGCTGTGGCAGGAAAGTCCTTGACTGCTGTGTGTCTAGAAGAGCCCCTATGAACTCTAGGGATTGAGTAGGAGTAAGATAGGACTTTGGGAGGTTTATGACCAATCCCAGATATTGAAGAAATTGCACTGTGGAGGAAAGAGCAGAGCTGGCCTCTGGAGCTGTTGATGCTCAGATCAGCCAGTTGTCTAAGTAGGGGAAGACAAATATCCCTAGAGTCCTTAGAAATGCTGCTACTACTGCCATGCATTTTGTAAAGACTCTTGGGGCAGAAGCCAGGCCAAAGGCTAGAACCGTGTACTGGTAATGTCTTCCCTGAAAGAGTAATCAAAGAAACCTCCTGTGTTCTGCATGAATAAGGATGTGTGTATATGTGTCCTTTAGGTCTAGAGAACATAGCCAATCCCAACTCTGGATGTAAGGGAGAAGTGTTCTGAGAGAAATCATTTTGAATTTCTCTCGGAACAGAAACTTGTTTAACTCCCTGAGGTCCAGTATGGGCCTGTACCATCCTGTTTTCTTTGGTATAAGGAAGAAGGGGGAGTAAAATCCCAGGCTTTGTTGAAAAAGGGGTACCTCCTCTATTGCACCCTGAGCAAGGAGTGAGGTAACTTCCTGATACAAGAGAGTGGTGGTGGGGGGGGGGGGGGCCCGAGAACTGAACTCGAGTGGAGGGAGGGGGCATACTGTGAAAACCAAGTTTGTACCCCTCTGTCACTAAGGAGAGAGTCCAATGCTCTGATGTTATCTGCTGCCACGTCTTGGCAAAGTAACACAGTCTGCCTGGAATGTTGAGTGGCTCTGGAATTTTTAGAGGTAGGATGAGTAGGAAGGAGTCAAAGACCTTGTGGAGGCTGTGCCTGCTGAACTGGTTGAGCTCTGGGGACTTGAGCCTTTCTTTGTTGTTTTGGCTGTTGTTGCCCCTTCTGGGAAGCATGGACTGGGCAGTGGACAGTATGGGTGTAAGACAGATAGAATTTCTTTTTCTTGTTGAAAAAGTGTTTATTAACTGTCTTTTTCTTAGCTGGGTTGGGACTCAAGTTTAGAAGCTATGTCCTGCCAATCCTTACCAAAGAGGTTTTCTCCCATGCAAGGAATATTTCCCAGCTTATCTTGCACCCACTGCTCTAAATCAGATGCTTGTAACCAAGCAATCCAATGTGCACCGATGGAAATAGCAGAAGTCCTGCTGATACATTCGAAACAATCAAAGGTTGCCCTGTTCATGAACTTAGAAACATCCTGGGCATATTTAACAAGTGTAAGGAAATCAGCCCTCTTGTCATTAGGGAGAAGAGAAGCCATTAGTTCCAAATCTTTAGTAACCTCCCTAAGAAACATACCCATGTAGAATATGTATGAACTTATTCTGGCCGATAACATAAATGCCTGAAAACATAGACGACCAAAGGCATCGAGAGTTCTCGCCTCACGGCCTGGAGGATTAGATGAATGTGTCTTGGCACTTTTAATTTGGCACATTGCCGATTCCACAACCATGGAATGGTGTGGTAACTGCGTTTTTTGGAACCCGGGACACTGTGGTACCCGGTATATTGTATCGAGTCTTCAAGAATGTGGAGACACCGTTAAAGGTGTCTCCCACATCCTAAGCATGAGGTCATGCAAAATCCAATGTATGGGAAGGGTTGCGGCCTCTTTAGGGGCTGCAGGATACTGAAGAATTTCAAGTTCTTCAACTCTTGATTTCTTCTCGGGGGTCACGGTGATCGAAAGGTCCCGAGATACATCCCATATAAAGTCTTGAAAAGACATGTCCTCCAGAGTCATCATCCGGTGTTGCGGGGAAGGAGAGGAATCCTCCGGAAGAACCGCTCCGGTACTGATCGAGTCTTCCGATGACTCTAAGTATCGACGGTCTGGGTGCTCCCGCACCGCCTGTCGATGGTACCGATCAAAGTTGGCATCGGAATGCCTCGATACCGGACCTTCTGTGCCGGACACAGATTCTAGGGCCGGCATGGGTGGTAGCGTGGAGAGCGGTGCAACGGTAGATGCAGATACATCCGGTACCGGTACCGATGAGTGTGGGACCGATTGCAGCGGCTTTAGCAGTACGGAGGCTGCTAGCAAGGCCGCAAGACTCCGCTCAATGGCTAGGATATGTTGATCTATGGAGCCTGCCGATGTCTGGTTGTCGATACCGGCAGAGCGGGCCACTACCCCAAAACATGGCACCAAGAGCTCTCCGGAGGTGGACGCTTTGGGAACATCTTGGGACCCTGATAATGCTTTGGAGGCAAAGACCTCCTGACGGGGTTGTTTGGCCGGTGTATTCTCCTCGAGGGCAACGCTAGAAGCATATCGATGCTTAGGAGGAGATCTACCCTTTGAGGACTGGCCAGTCTTCAAGGAAGACATGGGTTTGGTTATCTGAGATCCCATGGGAGGAAGATGAAGCCCTGGACGACATTGATGCAATGGACATTGCATCCGAGGCAAAAAGGGTGCCGAGTTTTGCAGCTGTATTCTGCAGGCCCCTCTTTCTGCAGAGGAGACACTCCAATGGAGAATGGTCTGGGCCTAAACATTTAAGACACCAGTCATGGGTGTCGGTAGCAGAAATAGTACTGCTACATTTTGAACATTTCTTGAAACCACTAGTTGGTTTCTCCATTTTAAGAAAAAAACAGGGTCTACGGCCCAAAATGGCGCCGAGGCACCAAGAGGGGAAAGACCCTCAATAAAAAAGCTTTTTTTTTTTAACGAAAGAAGAAGACACCGATGGTACTGGTGTCACCGTTGACGGGAAGGCAGACGCGACCACAAAAAAGAAAATTTTCTGCAGTGACAGGGATTGCAGCCTGTCAGCTCCGTGGAAAACAAAATACTGAAGAGGGAGAGTTGGAAAGGCGGGAAGGCAGCAGCAGCACAGGCGCAGTGGGATGCTCCCAAAAGCTTTTCTATAGGACGCTGGGGAGCGTTCTGCGCGGGCTCCATCGGTGCCGACGATACCCATATGTGAAGACTACATTCCTGCTTGTTCCTGGAGATAACAATATATTACAGCAGAGAACCCAGACTCAAGGTAGAGGCTTATCCCAAGGATCCTCCAGAGACAACACGGTATCAAAGCACGGGTCCCCCAAAGAAAAAGCACAAAGCATCACTGCAGGAACCAACCCTCAAGAGGAAATACATCACATTACCATCAGGATTCCCCAAGAAAAACAAAGTGCCACTGCAAGGGCTTTCCCTCTCCAGAGAGAAAACAGAGAACATCCTCAGACAGCTCCCCACATGGCGAGTGCATATAGTATAACCTGCAGGCCTTCCCCTCCCCTAAGATCGCCACCACAGGAATGCTTTCAGAAGGATGGTGTTCTAAGGCTTGAAGAGCAGATATGGCGTCCATCTGTCCAAGAAGGGCCAAACTGGCTAACCTACTGAAGAGGGCTTTAAACTAGATTCATTGGGGATGGGTGAAGAAAGCCCCAGGTAAGTGAAAACTCCAGGAAAGTGAAATATTAAATACCTTTATGGAAATGGGTAAAAGGGGCAACATATGGAAAGCAGTGTGTATAAATGCCTGTAGCATGGGAAATAAGATCCCAGATGTTGAGGCTTTAATGAGAGAGGCTGACTTGGATTTAGTGGCAGTAAAAGAGACATGGTTCATGGACAACCATGAATGGGATGTAACTATATCAGGCTATACTTTATTCAGAAAGGACAGGATATGAAGAAGGGGAGGAGGAGTACTGCACGATATGTAAAAAATAATATTAAAGCTATGGAAATACAGGGCTTAAAAGGGAGACAGGAGGCACTGTGGGTTAAACTAGAAAGAGGGAAAGAGAAATCTATTTGCATTGGCATGATATACAGACCTCCTCCTCACAAGGAGAAGAGGTGGATGGAGAGTTAATTGAAGACATATGCACCATTGCCAGGAAAGGGGAAGGATAGGAGATTTCAGTATGCTAGATGTTGAATGGCACATCCCTGCTGCAGCATCATCTAGAAATAAGGAGATCCTGGATTCTCTACAGGGATAACTATTCAGACAACTGGTAACAGAACCCACATGTGAAGGGGCCACACTGGACTTGGTGCTTACAAATGGTGAAAGTGTTTCTGATGTTATAGTGGGAGATCATTTTGCATCCAGTGATCACCAGATGGTGTGGTTCAATATTAGGACTAGGGCTGATAAAATTCATTCAAAAGAGAAGGTCTTAGACTTTAGGAAAATTACCTTTGCCAAGATGGGCCAATACACTTCAAGGAGTCATTAGAGGGATGGGAACAGCTGGGGGATGTAAAAAAAAGCAGTGGGCAAAACTGAAAGATGATATTTTAAGGGCAATCAACCTTTTTTGTTAAAATGGTAAATAAAGACAAAAGGAAAAGGAGACCAATATGGTTTTTAAAAGAAATAGCTGAAAAGGTGAAAAAAAAGAGGGAGGCCTTCATGAAATACAAGTGATCACAGAGAGAGGAAGACAGGCATCTAAATTTGGAAAAACTTACAGAAGCTAGCAAAGTAGTCAGGAAAGCAAAGATTCGAAAAGAGGAGGAAATAGACAAAGCAATAAAATGGGGGATAAGACATTTTACAGATTTATTAGTAAGAAGAGGAAGGGCAAAAGTGCTATTGTCAAACTCAAGAGTGAAGGGGAGGAATATGTAGAAGCTGATGAGTATAAAGCGGAATTGCTTAACAAATATTTTTGTTCTGTGTTCACAGATGAAGGACCAGGAGGCAGGACCTCAGAAAACACCCACAAACAGGAACAGAAGCAAGGGGCATCTTGAACAATTTTCAGAAGACTGTTTTATTTATTTATTTTATTTATTTATTTAGACAGTTTTGTATACCGCCTTATCCTTCAATCAAAGCGGTCACAACACAATTGGGGGATACATTTAACACGCGGGGATATGAGACACATACACTAATACTTACTGTTCGTGAGGAACTAGCTAAACTTAAAGTAGACAAAGCGATGGGATCAGATGGGATACACCCGAGAATACTGAGGGAACTTGAGGACATTCTAGCAGCTCCACTGACTGACCTTTTCAATGCCTCAGTGGAGTCGGGAGTGGTGCCAGAGGACTAGAGAGAGGCTCATGTGGTCCCTTTATACAAAAGCGGAAGTAAGGATATGTTGAAAACTAAAGGCCGGTTAGTTTAACCTCAGTGGTGAGTAAATTATTTTAAGTAAAGAAAGAAGAACCACTGGCGGTACTGGTGTAGCGTCGAGGGAAGGCAGACGCGACCACAAAAAAGAATAATAGAAGGGATTTTTTTCTGCGGTGACAGGATGTGCGACCTGTCGGCTCTGCGGAAAATGAAAAACTGGAGAGGGACAGTTGGGAAAGGCGGGAAGGCAGCACGCAGGTGCTGTAGGGTACTCCCAAAAGCTTTCCTATTGGATGCTGGGGAGGGTTCCCGCGCAGGCTCCCTCGGTACCGACGATACCCATATGTGAAGACTACATTCCTGCTTGTTCCTGGAGATTGCCCTGTTCAATGTAATTTCAGTTTGTTCAATGTAAACCGCCTTGAAATCATGAAAGGTGGTATATAAGAAATGATAGATAAATAAATAAGATCAATTTAGGGAACATTATTCTGGCTAAGACCACAGATAATCCTAGCCCCTGTTGGGAGATTACTTTGCCACCTAAGCACTCAACCCTGGCTCCACATCTATAAAACAGGGAGGTTAGGTGGGCTGAGAGAAAATGGCACCATGATAAGCTTTCTTCTTCTTGGGACTAGTGTCATGAATGTCAATTATTGTACATAAACAAATTGCTAAAGCCAAAATAAATGACTTTGCTAATCATATTCGTATATGTCATAAGTTAGGAGATTATTTTCAATTTTTTCTAAAACAACTAATTCTATATTTCCCAGGGATCATGCCCAAGGCCATTCACCTGATTCTTTTAGTAGTTTCTTCATAATCTGAGTTACTAAATTGAGAAAGCGGTTGTGTAAAACCAGTATACATATTATAAGGTCGTGTTTCTCCTAACTTGGATAACTACTTCTTTCTACTTGTCACCAACTGTGCTACTTGGCTGGTTTTAATTCAAGAATCTTAATTTTTAGTCACATAATGACATCCTACTCTATTTATCAAAATGTCTGGTTCCATATAGCCCCTCCTCTCCTCTTCGATCACAAAATGAGAATTTCCTTATCATACCGTCACCTATGACCATTTGTTTGAGATTATTTGCCAAACTACTTAAAGGTTCTTAGCTCCTTCCCTATGGAACTCTTTGCCAATTTCCTTTAGGGCAGAGTAACTACTGAAGATTTAAGCCGGGTCTTAAATCTTTCAGGTCTTTATTGACCTATGCTAGGCAAGCAGGGTAGCTAATAGGTTGGGGCTGAGCTAGTTAACCACAATGTTCCACTGCAGGACTGCTGATCCTTATGTGCATGTCTAGTAGCACTATAGCAGTACTAGTAGAATGTGAGAGAAGAGTTCTGCAGCAGGGATGGAAAACCCCTGAAGTCATCACCAGCTCATTCAAACACCTCAAATTTATCATCTGGCATCTACATCCAGCTTTGACTGGCAGGCAAGAGAGGAAACAAATACATGCCAATAAAGAACCATCACTGAGTGGGTGGAAGAGGAACTGGGTACAAGCTGACAAAGCATTGTCATCAAGGTCGAGGCCAGCAAAAAGCCACTATGACTGGACAAGAGGGAGAGGAGCAATGACCATTCAAGTAAAGTTACCACTGTAGGCTAGAGGAAACAGCAAGGAAGGGAGTGGGGGAGGGGGGGGGGGAAGGACTCAATATATTTATGACTAACACTCAAGAGTCATCCTCTCTATATCAGGTCAGAAAGGAAATAGTACAGTTACAATGGTTTTACATAGTACAGAGCTTGCTCCTAGTTTTCTGTATAAGCTATTATAGATCAGTAAAGCAAAGGGTCTGGGTAGAGATACTAGGAGAAAACTAAAGAGACTGACAATGAAACTTTATAATTCAAATATCTGATAATGAGAGAGAAAGTCCATGTTCTTATTTATTTATTTAGACAGATTTGTATACCACCTTATCCTACAATCAAAGTGGTCACATTACAATTGGAAGGTTACATTTAACATGAGGTAATTAACAACAATATACATTGAACTTAAACAACAAGTTGGGCGGGCGGGTGAGTGTTGATTTAATGGAGGTAGTTGGAAACCATTTGGGTGAAAACTATTGGTTGTCTATTTGCTTGTAGGGTTCTGTGAAGAGCAGGGTTTTAAGGGCCTTGCAGAAGTCTTTGGAATCATTCAAGGTCCTCAGGCCCATCGGGAGGGAGTTCCAAAGTGAGGAGGCCAGTAGTGAAGGAGCTCTTCTTGATGTTGCTTGATTAGTCTTGTGATATCCAGCAGGAGTGCCGATTCTAATTGTCATTAATAGTAGTTCTTGGTCTATTAATGATAACTCTTGTTATTATATCTCGGAGTGCATCTGTCGATTGATGATGAAAAATATTAAAGATGAATATGATTATTTTATATTTTGTTCTGGCAATCATTGGGAGCCAGTACAGCTGCTGTAAGACGGGAGTGATGTGCTCTGATCTTGCAGTGTCAGTAATGATGCGTGCAGTGGTGTTTTGCACCATTTGGAGTGGGTATAAGGTCTGCTGGGGAAGGCCCTGATACAGCGAGTTTCCATAATCAAAGAGAGGTGTGATGAGAGCTTGGCACACTGTGCGGAAGTGGTCTTGTTGGAGTACTGGCTTGAGCTTTCTAATGGTCCTCAAGTGAAGATAAGCCCTGTTTGCGATGTGAGATTTCAGATTCAGAGCTCTGTCCATTATAATGCCCAGGTATTTAACTTCATCCTTAACTGCTATTGGTTTGTCTAGTATGTTGATAGTTTGAGGCGGAATGAAAGTGGGGTTCCTAGTGACGAACATTGCCTCAGTTTTATCATAGTTGACCTTAAGGTTATTATCAGTGAGCCAGGCACTCATGTCTTGTAGACATCTAGTAATTGTTGTGGTGTCAGGTGCTTGAAGGTTAATTGGAATATACACCTTGATGTCATCAGCATATAGATAATGAAGCTTGTGGCGTTTGATGATATTTCATATAGGTTGGATACATATATATTAAAGAGAATTGACGACAAAGCAGAACCTTGTGGCATTCCTTGCATAACAGGGAACTGCAGAGATCTCTTTTGGGCACATTTGATGATTTGTGTTCTGTCTTCCAAATAGGAGGTAAACCACTTCAGAGTAATTTTGCGTACTCCTATCTGCTGCAGATGTTGAAGTAACTTGGTGTGGGACACAGTATCAAAGGCAGCCGAGATGTCCATAAACACTAGCAAGAATCCATTCTTTATGCTATCTATGCCTCTTAAAAGATTATCAAAGAGTGAAATAAGTAGTGCAGAGGTACTCAAATCCAGTCCTGGAGGGCCGCAAACCAGTCAGGTTTTCGGGATATCCCTAATGAATATGCATGAGATAGATTCAAATACAATGGAGGCAGTGCATGCAAATATATCTCATGCATATTCATTAGGGATACCCCAAAAACCTGACTGGTTTGCAGCCCTCCAGGACTGGATTTGAGTACCTCTGAAGTAGCATCTCCACATTGTGCTGGGGTTTGAAGCCATGCTGGTGGATGTCCAGTGGGGCATTCATGTCAATGTGGTCCTGAAGTTGCCTTTGTACTGTCTTTTCAATGATTTTCGCAAGGAATGGTAGGCTGGAGATGAGACGATATGATTTTGGTTCAGAGGGACATAGCGCACTGCTCTTAAGTATCAGACGTATCATGGCTTGCTTCAAGGATTGTGGCATATATCCTTGTTGAAGGGATTCCCTAACAATTTTGTGAATGTGATTAGAGAGCTGGCTTCTGGTAGCTTTAAGCCAAGATACTGGGCATGGGTCAGATGGCGAAGTTGTTGTATTGAGTCCCTTGGAGATAATTTTATAAACCATTTCCCATCTGTGAAGTGTTTTACATGCAGAAAGGTGACATTTTACTTACCAGTTAATGTCCTTTCCTTGAATCCTGCTAGACCAGTCCAGACAAGTGGATTGTGTTCCCCTAATAGTAGATGTGTGAAGAGAGAGAACCAATGAAAAGCCCAGGTTTCAATGACATCACTCCCATGCCTCTATTCACTGCAGCCACCAGAGGTCCCTTCAGTATTCGTTCCAAACATGGCATATGGGAGAAACATGGCAAGCCGCACAAAACCTCAACTGTGAGCAACAATAAGTGATCAATAGTAGAGAACTATGTACCAGAAAGCATAACCATAGAAGACTGTCAGTTGACAATGAACCTGCAGAGCCAAGAATATAAATCATTGTGGACTCAACTGTACCGCAGCAGAACAACAGAGCAATACAGTTCCAGCAGCGGGCCCTGGACTGGTCTAGCAAGACTCAAGAAAAGGACATTATCTGGTAAGTAAAATGTCATCTTCCATATCATCCTGCTAGATCAGTCCAGACAAGTGGAATGTACCAGAGCTACAGCTCCTTTGGGTGGGAAGATGACACAGCAGCTTGCAAAATTCTTGAGACAAAAGTCGTGTCCGATCTCGCGTGGACATCTAAGCAGTAATACTTGACAAAAGTGGAAAGTGATGCCCATGTTGCTGCCCGGTAAATGTCTTCAGGGGCCACTGAACTCCGCTTCACCCACAAGGATGCCTGCGCTTGGGTAGAATGGGCATGCAAATCCCTCCGGAACCAGCCGGTTTTGTAACAGATACGCCAAGGCAAAGGCCTCCTTAATCCAGTGCCCCAAAGTCAACTTTGGGAAGTGGCTTAAAGCTATTACAGATCAGTAAAGCAAAGGGATTGGGGAGAGATACTGGGAGAAGACTAAAGAGACTGTGGCAGTGAAACCAGTCTGCTGGTAGGAGAACACAACCCAATTGTCTGGACTGGTCTAGCAGGACTCAAGGAGAGGACATTAACCGGTAAATACAATGTCACCTTTCTGCATACAAAACACTTTACAGGCAGGAAGCCGCTGTGACACCCTTGCTGGGGCCAGCAAACACCACAAAAATATGGTCGAACTTATGAAAGGAAATCGTAACTTCCACGTACTAGAGAAGCACCCTCTGGACATCCACAAAGCATAGTTACTCACCTGTAACAGGTGATCTCCGGGAACAGCAGGAATGTAGTCTTCACATATGGGTATCGTCGGTACCAACAGAGCCTGTGCGGGAACGCTCCCCAGCATCCAATAGGAAAGCTTTTGGGAGCATCCCACAGTGCCTGCGTGCTGCCTTCCCGCCTTTCCCAACTGTCCCTCTCCAGTTGAGTTTAAAGCTGAGAGGGAGAGAAAGAGAGAGAGATACAACTCCTAGGGGAGGTGGGTGGGTTGTGAAGACTAAATTCCTGCTGTTCCCGGAGATCACCTGTTACAGGTGAGTAACTATGCTATCTCCAGGAACAAGCAGGAATGTAGTCTTCACATATGGGGACTCCCTAGCTGCAGATGCCAGGGAGATGGCCCCAGAAAGTTGTGTGCTCTTGTGAAAGGGCCCCACTTCCCCCGATGGATCTCTGGCATCCTACCAGGGATGGTGGGTAGGCGTTGATTAAGTATGGAACAGGTGTTGAAGAACAGCCTGACCAAACAAGGCATCCCGGCGGAAGTCCTTGTCTAAGCAGTAATGGGCTGTGAAGGCATGAACCGAAGCCCAAGAAGCTGCTCGACAGATGTCGTCGATAGACACAGAGTGAAGATGAGCCATAGAGGCTGCCATGGCTCTCACATTGTGAGCTGTGACATGGCCTTCAAGAGGAAGGTTTTTACTCTCATAGGCAAAAGAAATACACTGTGCAATCCAGCAGGACAGTGTTCTTTTGGAGACTGGAAGTCCAAAATGACTAGGATCAAAAGCAACAAAGAGTTGAGAGGACTTTCTATGTTGCGGTGTCCTTTGCAAGAAAAAGGCCAAAGCACTTTTACAGTCCAAAGTATGAAGATTCCTTTCTGAATTTGAGGCGTGAGGCCTTGGGAAGAATACAGGAAGGTATACCGCTAGGTTTAAATGAAAAGGTGACACCACCTTTGGCATAAAGTGTGGATGAGTCCTAAGGACTACCTTATCATGATGGAACCTTGTATAAGGAGGATCAGCCACCAACGCTTGCAATTCACTGATGCAATGTGCTGATGTGACTGCAATAAGAAAGATGACCTTCCAGGAAAAGAATTTCAAAGAGGTAGTAGCTAATAGCTCAAAAGGCGGCTTCATGAGCTGCCCAAGAACCAGATTTAAATCCCATGCCACCGGTGGTGGCTTAATGGGAGGCTTAGTTAAGAAAAGGCCTCTCATAAATCTCGCTATGAGAGGATGAGAGAAAATAGGTTGTCCATTTAGAGGCTTGAAAGAAGCTGCAATAGCACTCAAATGAACTCTCACTGAATTGGCCTTAAGCCCTGCATTAGATAAATGAAGGAGATACTCCAGTAATGATTACAGAGGTATCGCAAGAGGGTTAAGATCCTTCTGCGAGCACCATATGGTAAACCTTTTCCACTTGAATGCATAAGAGCGTCTTGTGGAAGGCTTCCTGGAAGCATAAAGGATATCCTTTACCTGCTGAGAAAGGTTAAGACTGTGAAGTTCTAGGCTTTCAGCAACCAGGCCCTAAGATGCAGAGACTGGGGAATGGGATGCCACAGCATCCCGTCCTCTTGAGAAAGGAGATATGGAGCAGATCCTAACTCCAGAGGCGGAGCTTGAGAGAGATGTAGAAGCAGAGGGTACCACATTTGCCGTGGTCAACGTGGAGCTATGAGGATCATATGACCTCTGTCTCTCTGAAGCTTGAACAGGGTTTTGGGAATTAGGGGAATGAGTGGGAAGGCATACAGGAAGTCCTGGCCCCAATGGAGGAGGAAAGCATCCCTGGCCTGACAACCCTGAGCCAGAATTCTGGAACAGAACCGGGGAAGTTTGGCATTCAGCGGAATTGCAAGGAGGTCTATGTCCGGGGTTCCCCAAATTTGGAAAATTTTGGCCACCTGGTCTGCATGGAGAGTCCATTCGTGTGGAAGCAGAACCCGACTGAGTCTGTCTGCCCAAGAGTTTTGAATGCCTGGAAGATACACCGCAAGGAGATGAATCTGATGCTCTCTGGCGAGGGCCCATAGTTGCAAAGCTTCGTTGCATAGTGACAGAGAACCTGTTCCACCCTGCTTGTTCACATAGAACATGGCTACTTGATTGTCCGTTTGAACTAGGACTGTCTTGTAGCTGAGCTGGGTGTGGAATACTTGAAGAGCATGGAAGATTGCTCTGAGTTCCAGGAGGTTGATGTGTAGATAGGCCTCCCGTGGAGTCCAGGTACCTGGGTAGAGAGACCTTGCAGGTGGGCTCCCCAACCCACCTGTGAGGCATCTGTTCTTAGAGTAGCCTGGGGTGGGTGTTACTTAAAAGGAGACCCCACCAAAAGGTTTTGGGGTGACTGCCACCATTGGAGGGACAAAATAAGGCAATCTGAATTTGCTATTTTGTCTGACAGACAACCTGACGCCTGAGTCCAATGAGTGGATAAAGTCCACTGGGCTGCCCTCATATGGAGGCGAGCATAAGGAACCACATGCACGGTGGATGCCATGTGGCCTAGCAACTGTAACATTTCCCAAGCAGTGAGGTGAGGTTTTAGCACTACTTGGGAAGCTAACTGCACAATGCGAAGGCAGCGGGGCTTTGGAAGGTAGGCCCTAGTCTGTCTGGTATCCAGCAGAGCTCCTATAAACTCCAGGGACTGAGTGGGAGCAAGGTTGGATTTTGGGAAGTTTATGACAAGACCCAAATACCGAAGGATGCGCATTGTGCGAGAGAGAGCAACCCTGGCCTCTGGCTCTGAAGAGGCTCGAATGAGCCATTTGTCTAAGTAAGGGAAGACGAATATTCCTAGGGTGCGAAGAAATGCTGCCACCACAGCCATGCATTTTGTGAACACCCTTGGTGCAGAGGCCAGGCCAAAAGGAAGAACCCTGTATTGGTACTGCTTCCCTTGAAACAGAAAATGAAGGAACTTTCAATGAGTTGGATGGATGAGAACATGAATGTACGCAACCTTGAGATCTAGAGAAAAAAGCCAATTCTGACTCTGAAGGTATGGCAGCAGAGTTCCCAAAGAAATCATTCTGAACTTCTCTTTGAACAGGAATTTGTTCAATTCTCTGAGGTCTAAAATGGGTCTGTGTCATCCTGTTTTCTTTGGGATAAGGAAATAGGGGAAGTAAAACCCTGTACCCCGTTGGGGAATGGGTACCTCATCTATTGCCTCTTGGGCAAGAAGCACAGTGACCTCTTGACCTAACAGGTCATTGAGAGAGGTCTGAGAATTGAACTGTCTTACCATTGTAGGAGGGGGCATGCTGAGGAAATGAAGCTTGTACCACTCTCTTACAATAGACAGAGTCCAATTTTCTGCTGTTATCTGACCCCATCTGGGGGCAAAATGACAAACTTCCTGGAATGGTGGAGGGTTCTGGGCCGTTCAGGGCCAGGAAGGCAAAGTTCTCTAGATAGGAGTCAAAGCCCCTGTGGAGGCTGAGTCTGCTGAGCCGGTTGAGGCTTAGCTGCTTTTGGACTTTCTTTGTCTAGGTTGTTGCTGTTGTCCCTTTTGGGCAGACCGACCTAAACGATGCCCCTGTTGGGTATAGGAGGGATAAAACTACTTCTTCTTACTGAAGAATGGTTTCTTAGAGGATTTTTTCCTCGCAGGATCAGCAGTAGATTTAGACAATCTATCCAAAGTGATATTGTCAGCATCTATCTCATTAGCTTTTTCCTGCCAATTCTTGCCAAAGAGATTCTCTCCTGTGCAAGGAATATTCCCTAGTTTATCCTGTACCCAAATTTCCCAGTCAAATGCCTGGAGCCAGGCAATTCTATGTGCACCAATGGCAATGGCAGAGATTTTGCTTATGCACTCAAAGTAGTCAAAAGCTGCACGATTCACAAACTTGAAAACATCCTGAGCATGTTTGACAAGGGCAAGATAATCTTGCCTCTTGTCATCAGGAAGGGCTCATAAGCTCTAAATCTCCTGTGACCTCCTTAAGGAACATTCCCATATATAAGATATAGGAAATGATCCTAGCAGAATGCATGGAAGCCTGGAAGGTTCGACGTCCAAAGGCGTCGAGAGTTCTACACTCACATCCTGGAGGATTAGATGCATGCCTTTTTACACTCTTTATCCTTCTCATTGCTGAGTCTACCACCATGGAATGGTGTGGTAATTGAGTCTTCTGAAACCCAGGACAGGGAGGAAAGCGATACATGGTGTCGAGTCTTCGAGAGTGAGGAGATGTGGTTAGAGGTGTTTCCCACATATTTAACATGAGATCATGCAAGATCTCATGAATAGGTAAGGTAGCTGCCTCTTTGGGAGCTTTAGGGTACTGCAGGATTTTGAATTCCTTTGCCCTAGGCTCTTTTTCAGGAGCCACTGTGATGGAAAGACCTCGGGCCACATCTCGGATAAAATCCTGAAAGGACATATCCTCTGGTGGAGACATCCTACGCTGAGGAGAAGAGGAATCCTCAGGAAGAAGTACTCTGGTATCGGCAGAGCTTTCAGAATCTTCAGACTCATCCGAGGATTCGAAGTATCTCTGATCCGGGTGATCGTGCAAGGTACGGTACTGGTACCAATCGAAGTCGGCATCGGAGTGGTCTGGTACTGACCTATTGATACCGGATGGATACGCATGACTCGGTCCCGGTAGAATACCTGCTGATGTCGATGCGGTCGGTATCGGTACCGGTTGAATTGTCTGAAGCAGTTTCAAGGGCATCGAGGCCGTGAGAAGAGCCGCCAGACTGCGTTCAATAGCCAAGAATCTCTGGTCTATCAACGCTGCCAATGCTTGTGTATCGGTACCAAAAGCGGCGGCCGGTACCCCAGAGCATGGCACCAGTAGTTCTGCAGAGGTTGAAGCCTCGAGAAGTCCTGGAGCTCCGTTACTGCCTTGGAAGCCGAAGCCTCCCGCTGGGCAATTTTGCCAGTGAAAGTCACTCAAGGGCAACGCCAGAGGCATCTCGCTGTCTAGAAGGAGATCTACCCTTTGAGGACCGGCTAGATTTATGTTTAGTTACCTGAGATCCATGGGAGGAAGACAAAGCCCTGGACGACGTCGATGCCACGGAGGCTGCATCGGAGGGAAAAAGGGTGCTAAGCTTAGTAGCTCGGTTCTGCCGGCCCCTTTTCAACATCATTCCACAGGCAACACACTCTGAAATAGAGTGGTCAGGACCTAAACATTTGAGGCACCACTCATGGGTGTCTGTGACGGAGATGGTACCGCCACACTTAGAACAGTTTTTAAAACCCGAAGCGGGTTTTTTGCATTCTGAAGGAAAAGTTGGGCCTAGTGCCCAAAATGGCATGTGGCACCTGAGAGAAAATTACTGGAAAGACTCCAGAAGAAAGGTGTTTTTATTTTTTAAGTAAAAAAAGAAGAACCACCGGTGGTACCAGGGTAGCGTCGAGGGAAGGCAGACGCGACCACAAAATAGAAGAATAGAAGGGATTTTTTTCTGTGGTGACAGGATGTGTGACCTGTCGGCTCCGCGGAAAACGAGAAACTGGAGAGGGACAGTTGGGAAAGGCAGGAAGGCAGCACGCAGGCGCTGTGGGATGCTCCCAAAAGCTTTCCTATTGGACGCTGGGGAGCGTTCTCGCGCAGGCTCCGTCGGTACCAATAATACCCATATGTGAAGACTACATTCCTGCTTGTTCCTAGAGATAGTGAAGACCCTTATCCTTCCCCCAACACTGCTCCTTAGAGGAGGAGGGCAGGCAGACCATCTGGTTGACTTGAAAGGGAGAAATAACCTTAGGCAAGAAGGAAGGCACAGGCTGAATGGATATGGCTTCCTTTGAAAAGGACAGAGAAGAATCTTGGCAAGATAGAGTCTGAGCTCGGAAATCCACCTTGTGGAAGAAACTGCAACCAAGACCACCATCTTGAGCATCAAATTCTTCAAAGTAGCACACTACAACAGCTCAAAGGGTGCAGCCATCAGGGCCCAGGAAGGGATCACAGAATGGAGGGGAGGGCACAGATGCCAAACCCCCTGAAGAATGCGCGAGACATTCAGGGGCAAGGCTAGAGACTTACCAGCCAATGGACCACGGAAACAGGCCAAAGCTGCCACTTGACCATGTCCGCTTCATAAGAACATAAGATATGCCATACTGGGTCAGACCAAGGTCCATCAAGCCCAGTATTCTGTTTCCAACAGTGGCCAATCTAGGTCATATGTACCTAGCAGTTTCCCCAAGAGACACAAGTTCCACAATGCTTGTACTGGGTCAAGCATTGATATCTTCGGTCACTTCTTAATAATGGTTTATGGACCTTTCCTCCAGGAACTTGTCCAAACCTTTTTTAAACCCAGCTACACTAACAGCCTTTACTACATCCTCCGGTAACAAATTCCAGAGTTTGATTACACGTTGAGTGAAAAAATATTTTCTTTTATTAGTCTTAAATAGTTTACCCTGTAGCTTCATTGCATGTCCCCTAGTCTTTCTATATTCCAATAACGTAAACCATCGATCTACGTTTACCCGTTCCACTCCGTTCATTAATTTATAGACTTCTATCATATCTCCCCTCAGCCGTCTCTTTTCCAGGTTAAAGAGCCCTAACCTTTTTAGCCTTTCTTCATAGGAGTATCCTTCCATCCCCTTTACCATTTTGGTAGCTCTTCTCTGAACCTTTTCTAAAATCGCTATATCCTTTTTAAGATATGGCGACCAGAATTGCACACAATATTCAAGGTGTGGTCTCACCATGGAACGATATAGAGGCATTATAATATCTTTTGTTTTATTTTCCATTCCTTTCCTTATCATACCTAGCATTCTATTTGCTCTCTTGGCCGCCGCTGCACACTGGGCCGAGGGTTTTAACATGGTATCCACAATGACGCCTAAATCTTTTTCCTGGGTGGTGGTTCCTAATGTGGAACCTTGCATCGTGTAACCATAGTTTGGGTTGTTCTTCCCTAGGTGCATAACCTTGCACTTGTCCACATTAAATTTCATCTGCCATTTTGATGCCCAGTCTTCCAATTTATCAAGATCCTCTTGCAATTTTTCACAATCCTCTTGGGTTTTAACAACTTTAAATAGTTTTGTGTCATCTGCAAATTTGATAACCTCACTCGTTATTCCACTTTCCAGGTCATTTATGAATATGTCAAAAAGCAGCGGACCCAGCACAGATCCCTGGGGTACACCACTATTCACCTTTCTCCATTGGGAAAATTGGCCATTTAGCCCTACCCTCTGCTTTCTATCTTTTAACCAGTTCCTGATCCACAATAGTACACTGCCTCCTATCCCATGACTCTTTAGTTTTGCCAAAAGTCTCTGATGAGGGACCTTGTCAAAGGCTTTCTGAAAGTCCAGATACACAATATCAACCGACTCACCTTTGTCCACCTGTTTATTCACTCCTTCAAAAAAACATAACAGATTAGTAAGACACGATCTTCCTTGTCTAAAGCCATGTTGGCCGTCTCCCATTAGGTTGTGACTATCTAAATGCTGAGTAATTTTATTCTTTATGATGGTTTCTACCATTTTTCCTGGTACTGACGTCAGGCTCACCGGTCTGTAGTTTCCCGGATCACCCCTGGAACCCTTTTTAAAAATTGGTGTTACATTGGCGATCCTCCAATCTTCAGGTATTAGAGATGATTTTAATGATAGTTCACAGATTACTGATAGCAGGTCTGCAATCTCATATTTCAGTTCTTTCAACACCCTTGGATGTATACCATCCGGCCCAGGTGATTTGCTACTCTTCAGTTTATCTAATAGTTGTAAGACATCTTCCCGATGTATCGATATTTCCTTCAATTCTTCCTCACCTTTAAATACCACTTCAGTCATGGGTAACATCCCTACATCTTCCTCAGTAAAGACCGAAGCAAAGAATTCTCCGCTATCGTCTTGTCGCCTCTTAGTGCTCCTTTAACCCCTTTATCATCTAATGGACCAACTGACTCTCTCACAGGTTTTTTGCTACGAATGTACTTGAAAAGGTCTTTATTTCGCGTTTTGGCTTCTGCAGCAAGCTTCTTCTCAAATTCTCTCTTTGCCTGCCTTATCAATGCCTTGCATTTGACTTGCCAGTGCTTGTGCTGTTTCCAGGTTTCGTCGTTTGGCTCTTTTTTCCATTTCCTGAAAGATGCTTTTTTGGCAACAGCCGCCTCTCTGACCTCACCTTTAAACCATGCTGGCAGTTTTTTGGACTTCCTTCCACTTTTCTTAAAGCGTGGAATATAGCTGGTCTGGGCTTCCAAGATAGTATTTTTCAACAACACCAAGCTTGATGTACGTCTTTAACCTTTGCAACTGCTCCTTTTAGTTTTTTCTTAACTGTTTTCCTCATTTTATCATAGTCTCCCTTTCGAAAGTTAAAAGGTAGTACTGTGGATTTCCTTACTATCCCTCCTCCACTAATTAAATCAAAGGCGATCATGCTATGATCACTATTGCCAAGTGGCCCCAACACCCTTATCTCTTGCACTAGATCTGGTGTTCCACTAAGGACTAGGTCTAATATGGCTTCCCCTCTGGTCGGTTCATGAACCAGCTGCTCCAAGAAGCAGTCATTTATTTCATCTAGGAACTTTATCCCCCTAGCATCTCCTGACATGACACTGACCCAGTCGATACCGGGGTAATTGAAATCACCCATTATTATTACTGCGCTGTAACTTTTGTTAGCTTCCTTGATTTCTTTGAGCATTTCATCATCCATTTGGTCATTCTGGCCAGGTGCTCGATAGTACACCCCCACTGCCATTGCCTTCCCCCTTTTATATGGAATTTCAATCCATATAGATTCTACAGCAGATTTTGTTTCCTGCAAAACTTTAATCCTTTCTGAGTCAATGCCCTCTCTAACATAGAGCGCAACCCCTCCACCAATTTGATCAGCTCTATCATTACGATATAGTTTGTACCCAGGTATCACAGTGTCCCACTGGTTGTCCTCCTTCCACCATGTCTCTGATATTCCAATCATATCTAACCTTTCATTTAGTGCTATATATTCTAACTCTCCCATCTTATTCTTTAGACTTCTAGCATTTGCATACAAGCATTTTAGAGAATGTATTTTATTCATGTTAATTTGGCTATTGTTAGACATGGGTAAATTGGGATCTTTAAGCTCTGTCTGCTCCATACTTGAGGGCAGTTGGGCTACTTTACTCTTTCGTGGAACCTCTCTGCTTTTGGTAGTATCCTTCAAGGATACATTCTTCCGAACCATCCGCTCTTGGGCGACTGTCGGCTTTCCCCTAATATCTAGTTTAAAAGCTGCTCTATCTCCTTTTTAAAGGTTAATGCCAGCAGCCTGGTTCCATCCCGGTTAAGGTGAAGCCCATCCCTTCGGAAGAGCCCCTCCTTTCCCCAGAATGTTCCCCAGTTCCTAACAAATCCAAAACCCTCATCTCTGCACCATTGTCTCATCCACGCATTGAGACTCCGGAGCTCTGCCTGCCTTTTGGGTCCTGCGCGTGGAACGGGAAGCATTTCGGAGAACGCTACCCTGGAAGTTCTGGATTTCAACTTCCTACCTAAAAGCCTAAATTTTGCCTCCAGAACCTCCCTACCACATTTTCCTATGTCATTGGTACCGACATGTACCAAGACAGCAGACTCCTCCCCAGCACTATCTAAGACCTTATCTAGGTGGCGCGTGAGGTCCGCTACCTTTGCACCAGGCAGGCATGTTACCAGGCGATCCTCACGTCCACCAGCCACCCAGCTATCTACATGCCTAATGATCGAATCACCAACTATAACGGCTGTCCTAACCCTTCCCTCATGGGCACATGGCCCTGGAGATACGTCCTCGGTGCGAGAGGGTTTTACATCACCTGGAGGACAGGTCCTAGTTACAGGATCATTTCCTGCCACACCAGGGTGATGCTCTCCTGTCACGTGACCTCTCTCCTCCATGGCAACAGGGGTGCTGCCAGACTGGAGGTGGGACTTCAGGACTATATCCCTGTAGGTCTCGTCTATGTACCTCTCTGTCTGTCTTATGTTTTCCAAGTCTGCTACTTTAGCCTCTAGAGAACGGACTTGTTCCCTGAGAGCAAAGAGCTCCTTGCACCTAGTGCACACGTAAGACCTCTCACCAACTGAGAGAAAATCATACATGTGACACTCTATGCAAAAGACTGGAAAGCCACCATCCCGCTGCTGGACTGCTGTCTGCATCTTAGTTTTAAGTTTGTCTCTAGATATTTAAGTTCTTACTTACTAGGGGTTGCTATGGGTATTTATACCAATAAAACTGTACCTAATACGTTTAATATACCTTGTTCACCTGAAGCTTAATTAATCTCAGGTCCTTAGTGTATGACTGATTTGGGTAATGAGCTTCACCTGAAAGCACCTCTTGTCTTTTAAGATGTGTAAGTACCTATAAAGCTATGATTATCCCAGGGGTGGGTGTGCTGCTGAGGTAAGCTAAATTCTGATTTGATTTAAATTATAGCTCTTAGCTGCTGCTAGGCTCTAACTTCTTATGAAATTTAAACTACAAGCTCTCTGCTGGGTTCTAAATTTAACCAGAAAGCTCTCTTCTGTGTTTTAAAACTAAAAGTACTTTTCTGATGCTAGGCCCTGAGTGACTATTAAATGTACACTACAAGCTCTCTGCTGGGTTCCAAATGTAACCAGAAAGCTCTCTTCTGTGTGTTAAATTTAAACTAAAAGTACTTTGCTGTTACTTGGCCCTGAGTGACTATTAAATTTAAACTACAAGGTCTCTGCTGGGTATGAAATGTAACCAGAAAGTTCTCCTCTGTGTTTTAAATTCAAACTTTAATTGCTGCTACTAGGCCTTAACTGATCCAACAAAAAAACAGTGGGTTCACAGATTAAGTAGCTTTAATACAAAGAATTCTTTTTAGAAAATTACCAGAAGTATATACTCACAGTTGCAGATTTCTCTCCAGAAGTAACAGTCCCCCTTTCTAGTCCTTCAGGAGCCAATTGCCAAGCGCTGCACCATTGCTCAAAGAGGCACCAGATCTGCACATATGCTAGCTTGGTAGACCTCCTCCGGGCTCCAAGCAGAATGGAGATTACCGCTGGAGAGCAGCTCTTACACGCTAGCCATCTACTTTCAAGCCAAGCCATAAGCGAGAAGGGAACCAGATCTGCCAGAACGATCAGTCCCTGCTTCAACAGGCCCCGGAGACGAAGGCAACTGAAGAGGTGGCACCTGCAGGGAGCACATGAGGTCTCTGAACCATGCTCTCCTGGGCCAATCTGGTGCTACCAGAACAATCTTGGCCAGATGGTGTTATACTTGCCAAATCACACGTCCCATCAGGGACCACGGAGGAAACATGTACAGCAGATGCTGACTTGGCCAAGGCTGTGTCAGGGTGTCAATGCCCTCTGATCCCACCTCCATTTGGCGACTGAAGAAGTGGAAAACTTTGGAATTGGAGCAGGTCACCATCTGATCTATTTTGGGGTGACCCCAGTGGCACAGAATCAACTGAAATGCCTCCTGACTCAACTCCCACTCTCCAGGATCCAGACAAACAAGAGAGCCATCTCCAGTTACCTGGCACTCCTTGTGCCACCTTGACGATTGACATAAGCAACTACTGTGGAGTTGTCCAAAAAAACCGAACCACCTGGCCCTCGACCAGGTGCCGGAAATGCATTAGAGCCAACCTGATGGCCCTTGCCTCGAGGCGGTGGTGGACTATACTGCTTCCCTGCGTTTCCAATGGCCCTGGGCCGTACGGTCTTGGCAATGGGTTCCCCAGCTTGAGAGACTAGCATCTGTCGTCAGCAGGATCCAGGATATATCATCTAGCAGCATGCCTTTACTCAGATGACAGGGCTGCTGCTATCACCACTGCAGCTTGGACTTTACCACCATTAGGAGCAGGAGCCTGCACTTGAACGCCTGAGAACTAGGGGCCCACAGTGTCCACAAGGACTGCTGGGGAAGCCACATGTGAGTATGCTCCCATGGCACAATCTCTATGGTCATCACCAACAATCCAAGAAGTTGAAGGTAATCCTTGACTCTAGGAGTCTGCTGTATACAGAAGAGCGCCAAGCAATCCAACAATCTTTTGACTTTCTCCTCTGGCAGGAAAACCTCTGTCCACTGGAGAATCGAAACGTGCTCCCAAGAATTCCAGTGACTGGGAAGGCAACAGCTGGCTCTTTCCCTGATTGATCACCCAGCCGAAGCTTTCCAAAAAGGACACTACTTGGAATACCATCTGAGATGCCTCTGAAAAGTAAACAGACCCAGACGAGCCAGTCGTCCAGATATGGTTGGACACAGGATCCCTCGGCGTCGTGGTGCCACAGTCGCCACCACCATGACTTTGGAGAATGTCCTTGAGGCAGTGGAGAGCCTGAAAGGAAGGTTGGTGAACTCATAACGAGAGCCAAGCATGCCAAAACGCAAATACCTTTGCTGATCTGCCTGGCTCAGGATATGAAAATACGCCTCAGCCAGATCCAGAGAAGCCAAGAATTCCCCTTGGCATACTGCTTGAATCACAGAGCACATGGTTTCCATCCAGAAGCGCAGGACGCACAAGTGCTTGTTGACCCCCTTGAGGTTCAGAATGGCCTGGGAGGAAGAGTCCTTTCTTCTTCTTTTTTTTTTTTGGACACCAGGAAATAGAACATCTGTCCTTGCCCCGCTCATCTGGGGGGACAGGCATCACTGCCTTTAGGCACAGCAGCTTGTCCAAGGTGGTCCGCACAATGGCACTTTTGATTGCGGACCCACAAGGGAAGATGATAAAAGTATCTTTAATCGGCTCTTTAAATTCCAGGACACAGCCGAACTTAAAGGTGTCTAGCACTAAGCAATCCTTGGTCACCGGAACCCATTCCTGAAATAAAAGGCGAAGCCTGCCTCCAACCGGAGGAAGCAGGAAATGGGCCCCAAATTTTCATTGTGCAGTCTGGGAGGAGGTTTCCTGTGGAGGGGACAGAGTCCCTGGGCCCAAGCACTCCATGAAAGGGCTGAGAACGTGCCCAAAACCCCTAAGGGGAAGAAAGGCTCTCCAGGCCGGTAGCGATGGAATTCCAGAGACCCCCAGGAGTTCCATCAGTGATCCTGCGAGGAGCAGGTGGAGAATTTATTTTATTTATTTATTTAGACAGATTTGTATGCCACCTTTTCCTTCAATCAAGGTGGTCATGTCACATAACAATTGGAGGGTTACATTTAACATTAGGGTACGTGTAAACATTTAGGCAGTACAGTTACTTAACAGCATTTAGACAGTACAATTGAGGTAACATTTAACATTGAAGGTACTTAATAATGTGGTATGATAGACTTGTGTGTGTGGATAGGATGGGTGTGTGATTAGTTGGCAGAGGTAGTAGTATTTCTGTTTGGGTAGGGGATGTTGCCTGAATGCTCATAGGTTTCTATAAATAACAATGTTTTGAGGTTTTTGCAGAAGTCTGTGAAGTCATCTAACGCCCTCAGGCTCATTGGGAGGGAGTTCCATAGTGTGGATGCCAGTAGTGATGGTGCTCTTTTTGATGTTGTTTGGTTTTGTGATAGTCTGCAGGTGTGCCGATCATGTTGTCGTTATTGGTTCTTCTTGGTCTATTGCTGATGTCCCTTGTTATAACGTTTTGGAGTACGTCTGTTGAAAGATGGTGAATGATTTTGAAGATGATCATGATTGTTTTGTATTTAGCTCTTGCCACCATTGGGAGTCAGTGTAGTTGTTGTAGGATGGGAGTGATGTGCTTGGTTCTTGGAGTGTCTGTAATGATGCGTGCTGTGGTGTTTTGTACCATCTGTAGTGGGTGGAGTGTCTGCTGAGGAAGGCCTTGATATAGTGAGTTTCCATAATCATGGAATGATTGAAAAGAAGCTCCTGCTCAATACACAGGCCCCTTGGATCGTTCCTCTAGAAGGCAGAAGATTATGTCTCACCCAGGTCCTTTACCTTCTTCTCCCAATCGGACCCAATAGAAGCACCTTCAAAGGCCAGATGGGAAACCAGGTTTTGAAAGAGGAGTCCACTGCCCCATGTCAAAGCCAAGCCAACGCCAACAGGGCACAATCCCTGGCCGCTAAACGTACCAGGTCATACATGGCATCAGAAAGGAAGGCTGTAGCAGACTCTGAAAGAGGGGTAGAATCGTCTGGCGGAAGAGAATGAATCTATTGGGGCAGTGAGTCATTAAAACTTGGGCTTTTCATTCACTCTTTGTCTCCACCGTAGGGGAACACAACTTCACTTGTCTGGACTGGTCTAGCAGGGCACCATCCCTGGTCACCAAATGTATCAGGTCATACATGGTACCAGAAAGGAAGGCCATAGAAGACTCCAAAAGTGCGGTAGAACCATCTGGCAGAAGAAACTGAATCCACTAGAGCAGGGCTTGAGATGCCAGGCTGGTACATACTGCCAGTTGCAGAACAGCAGCTGCCACAGCAAACTGGCTCCTCAACAATGAATCCACCTTATGGCCTAGAAAATCCTTTAAGGCCGATCCGCCTTCCACAGGAATAGTAGTCCATCTGGTAACTGCCATGACCTGCGTATCCAACTTAGGAATACCAAACCACTCAACGCATTCCTCTCTGGGAGAGTGTAGATCTTACACATCCTTAATTCTTTAGGCAGGGAGTTGAGAGAGTCCCACTCTGACCGGATCATATCCTTGATCACACGGGGGAATGGGAAGACAGTAGTGGATTTCTGTACCTCTTGAAGGAGTGGGTGCACCTTTGACTCCTGCTCCATGCTGGAAGTTATCTGTCAAGTTCAAGGTGGATGAAACCCTGGCAATCAACATTGCCAGCTCCTCCTTCTGGAATAGGCAGATCACTCCAGATTCTTCACAATCTTCTGAAGATGAGAGTACTTCTTCATCCACATCAGAGCCAGGTATCAAGCCATCTGAATCAAAGTCATAGACAAAATTTCGGACAGTTCCCAGCTGTTCTCCATCTCCAGGGGCACCCCTCACCGTGTACGCTTAGCCAAAGGCAAACAATGAGGGCTTCCACTCTCAGTCTGCCCAGCATGAGACTGCACCTGGGGCACCCAAAGGCCGCAGGAGCTGAATTTCCATGCCAGAAGGACCAGGCCTGCTGCTGTTTAAAAAAAAAAAAAAAAAAAAAAAAAAAAGAATTCTGGGGAGGACAATCTGGAGTCCAAATGTTCTCCTCTTGGAAATGATCCCCCAATACCAGGGGGCACAGCCACAATAGATCCCCTAGAGGATGAGGCACAACTCACAGTATGGTCGCCGGATCCTTCGGCTGGGTGGATATCCTTACCCATAGTACCATCCGTCACCTCCTGCTCTGAGGCAGGCAAAGCCAGACTAACTGCATCTCCCGAGAGAGGGGGAGCAGGATCTCCAGGGACAACTCAGAAGCTGCCATGCAAGAAGAGCAAAGTCCAGAATCCAGAGATGAGGCACCTCACTTGCCACAGGTCAAATATTGTTTCCTGGAAGAAGACAGAGAGAATTAAGGTATCACAATAGCGTGCGCTAAGGGTGCGGTGGCCCGAAGGGTGTGCGTTAACTGCGCTTTTATAGCAATGCATGTTACAGGCGCTAAGGAACAAATGCATGTTGGAACTGCTTGGGTGCAATGAAACGCATGCTAGGACCACGCAACCACCAGGTGCACAATAGGCAAAAATGTTACAAACGCAAGCAGAAAAGGGCAGGAAACCCCCATACTGTGCCAACAGTCATCAGCGGTTCACCCTGAATTACGTCCAAAGACGATGGAATCAGGAGCCCCTGACAAGGACAATGACTATGTCAAGCCTTGGTATCCATCCCCTGAAAGCCCAGGCAGAGAATCTGTACCGGGTTTAGCTGTACTCCTCCCCTGATATTGTTTTACTGGTGTTGCAGCAATGTGTTTAAAGTGGCTGGCAGACAGATCCCTCCAAGAGCCTTCTTTAATCTTCGGGAGAGAGCAGGGAGGGGGCAGAGGAGGAGGGAGGGGGCGCCGAGGTTGTGTGAGGCTGCTGCACTTCTAGATTTCAATTTCTGGTTGCTCAACAGGTTCCTATCATGCTAAGAGCGCGGAACTGAACCAATTTTCCTTCCACCTATGGCTACTGAAAAAAAACAAAGTCTAGTGGATCCTCCCAAGTTGCACTCAAGTGAGAGAGTCACCCTCAAAGTGGTCATTCACAAGTGTTTTTATCAATCTTTTCCTCTCAATCCTCAGATTTTCTTCAGAGAGGAGAAAATTCATTCACTTGCTGGAAACAAAGAAATACTGTTCAGGAACCTCTAGTGGCTGACTCAATTAGAAACACGGGAGTGATGTCATTGAAACTTGGGCTTTTCATTGTTTCTATGTCTCTACCAATCTGCTGGTGGGAGAACACAACCCACTTGTTTGGAATGGTCTAGAAGGACAAAATGAAAATGGTGGTTATTAAACTGTGTGGCGAATGGTGCATACATATATAGTACGTACACTGCACACAGGCATACTCTGGATGCAGCTGCCATGCACACATGTATTTTATAATATATACACCCACAGGGCTTGATATTCAAAGTGATTAATGCAGTTAAGCACAGCTGCTAACTGCGTTAATCGCAAAGAACAGGATATTATGGATATCCACGGCTGCCAGCTCTACATACCCCAATGCTAACCGTTTAGAAATGAGACCTATCGGGGGCATTCCTGGGCTGAGAGGAGGCGGGACCAATCTCTAACTGGGCAGCAATGATATTGAGCTGCTACCCGGTTAGCGATATGTGGTGAAAGTTGGGCGCAAGAAATCCTGGCCTAACTTTAGCCACATATTGCTAACTGGGTAGCGTCTCAATATCATTGCTGCCCAGTTAGAGATCGGACTATGTGACAAACCCAGATATTCAATGCTGGGGCCAGATACAACCCCAGCATTGAATATCCAGATTTAATGATTCAGTGCTGGCAGCTGGCCAATGGAACTGAATATCGGGCCCATAGAGTACATGCATACATTTACACTTTCTTGGAACAGGTATATATATCTGTGAGACCATTTACATGCTACTGATATTTATAGGTGCCCATTTTATGACACATGCAAGGAAATAGAATCAGAAACTGTTAGAGGAAGAACAAAATTGGCTTTTCTAAAGCTACGAGAGTTAAAGAAAGAATTCCAGCCTTGAATTGAAATGCTACTTGCTGGGCAGACTAGATGGACCATACTGGTCTTTATCTGCCGTCATTTACTATGTTACTATGTTACCCGATGCTCAAGGATCCATGTTGAATGATGCTAAGATCAAGAAAAGGTGGAAATAATATACAGTCATTATACCATAAAGATCAAGTGGACCAACAGCCGTTTCAACCTACACCTTATGATCAGGAACCATTGGTGATGAAAGAAGAAGTTGAAGCTGAATTGAAAGCCTTATTAAAGAACAAAGCACCGGGCATTGTTGGCATTCCCACTGAGTTATTACAGCAATCAGATGAAGCTGTTACCATACTTACAAGGCTATGCCAAGAAATTTGGAAAACAAATTCATGGCCAACTGACTGGAAGAGATCTGTGTTTATACCAATACTGAAGAAAGATGATCCAAATGACTGTGGAAATTATCGCACAATCGCTCTGATCCCACATGCCAGCAAGATTCTACTCAAGATCATTCAGCAGAGACTACAACCATACCTGGAACGAGAACTGCCTGAAGTACAAACAGGGTTCAGGAAAGGAAGAGAAACAAGAGACATTATCGTAGATGTGAGATGGATCCTTGAAAAGACAAAAGAATACCAAAAGGATATCTATATGTGTTTTATTGACTACAGCAAGGCTTTTGACTGTGTAAACCATGAGCAAATCTGGGCCACATTAAGAAGCATGGATATACCAGAACACCTGATCGTTCTCTTGCACAACCTTTACATTGATCAAGAAGCAACAATTAGAACGGAACTAGGACAAACAGAATGGTTTAAAATCAGCAAAGGTGTACGACAAGGCTGCATACTTTCTCTCTACCTCTTTAATTTATATGAACAACAAATCATCAGAGAAGCAGGACTGTATGAAGACAACAGAGGTGTGAAGATTGTTGGAAGACTCAACAAACTTTGCTATGCTGATGATACCACATTACTGGCTGAAAATGAAGACAATTTGAAATATTTGCTTCTCAAGATAAAGGAATATAATCTTAAAATGGGTCTGCACCTTAACGTTAAGACGACAAAGATCCTGACAACTGGCAAAATAAATAAATTCATCATTCATGGAGAAGAAATTGAAATAGTGGACAATTTTAACCTACTTGGATCAACTATCAATAAAGAAACAATAAGCAGTCAGGAAATCTGACCACACATTGCTCTTGGCAGAATGGCTATGAAGGACCTAGACAAGATTCTCAAGAGTAGAGATGTCTCTCTCCATACAAAGATTTGACTTGCTCAAACCATGGCATTTTCAATAACATCATATGGATGTGAAAGTTGGACAATGCAAAAGATAGACTGGAAAAAAATTGATGCCTTTGAATTATGGTGCTAGTGACGAATACTGTGTATACCATGGATTGCCCGAAGAACAAACCAGCCAGTGCTAGAGATCAAACCTAAGCTTTCTTTAGAAGCTCAGATGACAAGACTTCGACTTTCATACTTTGGACACATCATGCGAACAGAGAGATTGGATGGCGAGAAGAGTATGAAATTCAGGTAAAAAAAAATCAGACAGAGATCTGAAAGGCTCCTTGGAAAAAAGGAGACTGAGTAAGATGGCACCCTTGGTCAGGAAGGGGACCATGCAAGAGCGGGAGGGAGGAGTGGCCTAGTGGTTGTGGCAAGTTACCTCAAGCAGGAAGGTCGGGGGTTCAAATCCCACTAGAGGACAGCAACCTTGGGCCGGAAGGACTGGGGTTTCTAGTCCCACAGTTGCTCCTTGTGGTCTTGGGCAAGCCACTTAACTCTCCATTGCCCATGTTCCATGTAAAATAGTTTATCTCCAAGTTATAAATTCCTGTTCAATGTAATTTCAGTTTATTCAATGTAAACCGCCTTGATATCATGAAAGGCAGTATATAAGAAATGTTAAATAAATAAATAAAATAGAGTGCTGGCATCTCCCAAACGCTTTCGTTGAAAGCTGGGGAGATGCTTTCGTGAGGGCTCCGTCGGTGCAGACATCACCCATATGAAGGACTGACTTCCTACTTTTTCCTGGAGAATTGTCTTTTATGTGCATGTGTGTATGCCTAGTAGTGGTATAAAAGTGGTAAGTAGTAAACAGTAGTAGTAGTAGTAGTAATCATCTATGGTAGAAATGCATGCTGAAATCTCATTAATATAAGAGCAACAGTATTATGCAATTCAACATATAACTTTCAACCCAATAGGCGAAAACCTAATCCAAAGGCAAAGTCTTTTGTAAACGTTGCATCAGAAAGTAAAAGAAAAAATATGCATTTAAGATGCAATAGAGATTGACCAGCACGACAAGAGGATAGAGGCTCTTGCTGAAAAAGTTCATCTTAGGAGGAAGATTTGGCATCCAATACCAATAAAGACAGACGTGAAAGTTCTTATATCAAAATTGTATTTAAGCAATACAAAGGCAGACAAGTAGCAACTAGTTATGATCAGCAATATGGAAGGACTATCAAGAAATACCTTCACTGATCTTGAAAATGCAGACTCTTGGACTATTATTGACATCAATAAATAAAGAAAATTTAGCTGTGTAAACAGTCTGAGATAAAACAAGCACATTTCTATGAAGAACTACAAGAAGTTATTTGCACAGAGCAATCCCCAGACACTGACAAAGAAGGGATAACAATTGATGAATGATACATGACATTAGGCCAAATATTATGGAATAAGGACTATCAAACAGAATCAGGGCAATGTGTCTAGATGTTGGAACAAGGGAAATAATATGCTATACTAGCTAGCTATGCTGATGACATCCTATTAGTAAGAAGTGAAAGGCTTTAACAAAAAATTAAGAATTTTTTGATAGTAAAATTGAATTTAAAGATTCAGCAGAGCCAATTCAAATCTTAAGTACTAAAAAAAGAAACAAATGCAGAGGAAAACAATAGTCAAAGAAGATATATTAAAGAAATAGTTCAAGATTTTAGGATGAATGACTAGGCAAATATTAACACCCGTTGGGTTCAACGACACAAAAAACAAAGATCCAACAGTAGAGATGATCACTGATGCATTGACCAAACTACTTCAGAAGACTAAGAATCAATTCTGGGACTTCCGGTATAGCCACGGAGCTGGAAAGACGCGAGTAAGGGAGCTCCCTGCCCTGCACCTGTAAAGGAGTGGAAGACTTGGCTACCCGCGGTTCTCCCGCATCGGCGATCATGCCCAAAGTGCTGAAAGTCAAATCGGGTGCGACTATCAAAGATTTGTACGCGGCAAAAGCCGCTGGAGGAAAGAAAGTGACGGCGGGTCCTGGCGGGCAGTCGGCCCCGACATCCCCGAGCAGCTCAGAAACGGCGGAGGGGGAGGAGAGTGCACCCGCGCAGCCGGTGGACCTGGAGGCGATCCTTCGTGCTATTCGGGAGACAAAAGAAGAGATAGTGGATCGGGTCTGCGGCCGCCTGGAGGAAAAATTCATTGTGATCGGGCAGAGGCTAGAGGAAATTGAAGGCAGAGTGAGTCAGACGGAGGATGCGCAGGCCTCGACTGACCGCGTGGTGAGCTCTCTGCAGCAGCAAGTCAGTTGGTTGCATGCTAAAGCTGAGGACATGGAGAACAGGGACCGGCACTCCAACCTGCGCATCTTCGGGATCCCGGAGGGGGCGGAGGGGGACAATGTTATAGCATTTGTTCAGGACATGTTGGTTGCCTGCTTCCCAGACCCCCCCTCTTCGCCCCAGTTTGAAATTGAGTGAGCGCACCGGGAGCTAAGGCCTAGGCCTGAAAAGGGGGGTAAGCCACGTGCTCTCCTCGTTAAGATGCTGAGGTTTCAGGATCGCGAGCATGTAATTCGCCTGGCCCGGAGATCGAAGAGTGTGCAATATAAAAACTGGACTGTGTATGTATTTCCGGATTTAGCTTCTGAGACGGTGAAGAGGCGGAAAGATCTGCTCCGGTTGCGTGACCAGATGGCGGCGAGGGGAGTGCAGATCGCGATTTGGTATCCGGCCCGCATTACAATGCTGGTCAAACGGAGTCAGGAAGTTTTTTTGCGTCTAAAGAACTGCTGGAGAAATTTCTACTGACCCGCCGGGGCACGCGACAGGCGTCGCCGGGGCACCAGCTCGGGGAAAGAAGAGCGGCAGCCCGCGGACACGGAGGCTGGAGAGCGGCAGCACTCAGGAGAGTGCAGCACTGTTTTGCGGGACATGGATCAGGCCCCGTGAGGGGGAGACTGGGTGGCACAATGGACTATGTTCGGAGCTGAGGTGAAAGAGAGAAATGTCACCTTGGGTTGTTGCTGCGGGGGTGGGGGGGGGGACGTGGGACATGGGGAAGGTTTGAGTTTTGTGGGAGAGGGGTGGGGGGGGGGAGCGGAGCAGATGGCGATGGTAGGAGGGTGGCTTATGGAGGTCGGTAAACAACAAAAATGTGAGGGGCGGTGGAGAGGGGGAAGGTGTGGAGGGGTGTGTTTGAACTGTATTGTGTGTGCTGAGGAGATGCTGGTGCCGTGGCTGACTTCACAGGGCTCATGGAATGGAGGGGACGGGGGAGGGAGTTGGGAACTGTACTTCACTTGGGATGGGGGGACATAAAATTGCCTCGCTGAATGTAAGAGGGATTAATAGCCCCATTAAGCGTAAGCGGATTCTCATGCAGCTGGCAAAGCACAAGGTGGAGGTGGCTATGTTGCAGGAAACACACTTGGTGGAGGTGGAGCAGGGTAAATTGAAGGCCCAAGGGTTTGAGCACATATTTGGGGCACCTTACAATTCTAAGAAAAGGGGGGTGGTAATCATGGTGCATAAAAGGTTGAGATTCGTTCCCTATGCTTCAGGGGGGGATAAGATGGGGAGGGTGGTATGGGTGGTGGGGAGGGTGGACCAAAAGGAGGTGTCCTTTCTGAATCTGTATGCGCCTAATGGGCAGAAAGGGTCCTTCTTTCGGAAGGCGCTGCGGGAGTTCGAGCGACAGGCACGAGGGGAGTGGGTAATTGGGGGGGACATGAATTGTGTGGTGGGGCAGGAGGACCGCTCTAACTACCAGCGGGTGAAGCACCGTAGAGAGGGGAGGGAACTGCGGCAATGCATGGCGGAGTGGGGCTTAGTGGACATCTGACGCTGGGAGAATCCTGGGCAACGAGGATACACTTGCTATACGCCCAGATTGGAGTGTTATTCTCGGATTGATATGTTTTTGGGGAGGAGGGAGCAGATGGGGGCCTTTGGGAATGTGCAAATACACCCTGTGCTGTTCTCGGACCATGGGATGGTAATTGGGGAGTGGAAGCCGGGGGGTGGGGGGGAGTGGAAGCCGGGGGGTGGGGGGGAGGGGGGCCGAGAGGGGCATGGAGGGGGAACATTGCTCTGATCCAGTCGGTGGAGGGACAAGCGGGTCTGAAGAAGGCATGGCAGGAGTTTCTGGAGTGGAATGATAATGGGGAGGTGTCGGATGCCATGATTTGGGACAGTGGGAAAGCGTACATGAGGGGGTTGATGGTGCAGATGGGGAGTAAGCGAAAGCGGGAAAGGGAAGCGCAACGGCGGGAGTGGATGCGGGAGTTGGAAGAGGCGCAGAAGGAACATAGTAAGACGGGCTCGAAGGCTGCTCGGGGGCGGGCTGCTCAATTGAGGGCGAGAGTGAACAGATTGGATGTGGAGGGGTTGGAGAGGCTGATGAGGGCGTCTAGGCGCAACTTTATGGAAAGTGGGAACAAGGCAGGGAAGTTGTTGGCAAGGCAGCTCAGACGCAGGCGGGAGAGTCGGGTGGTGGCTGAGGTACGGGATGAGAAAGGGGGCAGAGTGGCGGAGAGTCGGGAGATCTGCAGGGCCTTCTGTAGGTTTTATGAAACTCTATATGCGGGACAGGACGGGGCCAATCGGGAGCACATACAGGCGTATCTGGAGGGGATGCACATCCCGCGGGTAAGTGTGGAGCAAGCGGAGTGGTTGGGGAGGCCTATTGAAGTGGGGGAGGTTCAGAGGGAAATCCGGAGGCTTCCCAGGGGGAAGGCGGCTGGGGAGGACGGCTACCCGGCGGAGTACTTTCAGGTACTGCGGGATGAGCTGGCGCCTTTTTTGGCGCGGCTGTTCACCGGGTTTTTGAGGGGAGAACGGCTGCCGGATTCGATGTCCCAAGCTAACGTGGTGGTTATCCCCAAGGAGGGGAGGGACCCCGACAGATGTGAGAATTACCGGCCGATTGCGCTGCTTAATTGTGACGCGAAATTATACACGCGAGTGATGGCGGGGAGACTGGAGGGGCTTCTTCCGGAGCTGATTCACCCGGATCAGACCGGGTTCATAAAGGGTAGAGTGATAACCGATAACGTGCGAAGGGCGGTGGGGATACTACATCACGTGAAGGAGGCTTGCATCCCTGTGGTGTGCGTTGCCTTGGACGCCGAGAAGGCCTTTGACCGGGTGGAGTGGGGGTTCTTATTTGCCATGATGACTAAGATGGGGCTGGGGGAGGGATATGTGCAGGGGGTGAGGGCCCTCTATGAGCATCCTAAAGCCCGGATTTTGGTGAATGGGCAGGGGTCGGAGTGGTTTGATCTGCACAGGGGAACTAGACAGGGGTGCCCTCTTTCTCCCTTGCTCTTTGCGGTTGCCATTGAGGCGTTGGCGATACGTATCCGGGCTCGCCAGGAGATCCGTCCTGTTCCTGTGGGGCAGGGAGAGCATAAGATCCTTCTATATGCAGACGATACGCTGATTTTTATGACGGACCCTGCCGCGTCTCTCCCGGCGTTGGTAGATGAGTTGGGGGCGTTTGCCGCGGTGTCGGGTTTTAAGGTCAATATGGGTAAAACTGAGGCACTAGCCCTGGGGGGGCTTCGGAGGGAAGTGCTTCGGGATTTCCCCTTTAAGTGGGCGCCCGGGCACTTTAAGTATCTGGGGGTGCAGCTGCCGGCTGACCCCGGTTGCCTGTATGAGCTTAACTATCGGTCGCTGGGGGGTAAGATTGGGAGCCTTTTAGAGGGGTGGAAGACTTTGCAGCTGAGCTGGGTGGGGAGAATTGAGGCTTTTAAGATGAGTGTGTTGCCCAAGTTCTTGTATCTGTTCGCGCAATTGCCCTTGTTACTCCCCGGGGGGGTGGTTCGGAGATGGGAAGAGCAGCTTAGATGATTTATTTGGGGAGGTCGGAAGGCTAAGATTCGGACTAGCCAGTTAAGGATGGATAAGATGCGGGGTGGCGTTCGAGTCCCGTCCCTCAGATGGTACCAGCAGGCCTGTATTCTTAGGGCTTGGAGGGATCATTACCGTAGGGGGGGGGATGCGGCGTGGGTGGAGTTGGAGCGGCACTTGATGGGAGCACAGTCGCTGGCACACTGGCTGGCTGGGTCGAGAGGCACGGGTGTGGGGGGCGTAGGGAAGGGTCACCCCTTTTTGGGGGCCATGTGGCGACTCTATCGACGTGGGGAGGGGCGGAGGTGGTTCCCTAGTGCTGTATCGGCATGGACCAGGGTGCGGGATTTTTTCCCCTTTGGGGGGGAGGCTTGGCTTCAGAGCAAGATTGTCAAATTTGGGGATTGCCTGGTGAACGGGGGGGGGGGGGGGGGGTGGGATCCCAACGGGAGCGGGAGAGCCGGGCACAGGGTGCCATTCCCTTTTATCAGTACTTCCAGATCAGACACTTTCTGCAAACGGGGGAGAATATTCGCTGGATCCGGCGTCCCGGCACTGCTATGGAGGGGGTATTGTTTCAGAGGAATAAAGATAAAGGGATCCTTTCTAAAATTTATCGGATATTGATGGATGAGGCGGCGGAGATAGAAGAGAAGGCGGTTGTGGGGACATCGGGCACGGTGGCATAAATGGGTAGGGGAGGAATGGGATGAGGACCATTGGCAGAGGATCTACGGGGCTATATACCGGACCACAGCGATTGCCTCTTGGCGGCAAACGCAACTGCAGATTATCCATGGGGCGTATGCCACCCCGAGCAGGCTGGCGTGGGTGGGGGGGCAGAGGTCCGGAGAATGTTGGCGGGGGTGTGGGGGGGCGGGGTGACTTTCTGCACATGTGGTGGGGATGTCGGGTTATTCAGCAGTTTTGGAGGATGGTGCAGGGAGAAATCAATAGAGGGAGTGGGGGGGGGTGGCTGTGGTGGGAGGAGGGCCTCGGGAGTGGGTGTTGGGGGGAGTAGTTCAGGGGGGAGGGGGTAAATGGGCACAGTTGCGGGAGGAGAAGTTAAAGCTGGCAGCGCGGCTCACGATAGCGTGGCGCTGGAAGTGGGAGGGGGGGCCGGGGGAGGGGGATTGGCAGACGAAGGTGGAGGAGATGATCCAGTTTGATAAATTATCTTACCGTTTAAGGGGCCGGGAGTGGGAGTTTCATAAGATTTGGGATCCCTATCTCCAGGGGGCTTGAGAGGCGGGGAGGGGTGGGGTTAGAGCACGGCACACATAGCACACGGCACACAGTACTGGTATATGGCATAAGTTATGGTTCAAGTTTTGTTCTTATTCTGTTTAGTACGTTGATATACTTTTGTTTATTGTTCTGTTACGTATGGTCACCGTTAGGTGGTTGGTGGGGTACAGTGATTCTCTCTCGAATCTCTGCACCATTCTTCTGGGGGGTGGGCACACTCCCTGTGGGCCCTCTGGCCTGGGGGTGGGACACTCGGGGATTATGTAGTCTCTGATGTACTTGTATGCTGCTTTACCCTGCCTATCACATGCTAATAAAAAACAAAGTTTCAAAAAAAAAAAGAATCAATTCTGTATGCTAGGATTAAAGCTAATGAAAAGGAATGAGCTCAGAAAGTGACATTAAAATGAGTTGGGGAATGGTGGAAGCGTGTTTCATCTCACTATACTGCACATTGTTGATCTAGTTAGTACTAAACTGTTTTGAACTATTAGGGCTTCTATACTGGTGAATGTGCCCTCTACTGTTTGGACAAGAACGAAGTTCCTGTTGCATTTGTAAGGAACAACAAGGTAGAGGATACCCATACATTTGAGAGTAGTAAGATCTTCTCTGGTCCCAATTTGCAAATCTCCTAGGAAAAGGGTGGATCAGAAATGGACCAGGAGTGGGATTTGAGTGTTTCACAGTGCACTTTTATGAGAAAAGCTGCCTCTGACATTATCTCCAAAGAGATTCTCCACATGACATGGCACATAAATGAACTTTTAATGCATGATGTAAACAGAAGCTGTAGAGCTCACAGCCATCAGAGTCTCTCATGTCATCTCAAAAGCACCAAAGGTGAATTTGACTGTGTGCTTTCCACATTCCTTCTCCTTACCTACTAGTGTGATCTGAGCTTGGCAGGCTTGTCCTGAAGGAGAGAATCTATGAACGTTTCTAGCTTATGCAAAGCATCTCACAAATATCGGTTCATGAAGAGCTAGTAACAAGCAATATGAGAAAAGTGCATAGCCTTCAGAGACACTCTCTTCCCAAAAGAAACTCATGTCCGAGAATCTCTTCCCTGTGTCATTGAAGAGTAAGGGGGGGGGGGGGGGCAGGTCCTAGAACATTTGGTTGTCTTTGGAAATTCAACCAATATAGGGTGAGGAAGCTGTTGCTTCTTGAATGTGGAAGTTGTATGGATTCCATCTTTTAACTAACAGGTAAGCAGAAAGTGAGTCTCCAACATCATCATCTGTCTCCCTCAGAATTTGGAAAAGAAACTGTCACACCTTCCTTGGGCGAAGAAAAAGGGTCAGGAACTAGAGGATATCCAATATTGCTGCACTGGGCTCTTCTTCTATCTCTACTTAAAATGGAATGGCCTTAGTAAAATTCATAAAGGAGAGGAGTGGAGATATCTTCTTCAGCGGATTTCCACCTTTCTTGTGGAAAGGAGTGATTCAAAGGGAAATCAGTAGAGTCCTCTTCAGAAAACTCTGCCAGCTCACAAATCTGAACCCCAGGAATGCTTCGACTAACCCAGAGAAGGATTTCAGCGAAGACCTCTGGGTCTGTGCCTGGCTAGAAGTCAAGGACTCAACATTGATCAATACCTCTGTGAACCTTCTTCTCCTGATATTGACACCAGGAGAAATGACACAGATTCAGAGGCTCTTTCGCAAAAATTGCTAAAGCCTATGATGAAGAGAAAACAGTAAGTCAGATTATGTCCTCTTGAGTACCTTCAGGTGTATCAATGGCTTGGTCCCAGGTCAACAGAGGTTGACACAACCCTTTTGATATAAAGAAGGATGAACAGTTCTCCATCTAAGGGTGCTTAGAAATGCTTCGGAGCTCTCAAAATCATGTGTCAATGAGGGCCAGCATTGCTGCTTCTCGGCCTCTACTCAAAGTACAACCCTTGTAACCATCAGTGCTTATAAAGATGAATCCTTCTATGTCCGTTCCTGAAGACTTCTATCAATGCTAGAAATCAAGGGAGATCAACTTCGATATTGAGGCATTTGGTGCAGCTCCTGGACCCTCTGGGACCAATGCCTTTGATACAGATGATGCTGGGTTGGACTCAGAAGTGCCCAAGATCCTCTCTCTTTGTTTTTCATGGTCACAAATCTCTCTCATAATTATTTAGGCATTGCAAGCACCAGTTATGAATATCTACTCCGGATATGGTCTTGTAGCACCCCCCAGAGTTTGTAAAGCTCCTGGGGGCTTAATATTGGACATTGCCAAAAAATACACCCACAGATTGATTTTCAAATACAGAAGCCATGGCCGGGACCCACTGCCAGAATGTTCAGTTTATTCATGAGCCTCCTGTGAGAAACAGTGCCAAAGGTTTGGTTAAAATTCAAGCAGACTACATCCAACACAAGCCCTCAATCTAGTTCTCTTGTAGTCACCCAGTCTTAGAAATCAATCAAATTGTTCTGACATAATTTGCCTCTGGTAAAACCATGTTGCCTTGGATCTGCAAGCCACTGGACTGTAAATAACTCACTCTCTTCCTTCAGTAGTGTCTTCATGACTTTTTCCATCACTAAGGCTTACTGGGAAGTAGCTATTCATGCCTTCTTTGTTACTACTTTTGTGAAGAGGGACTGCAGCTGCCCTTCTTCAGTCCTGCAAAACCTCTTCTGTTTCCAAAAATCTATTAAACATATCCTTCATCAGACCCACCATTCCTTTATTCCTTTCCATTTGGCAAATCATGGAATAATGTTGCAACATTACTAAAGTCCAGTCGCTGGGCTTTATGAATTGATATGTTATATGTCGCTGAAGTCTATTTTTTAATTGTTTGCAACATTATTAAAACCATCTATTCATAGACGTCAATGATTAAACAAGAGCACAAATGACTGACTGACTTGCCCTTTCAGATGGTCATTTCACTCGCCAGTTCTTCCTGAATGAAGAGCAGGTGCAGATGATGCATAGTTACTAAATGGACTGACACAGCATCACAGCCCAAGGAGGTGGGGGAAAACATGGCATCATAATAGGAGGAAGGGGAACATTCACAGCCTGGGGGGCAGACATACAAATGCAATTACACAGAAGGGGATGGAGAAAAAGCCAGAAATATATCATAGCTTTGAAGACGGGATGAGATTATCTCATAGACTGAATTAGTTCCTCATGGTGGTTACCTCCTCATCACTAGGCTCAATCAATTGCCAAAGCCAGGGAATCTCTGCCAGTTTCCTCAGCTCCACGTCCATGTTGGTGAGAGCAGTCAAAAGCTGCTCCTTCTGTGGAGGATCCAGCTGCTGCAAGAAAGACAGAAAAACAGATGAAATGGAACTAGGGACACAAGAGTCAAGAATAGAGGAGGTGAGGGACTGGGAAGACAAGGCAGCTAGCAGACAGAAATACAAGCAGGAAGCAACTAAGGACAGAGTTAGAAATGGCATAGAAACATAGTTCAGAAAATCCAAACACTCCTTGCCCAGCAGATACATGAGTATTTGTGACGTTCTTCCTTTCTATAGATACCTTATCATCATGACATTATCTATTAATGCCAGGTTATCGATATAATTATTCTATTCTAAACAACGCCAGAAGCTCGGGACTAAAGTAAGACCATAAGAAGTGCCATACTAGGCCAGATTAAAAGTCTATCAAGCCTAGAATCCTATTTCCAGCAGTGATCAATCTAGATCACAAGTATTCTAAAGAGCAGCAGTTCCCCTATAAGGTTACATCTTTAATAACTTTTCCTTGGTTCTTACCAATGCCATCTTCCCAGTTAACAGCAGCTCTGTCTCATTCTGAAGAGCTTTGACATTATTCACCATCTCTGCAGCTAGGCTACAGTTTAGACCCTGTAAAGATAGGCAACCATTAGTGAAAACTAATCAAGGTGGGGATTAGAGACAAAAAATAGTCAAAAAAAGAATAAAGATAAAAAAAAGAGAACGAAAGCTCTGGATGATATATTTATTTATATTTTTATTTATTTATATTCTTTTATATACCGTGCTATTCTGCATCAGTGCGGTTTACATTGAACAAACTGAAATTACATTGAACAGGGCATTATAACTTGGAGATAACTATTTTACAGGGAACATGGGCTATGGAGGGTTAAGTGGCTTGCCCAAGACCACAAGGAGCACCTGTGGGACTAGAAACCCCAGTCCTTCCGGCCCAAGGTTGCTGTCCTCTAGTGGGATTTGAAACCCCGACCTTCCGGCCTGAAGTACCTTGCCCCAACCACTAGGCCACTCCTCCACTCCACTCAAGATATGACTTGCAGAGACAATCAATGGAAGAACTGGAGGTGAAACATACCTCTGTGGCTTTAGATTTGGCATATACTTTATCCATGGATTTGGAGCTGGCGTTGACAGCATGTGCAAGTTCTTGTTCCATGTCTTGGTGGCACTGAGCTATCTCCCTAATACTAGAGACAAAGGAATTGAAAGGAGTATGTCAGTCATTGCCAAAGATGAGAGTAATAATAAGCTTGCAAGTCACAAACATAAATATACAGAAAGAGCATGAGAGACAGGGGAAGATAAATATCTGATTTTCAGTCAGAACCAGAGTATTGCAGGGCACAGGCATATTTATGTTTTGTGATGTGCAAAGGGGCACATCACAGCAATTCCAGGTCTTTGCCAATAGAGGGAGCTCCTGGGATGCGTAAAGTAATATATTCAGGCAGTTCCCTGCTCATTTCGCTAGGGTGATTTGCAAGGTTGTGGGCCTGCTTGGGTGCAGTTCAGGGGCAGTTAGAGAGGAGGCCCTGGGAAGGATGTGGTTGTAAGCTGCAAAATGCTCTCAGGTTTTGGACAGGTGGAGCCACAAGAGTAAGTTGGGGAGAAACCTCCAGACGGGTCAGAGAGAGGTGGTTCTCCCAGCCGTCATGGCAGAGAAGGGGGAGAAACCTCCAGGCAGTTGCCAGAAGGAAGGTGTTTCTCCCAGCCCTGGTGACAGAGCAAGGAGAAACCTCCTGGAAGCAAGGAGGAGGACAGTACTCCATAATCAATGAGTGAGTGAGGAGAGGAAAAAGCAGCCCACAGGTAAGCTTGCTCTGGAACATTTGAAACTGCATGGAATCGAGGACAGTACTCCATAATCTCTGAGAGAGAAAAAAGAAGGGGGGAAGAAGCAGCCTGCAGGTAAGCCTGTTTTGGACTAGTTAAAAGTGCATGGAAGCATTAAGCATAGTTACTCACCTGTAACAGGTGATCTCCGGGAACAGCAGGAATTTAGTCTTCACATATGGATATCGTTGGTACCGACGGAGCCTGCGCAGGAACGCTCCCCAGCGTCCCATAGGAAAGCTTTTGGGAGCATCCCACAGCGCCTGCGTGCTGCCTTCCCACCTTTCCCAACTGTCCCTCTCCAGATGGTTTATAGCTGAGACAAAAGAGAGAGGGAAAGAGAGAAAGAGATACAACTCCTAGGGGAGGTGGGTGGGTTGTGAAGACTAAATTCCTGCTGTTCCCGGAGATCACCTGTTACAGGTGAGTAACTATGCTATTTCCAGGAACAAGCAGGAATGAAGTCTTCACATATGGGGACTCCCTAGCTGCAGATACCAGGGAGATGGCCCCAGAAAGATGTGTGCTCTTGTGAAAGGGCTCCACTCGCCCCCAAGGATCTCTGGCATCCTACCAGGGATGGTGGGTAGGAGTTGATTAAGTCTGGAACAGGTGTTGAAGAACAGCCTGACCAAACAAGGCATCCCGGCGGGAGTCCTTGTCTAAGCAGTAATGGGCTGTGAAGGTATGAACCGAAGCCCAAGTAGCTGCTCGACAGATGTTGTCGATAGAGACAGAGTGAAGATGAGCCATTGAGGATGCCATGGCTCTCACATTGTGAGCTGTGACATGGCCTTCAAGAGGAAGGTTCTTACTCTCATAGGCAAAAGATATACACTGTGCAATCCAGCAGAACAGTGTTCTTTTGGAGACTGGAAGTCCCAAATGACTAGGATCAAAAGCAACAAAGAGCTGAGAGGATTTTCTATGTTGCTGTGTCCTTTGCAAGTAAAAGGCCAAAGCTCTTTTACAGTCCAAAGTATGAAGGTTCCTTTCTACATTTGAGGCGTGAGGCCTTGGAAAAAATACAGGCAGGTAAACCGCTTGGTTCAAATGAAAGGGTGAAACCACCTTTGGCATACAGTGTGGATGAGTCCTAAGGACTACCTTATCATGATGAAACCTTGTATAAGGAGGATCAGCCACCAAGACTTGCAATTCACTGATGCAACATGCTGATGTGATTGCAATGAGAAAGATAACTTTCCAGGAAAGGAATTTCAAAGAGGTAGTGGCTAATGGTTCAAAGGGCGGTTTCACGAGCTGCCCAAGTACCAGATTCAAGTCCCAGGCCACCGGTGATGGCTTAATGGGAGGCTTCGTTAAAAGAAGGCCTCTCATAAATCTCGCTATGAGGGGATGAGAGGAAATAGGTTGTCCAATGAGAGGCTTGAAAGACGCTGCAATAGAACTCAAATAGACTCTCCCTGAATTAGTCTTTAGCCCCGCATTTGAAAAATGAAGAAGGTACTCCAGTAATGATTCCAGAGGTATCGCAAGAGGGTTAAGACCCTTCTGCGAGCACCATATGGTAAACCTTTTCCACTTGAATGCATAAGAGTATCTTGTGGAAGGTTTCCTGGAAGTATGAAGGATATCCTTCACCTGCTGGGAAAGGTTAAGACCGTGAAGTTCTAGGCTTTCAGCAACCAGGCCCTGAGATGCAGAGACTGGGGAATGGGATGCCACAGCATCCCGTCCTCTTGAGAAAGGAGATATGGAGCAGATCCTAACTCCAGAGGCGGAGCTTGAGAGAGATGTAGAAGCAGAGGGTACCACATTTGCCGTGGTCAACGTGGAGCTATGAGGATCATATGACCTCTGTCTCTCTGAAGCTTGAACAGGGTTTTGGGAATTAGGGGAATGGGTGGAAAGGCATACAGGAAGTCCTGACCACAATGGAGGAGAAAAGCATCCCTGGCCTGACAACCTCGAGCCGGAAGTCTGGAACAGAACTAGGGAAGTTTGGCATTCAGCGGACTTGCAAAAAGGTCTATGTCCGGGGTTCCCCAAATTTGAAAAATTTTGGCCACCTGGTCTGCATGGAGAGACCATTTGTGTGGAAGCAGAATTCGACTGCCTGGAAGATACACCGCAAGGAGATGAATCTGATGCTCTCTGGCGAGGGCCCATAGTTGCAAAGCTTCGCTGCAGAGCGACCGAGAGCCTGTTCCACCCTGCTTGTTCACATAGAACATGGCTACTTGATTGTCCGTTTGAACTAGGACTGTCTTGTTGCTGAGCTGGGTGTGAAATACTCGAAGAGCAAGGAAGATTGCTCTGAGCTCCAGGAGATTGATATGGAGATAGGCCTCCTGTGGAGTCCAGGTACCCTGGGTAGAGAGGCCTTGCAGGTGGGCTCCCCAACCCACCTGTGAAGCATTTGTTGCTAGAGTGGCTTGGGGTGGGGGTTGCTGAAAAGGAGACCCCACCAAAAGGTTTCTGGGTGACTGCCACCATTGGAGGGACAAAATAAGGCGATCTGAGTTTGCTATTTTGTCTGATAGGCAACCTGACGCCTGAGTCCACTGAGTGGAAAAGGTCCACTGGGCTGCCCTCATATGGGGGCGAGCATAAGGAACCACATGCACGGTGGATGCCATGTGGCCTAGTAACTATAACATTTCCCGAGCAGTGAGGTAAGGGTTTAGCACTGCTTGGGAAGCTAACTGTACAATGCGAAGGCAGCGGGGCTGTGGAAGGTAGGCCCTTGTCTGTCTGGTATCCAGAAGAGCTCTTATAAACTCTAGGGATTGAGTGGGAGCAAGGTTGGACTTTGGGAAGTTTATGACAAGCCCCAAATACTGAAGGATGCGCACTGTGCGAGAGAGAGAGCAACCCTGGCCTCTGGCTCTGAAGGGGCTCGAATGAGCCAGTCGTCTAAGTAAGGGAAGACGAATATTCCCAGGGTGCGGAGAAATGCTGCTAACACAGCCATGCATTTTGTGAACACCCTTGGTGCAGAGGCCAGGCCAAAAGGAAGAACCCTTTATTGGTAGTGCTTCCCTTGAAACAGGAATCGAAGGAACGTTCGGTGAGTTGGATGGATGAGAACATGAATGTACGCATCCTTGATATCTAGAGAACAAAGGCAATCCTGACTCGGAAGGTATGGCAGCAGAGTTCCTAGAGAAATCATTTTTAACTTCTCTCTGAACAGGAATTTGTTCAATTCTCTGAGGTCTAAAATGGGTCTGTGTCCTCCTGTTTTCTTTGGAAGAAGGAAATAGGGGGAGTAAAACCCTGTACCCCGTTGGGGAATGGGTACCTCTTCTATTGCCCCTTGAGCAAGGAGCATAGTAACTTCTTGACCTAACTGGTCGCTGAGAGAGGTCTGAGAATTGAACTGTCTTACCATTGAAGGAGGGGGGCATGCTGAGGAAATGAAGCTTGTACCCCTCTCTTACAATAGACAGAGTCCAATTTTCTGCTGTTATCTGACCCCATCTGGGGGTAAAATGACATAACCTTCCTGGGATGGTGGAGGGTTCTGGGCCGTTCAGGGCCAGTAAGGCAAAGTTCTCTAGACAGGAGTCAAAGCCCCTATGGAGGCTGAGTCTGCTGAGCCGGTTGAGGCTTAGCTACTTTTGGTTTCCTTTGCTGCCTAGGTTGTTGCTGCTGTCCCTTTTGGGCAGACTGACCTAAACGATGTCCCTACTGGGCATAGGAGGGATAAAACATTTTCTGCTTGCTGAAGAATGGTTTCTTACAGGATCTTTTCCTCGCAGGATCAGCTATAGATTTAGACAATCTATCCAAAGTGATATTGTCAGCATCTATCTCATTAGCCTTTTCCTGCCAATTCTTGCGAAAGAATTCTCTCCTGTGCAAGATATATTCCCCAGTTTGTCCTGTACCCAGATTTTCAAATCAGATGCCTGGAGCCAGGCAAGTCTACGTGCACCTATGGCAATAGCAGAGGTTCTGCTTATGCATTTAAAGCAGTCAAAGGCTGCACGATTCACAAACTTGGAAACATCCTGAGCATGTTTAACAAGAGCAAGATAATCTTGCCTTTTGTCATTAGGAAGGAGAGGGCTCATAAGCTCTAAGTCTCTTGTGACCTCCTTAAGGAACATTCCCATATACAAAATATAGGAAATGAACCTAGCAGAAAGCATGGTAGCCTGGAAGGATCGACGTCCAAAGGCGTCAAGAGTCCTACACTCATGTCCTGGAGGATTAGATGCATGCTTTTTTGCACTCTTTATCCGTCTCATGGCTGATTCCACCACCATGGAATGGTGTGGTAATTGAGTCTTCTGAAACCCAGGACAAGGAGGAACTCGATACATGGTGTCGAGTCTTCGAGACTGAGGAGATGTGGTCAGAGGTGTTTCCCACATCCTTAACATAAGATCATGCAAGATCTCATGAATAGGTAGGGGAGCTGCCTCCTTGGGAGATTTAGGGTATTGTAGAATTTCTAATTCCTTTGCCCTAGGCTCTTTTTCAAGAGCCACTGTGATGGAAAGACCTCGGGCCACATCTCGGATAAAACCCTGAAAGGACATATCCTCTGGTGGAGACATCCTACTCTGAGGAGAAGAGGAATCCTCAGGAAGAAGTACTCTGGTATCGGCAGAGCTTTCAGAGTCTTCAGACTCATCCGAGGATTCGAAGTATCTCCGATCCAGGTGATCATGCAAGGCACGGTACCGGTACCGATCGAAGTCGGCATCGGAGTGGTCCGGTACTGACTTGTTGATGCTGGATAGAGATGCATGATTCGGTCCCGGTAGAATACCTGCCAATATCGATGCAATCGGTGCCAGTACCGGTTGAATCGTCTGAAGCGGTTTCAGGGGCATCGAGGCCGTGAGCAGAGCCGCCAGACTGTGTTCAATAGCCAAGAACCTCTGGTCTATCGACGCTGCCGATGCTTGGGTATCGGTGCCAGAAGAAGCGGCCGGAACCCCAGAGCATGGCACCAGTAGTTCTGCTGAGGTTGAAGCCTCGAGAACATTCTGGAGCCCCGTTAGTGCTTTGGAAGCCGAAGTCTCCTGCCGGTGCAATTTTGCCGGTGAAATTCCCTCAAGGGCAACACCAGAGGCATCTTGATGTTTAGAAGGAGATCTACCCTTTGAGGACCGGCTAGATTTATGTTTAGTTACCTGAGATCCATGGGAGGAAGATGAAGCCCTGGAAGATGTCGATGTCACAGAGGTTGCATCGGAGGGAAAACGGGTGCTAAGTTTAGCAGCTCGGTTTTGGCGGCCCCTTTTCGACATCATCCCACAGGCAACACACTCTGAACTAGAGTGGTCAGGACCTAAACATTTGAGGTACCACTTATGGGTGTCAGTGACGGAGATGATACCACCACACTTAGAACACTTTTTAAAACCCAAAGCGAGTTTTTCCATTTTGAGGAAAAAATTGGGCCTAGTGCCCAAAATGGTGCGTGGCACCCGAGAAGAAAATCCTCCTCGGACTCCGTCAGGAAAGCGAAGGCCTTGGACATATCCTGAATGACGTTCAGAAAACCCATATCCTCCAGTAGGGATCTTCTCCGAGATTCAGATACCGAGGAATCGGACGGGACATCTTGATGACGACGAGTGTCCGGGGACTCCTCGTCCTCTGAGGAAGACTCGAGGGGCTCCTTGGGCCTCGAGGGCCCTGGCGCCATCCGTCCCAACACCTGCAGGCTTGGCGGTGACAACCTCGGTCCCGATGAGCGGGGGGCCAAGTGTGACCTCGGCCGAGGATCAACTCGGCCTCCGGGGTCGACTTTGACATCGAACACCCGGTGGTCAGGGTGGAGGAACCGGACATGCCAGACATCAGTGCCCATTGCTGCTCCATGAAGGCAGTGACACTGCGCTCCAAGGCCGCCATCCTGGACACCAGTCCCGGAGGCTCCGCAGCCCCCGGCTCGGGCAGAGATGCACTCGGGCCCAAAGCTGGTTCCCCTGGAGGGGAATCCTCAACTAGGACAGTATGTACTTGCCTAGGCCGATCCGCGACAGTGTTCCTGCGAGGGACCTTGGCTGGATGCTCCTTCTACGATGTCTCGGGCAGGCGCTCGGGGCTCCGCGACCGGCCGCGAGAGGAGCCTGGCTGATCGGAACCATCCATTGACGCTGCCTTCGAGGGTTTCTTCCTCCTCTCCGGTTCCCTCGAGGGAGACCTCCTCTCCGGTTCCCTCGAGGGAGACCTCCTCTCCGGTTCCCTCGAGGGAGACCTCCTCTCCGAGGAACCCCGACGACGCTCGGTTTTGGAGTGCTCCTTCCGAGGCGTGGAGGCCTCAGACAAGGTCCTGGCTCTCGGAGGCATGGGGGAATCAGGGAAAATTTTATCATGCTGCTGCTGGCGGCTCCTCAAGGCCTTCAAGGACATATTTTTGCACAAGCCACAGACCGCCGGGTCGTGGTCCGGGCTGAGGCATCGGAGACAGCAGTCATGTGTATTGGTGAGGGTCATGATTTTCCCACACCAATCGTAATTTTTGAACCCACTGATAGCCATGGGGGGGGGGGGGGGAGAAAGGACCCCAGCAAATAGAAATTAACTTACCTGGTAATTGTCGTTCCTTGAGTGACGACAGTTTAGTCCTCTACTTCTGGGTTGTGCACCTCTTCCTGCAGCTAGGAGACTGGGCATGTCGAAGTCGTGACATCACTGGATATAGCCTGCTGGTATCTCCCATCAGCCTCCAGTGTACTATTGACAAAGCAAACTCAAAGGAACAACAAATAAGTAACTATACCATAACTTTAAATAACTCCCCATTCCTCAACCGGAGGAGCCTTTTAAACCGTATCAGTCTTATATTTTCTTTTCTCTTTTCTTTTCTTTTTTTTTATTTTTAACTTTACATTCATGTCCCCCCTATGCAAACACGTATCCTATACCATCACCTCGTTTAAATAAGAGAAAAGAAAGAAAGAACAGAGAGGGATACTCACTGCGATCTAGAAACTGAAAGGATCTGTCTACTCCTTGAGATTGATGCTCCACTCCGCCTGAAAATAAACTGAAGAAATCATACTCCTGGGCGGGAATGAGGACTAAACTGTCGTCACTCAAGTAACGACAATTACCAGGTAAGTGTAATTTCTATTTCCTTATCGTTCCTCCAGTTTAGTCCTCTACTTCTGGGATGTAACAGAGCAGTAATCATTGGGAGGGACCTATCCAGCCAACTCACCACACCGCCGACCCGGAACAGGCCTCCTTTACTGCCAAAACATTAAGGCAGTAGTGATTACTGAGGAAATGAAGAGACGACCTGGAAGCTGCTCTACCAATCCCCCCTGGTGGAATGACACAGTGATTCACCCATGAAGCCGCTTGTGCCCTGGTAGCAAGAGTCAGAAAGCCCCCCGGAATCATACAACCTCGCCAGCATAAAGCTGAGGCAACCACCGCCTTAACCCAGTGCGAAATGGCCACCTTCGCTGCTGCTTCCCCTTTGTGGGGACCTCCAACCAGCACACAAAAACAAAGAAACGAACATCGCACCCTGCATGTAATGTTTCCTATCGGCGTAAGCTACGAATAAAAACCTCCCCTTCCAGAAAAACCGAGAACTGAAAGAGAAACCAATAGGCTCAGGAGAAAAATCAGAAACCACCTTTTGGAAGGACGACAGGACTGCTCGCAAACACCACCCTCTATCCAGAAAGGGTGAAAACGGCTCATTACATGACAACGCCTGAAACTCCGAAACTCGTCGCACCGAACAATGAGCTATCAAAGCCACTGTCTATAACAGCAAATCCTTTACCGATGCCTGGAGTAAAGAATCAAAAGACTCTTTAGCTAACGCCTCTAAGGCCCAATCGGGATTCCCCGGCGGCACCCGAACTCTCCTTGAGGAGTGCAGTCGGATCCCAACTTAAGGAAACGCTACACATCGATCCGAACACCTAGCGCTATTCCCTTCACAGACCTCTACAGCCGGAAACAGTCGCCCGCTGGATCCTCTAAGGAACTGGCCGCTAGTTCCTTCAGACACTGTCCTGCAGAGAACTCAGACCAAGGATACAGACACCTTTGTCGCCCGGACTTGCCGCCGTGAACAGCAGCCTTCCCAAAGGCGCTAAGCATGGACCTACGTAGCAGAAGCAGCCTGCCTCCTTGCTCTCAACAAGGCGGCGAAGACTGCCGCAGAATAACCCTTCTACTTGAGCCCCGCCCATACAAAGGCCAAACCGTAGGCGGGCACCGATCCACCTGAGACATTCGTCACGGACCTAGCCGCAGCAGAACGTCTGCTACCGACAACTTCTAGGAAAAGCCTGTCGAGTAGGTGAATGAGAAAAGCCTAGTAGGCTGTCTCGCCCAACTGGGCGCTACCAAGAGCGCCTTTCTCCAAAAGCCTCGATACGCCAACTAGTTGCCCTATGAGAGCCCACGGGGAAAGGACAAGACAAAGACTTAATTGGGAGCTTACTGACCCTCGACTTGGACGAACCATCAGCTGCCCCATTCCTCCACCAGAGAGACCTCTGTGTGAACCCCAAGGAAGTCAATAATATTAGCTTGCGCTTGAATTAAGCCATAATGCACATTTGCCCCATAAAGCAAATCAGGCTCTAGTCGATTCAACTCCCTGATCCTTACCTGTTCCAGGTGAGTAGACTGCCGTAAACACTGCGACCACCTGAAGCATGCTCTCGCCTCCCCAGGCTCCAAAAATGGGAGCTTGTAAGGCCAGAGCATTGCCCCCAATGATCGCTTCAGTGAACCATCTACTTTCCCATCTTGTGATAAAGATTGCTAGGGCTCTGTTCCATACAGTGAGTCCGCACCCCTGGTAGTGCAAGGTGTGCACCCACCCACGTAGTACCCAGGCCTACCCCTGCTTAGCCTCAAAATGTCAATCAAGAACAGGCGAATTCAGGACAGCTGAATACTTTCTTGATTTTCTTTCTTTCTTTTCTTTTCTTTTTCTTATTTTCTTTTTTCTTTATTTCTTTATTTATTTTTACAAAGACACCTCTAAACCAAAAATGCCGTCAGCATATGTTAAGAGACGCTCTTTCCATGCCAACAATATGAAGTAGAAAGAATCCCAAACACAGGCATACTAATCCACGGCCTTCCTGCTAGAGTAACGCCCCATTCCGTCTGACTGCACAAAGATGGACTTTATATTTTAAGATCAACTAGCACCTGGTGTTATGAAATACAGCTCTCATTCCGCAGTGGCAATTGAGTCAGCAAAGAAGAAGCCGAGAAACTGCAGACAAGTTCCCATTATACCACCTGGTAAAAGACTCCACTTTTAGACCACTGAAGCAAAAAAGCATGCGAGCGTGCCTTGTGTCCTGCCAGCAGCTGATCGAATTGAAGGGATTCAGTGTATGCAGGGCATTGTCCAGAGAATGCAAGGCCCCTCCTCCAGGCTGACTCCACATCCACAGTCTAAACCGGCATTCACCTTGGCTGATGCCGATCAGCGCGGAAGCCATCTTGTAAGCCCAGCATATGCCATTGCTGCTAGAGAACTAGCCTAGCTGCTGCTGGCCCCCCATTAAGGCATTCACCGAACACTAGCAGAGACTCTCCGTACTGGAGAACCTCTGATAAATGGAATGGGAGCATAGATAGCTCCAAAGGCCAGAGTTCTATTTTGCAACCCCTCTCCGCTGAGCTGCCTTTTCCATATGTAAAATTAAACCACATATAGCCAAAATTAAGACATTACAAATCTACCGTAAAATCGTATAATTTGGCAAAGTCAAACTAAACGGGAACATTTTCCATTAAGAAACCACACAACTATAAAATTCTTCCCATGACAAAATGCTTATGGCAGAGCATTCCACATCTGTGGACTGGCCATGGCGCTCACCCAAGCACCTGTTACAACTGTCCAAGAGAGTTATCACCATAATTCCTTTTGACTTGAATATGTTTACAGCGGAACATAGCGCTATATCACAGCAGCTAAGCCAAAATATTATCCTGCCATATAAACCGACTTTAACGCTTTATAGGACCTTCTATGGATAGCGGAAGGAGATTCTGGTAAATCAACATAGCTATGCCCTTTTTTCTTTGCTTTTTTTTTTTTTTTTTTAATAAAGGATAGGACTCCAAAAACCAAGTTTCCGCCAACTCCAATGAAATCAAAGCAGATCCGCTAAAATTACCCGAACTGCTACTATAGCTTTGCAAGAAGCTACCAGCCCCCGCTGCACCCAGTTGTCCTTCTCCCCCTTATCCTGGGAGATTCTGCATTGCAGGAGGCGTTGCCCACCCCATGCCAGCCTACTGCATCTGCCAGGGAGCTGAAGAGCAAAATAGAAAGTAGAACCCCTGGAAGCAAACAGTGTCCCGTCCTTGGGATTCAGGAGCAAAAGGTAAAAATCAAAAGCAAAATCAACAGTGTTAGCTAAAAATGAACAAGGCTATCTCTCACTAAAGCGAGTTTCTTTTTCTTTTTGAAATCCCACTGAAGTCCGTGGGACCCAAGCTTTCGAACATAGCCCCTGATGCTGTGCATTAACCACAACCAGAGAAATGAAATGAAATGAAACCCTGCTCTAATAATAGATGAGAATTTCCTGGGAAGGGCCTGCTAAGTATTGCTATGAAACACACAAGCACCTCCCCAGGCCTTCCTGGAGTCAGAGAAATAGCAGTGGAATACACCGACCACCTTGCAAATGGAGGTCTGAGAGGTTGTTGCCTGTGTGAACCTGATGAGTAATATGATTTTGTATTGTACCACTCATATTGTACCACTCACCCCCCAGGGATGGGGGCACTGAATACTAAATGTGATTCATGAGCAGCGCTGTCATTCAGTGGCCTTTAGGGCACCAGAGCCCGACCAATGATACAGAAGTTAAGAGCTTTAAATCTTGGTCATATAATCTGGATTCTCAGAACATAACATCACCTTACAGAGGCTCTGTGGTGATTTCTTTCCTGACCTGCAGATAATGGCTGCATGCATACCCACAGTCATAGAAAGGCACTATTGAGTGTACCAGCTGCCCTCTGGTGGCCATAGACTGTAGCACAGGCACTTCCTGGTTGACAGTTGAACTGTCTATTTTTTTATATCCTAAGGTTTCCTAAACCTGTCCCTGTGAATTTTGGGCAACTTTCACTATAGAATACATAAAGACACACTTCTAGGCTTTCCCTCCTGCCAACTACAAGTTAGGGCTCTACCCTTGAACTTAAAAGCTGGCAATTTGCCTAATATCCTGGGCCTTAACAGATGCTCCTCAGAGACATGATTAGGAGGGAAAGACCATGTGGTTTCAGGGATCAATGCCAAAACTGCTGTCCTGTTTTTAAGTTTATTCTTATTTATTCTATAAAGAGGATTGACAACAGTCCCCCTTAATGCTGAGGAACTCCCTGAGCCTCAAAAAAAAATCCTACAAACCAAAGAAAGAAACAAACACTAGGCCCAAAAATTTAGCTATTCTGCCTGTTTTCCCTCATGCAGGCAGCTCACTGCAACTCTCGCCATGCGGTCCAAATACCTAGAGAGGAAATGGCCGCCCCTTCGCCAATGAATTTTGGCGCCAAGAACAACAGCCGCTGCAAAAAAGAGGCCTCAGCAGACCGACCGAGCCCGAAGGCCTTACCTGCAGGGCCAAAAGCCACACTGCCTGCTCCTACCACCTTGAATTCCTCCGATCCTCAAGCCGCGCTGATGCGCCTGGCAGCCGCGGCGAGGATCGCTCAGCCGGTTCCACAGAGTAAAATTAAAATCCCGCAGCAACGGAGAGGCTCCGTCTCACACAGCTTCAGTGTGGCTGTACGGGTCCCGGAGCTCTCTCCCGTACAGTCAAGGGAGAGAGATCCGCACTGGCAAATGCCTGCAGCAAGTGAAAATAACTGAGAAGGAGGGAAGGCGAGAACTGCTACTAATTTAAAGAACCAGGCTCAAATTTAAAATTACTGTAAAAAAGGAAATTTGCTCCTAACTAAAGGGAACTAATCCCTGATTGCCAATTAACCAAAGGTAACTGAATTAAAAGTAAATTAAAGGTAAAAAGCAAAAGTAAAATCTGAATAGAATTTGTCACACTAAATGCTCCTTATCTGTTCCCCCCAAGTGAGCCCAGAAGCTAGGCTCACTATGTCCTCCTGCTGCAAGGAGACTGGACACACTGGAGGCTGATGGGAGATACCAGCAGGCTATATCCAGTAATGTCACGACTTTGACATGCCCAGTCTCCTAGCTGCAGGAAGAGGTGCACAACCCAGAAGTAGAGGACTAAACTGGAGGAACGATAAGGAAGGTCGAAGACCCTTCGGGCTGCTAGCGAGGGAAGAAAGGGTGCTAAGACACCCCAAAAAAGAAAATCAAACTTAAAAGAAAAAAGAGGAGCCAACCCGATACAGAGGTACCGAGGCCGGGGCAGGAAAGGGTACCGGCGCGAGATCGCAGACAGCCAAAAAGGCACAAAAAATCAACTTTTTCCGGGACAAGGACAGACTATGTCTGATGGGCTCCACGGAAAAACAGAGACTGAGCAAGATGGCAGCCTTGGGTGGGAAGGGGGACCACGCATGCGTGGTAGCAATTCCCAAAGACTTTCTTTGAAAGCTGTGGATTTGCTCCGCACAGGCTCCGTCGGCGTCGAAGTCACCCATATGTGAGGACTGACTTTCTGCTTTTTCATGGAGAACTGGAAAATTGCTTAGAGGAAGGAAATTGTTTACAAACAGGGAAAATAGTACATGGATGTCTGGCAAGAAGGGTTGAAGCATTCTGTAGGGCAGAGAAAGGGGTAGAAGAGAGCGCCTCGAAGAGGAGCAAGGAGGGAGCAAAGTTAAAGCCAAACATAAAAATAAGAAAAAAACCCCAGACAAATAAAACCAGACAAGCAATAAAGAGCAAACTAGGCAAAGAAATAAAAAGCAAAAAAAAAGATCTTATATTCTAATATTTATAACCCCTCTCTCTGCAAGACAGAGATTTCAGGATTGCCACAATGAATATCTTATAACAGAGATCTGCAAACAGGGGTGGCTCAAGGTAATCTACTGCCTGAGGTGAAGGATGAGATGGTGCACCCCCTCCTCCCTCCTGTAGTGTTGGGGGGGGGGGGGGGCGCCTTCTCAAAACTCCAGACACGGACTGAACCAAACCAAAAAGCTGATTAGATAATATGGAGGAAATGGAAGATGTTTGCACACCAAGGAACTAAAAGAATGAGCGAGAACCACCGCACTGTTTATAAAACTAAATTATAACTCATTCTTATTTTGTTGTTATAAACTGCATTATGGTTCTTGCTTTTTGAACATATATTTTGCATCCACAGATCCCCTTCCCTCAACAGTGGGTGCAGAGCAGAACTAGGGACATTCACCCACAGAATGCAATATCTTAAAAAAAAAAATCAGATTCTGGTCATCTCACTAACAAATATTCTCCAGTACCAGGAATATTGGGAACTAATATAAAAACCCTACAAAAGTTACAAAAGTCACCAAAGATCTACAAGGCCAAATCTACCATACCACTGCCAGCATAAACTTCCAAAACTCATACAAAAAAAGCAGCACTATAAATACTGCAGCGGGCCATAGAACATCTAACACCTATTTGAAAAGCTGAACAAGGCAAATTGCTACAGTACAGATCCCTGCGTACAGATTTCATGTTAACAGAACACACAGCATTGGTCACACACTCAGAACACAGACTCTCACCAAGTACAGAATAAGTGATCACAACTTAAAGTAAAAATAAAATATTTAGACAAAAATTAAACCGAAACCCCAAGAAGCCAGACTATGCATGCAATGCAACACCAGATAAGAGATGTAGTTCCCCATACTGTGTAAACTATAAAGATAGCACAAAGTCCATCACTAAAGTGAAAATAAAATTATTTTTTCTACCTTTGTAGTATAACCATTTTATTCTCTGGTCATGCCGGTCTTATTCATATTCATTTATTTGATATACCGCCTTTCATTGGTAGGCAAAGCGGTTTACAATTAAAATTTACACACAAAAGGCACAAGGCCAGGAGTCGGAAAGGAAGTTACAAATTAGATAGGAAAGAAGAGCAAGAGCAGGAACCTGAGGGGTAGAGGGAGAGGCAAGAGGATCAGGGATCAGGAGGGGGAAGGTCAAAGGCAAGAGAGAAGAAATGAGTTTTAAGGGAACGCTTGAAGGTGGGGTAGTGGGGTTCAAGACGGAGAGGTGGGGGAAGGGAGTTCCATAGGGCGGGGCCAACAAAGAAGAAGGCTTCTGCTTTCCTGTCTTCTCTTAGCATTCTATCTGCTATTTCTTGTCTTTTGTTTTCCTCACTTCCTTCTATCAGCCTATTTCCAGTCCCAGTGACCTTCCACATGTGTCAGCTCCCTTCCAGTCCCAGTGCCCCACCCACCAGCCTCCTCTCCATTACCCAGCCACCTACCAGTCCCACCCCCAGGTGTCAGCTCCCTCCAGTCCCACCCCCAGGTGTCAGCTCCCTTCCATCCCCCTTTCCCCCCATGTCAGTTCCCTTCCAGCCCCCACCTTCCCCCATGTCAGATCCCTTTCAGCCATCTCCTTCCCCTCTCAGTTCCCTTCCAGCCCTCGCTTTCCCCCCATCAGCTCCCTTCCAGCCATCTCTTTCCTCCCATCAGCTCCCTTCCAGCCCCTTTGCCTTTTCAGCTCCCTTCCAGCCCTCTTTTCCCCGTGTCAGCTTTCTTCCAGCCCCCTCTTTGCACCTCTCAGTTCCCCTCCAGTCCTCTCTTCCCCCTGTCAGCTTTCTTCCAGCCCCCTCTTTGCTCCTCTGTCAGCTCCGTTCAGCTCCTTCTCCCCCCCCCGGGTAGCTCGTTCCTCTTCTCTCATCCCCCCCCCCATGTAGCTCGTTCCGCTTCTCTCATTCCCCGTGTAGTTTGCTCCACTTCTCTCCTCCCCCCGTATAGCTCGTTCCACTTCTCTCATTTCCCCCCTGTATAGTTCATCACTAAAGTAAAATAACTCTCTGTAAATAGTAAACAACTGTTGTAAATAGTTCTCTGTAAATAGTTAAATTGCTAGATAGTTAAACATGTTCCATGTATCATAGTTACTTCTTGTGCCAAAATGTTCTATGTAACTCAATGTTCAATGGTTTTAACTTGTTCTCTGTAAACCGCTCCTGATCGCTGGAAGGGGCGGTATAGAAAAGCACACAAATAAATAAATAAATAAAATAGTTCATTCCTCCTCTCATTCCCCCCCCCCCCCCGCGTAGCTCATTCCACTTCTCTCATTCCACCCCCCCCCCCCCCGTGTAGCTCATTCCACTTCTCTCTCCTCCCCTCGTATGGCTTGTTCCACTTCTCATTCCACCCCCTCCTGTGTAGCTCGTTCTGCTCTTTTCCCCCTTGTCAGCTTTCTTCCAGCCCCCTCTTTGCTCCTCTGTCAGCAACATTCAGCTTCCTCTCCTTCCCCCCCATGTAGCTCGTTCCTCTTCTCTCATCCCTCCCGTGTAGCTCGGTCCACTTCTCTCCCCCCCCTCGTATGGCTTGTCCCACTTCTCTCATTACACCCCCCCCTCCTGTGTAGCTCGTTCTGCTCTGACGGCCGTGTCTCTGTAGTTCTGCTCCTTGCCCTTCAGCTACCTGCGATAGCTTTTAAAATGAAAGGAAAACGGTGCGGAGCCTCCAGCGCTTTGGAACCTCGGCTGCTGCCGCATCCCGCTCTAGTGTCACTTCCTTTTGGGGGCTTGATGCGGCAGCAGCCAAGGTTCCATAGCACCCGGAGGCTCCACACTGGTTTCCTTTCATTTTAAAAGCTATTGCAGCTGCAGCAGTTTGTCCACTTTTTTTTTTTTTTTTAAAGTTTGCCTGAGGTCACTGCCTCACTCCGCCTAATTATAGAGCCGCCCCTGTCTGCAAGTACTGCTTATACCGTATGCAAATTTATCTCTTGCATATTCATTGTAGATATCCTGAAAACAGGGTCAGTACAATGTTACTGGGCACCCTAGGTGAATCTTCTACCTTATATTCGCCGTCCTTCATCCCCAAGATTTTTATAATTACATTCAACAATCATAATCATCCCATCACTACCCTTTCCACACCAATCCTGCAAAAATGCATAATTGGGTAACATACTATTAAATATTAAACTTTGCTTTCTATGTACTGTATGTGTGGACCTACTTGTCCTGCAGGTTAAAGAATGTGCTGACTGCTCTGAGTTTATGTGGCTATCAGGATCTATTGTTTTCACATGACTGTTGCTGCTCTTGGCTGCCCTTCCAAAGCTATCGCCCTAAGCAACTGTCTATTCTTGCCTAATAGCTGAGCCAGATCTGCCTGAAATCTCAACTAGCTAGGAGTGTCCAGAGGACTGCCTTGAAAAATCACTGCCCATCTGCATGCTACATAGAGAAAAAGAGAGGAGAAATGGGTGAAGGATCTGATGTGTGCCTCTCACCACAAACTCTTAAACATTGTGCCCTAAATATGTTGTTATTCTGTTGAAAACCACTAGGATGAGAAAGTTAACAAAACCTGCGAAACCATTAATATTAAGAATAGCAATTTAATAACTCAAAGAATAGCTGAATGATATTCTTGTATTGTCTGTTTTGTTTAACTCTGTTTCAGAGAGCCTTTCCTTTGACCTGCATGAAAACAAACATTCTAGAACAGGAGCAGGTAACTCTGGTCCTCAAGCGCTGCAAGTTATCAGGTTTTCAAAACATCCACGATGAAAATGCATGAGAAGCATTTGCATTCACTGTTTCCATTGTACACAAATGCAACTCAAGCATATTTAGTGTAGACATCCTGAAAATCTGACCGGCTTACTGTATTTAAGAATCAGAGTTGCATACCTCTAGTACAGAATGCAGCTCGCCGTTCCTTCTATTAGGATACTGAAGGAACTCTCACAGAGTACACTTCCATATCCTAAAGAAGAGTTAACATGAAAATAAATATTTCAGTATTAAAATACTTGAAGATACTAAAGTTTTGAGAAAATCTGCTGTGATGAGCACTGACGACAGTGGACTGCCCAGCTCAGGTTGATTCTTCTCTGGTTTTAGGGATTTATTGTATTTCAACACCTTCATCTGTGTGTGTACGTGCAGCACAACTGATCACTAGGATTTCTCTAACACATAGAAAAAGACTATCAGTTTTCTAAGCAATATACTTAAAAGCCAATAAAGAGAGAAGCAGGCACAAGCTCAATGTACCTGTGGATGAGAGCACCTGCTGCTTGTCCAAACACATAGATCTGGGAGGATTCACTTTCTGACATAATCTCAGGGTGTAGGGCAGACGACGACAATGAATGCTGGGGAATCTCGCATTTCTGTTTGTCTTCCCATGACTTCAGCGTATTTTCAAATGCCTAAAACCACAGAAAGAGAAAAATGGGGGTCTATCTTGCAGAGACTCGGATAAATATATAGCTAGTTGCACTAAAGAAAATCATTATCAGTCGTTTTCCAAGATGCATGTACCCCCCTTTCTGGGGTATATAACAGAAAGCTATTACCTTGTTTTTTGTGAGTCATACAATTGGAATAGTGTCTTATCTTGTCAATCACTATCACATTTATTCTCCATCAACAAAAAGGAGGAAAATAATTTGGTTATAGTAGATCTGCCTTTATTTACATTTATGCTATTAGTTATTCTATCAGTTTGGACCACAGAATACATTCCTAAAAAGTGAAGTTACTTACCTGTAACGGCATTTCTTCATAGACAGCAGAATAAGTCAGACATACAACACAGAACTCTATCCTCCCATTAGCTGTTCTCTACACTTTGAATAAATAGTAAATTAATTTATATTACCTGGCTCCAACTCCTATCATTCCTGCTCATCCATTTTGAATCTCCTGCACTATGTATAGTAAACACCAACTGTATTTCAGTACTCATGTTTCTTACGTTCTTATGTTCCTATGTTAATTCAATGTTCAGTTAACCTATTAAATTGTAAACCGCCTTGACATTCTGATAAGGCGGTATATAAAAGTAGATAAATAAATAAATACAAGCTGCTGTCGTCATCCAGATAGCACTGGCAAGGGCTCTCTCAAAGCTCAGAAAGATCTAGAAGCTTTGAGAAGGAAAGGGCATGCCATTGAATTCACTGCTTCACAAAAACACAGTAGTCTATACCTAGCTGAGGCATATTAATTTTCCAGGGAGGTGGGTTGGATTGTATATCTGATTTATTCTGTTGTCTACAGAGAATCCCTATTACAGGTAAGCAACATCAATTTCTCCACAGACAAGCAAGAAGCAGACGCGCGAGACATTCACAGCTTTTACCAGACGTGTACCAGTGGTGATTGTCCTCTGTTTTCACAAAGTAAAGGACTACTAGTGGATTTTGTGGGAGCTAACACATGGATCAATTAAATCTAATCTATGAAGCACTGTTTGACCTAAAGAACTGACTTGCACAAGTAACAGCATTTTCCAGGTCAAAAACCTGGGATGTACATAAACCCATCGTTCAAACAGTTGAAAGGAGAAGGGGGATGCCATCCATTGTGCCAGAATGACATTAAAATCACATTTTAAGGGTGGTGGCCTAACAGGAGGTTTCTCATTTCTTAACCCTTTCAGAAACCTCACCCTCAATGGGTATGTACAGATGAAAGTACCATCAATCTTAGTATGATAAGCTGTAATGGTGTTAAGAAACTTTCACAGACAACATATTGAGCCCTAAGATGGATAAGAAGAAGTAGTACGACAGGAGACTGACTAGAGAACTGTAGAGTAGGTACAGCTTTTGAGTTTCACCTACATGGCAAAGAGCTTCAATTTGAAATTGTAATATATATTTTAGTGGATTCTCTTCTAGAAGTTGAGTGCCCTTTCCCTTTCCTTAGAGAGTTGGAGGGGTGCTAATACCCGGTGTTGAGTTTCCAGGACATAAATCGCCAGAGAATGTAGGTTGGGATGTGGGATATTTCCCTTATCTTGGGTAATTAGCTCTAGAATCTGAGTTAGTTTACTGGTCGTACTACAAATAAGCTAAACAGCTGTGAGAAAAGCATACCTGCCTCAGCCAGACTAAGGCTGTGAGGATTATGATTATTTTGTCATTAACAACCTTTAGAAGAACGTTGGAGATAAGAGGAATGGGGTGGGGCGGGGCGGGGGGGGGGGGACTTATGGAATTCCTGTACCTCAATGAATCTGCAAATCATATTCTACAAGCCTATGAATGCTGTCTCTTCTGGAGCAAAGGTTTGGAAGTTTGCTACAGCGTAACACCATTTAAAAAAAAAAAGATTCCAGGGTGAATCCAAGAAGATACAAACTGCATAGCCCGACATCAGTGACTTGCGAAAAACTAAAGGCCATTCTGAAAAACATAATTACTGACCATATGGATGGACACTGCTTAATGGATTTAGCAGAGGGAAGGTCTTGCCCTATCAATTTGTTAGATATTTTTTAACGGATTAATAAACATGTGGATTGAGGGGGCACTCGGGAGGCTAGTCCAAGATGGCTGTCTAATCCTGGAGCTCTCTCCCCTCACCTCTAAAAAATGTCAGGCCGATTTTCAAACAGCCAATATTTAAATGCCATAGGTGTCAGCCAGGGTTCTTAAATATAATCTGGATATTCGGTGGCAATATCCAAATAGTGTCCTCCACTGAATATCCAGATTGAGTGGCCATTATCTGGCTAAGTACAACCTTATCCAGATAGTGGATGATTTTCATGTAGCCTAAGCCAAAATCCAAGATGTTATGGAGAGTTTGCAGAGACTCACAAAACCTTCTGACCATTATCAGATGCTGTTTATCCATATTGGCACAAATGATACTGGTAGGTATCCCTCTAAACGTATTAAGAGTGACTTCATGGTTCTGGGATTGTGTGTGAAGGAGATAGATGCACAGGTGTGTTCTCTTCAATCCTCTCTGTCAAGGGTAAAGGCTGAAGCAAAGGGAGGTACCTCGCTCTTGATTTTGAAGTGAGAAATAGTTTGCAATCAAACACATAACACGGTGTTTCCTGTAAGTGGTTTTACAAGGTCGAAGTCCCCTGAAGAAGGTTACAAGGCCGAAACATGTGTAGGGTTGACCTGGTGATACCTAATAAAGCTCTTGTCATCCAGTGGCAGTTTATCCCACTCTTTTTTGCTTCAAGGGTAAAAGCTGAGGCACAGAAGTTTGCAGCCTAAATATGAATGCATGGCTGTGTAGATGGTGACAGAGAGCTTTTGGCTTCCAGGACAGCAAGATGATTGTCCAAGGATTGCTGAGCAGAGATGGGAGTCCATCTATTAAAGAAGGGATGAAGCATCTTCTGCAGTGGACTGGTTAACCTAAAAATAAGAATATAAAGAAACTCTTTCCACTCTCCTATTCAAAGGGTAGCAAGACCTGAACTCTGAGCACATATCATCTGCATTCAAGAGGGAACCTGTTCAAGCAGTCATGACCTTCCCCAAAGGGTGCTGAACTGATCTAGTGGGTTTCAAGGAAAGGAAATTAGCAGATAAGAAAATATTAATTTTTTTTTATCCTACTAGATCAGTCTAGATGCATGGGAAGTATCCAAATCATATAAAACTGGGTGAGAAGAAGCAAAAAGCTGCCTTGAGGAAAGTTTCCTCAAAGGCAGAATCTTCTCTGGTTTGCCCAACCAATTTGTAGCATTTGACAAGAATTTAACAATCAGCTAGCCCCTCTATAAATATATTCTGGAACAACCACCCTGACATTATGACCTGCCCATGCCTCATGATTCTAAGAGCAATTGCGTTGCTACCTCATCCAGACAGCCACCAGATGACACTGCTCGCTTGAACAACCGCAGCACGCAAACAGCATCCTTCATCGCCCGTTCACCGCTCACAAACCAGCAGCTAGAGAGGTGAGCCCTCAGCCCCCGATCGCTGCTCACTCGGAATTTTTACTCATATTAAGGGCCCTCCTCCCTCTACACAGCCCAACAATTCAAGGGGAGCACAAAGAATCAATGAGCTTTGCCCTTTGGGCTCATCACTCAGCAACACAAGCACACTATAAAGGAGCACAGCTGCAGGTGCGCTGGCCATACCAAAGGGCCCTTAGACGTGACCCCTTGAGTGGCCGCAGGGTAGCCAGCCACAAAGCACCCACCTGCACCTCAACAAGCCTGGAGTAAATAGCTACTACTACACAATCCTGACATTATCCCTAGGAAGGTATCAGCGACCAAGGTTAGCAGTTTACAGAAAGGCTGTAGATGATACCTAGCAAAAAAACCAACACATACAGATATAATATGAGGCCTTACTACAACCCCTTCCTATTACCATTACTACTGTGCCTACACCTCCTACTACAGCAAGGCAGGAGCCATCCCAGCACAAACCAACACCACTATGCTACCCTTACTAACCGAAATACAACAAAGTGCCCTTTGGCAACACACAAACAAGCACTCAAATAAGAGAACTCAGAGACTCATACAATCAGGTTCACTAGGGAACCATACACTACCCACACCAACCCTGTCCTGTGCGCACCAGTCAGCTGTGCACTAATCAATACTTGGCCCATCAGGAACAAAGCAAACACTATAACTGACTACCTGCACGATCAACAGACATATTGTACATAACAGAAACCTGGCTCACAGACACAGATCAGGTCATACTGTATCAAATCACAGCACCAGCATACACTGGCTTCAACTGTCCACAAACACACAAAACCATCTAAAAAACAGCACAGAAGAAAATAATACCATAATCATTGCAAACAAATACATCACTATAGGCCTCACCTACAGAGCCCCAAACGCCAAATCTGACAAGCCCTCCACACTACTGGAATCGGTGTGCACATTCACATCATCACATAAACCCATGATAACTTTGGAGACTTCAACCTCAACTCAACATCCAACAAAGAGTCCAAAGCATTAATCAGAGCCTTGGAAATGATGCACTACATGCAATTATTAAATGCTTCCATACACCAAAAGGGCTCCACCCCAGACCTCATCATCGCCCCCAAGACACTACTGGAGAACAACATTTTTATTTTATTTAGCTGCATTTATATCCCGCTTTTCACCGGGTCAAAGCGGTTGGGGGATACATTTAACATGAGGGGATATGAGACACATACACTAATACTTACAGGGAACAACGGCAATGGAGGGTTAAGTGGCTTGGCGAAGACCACAAGGAGCACCTGTGGGACTAGAAACCCCAGTCCTTCTGGCCCAAGGTTGCTGTCCTCTAGTGGGATTTGAATCACTGACCTTCCAGCCTGTGGTACCTTGCCCCAAACACTAGGCCACTCCTCCCTCCTCCCCATCATAACACCACCAACAATCACCCCAACACCCTGGTCAGATCATTATATAATAATATTGAACATAACAGTCACCAACTCAAACACTCCAAACCGCGAACAACACAACGGCAGCAGATTCAGGAGTTTTAACAAAGAACAATTCTTGCATGAGGTTCTAACTAAACTAAACCAAACCAAGACACCACTGACCTTGATACCTTAATTGAGAACTGGAACCATTCCATTGCAGAAGTCGCAGTAGCAACAAAAAAATTGCAACAACACAAAGAACACATTACACACCTGGTATTCTAAAGAAATAAACAAAAAGGACTAAGAAAGATCAAGAAAAAATGGAGATGGAACAATGACCAAGATATCTTATAACATTACAGAACAAAGCAACAAGAATACAATGACCTAATTAACAGATGTAAACAAGCATGCCACACCAATCTCATTATGAAAGCTATGAATAAACCAAGAGAACTTTTTGGAATAGCCCATACTCTCACCAAGGAACCATCTAATGACAAAACAGAAGTGTGTCCACCAAGACACAACACCGCTGTCAACACACTCCAAAGAACACACAACACTCACCGGAACATGGGACGAATTTACCATACCAGCTACCAAACAACTAGCTCATACAATATCCATGTTGAACACAACAACCTCACCTAATGACCCTTGCCCGGTACCATGGATCAAAGCAACCAAGGAGGAACTCGTCCCACTCATACACCAAATAACACAAACATTCCTTACCCATGGCCATATGCAGACAACGCTCAAACAAGCGTCAATAAGATCTATCTTAAAAAAACCTTGCCTTCGAAAGGAATGACCCCACTGCCTATCAACCAGTCTCAAGCTTACCATTTATGGCCAAAATCATAGAAAAAAATGGCACAAATGCAGCTACAAGATCACGGAAGCTCACACGCACCACTAGTTCCCCACGAACATGAATTCAAACCTAACCACAGCATAGAAACATTGCTAACATCGCTCTTCAATAGCATTATCAAAGGCATAGACAACATAAAAAGAGGGTTCAAACTAATTTCCCTAGACATATCATCAGCCTTCATCACTGTCCTACAACATACTTTTGAAATGTCTACAGGAAATTAGTCTGTACAACATCACAATCAAGTGGATCGGATCATACCTGGAAAACAGGCAACAGCACGTCAAATGCAGAGGGAACACTTCTACTCAGTTCAGCATACATCAGGGCATACCACAGGGGTCAGCCATATCTTCACTGCTCTTCAACCTTTACATCCAGCCTATCTACAATGTCATTAAAAAAACACAAAATTCACTACTATTTATATGCCAATGACATCATGATATATACCCCAATCGACAGAGATAAACCAGACTACACAAATATAACCAAATGCCTTGAAGAAAGGATCTCATGGCTCAGCAACCACAATCTCAACATAAATTATAAAAAGACAGAAGCCCTTTTCACTACAAGAAATACAGTCTTCACTCCCCCATATACAATTGAGATACAAAACAGAAGCATAACTGTGAAAAATGAAGTCAGGTACCTAGGAGTCATTCTGGACTAGAATCTGAACTTACAATCTCACTTAAACATGACTACAAAGAACACATACCAGAAAATGAAGATCATCTGGAAATTGAAGCCACTGCTCAGCCAGAAGCCATTGTTACACCAATTCTGTATTACTGCAACTCACTGTACCAAGGCAAACTATACACTCCCTCCAAATGGCCCAGAACACGACAGCTTGTATCAACACAGGATCAGCAAAACACGAACTCATTACGCCCATACTGAACCAACTACACTGGCTCCCAATAAACTGTCGTACCAGGTTCAAAACAACACTCAACATCTTCAAAATCCTACAAAACAACTCAGCAGAGATCTTCCAGAACCTAATCACAAGAGACCCCCACAGCTGATCAAGAAGGATCAACAACAGGAGCATGATCCTTACGCCCAGTGCTTACTCTAAATCCAAACAGACCACATTCAATACAGCGTTTTCACTTTACACACCAGGCTTGTGGAACTTCCTCCCAGAAGATATCAGAATTATACCTGACATTAACGACGTCAGAAAAGTTTTATAAAGAACATTTTGGAAACATCACATAGCGCACCATAAAATGCTCTTCGCCCACTGATACCTGACCTTGACTCAAGACCACTCTAATACATGACCGTGACCTAAGACTACTCCAAGACATGATTCTCCACTTGTATATAAGTTCTTATGCTTTTGTTAGGTTACCCTGCATACCATGTTACTCCCTCACTCCCCCCCCCCCCATTTAAGCGTTATAATGTAAACAGTTTTGAGTTGTAATGTAAACCACTTAGACTTAAGGAGAAGGTGGTGTATAAAAACTATTAAATAAATAAAAAAATACCAATCAGCAGGAATGCCAGTGGAGGACACCCATGCAGCTTCAGGCTACTCAACAGAAACATAAAACAATGATACAGGGATGTGCAGTAGTGCACATGTATTAATCAGCATGTACAGCCAGAGCACCCATTTTAAAAACTTACATGTGCACAAAAAGAATGGCATCATTTGGGCCTTTACATGTGTAAGCACCAGCATCTACATGTGTAGGTGCTGGGCTTTACAAAGCGACACTTACAGGGAGGGGGGGGGGGTCACGTGATGCTGTGAACCAGAGCAGACGTGTTTGTTTCGGCTCTGAAGCTTCCTGCCCGATAATACAGCAATAAAAACCTTGCAAAGTCCTTCCGCAAATCCAGAAAATAATGAGTGGGCAGTATAAGCATTGGGGGATCCGCCAATTTTAGCAGGACAACAGATGGCTACCAAATCTGCTAGGAAAGAGCAGGTGTAAAGACTGAAAAGGAGTGGAGACAAAGATGGCGGCTACCCCCCAGGAGAGCCCGATGGAAGCAATGCAGACAGACTCTATAGTGGAAGAGGTGTCAAAGGCAGTTGTACAAGCCCTTGATAGCCACTTCCAGGGTTTAATACGCTGGAAAAACTTTCACAAGCGGTGACTGATTTTCAGGGCAGACTTGGAGGCCTGGAACAATGAGTGCCAGATCTTGAAGATGTGAGCCAGACTCATGAGCAAACACAAACGGTTGACGGATCGGCTCGAGGAGCAAGCAACAAAGCTAGTGAACTTGGAAAATAGAGGTAGAAGGAAGAACTTACATCTGGTTGGAATTCCTGAGACTGTAGCAAATACTGAGTTGCGGGGGGTTTTGGACACATGGCTTCCTGCGCAGCTTCATCTCAATGATTTGTGTGTGTGGGGGGGGGGAACCGCTAATTGAGAGGGCGCACCACTTGGGTCCCCGGAAAGAAAAGGAGAGTAGGCCGCGAGTCGTCATATCTCGATTCCATCACGTTGTCCATAAAGAGGCAATTTTGCGTGCTGTGCAGGAGCGCCAGAACTTAGAGCATAATGTAAAAAAATTTTGCTGTTTCAAGATTACTCAGCGACGATTACTAAGCGGCGCAGGAAGTATGCGGAGGTATGTGTGAAGCTGCTCCAGAGGAATGTGAAGTTTGCATTGCTCTACCCAGCCCGCTTGAAGGTGTTTTGCAACAGCAAGCCTCAGTTCCTTGATTCTCCTAGCGCAGCGGCTGCCTTCATAGACTCACTTCCAGAGATGGGACAGTAAGCTGTAACTGGGAACCCTCGTGTAAGATTTCGGACAGTTGCTGCATTCATTTGAACATTTTCCATGGAATGGGAATGCAGTAGTTGATGAACAGTACAGCGAACTATTACAAAGACTCTCTAAGTTAGACCACGCTGGCTGGGGTAGCAGGTCCCAAACAATACCAACTGGGACCTAGATGGTCCTATTGCCTTGCACTGTGATGGCCCTTGATGGAGTGGACCTACCTTACGTGGTTGTTGGTTCTAGAAAGGGTTGTGGGGGGATGGTTAAGTATATAAGTAAAAATGGCTAGGTAGATTAGACCACTCTAAATATAATCCATTGTAATATAATTGTAATGATGAGCTCAGTTTTTGCATAATTCATATAAGAATGTATAGTTTGTTGTGCCCTCTGTAGAGGCTAAGTGTGTAGGTTATGGGGTTAAAGGTATTTTCGGGGCGGGGGGGTTACATAGGAGGGATCTGAAGGGGGGTACTTATAAAGCTTTGATTACATGAAGGGGGAAATGGAGCAGAGGGGAAATTAGAGATAGGGGAATGGGGATAGAGGGGGGGAAACGTCTAGGCATTACCCTCTTATTCTCCTAGTCTAATCTGGGGAGATAGGAGGAACAGAGTGTTGGGAGGTAGGAAGAACAGAGGGTTGGGAGATTTTCTGGGGTGGGGGCACAGAGATAGTAACAGTAGGGGAGTAGGAGGAGGGGGATAGGGAGGGGTGAAATTTCAGTTTTTCTCTATAGGGAAGTAGAGAAATGCTTCTTAGAAGTTAAGGGTGAGGGTAATAGGAAGTTCTATGGGTAGTGGGCTTGTACTCCATGTGTGTCCCTAATACAATTGGGTCACTGGGTTTTGGGCTTAGGCTGGGGGGCCCACTCAGGTAAAATGCAAGTAATTTCTTTTTGGTTCATTGGGAGTTTGGGGATTACATGACTATAGGTGATATAAGAGTAATTTTGTCGAATGTTTGTGGCATTGGAGACCCTATCAAACATTATAAGGTGCTCAAGACCTTGTGTGATTCCCATGCAGATATTGCCATGCTTCAAGAGACGCATATGACAGACAGAGCATGAGAAGCTCAAGAGATAGTGGGTGGGAGAAGTCTACAGGGCCACGGCAGGAACTAAACGGTCGGAAGTGGTCATCTTGGTTAAGAAGACCCTTAACTTCAAGGCGGAGCAGGTCGAGTGAGATGCAGAAGGGCGATACGTGGTGGTATGGGGACGGTTATTTGGCCACCCTATCCTACTAGCAAACATCTATGGGCCAAATAGATACGAGAAAAAAGTCTTTGATGACCTGGGGCGACAGCTGTTGGAAGGCGGGAATCAGGAAGTTATTCTGGGGGGTGAATACAATTGTGTGCTTGACCCAGGCGTGGACCGCTCTCGAGGGGAATAGATGGAGAAGCTAGGCAGTGGAGAAGGGTGTTGGGTCTTTGTGAGGGCAATGTGCATTCTCCATTCAGGGCTCATGGTAAGTTGGCATTTCGGCCAACGGCCTTCCTCAGGGGGACATTATAGGGTGCAAACCTCAAAAAACCAAACACATCCAATAAATAATTAATAAACAATGTAAACATTAAACAAAATCATTAAAAAGTATAAAAACAAAATGAACAACATAATAACTGGAAAGCCAGAACCGCTAACATATGTGATCATCAAACAATGATCATAGAATTAAAAATGCAGACATATATAATGTTGGGTCTTTGTGAGGGCAATATGTATTCTCCATTCAGGGCTCATGGTACGTTGGCGTTTTGGCCAACGGCCTTTCTCAGGGGGACACTATAGGGTGCAAACCTCAAAAAAACCAAACACATCCAATAAATAATTAATAAACAATGTAAACATTAAACAACATCATTAAAAAGTATAAAAACAAAATGAATAACATAATAACTGGAAATCCAGAACCGCTAACATATGTGATCATCAAACAATGATCATAGAATTAAAAATGCAGACATATATAGTGTGCTATAATGATATCCACAGTAAAAACAAATAAATAAACAATCACAAAAATTTATGTCAAAAATGGACAGACGATGAGATGAGGAGGACATAACTGAAAACATAAATATGTCTACCGGTACCTTTTATGTGTATGTACAGAGCTTCTGTTAAATAGAGAGCATGTATCACTAGAAAAAGGGATAAAAAACAATAAATAATACACAGGTAAACTAATTAAAATTAATGAACAATATCATCCACATTAAATAATATGCTTTAAAAAGTAAATAAAAAAGCATCCTTAAAAACTAATATCCAATAAATAATAAACATATAAAACCATAAATAATGTAATAATACACTTAAAAACAATGTTTTGATTCATACAAACAACAATAAATAACACAAACTACAGTACAAATACGTACAAACCTATTAAAATATATTTGTTAATTCCAGAGGTGAAAGGACCACAATGATGGGTACCCTGATCAAAAAATAATCACAAAAAACTTCTTTGTGAAGCCACGGTAAAGGAGGAGCACTGCTATAACCCCGAAGGGGAATGTCTGCAAGATCAATAGACATTTAAAAAGACCCCTGAGATAGATATGGAGATGAACCATCCCTAAATGTGCAGTGGATACTAATTAATTATTATGGAATATAATTCCATTTTAATCTATAATGCAATGACGCCATAGCATACCATCAATAAGTAGTATCAAGGCAGCAATGCGCTGAAAGTTAAAGAAATCGGCAGGGCCAATGTATTAAAGAAGCACTTGAACCAAATTGTAGTATCAAGACAGCAATGCGCTGAAAGTTAAAGAAATCGGCAGGGCCAATGTATTAAAGAAGCACTTGAACCAAACGTCTTAACATGGATTGTATTTTCTTTCCAAGTGCTAAACCAGCAGTACATTTAAAAGTCAATAGTCCGTGTGGAAAACCAAATATGCGCAAGAGTGGGGCACCCTGCTTTTCAGTCGGCTTACTTGCCAATTCAGGGGAATGCAGATTTTTGCCCCAGAATGATGCTCTCTAAATTTCGGCAAAGGCAGAGATTGGGGATAGAATGCCTTGAGCAGGATTATTGGAGGATGGAGTCCTTTTGTCATTTGAGGAGCTACAAAACTCAGTTCGGCTTGGAAGGTGTTGATCCGTTTCAATACTATCAGCTCCGCAGCAGTGTTCAGGGTCTACGAGGTGACCATTTGTCTAGCTCCTCCTTCACTGAGTTGGAAGACGACTTCTTATTTGAAGAATCAGATAGGATTACAGTATCACAGGTGCAATCCTCCTTCGCGACAAGAGCATCCCAATATATATATATCACAAATTAGTTGAGCTCTGGAATGTGATCTTAGTATGTCACTTCCAGGAGAAACCATATTGAAACTCATTAGTAAGATACCGAGGTTTACAGCTATGGTAGCCCTCCGGGATACTCAATACTGGATAGTCAGGAAAGCTTATCTTTCTCCGGGCTGCATGAAATTGACGGGGTATAGTGGGTGGACCACTTCTCCCAAATGTGGTGAGGAGGGTGCACCCTTGATTCATTTGTTGTGGTCTTGCTCCGAGGTGCAGGTCTACTGGAGGGATGTACATCACTTTATGGAAGATGATTTGAGGCAAACATGGGTTTTGATGCCAGAATTGGCCCTGTTGCATGTAATGGAGGGGGTGGAAGTTAGGGGAGGAGGCAGGAGATGCTGGTTGAAACTATCTTGGGTGCTAGCCTCTTGGGTAATCTTGACGGGCTGGCATAGCCCAGATCCTCCAAGCTATTGGCAGTGGCGATCAGCTCTACATCAATACATGCAGCTTGATAAACTTTGTGTCAAAGCTGAACGGCATTGGATACCTAAGTTACATGCACTATGGGACGCCTATATTCAAAACATTGCCACCGAGGAGCCATAGTTATATACTTCATGATCTATAAGAGATGCGAGAGACTGTTCTGGATTGGAGTGGGGATCAGGGGCGGCCCAAGGGGGGTGCGGGGCCATGTGCGGAGACTCGGTGCGGGACCTCATTTGCATAAGTGGCCTCATTTGCATAAATATTTGCATAATGCTACCATATACTAACTTTTAGTAAACATGCCTCTTAATGAGTGTATGGATAAAGAAAGACTAAAAGATTTCTACATTACTATAATCCAGTGCCAACCGCCAGACACATTAGGAACTACTACAAACACTGCCCATTTAGAACCCATAGCAAACCCGCCGTATCCTAACAGCACTACCAGGACTCACAAAGCACCATACCCTACCTATCAAAAGGAAACATGCAAATATTAAACCAATACATTTCAGAGAAGAACAATACATGACCTACTGGGGAAAGAGAACAAGTGGCAATGTCAAATAGGAATTATATAAACAGAACACCTCAGCTCAGTTACACATGCAGAACATAGACCATCACCAAACAAGTAATCACAATGTAGAAACAGGAAGACAATAATTAAACTGGGAATCCCAAAAGCCAAACTTGGAATGTACAACACTGTAGAAATAAAACTATACATTAATTTGCTCTTGTACTAAACATACTAATCTTTCTCCTTTTGCTCTTTCCTCATTCCTATTTCATCCACTCAAATTTTACCCCTCCATCCTCAATCCCCACTTACTCTCCCAATACCCGGCCAATTGTAGATTTTTTATCCCTCCCACACAAAATATTTTTCCCCTCTCCATTTTACTCTCCCAGCCCCATCCCATTCTAATCCTCCCCCAACATCAACTCTCTTCTAGTTCCAGCCTCACCCAGCATCCATTCCCTTCTAGTCCCTGCATCAGCCCATTTCCAGTCCTAGCCCCCCATCAGCCCATTTCCAGTCCTAGCAACCCCCCAACCCAATACCAGTCCTAGCCCCCCATCAACCCACTTCCAGTCCTAACCCCCCATCACCCCATTTTCAGTTTAAGCCTCCCCTATAACCCATTACCAGTCCTAACCCCCCATCAGCCCACTTCCAGTTCTAACCCCATCAACCCATTTCCAGTCAGCCCCCATAGCCCATTGCCAGTCCTAACCCCCCCCATCAGCCCACAGCCCCTTACCCGTCCTAACCCCATCCGCCCACCTCAAGTCCTAACCCCTCCCCATCAGCCCATTTCCTGACCTAGCCCCCCCATAGCCCATTATCAGTCCTAACCCCCCCCTAGCCCATTACCAGACAGCCCCCATCAGCCCACAGCCCATTACCAGTCTTAACACCCCCATAGCCCATTACCAGTTCTAACCCCATCAGCCCACCTCAAGTCCTAACCCCTCCCCATCAGCCCATTTCCTGTCCTAGCCCCCCCATAGCCCATTATCAGTCCTAACCCCCCCATAGCCCATTACCAGTCCTAACCCTCCCATTAGCCCTCAGCCCATGACCAGTCCTAACCCCATCAGCCCAACTCCAGTGTTAACCCCCCCATCAGCCCATTTCCAGTCCTAGCCCCCCCCCATAGCCCATTACCAGTCCTAACCCCATCAGCCCACCTCACGTCCTAACCCCTCACCATCAGCCCATTTCCTGTCCTAGCCCCCCCATAGCCCATTATCAGTCCTAACCCCCCCATAGCCCATTACCAGTCCTAACCCTCCATCAGCCCACCTCCAGTGTTAACCCCCCCATCAGCCCATTTCCAGTCCTAGCCCCCCCATAGCCCATTACCAGTCCTAACCCCCTCCAACAGCCCACAGCCCATTACCAGTCCTAACCCCATCAGCCCACCTTCAGTCTTAACCCCCCCATCAGCCCATTTCCAGTACTAACCCCCCAACAGCCAAACTCTAGTAATTACCCCTACCCTTCAACACATTTCTTGTCATAGCCCCCCATAGCCCATTACCAGTCCTAACCCCATCAGCCCACCTCCAGTGTTAACCCCCCCATCAGCCCATTTCCAGTCCTAGCCCCCATAGCCCATTACCAGTCCTACCCCCCCCCAACAGCCCACCTCAAGTCCTAACCCCTCCCCATCAACCCATTTCCTGTCCTAGCCCCCCATAGCCCATTACCAGTCCTAACCCCCAACAGCCCACAGCCCATTACCAGTCCTAACCCCATCAGCCCACCTACATTCTTAACCCCCCAGCCCATTTCCCGTCCTAGCCCCCCATAGCCCTTTACCAGTCCTAACTCCCCCCATAGCCCATTACCAGTCCCAACCCCCCCCCCCATCGGCTCAAGTAAAATTTAAAAAAGAAAAAAAAAGCTGGCTGCTGCCACTGCTGCCGCAGCAGCGGCAGAATAGAGTGTCCCGCGGGGCCCCCTCTGCCCGGATTACGTGGCACCGTGTGGCAGTGGTTCCGCTCATTTCTTACAGGCCGCTCCTATACCGTCCACTCTAATAACCAGTCTTCCTCCTCTCTCCTTCTTACCTGTGGTGTGCCACAGGGCTCTGTTCTTTCTCCCTTGTTATTTAACATTTTCCTTTCTCCCCTGCCTCTTCTGATCCAGCAGTACCTGGTCAGCGTAGTTACTCACCTGTAACAGGTGTTCTCCAGGAGCAGCAGGAATCAGTCCTCACATATGGGTGACGTCGGCGCCGACGGAGCCCTCGCGGAGCAATTTTCCCCAGCTTTCAAAGAAAGCCTTTGGGAATTGCAGCGCGCATGCGCGGTCGCCTTCCCGCCCAAGGGTGCCATCTTAGCCAGTCAGATGACATAGCTAAAAGACAGCATAAAAATGTGCAAAAAAACTTAAGCAGATGATTGCAACTCCACGGGGAAGAGGGAGGGTTGTGAGGACTGATTCCTGCTGCTCCTGGAGAACACCTGTTACAGGTGAGTAACTACGCTTTCTCCAGGACCAAGCAGGAAGTCAGTCCTCACATATGGGACTCCCAAGCTTAAGGCTACCGGAGACCCTAAGCACAAAAATGAGCTCCCTCTAGCTCAACGGCACAGAAGGAAGGAATCTTCACTGAATTATCACCCACCGGTAGCCCCCATCCGGGATGGAGGGTAGGAGTTGCTCAAACCTCGAAGAGATTTCGGAGGACTGCCTGTCCGAAAGCACTGTCCCTACGGGACTCCCTCTCGAGACAGTAATGGACTGCAAAAGTCTGGCTCGAAGACCAAGTAGCGGCCCGGCAGATGTCTGCCAGCGGAACAGAGCGGAGGTAAGCCACTGACGCAGCCTTCGCCCGAACACAATGAGCCGTGACTCGACTTTCTAATGAGAGTCCGGCCGCCCCATAAGCCCAAGCGATACAGTCCGCAACCCAGATGGACAGAGTACGCTTGGAGACCGGAAGCCCCATTTTATTGGGGTCAAAAGACACAAAAAGCTGAGCAGCTTTACGGTGCTCCCGCGTACGGTCAAGGTAGAAGTTCAATGCCCTTCTACAGTCCAGGGTATGCAGGACTCGTTCAGCTCGGCTGGAGTGAGGCCTGGGAAAGAAGGTCGGAAGTACCACCTCCTGATTGATGTGAAAAGGGGAAACCACTTTTGGAAGAAACTTTGGGTGAGTCCGTAGGACTACCCTATTTTTGTAGAACCGAGTGAAGGGAGGATCAGACACGAGGGCCTGCAATTCACTTACACGTCTAGCGGAAGTGAGGGCTATCAGGAACAAGGTTTTCCACGAAAGAAAACGCAGAGAACAGGTAGCCATCGGTTCAAAAGGCGGACAGGTGATCCGCTGTAAAACCACATTCAGATCCCAGTCAGGCGCTGGCGGGCGCAGAGGTGGTTTAAGTAGAAGGAGACCTCGGAGAAACCTCGCTACGAGAGGGTCGCTGGAGAGAGGTCTGCCGTCCACCGGCACATGGTGTGCGGAAAGAGCACTGAGGTGGACTTTGACGGAGTTGGACTTAAGTCCGAGATTAGAGAGGTAGAGCAGGTACTGCAAGATCACCGACACCGAGCAGGAGAAGGGATCCTGAGACTGCTGCCCACACCAAACGGAAAAACGACGCCATTTTAGGGCGTAGCATTTGCGGGTAGAAGGTCGTCGAGAAGCTAGGACGACCTCTTCCACCTCTGCCGGCAGGAGAAGGGGAGCAAGGACTACCCTTTCAGCCGCCAGGCCATTAGGTTGAGAGATCTGAGGTTGGGGTGTAGCAGAGACCCCTGATCCTGTGTTAGGAGATCCGGTTGAAACCCCAGAGGGAACGGATCCCCTGTCGCCAACTGTAACAGGAGTGGGAACCATGGCTGTCTGGGCCAGCGAGAAGCCACCAGGATCATGGACGCTTTGTCCCGTAGAACCTTGAACAGAGTTCGGGAGACTAGCGGGATGGGAGGAAAAGCATAGAGAAGGCTTTCCGACCATGAGAGCAGAAAAGCATCCGCCGCCACTCGAAGGGGATGTGGCTGACGAGAGCAGAAGCGTGGAAGTTGCCGGTTGAGAAGACTGGCAAAGAGATCCATCGTGGGGAGGCCCCACTTTAAAAAGAGCTTCTGAACTACCAAGGGATCCAGGCGCCACTCGTGCGGCTGGAGGATCCTGCTGAGTTTGTCCGCCAGGAAATTTTCTTGGCCTGGGAGATAAACTGCCTTGAGAAGAATGCCGTGACTGACGGCCCAAGAGCAGAGCTTCTGAGCTTCTCGGCAGAGAAGGTAAGAGCCCGTGCCCCCCTGCTTGTTCACATAGAACATGGCCACTTGATTGTCCGTCTGGACCAGGACAGACTGGTGAGAAGTCAGGTGGGAGAAAGCCTTGAGCGCTAGACGAATTGCTCTGAGCTCCAGGAAGTTGATCTGCTGAGCAGACTCCCACGCGGTCCAGAGACCCTGAGTACATGCCCCTTGGCAATGTGCTCCCCAACCCAGGAGGGACGCATCTGTCGTCAGCACTCGAGCCGGCTGAGGTGACTGAAAAGGCATGCCGATTAGCAGGTTCGGTCGATGAAGCCACCACTGGAGAGAAGAGGCCAGCGGCTCGGAGATGCACACTAAGTCGGCTAGACTGCCTGTGGCTTGCTGCCACTGCTTGCGAAGGCACCATTGAGCAGGCCGCATATTCAGGCGGGCATTGGGGGTCACATGAACGGTGGAAGCCATATGGCCAAGCATTCTCAGGAAGCGCCTGGTGGAGACCAGGGACTGGCTGTGAAAACGGCTGACTAGTTCCATGAGCCGTTGAGCCCTGTCGAGAGGCAGAAAAGCTCGCGCCTGAGGGGTTTGCAGTCTTGCGCCGATGAACTCGAGATCCTGTGAGGGGAGCAAAGTGGACTTTGCGAAGTTTATGACAAAGCCCAAGTACTGCAGAAGGGTCACCGTGCGGTTTGTGGCGTTGGTGACCTCCGGAGCGGACGCTGCTCTGATGAGCCAGTCGTCGAGGTACGGAAAGACATAGAGGCCGTGAAGCCGGAGATGGGCCGCCACCACCGCGAGGCATTTTGTGAAGACTCGCGGTGCGGAGGATAGGCCAAAGGGCAGTACCCTGTACTGGTAGTGATTTCCCGCCACCACAAACCTTAGGTACTGGCGGTGGCTTGGGTGGATGAGGATGTGCGTGTAGGCATCCTTTAGATCCAAGGAGCATAGCCAATCTCCCTGCTGGAGGTAGGGCAGAAGGATTCCAAGGGTAAGCATCTTGAACTTCTCCCGCACGAGGAACTTGTTGAGGTTGCGCAAGTCCAGGATGGGTCTGAGGCCTCCTGTTCTTTTTGGTATTAGGAAATACCTGGAATAAAAGCCTTGACCTCTCAGGTGGTGGGGCACTGGTTCCACAGCCTGTTCCTGGAGAAGACTTGCTAACTCCTGAAGGAGTAAGTCCCTGTGCAGAGGGAGTCGAGGGGGTTCTCCCGGAAAATAGGAGGGAGGGACCTGATGGAAGTGGAGAAGATATCCTTCTCGCACGACTTGAAGCACCCAGGCATCTGAAGTGATGTTGGACCACTTGTGGGCGAAGTGAACCAGCCGGCCTCCGGTGCTGGGAGGAACCAGCTGAGGGGGAGAGGCTATGCTGAGGAAGTCAAAAACCCCCACCCTGCTGAGCAGGGGCTGGTGGTGCAGGCTTGGGGGCTTGCTGCCTACGGGACCCGTTACCCCGTCCCTTGGCCTGCTGGCCCTGTTGGGGAGCTGGAGGGGCCTGATATTGGGGGTAGTGTTTGTAGGCAGCCGCCTTTCTCGGGTAAAAGGTCTTTTTTCCCGAGCCCTTCTTTTTCTGGGAAGGGGCGGAGGTCTTCCTAGAAAGCCTGGTCCTGGTTAGAGTCTCCGTCTCGATTTGTGCAGCCTTTTCCGCCATGGGTTTGCCAAAGAGGTTCTCACCTCTGCAGGGGGCATCGACCAACTTGTCCTGGACCCAAGGTTCAAGGTCGGACGACTGAAGCCAAGCCTGTCGGCGGGCACCGATGCCAGCTGCGGCTACACGAGCCGAGGCTTCAAAGCCATCATAGGCTGCTCGGGACATGAATTTGGAGCATTCACGAATACCAGTTGACAAGGCTAGGAACCTCCGCAAAGGTTCCTCGGATAGTCCAGCGGAGAACCCGGCTAGTTCTTTAGCCAAGTCTCGGAGATACATACCCATGTATAGCTGGTAGGTCTGGACACGACAAGCCAGCATAGAGCCCTGGAAACACTTCTTACCAAGGCCATCCAGGTTACGGGCCTCCCTGCCAGGAGGCACCGAGGAGTGCATTTTTTGGCTCTTAAGCCTGTGCATGGCCGATTCCACTACCATGGAATGGTGTGGTAGCTGTGCTTTTTGGAAGCCAGGACTCTTGCGGACTCGATAGATTGAATCGACCCGCTTGCTCAATACCGGCGACGAGGCCGGACTCTCCCACATGCGGAAGAGTAGTCGTTCCAGCATGGGAGGCACCGGTACAGTAAAGTGCTCCCGGGCGGGAGAGTCATACTGAAGGGCGTCGAGCTCTTCGGCTCGAGGCTCCTCCTCGGGATCCGCCGGGAAGGCCAAAGCCTTGGCCATATCCCTGACGAAGTCCGAGAACCGGGCATCCTCCGGAGGGGACTGTTTCCGAGGTTCGGACTCAGGCGAGTCCGAGGAGACACACCGAGTCCGAAAGGAATCAGGTGACTCTTCCTCTTCAGACTCCCAGACCGACTCCGAGGAGGAATCAGTGGGGTCGGCTCGGGCAGGCGGAGGCGTCGGCCGCCCCGACGCCGAGGGAGTCGGCGGCGACGACCTCGGTCCCGAACGGGAGGCCGAGGGTGACCTCGACCGAGGATTGACTCGAGTTCGCATGAACTCGAGGATCGGCTCGGTCTCCGGGGTCGACTTGGACGTCGACGTCCCGGCGGTCGGGGCAGCGGCACCAGCGAGGCTAGCGATCAGTGCCCGCTGCTGGTCCATGAAGGCAGACAGTCTGCTCTCCAAGGCCGTCAACCTGAGTTCGACCTCAGGTGACCCAGCAGCCCCCGACTCGGGCCCGACGGCGTCGGGCCCGACGTCGGCACTCTCGGAGGCGAGTCCAGGAGGACCACAGGACTTACCCGAGCAGGCAACTCCGACTCCAGGCGAGGTCGCTTCGGGAGGTGCTCCTTCTCCAAGGACCCGGGACGGCTGTCGGGGCTATGCGACCTGGCCCTCGCGGAGCCAGGAGCGTCCACCGACGCCGCCCTCGCGGGTTTTGCCTTCCGTCGATGGTCTCCGGAGGGAGAACCTCTGTCGGAGGAACTTCGGCGATGGTCCGAGCTGGAACCTCTGGATGCCGAGGCCTCCGACGAGGTCCGGGTACGGCTGGGGTCAGCGAAGATTCTATCCTGCTGATGCCGCCGACTCCTCAACGCTTTGGAGGACATTTTGCCACAGGCCCCACAGATCATTTCCTCATGATCCGGGCCCAGGCAGCGGAGGCAATTATCGTGTGTGTCAGTGAGTGACATATTTTTGTCACACTGACCACACCGCTTGAAACCACTGGCAGCCATCGGGGGAAAAAGGGCCCCTGCAAGGTCAAAGGACCGGGCTGCCAGCGAAAAAACCGAAAACGAAACTGACTAAAAATTCAGAAAAACCGAAAAAGTAGTGAAGGACTCGTAACGGCGTCACGAGTCCGGGCAGGAAAACGACCGGCGTCGAATCGACTTGAAAAACGAGAAAACTCACGAAAATCAACTTTTTTAGCGGGGACACGACGGGTACGTCTGTAGGGCTCCGCGGAAAAAAGAAGACTGGCTAAGATGGCACCCTTGGGCGGGAAGGCGACCGCGCATGCGCGCTGCAATTCCCAAAGGCTTTCTTTGAAAGCTGGGGAAAATTGCTCCGCGAGGGCTCCGTCGGCGCCGACGTCACCCATATGTGAGGACTGACTTCCTGCTTGGTCCTGGAGAATCATCCTATATCTATGCAGATGACATTATCCTTCTGTTTCACACTTCACCAGTAGTGTCAGACATTTCTCAGCTCAATCAATGTCTTACTCACGTTGCCCACTGGCTTTCCTCGAATTTTCTTCACCTGAATCCCTCCAAAATCCACAGCAATGTGGGTCTCCCCAAGCGGGCCTTGTCAAACAGTGGCTCCCCAGATTAATCATATTTCAATTCCGCTTGTTACTTCTTTCCGGTATTTGGGAGTAATCTTAGATTCATCCCTCTCCTTTCATAATCATATTTCTGCCCTCACTTGTCGCTCTTTTGCAGCGTTGCGCCAAATTAGAGCCGTCCATTCTCTCCTTCCCAACTACGTCGTCTCCAGCTCATACAAAACACTGCAGCTCGCCTTATTGCATCGGCCCGCCGTTACGATCATGTCACTCCCATCCTTTATCGTCTTCATTGGCTGCCTCTCCATTTCCGATTTCAGTATAAATTCATTATTTTGACGCATAAAGCCATCTATACATCCACCCCTCTGTATTTATCTAACCTTATCGCTCTCCATACGCCTTACCACCAGCTTTGTGCTTTGCATGCCAATTGTTTGTCCTTGCCCTCTCCGTCCCAAGCACATTTAGAACAAATCCGTCATTCGGCTTTCTTTTTTCTCAGCCCCGCACTTTGGAACGCCCTACCACCCTCCCTCCGTCTGGAACCCTCATATCCAAAGTTTAAGGAGTTACTGAAGACTCATCTATTTCAACAAGCCTTTGACCTCCCTCCTAATATCCCTCCCTGAGTACTGTCAGTTGTGTCCGGTATACCTATTGTAAGTCTTACACTGTCCTTTCCCCTTTCCTATCTTACCATGGCGTTCCTTTTCTCTAGTCAGGTAGCGTAGACTTTTTATTTATTGTAAACCGCTTTTATGTCTCGGCCAAAGCGATATATAAAATTTTGAAACAAAGATACCTTTTCTGTAAAAAAAAGGTCGCCACACTCACCACCAAAGAAAAGGTTTTTGAAGTTATGGAGAGACTGAAAGAAAGGGCCGTGAACTGGAAATGCTTTCCCATAATGGGAAAGTGGAAGATCCCTTGGTGTTCATCCTAAATCACAAAGCAAAAAGCGTAGTTACTCACCTGTAACAGGTGTTCTCCAGGAGCAGCAGGAATCAGTCCTCACTACCCTCCCTCCTCCCCTTGGAGTTGCAATCGTCTGCTTATGTTTTTGCAAATATTTTTATGCTGTCTTTTTTAGCTATGTCATCTGACTGGCTAAGATGGCACCCTCGGGCGGGAAGACGACCGCGCATGCGCGCTGCAATTCCCAAAGGCTTTCTTTGAAAGCTGGGGAAAATTGCTCCGCGAGGGCTCCGTCGGCGCCGACGTCACCCATAAGTGAGGACTGACTTCCTGCTTGGTCCTGGAGAAATAAGCCTCCAAGAGATCTGAAAATGAGAGGAACCCGCTAATTCTGACCACCATAATCACAGACCACACATTCTTCCTGTAGAAGCAAGAAATAAAGAATGGGTTAAAGGTGCTATACTTCTTTAGAATGAAATAGGAGGTATGACGACCCCAGCTTCACCTCTCTAGCGGAATTAGCCTACAGCTGGAGCGGTTTTTCAAAGATCACTTTTATCACTAATCTCTTGGAAATGGAACTGCATGGAGATGCCATATAGGCATCAGAAATGGGCATTGCTCATTCTAGAGAGTAACTATTGCAGATACCATTAAGAACCCACCAGCCATAAGTTATGTGGGTCCATTCCAAGTAAAATCAACAGATGCATCTTTTCACTGGTATTACTTTAGGGTGGGCCCACTGAACCTCACTGAGCACTGTGGGTTCCATCAGAGACAATCGTACCATTATCCCTCATCTTCCTGACTCTGTGGAAAGAACTGATTCTTTACCTAATACCTATTACAAAGGTAGGTGAACTGTTTTCCTAGCAGTAATGCCTCAAATTTTTAAGGTAAGAATGACTTGGGTTTCCCTAGAAGCCAAGCAATCTCTGCCCTGTGGAAGTCTTTGAGGCTTAGCTCCATCCAGATCTTTTATAATAGTGTTGAATTCACTATCAAACAATAATTTCTCTCTCTTTGTACTTGTCCTGCACTGTTCTGCAACATTAATGCTATTGGTTTTCCACTCTTTTGTAGACTCCCCTGCCTAGCACTGTGTTATGGTGATTTCAAAATTATCCAAAAAGAATATAGCGCTAACACAGCAGGGGCCAAGATGGCAACTTGAGGACTTCTGCCACTGGACGTGCTGAATCCTTGGCTTTCTTTGAGACTTACCGGGCTCTTGATGCCGCGTTCACAGGTGAAGAGAAAAGGGAAAACTTTAGGAAAAACTTCCACCCTGGAATGTCTCCTTTCAAAGGCTCAGAAGATGCTTGAGGACTTCGTCATCCAGCCACAACGGGAGCAGTTGTCTGTTTCAGCAATCTCCGCAGCAGATGGTGTGGAGAACATCGCTGAAAAGGTGTCATTGAGCCCTGAAGAAAAGTGCAGTTACTCACCTGTAACAGGGTGTTCTCAGGGGACAGCAGGAATCAGTCCTCACATATGGGTGACATCGGCGCTGATGGCGCTGCTTCGAGGGCCACGCTGCTGGTGCCCCCCCTGTCTGTTGACAAAGGCGACCGCCGTCGCGTTGTCCGAGAGCACTCTCCCCGCCTTTCCCGTAAGTATCTGCCGAAACTCCCGCAGAGCTAGGAGCACCGCTTGCAGTTCCAAGTGATTTATCGACCACTGTTTCTCCAGCAAACTCCAGGTGCCCTGCGCGAAGCTGCCTTGACAATGAGCCCCCCAGCTCAACAAGCTGGCGTCTGTCATCACTGCCACCCACGCGGGTGCCTCCAGGGCCTTCCCCCGCTCCAGAGAGTCGGGAACCAACCACCAGAGCAGGGCCTGACGAGTCTCCTCCAGGCACTCCAATTTCCAGGACAAGGGATGCAATTGATGTGACCAACGGCGAAGCAACTCTCTCTGCAAGGGCCTCATGTGAGCTCTCGCCCACGGCACCGTCTCTATTGCCGCCGCCATGGTGCCCAACAACTGTAGGTAGCACCACGCCGAGGAAGCCTTGAGCCGCAGAAACCGCTCTACCATACGCCTCAAGCCCCGCGCGCGCTGCTCTGTGAGAAACACTCTGCCAATGCTCGTGTCGAAGCGCGCCCCCCAGGTATTCCAGAGTCTGGGAAGGTTGCAAACGGCTTTTTGTCATATTGACAATCCACCCGAGGCCTTGCAAGAACTCCACCACTCGAGCCGTGACTCTCTCGCTCTCGGCCCGCGACTTGGCCCGAATCAACCAATCGTCTAGATAAGGGTGAACGAGAATGCCCTCCTTGCGTAACGCTGCGGCCACCACCACCATCACCTTGGTGAAGACCCTTGGGGCAGTTGCTAGCCCGAAAGGTAAAGCTTGGAACTGATAATGACCGAAAGGCACCGCGAACCTGAGAAACTGGTGATGATCCGGCCTCACCGGAATATGCAGATACGCCTCTGACAAGTCTAGAGAGGTGAGGTACTCCCCCTGTCGCACCGCCACTATGACGGAACGAAGAGTTTCCATGTGAAAATGCGACACCCGCAGGCACCGATTGACCCCTTTGAGATCTAGAATGGGCCGGACTCCCCCGTCTTTCTTTGGGACAATGAAATAGATGGAGTACCGACCGCAGCCGTACTGGTCTGTAGGGACGAGAGCAATCGCCCTGAGGTCCAACAGCCTTTGCACAGTCTCCCGAAGTGCCGCACACTTTGCGACGGACCTTCCAGGGGACTGCACAAAAACCGCTCGTACTGGATGCAAGAACTCTAGGGCGTAACCCTCCCGAATGACTTCTAGCATCCATTGATCTGAAGTGATTTGGGCCCAGGCAGGAAGAAACTCCCGCAGACGACCCCCCACGGGAACAAGGGACGGCTGGGCCCTCCTCATCTCATTGGGATTTTTTGAAATTAAGGGAAGTCGAGGCGGAAGCGGCACCAAAACCTCTTCCCGCCCCCCTGAATCCCCGAACCCCTGGTTCCTATAGGGAAAACGCCCCCTGTGACCCGATGCGAATCTTTGGGAACGAAACCGGCAGAAATCCCGAAACTGACCCCGACCGCCCGGGGACCCCCCGAGCGGACTTGGGCTTGTCTTCAGGCAATCTTCCGCCTTTAGACTCTCCGAGATCTTTAACGAGCTTGTCTAAATCCTCACCGAACAGTAGGCGGCCCTTAAAAGGTAGCCTACTTAACCTAGCCTTAGAGGAGGAATCCGCAGCCCAATTCTACTTGCGAAGATCATTGAAAAGGAAGCTCAACGACAATTGCAGGATCACATCGACTCCGCTGCACCGTTAGACCCATGCCAACATGGCTTTAGAGAATTCCACGGAGTGGAAACCCTCCTTACCACTCTCTTCTGCAAGATAATCACAGGCATTGATGACATCCGTAAGGGTTTTCCTCTCATCTTTCTGGACATCGCTGCAGCCTTTGATTCAGTAAATCACGAGCTTCTATTAAGACGACTGATTGACAAAGGCATTAATGGACGAGCGCTCGAATGGTGCAGATCCTACCTGTCCGAAAGATGGCAACATGTTCGTTCTGGAGGGACAAATTCTGAACCTTTCCACCAAAGTCAAGGAGTCCCACAAGGATCCTCCCTTTCTGTGCTCTTGTTCAATATTTACATGCAGCCAATTTGTAACATCATCCGGTCCTTCAATGTCAACTGCATGTTATACGCAGACGATGTCCTTCTCTACATACCTTTCTTTACTGAGCATCTGGACCTCTCCCCACTGATGAGTTGTTTCAATGCAATATCTGACTGGCTTCTTTCTCAAAACCTCAGAATACAACATAAGAAAACGGAAGTACTCTTCATTACGAGGAACACCAACTTTACCCCACCACAATATCTTAAAGTAAAAGAAGCTGAGCTGCACTCTAAATCATCAATACGATACCTGGGAGTCACCCTAGATCAACGCCTGGATATGAAGGCTCACATAGGAAACATAGTCAGATCAGTCTACTACAAGATCCGCTCACTTAGGCATCTACGCTCCATGCTTGAAACAACTGACTTTCGGACAATTTTCCAGGCATTGGTCATACCTCTTTTCGACTATGCCAATGCCATATTACAAGGTCTTCCCCAGTCTACACTAAACCCGCTGCAGCTAGCCATGAACACGGCAGCAAGAATCCTCCATGGAGCCTCCAGGAGCGACCACGTGACGCCTCTGCTAATACAGTTACATTGGCTACCCATCCAGGCTAGAATAGTTTTCAACATCTTGATAATCACTTTTAAAGCTGTTCACAATCTCTCATCCACATCCTTAACCTCCCTCATCCATGCCACATCACCAAATAGAGTAAGAAGATCCACGGCTATAAACTCCCTAACCGTACTGAAGGCACTTACTGTTTGCACTAAATCGACAGCCAACAGGGCCTTCAGTCTCAGTGCCCCAAGATACTGGAATGCATTACCCCATGATATCCGGGCTATTAAGAATCTACCACAGTTTAGGAAAGCCCTCAAAGGCCACCTCTTCAACAAGTACCTTATTGAGCCCAACTGCATCCCCTAGAGCTCCAAGACACCCCCCATACCATCCACATTCCCAGACAAACTTATAGCATACCAACAACACACCAAGTTGACACTCAAACCCATGACGTGGATTGTGTTTTCTATGCATCCTCTTTGATTATGTTTCCATGTAGTAAGTTTTGTAAATAGTTACCCCTGTTATCCAAGTTTTGTTCCCTGCTATCTGTAAACTCATACATGTTATTTGTACTGAGCATTTTGTTCCATGTAAACCGCGCTGATGCCGAATAGTGCGGTATATAAGAGAATGTAAATAAATAAATAAATAAATAAATTCCTTAACCACAAGTACCTCCGACGTCATACTTTTGGAAAGACCTCTCATAAGGTCATATTGCACGTCTGCTAGATAGGCTGCACCCGATTCAAGCCTGGCAGCTTCTTCCACCAAAGGACTGATCCCTCCTGTACCTGCTAAGCCCAGCGGAGGCAGGCTCTAGCCACCCAAGCACCACAAATAGCTGTCTGCAGGGAGATGGCATTGATGTCAAAGATCTGCCGCAATAGCACGTCCAACTTCCGGTCCTGAACATCCTTGAGGGCAGCACTACCTCCAACAGGTATGGTTGTTTTCTTGGTCACGGCCGACACGGCCGCATCCACCCTGGGCGACTTAAAGACCTCTTTGTCCTGGTCCATCAACGGATACAAACGGCCCATAACCCGGGACCCCTTCAACGGAGCCTCTGGGACGTTCCACTCTTCCTGAATCATCTCTGTAAACACCCTATGTACCGGGAAGGCCCTCTGAGTCCGTCTGAACACCTGCAGTAAAGGATCCTCAAGCGTTTCATCCTCCGCTGCTCCTGGGACTGGCATGTTGAGCGCCTTAAGAGACTCGGCAATGAGAGCTGGCAACTCCTCTTTCCTGAAGACTCTCACTACCCTGGCCTGATCCTCCCGCTCTGAGATCTCCCCCTCTTCTAACTCCTCTTCCATAGCCACACTGGGGCTCTCCTCATCTGACAACGGGTCCTCCGAAACCCCTGGAAGGTCTGACAATTCCCTATCGCCTCGAGGCTTCTTGCTGTGAGACGGATTCGGGGAGAAGCAGAGCGCTTACTCTCCCCCTCGGACCCCACTGCTAGATTCTGATGCAGAACAGAACTAACTGCGGACTGTTGCAGTAGGGCCACAAGCTGCTGAGAAAAAATGGCAGACAGCTCCTTGGGAAACAGCAGCTGAGGGGGGGGGGGGCTAAGGGCTGAAGACGGGCAAGCCACCGGCTCTTCTTGCTCCACACTTGGTAAGGGAGCGGCCGAGGACTCCACGGCGACCCCCGAGGTCCTGTCTGTCTGTGTGGAGGACTGCTCAGATTCCCCAGCCTCCCCCACACAGGCCTTGCAGACCCCTGCATGAGAAACCTTCTTGGCCCCACACATAACGCAAAGGGGCTTGGAAGGCATTGCGACTAAGCAATGAATAAAGAGTAATTTCTCTACCTGAGAAACAGTGCAGTGACACCCCCTCAAAAACAGATACTAGCCTGGAAGATCCCCCCTATAAAGTAATGGCGGGTCCCGAAGAAAAATGCCCGCTCAAAGAGAAATATCTAGGAATCTAACAAAAGAAATCTAAAAATAAAAGGCTAAATAAAAGGCTAAAATTAAAAAATCGAAATGCCCTCATTCTTCTTTTGCAAGGAATACGCACCAGGAGGAGGGACCCCCGGGTCTCTCAACGCACAGCGCTGCCGAGCCGAGCACCAGGCCGCGCCGCCGCCACGCGGCTAGGTCCTTGCCAAAAAAAAATGCGCCAAATTCGCGCAGCCCCAAGTATGAAGTGCAGCCTGAAAAAAACCTTACCTTCCTCGACTGCTCTCCTGAAGGGAACGCCGTGCTCATGCGACGGCCGAATGATCAGCCGCTCCTGGACTGGAAGCACGGAACTCGCCACCCGCGACTGCCAAGCTTTCTCAGGCAGAGGTTCGGGCGGCGGGAAAGACCCAAGCGCGCTCGCAGGCAGGCTCCTCTGCGTGGCGCTGACTACATTTCCCTCACAATCTGAGAGCCAAGGAAAAACAGCCGAATTTGTACGGGTGAACAACAGCGCTGCCGGGTCAGGTAAAAACCTCTGAGGCAGGCTCCGTTTTAAAAGCAGGCAGTGCGAGGGGGGAGGGGGGGGGAGCAGCTAACTTGTGCTGAAGCTTTAAAGCACAGGCACCTAGCAAACAATAAAAAACCCTAAAGAAATTTAAACTATAGCAAAAAGATTTAAACTAGTCTAGATTCTCAACTGCTTCTCAAGTGAGCCCGAGACCCTCGGGCTCCCATCTATCCAGCTGCTTGGAGACTGAGGTAACTGGTGAATTGAGGCGGGCACTGGAGAGATATACTGATGATGTCACAAAAGAAGGAGTTTCTCAGTCTCCAAGCTGCTGGATAAAATAGGGAACCCAGAGGTTTTGGGACTAGACTGGGACACGATCAGGAATGTCTCCTTTCAAAGGCTCAGAAGATGCTTGAGGACTTCGTCATCCAGCCACAACGGGAGCAGTTGTCTGTTTCAGTAATCTCCGCAGCAGATGGTGTGGAGAACATCGCTGAAAAGGCGTTATTGAGCCCTGAAGAAAAGTGCAGTTACTCACCTGTAACAGGGTGTTCGCAGGGGACAGCAGGAATCAGTCCTCACATATGGGTGACATCGGCGCTGATGGAGCCCTGAGGAATTATCGCTCCCGCTTTCAGAGAAAACTTTTGGGGATGCACTTCACATGCGTGATCCCCTTCCCGCCCAAGCGTGCCACCTTGTCTCAGTCTCCTTTTTTCCATGGAGCCCACCAGATGTCTGTCCAGTTTCCTCCGGAAAAAGTGTGTTTTTGATACATTTCTGTCTGGTTTGCGTACTGGTTCCTTTCCCACCCACTCTATATCATCATCATGCCATATCAGCCAAACCACCGGAGGGGGCCTTCAATAATAGTCATATCAAAGCATATGGTGAGAAACCTCAGAATTCACAAAACCTCAGTGAAGGCAACACAGTTCAACAGAATAATAACCATAATTATGCATAGGATCAGACTCAAGAGAAGGCTTGACAGAAGAGTATGAGCCCGCAGGGCCAACCACAGAAAATAGCAGACCAAGCAGTTATCCAGGGCTGGTCCTGGACTAATCTAGCAGGACTCCAAGAAAGGTGAAATTTTACTTACTAGATAATGTCCTTTCCTTGAGTCTTGCTAAACCAGTCCAGACAAATGGGACTTAACCCTCCATAGCCCATGTTCCCTGTAAAATAGTTATCTCCAAGTTATAATGCCCTGTTCAATGTAATTTCAGTTTGTTCAATGTAAACCGCACTGATGCAGAATAGCGCGGTATATAAGAGAATTTAAAAAAAAAAAAAATTTACCAAAGTTATGCCACCACTGGGCAGGAAGAAGGCACGGTTGCATTCAAGACTTCTGAGCCAAGGCCACATCTACTCAAAAGTGGACATCCAAGCAAAAACACTTGACAAAAGTGGAAAGTGATGCCCATGTCGCCGCCCGATAATTTGTGTCTAAGGGTGCTACAGGCTACACCCCGTCCAAAAGGACACTTGCTCCCAAATGGAATATGGACACACTTCTCGGTACTGACTGGTTCCACAACAGATACACACAGGCAATCACCTCCTTGATCTAGCACCCCAAAGAAGAATAAGTGGCCTTGTCACCCTTACAGGGTCCCTAAACCAATATAAATATATGACATGACTTGGGAAGGGTGTTAGCAACCTCCAAGCATCGAAGTAGCACCCTCCAGGCATCCACCAGGTGAAGGACCTCGCCGTTTCCCTGTCACTGTTCCTTCACAAAGGAGGGCAACAGACTACTTGATTCCCATGGAAGACATACACCACCTTGGGCAAGAAGAAATAAACAGTCTGAATGCACACAGCCTCTCTCGAGAATAAGTAAGGATTCCTATATGACAAGGCTTGCAGCTCACAGCTGTGTCTCGCCGAACATATAGTGACTAGAAAGATAGTTATGAGGGTCAAAACTTCAAGCACAGCCCGCCTCGGGCTCAAAAGGCCTGGCTAACCAGGGCAGAGATCCCACAGAGCAACACGTGAACACGGGGGGGGGGGGGGGGAATGGAGGGATGGAGAGACACAGATTATGTACCTCCTAGAGAAAATAGGAAAATCAGAATGCGAGGCAATAGACTGCTCTGTCACTGGCCTCCTAAAACAGGAAGGCTGCCACCTGAACTTTCAGAGGGCAAAGAGGAAGGCCTTTGTACAGACCCTCATGAAGAAAGGCAGGCAAGGAGAGTAAGTCCGCCGTCTGAAGTCTAGCCTAATTCTGATGGCACCAACTCTCAACACACCAGAATGCGCACATAGACTAGGCTGGAACATACACAGTGAAAGTAAAGGTGATGGGAGGACAAATGAATTATATCGGCAAACCATTAGTGCCACAAGATTAAAGAGATGAGGAGGACCAATTTAAATGTGAGAGGATCAAACGGAACATAAATTAACCCCAACATGTCTTCCCCTAGCCTTAAGATGGAACCACAGTGGAAGAGTATTCTGTATGTGCTAAGAGGCAGTTCTCAAGAGCCAAGCCGTAAATGGGCTGTCAGAAGAACCGGTCCTTGGCTCCCGAGCTGGGGCTAGTCATAGAGGAGGAACCTGCAGAAGCTTCATTAGGTCCCCAAACCATGGTCTCTGTGGCTAATCTGGCACCAGTAGGAACACCCAGTCTGGATGCTGCTCAATGTCAAAGCACATGAGCCACTAGTGACTATAGAGGAGGCACGCCGAGCAGATTATACATCGGCCAGGACTAAACTAGGGCATTGACATCCTCTGAGTCTGTCTCTTTGCAGTGAATTCAGGTTTGCACTGGAATGAGTAACTCCAGCTGTGAGAATCTGCCGATGGGCCGTTTGACTTAGCTCCTACTCTCTGGAATTGAAAGAGTGTTGACTGAGAAGACAGCCGCCATGTGGCTGACTCAGACAATGAGATGCACCAATAGAACTAACAGGTGCCTACCCATCCAGGAGGAGAGTCATCTTCTGGGCCACTCCAGCACTCTTCATGCCCACTCACCATTTGATGTACACCACTACCATGGCCTGATCCAAGAAAAACCCGGACCGCTTCACCCTTGACCAGGGTCTGGCAATGCAGGAGTGCCAAACAATGGCCCTTGCCTCAAAGTAGTTAACAGGCTATGCTGGCTCACCGCTGCCTAATGGCCCTGCACTGTTCGCGTCTCACAACTTCTCCTCAACCAAACCGACTGGCATTCAAACGGCAGAAGATGCCATGTATGATCAACCAATAACATACTGTTCCTTAGGTGCTGCAGCTGGTTGCCACTCCTGCAGGCTGCAGACCACCTCAGACTGAAGGGCCATCTGATCTCAAACTCTAGAGAGCCCAGAGAACACTAAGAAATCAGGGACTTCTGAAGAGACCTCATACAAGCTTGTGCCCAAGGCTGCAGGTCTGTCGCCACTGTCTTCAAGCCAAGAACCCAACTCTGGGAGCCTGCTGAGACCAAGAGGCTGCAAAATGGCCAAAAACTTGTTTAATCTTTCTTCAGGCAGGAAGACTGTGCCTAATCTAGCATTGAAGACACTCCCAGGCATTCCAGAGAGAGGGAAGACCACACATGGCTCTTCCTCTATGAAGCACCCATCCACAGATTCTCTAGGACCACACCACTCGGGCTGAATCCAGAGCAGTTTCAGACTGTGACTGGACAAAAATGAGTCAGTCTTCCAGACAGGGGTGTGCACAGATCCCCTGGTACTTAAATGAGGAGGCCGCCACCATTAGCACTCTCGAGAACGCCCTTGAGGTGGTGGAGAGGTCAAAGGGGAAAGCAGCGAACTGAAATGAGCCAGGAATTGTGAAAGAAAGACAGCTCAGTTGATCCTCCCAAATAGGGACATGGAAGCAAGCTTCATTCAAGACCAGAGGCACAAGGAACTCTTCACGGCATACCACCTGAAACAATGACTGAAGGGACTCCCATAGAAGTGAAAAGTTACACAGGCGAGTGTTGACTCCCTTGAGGATCTGCTGAAAGAGCCTTCTTTCTAGGCAGCACAAACAAATGGAACATCCACCCTGGTTAGCTGTGGAGAAACTAGGACCACTGTCCATAGATGGAGGAGTCTGTCCAAAGTACACTGAAATGTTGTTCTGTTGGCCACGGAACTGCAAGGAGATATATGTAGGAGCCCGTAACTGGCTCTTGCATTCCAAAATAGGGCCACATTGAATGGAACTATCACTCAGCAATCATCAGTGACCAAGGCCCACTTCCATAATGAGCCCTCTGGCCATAATCATGCTGGCCAGGATGCGGCACTTCAGGAGGTATTAGAGCCCTGGGACCCTCGCAGTCAGTGAAAGGACTGAATCAGAGACCGGAATCCAGAAAGGTAGACTTGCAGGGGCGGTAACAACTGGAGTCTGAATAGAACTAGAACATGTCCCCCTACGCCTCCCAGGCCCTCTTTCTCGGGGGGGTATTCACTTTTTTTGCTTATCTTCCAGGAGGTGATGAGGCATGCACTCGCCCAAGTCCTTACCCATCTTATCCAAGTCCGCCCAAACAAGAGCGTGCCTTAAGGAAGAACTGATCAACAAAAGCATGGCACATAAATTAACCCCAACATGAGAAGTGGAAGGAAACCTGAAAAACCTTTTGAGTAGGGAAAGCTTCACCCGATCAAACCAATGAAAATACTGTAAGATAAAAGCACACAACGTATCTGATGCAAACTTACATATACATGTGTCATTTGATATAATTCTGTTGTATTGCGCATCCATTCTGCGTTGGTAGGCCCACGTGTGCTAGTACCGTGCGGAGAACAGCTGCACACAAATACCTCACAGACAAGCCGCACACACCAGAGCCACACATACACAGACACTGCACTGCAGGAAGGCACAGAATGGACACAGTAAAGCGTGGGAAGCCCAAACAATGCACACAGTTAGTCAAGATGGGAAAACACCAGCACCGATTCCGATGGACGCCCTGAGCGGTCCAAGCTTGATTTAGTGCCCAAGTAACAGACAAAGTTGGGAACCCCCATAAGAAGACAGATAGCCAGGCTTAGCCTTTAGTACTCACCCCCGAGGAGCCCATGGCAGGTAAATACCATGTGCTGGGCTCAGTGCTACTCCCCTGCTGCCAGATGTGCAGTCTCCTACCTCTGAAGAGTCTTCTTCAAACTTCAGGGAGAGCAAGGGGAAGGAGGAGGAGGGAGGGGGCACTGAGGTTGTGAGAAGCTTGAAGAATCTTTTGAAATTCCTTTCCCAATCTTCAGGCTGCTCAACATGTCCTTAACAAGATAAGGGCATGGAGCTGAACCAATTTCCCTCCTCCTGTGGCATCTGAAAAGAGCACCGGTTTTAAGGGTGACCCTAGTGGAATCTCCCACATCTCACTCTGGTGAGAAATCCATCAACAAGGATGATTGCTCATGAGCGAAATCAACCTTTCCTCTTAATCTTCCTTAAATCTTTTCAAATTCTCACAGAGCTGGAAACATGCATTCCCCTGATGGAGACAGAGAATTACTACTACTAAGCATTTATAAAGCGCTACCAGGCGCACACAGCGCTGTACAATGAAAACACAAAAGACAGTCCCTGCTCAAAAGAGCTTACAATATAAAAAGACAAAGCAAGAAAAGGAGTAGAAAAAAGATAAGAACAAGGGCAAAGAGACAAGAGCAGGAGAGACAGGACAAAGGAAAGAGGTAAGAACAAGTGCCTTCTCACTGGGAGGTATAATTTATTTATTTAACAGGTTTTTTTATACCGCTTTATCATTTCGTCAAAGTGGTTTATATTGTAGGTTAATTGGTAATGTAGATTAAACAGGGACATTGATAACTTGGATTCTTCTGAGGCAATGGAGGGTTAAGTGACTTGCCCAAGGCCACAAGGAGTGCTAGTGGGAACTGAATCCTGATCTGTTGGTTCCCAAGCCAGTACTCTAACCACTAGGCTACTCTTCCACTTCATATAATGGTTCCTCCTTTCTGGTATAATTATCTTGCAATCTCCCTCAGAGATTATTATCCTATTTCCTTTCAGAAGGGATGTTATCATCCTATCTTCTTTCCAAGGGTAGAAAGAGGAAGTCAATTATCCTATCGCCTCCTTCAAGAGGACGCAGTTATCCTGAATGCTCTCTATGGGATGGAATGTATGCATAATTACTTTGCATCTTCCCTGTGGGGTATAATTAATGGTTCCGAAGAAGAATGTTCCTTTTCTTACCCTGTCTCTAGTTAGAGTCTGTGCTCGATTCTTGTGGATTATACGAATGTATCCTGGTGGCTGAATCCAGGCTTCTCCATCTACTTGCACAGGTACGCCTTCATCTCCCAGGATTGTGATTTTCACCATTCGACACTGTGTGATAAGAACATGAGAATGGAGAGGAGCTGTGTATGCATCATGTCAACTTGGTCTTGAGAGCTAGGCAGAACAGTATCACAAGATAATGCATGAGATCACATTCCAGAAGTACAATCTGAACTCCCACAGCACACCTGGGATCCCAGAAAAACTAATCCATGAACTAGTGCAGTACAGAATCATGGCATGGAGCAAACAACTGTGTACCTATGCCACACAGGATTCTCATGCAAAGCTCATGGCATAGTACATACGCTTCATGTAGACAGAGCAAGGCTCTATTACCTCTGCAACAGAGGATCTCCTGAAGAAAGACTGACCTTATGGATACATGCCAATGAGAAATGAAACCCTTGTATAGAATATATAACAGTGTACTTGTATGATCATGACTTTCTACAGAATTCTCTGCAAAGAGCTAGTAAGTGTGCACTTCATATTTACCTCCAGTGTACACTACAATGACTCTTGTAAAATAATAAGTATACATGATCATGTAAATAGTTACATTATTTATTGTTATTGTTAACTACAATTGTTATATGTGTTTCATGTTCCATGCAAACTGCATTGTGCAGTAGTTCAAAAGTTTCATGTAAACCGCTCTGATTTCTAAGACAAAGCGGTATATAAAAATAAATAAATAAATAAAAGATCCTTGCAGAGACCCAACTGGGAGATCTCACTAAAGGCTATATAGTGTTTTCTCTGTAAAGGGTTCCTGTGCACGGCTTCAGACTGTATAATTGCAGGATGTATACTCTTTGGGCAATACTCATGACTACACTCCTGTGGAGGAATGGTGTAAGCTTTACCAACTGTGTTCTTCCAAAGTTAATTGCATAACTGAATATTCAAACAACTTATATGATTAAGTCGCCCTCCTGTATATGGTGAGATTTTACTTGCCTAATAATTTCCTTTCTTGGATCCTTCTAGACCAGTCCAGACAAGTGGATTATGCCTCTCTGCCAGCAGATGATGGATACAGAGAAAAATTAAGTTTCCAGTGACATCACTACAGGTATAAGAATTGGTGTAGCTAAAGGTACCCTTTGATACTCACATAACAAGCCCCTGTGCCTAAAAGAAACGAACTAACAACCCTGAGGACAACAACCCTGGAAGAATGAAACCAGACACTTTGAAGATAGGGCAAACACCTGCCACCTTAAGAACTACAGTATAAAGACCAATTCTGAGAGACTCATACAAACAAGAGGCAGCAGTGAACTTCCACAGGGTGAGTCCTGGACTATTCTGGTCTAGCAGGATTCCAGGAAAGGAAATTATCAGCTTAAGTAAAACTTCACTTACCAGTCGGTGGTACTGAAGAGTCTCTTGTTATAGGAGCAATGACCCTTTTCCTTCACTAAATCACTTAAGCACTTTTTATTTAATTAAAAATCCATGTAACATGTATGGATAATGCTGCCTGTTTATATCGCTAAATGGTCAATGCTATCTGTTTTCAAAAACAGCATAGACAATAGCCTTTTGGGGCCAGGCAAAATATTGTTGAAATGGCAATATTCAGCCACCAAACAAATAACTTATCCGTTTAAGTGGCGCCACACAAATAGTGGATATATAGTTTAAAAAATATCACTGAATTTTCAACAGCGTTATTTAAACGAATAATTCTGCTGAAAATTCCCACAAAGTTAATCAAATAAGACATCTGTTTAACTTTACGTGATTAGTCCTCTGCTGAAAATCACCCTCTTTCTTTGTAAAAGGGGAAAGAAATTGTGATTTATATGAATATTTAAGTAACCAGTTAGTTGGCTTCAATAAAATACCAGGAATGAGAAGTTGAAAAACTAGGGGTCACCATAAGAAGCAGAATGAAGAAAAACTCAAAAAAGAAATATAAGAAGATATGCTTTCATTGAAGGGACAGTGCACAGCTGCAATAGACTTCCAGCAGAAACCAAAGCAGTGTCAGCATTAAAGAATGGATGGACAGACACAAAAGAAAGAGGAGCTGATCTTATGTGCTAATTTTCTTTCCTTTAGTCCAACTAGACCTGTCCAGAACACATCTGGTTGTGCTTGTTAATCAGCAGATGAAGACAGACAAGTGCTACTGTATGTGCTCTGCTCTGTAAGGGACTCCATGCAGCCACTTGCTTGCCAGTATTTCTGCAACAAGCAGTGGTAAAAACAAGGTGAAATTTTACTTATGGATAATTTTATTTCCTGGCGTTCTGCTAGATCAGTCTAGACTAGTGAGTTATCTCCCCCTGCCAACAGATGATAGAGACAAGAGAAAAAGCTAGAACAGTGCTGCGACATCATCACTAGCATAAAATCCAGTGCAGCTAGGGAGACATTCCAGTATTTTCATAACCAAGCAAATGGAACCTCAGGAGAATCCTCTGAAGGGGCCCACAAACAAGAGCCATACTAAAACTATCAAAACTAGAATAGTATGTACAGAAATCCACAGGAGCAGAAACAGAGCCTGTTAAATAATGGCTAGAAAGAAGGCACCAAGCTGAAAGATCAGGCGGGTCTTCCAGGAAAGGAAATTATCGTTAAGTAAAATTCCACCTTCTGGATCATCCTGTTAGACAGACTAGTTGGAAGTACCAAAGCTACGCCACCGCTAGATGGGAAGACCTCACAGCTGTAAGCACACTAGTGCAAAACCAAGCTGCTGCCCTTGCTTGGACATTGAGGTGGTAATGCTTCACAAAAGTAGACAAGGACGACCACATCACCATCCTACAAATATCCAGAGGTGATACTGCTGATGACTTCACCCAGGATGCTGCCTGGGTATGGGTAGAATGGGCCTTTAGTCCCACCGGGACTTGTCTATCTGCCAATAAATAAGCTGAAGAGACGGTCTCCTTGATCCAGTGGCCTTAGTCGGCACTTGACCCAGCAAAGAGGACAAACAGGTGATCAAAAAGCAACTTTTAAGTATCAAAGTGAGACTCTACGTACGTCCAGGAAACAAAGGTCTTATCTTTCCTGGTGCACTGTTCTGCCATAAAGGATGGCAGAGAAATCAGCTGATTAATATGAAAAGGTGAAAGCACTTTGGGGAGAAAAAAAAAAAAAGAGCGGGCTGCAAAAAAATCCCCTCTGTGGAAAAAGACAAAAAGGGATCTCAACATGAGAAAGCTTGCAACCCCAAAATATGCTGGGCTGAAGTGATAGCCACCAAAAATACCATCTTAAGAGACAAATCCTTTAACGTAGCCTGCTTCAGAGGCTCAAAAGGCAGGCATACCAGCGCTCAAAGAACAACTGACAAGTCTCACGGGGGAACCAATGGACAAACGGGAGGGTGCAATGTGTGGACACCCCTGAGAAAACAGCGAGAAGCAAGAGAGTGACAGCCACAGCACCACGGAAGGAAGAGCATGCTGCCACTTGAACTCTGAGGGAGCTCCAAGCCAAGTTCTTCTCAAGACCATCCTGTAGAAAAACAAGCACTGACAGAATCTGCGCTTTCCACTGTGAAATTTTGCGCAACCGATACCAGGACTTGAAAAGGCACCAGATCCGGACATAGGACAAGGAAGTAGACTGATGTCTGGCCTGTAGAAGGGTGTCCACCAACACCACCAAAAACACCTTAAGTGCTAAATACTGCCTCTCAAGGGCCAAGCCATAAGCGAGAAGGGGGCTGCGTCTTCCATGAGAACTGGCCTCTGACGAAGCAATCCCATGCGAACTCCCAAGATTCAGAGGTGGTAAAATGAGAAGGCGGATGAGATCCACATACCACAGGCATTGCGGCTAACCTGGAGCCATGACAACCACCAGCCAAAAGAACATGTGCAATCAGAGGCCAAGGAGGAAATACTGAACATACAGCAGACGAACCAGAGGCCACGACTGGACCAATGCATTCAATTTCTCAGCCTTGGGGTCGTTCCGATGACTGAAGAAGAGTGGAACTTTGGCACTACAAGCTTTCACCATAAGATCCAAGACCGGAGGACCCCAGCATTTCACTAAGTGATCGAAGACCAATGCCGCTAACTCCTACTTTCCAGGATTGAGGCAATGATGGCTGAGATAGTCGGCTTGCACATTCTCTTCTCCCACTATGTGTTGAGCTGACAGGGCTTGTAGGTGCCGTTCTGCCCAAGGAAAGAGGAGCTGCATTTCTCACGCCATTCCTGGGCATTTTGTCCTGCCCTGGTGACTGACACATGCTACTCGTACAGCCCACCCTCGAAGAAGACTTGTAAAGTGTATCAGTGGTAAGTGAATAGTCTTGGCCTCCAGATAACTTATAGCCCATTTGGCCTCCATCACAGATCATGTGCCCTGGGCATTCCGACACAGACAAGGGGCTCCCCAACCTCCTAGACTGGTGTCGGTGGTGAGACCAATCCATGCTGGTACCTCAAGTGGCATGCCCTGGAGCACCTTGCTGAGGGAAGCCCACCAACAAAGGCTCACACACACACTGATGGGATGGGGAAGCCGCATATTGTAATCCTAGGAACATGGGAGACCAGAGTGTTAGCAAGGCTCACTGCAAAGGTCATATATGAGCTTGAGCCCAAGCAACCACTTCTAGGATGGCTGCCATCAACTGCAGCAGCTGCTGATAATCCCAAGCTCTGGGGGTCGAGCACCATTGAAAGTTGCTGAGTTGACAGTTGAACTTGTTCCAATGCTCTGCAGTCAGGAAAACCCTTCCAAGATGAGTGTTGAAATGAGCACCCAAAAATTCCAGATCATAGGATGGTGTCCAACAGCTCTTGTTATGATTGACTACCACTTGAGACTCTAGAGAAGCTGAATCACCCACTGAACCGAGCCTAGAGCTTCCGAATGAGATTTGGAATGGATTAGCTAGTCATCCAAGTATGGATGAACCCAAATGCCTTCACTGCAACTACCACCATGATTTTGGAAACTTTCCGTGGTGCGGTCATCAGACCAAAAGAAAGAGCACAAAACTGGAAATGCTCGCCCAATACGGCAAACCTGAAGAAGCATGATGGTCTTACCGGATGGGAATGTGGATGTAACCCTCCACCAAATCCAGGGAGGCCAGATACTGCCCCTTGTGCACAGACTGAATTACAGGCTGCAGGGTTTCCATCCAAAATGGGGGAACGCGTCTTTCTTTGGAACCACAAAATGGAATATCTCCCAGTGCATTCTAGACTGGTCTGGTGGACAAAAAAGAAAAGCTACTGGAAGAAGAAAACCACAACTCAAGTACGTCTTACGATAGTACAGTTGACAGGCACAAATGGGCAGACTGCGTGGAATCTTCTATAGCTTATGGGACCCTTAAGCACCACTCACAAATTGTACACCTGTGGGATACGTACAGTAATCTGTGTTCAATCACAAGTCTGACCATCTGCACTATGGAATCACAATTCTGACCTTATGATTGTATACCTGTGGTATATGGCAGTGCTTCTTTACCCTCTTCTGGAGACACACCTAGCCAGTCAGATTTTCAGTATTACCAAAAGGAATATGTACATTACAAGATAAATATGGATATATTGGAGATCCACTGCATGCAAATCGAAATCAGATTCCCCTTTCTAGAAGAGGGTTGAGGAGGACTAGTATATGGATCCCTGTGCACAGCATTTCACTTTCTACTTATGGGATGTGGGTTCTCTGTGAAATGCTTCTCTCTTTATACCTGTAAGATATGAAATCGTATACACAGCGTGCTGCTGTACACGGTGGGGGTGGGGAGGAGATCTTGGTGCACATTTAGTGGCAGTGTACTGCAGAATACAGGATCCCTGTGCACAACTTGTGGCCACACATTTGTAGAATACACGGTGGAAGAAGGGGGATATTCAAAGCATTTACATGGCTTGCAGACCTACAAACTATGAAAATGCCGTTCAGCAGGACATTCAGCGGCACTAACATGGATAGCATCAGGGCATGCTGCGGGTATTCTGGGGTGACCATTGCCCAGTTAGCAACATGTGTTGAAACTCAGACACAGGAAACACTGGCCTAACTTTCACCAAAGAAGCTAACCGGGCAGAGACTAAATAACGCTGCTGCCCAGATAGCTTCACGACAATCCGTCAACCTGGATATTCAGTGCCAGAGTCCAGATATGGCCCCGACATTGAATATCCAGGTTTAAAGTACAACGCCAGCCACTAGCCACTGTAGAAGTAGCCGCCACTGGTGGAGAATATCAGGCTCATGGTCTTTACAAAGACTATGCAACAGCATGCCTGTAAGACAGAGTACATGTGCAGAACTTGTGAATGCATTTGTCAGACACAAAGACCTTGTGCAAGTTGTGTGACTGTGTGCATGGAGAATATAGGACTACTGTGCAGAGCAAGAAACTTTGTACCTTTAAGATACAGAGGTCCTATGCAGAGATTGTGGTTATATACCTGTGCAATACGATGATGTTGTAGCCTGATCACTCGAGATACAGCCATCTGCATACTGCCGAATACTGCAACCACCTCAAGGATTTTATCGTCAAAGGAGGGTGCTGCGAATGTCTGGAAGGGAGCACATGACAGAAAATGTAAAAGAAAGCAAGAATGATGGAAGAAATAAGAGATAGCATAGTTAATCACCTGTAACAGGTGTTCTCCAGGGACAGCAGGAATCAGTCCTCACATATGGGTGACGTTGGCACTGACGGAGCCTTCGCGGAAGCATTTCACCAGCTTTCAAAGAAAGCCTTTGGGAGATGCCATCACGCATGCGTGGTCCCCTTCCCCCCCCAAGGGTGCTATCTTGATCAGTCGGGTGCCACAGCTAGAGCCCAACCAAGAAGATGGCCAAAAATGAACAGCAACTCCATGGGGAGGAGGGAGGGTTGTGAGGACTGATTCCTGGTGTTCCTGGAGAACACCTGTTACAGATAAGTAACTACGCTTTCTCCAGGAACAAGCAGGAAGTCAGTCCTCACATATGGGACTTCCTAGCTCCAGGCTACCGAGGACCGATAGAAAAACCATGGCCCAGCCGTGAGCAGCCGCAAGCGAATCTGAAGGCAGACTCTGAGGACCCCAGTGTCCAGGGAGAACCATGGCTCCCGTAGTCTGAACAAGAAGGGTTGGAGGGCAGGAGTTGCCTAAACCCTGAGGAGGCTATGGAGTACGGCCTGGCCGAAGACGCTGTCCTGTTGGGACTCCCTCTCCAGGCAGTAGTGGGCTACAAAGGTGTGAAGAGAGGACCAGGTGGTGGCCCTGCAGATGTTGGCCAATGGCCAATGTTCGCGACCGAGGTCACCATTGCCCTGACATTTTGCGCCATGACATGGCGCTCCAGGGGGACTCCGGCACGGCTATGAGCGAAGGTGATACAATCCGCCACCCAGACGGATATGGTCCATTTAGTGGCTGCCTGCTCCATGTGGCTGGAGTCAAAGGAGACGAAACGCTGTGAGGCTTTGCGGTGGCCCTGGGTCCGTTGTAAATAAAAGGACAAGCCTCATTTGTAGTCCAAGGTATGGAGGATGGCCGATGCTGCATCAGCATGAGGTCATGGGAAGAAGATAGGGAGAACCACCTCCTGATTGAGTTGGAAACTTCGGTAGAAACTTGGGGTGAGTGCGGAGCACTACCCTGTTCCTACAGAACCTAGTGTAGGGAGGCTCGGCCACCAATACCTGGAGTTCACTGACCCTGCGAACCGAGGTGAGCGCCACGAGGAAGGTGACCTTGCAGGACAGGTGGCGTAGGGAGCAGGTAGCCAAGGGCTCGAATGGTGGCTTGGTGAGCTGCGCCAGGACTACATTGAGGTCCCATTCTGCCAGCAGCGGCCGCAAGGGAGGTCTGGAGAGCAAGAGGCCCCGCATAAACCTGGTGATGAGGGGCTGCATGGAAAGGGGCTTGCCTTCAATGGGGTGATGATTAGCCGAGAGAGCATGAGATGCACTCTGATGGAGTTGGACTTAAGTCCAGACTGCGATAGGTGGAGGAGGTACTGAAGGACCGAGCTCACTGGGCAAGAGAAAGGGTCGAGGCGGTACTCCGTGTATCACACGGTGAGCTGCAGTCACTTGAAGGCATAAGCCCATCTCGTGGAATCCTTGTGAGAGGCCAAGATGATTTCTTCCACCTCCCTGGGAAGATGCAGTGAGGCTAGGGCGACCCGCTCAGCCACCAGGCTGTAAGGTATGGGGTGGGGAACAGCTGGGTTCGGATGGCGGATCGACCCTCCTCCTGTGTCAGGCATCCTGGAGAGCTCCCAAGGGGAACTGGGGGCTCCAGCAAGAGACGGAACAGCAGAGGGAACCACGGTTGCCTGGGCCACCGCGGGGCTACTAGGACGATAGATGCCTTGTCAAGCTGGATCTTGAAGATGGTCTGAGCAATCAGTGGTGTGGGGGGAAATGCATAAAGGAGGCCTCCTGTCCACAAGAAAGGCATCAGTGGCCATCTGGGAGGGATGAAGTTGAGGGCTGCAGAAATGGGGCAGCTGAGCAATGACTGGGCTGGCGAAGAGGTCCATGCTGAGGGTTCACCATAGCTGGAAGAGTCTGAACACTACCTCAGGGTCCAGACGCCACTCGTGCAGCTAGAGGACCCTGCTCAGCCTGTCTGCCAGAGTGTTGTCCTGGCCCGGGAGATAGACAGCCCTAAGGAGCATCCCTTGGCTGGCCTTGAAGGAGCAGTGGGCCATAGTTTCCTGACAGAGGGGGTAGGAACCCATGCCATTCTGCTTGTTCATGTAGATCATCATGACCCGGTCTTCTGTCTGGACGAGCACCGAATGGTGCCCTAGGCGGTGTGTGAAGACCCTCAGCGCGAGGAAGATGGCTCTGAACTTGCAGAAAGGGAGATTGATCAAGATGCCACCCTTGGGCGGGAAGGGGATCACACATGTGTGGTGGTATCTCCTAAAGGCTTTCTTTGAAAGCTGGGGAGATGCTTCCACGAGGGCTCCGTCGGCACAGACATCACCCACATGTGAGGACTGACTTCCTGTTTGCTCCTGGAGAAAGAAGGATATTCTTAAAATCAAACATCACATATAAAACTCTGGGCAAGGGCAAGCCAAACAAGAAGATTGTAATAATTGCAAATGGGTAAGAAAAACCCATATTCCCAATGTAGTGAATACTCACATCGTCTTCCTTGGTGCCTCCCCAGAAGTTGGTGCCACCTGCATAACTAGGAATGTTCAGAACGGCAATTCCCTGTAGACTTGGCAAAGGGATTGGACGCCCATCGCACTGGAGAAACAGAGAGCAAGGAAAGAGAAGAGGTAGTCAACAGGAAGAGAAAGAGAAACACAGTAAAAGAATATAAAGAAAAAAGCATAAGCCAATTGGAAAAAAAGAATAAAAAGGTTAAAGAAACAAAGGAGGGAAAAGAAAAGCACATGCCACAACTTTAAGGTGACTGACCCAAGAGATACTCACAAGTAATTATTATATTAGTCTTTTGAAATGCTGGTTTACCGGTGTGAAATTTAGAAAACACTGAAACAGAATGGAGTTCGGGCAGAGTGAATGGAAGCAGAGAAGGTTATAGCAGAGAAGTGTTTGGGCAGGGTGACTGGAAGTGGAAGTATTGACAGAGCAGAGTTTGAGTTGCATAGCAGGACTGTTAGCAAACATTTAGATTGAGGACATAGTATTAAGGCAGAACCTAGATTCTGGATTTGGAGATGATAATGAGTGTGTGCTTGGACTGAAGAGCACAGATTGTATAGACGATAAAGAGGCCATGATTGAGGAACTGAAAGCAATGACGATATAGCTTAGGTTGTTGATCATATCATTGATAATAAAGAAGCTTAGGATGAGAGCTAAATGACACTGGTGGTGAAGCTTGAGCTGAGGTACTGAACACAGCGATGATAGAGGCAGCTTCGGTTGAAAGGTCCTAATGATAGCGCAGGATTAGGCTGAGGGACCATCTGTACTGTTGGTAGGGAAAGAGTTGCCTTCTTACCTCTAAAAGCACTTTCTGTTCCAGATTCTTGTAGGTGCGGTGTAACAGTTCCTTTGTGCCCAGCACTCCGTACCACATCATGTTCTTTGTACGACTCCTGAAAGAAGAGTACAGTGGAGAAACTAACATGGTAATAGAAGCAACTCTGAGCTCTGGACAGATTGTGAATTGTGAAACCAGCAATCAGTCATTGTGAACAAATCCCACAAGTTGGCAAGGGTCTAGAAGCAAGATGCAGGTTAACTTTAACCCCCTATGTTCTCCTAAAAAACTCCTAATCTGTTTTTTTAAAGCTTCATGGCCCCAGCACCCATACCACAAATAGCCCTACCTGCATTTTTCAGGGTGTTCATCTCGCTTGTTGTTAAAGTCCAAAGAAATCTTGGCATCCAAACCAATTCCAAAGTAATTGTTCATGACACACTTTTCAGTGTAGCAGTCACTATAAAATATAAATAAAAAAAAAATCAATGAATTTGGATTTCTCACAGAAGGACTTTCACTGTACAGATAAGAACCCAGACTGATCACTGACAGCATATGACCTCAGCAAGGTCTGCACCCTCTCCTCTTTCTGCAGTCAGTTTATCTATACAACCTCTTCCTCAGTACACATGCCACACAAAGTCATTTTCAGTGTATGACCCTTGTTCCCAAGAGCAATGGTTTCTTCAGCGGCCTTTCACAGTGTGAATTTTCCTCTCTTTGAGATCTCGACAGTCATTTCATCTTTCTCTCTCTGGATCCAACATATGCCTTTCCTCTCTGGGTCAGCCAAGTTTGCACAGTCACTCTCTATCTGTAACCCTGTCACTTGGGAAATCTCTTCTCTCTTTTTCAAGGGCTCACAATAACATTCTCATTTTTTGGATCCTCATCTCTCACACAGCCTCACTCTCTTTTGCCTTTTGTAGGCCCTTTATTTTGGTGCCCTGCCTCTCTTACTGTATGGTGTCTTCCTCTTTTTTGGATACCCTACCTCACATATAAAAAACATTTCCCTCTCCAAGACATGGATGGAAAAGTTATTTACCGGTATGTAACAGCTGTTCTCTTGAAGCAGGATAATCACACAAGTGGATGATGATATCTGACAGTACCAACATGGACAACCTTGCAGAATTCTGAAAAACTTTTCCGGTTAAGCATGGAATTTCCCATACACACACCACCTTAAGGAGCCCCCTCAGCTCTATAATGAATCTTATTTTAATAAATCCTTAAGACAAAAGTGGAACTGTGTGGACTGTGTGAACTGTGTGGAACTGTGCTGTCCTCATACAACAGCTGTTATAGGTAAGCAATTTTTATTTCTTTTTTGTCGAGGACTAGAAGTATATATCATCCACACAAATGGGAATTCCGAGCTATGGGTTGCTTTTCAACAACAAATGGGGGAAAACAGTCAACAGAGACAGAAATATTTCTGTACCCATTATGTTTTTACTTTCTCTTTAAACTTTATTTTTGGAAGTTGCCTAGTGGTTAGATCAACAGTGTAGTACCCAAGAGATCAGGGCTTGATTTCCACTGGCACTCCTTGTGACCTAGGGCAAGTCACTTTACCCTCCATTGCCTCAGAAGAAAAGGTCTGGCAATTTACTTCTGGTCATATCTTGCCAAGAAAACCCAGGGGCTGTGGAGTCACCAGAAGTCAGCATTGACTTTATGGCATTAAAAAAACCCCAAACAAAAATATAATAATTTTTGGAAAGACAACTCAAAATAAAAATAATGGGCTTTAGTGGGGGGCGGGAAGAAGACAGTGTAGTTACTCACCTGTAACAGGTGTTCTCCAGGAGCAGCAGGAATCAGTCCTCACTTATGGGTGACGTCGGCGCCGACGGAGCCCTCGCGGAGCAATTTTCCCCAGCTTTCAAAGAAAGCCTTTGGGAATTGCAGCACGCATGCGCGGTCCTCTTCCCGCCCAAGGGTGCCATCTTAGCCAGTCAGATGACATAGCTAAAAAAGACAGCATAAAAATGTGCAAAAAAAGAACTTAAGCAGATGATTGCAACTCCAAGGGGAGGAGGGAGGGTAGTGAGGACTGATTCCTGCTGCTCCTGGAGAACACCTGTTACAGGTGAGTAACTACGCTTTCTCCAGGACCAAGCAGGAAGTCAGTCCTCACTTATGGGACTCCCAAGCTCAAGGCTACCGGAGACCCTAAGCACAAAAATGAGCTCCCTCTAGCTCAGCAGCACAGAAGGAAAGAATCTTCGCTGAAGTATTACCCACCGGTAGCCCACATCCGGGATGGAGGGTAGGAGTTGCTCAGACCTCGAAGAGATTACGGAGGACTGCCTGTCCGAAAGCACTGTCCCTGCGGGACTCCCTCTCGAGACAGTAATGGACCGCAAAAGTCTGGCTCGAAGACCAGGTAGCGGCCCGGCAGATGTCTGCCAGCGGAACAGAGCGGAGGTAAGCCACTGACGTAGCCTTTGCCCGAACGCAATGAGCCGTGACTCGACTTTCCAAGGAGAGTCCGGCCGCCCCATAAGCCCAAGAGATACAGTCCGCAACCCAGATGGACAGAGTACGCTTGGAGACCGGGAGCCCCAATTTATTGGGGTCAAAAGACACAAAAAGCTGAGCAGCTTTACGGTGCTCCCGCGTACGGTCAAGGTAGAAGTTCAATGCCCTTCTACAGTCCAGGGTATGGAGGACCGTTTCAGCTCGGCTGGAGTGTGGTCTGGGAAAGAAGGTCGGAAGTACCACCTCCTGATTGATATGAAAAGGGGAGACCACTTTTGGAAGAAATTTTGGGTGAGTCCGTAGGACTACCCTATTTTTGTAGAACCGAGTGTAAGGGGGATCAGACACGAGGGCCTGCAACTCACTTACGCGTCTAGCGGAAGTGAGGGCTATCAAGAACAGTGTTTTCCAAGACAGAAAACGGAGAGAACAGGTAGCCATAGGTTCAAAAGGCGGACAGGTGATCCGCTGCAAAACCACATTCAGGTCCCAGTCAGGCGCTGGTGGGCGCAGAGGTGGTTTAAGTAGAAGGAGACCTCGGAGAAACCTCGCTACGAGAGGGTCGCTAGAGAGAGGTCTGCCGTCCACCGGCACATGATGTGCCGAAAGAGCACTGAGGTGAACTTTGACGGAGTTGGACTTAAGTCCCAGATTAGAGAGGTGTAGCAAGTACTGCAAGATCACCGACACCGGGCAGGAGAAGGGATCCTGAGACTGTTGGGTACACCAAACGGAAAAGCGACGCCATTTAAGGGCGTAGCATTTGCGGGTAGAAGGCCGTCGCGAAGCCAAGACGACCTCCTCCACCTCTGCCGGCAGGAGAAGGGGAGCAAGGACTACCCTCTCAGCAGCCAGGCCATTAGGTTGAGAGACCTGAGGTTGGGGTGTAGCAGAGACCCCTGATCCTGAGTGAGGAGATCCGGTTGAAACCCCAGAGGGAATGGATCCTCCACCGCTAATTGCAGCAGGAGCGGAAACCACGGCTGTCTGGGCCAGCGAGGGGCCACCAGGATCATGAAGGCTTTGTCTCGGAGAACCTTGAAAAGAGTCCGAGAGACTAGCGGGATGGGAGGGAAAGCGTACAGAAGGCTTCCCGACCATGAGAGTAGAAAAGCGTCCGCCGCAACCCGAAGAGGGTGGGGCTGACGAGAGCAGAAGCGAGGAAGTTGCCGGTTGTGAGGACTGGCAAAGAGATCCACCGTGGGGAGGCCCCACTTTAGAAAGAGCTTCTGAACTACCAAGGGATCCAGACGCCACTCGTGCGGCTGGAGGATCCTGCTGAGTTTGTCCGCCAGGTAATTCTCTTGGCCTGGGAGATAAACTGCCTTGAGGAGAATGCCGTGACTGACGGCCCAAGAGCAGAGCTTCTGTGCCTCCCGGCAGAGGAGGAAGGAGCCCGTGCCCCCTTGCTTGTTCACGTAGAACATGGCAACTTGATTGTCCGTCTGGACAAGGACGGACTGGTGAGAAGTCAGGTGGGAGAAAACCTTGAGAGCCAGGCGGATCGCCCTGAGCTCCAGGAAGTTGATCTGCTGAGCAGACTCCCACGTGGTCCAGAGGCCCTGAGTACGTGCCCCTTGGCAATGCGCACCCCAGCCCAGGAGGGATGCATCTGTTGTCAGCACCCGGGCCGGCTGAGGTGACTGGAAAGGCATTCCGAATATCAGGTTCGGCTGCTGGAGCCACCACCGGAGAGACGAGATCAGCGGCTCGGAGACGCGCACTAGGTCTGCTAGGCCGCCTGTGGCTTGTCGCCACTGCTGGCGGAGACACCATTGAGCAGGCCGCATATTCAGGCGGGCATTGGGGGTCACATGGACGGTGGAAGCCATATGGCCGAGTAGTCTCAGGAAGCGCCTGGCGGAGACCAGGGGCTGGCTGCGAAAACGGTCGGCTAGGTCCATGAGCCGTTGAGCTCTGTCGAGCGGTAGGTACGCTCGTGCCTGAGGAGTGTGCAGCCTTGCGCCGATGAACTCGAGATCCTGTGAGGGGAGCAAAGTGGACTTTGCGAAGTTTATAACAAAGCCCAAGTACTGCAGAAGAGTCACCGTGCGGCGCGTGGCGTTGGTGACCTCCAGAGCGGACGCTGCTCTGATGAGCCAGTCGTCGAGGTACGGAAAGACATAGAGGCCGTGAAGCCGGAGATGGGCCGCCACCACCGCGAGACATTTTGTGAAGACTCGCGGTGCGGAGGACAGGCCAAAGGGCAGTACCCTGTACTGGTAATGATTTCCTGCCACCACAAACCTTAGGTATTGTCGGTGGCTTGGGTGGATGAGGATGTGCGTGTAGGCATCCTTTAGATCCAAGGAGCATAGCCAATCACCCTGCTGGAGGTAGGGCAGAAGGATTCCAAGGGTAAGCATCTTGAACTTCTCTCGCACGAGGAACTTGTTGAGGTTGCACAGGTCCAGGATGGGTCTGAGGCCGCCTGTTCTCTTTGGTATCAGAAAATACCTGGAGTAAAAGCCTTGACCTTTCAGGTGGTGGGGCACCGGTTCCACCGCCTGTTCCCGTAGAAGACCTGCTAACTCCTGAAGGAGTAATTCCCTGTGCAGAGGGGGTCGTGGAGGTTCTCCCGGAAAAAAGGAGGGAGGGACCTGGTGGAAGTGGAGAAGATAGCCTTCTCGCACGACTTGAAGCACCCAGGCATCTGAGGTGATGCTGGACCACCTGTGGGCGAAGTGACCCAGCCGGCCTCCGGTGCTGGGAGGAACCAGCGGGGGGGGAGAGGCTATGCTTAGTGAGTCAAAAACCCCCACCCTGCTGAGCAGGGGCTGGTGGTGCAGGCTTGGGGGCTTGCTGCCTACGGGACCCGTTACCCCGTCCCTTGGCCTGCTGGCCCTGTTGGGGAGCTGCAGGGGCCTGATAATGGGGGTATTGTTTGTAGGCAGCCGCCTTCCTCGGGTAAAAGGACTTTTTTCCCGAGCCCTTCCTTTTCTGGGAAGGGGCGGAGGTCTTCCTAGAAAGCCTGGTCCTGGTGAGAGTCTCAGTCTCAATTTGTGCAGCCTTTTCAGCCATGGGCTTGCCAAAGAGGTTCTCGCCTCGGCAGGGGACATCAACCAACTTGTCCTGCACCCAGGGCTCAAGGTCTGACGACTGAAGCCAAGCCTGTCGGCGGGCACCGATGCCGGCTGCGGCCACTCGAGCCGATGCTTCAAAGCCATCATAGGCTGCTCGGGACATGAACTTTGAGCATTCCCGAATGCCAGTGGACAAGGCCAGGAACCTCCGCAAGGGTTCCTCGGACAAACCAGCGGAGAATCCGGCTAGCTCTTTAGCCAGGTCTCGGAGATACATGCCCATGTATAGCTGGTAGGTCTGGACACGACACGCAAGCATAGAGCCCTGGAAACACTTCTTACCAAGGCCATCCAGGTTACGGGCCTCCCTGCCAGGAGGCACCGAGGAGTGCATCTTCTGGCTCTTAAGACGATGCATGGCCGATTCCACTACCATGGAATGGTGTGGTAGCTGTGCCTTTTGAAAGCCAGGGCTCTTGCGGACTCGATAGATAGAATCGACCCGCCTGCTCAGGACCGGCGAGGAGGCCGGACTCTCCCACATGCGGAAGAGTAGTCGTTCCAGCATAGGAGGAACCGGTACAGTAAAGTGTTCCCTTGCGGGAGAGTCATACTGGAGGGCGTCGAGCTCTTCGGCTCGAGGCTCCTCCTCGGGGTCCGCAGGGAAGGCCAAAGCCTTGGCCATATCCCTGACGAAGTCCGAGAACCGGGCATCCTCCGGGGGGGACTGCTTCCGAGGCTCGGACTCCGGTGAGTCCGAGGGGACACACCGAGTCCGGAAAGAATCAGCCGACTCTTCCTCTTCAGACTCCCAGACCGACTCCGACGAGGACTCGGTGGGGTCGGCCCGGGCAGGGCGCGGCGCCTGCCGCCCCGACGCCGAGGGAGTCGGCGTCGGCGACCTCGGTCCCGAACGGGAGGCCGAGGGTGACCTCGACCGAGGATCGGCTCGGTCTCCGGGGTCGACTTGGACGTCGACGTCCCGGCGGTCGGGGCAGCGACGCCAGCGAAGCCAGCGAGCAGTGCCCGCTGCTGGTCCATGAAGGCAGACAGTCTGCTCTCCAAGGCCGTCAACCTGAGTCCGAGCTCAGGTGACCCAGCAGCCCCCGACTCGGGCCCCGACGGCGTCGGGCCCGACGTCGGCTGTCGCGGAGGTGAGTCCAGGAGGACCACAGGACTTACCCGAACCGGCAGCTCCGACTCCAGGCGAGGTCGCTTCGTGAGGTGCTCCTTCTCCAAGGACCCGGGCGGCTATCGGGGCTATGCGACCTGGCCCTCGCGGAGCCAGGAGCGTCCACCGACGCCGCCCTCGCGGGTTTCACCTGACGTCGATGGTCCCCGGAGGGAGAACCCCTGTCGGAGGAACTCCGGCGATGGTCCGAGCTGGAACCCTTGGACGCGGAGGCCTCCGACGAAGTCCGGGTACGGCTGGGGTCAGCGAAGATCCTATCCCGCTGATGCCGCCGACTTCTCAACGCTTTGGAGGACATTTTGCCGCAGGGCCCACAGATCATTTCTTCATGATCCGGGCCCAGGCAGCGGAGGCAAAAGTCGTGTGTGTCAGTTAGTGACATATTTCGGTCACACTGACCACACCGCTTAAAACCACTGGCAGCCATCGGGGGAAAAAGGGCCCCGGCGAGGTCAAAGGACCGGGCTGCCAGGGAAAAATCGAAAACGAAAGCTGACTAAGTCAGAAAAACCGAAAAAAGGAAGAGGACTCGTGACCGGCGTCGCGAGTCCGGGCGGGAAAAAGACTGGCGTCGAATTGGAAAAAGAAATAAAATTATGAAGAAATATCAACTTTTTCGCGGGGACACGACGGGGACGTCTGTAGGGCTCCGCGGAAAAAAGAAGACTGGCTAAGATGGCACCCTTGGGCGGGAAGAGGACCGCGCATGCGCGCTGCAATTCCCAAAGGCTTTCTTTGAAAGCTGGGGAAAATTGCTCCGCGAGGGCTCCGTCGGCGCCGACGTCACCCATAAGTGAGGACTGACTTCCTGCTTGGTCCTGGAGAAACAGCAGCTCGCAAAACTCTTGAGCTGAAGGCCATGTCCGTCCCCGCATGGACATCCAAGCACTAACGCTTGACAAAAGTGGAAAGAGATGCTCACGTTGCTGCCCAACAAACATTTGCAGGGGCCACCGAGCTCCGCTCCACCCACTCTTGCACTTGGGTAGATTGGGCATGCAGACCCTCCAGAACCTGCCGGTTCAACAGATATGCAGAGGCAATAGACCCCTTAATCCAGCGCGCCAAGTTAGACTTGGCCACTGCTTCACCCTTGCACAGGCCAGGAAACACCACAAAAAGATGGTCTGACTTACAAAAGGAACCAACTGCTGAGCACTATACCATCGCTCAAAGAAGCACCAGATCTACACATAAACTAACATGGTAAACCTCCTCTGGGCTCCGAGCAAAATGAAGACCACAGCTGGAGTAGCCCATATGCGCCAGCCGTCTCCTTTCAAGAACCAAGCCGTAAATGAGAAGGGAACCGGGTACTCCCGGACAATTTGTCTCTGCCACAATAGGCCCTGAGACGGAGGTGCCTGCAGGAGCCACATCAGGTCTCCAAACCACACTCTCCTCAGCAACTCCAGCACCACCAGAACAATCCTGCCTGGGTAGCGTTCTATATGCCAAATTACACGCCCCACCAGGGGCCACTGAGGAAACACATACAGCAGGTGCGTCCCTAGCCAAGGCTGGGTCAGGGCGTTGATGCCCTCAGACCCTGTCTCCATATGGCAACTGAAGAAGCAGCAAACTTTGGCACCTGTTCGCCATCAGATCCATTTTGGGGTGAACCCAACAGCATAGAATCAAATGAAATATCTCCTGACTCAACTCCCACTCTCCAGGATTCAAAGACTGCCGGCTGAGATATTCCGCTTCCACGCTATCCACCCCGGCAATGTGCTGAGCCGACAAGGCTAGGAGGTTCTCCACCCAGGCAAACAGAAGAGTCATCTCCAAAGCCACCCTGGCACTCCTCATGCCGCCTTGCCAACTGACATATGCCACCATCATGGCGTTGTCTGAAAACACTCGAACCACCCAGCCCTCGACCAGGGGCCAGAAATACAGAAGAGCCAACCTGCTGGCAGTTGCCTCGAGGCGGATAAAGGACCACACTGCTTCCCTGCAGTTTCAAGGGCCCTGGGCTATACGGTCTTGGCAATGGGCTCACCAGCCTGAGAGACTGGCATCCATCGTCAAGAGGATCCAGGAGAAATAGCCCTGCGGCACACCCTTCTCCTCAGATGACAGAGCTGCTGCCAGCACCACAGGCTGGACTGCACCATCAATAGGAGAGGCAGCCCGTGCTTCCTGAGAACTCAGGGACCACCGAGCCAGGAAGGACTGTTGGAGCAGCTGCAAGTGAGCACGCATCCACAGCACTAACTCTAAGGTCACTGCCATCAATCTGAGGAGCTGAAGATAATCCCTGACTGGCAGCCCGCTGCACATGAAAAAGTGCCAGGCAATCAAACAGTCTTTCGACTTTCTCTCTGGCAGGAAAACTCTGCCCATTCAAGAGTCGAAACGCATTCCCAGAAACTCCAGGGATTGGGACGGCAACAGTTGGCTCTTTCCTGACTGATCACTCAGCTGAGGCTTTCCAAAAAGGACACCACTCAGGATGCCACTTGCTTCTGAAGGAGAATGAGCCCAGATGAGCCAGTCATCCAGATATAGATGAACACAGATTCCTCTGCGCTGCAGCGCTGCTGCTGCCGCTACCACCACCACCACCATTAGAAAACTTCCTTGGGGTGGTGTATAGCCCGAAAGGGACGGCAGCGAACTGATAGCAAGAGCCAAGCATGGCAAAATGCAGATACCTTTGCTGATCTGGTTGGATCAGGATATGAAAATACGCCTCAGCCAGATCAAGAGAAGCCAAGAACTCCACTTGGTGCACTGCTTGAATCACGGAGCACAAGGTTTCCAACCAGAAGCGCATGGCATGCAAGTGCTTGTTGACTCCCTTGAGGTCTAAAATGGGCTGGAAGGAACCATCCTTTTTGGACACCATGAAATAGATGGAGTATCTGCCCTTGTTCTACTTGCCTGCGGGGATGGGCACCACCGCCTTTAGGCGCAAAACTTGTCTAAGGTGTTTCGCACAGTGACAGTTTTGATTGCAGACCCACGACGGGAGATGACGAAGGCATCCGGAATTGGATCTTTGCATTCCAGGACATAGTCGAACTGAATGGTGTTTAGCACCCAGTGATCCTTGGTAACCCAGGCACATTCCTGGAGGAAAAGGCGAATCCTGTCTCCAACTGGAGGAACCAGGGAATGGGCCCCCAAACCTTCATTGCACAGCCCAGGAGGGTCCTCCTCTGGAGGAGACAGAGTCCCTGGGCCCACACACTTCATGAAAGAACTGAGAACGAGCCCAAAGCCCGGAAGCAGAGGGGAAGAAAGGGTTTCCAGGTCAGTAACAACAAAGGTCCAGAGACCCTCGGGGATCCGGCCAGTGTGCCCTCAGTAGACGGGCGGAGGTTGATGAGAAAAGAGCACCAGCCCACTTCACAGGCCCCCTGGACCTGTCTTCCAGAAGGTGGTAAGATTTTGTCTCATCCAGGTCCTTCACCAGTTTCTCCAAATCAGCTCCAAAAAGAAACTTCCCTTTAAGGCCAGTTGGGCCAACCGGACTTTGGAAGATGAGTCCGCTGCCCAGTGCCGGAGTCAAATCCAACGCCATGACACTATCATCAGGGCACCATCCCTGACTGCCAAACATACCAGGACATACATGGCAACAGAAAGGAAGGCCATAGCAGACTCCAAAAGAGGGGTAGAATCATCAGGCGGGAGAGACTGAATCCAGTGGAGCAGGGCTCGAGACGTCAGGTTGGCACAGACCACCAGCTGTAGAATGGCAGCCGCCATGGTGAATTGGCTTCAATGAAACCACCTTACAGTCCAGAAAATCCTTTAAAGGCCAATCTGCCTTCCATAGGAGTGGTGGTTTGTCTGGTAACCGCTGTGACCTGCGCATCCACCTTGGGAACACCAAATCACTCAACCTACTCCTTCTCTGGGAGGGGCATATATCTTCTTACACACCCTTAGCTGGCGAGTCAGGAGAGTCCCACTTCGACTAGATCATATCCTTGATCACATCTGGGAACGGGAAGACAGTAGTGGATTTCCGTACTCTTGAAGGAACGGGCGTATTTTTGGCTCCTGCTCCATGCCGGAAGCATCCGTAAAGTTCAAGGTGGATGAGAACTTGGCAGTCAATGCTGCCTGATCCTCCTTCTGGAACAGGTGGATCACTCCAGCCTCTGCACAATCCTCTGAAGGTGAGAGTACTTCTTCATCCACGTCAGAGCCCACTACCGAGCCATTTGAATCCAAGTCATAGTCAAAATCTCGGACCGCTCCCAGCTGTTCCCCATCTCCATGGGACACCCCATGCTGGGGACGCTTAGCCAAAGGCAACAGAACAGGGCTTTCACTCTCTGCCTGCCCTGCATGAGATTGTGTCTGGGAGCACCCAGAGGCCATAGGATCCTAATTTCCACACCAGAAGGACCAGGCCTGCTGTAAAAAAGAAAGGAATTCCAGGGAGGACAATCCAGAGTCTGGAAGCTCTCCTCTCAGAAATGACCCCCCCCAACACCAGGGGGCACAGCCGTCATAGACCCTCTAGAGGACGAGGAGCAGCTCACAGCGCAGTCGCCAGACCCTTCGGCCAGCTGGATATCTTTACCCATATTGCAATCCATCACCTCCTGCCCTAAGGCAGGCAAGGTCAGATTAATTGCATTCCCCGGCTGAGAGAGGGGAAGTAGGCCCTCCAGAGATGATTCAGAAGATGTCATGCAAGAAGAGCAGAGTCTAGAATCTGGAGATAAGGCCAAATAACCTTTCCTGGAAGAAGACAGAGAGTTAAGGCAAGCATCACAACAGCACGTGCAAAGGACGCGGCGGCCTGAAGGCATGTGTTAGCTGCGATTTTACTGCAACATGTGTTACAGATGCTAGGGTAGGAACACACGCTGGAGCCGCTTGGGCAGAACATGTGACAGACCGAGCGACCATCAGGTGCCCAACAGGAAACAATGCTATTAACACGTGCAGAAAACAATGGGAAACCCCCACACTGCGCCAATGGTTGTCAGCAGTCTACCCAAATTGTGTCCCACACAGATGGAATCTGGAGCCCCTAACAAGGACAATGACGAGGTCAAGCCTTGGTACTCATCCCCCGAGAGCCCCAGGCAGAGGATCCATGCCCTAATACTGTTTCACTAGCTTTTGCAACACTGTGTTTAAAGTGGCTGGCAGGCAGATCCCTCTGACAGCCTTCTGCAATCTTCAAGAGAGAGCATGGGGGAACAGAGCAGGAGGAGGGAGGGAGGGGATGTTAAGGTTATGTGAGGCTGCTGCACTCTTCCAGATCCTTTCAAATCCTGGCTGCTCAACAGGCTCTTATCATGATAAGCATGTGGGACTGAAACAATTTTCCCTTCTATGGCTACCGAAAAGACCGCAGTATAGTGGAGCCTCCCACATCACACTCGTGAGTCACCCTCAAGCTGGTCGTTCACGAGCGTTTAAATCAATCTTTCCTCTTAATCAGATTTTCTTCAGAGAGGAGAAAATCCATCCACCATCTGCTGGAGACAAAGAAATACTGAAGAGACCTCTGGTGGCTGAGGCGAATAGAGGCATAGGAGTGATGTCATTAAAACCTGGACTTTTAATTTGTTCTTTGTCTCCACCAATATGCTGGTAGGGGAACACAACCCATTTGTTTGGACTGGTCTAGCAGGACGATGTGGAATGCAGATTTCTTCCCAGCAGTAGCAGTCCCGCTTGGTAGTCCTTCAGAGTCAGAGGAGAGTCAGAGGTAAGTCAGAAGACTATTGTGGACTGACACAAAATACATCTATGGGGGCTCCATAGAAAATGGAAGACTGAGGAGATAAGGCATGGTGGCAGGCAGGAATATGAGGGGCTACGTTGGTGATGTCACCCATTTGTGAGTACTTATCTTGCTTGTCCACACAGAACACCCTGATTTGTTACTTTATAAACTTTTTCCTGAAGCATAAGGAAGAGTACACACAGCAGCTCCCAGGTGTTTGCATGCAGGTACCCTGGCCATCATCAGTAAGGAAAGCACTTTTTTATTTGGTGTCAGAGAGGAACAAAGGTCCCCACCCCCTTATGCTCCTTTAATTTAAAATAGCACTAGCTTACACAGCCTTATGTATCTGCAGTCCCCACTGTGCCCCATGCATGGGTACTCACAGATTCTCAGGCTCTGAGATGAAGGGATCCGCGCTGATCAATAATCGACTGATGACAGAACTGCCAGGAAGGGATCCTGACATTCCAGCGTGGATATCTATAGGGTACAAACAAGAACAGGAGTTAACTGGTAGTAGTTTAGCATAGTTACTCACCTGTAACAGTGATCTCTGGGAACAGCAAGAATTAGTCTTCACATATGGGTGACATCGGCACAGATGGAGCTTGCGCGGGAACGCTCCCCAGCATCTAAGCAGAAAGTTTTTGCGATCCCTCCACTGCGTCTGTGTGCCTTCTCAAGTCCTCTCCTCGGTTGAGTTTATAGCTGAGAAAGAAGAGAGAAAAGAACTCCATGCAACTCCTGGGGGGGAGGAGGGGGGTTGTGAAGACTAACTCCTGCTGTTCCCAGAGATCACCTGTTACAGGTGAGTAACTATGCCATCTCCAGGAACAAACAGGAATACAGTCTTCACATATGGGACTCCCTAGCTGTCAGGAGCCATGTTGTTCTAGGGATCAGAAGGGTGCCCTAGGGATAGGGAAAAACACCTGAAACTGGCTGTATGGATATTACAGATTCTGAATCCCCACATGGCTAACGTATCGAAGAAGTCTGGTAGGAGTTACATCTAAGTACCGAATAGATGCTGAAAGCTGTATCCCGGCAGGAGTCCTTGTCTAGGCAGTAGTGGGCAGCAAAAGTGTGAATGGAAGACCAAGTTGCTGCCCTGCAGTTCTCTTCAATGGCTCCGTGTGCAGGTTGGCCACAGAGGTTGCCATGGCTCAGACATTATGAGCAGTGACATGGCCCTCCAAAGAGAAACCTGCTTGGTCATATGGAAGGTGATGCAGTCAGTGATTCATCTGGAGAGTGTCTGCTTGGACACAGGGAGACCCAAGTGGCTGGGGTCAAAGAGACTAACAACTGTGATGATTTGTGATGTCCTTTGTCCTCTGAAGGTAAAAAGCTAAGGCACGCTTGCAGTCTAGTGTGTGCAGGATCACTTCTGTATGAAAGGTGTGCAGTCTAGGAAAGAAGACCAGTAGCATGATAGACTGGTTTAAGTAGAAGAGAGATACCACTTTTGGGAGGAAGTATGGATGCGTCCGGAGGATGACCTTGTCATGATGGAACCTTGTGTAGGAAGGGTCCACCACCAGAGCTCGCCAATGCATCTAGCAGAAGTGAGGACAATGAGGAATATGACTTTCCAAGACAGAATTCGCAGTGGAGTAGTGGCTAAGGGTTCAAAGGGCGGCTTTAGAAGCTGAGCCAGCATCACTTTGAGATCCCAAGCCACCGGCAGCAGTTTGATCAGTGGTTTAGAGAACAAAAGACCCCTCATAAAGTGTGTTACGAGCAGATGTGAGGAGATTGGCCATCCTTCCATTGGCTTGTGGGAGGCTGCAATGGAGCTAAGATGTACTCTGACCGAGTTCGTTTTGAGATCCATGGTAGACAAATGAAGCAGATATTGGAGGAGGAATGCCACCGGTGCAGTGAAGGAACTGAGGTTCTTTTTCTGTGCAGCAGAGAGCAAACCTGCATCATTTGAAAGAGTATGCAATTCTGGTAGACTATTTTCTTGAAGCTAGGATGTCCTTGACCTGCTGTGGAAGACTAAAGTCTTGTAGGTCTAAGCCCTGAATAGTCAGGTCATCAGGCTTAGGGACTGGAGATTGGGATGTAGGATTGAGCTGTTGTCCTGTGAAAGGAGATTGGAGGCACATCCCAATCTGAGAGGTCACATCTGAGCTAGATGGAGCAGAAGAGGAAACCAGGGTTGCTGGGGCCAGAATGGGGCTAGGAAGATCATGTTCCCCTTGTCGGCCTGTAGTTTGAAATGTGTTTTGGGGATCAAGGGCTTTGGAGGGAAGGCATATAGAAGCCTGTGGCACTAGTTGAGCAAGAAGGCATCTGATGCTTGACTGCAAGTGGATGGTACTCTGGAGCAGAACCATGGAAGTTGCGTGTTCTGCAGAGTGGTAAAGAGATATATAGATGGGGTCCTCCACGTCCGAAAGATCCAAGCTGCCGTGCCTGGGTTTATTTATTTATTTAGCAGGTTTTATATACCGCTTTATCATTTCAATCAAAGCGGTTTATATTGAAACTTCAACTTGGTAATGTACATTAAACAGAGACATTGATAATTTGGATTGTTTTTTTTTTTTTTTTTTTTTTTTTTTTAGAGTCCACTTGTTCGGACTCAATCTGTCTGCCAGGACATTGAGCTCTCCTGGGAGATACACTGCTCTGAGGTGGATTCGTTGAGTAATGGTGAATGACTAGAGATGTAGAGTCTCGTGCTTGTTCCCATAGATCATGGCTACTTGGTTGTCTGTCCTGACTAGGACTTGCTTCCCCGAAAGTTGGTCTTGAAAGACTCGGAGGGCATTCATCAGTGCTTGAAGCTCTAGCAGATTGGTTTGCAAGGCTGATTCTTGAGCCGTCCAGAGACCCTGAGTAGAGAGCTCATCCAGGTGGGCTCCCCAACCTAGCTTTGAAGCATCCGGTGATTAGGGTGCACTGGGATGGGGGCCTCTGAAAAGATGACTCTATGCACAGGTTTTCTGGGGAACACATGCACTGGAACAAGCTGATCAGAGTAGGTATGACCTGTATCTGGTCTCGTAAGCTTCCTGTGGCTGGCGTCCACTGGGTGGAGAGAGTCCACTCTGCCTTACGCATGTGTAGCTGAGCATAGAGCACTACATGGACTGTGGAGGCCTTGTATCCTAAGAGGCGCAGGAAATCTCGAGCCGCTGCTTGGTTACTCTGCTGCATCTGGGTGGCTAGTTCGATCAGGCGGGTCACTCGATCCTGAGGCAGAAAAGCTGTTGCCTCCCGAGTGTTTAAAAGAGCACTGATAAACTTCAACCTCTGTCAGGAGTAGGTGCGACTTCTGAAAGTTTATGACGAGGTCGAGATGCTGCAGTACTGCTATGGTGCGTTTGAATGCACAAGTGGGGCTTGCTGAGGAAAGTCTGCCTTAATCAGCCAATTGTCTAAGTAGGGGAAGACAAATATCCCTAGTATGCAAACTCTCATGAAGACTCATGGGGCAGAGGCAAGCCCGAAGGGACGGACTCTGTACTGATAATACATTCCTTGAAAGGTGATGCGAAGGTACTGCCTGTATCGAGCGCCTTCACATACTCCAACGAATGCAAAACATCACCGCTAGAGTAACCTGCAAAGCCAAACTAACTGACCACATCACACCCCTACTATATGGTCTACATTGGCTCCCAACAGAAAGTTGGATAAGGTATAAGCTCCTCGTAAAAACCTTCAAACTCATCAACAAGATTGCCCCATCCTTCCTCTCAACCCTCATCCTTGACCCTGAAAGCACCAGATCCCGTAGGAAAAAAGCTCTTCACTCCTTAACTATCCCACCCTCCATCCGCAAAACAAAACATGCCACCACTTCCAGAGCGTTCACATACTCTGTCCCCAGCATCTGGAACTCCCTCCCACTACACATCCGTGCAATCAAAAACCTCAAAGAATTTAGAAAGCAACTCAAAACCCACCTTTTCACCATGCACTATGGAGCAAATGCTCTGCACCCAAACACACAGACACATCACCAAGACAGCCCATCGACTAACACAACCAGGACAAGAGCTGTCTAAGGAAAAAATCTGTCCACACAGACGTAAGACTTCCTGTATATAGTTAAACCCTACCTAATACATTCCTAAATTCCCAAATCACTATTCCTACCCTCAAACCAAGTTTTATGTAAAAAGTTTTATTTCTGTTCTATGTAAAAAGTTTACTTTTGTTCCATGTAACATGTTTTTGGTTTCTTGTAAACCACCCCTGATTTCTGGAAGGGGCGGTATAGAAATGCAACAAATAAATAAAATAAATAAATAAATAAAATCCTGGATGTATGAGGATATGTACGTTTCTTTCAGGTCTAGAGAACAAAGTCAGTCTTGACTCTGGAGGTAGGGTAGAAGAGTTCCCAATGAAATCATCTTGAATTTCTCTTTTAGGAAGAACTTATTCAGATTCCTGAGGTCCAGGATGGGTCTGTGCCACCAGACTTCTTTGGGATGAGGAAATATGGGAAGTAAAATCCCATTCTTTCCTGGCCTGTTGGAATTCTCTCGATGGCGCCTTGGGTTAACAGGGTGGTTACCTCTTCTGAGAGAAGAGCAGTGTGGGGGGGTTGAGTTGGATAAGCCCCTGTGAAACATGAAGGGGCAGATCTTGAAAGTTTAGTTGGTACCCACTGTGGACAATTTGAAAGATCCACTGCTCCAATGTGATCAGGTGCCAGCGATGAGCATAGTGATAGAGTCTTCCTGCTATGTGAAGAGGCTGAGATCCCTCCAGAGGCAAGGTGGCAATGTTCTCTAGGAGAGAGTCAAAAATGAGAAAAAGGCTGGGCCTATGGGGCAGGTTGGGGTTTAGCTGCCTTGGGCTTTTTAGGTTGCCTAGGCCCTTTGTTGCTTTTGTTACATAGAAACATGATGGCAGAAAAAGATCACATGGCCTATCTAGTCTGCCCTTCCATATCAACCACAACAGTCTCCTTTTTTCCTTTAGAGGTCCTCTGTTTTTGTCCCATGCTCTTTTGAATTCAGAGACTGTCTTCATCTCCACCGGGAGACTATTCCACGCGTTTACCATTCTTTCTGTAAAGAAATATTACCGCATATTACTCCTGAGTCTATCCTCTTCCACCCTCATCCTATGTCCCCAAATAGCAGAGCTTGCTTTCAATCAAAAGAAGCTCTCCTTCTGTGCATTTCTGCTATGGAGGTATTTAAACATCTCAGTCATATCACCTCTTTCCTGCCTTTCCTCTAAAGTATACATATTAAGATCCTTAAGTCTGTCCTCATATGCTTAATAATGAAGACCACTAACCATTTTAGTAGCCACCCTCTGCACAGACTCCAACCTGTTTATATCATTTTGAAGGTGCGGTCTCCAGAATTGCACACAATACTATTTATTTTTATTATTTATTTTTATTTATAGTCTTTTTTATACCGCGCTATTCGACATCAGTGCGGTTTACATGAAACAGACTTATACAGTGCACCAAGCTGCTCTGTATTGCAAAGAACAGGTACTAGAACTTGGATAACCAGGGTAACTATTTACATATAGGCATCACTTCAAGTCATATCACGGAGTAAGCACAGTCGAAGTGGGCTTGCTGGGTGTTCTGGTGTGTCGGTACTAGAGGAGGGGGGTGGCTGTAGGTGTGCTGTCATCCGGGTAGTGCTTGAGGCCTACCGCGGATAGGGAGCCAGTGGAGATGTTTCAGGATGGGTGTCACGTGGTCGCTCCTGGAAGCCACGGCATTCATTGCGAGCTGGAGTGGGTTCAGGGTAGATTGCGGGAGCCCTTGTAGAATTGCATTGGCGTAATCAAAGTGCAGGATAATCAACGCTTGATAGATTGTCCGGAAGTCATCCGGCTCTACAGGGAACGCAAATGGCAGAGTGTTCGGATCTTGTGGTAGACCGCTTTTACTCTGTTACTGATGTGCGCCTTCATGTCCAGGCGTTGGTCTAGTGTGACTCCAAGGTATCGGATTGTGGATTTGGTTTGCAGCTCTGCTTCCTTGACCCTTAAGTGGACTGGAGTGGTGAAGTTTTGGTTTCTCGTAATGAAAAGGACCTCAGTTTTCTTGTGCTGTATTCGGAGGTTTTGAGCTTGGAGCCAGTTGGACACTGTGTCAAAGCAGTCTGTCAGTGGAGAGAGGTCCAGCTGGTCAGTTGAGAATGGCATGTAGAGCAGTACATCATCGGCATATATCAAGCAGTCCTCATTAAATGATCGGATGAGGTTACAGATGGGCTGCATGTATATGTTGAACATCAGGGCGGAGAGGGAGGATCCCTGTGGAATGCCCTGCTTCTGGTGGAAAAGTTCTGATGTTGAGGCCCCGGATCGTATGTGTTGCCATCTGTCAGACAGGTAAGACTCGCACCATTTTAGTGCTGTGTCATAAATACCCTTCTCCCTAAGTCGCACCAGGAGAAGCTTGTAGCTTACAGAGTCGAATGCAGTGGCTATATCCATGAAGATGAGGACAAACCCTTGACGGATGTTGTCGATTCCCGCAATTATGTTACTGAAGAGGGTGGTGAGGAGTGTTTCAACACCATGGGATTCCCTGAATCCATGTTGGCAGGGGTCCAGTGGAGCGGCGGTTTTGATGTAGTATGCTATCTGGCGTTGGACTTCTTTTTCAATTATCTTGGCCAGTAGTGGTATACTAGAAATAGGTCTGTACGAGTCAACCTTCTGGGGGTCAAGCTTATTGTTTTTCAGCAGAGGTCTGATGGACGTGTGTTTGAGGCATTGGGGGAACGAGCCTGTTGCAAGGACAGGTCCATGAGACTGGCTATGCATGGGCTAAATTCACTGCGTAGCTCTTTTATCCAGAAGGTGGGGCAGGGGTCGGTTTGTGCGCTCGCACCAGAGACTTATGCAGAGGCACTATCACCTTTTTTTCTTCTGTTGGCCATTCCTCTCCCTATGCACCCAAGCATCCTTCTAGCTTTTGCAGTTGCCTTTTCTACCTGTTTAGCTACTTTAAGATCATCAGACACAATCACACCTAGGTCTCAATCTTCTTTTGTGGACAGAAGTACTTCACCCCCTATACTCTATCACTCCCTTGGATTGCTGCAGCCCAAATGTATGACCTTGCATTTTTTAACATTAAATCTCAGCTGCCAAATTCTAGACCATTCTTCAAGCTTAGCTAGATCCTTCCTCATATTACCTATACCTTCCTGAGTGTCTACTCTATTGCAGATTTTGGTATCATCCGCAAAAAGGCAAACCTTACTCGACCAGTCCTTCTGCAATATCACTAACAAAGATGTTAAAAAGAATCTGACCAAGGACACACCACTGGTAACCTCCTTCTCCTCAGAATGAGCTCCTGTACCTGTACCTTCTGTCGCCTCCCACTCAACCAATTTCTAACCCAAGCAGTAACTTTAAGGTCCATCCCTAGGATGCTCAGTTTGTTCCAATAATTTATGCACCACTGAGGTTAAACCAAAATGGTAAAGGGGATGGAAGGATATGAAGAGAGGCTAAAAAGGTTAGGGCTCTTCAACCTGGAAAAGAGACGGCTGAGGGGAGATATGATAGAGATCTATAAATTAATGAATGGAGTGGAACGGGTAAATGTAGATCGATTGTTTATGCCAGTGGTCCCCAACCCAGTCCTATGGGGCCCACCGGCCAGTCAGGTTTTTGGGATATCCCTAATGACTATGCATGAGATATATATGCATTAGAGATATCCTGCCAACCTGACTGGTTTGTGGCCCTCCAGGGCTGGATTTGGAGACCCCTGCCTTACACCTCTCTCATTTAAGATTGTGAGTGGGCAAGGTACAGATGTCCTAGACATCGAAAGGGTATATAGAATGTGTCACATTCCTCCTCGATTCTCATCACCACCAAAAAGTTGTCTAATAGACAATTTTTTGGTGGTGGTGAGAAGTGAGGAGGACTGTGACAAATTCTATCTAACCTTTTTGATGTCTTGGACATCTGCACCTTGTCCACTCACAATCTTAAATGACAGAGGTGTAAGGCAGGGGTCTCCAAATCCAGCCCTGGAGGGCCACAAACCAGTCAGGTTGGCAGGATATTTCTAATGCATATATTTATTTATTTATTTATTTAACAGTATTTCTAAACCGCCTTATCTTAATAATCAAGGTGGTATCACAGCAAGCAATCAGGTAAAGTGTGTGTGTTGTACATGCAGTGAGGATGAAACTTGGTTGTGTGATGGCGGTGTTGGGTGCTTGATTTGTTTGAGCTATGTACAAGGTGGGCTATTTACAGTGGTGCTAAAAACACATTTTATATACATACAGTTGTTTAGGAGGATTGGAATGCTGTTATCCATTCTCTTAGGTTATGTGATGTGACCATAGTGCTCTATGAACAGCATGGTTTTCAGTTGTTTTCTGAAGTCTTTGAGGTCTGGAGTTGCCCTTAGATCGTCCGGTAGATTGTTCCATATTGTTGGAGCAGCCATGGAGAGAGCTCTGTTTGTTGTATCCTTGCGTGTGTGCTTGTATTCATTTGGGGTACTGACTCGGTTGCGTGTTTGACTTCTTCTAGGACGTGCGCTGATTTCCGGTTGTATGAGCGTGTGGAGGCTGTTGGCTGATGTGTGCTCTTTAATCTTAAATAGGTTTATGATAGTCTTGTATCTGATGCGAGCACTGATTGGGAGCCAGTGTAAGTCCTTTAATGTAGGTGTGATGTGCTCCTGCCTTGCGGTTCCGGCTATGATTCGAGCTGCAGTGTTTTGTGCCAGCTGGAGTGGTTTGAGAGCTTGTTTTGGTAGTCCAAGGTATATCGGATTGCAGAAGTCCAGTATTGGGGTTATCAGTGCTTGACAGACGGTACGGAAGTGTTCTGGGGCGAGGAGTGGTTTCAGTCTCCTGATGATTCGCATCCTGTAGTAGGCTTTTTGGATTGTTTTGTCTATGTGTGGTTTGAGGTTGAGTTTACTGTCCAGAGTAACCCCAAGGTATCTCACCTCTGATCTTATCGGTATCGTAGTGCTTTGTATCTTTATGTTTGGTGGGTGTATGAAGCTCTGGTTCCGAGTGATGATTAAAGCTTCGGTCTTGTTGTAGTTTATTGCGAGGTTGTTGTTTTGGCACCACTTCGTCATTTGGGTAAGGCAGTCTGTTATCTTAGAGAAGTCCGGGTTGTCGATTGATATCGGGGAGTATACCATGATGTCGTCTGCGTATATTGTGTATTGGATGTTGTTCTCTTTCATAATGTTGCATATTGGTTGGATGTAGATGTTAAAAAGGAGTGCTGAGAGTGCGGATCCTTGCGGTACTCCTTGTTGGACGTTTATGGGTCGGGAGGTGTCATGTCCCACCTTGACCTGTAGCTGTCTTTCGGTTAGGTACGAGTGGAACCATTTCAGAGTGGTACCGTGTATACCAGTGTTCTTTAGTCTCTCCAGGAGCATATTGTGGTCAACTGTGTCGAAAGCTGAGGAGATGTCGATGAAGATCATTATAATTCCATTCCTGGTGTTGTCAATTATTCTTATGATGCTGTCGAAGAGGTAGATCAGTAGAGTTTCGACTCCATGGTTGGGACGAAATCCGTGTTGGTTGTCGTCGAGAGTTCCGTGTTCGTCAATGTGTTCCTGAAGTTGTAGTTGAACCGTCTTTTCGATTATTTTTGCGAGGAAGGGTATGCTGGAGATTGGTCGGTATGCTGCTGGGTCCTTTTTGTCGAGAGTAGTTTTCTTTGTGATTGGTCTTACTGAGGCAAGCTTTAGTTGCTGTGGCATGAGTCCTTGAGTGAGTGAGTTGTGTACCATTTTATGAATGGTTGGTATCAGGCTTGATTTGGTGGCTTTGACCCATGACACTGGGCAAGGGTCAGTAGGGGCAGTACTTGTGTTGATTGTGGAGATGATGTGGGATATCTGTTCTTTTGAGGGAGAGTAGAATGTGCCCCAGGTTTTGGGGTGTACGTTCGTTCTTGTGGTTCCACTGGGTGTTGTGCGCTCTGTGGAGTGGAATTTGTCTTTGATGTGGTCAGCGAATTTCTGTGGATCCACTTGTACTTCTCTTTCTGCTGTTTGCTCTTTTGTCAGGGTTTTTACTATTTCGAAAAGTTCTCTGGGTTTGTTGATGGAAGAATTTATCAGGTTTGTGTGGAATTCTCTCTTTGATTGGTTGATGTGTTCATTGTATTGTTTTTGCTTTGTTAGGTAAAGATGTTGGTCGGAAGTAGTTTTGTTTTTTCTCCATCTCCGTTCAATTTTCCTGAGCTCCCTCTTTTCCTGTCGTATGTTTGTTGAGTACCATGGCTTGTTCTGTCTCTTGTTGTGGTGTTGTTTCTCGGTCCTGTCATCAGATGGTTTGGCGGCGTTAGCTAGAACGCTGTTCCAGTTGGAAACTTGTTCCTCCAGGTCCTCTGAGTCAATGTTCAAGTGTTGTATTGTGTCCTGTATGAATACGTCCTTGTCAAAGGACTTGAATCGTCTTTGTGTGTGTGGGATGTTCACTCTTTCGCTTGTCTGGTCTTCTTGTGATTGCAGTTTCGTCTCGATTAAGTAATGGTCAGACCATGGTACTGGGGTGATGGTGGGTGTAGAGATTAGGTCTCTTGAAGTTAGGTAGTTTGATGCGAAGATGAGGTCTGGGGATGATCCAAGTCTGTGTGTTGGTGCATTGACTATCTGTGTGAATTGAAGTGAGGTCATTGCTTGAAGGAAGGCCTCTGCATCTTTTGTATTGGCGGACTTTAGGTTGAAGTCTCCGATTAGTAGTGCTGGTTTGTTGTTTGCTGTTATGGCACAGGCTTCTTCGAGTGTGAAGGCTAGTTCGTCAGGTGGAGCACGGGGTGCTCTGTAGGTTAGGCAGATTGCAATATTCTTGTTCTTGATGCTAATTGTGTTACACTGCTGTGTATCTGTGAGGTTCTGTGTCTTGAACTTGAGTTTTGTTTTTGCTATTATTAGGACTCCTCCTCCACGCTTGTGGGTGCGAGGGCAGTTGTATGCTGAGTAGTTGTTCGGTACTATTTGGTTGAGTAGTACACTGTCGGTAGGGTTGAGCCATGTCTCTGTGATGCATATTATGTCGGGCTGTCGCTCTTCTATGTGGTCTACCAGAGTGTGTATCTTGTTGCAGACGGATCTGGCGTTTATGAGCTCAATGGTTGTTGTCTTTGTGGAAGAGGTTGTTGCTACATGTGCTTCCTTTGAGCCGGTGTTGGTGTTTGATTTGTGTCTGTTTGGTCTCTTTGCTTGGGAGTTTGCGAGTGTCTCTTTGTGTGTGTGTTGTGGACCGAGATATGGCAGTGCAGTTGGAGGGTACCATGGTGTGTTTGTTTGAGGGTAGTGGAGGTGTGTGGTCGGTGGGAGGAGTTGTGTGACTAGTAGGTATAGAGGGAGGAAGTATGTGGTGTGCATGTTGGTAGTTTGTGATGTTCTGATAGGGTGACGCCTGTCTCCTTAGGTCTTCGTCTGTTGTTTGCTTTGGGGAGAGCTGTACTTGTTGCGGGAGCCTGTCCCGGGGATGTAGAGCTGGACCTGTGGCAGTCGCCTTGGTGCGGGAGCCTGTCCCGTGGAGGGAGCCTGTCCCGTGGATGTGGAGCTGGACCTGTGGCTGTCGCCTTGGTGCGGGCGCCTGTCCCGTGGAGGGAGCCTGTCCCGCGGATGTGGAGCTGGATCTGTTGCGGTGCGGGAGCCTGTCCCGTGGAGGGAGCCTGTCCCGTGAATGTGGAGCTGGATCTGTGGCGGTCGCCTTGGTGCGGGAGCCTGTCCCGTGGAGGGAGCCTGTCCCGCGGATGTGGAGCTGGATCTGTTGCGGTGCGGCAGCCTGTCCCGTGGAGGGAGCCTGTCCCGTGAATGTGGAGCTGGATCTGTGGCGGTCGCCTTGGTGCGGGAGCCTGTCCTGTGGAGGGAGCCTGTCCCGCGGATGTGGAGCTGGATCTGTGGCGGTCGCCTTGGTGCGGGAGCCTGTCCCGTGGAGGGAGCCTGTCCCGTGGGTGTGGAGCTAGATCTGTTGCGGTGCGGGAGCCTGTCCCTAGGAGGGAGCCTGACCCGCGGATGTGGAGCTGGACCTGTGGCAGTCGCCTTGGTGCGGGAGCCTGTTCCGTGGGGGGGAGGCCGGAGCTTTTATGGAGTGTGTTGTTGAAGAGGGCGTTTGGTAGTGTGTGATGTGTTATGTTCTGTGAGGGTTTTACTTGCGGTTTTGCTGTCCTCCTCGGTCTGCTCCTCTGTCGGGATCCGTTGGTATGCAGTCGGTGCTGCTGAGTTCCTAGGATGTTTTCTATTTTTCGCCCTCGTGCCGCGCCTAAGGGCCACGCCAAAGGGCCCTCTGGCGAGGCCCTCAGGCGCGGGCCCGCGAGGCGCGGGCGCGCCCTGCAGGGACGCCGCTTTTATCCCCGGCGGCTGCTGCGATATCGGGCTCCCACCGCCCGGATTGGGCGGGAGCTGGAGGGAGGGTGGAGACTCCTGGCAGCGGCGTCTCTGCAGGCAGGGGACGCCGCTTTTATCCCCGGCGGCTGCTGCGATATCGGGCTCCCACCGCCCGGATTGGGCGGGAGCTGGAGGGAGGGTGGAGACTCCTGGCAGCGGCGTCTCTGCAGGCAGGGGACGCCGCTTTTATCCCCGGCGGCTGCTGCGATATCGGGCTCCCACCGCCCGGATTGGGCGGGAGCTGGAGGGAGGGTGGAGACTCCTGGCAGCGGCGTCTCTGCAGGCAGGGGACGCCGCTTTTATCCCCGGCGGCTGCTGCGATATCGGGCTCCCACCGCCCGGATTGGGCGGGAGCTGGAGGGAGGGTGGAGACTCCTGGCAGCGGCGTCTCTGCAGGCAGGGGACGCCGCTTTTATCCCCGGCGGCTGCTGCGATATCGGGCTCCCACCGCCCGGATTGGGCGGGAGCTGGAGGGAGGGTGGAGACTCCTGGCAGCGGCGTCTCTGCAGGCAGGGGACGCCGCTTTTATCCCCGGCGGCTGCTGCGATATCGGGCTCCCACCGCCCGGATTGGGCGGGAGCTGGAGGGAGGGTGGAGACTCCTGGCAGCGGAGTCATTAGGGATATCCCGAAAACCTGACTGGCCGGTGGGCCCCATAGGACTGGGTTGGGGACCACTGGTTATGCCATCAAAATATAGAAAGACTAGGGGACATGCAATGAAGCTACAGGGTAACCTATTTAAGACTAATAAGAGAAAATATTTTTTCACTCAACAAGTAATCAAACTCTGGAATTTGTTACCAGAGGATGTAGCAAAAACTGTTAGTGTAGCAGGGTTTAAAAAAGGTTTGGACAAGTTCCTGGAGGAAAGATCCATAAACCATTATTAAAGGGGACCTGGGATATCCACTGCTAGGTACTTGTGACCTAGATTGGCCACTGTTGGAAACAGGATACTGGGCTTGATGGACCTTGGTCTGACCCAGTATGGTATATCTTATGTTCTTATGTTCTAACTAACCAGCCTAGTTTTTCAACCACATCCTTACTTCCAACTTTTGTGTAAAGGGACCACATGTGGCACCACTCTCGACTCCAAAGAGGCATTGAAAAGGTCAGTCAGTGGAGCTTCTAGAACATCCCCAAGTTCCCTCAGTATTATCAGATGTATCTCATCCAATTCCATCACTTTGTCTACTTTTAGTTTAGCTAGTTCCTCACGAACAGTCTTCTGAAAATCGTTCAAGATGCCCCTCGCTTCTGTCCCTGTTTGTGGGTGTTTTCTGAAGTCCTGCTTCTGGTCCTTCATCTGTAAACACAGAACAGAAATATTTGTTAAGCAATTCCGTGTTATCCTCATCAGCTTCTACATATTCCTCCCCTTCACCCTTCAGTCTGACAATACCACTTTTGCCCTTCCTCCTCTCACTAACATATCTGAAAAATGTCTTATCCCCGCATTTTAATGCATTGGCTATTTCCTCCTCTTTTTCAATCTTTGCTTTCCTGACTACTTTGCTAGCTTTGTTGTGACTGGTATGAGGCTGCTTGGGTATATGACAGGCAGTATCTTTTCCTTTTGAAGCTGAAGGACTTTTTATATGCTGCCTTCTTCCTGGAAATGTCATCTGTCTTCCTAGACAGCCTCTTGAGAGCAGTATCATTATTCTCTAGCTCACCAGCCTTTTCCCTCCAATTCTGCCCAAAGAGGTTTTCTCCATTGCAGACAATGATGCCCAGATTGTCCCGCACCCACTGTTCAAGGTCTGAAGCTTGTAGCCATGCTATCCTTCATGCTCCAATAACCACAGTGGAGGCTCTGCTGGAGGACTCAAAGGCATCCAAGGCAGCTTGGTTGACAAATTTTGAAATGTTCAGCCTATGCTTCAGAAGACTCTGAAAGGAGCTTTGTTTTTCTTCAGGGAACAGAGATCCTTGTTGATCTCTTTGAAAAACAATCCCATGTAGAGGATGTAGGAGTTTATCCTGCAGGACAGCATGGAGGCCTGGAAGCTTTTGCAAGCAAAAGCATCCAAGGTTCTTGGTTCCCTATCCAATGGTATGTTTTTTGCATTTTTAATTCTGCACATCGCCGATTCCACCACCATGGAGTGGTTGGGGAGCTGCTGCTTCTGAAATCCTAGACACTCTGGGCTCAATACATACTGTCAAGTCTTTTGTTGATAGGTGGCACCGTGAGAACGGTCTCCCACATATTAAGCATGAGGGCATGGAGAATTCGGTGTACTGGTAGCATGGCAACCTCTTTAGAAGCAGTAGGGTACTGGAGGATCTTGATTCCTTCTCCAATGAAGCAGTAATAGAGATGCCTGTCGCCATGTCCCTGATGAAGTCCTGGAAGGACATGTCCTCAGGGGGGGGGGGGGGGATCTCTTCTTTTCAGGAGGCTCTGAAGGCATGTCCTGGAGCTCTTGGGAAATCAAGGGATCAATGATCTGAATACAATGAATCGGATGTATCGAAATACCGTTGATGCCAATGCTTATGGGATCGGTGGTACTGGTGTTCACTCCCTAAGGTACTGGGGTCGAGATTCCATTGCCTCGGGATCGATGCTGGTGCCAACGGACCCGAGGCCTCAGGCTTTAATGCTGGCATGGACGACGATGTCAACGCCGGTACCGGTGTCTCGGCAGTATCGAACCGGGAACCAGTGTCTCTATTGGTGCCAGGGCTTCCTGGGCAGTCAACCTCATCAGGACCGATGCTGCAAGGAGCGCTGCCAAGGTTCTCTCAATAGACAGCATACGCTGGTCTAAGGAGACTGCCAATGTCTGGATAGAGTTTTGTACGGGGCTGGCTGCCACCATCCCAGAACATGGCACCAGTAGCTCTCCGAAGGCTGAAGCCTCGGGAACGCCCCGGGTCCCCACTACTGTTTTGGAGGGCAAGTCCTTCTGCTGGGGTTGCTTGGCTGGACAATAAGTGTCAGAAACTAACTTCAGTAAGCCTCAATGATGGGAATGGGACCATTCTCTTGGTCTGACATCAGACCTCGCAGGGGACCTCAATGTCCGATGCTTTGGCAGCTTGGATGCACTAACTGTGCTTGGACTTTTTCGGTACCTGTAAGCCCTGCGAGGATGTGGATGCTCTTGATGACATGGATGCCACTGAGAGAATGTTCGATGAAAATAGGGATCCAAACTTCTTGGCCCAGTTCCTGAGGCCGCTCCTTGTTGGCCCAGTTCCTGAGGTTTCTCCTTGTTGGCACAGGGAGCAAACATCGGGGAGGTGTTCTGGCAGATGTGCTTATCAGTCACCAAAATACTTTTGGCGTGCTTTGTGCATTTTTTAAAGCCACTAGTTGGCTTCTCCATGGTTGGAGTAGGCAAAGGAAATACCTGAGGTCTAATTGGGTGGATGGCCACCCATGAGGAAACTGAAGAAAATTAAAGTAAAATAAAATTAGAAAGAAACAGAAAATTTTAACAGAAAAAAAGAGGACCAGAATCGGTGCAGGCGATACCGGCATCAACGGGAAGGCAGAAACGCTACTACAAAAATAAGATTCTTTTTCTGTGGTGACAGGAATTTCGTCCTGCTGACTCAGCGGAAAATGAAAGACTGAGGAGAAGAGTTGGGAAAGCAGTCACGCAGGTACAGTGGGGGGATCCCAAAGTCTTTCCGACTGGACGCTGGGGATCGTTCCTGCGCGGGCTCCATCTGTGCCGACGTCACTCATATGTGAAGACTATATTCCTGCTTGTTCCTAGAGATTAGAAATTACTGCCCTCTCCTACAGTAGAAAGGAATTCATTCTTTATGATCATTCAACACTAAATTTTCTGCCATACAAGAATAAGGCAGAAATATTTTGAGAAGTCGATGCTCACTATCCCCGCACACACAGAAGAGAGAAATTCTCATTTGTAGAACCCTGACAACTTCTCCTAAGATGTCTTGCATGTTCTTTTTCAGCTGACTTGTGTGTATGGAAGTGGAGTGGAACACTATGTTATGGGTATCACAATGTACCATAGCCTCAGAATTTTCAAATTATAAGTCTAAGCTGATACTGCCTTCTCTGGTCAGATGGTTCTGTAGGACGACTGCCATAGGAACCAGGGTGTGGACCCTATGTATATAACGTTTGCAGGGCTGAAGGAAAGGCACTACCTCAAAAACACAGAAGTAGCCAGCAAAAATATTCATCAGAAGAGGGAGTGAAAGCGTATATGTTTGTTGGGGTGGGGGGGACTCACTTGGGTAAAGGATCTTTGTGTTCAGCATCGGTAGGATGTCCCGATTTCCTGTTTGGGAAGGAAGTGATGCGGAACTGCCCACTGACAAATTTCCTTTGGTGATTAGCTTTTCACATGGAGACTTGGGTACTAGAAAATCCAAAGAGAAAGAGGAGGAGACTGAAAAACCCTAAGAAACACCAAGAGGTTGAGAAGAGAGAGGCCCAACAGCAGCACTATAGGTTAAAAAACAACTGGCAAAAGCACCACAGGCATAGAGAACTAGAGGTCTGGTGGGAGCACAAGACACACACAGTTAGTGACCTAACAGGGGCATCAGAAGCAAAGAAACAGTGCCACAGAAACAGAAAGCTGAGAGGAGTATCTGAAACAAGGCAGAGGTCTAGAAGGAACAACAGAAGCATAGAAATAGCTGCCCAGCTGAGGCAATACATATACAGACTATGGACTGGCAAGGACACCGAAGATCTGGCTTTTACTTTAAGGGGATGTGGGCTGCATCCAAAGTCCATTCCAAAGAAAGCAACAGTGGGAGGGATAATGAATCTATCTGAGGTAAAAAAAGAAGTTGTAGAACCCTAGTGCCATACCTTTCCTGAGAAGAGCAGTGGGAGAGACTCCAACTGTTTCTGGGCACAGAGCAGCGAGAGACACCCTGCTTCCATACCTTTCTGGCAACTCCTCCCTTTGGAAGTTGAGTAGTTTCCACTATTCGATGATAGCAGAGAGGATTTTTCCTCACTCTTCAGGTCCTTTGGATCCTCAGAGGACAATGTCAGGATTAAATCTTCTTGTTCTTGGGTCTGGGCATTCTGCTCATCTACAGCTGGACATTGGGACAAAAATAAGTGATCTCTGCATTGACGAATTAGAAAACCAGCAGAGCTCAACAGGCAATGACAAAACTAATTAGTGATACAGAAGGGTACAAGCAAACCATAAACATATAAATGTACATTTTCAGTGGGACCACCAATGCTTGACATTATAAGGATATTTATCTGTACAACCTTATGGATATTTTCAGCCAGATTATACGTTCAAACTTGAATTCTGAAAATGCAGGCATAACTTGATATGGATAACTTTGCCATATAAAGTTATTCCTGCCATTTTTGCATTCACAATTGAATACACAAGTTATACAGAGTAGCTGAATAATCACTGCTATCTGTATAATTGTTGGCCCTGCCTCTGGCTTGTCCCATATCCATCCCCATAGTAACTAGATTAATTGTGGCTGTATAGCAATTCACTACCAGAATGGCACTGATTATAGAGGTGTCAGTCCCAAGTGACTATTCTGTGACTTGTGTTGAGAGGGAGAAGATCTTAAAGTACAAAGAAATGCAGTGGCAAAAAGATACCAAGTTATTTCCCATTGTGCTGGGTGCCACAGGCTTAAGACGACTTTCCAAGCACACCTTGATAAACTACCCATACGTGTTACACCTTACGAAATCCAGAAGGAGATTCTCTTTGGCATGATGCAAGTCCTATGTCGAGCATTAGCAGTAAATTTGAGAGACTCAGAACAAACTCCACATACCCTGGGACATAGAAATGAGATTCATGACTGTCACAGTGTGGTAGGCGAAGGCCTATGATCCATGGTGTCTGAAATAAGCAGACAGGCCTGAGTAGCTTGACCTGTAAATGAAGCCTGTGGAGAGGCCCAAAGGAATTACATATTCCCCTAAATGCTGCTACCATAGAATCAAAACTTAACTGAGTATAATTAAGTATAGCTAAGCAGAATCGAAACTTAGAAAAACAAGTTTAATTGGTATTGATAAGAGAGTACAGCTTCTATGGAATTAATTAACACTGCTGAAAGAAAAGTTACAGTGCCCTGCTTTCCCACATGTTCTAGCTAGCTAAGTGACCTTGGAGGAGAGAAGTATCAAAGTTGGAAGAACTGACCATTGTAATTGGGACTAGAAGGTGGGTAAGCAGGTGCTGAGCCCAGACCAAAGTCCTAATTGGATGACTACGTAATGTTACCGGGACCAATAGATGGGGTGAAAGGGGTTACCGGGACCAATGAAAAGTTTGCCTATGTCTAGAATGGGAAAGAAGTCTATAAAAGTTGTTGTTTTACTAACAGCTATTGCTCAGCCATTTTGAATTTGATTCTGCTTGAGACTTGTGCACAAATAAATGATTTGGACCTTCTGAACAGACTCTTGGTATCATTGGTTTGTCTGCGCTCTGCTGCTACATATTCTTGGTGCGTTGGCCGGGAAGGTGTGGTAATAGAGGGTATATAGGGCAATATACCACGACTTTCCGCCTCAACAGGTTTGGTCCTGCCGGGATCGCGCCCTTCCGACGTGGGCTCGCCCTCTGGCGCCACCGGTCCCTTGTATCGGAGGGAGTCGGCCGGACCTCGGAGGGTGCCGGACCCGGTTGGAGCCAACACCTCAAACCCGTGAGGGGAGTCCGAGGTCCAACTCATGCGCTTGCTTGGGAACTTTGAGGACCGGATCCGGTGAGTATAGTTTTGATTTGGTATGTCTAGACAGATAAGTCAGAGCAGTACTGCTGTTTGAATTTTGGAACTTGGAAAAGAGAGCTTGATCACCTCTCAAAGACGGTCCGATTAACCCTGCATGAGTATGCGCGGGGCGAAACTATCGTCTTCTTGATTTTGGAATTTGAACATAGCCTAGTCAGAAAAGACAGGATTGGGCTGTGTTTTTGGGATACGTTGCTAGCATGATTGTGTGAATGAAGTGTGAATGAGAGGTCTGGCAGCACGGACCAAGCGAAGGCGGACTCCTGAGTAACGCATTTCCTGGCCGGGCGACCGCGTCCAGGTCGTAAAAAGGAGGAAGCGACCGTCGTCTTGTCTCGTTATTTGTTTCCTTTATATGTTTCTAGGGCCGTGAGGACCCCTTACCCACGGTCCGCCCTCCTTTTCCCTTCTGTCTGTTGCTGCGCGCACACATCGATATGGGAGGGGCGGGGTCTACTAGGCACACTCCGTTAGAATGTATGATCACGCATTTTAATAAAGGATATTCAGGAGATTATGGGATTAAAATGACTGTGGCATGATTGCAAGTTTTGTGTACTAGGGAGTGGCCTGCACTAGATCCTATGTGGCCCCGAGAGGGAACTTTTATTATAGGAATTATTCAGTCAGTTCACCAGAAAGTGCGAATAGCGCACCCCGATCAGTACCCCTATATAGATTCCTGGTTAAGTATTTGTGAGAGCCCGCCCCCTTGGGCGAAGCGCTGTTATGAAGAACAGTGCAGAATAATGTTAGCATTAACAGATCAAACGCAGAAAACAGATCAGACTCAAAAGACAGGGACAGATGAGAAATCCAGACAGAAACCCGTCCTTGCAGATCCTGAGTCCCCGGAAGTGGTAACTAGACAACCCCGAGCCCAGCGTCCAGTAAGAGTGCCACCGCGTCCCGCCCCGGGACCACAGAGACAGCGGGAGCGGGAGCGGGACCCAACCCCAGACCCACCACCAGAAGAGCAGGCAGATAAGCTCACTCTAGATGAGGAGGATGACTCGACGAGACTGAGGAAAAAGTTGAGTCTGAGGCAGAAGAGGAAGAGGAAGAGGAAGGGTCTTCCCAGAGCGATACTGATAGTATAAAGACAACTGTCAGTACGAGCTCGTCAGTCAAAAGTAAAGCGTCCCAGACTAAGTGCACGAGCAAGAAGAAAGCCCCTGCCAGGAGAGTCTCTAAAATCCCCCTCAGAACCAGAAGAACTTCCACTGCGAAAATGATGCCTTTACGGCAAGTCCCGGGAGTGCCCGTAAGAGATGAAGATAATCATGTGGTGGCGGGACCCCTGAGTTTAGTATATGTGCCCTTCTCCACTACTGATTTGTTAAACTGGAAGACGCATGCTGCTTCCTATACCAACAAGCCCCAAGAACTAACAGAATTAATGCATACCATTATGGAAACCCACCAACCCACTTGGGCAGATTGCCGTCAGCTCCTGTCCACTTTATTTACTACTGAGGAGCGGACACGAATTAGGCGAGCAGCTGTCGACTGGCTGGCAGATAATCCTTTAGCACCGGGGGATGAGGTGGGGATAGACAATCGAGAAGTAGCCCAAGGAGAATTCCCAAATGAAGACCCTCAGTGGGATCCGAATACAGAGAGAGGATCCAAAGCCCTATCCCGGTTTCGCCAAGGCCTCATGCAAGGTCTTAGAAGGGGGGGCCAGAAAGCTATGAATCTTTCTAAAGTGACCGAAGTCAATCAGGGAATAGATGAAAGCCCAGCAGTATTCTATGAGAGATTAGTTGAAGCATACAGAATGTATACTCCCTATGATCCAGATGCACCAGGAAGTTTATGCATGGTGAATGCTGCTTTTGTAAATCAGTCACAACCAGACATTAGACGCAAGTTACAAAAACTAGAAGGGTTTGCGGGCATGAATGCAACTCAGTTACTGGAAGTCGCTCATAAAGTGTATGTGAATCGTGATAATGAAAGACAGAAAGAATGTGATCGAAAGATGAAGAAGAAAGCTGATTTTTTGGCTGCGGCCATAGTGGAACAGAAAAGGGGAGGTTTCCCTAGTCGAAGGAGCAGAGGAAGGGGGTGGGGCCGAGGAGATGGCCGGCCCCTACTAAGCGTGAACCAATGCGCTTATTGCAAGGAAAGAGGATATTGGAAAGATACATGCCCGCAACTTGAAGGTGCCTCCCAGGATGATGAAAATAATGCCCATTGGAGAGGAGGAGGAAGAGGCTGACCCCGGAACCGCGGAGGGGCCAATCGGGAACAATTTCAACGAGAAAGAGGAGAGGCCATACAGGCGGTGGCCGCAGCGACCTACGATGTAGATGAAGCAGATTAGGACAGACCGGGCTCCGAATTCGCTTTAGGTCTCCAGGAGCCTATGGTCAGCATACAAATAGGAGACCAATTTATGGACTTTATGGTTGATACTGGAGCAGAACATTCTGTAGTAGATAAACAAATCGCCCCATTTTCCGCAAGAGCAGTCACCATTGTGGGAGCAACTGGTGCCAAAGCCACAAAGCCTTTTCTTCAGAACCGTGTATGCAATCTGGGAGGACAGCAAATAACGCACCAATTCCTTTACATGCCTGAGTGCCCCGTGCCATTGCTGGGACGAGATATGCTAGCCAAGCTGCAGGCCCAGATATCCTTCACTGAGAAAGGAGAAATGCAAATGACAGTGAATTCCCAGACAAAACCTGCTGGACTAATGGTGCTTACTGTTCCTCGAGAAGAAGAATGGAGATATTATAGTACTGAGCCAAGTACTGAGCCAATTATTGATACCTATTTTGAACCTACTTTGAAAAGCATTGATGCCCCACCTGGAGTATGGGCAGAAGGCAATCCCCCAGGCCTAGCCAAACACATAGCTCCAATAATTGTGAATCTCAAGCCTAGTGCCGAACCAGTGCATGTCAAGCAATACCCCCTCCCAAGAGCAGCAATTGAAGGCATTCACCGCCACTTGCTAAGGCTACTGGAATATGGCCTACTCAAAGTTTGTCAGTCACCATGGAACACACCACTCCTGCCAGTAAAGAAGCCTGGAACAGGTGACTACCGTCCAGTGCAGGACCTAAGGAGAGTGAATGAAGCAGTTGAGACCATACATCCAGTTGTGCCAAATCCCTACACACTCTTAGGATTGATTCCAGCGGAAGCTACCTATTTTACTGTTTTGGATTTGAAAGATGCGTTCTTTTGCATAAGATTAGCCCCAATTAGCCAATTGCTGTTTGCCTTTGAATGGCAGGACCCTGTCTTCGGAAGGCGGGGCCAACTCACTTGGACACGATTACCCCAAGGATTCAAGAATTCACCTACCATTTTCAGTGCTGCACTAAACCAAGACCTTTCAAGCTATTCAGTGGCCCCGGGGAAGAGAGTACTTCTCCAATATGTGGACGATCTGCTGATAGCTGCTGTATCAGAAAGTGAATGTATACAAGCCACCAAAGACCTCTTGCAGCTACTGGATGAAGCTGGATATAAAGTTTCCAGAGCAAAAGCACAGCTATGCCAAAAAGAAGTAAAATACTTAGGCTTTCGCTTGACTAAAGGAAGCCGACAATTAGGACGAGAGAGAGAAAAGAAGCTGTGTGCAGAATCCCAACCCCAACTACCAGAAAGCAAGTTAGAGCTTTTCTGGGAGCAGCAAGATATTGCCGAATCTGGATTCCCAACTTTGCTCAGATTGCCAAACCACTATATGATGCCACCAAAGGAGAAGAAAAGTCGCCACTAGAGTGGGAACCCGAGCAGGATGCAGCCTTTAAGACATTGAAGGAAGAATTGATGTCGTCACCAGCACTCGGATTACCAGATGTTTACAAGCCTTTCCATCTATTCGTGCATGAGGTGCAAGGGAACGCCTTAGGCATGTTGACTCAGAAATTAGGACATTGGGAGCGACCTGTAGCATACCTATCGAAACAATTGGACACTGTGGCCAAAGGATGGCCACCATGCTTGAGAGCAGTTGCCGCTACAGCATTGTTAGTGAGTGAAGCAGATAAACTCACCTTAGGACAGAATCTACGAGTCACTGTGCCACATGCAGTACTTGCCCTCATGGAACAAAAAGCGAATCATTGGCTCACCAATTCACGAATGCTGAAATACCAGAGTATGCTATGTGAAAACCCACAGATACAATTGGAAGTGAACCATGCCTTGAACCCAGCCACATTGATACCTGTCAGCGAAGAACCCCCAGAGCATGACTGTATAGAAGTCATGGATACTGTATTCTCAAGTCGACCTGATCTGACAGATGTGCCCCTAGAGAATCCTGATCAGACCTATTTTGTGGATGGAAGCAGTCTCATCATCAATGGACGACGTTGTGCCGGGTATGCAGTAGTCACCCGGGAGGAAGTCATTGAATCATCAGCCCTGGCATCAGGCACATCAGCCCAGAAGGCAGAATTGATTGCACTCACCCGAGCATTAGTGTTGGGTGCAACACTTTTGTTGAACGTGTATACCGACTCAAAATATGCCTTCACCACTTTGCATGCACATGGAGCCCTCTACAAAGAATGAGGGCTCATTACGTCAGGAGGAAAATCGATCAAATATGGCCCAGAAATATTGATGTTACTAGATGCAGTATGGGCCCCAACACGTGTAGCTGTCATGCACTGCCGAGGACACCAAGCGGGTAAAGGAGATGTTGCCCAAGGAAACAGATTCGCTGATGCCTCAGCGCGAAAAGCAGCCATGACAGGCCAAATTTCATCGCAAGCTATGCCAATGCAGGCAGCCTTGTTTCCAGTACCCCTTAATTCATGGACACCACGATATACCACCAAAGAATTGGATTATTACTGTAATAAGGAAGAGGGAGTGCTGAAAGATGGGTGGATTGAGCTGCCACCAACCGAGGGCAGCCAACCCCCAGGACGAATAGTGATCCCTGAACTATTGGGACCAGCCTTTGTCAAAGCTTTCCATCAAGCCACACATTATGGAAAAAGTGCTATGGAAAAAGCACTCAAGCCGCATTTTTGCATTGCCTTGTTGGGAGCCCTATCAGCCTCAGTAGCACGCCAGTGTCTAATTTGTGCCAAGAACAATGCCAAACAGGGTCCCACGCCACCACCCCGAGTTCAGTCAGGAGGTGTAACCCCCATGCACCACCTGCAAATTGACTTTACTGAAATGCCAAAAGCCAATGGATACCGCTACTTGTTAGTGTTAGTTTGTACCTTCTCTGGGTGGGTGGAGGCTTACCCCACCAGGACTGAAAAGGCCCAAGAAGTTACCAAAGTTTTGCTGAGAGAGATTATCCCCAGATTTGGAATTCCAGCAGTAATAGGGTCAGACAATGGGCCCTCATTTGTGTCTCAGATTACTCAGCAGTTAGCAAATGCCCTACAGATACAATGGAAGCTACATACTGCATATAGACCTCAGAGTTCAGGGAAAGTTGAGCGAATGAATCGTACCTTGAAAGCCCAGATGTCTAAGCTTTGCCAGGAGACTCGCCTGAAGTGGCCCCAAGTGCTCCCAATAGCTTTGCTCAGAATACGCTCAGCTCCTGTGAAATCAACAGGATTCTCCCCTTTTGAGGTAGTGTATGGAAAACCCACACCAATAGTGCAGGGAATCAAGGGTAGTTTAGCCCAGATTGGTTCAGAAATAACCAGACAAGAACTTCTAGCTCTTAGTTTTGTTCTACAGACTCTTCATGCGTGGATTCAGGACCAGTTGCCTATCAACTTGACGGAACCCCTACATCCCTACAAGCCTGGTACCTCGGTGTGGATTAAAGACTGGAAGAAGACACCGTTGGAACCTCATTGGAAGGGACCGTACACCGTCATCCTGTCTACCCCAACTGCAGTAAAGGTGGCAGAGATCGATTCCTGGATTCATCACAGCAGAGTCAAGCCGGCAGCAGTTCCAGACCAGGACCAGTGGACAGCGGAGCCACATCCTGACGTCCCGTTGCGTCTCACCTTACGGAGGCAGCCAGCAGCCTAGATCTCATTGGAGACACTCATGTGCTATAGTGCCCTACAGCAGCCAAGTCTTTCGAAGAGGATTGCTGTTTCCAATACAGCAAAGACATTTGTTTTCTTCATCGACTAACTGTGCCTTTATAGACTAGTATTAGACCAACTACATTTGATAAGTTGGCATCATAACGAGACTTTTCGACTTTTGAGGATCTTCAATCAACATTGACACCCGTTGAATTGCTTCATTAGCAAACGGGCATCGCGTTGAGGACGACGTGGTCAAGATTTTCCAGCGGAGATCCAGAAGAACTACAATCAACATGCATCTTTGTTATTATCTTACTTTGGCTGCTTGCCTGGGGAGCTTTGAACTGGTACATGCTTTACCCCCATGTACTGCCTGTATTACTACCACTCGAACTGGAATGAAAGTAACTCAGACCTTGCTTTATCATTCTTACTATATCTGTACTGGTAAAGTAACCCGGTGTGTTTATAACACCACTGAACTGAATGTTTGTACCCAATGATGCAGATGGAGCGTTACTAAATGCCATACCCCCACTCACTGATCCCACACAGCCTGCTGTTTTATATTTTGATGCCTGTGATGCCATCAATAGAGATAGTCGTTCAAAGTGTGCCGATTGGGAGAAAACTTATGCTAATGATGGAAAGTATATGTGTCCAGAAGGAGCAATTGGGTGGGGGATATGTATAAGTAAAAAAGGTGTCGCAGACGTGTATAGCACAGCACCAGTTAAAGACTATTATTGCCCAAGATGGGAATGTGTGCTTTATTCTACATGGACACTTGACACGGGGGTAACCATTAACGACCATCGGATAGCTACCCTAACTAAGCCAACTATGAAGGATCCTAAGAATTGCAAAAAAGGTGCTTGTAATCCACTAGAATTATCCATAGCCAATCCCAGTGTATGGAAACCAAGGTATAAATTTGGGTTGCGCATTGCAGGTACTGGATCAGATCCTGGAACCATTGTGCATATTAGACTAAATACCCAAGCCCATCGATCATCAAAGTATCACATACATAACACTTTTTATGAAACCATGCATGTAAACAAGTTTGATATCCCTCATCCCTCTCAGAATTTATTCCTAGAATTGATCGGAGCTGTGGTATCCAGCCTCCGCATTTCAGACTGTTATTTCTGTGGTGGAACCAAGATGGGTGATCAGTGGCCTTGGGAGGCCCAAGAATTGAATTACTCAGTAGTCTATAATCAGACAGAGCTACACAAAACTACCAGCGAATGGGTATTAGCACACCCAATAGTTGGGCGCTTGTGTTATGCTCGAACTGGACCCCAATTTACCTCTAAGGTAGGGCAGCTTGTCTGTCTTAGCCAAAAGTTCTATAATGATACCACGAAATGGACATCTTGGTGGTCAGGAGTTAATGAATCAGAGCCCACCAATCCCTTAGCACGGTTCCCCGAGCTTGCCCCTCTATGGACTAACCTTGACCGACATCATAACTGGCAAGCCCCACCTGGCCTATATTGGATTTGCGGAACCCGAGCATATGCTCGACTCCCTATTTACTGGGAAGGAGCGTGTGTCTTAGGAACTATTCGACCCTCTTTCTTTTTATTGCCCACAGAACATGGAGAACAATTAGGCTACCCAGTTTATTCAAAAAGACAGAAAAGAGCAGCTTTACAGATAGGCAAGTGGGAGAAATGGGATGGTGAGGATTGGCTACCAGAGCGAATTATTGCCTATTATGGACCTGCCACTTGGGAGCAAGATGGCATGTGGGGATATCGTACCCCAATTTATATGTTGAATAGAATCATACGCTTGCAAGCGGTAGTTGAACTTATCACTAATGAAACTAGCCAAGCACTTACACTTTTAGCTAGGCAAAGCACACAAATGCACACTGCAATTTATCAAAATCGCTTAGCTCTAGATTACTTGTTAGCTGCTGAAGGAGGAGTCTGTGGTAAGCTGAACCTCACCAATTGTTGCTTAAAGATAGATGATAAGGGTCAGGTTGTTGAAGAAATTGCTGAACACATGCGGAAACAAACTTATGTGCCAGTACAGACCTGGCATAGTCTTAACATCCCCAATTGGTTTGCATCTATCTTCTCTGGATTAGGAGGATTCACTACTTTTGCTATGATAATATTAATCTTTGTAGCTTTGTTCTTTATGTTACCATGTATAATCCCATGTTGTATGCGATCTATTAACAGTGTTATTGAGAACACCGTGGAGCGGAAGACTGCAACTAAGATTTTAGCCTTATGGCACCCTAATCCTACTATACTTGGTCGGAACCCGACCATAGTATAATTGAGTGATTTAACTCTCACACCTTATTAGTAATAGGGTGAGATTAATCAAAGGGGGGAATGTGGTAGGCGAAGGCCTATGATCCATGGTGTCTGAAATAAGCAGACAGGCCTGAGTAGCTTGACCTGTAAATGAAGCCTGTGGAGAGGCCCAAAGGAATTACATATTCCCCTAAATGCTGCTACCATAGAATCGAAACTTAACTGAGTATAATTAAGTATAGCTAAGCAGAATCGAAACTTAGAAAAACAAGTTTAATTGGTATTGATAAGAGAGTACAGCTTCTATGGAATTAATTAACACTGCTGAAAGAAAAGTTACAGTGCCCTGCTTTCCCACATGTTCTAGCTAGCTAAGTGACCTTGGAGGATAGAAGTATCAAAGTTGGAAGAACTGACCATTGTAATTGGGACTAGAAGGGGGGTAAGCAGGTGCTGAGCCCAGACCAAAGTCCTAATTGGATGACTACGTAATGTTACCGGGACCAATAGATAGGGTGAAAGGGGTTACCGGGACCAATGAAAAGTTTGCCTATGTCTAGAATGGGAAAGAAGTCTATAAAAGTTGTTTTACTAACAGCTATTGCTCAGCCATTTTGAATTTGATTCTGCTTGAGACTTGTGCACAAATAAATGATTTGGACCTTCTGAACAGACTACTGGTATCATTGGTTTGTCTGCGCTCTGCTGCTACAACAGCATGTGCACAACTAACCCATTTGAAGAAATTGCGCAAAAACTAACCTGTATAAGCTCATTTTTTTTAAATCACTAATATAGTCAGCATCTGCTGCCAGCTACAAAAGTGTTTTATAAAATTGCTTCCCTATATTTTAAACTTAAATTTCATTGAAATTGTCAATAAAAACTACTATTTCATATACTTTAATCTGCAATCACTATTGCAAGCTGTTACCACTATTAGCTTTACTTTGTATATGAGAAAGTGTAATTACTCACCTGTAGCAGGTGTTCTCCAGGAACATCAGGAATCAGTTCTCACATATGGATGAGGTCAGCACAGATGGAGCCCGCACGGTAACCTCTCCCCAGTTTTCAAAGAAAGCCTTTGGGAGATCAACCAGGCATGCATGGTCACCTTCCTGCCCAAAGGAGCCATTTTCTCTCAGTAGAATGACATAGTTTAATCAAGCAGAAAAGAAAAAAACAACTCCATGGGGAGGAGGGAGTGTAGCGAGGACTGATTCCTGCTGTTCCTGGAGAACACTTGCTCCAGGTGAGTAACTATACTTTCTCCGGGAACAAGTAGGAAGTCAGTCTTCACATATGGGACTCCCCAGCTACAGGCTACTGAAGAAATCTGTCAAAAGCCAAAGGGGACCCAAAAGTTGAACTGTTAATGGCAGCCGAAGAGTGTTGAAAAGCCTCAAGCATCAGGCTGCAACTCCAGCATCTGCGAGGGAATCGACTCTCTGGTAGGCTAGACAAACAGAAGGGTCAGAAGGAAGGAGTTGTACTAGTCTCCAAAGAGGTACTGAAGAACAGCCTGGCCAAAGGCGTTCTCCCATCGGGAGGCCTCTTCGAGGCAGCAGTGAGCTGCAAAGGATGGATTAAGGACCGAGTGGCTGCTCGACAAATCTCTGGTAGGGAGATGGAGCATAAGCTAGCCAAGGAGGCTGCCATAGTCGAATGTTGGGGGTCGTCACATGACATTCCAGAGAAAGACCGGCCTGTCCATAAGCAAAGGAAATATAGTGAGCCACCCAGGTAAAAGGGTATGCTTAGAGACCACTACTTCAAGTCTGATGGGATCATAGGAACCAAACAGTTGAGAGGAGCAGCAATGAGCCTTTGTCCAATCAAGGAAGAAAGCCAAAACCAGTTTACAGCACAAGGTATGAAGAGAGGCTTCTGCCCTGTTAGCGTGCAGCCTGGGAAAGAAGGTGGGAAGAACCACCTCCTGATTGAGATGGAAGGGGGAAACCACCTTAAGAAGAAGCTTAGGGTGTGTGCAGAGGACCACCCTATTCTATGAAATCTGATGTAAGGAGCATGAGTCACCAGCGCTTGCAGCTCACTAACCCTGCGTGCTAAAGTGAGAGCCACCACGAAGACTACCTTCCACGGAAGATACTTGAGATGGCAGGAGGCCAGAGGTTTCAAAGGAGGGTCAATGAGTTTACCCAGCACCACATTCAAGTCCCATGCCACCGCCGACAGGCGAATGGGAGGCTGTGAGAGCAAGAGGCCCCACATGAAGTGGCCAATTAGAGGATGAACTGAGAGGGAACGCCCATCAACCACATGATGGTATGCCGCTAATGTGCTTAGATGTACCTTGATGGAACAGGACTTTAACCCAGCCCGGGAGAGGTGCAGAAGGTGCTGCAGGATCGCCTGCACTGGTCAGGAGAATAGGTTGAGACCTCTATCTGCACATCAGAATGAGAACCTGTGCCATTTGAAGGCGTACGCTTGCATGGTGGAATTCCTGCAGGACGTGAGGAGGACATCCTCAATGTCTCTAGGCAGGTGAAGATGAGCGAGGGCTATCCTCTCAGCATCCATTCCATCAGAGTTAATGACTTGAGATTGGGATGAAAGGGGGCCCCCATTGTTCTGAAAGATCAGTTCCAGGGTGAAACCCAAGGGAATGGGTGGCACAGGAGAAAGTCGAAGCAGCAGAGGGTACCATGGCTGCCGAGACCAGCACGGGGTGATAAGGATCACTTTGCCTCTGTCTCTCTGGACCTTGAAGATAGTCCCAGTAAGGTATCCTGGAACAGAACAGCAGCAGCTGAGCATTGTGAGGGTTGGCAAAGAAGTCCACCGCTGAGTTGCCCCACTTCTGGAAGATGTCCCATGCCGTTGGTGGGTTGAGAGTCCACTCGTGAGGCTGCAGCACTCTGCTGAGCCAGTCCGCCAGGACATTTTCCTGTGCCAGGAGGAGCATACCCACCAGCTTACAAAATCCCAGCAGAGAAGATATGATCCTGTGCCTCCTTGTTTGTTGATGTAGAACATTGCAACTTGATTGTCCATGTGAACAACGACAACCTGATTCGCCAAATAGTGCTGGAAAACCCGCAGGGTATTCGTGACTGCCCTGAGTTTGAGGAAGGTACTCTTGTGCTGGCTCTCTTCCTGTGACCAGAAACCCTGGGACTGAAGGCCATTCCAATGGGCACCCCAGCCGAGCTGGGAAGCATCTGTGGTGAGGATCTGTTGATGCGGGGGATCCTGAAAAGGTAGCCCCGCCAGAAGATTGCTGGACTGTCGCCACCAGGCAAGGGAACAGGAGAGGAGCGGGGTGACCCATACTTTATCCGACAGGTGCTCTGTTGCCTGCTTCCACTGAGTGCAGAGTCTACTGGGCCCACTGCATGTGGAGATGAGCCGAGGGTGTGACATGAACCGTCGAGGTCATGTGTCCTAGGAGATGAAGAATCTGATGAGCCGAGACTGTTGAACAGGTTTGGACCTCCCCCGCCAAGACAGATAGGTGCTGAGCCCTGTCGGATGAAAGAAACGCTCAGGCCTGAGTGATATCAAGGAGGGTTCCTATGAACTTCAGGCACTGGATGGGCTGTAAGTGGGATAGTTGACTACAAATCCTAAGGTCTTCAGCAGCTGGATAGTGCGACATAGGGCCTGTCGGACCTCGTCCAGAAACCTTCCCCTAATCAGCCAATCGTCCAGATAAGGGAAGACAAACACACCCTGTAGTCGCGCCAATCATTGGTGAGACCACCACTAGGTACTTTGTGAACACCCTGGAAGCGGACACCAGTCCGAACAGAAGGACCCGGTACTGGTAATGACACCAACTGACGACAAAGCAGAGGTACTGCTGGTGCAAAGTGTGGATCACGATGTGGGTATAGGTGTCTTTGAGATCCAAGGAGCATAGCCAGTCTCCCCAGTGGGAGGTAAGGCAGCAATGTTTCAAGGGATACCATCTTGAATTTCTCCTTCACTAAGAAGTGGTTGAGATTCCGCAGGTCTAGAATGGGGTGCAACCCGCCCATCTTTTTGGGAACCAGAAAGTAGGAGAAGTAGAACCCCATACCTCTTTGAGGCAATGGGATGAGCTCCATTGCCTTGTCGGCAAGAAGAGCCGTGAGCTCTCTTTGAAGGATGTCTCGATGGGGGGGAATCCAGAGAAGTTCCCCCAGAAAGTAGGATGGCGGCATCTGATGGAAGTGAAGGAGATAATCCTCCTTTACCACCTGAAGGGTCCAGGCATTGGTGGTTATGCTGGGCTACCGGTGGGCAAAGAGATGTCCCTCTATGTGCTGTGGCTCCTGACCTCCCGTGGGAAGAGAGGCTATGCCCCGGGAATCAACCCCCCCCCCCCCTTCAAGCTGCGTCAGAGGCACTGTTTGGGGTTTGCGGGCCTTAGGCCTATGGGGGTCCTGCCCCTGGCCTTTGGCTGGCTGCCCCTGCGGAGGAGCTTGATAGGACTAAGAGGCCTGATATTAGGGGTACAGATGGTTAGAAGGACTTTTTCCCCCAAAGCCTTCCATCAGGAAGGATCAGCGGTCTTGCAAGAGAGCACGTTCTGGTCATCAGCTCGGTCTCCAACTCGGTGGCCTTGACAGTCATGGGCTTGCTGAAGAGATTCTGCCCCCAGCAGGGAATATCGACCAATTTGTCCTGAACCCTTTGCACCAGGTCTGACGACTATAGTCATGCCTGGTGGCAGGCGCCAATGCCCACCGCAGCCATTCTAGCCACAGACTCAAAGATGTCATAAGCCACTCGAGTTACATACTTGGAGCACTCCTTGACCGTGGATACCAGGCTCCTGAAGAGCTGGAGATGTTTACTGGACAGCCTAGCTGAGAGCGCAGCGAGCTCCTTCACCAGGTCTCTCAGGTACATGCCCATGTACAGCTGGTAAGCCACAAGCATCGAGCCCTGAAAACACTTCCTACCAAACCCACCCATGGTGTGGACCTCCCAACCTGGGGTCACCAAGTAGTATGTCTTCCGGTTTTTGATTCGTCACATGGCCAACTCCACTATCATAGAGTTGTGTGGCAGTTGAGTTTTTTGAAGCCTGTGCTCTTGCGTATTTGATTCATGGAATTGGTGCACTAGCTCACAATGGGAACCGTAACAAAGGTTTCCCACATTCTGAAAAGTAGGCGCTCCAAGATGGGAGGCACCGGCACTATTATGGCCTCCTTAGGAGGAGAGTCATACTGGAGTATGTCCAGATCCTCTGCCCGAGGCTCCTCCTCTGCCTCGATGGTGAAGGTGAGAGACTTGTCCATATCCCAGACGAAGTCTAGGAAGGAGAGGTCTGACAGATCGTCCCAATGCTGAATAATATCAGGAGACTCATCGTCTGTCTCCCATTCGGAATTGGAAGGGAGTTCGAAGTGACGGCAGGAATAACATCAGTGCGGTCAGGTGAGAGGACAGCAGCCAGGATTCCTGGCACTCTGCGCCCAAAGCACTCGATGGAGAAGCCCGAGGCTCTGACTGAGACTAGGACTGATCACTGGAATTGGCCCATAGGGCATGCCGCTCCAGAACAGGCTGGATCTCCTCCGGCAAGACCCTCACACTGGAGGGGCCTCTGACCAGCCTGAGGAACTGGAAGTAACTGGAACAGGGTCTGCTAGCATGCTAGAAAGGCAGTAAGGCTGTGCTCCAAGGTTGCCATCCTTGCCTCGAGGTTCGAAGGCTCTATAGCCACCGGCATAGGTACAGATAGTTATTGCCTTGACATTCTGAAGACAATCTTCGGTGGGGGTTGGAACTGCTCCCCACCGGGGAAGCTTCAGGGGCCTCGCCTCGCCCTCACCCTCAGAGTCCCATCAAGGGCTGCAGTGCCGGTGTCCGCGGGTCTTACTCACAGTACCGGCATCACCCCCCAACGAGGACTTGGTCGAAGTCCGTTCCTTCCGGGGACGGTCCTCCACAGATGGTCACCCATCTGACGCTCCCCAGTCTTGGGGCTCCAAGTGAGCTCGGTGGCCGCCTGGATCCGATTCCTCCACGGCTGCCCCCGAGGGCATCGATTCCGAAGACGATGATGGAGCAGAGGCAGAGGACTTGAGGACAAATAGCGTCTCCTTCTGCCTTTCATGATTCTTACGCCCCTTGCTCATCATCTAAAGACAAAGCAGGCAAGTGGAGGCATCGTGATTGGCCCAAGGCATTGAAGGCAGCAATTATGGTGATCCATGATGGACATGGTTCTGCCACAATTGGTGCACTTCTTAAAACCACTAATCGAGGACATAGCAGGAAAGATGTCCTGATTAGTGGGGCACGAGAAAAAAAATCCCATGACCGAGAGAGAAGAGAGATAAAGTACCTGAAAAAAACATGATGCCGAGGTAGTGGGGGTTCTGAGACCACAAGGTGATGACATGCAACCAAGAAAAAAAGAAGCGAGAAAACAACAAAGTATTCACCGAAATGAAAGGCAACTTTTTCCGAGGTGCAGACGGTACGTCTCGTGGACTCCACGGAAAAACGAAGACTGAGGGAAAATGGCTTCCTTGGGCGGGAAGGTGACCACACATGCATGGTTGATCTCTCAAAGGCTTTCTTTGAAAGCTGGGGACAGGTTACCACACAGGCTCAGTCAGTGCCAACGGCACCCATATGTGAGGATTAACTTCCTGTTGTTCCTGGAGAAGGAAAATATTCTCTTTTCTAAGTAATTCTAGCAGAGTCTTCCAGAATCATAGCATCAACCCACCTTAGGAAAATCAAGCAGGCCAGCATGGAAAAACGCCAATTCAAACAGCCACATCCCACTTCCTACTAGAAATGTCCACTTTTCCAGAGAACACATGTTTATATGACTCTGTGTTTCACGATATGTAAATAGTTACCCCTGTTATCCCAGTTATTTGCCCTGTTATCTGTGAACTCATACGTGTTAATTGTACTGAGCATTTTTGTTCCATGTAAACCGCGCTGATGCTGAATAGTGCGGTATAGAAGAGACTTTAAATAAATAAATAAATAAATAAACACATAGTTAAAGTATGTCAGGACTCTGGCAGAGTTTCGGTGTGAAAGTCAGCTAAGCCAGCTACAATTTAAAAGCAGCGAGGAGGGTCTTTCCCCCTCTATAGTAAATTGTCTATGTACTCTCAGCTTGGACTGGCATATCATCTGGTTAGGGTTCTCTCTGGGTCAGCTGTTAAGTTCTGCTAGACTCAAACAGCTGCTTAAAGTCTGATGTTTCTAAAAGAGACAGGGCTATTTTGGATTCTGTAATCACCCAGCACTGGTATGCCTTCTGTAAACAAGAAATACTGAGACTTGCAGACTGACATCTGTCTAACATTTTTCAGGAATAACCAGAACCATTATATCTTAAGGGTCAAGAGGTCAAGGGTTATAAAAGGTTTTATTTTGTTTTACTGATGATGGGAGCCTAGATCAATTCTACTTTGCTCTAGTGTTGCCCTACAGTGCTTCCAACATCATTGGCTCTATTTCTTGAGCATGCCAGTCCTTTGGCAGACTGCCTTTATATACAGAAATCAAACCATAGGGAATAGAAGTGGCTATTGGAGAATAAGCAAAAAAATCACTGCTGTGTCACAGAAATATCCCTGGGTTTGTGCTTCAAGAAAACAAGAAATGCTTTCATGTGGTCTTTTGCAACAAAATGTGTGATAAAAAGTTTTAGTACATGACTTGGAGAAAAGGACAAGATTAAGGCAGTGGTCATGCTGGTGACTAGGAGGGGTAGAGAATAGGTGGAGGCTGAATAAAGAGGTTTAAAGCAAGGAATATTGAGGCATGAGTCAGAGGCATCATCAGCATAGATGTTAAAAGTCCTCAAGAATGAGGGGAAGGAAAGATAGTTCACGAAAGAAGAGCCAAAGTTACTGAGAAAGGAAGAGGGGGACATATCAGGTGGTTGATAAATGACAAAAACCAAGAGAGTAGTGAAATGAATAGGCGGATGGAAAGGACTTCAAAGAAGAAAAGGACTGAGGTGAAAGAAAGGGTTGAAACATACATGAAGGGGAGAATAGCATCTTAACACCAGCACTGCCGCCAGCTAGAAGAGATATGTGGGAAAAAAGGTAACCATAATGACAGAAAGCAGCAACTGAAGCAGTTTTAAGGGAATAGTCAAGTCTCAAGAAAATGCAGAGAATAAGAGATAAAGAGGTCATGAACATGGCAAGCTTGTTGGAGATAGAGCAGGCATTCCACAGGAAACACGAGAAAGGTAGAAAAGACAGAAAGAGCAGGATAGAAATATAGACTGGAGGTGTGATGGTCTAATCTGTACAGATGGAGTAAGAATTGCCTTGGAGAGGCAGGATTGGGACAGATATCCCCAGATTATGCCCCCTTGGAAGACATGAGAGATCTATCTTCTGGAAGCATCTGATGCCTAGCCTCTCCCAGATCTTTTACTATTTTCTCAAGATCCTCTCCAAAATACAAATTCTCCCTACATGGGACCTTGCTGAGATTAATCATAGATACCTTGTCTGCCAAACAGTTGTGATAACAGCCAATGCCAGGCCTCCACTACTGAAATCACAGACTCTGAATTTACCTTGGATTTCAATTGAGTCACCCCCATGTTCTTCAGCAGCTGCTGAATCCAATGCAGCTAGGCCATATGACCACACATACTGCTGTCTGAATGCTCAGCGCACAGGAAGGAAAGCACAGTTACTTACCTGTAACAGGCGATCTCTGGGAACAGCAGGAATAAGTCTTCACATATGGGTACGTCGGTACCGACAGAGCCTGCGCGGGAACGCTCCCCAGGGTCCAATCAGAAAGCTTTTGGGAGCATCCCTCAGCGCCTGCGTGCTGCCTTCCCGCCTTTCCAACTGTCTCTCCTCAGTTGAGTTTTATAGCTGAGACAAAGAGAGAGAAAGAGGAAAGGAAGATAGATAGAGAGATACAACTCCTAGGGGAGGTGGGTGGGTTGTGAAGACTTATTCCTGCTGTTCCCAGAGATCACCTGTTACAGGTAAGTAACTGTGCTATCTCCAGGAACAAGCAGGAATGAGTCTTCACATATGGGGACTCCCAAGCTAAGATGCCTGGAGCCCTAGCATGGTGGGGATTGGAACATGCTACACCTCATATGGCCAGGCATCCTGAGGATGGAGGGTAGGAGTTGAAAAGAGAGGAGCTGTAGAAAAACAGCTAACCTAAAATAGGACTACAGGTAAGGAGTCCTTGTATGTATGATAATTATCATGAAAATATTGAAATGAACAATCACAATATGGACCTCACCTACTGGATTGCAGGAAGTAGAGAGGCTGATGGAGTCTACTGGGGATCCAGTAGAGGAATCTTCAAGGTGACCTCACTGAAGTGAAGGTCCAAATCTGGAATTGACAGGTGACCCAGGTGTCAACTGGGGTAGTACAAAAACGGTAGGTCTTTAGTGGAAAGCTTTATGGAAAAAGCTGGGAACTCTTTTGGCTACAAGGTTACTCACATTTAGGAGCAAAAGAGGAAGACTGACCGATTTGGACAAAGTAGCTCAGTCCTGGAGGGAAGAAGGGGTATGGGAAAAAAGCCTGTATTCCCAAGGAGGACATATGTCTGAAGGGTTGAAACCTTAGATCTACTGAAGATCCACCCTGTCTTTCCTAACTGGTGAAAGATAGGAAAGATATTAGAGCATGGAGCTTCAGGGATACCTAAACCTAGGGTTAAGGTAGGAGCTGTCAGTACCACAGTAGTGGTTGTGTGCATAATACCCCAGACATACTGTGGGACAGTATGAATATATGCAAGCCCACTGTCTGGAACCTATAGGAAGGTAAAACCTTTATAAGCATAGACAGTTAGAGAGATAAGTATGTAAATACATATCTACCTATAAGGAAGCATCTCGACAGATACACATATATATATATATATATATATGTGTGTATATATATATATAGAGATATATATATATGTGTATATATATATATATATATATATGGGTATATATATATGTCTATAGTGAGATCTGGAGGGGCATAACATATGCACACGCAGCTTACAGACATATGTATCTATAGAGAAGTATATAGAGATATATACATACATGAATATATATGTCTAAAGATAAATGTCTGCAATTAAGCAGATAGAGATATGCCCATAAGAACATTCACATGGGAGATGTGAAGAGGAAAGATTCATCTAATAACAAGAAGGTGGAACCTACTTGAGACGATATATAGAGAATCTATTCCCCCTGGCTAAGATGGTGCAGGAATGCCATCCAGTGAAATAACCAGGATGGTTGCGTGAAAAAACAGAGGATAATATCAGTCTGTAAACAGCAAGTCCTGAGTCCTGTAGAACTCTCGCATGGTAAATGGACAGAAAACGCATAGGATGAGATACCAGGTTGACCCACTGGAGGGACACAAAGGGGTATCATGCGTTATTAGTTAAATATGTGCTGTCCATGAAGGAGTAGGATACCATGAGGACAAGCTGCAAGGAAAAAAGAGCATATTCCTTGTAGGAATTGGAGAACTCTTTAGACGTTCACGTAGAAAAGGCTTATGTCCTGTATTATAACAGGAGCTAGTAGGGTGTGGAGAACCCTCACAGTCATGGAAAATGACTGAGGAAGCCTTTTCCAACCATATAGGATAGTCATCAGAGACAAAACCCCATGCTCTCTAGCAAGGGTCCATAGTAGAAAGCTTCTCTGTAAGATTGCAGAGAGCATTATGCAGGAGAATTGGGAAATAAAACTGGCTGTTGGAAAAAAACAGCTGCACGTCAACTATGCTGCCAAATCCAAAGGAATTGGAGATGGCAAGAAAAGAAGATAGTGTGATAAGCCTGAAGTGATTAGGATAATCCAAGATAGATGAAAGCACTATCTTGGAATCACTACTAAGGCCAGACAGAAAGTAGTGGAAGACAAGACTGGAAACTTGTGGAAAAGTACCAGTAGTCCAATCACTGGAACTCCTGCATGGGCAGCTGCTGAATAAGACAGCAGAGAGAATCTTTCTGTGTAAAACAGAGAGAACAGACAGAATAAGAGGAGAAATTCCTGTCCCTATCTGATGAGCTGCCCAGAGAAAAGGGAGTTTATTCAAGAGAAAAAACTCCACACTGGAATGAAAGAAAAGCGTAGTTACTCACCTGTAACAGGTGTTCTCCAGGAGCAGCAGGAATCAGTCCTCACTTATGGGTGACGTCGGCGCCGACGGAGCCCTCGCGGAGCAATTTTCCCCAGCTTTCAAAGAAAGCCTTTGGGAATTGCAGCGCGCATGCGCGGTCGTCTTCCCGCCCGAAGGTGCCATCTTAGCCAGTCAGATGACATAGCTAAAAAAGACAGCATAAAAATTTGCAAAAGAACATAAGCAGACGATTGCAACTCCAAGGGGAGGAGGGAGGGTAGTGAGGACTGATTCCTGCTGCTCCTGGAGAACACCTGTTACAGGTGAGTAACTACGCTTTCTCCAGGACCAAGCAGGAAGTCAGTCCTCACTTATGGGACTCCCAAGCTCAAGGCTACCGGAGACCCTAAGCACAAAAATGAGCTCCCTCTAGCTCAGCAGCACAGAAGGATAGAATCTTCGCTGAATTATCACCCACCGGTAGCCCACATCCGGGATGGAGGGTAGGAGTTGCTCAGACCTCAAAGAGATTACGGAGGACTGCCTGTCCGAAAGCACTGTCCCTACGGGACTCCCTCTCGAGACAGTAATGGACCGCAAAAGTCTGGCTCGAAGACCAAGTAGCGGCCCGGCAGATGTCTGCCAGCGGAACAGAGCGGAGGTAAGCCACTGACGTGGCCTTTGCCCGAACGCAGTGAGCCGTGACTCGACTTTCTAAGGAGAGTCCGGCTGCCCCATAAGCCCAAGAGATACAGTCCGCAACCCAGATGGACAGAGTACGCTTGGAGACCGGGAGCCCCAATTTATTGGGGTCAAAAGACACAAAAAGCTGAGCAGCTTTACGGTGCTCCCGCGTACGGTCAAGGTAGAAGTTCAATGCCCTTCTACAGTCCAGGGTATGGAGGACCGTCTCAGCTCGGCTGGAGTGTGGTCTGGGAAAGAAGGTTGGAAGTACCACCTCCTGATTCATGTGAAAAGGGGAGACCACTTTAGGCAGAAACTTTGGGTGAGTCCGTAGGACTACCCTATTCTTGTAGAATCGAGTGTAGGGGGGATCAGACACGAAGGCCTGCAATTCACTTACGCGCCTAGCGGAAGTGAGGGCTATCAAGAACAGTGTTTTCCAAGACAGAAAACGGAGAGAACATGTAGCCATAGGTTCAAAAGGCGGACAGGTGATCCGCTGCAAAACCACATTCAGGTCCCAGTCCGGCGCTGGCGGGCGCAGAGGTGGTTTAAGTAGAAGGAGACCTCGGAGAAACCTCGCTACGAGAGGGTCGTTGGAGAGAGGTCTGCCGTCCACCGGCACATGATGTGCTGAAAGAGCACTGAGGTGAACTTTGACGGAGTTGGACTTAAGTCCCAGATTAGAGAGGTGTAGCAAGTATTGTAGGATCACCGACACCGGGCAGGAGAAGGGATCCTGATACTGTTGGGAACACCAGATTGCAAAGCGACGCCATTTAAGGGCGTAGCATTTGCGGGTAGAAGGCCGTCGCGAAGCCAAGACGACCTCCTCCACCTCCGCCGGCAAGAGAAGAGGAGCAAGGACTACCCTTTCAGCAGCCAGGCCATGAGGTTGAGAGACCTGAGGTTGGGGTGCAGTAGGGACCCCTGATCCTGAGTGAGGAGATCCGGTTGTACCCCCAGAGGGATTGGATCCTCCACCGCCAGTTGCAGCAGGAGCGGAAACCACGGCTGCCTGGGCCAGCGAGGGGCCACCAGGATCATGAAGGCTTTGTCTCGGAGAACCTTGAAAAGAGTCCGAGAGACTAACGGAATGGGAGGGAAAGCGTACAGAAGGCTCCCCGACCATGAGATCAGAAAGGCGTCCGCCGCAACCCGAAGGGGGGTGTGGCTGACGAGAGCAGAAGCGAGGAAGCTGCCGGTTGTGAGGACTGGCAAAGAGATCCACCGTGGGGAGGCCCCACCTGAGGAAGAGCTTCTGAACGATCAAGGGATCCAGACGCCACTCGTGCGGCTGGAGGACCCTGCTGAGCTTGTCCGCCAGGCAATTTTCTTGGCCCGGGAGATAAACTGCCTTGAGGAGAATGCCGTGACTGACGGCCCAAGAGCAGAGCTTCTGTGCCTCCCGGCAGAGGAGGAAGGAGCCCGTGCCCCCCTGCTTGTTCACGTAGAACATGGCAACTTGATTGTCCGTCTGGACAAGGACGGACTGTTGGGAGGTCAGGTGGGAGAAGGCCTTGAGAGCTAGGCGGATCGCCCTGAGCTCCAGGAAGTTGATCTGCTGAGCAGACTCCCACTTGGTCCAGAGGCCCTGAGTACGTGCCTCTTGGCAATGTGCTCCCCAGCCCAGGAGGGATGCATCGGTGGTCAGCACCCGGGTCGGCTGAGGTGACTGGAAAGGCATTCCTAATATCAGGTTCGGCTGCCGGAGCCACCACCGGATAGACGAGACCAGCGGCTCGGAGACGCGCACTAGGTCTGCTAGGCCGCCTGTGGCTTGTCGCCACTGCCGGCGGAGACACCATTGAGCAGACCGCATATTCAGGCGGGCATTGGGGGTCACATGGACGGTGGAAGCCATATGGCCGAGCAGTCTCAGGAAGCGCCTGGCGGAGACCAGGGGCTGGCTGCGAAAGCGGTCGGCTAGGTCCATGAGCCGCTGAGCCCTGTCGAGCGGTAGGTACGCTCGCGCCTGAGGAGTGTGCAGCCTTGCGCCGATGAACTCGAGATCCTGTGAGGGGAGCAAAGTGGACTTTGCGAAGTTTATGACAAAGCCCAAGTGCTGCAGCAGAGTCACCGTGCGGCACGTGGCGTTGGTGACCTCCTGAGCGGACGCTGCTCTGATGAGCCAGTCGTCGAGGTACGGAAAGACATAGAGGCCGTGAAGCCGGAGATGGGCCGCCACGACCGCGAGACATTTTGTGAAGACTCGCGGTGCGGAGGACAGGCCAAAGGGGAGTACTCTGTACTGGTAATGATTTCCTGCCACCACAAACCTGAGGTATTGGCGGTGGCTTGGGTGGATGAGGATGTGCGTGTAGGCATCCTTTAGATCCAAGGAGCATAGCCAATCTCCCTGCTGGAGGTAGGGCAGAAGGATTCCAAGGGTAAGCATTTTGAACTTCTCCCGCACAAGGAACTTGTTGAGGTTGCGCAAGTCCAGGATGGGTCTGAGGCCTCCTGTTCTCTTTGGTATCAGAAAATACCTTGAATAGAAGCCTTGACCTCTCAGGTGGTGTGGCACCGGTTCCACCGCCTGTTCCTGCAGAAGACCTGCTAACTCCTGAAGGAGCAACTCCCTGTGCAGAGGGGGGCGCGGAGGCTCTCCCGGAAAATAGGAGGGAGGGACCTGATGGAAGTGGAGAAGGTAGCCCTCTCGCACGACCTGAAGCACCCAGGCATCTGCGGTGATGCTGGACCACCTGTGGGCGAAGTGAACCAGCCGGCCTCCGGTGCTGGGGGGAACCAGCGGGGGGGGAGAGGCTATGCTGAGCGAGTCAAAAACCCCCACCCTGCTGAGCAGGGGCTGGTGGTGCAGGCTTGGGGGCTTGCTGCCTACGGGACCCGTTACCCCGTCCCTTGGCCTGCTGGCCCTGTTGGGGAGCTGCAGGGGCCTGATAATGGGGGTATTGTTTGTAGGCAGCTGCCTTCCTCGGGTAAAAGGACTTTTTTCCCGAGCCCTTCTTTTTCTGGGAAGGGGCGGAGGTCTTCCTAGAAAGCCTGGTCCTGGTGAGAGTCTCAGTCTCAATTTGTGCAGCCTTTTCCGCCATGGGCTTGCCAAAGAGGTTTTCGCCTCGGCAGGGGACATCGACCAACTTGTCCTGTACCCAGGGCTCAAGGTCGGACGACTGAAGCCAAGCCTGTCGGCGGGCACCGATGCCGGCTGCGGCTACTCGAGCCGAGGCTTCAAAGCCATCATAGGCTGCTCGGGACATGAACTTTGAGCATTCCCGAATACCCGTGGACAAGGCAAGGAACCTCCGCAAGGGCTCCTCGGAGAGACCAGCGGAGAATCCGGCTAGCTCTTTAGCCAGATCCCTGAGATACATGCCCATGTATAGCTGGTAAGTCAGGACACGACAGGCGAGCATAGAGCCCTGGAAGCACTTCTTGCCAAGGCCATCCAGGTTACGGGCCTCCCTTCCAGGAGGCACCGAGGAGTGCATCTTCTGGCTCTTAAGACGATGCATGGCCGATTCCACTACCATGGAATGGTGTGGCAGCTGTGCCTTTTGAAAGCCAGGGCTCTTGCGGACTCGATAGATAGAATCGACCCGCTTGCTCAGGACCGGCGAGGAGGCCGGACTCTCCCACATGCGGAAGAGTAGACGTTCCAGCATAGGAGGAACCGGCACAGTAAAGTGTTCCCTCGCGGGAGAGTCATACTGGAGGGCGTCGAGCTCTTCGGCTCGAGGCTCCTCCTCGGGATCCGCAGGGAAGGCCAAAGCCTTGGCCATATCCCTAACGAAGTCCGAGAACCGGGCATCCTCCGGGGGGGACTGCTTCCGAGGCTCGGACTCCGGAGAGTCCGATGGGACACACCGAGTCCGGAAAGAATCAGGTGACTCTTTCTCCTCAGACTCCCAGACCGACTCCGACGAGGACTCGGTGGGGTCGGCCCGGGCAGGGTGCGGCGCCAGCCGCCCCGACGCCGAGGGAGTCGGCGTCGGCGACCTCGGTCCCGAACGGGAGGCCGAGGGCGACCTCGACCGAGGATCGACTCGAGTTCTCATCGACTCGAGGATCGGCTCGGTCTCCGGGGTCGACTTGGACGTCGACGTCCCGGCGGTCGGGGCAGCGACGCCAGCGAAGCCAGCGAGCAGTGCCCGCTGCTGGTCCATGAAGGCAGACAGTCTGCTCTCCAAGGCCGTCAACCTGAGTCCGAGCTCAGGTGACCCAGCAGCCCCCGACTCGGGCCCCGACGGCGTCGGGCCCGACGTCGGCTGTCGCGGAGGCGAGTCCAGAAGGACTACAGGACTTACCCGGGCAGGCATCTCCGACTCCAGGCGAGGTCGCTTCGGGAGGTGTTCCTTCTCCAAGGACCCGGGGCGGCTGTCGGGGCTATGCGACCTGGCCCTCGCGGAGCCAGGAGCGTCCACCGACGCCGCCCTCGCGGGTTTTTCCTTCCGACGATGGTCCCTGGAGGGAGAACCCCGGTCGGAGGAGCTCCGGCGACGGTCCGAGCTGGAGCCTTTCGACACGGAGGCCTCCGACGAGGTCCGGGTACGGCTGGGGTCAGCGAAGATTCTCTCACGCTGATGCCGCCGACTTCTCAACGCCTTCGAGGACAGTTTGCTGCAGGGCCCACAGATCAGTTCCTCATGATCCGGGCCCAGGCAGCGGAGGCAAAAGTCGTGTGTGTCGGTTAGTGACATATTTCGGTCACACCGACCACACCGCTTAAAGCCACTGGCAGCCATCGGGGGAAAAAGGGCCCCTGCGAGGTCAAAGGACCGGGCTGCCAGGGAAAACGAAAACGAAAGCTGACTAAGTCAGAAAAAACCGAAAAAAAGTAAGAGGACTCGAGACCGGCGTCGCGAGTCCGGGCGGGAAAACGATCGGCGTCGAACCGAAAGAAAAAAGTATAAAATAAAGAGGAAAATCAACTTTTTCGCGGGGACAAGACGGGGACGTCTGTAGGGCTCCGCGGAAAAAAAGAAGACTGGCTAAGATGGCACCTTCGGGCGGGAAGACGACCGCGCATGCGCGCTGCAATTCCCAAAGGCTTTCTTTGAAAGCTGGGGAAAATTGCTCCGCGAGGGCTCCGTCGGCGCCGACGTCACCCATAAGTGAGGACTGACTTCCTGCTTGGTCCTGGAGAATAACTAGAAAGGCTAAAGAAGCCCTGCAGTGGTATGGTACCACTCTTTCAGAGGAAACCCTGGATAAGAGGGTAGAGAAACAGGAGCTGAAGGGTGACTTACCATATGGTAAGTCTGTGGAAGGAAAAAATTCATGTTGGAACAGAAAACTATCATGGGATAGTTGTTAAACCTCTCTTCTTGGTAGGAAGAAGAGGAGAAACCTGTGACCCATAGACATGAATATCTTGACAGCTCAGCATACCTAGGAGCAAATGGATGTCCTGAGAAAAGGAATCCATGTGTAGAGTTTTGAATGAAAAAACAGTGAAAAAACTTCTACTGAGAAGAAGTCAACTGTAGGTTGTAAACTTCAGGACCCTATGGTTGCTGGGTTTGTTCAGCCTGGCTAGAGTTTGGATTCTTCAGACCAGTGCGAGGTTTCCCCTGCTTGGGAACATCTGTATGATGGGCAGGAGAAGAGTGAAACCTTCTTCTCCTAGGGAAAGAAGGTTTGGTAGGGCATTTCCTACCTACTGGGGAAGGAGAAGGCTTAGAATAGCCTCCAGAAACAGGGAAGTCAGTGGACCACTGAGCAACCTGATGTAAAGACTCCTTATTGAAGAGATTTTCCCCAGTGCAAGGAGTATTACCCAGTCTTTGTTGTGCCCATCTGCTTAAGTCTGAAGCTTGGAGCCAGGCTCTACGTCGTGCCCCTATGGCTATAGCAGATGTTCTGCTAACAGACTCAAAGGAGTCTAGGGAAGCACGAGTAAGAAACCAAGAGATACTTTGAATATGACTAAGTAGTAAGGAATAGTCCTGCAGTCTTGGGCTCTGAAAGAAAAGGAGTCAAAAGATATAATTTCTTTGTGACCTCCTGAAGGGATAGACTCATAAAAAATATATGAGAGAATCCTTGCTGACAGCATGGATGTCTGGAAGGTTTGACGTCCAAAGGCATCTAGTGTCCTAGACTCACGACTTGGTGGGTAAGAAGAGTGCTTCTTCTTACTTTTCACCTTCCTCATTGCTGATTCCACCACAATGGAATGATGGGGAAGTTGAGTCTTTTGAAACCCTGGAGAGGGGGGCACCTGATACAGAAGATCAGTTGCTCTAGAAGGTGAGGGAACCCTTAAAGGTGCTTCCCACATTCTTAGAAGAAGATCCTGCAAGGAATGATGTAAAGGAAGCATTATATTTTCCTTTTCTCCAGTAGAAAGAGAGCCTTGTGTAGGATCATAGGCAGGGATAGGAATAGCAAGAGATGTTGCCATATTCAGGAAAAAATTCTGAAAAGAAGGATCTCCAAAGGGAACCGTCCCTGGGCAGGCTAGACCTGAAGAACTAGCCTGGGCACCGGAGGATCTACTTGGGAATGTAGGAATATAAGATCCTGCACGGTGCAAGAAAGGATCCTTAAGGGATGGATGCTGGTACTGGAGGTCATGACCTGAGACAGTCAGTACTGCATCGTCCATGCCAGGTATCGACTCCAAACTTGGTATAGAAAGGAGCGATCCTGGTGAAAGAAGCATGGAAGGAGCTGGCCCCGATGTTACTGCGGGTACCGGCACTGATACCGATACCGGTAGCTGTGTCGGAATCGAAGGCAACACCGACATCGAAGCAGTCATCGGTGGCTGCTCAATCGGTACCGAGGTAACCGAAAGCCTTTGGTAATCACCCTCGGTACCGAGCATCCGGAACCGGTAAGCGTCGGTACCGAGACGTGTCGGTACACAGTCTTCCAGACTAGAGATCGATTCCAGACTCGGCATCGAAGGAAGCGAGTCTATCGATGCATGTCTAGAGGGTACCGACGTCGGTGGTAGTATCGGCGTTGATGCCGATACTGGAAAGTCAATCTGGGGCGTATCGACCCGGTCCCGAAGGTACCGAGAAAGCCAGATGACGATCCCTGGTGAGGAGTGAATCGCTCAACACCAGTGCCGATGCCGGGGTATCGGTACCACTCAAAGCGGATGCCACCACCGAGCATGGCTCAGGTATGTTCTGTGAGGGGTGAGCCCCAGGAACAACCTGAAACCCCTGATAGGCTTTGGAGGCTGAAGACTCCCGCCGGGGTTTTGAAGCCAATGGACCCTTGAGGGCAAGGCCGGAGCCGTCATCATGCTGTGCATGAGACGTACCACTCAAGGGTTGGCTAGTCTTAACAGACTGTTTGTGGGTTACCTGATCTTATGGAGAAGAAGAAATAGTCGGTGCCCTGACACTGGAAGGGAACTTGGTATCGAGGGAAACACGAAATGGAAAATCTCTTCTCACAATATTGTAGCCTAATGGCTCCGGAGGAAAATGGTCAGGACCCAAACAGGTTAGACAGCAGTTCTTGGAGTCTAAAAACAAAACTGTACCGCCACAACTTAGACACTTCTTAGGAAAAGAAGGCGGCGGCTCCATGATGGAGAGGCCTAGAAGGCCCAAAAGGTTTAAGACAGAAACTGAGGGAAAAAAATTCCCTGAATTTAAGAAAAAGAAAAAGAAAAAACACCGGCGGTACCGGTGGAGTCGGGGAGACAGCCGTGACCACAAGAAAACAAAGAATTAAAGAAAAAAATTTTCTGCGGTGACAGGAGGACGTCCTGCCGGTTCCGCGGAAAAACTCAACTGAGGAGAGACAGTTGGAAAGGCGGGAAGGCAGCACGCAGGCGCTGAGGGATGCTCCCAAAAGCTTTCTGATTGGACGCTGGGGAGCGTTCCCGCGCAGGCTCCGTCGGTACCGACGTACCCATATGTGAAGACTCATTCCTCCTTGTTCCTGGAGATGCACCTGTTTCAACAGCACTACAACCTTTTTGTCCTGTGAATCCTTCAGGGCCAAGCCCCCTTCCAGAAACATTACCATTTTCCAAGTCACCACAGTTATCAAAGCATCCACTCAAGAGAGACAAAACAGAAGCTCCAAATCATCCAAGAGGAGGGGACAGAGCCTTACCATCATATGCTCCCCTTTAGCACTGCTTCTGGAGCCTCTTATTCCACAAGAATCATCTTGCAGATGGCCTTATAGAGGGAAAAGACTCGGGGGGGGGGGGGGCTTCTACATCCTTTACAGGATAGGGTCTTTGTCTCCTCCACCAAAGCTTCTTATATGCAGGGATGATGTAACCTGACAATTAGGGTAGAGCATTTTCCCCTAGCCAAAACAAGTAGATGACAGTTGTTTCCCTCCCTACTGAAGATAGATTACCAAAGAATTACTAACCTTCTCATCCTCGGCATCCCAGTCCTCTTCCAACAGCCTCTCCTCACAGTCTCAGCACCTAAGGGCAGATTAAGCAGTTCCTGGTTGCTCCCTGTGCTCTCCATCCCTCCCAGACCACCTTAAAGGTTTTCTAGAGGCACAAGGTGCATGATGCAAAAAAACTGCAACCTAGAGCAGTTTTCCCAGACAGCACAGGGAGCCTTCCCGATCTGCTCGGACACAAGATCCACTGAGTCCCATGTTCTCCCAGCTGCTGGCTCTGAATCAGCTATGAATGTGGGAGAAGCACGGCCTAAATGCAAGACAGCCACCATGCCCACTTTTACATGACCTATGGGTGGGGTGGGTTGGGGGGGGAGAATGCATGTTCATTGTGACCTGCAACTAGGGGAAGCCGGGTCACACCCTTTCAGCACTAAGCCCGGTGTCTCAACAACTCTATCACAATTGGAAAGAAAGGAGCCAGCCACAGTATTAACTTGCTGGTCCCTCATAAATGCTCTTAGTCCAGCATGCTACCCTCTCCTGCTTGATTCTGCACTCACCGAGGAGAGAAAGTCTCTGTTGAAGTTCCAAATACTGTACCCCTGATCAGCTGTTGCCTCTATTTTTCTGCTTTCTTCTTGCTCTTTTTTTTCTTAACTTTATTAACAACAATACACTACCCTTGCAGAAGAAGGGAGCCCAGAGGTCAGCGAAAAAGGGGAGGAGGGCCCTGATTCTGAAGTCAGGAATCCCACTAGGGCGTGCCCAAGGGTTTCTGCCGCCCCAGGCAGAAGCCCCAGCAGTGCTGCCCTCCCCCCTGCACAGAGCCATGTCACCATCCCCTGCTGCTGCCAATTCTGGTGGTGGGAGGTGGCTTGGCGTAGCAGCAGTAGCCCAGGTGCTTCGGCACACATGGCCTGCCATTTCTGACTCCCTTCTGACACAACTTCCTGTCAGAGGGGGAGGTCAGAAGCGGCAGGCCATGTGTGCCAAAGAACACGGTGGGCCACAGGCACCATGCCATGCACAGAGGTTTGCCACCCTAAGCGGCTGTCTAGCCCACCTAGTAGATGTGCTGGCTCTGAATTCCACTTACCTCTTTACCCATCTGACTTGGTATGAGTTCCAAGAGATAGTTATCAGCCAGGTCAGTCTTCATATGGGCAGTGGCCGGCAGACCAATGCACAGGAAAAAGAAATTTTACTTACCATTAATTTCCTTTCCTGCAATCCTGCTAGACCAGTCCAGACTAGTGGGTTATGTACCCCTGCCAGCAGATGCTTGAGAAAGAGAAAAGTTCTGAAGCTTTGTGACATCACCACTAGTACATAACCCTGGACCCCTAGGGGTCAGCTTCGGTATTCAAATGTCAAAGCACTAGGACTTAGAAAACACAACAGCCTAATAAGAAGGCCTAACCAGCCAAGAATCAATAAAGAAACTGAAACAATAACTATATACAGAAACATAGGATATTACAAGGCAGAGAACAACCAGAAGCTATCCGACCGACTCAGAAACAAGCTCTCAGCTGAATGTCGGCTAGGCTAATGACGATGCTGATGGGTGAATTCTGGACTGGTCTAGCAGGATTCCAGGAAAGAAAATTAACAGTAAGTAAAATTTCTCCTTCCAATACATCCTGCTAGACCAGTCCAGACTAGTAGGAAGTGCCTAAGCTACTCCACCCTTGGGTGGGAAAAGACAGCTGGCTTTCACAACCGCGGCACCAAAGCGAGCTACTTCCCTAGCTTGCAGATCTAAGTGCTAGTGCTGGGCAAATGTAGACAAAGAGGACCAAGTGACAGCCCTGCAAATATCTAGGGGATCCACTCAGCATCGTTTTGCCCAAGAAGCAGCCTGCGCCCGTGTTGAATGGGCATGAAGCCCTTTGGAAACCGGCTTATTCTGTAGAATATAAGCCGATTCAATAGCCTGCCTAATCCAGCAAGAAAGAGTCACTTTAGAACCACAGGTTAGAACAAAATGGTGGTCAGTAAGCAGAAGGGCATTGGTAACCTTGAGAAAGCGGCGTAAAGCCCTGCCACCATCAAGCAAATGAAGTCCGACCGCTCGCTCAGCAGAAAGACCTTTTGAAAAGGAAGTGACACTGTTTGATTCATGTAGAAAGAGGAAAGTGCCTTCGGTAAGAAGGAAGGGACTGCTTGCAATGTGACTCCTTCTGGAGAGAAAGACAAAAAGGGATCTATGCAAGAAAGCACTTGGAGTTCAGAAACATGGCGAACCGAAGTAATAGTGACCAAGAAAACCATCTTGAGCATTAAATCTTTTAACATGGCCCTGTGCAAAAGCTCAAAAGAAGCACTTGCAAGAGCACGGAGGACTAACAAAAGATCCCAGGCCAGCACAATGGAATGAAGAGGAGGCTGCAGGGAACAGACTCCATGCAAAAATCTGGAAACATCAGCATGGGAAGCTAGAGACCGCTGCCCAGCAGGCCTCTGAAACAAGTTAAGGCTGCCATCTACACTTTCAAGGAATTGAGGGCAAGACCCTTTTTGAATCCATCCAGAAGGAGAGAAAGAACATCTGGAACCTGCACCTTCCAGGGTGACAATGATCTCAGGGAACACCAAGAAGAGAACAGGCGCCAGACACGGGTGTACGTGTGAGAAGTGGAAGGACAGCGCGCCTGCAATAAGGTAACCACAACCAAAGGTGAATAACCCTTACGAGTCAAGCGGCGCTGCTCAAGAGCCAAGCCATATGCGAGTAAGGAGCTGGATTGTCCATGATGATGGAACCCTGACAAAGAAGGCCCTGCTTCGATCTAAGTCATAATGGTTCCGCTATCCTGAGGCAAACAAGGTCAGCATACCACAGGCACCATGGCCAATCTGGCACTATAAAACTTATCTGGCCAGAGTGAGCTTCTATTTGACGGAGTACCCGGCCAATCATTGGCCATGGTGGAAAGACAGAGAAGCTGAGACAGAGGCCAAGGCTGGACTAGGGTTTTGAGACCTTGAGATCGTGGCGCCTTCCGATGGCTGAAAAGGGCTGTCGCCTTGGACTTGGAGGCGGTGGCCATGAGATGTAGAGCTGGGTGACCTCACTGGTGAACAATGCACTCAAATGCCCAAGAGGCGAACTCCCTTTCACTAGGGTCCAATACATGACTGAGAAAGTCTGCTTGAACATTCTCTACATCCGCAATGTGCTGAGCTGAAAGCGCTCGGAGATGGCACTCTGCTCATGGAAAGAGAAGAGTCATTTCCTGCAGTACTCCTGGAAACTTGGTGCCACCTGGCCTGTTGAGATAAGAGACCGTTGTGGCATTGACCGACAGAACTCAGACTGACCGGTCTCAGAGGAGTGGCTGGAAGCAACGTAGGGCAAGATGCATTATGCACACCTCATAAGAACTGCCATACTGGGTCAGACCAAGGTCCATCAAGCTCAGTATTCTGTTTCCAACAGTGGCCAATTTAGGTCACAAGTACCTTGCAGGTTCCCAAAAGGCACACATGCTTGTCCTTCCCGGGTCCTCTTTAATAATGGTTTATTAAATCTGGTCTCTAGAATGCCCTCCCTGAGAAAATAAGAGCAATTCTAGATCTTGCAAAGTTTCACAAAGAGCTCAAGACCCATCTATTTCGAGATCACTTTGGGAATTAGACATAACCTCACCCAAAGAAACTCCTATACATGTGCAAGAGACAGAAGTAACCCTGTTCAACTTCTACATAGTGAGCCAGGCCGGCAGCTACAACTTAGCACAGTCATGGTAGAGAAAGGAAAATGTTTCTGCACCTGTTTACTCCCACAGCTGTGCAGAGATCAGACAGAGAGCTGGCCTTCGGGCCTCACCGGTTCCCTCTAAAGCCGGTCAGGTGCACACGGGGCTCTTTGTGGTGTGGGGCCGTGTGTGTGTGTTTGAGTGCGAGGGGGGCACTGGCACTGGAAGAGGACTGCTACTGGGGCTAGAACAGGAAATGGGCTAATGTTGGGGGATGGGGAGACTGCGATTGAAAAGAAGACAATGCTGGGAGGGTCTGGGACTGGAGGAGGGCTGATACTGGGGGGGGGGGGGGGGCAGGATTGGAAAAGTATAGTTATTCACCTGTAACAGGTGATCTCCGCCTTGAGACAATCAATTGGCAAGGAGGATTCGGTTCAGGATCAAATTCACTGTGCTGTCCGACCCAGACAGTGTGCTCCCCATCCTGTCAAACCGGCATGCAAGGTCAGAAGAGTCCAACGAAGTATCTCTAAAGGCATCCCTCGCAATAGGTGGCACTGAGAGAGCCACCACTGAAGGCTGCGGGGGGAGGGGGGGTGGTGACCGGAGAATGTGGAAGATGGATTTGGTAATCCTGAGAACAAGGGGACCAATGAGAGAGGAGGGCACATTGAAGTGGACACATGTGAGCTCGACCCAAGGAACTACCATCCAGAGTGGCTGCCATGGTTCAGAGAACCTGTAGATAATCCCATGCCCTTGGCGCTGCCAAGCATAGAAATATTTGGAACTGAGCATGAAGCTTTCTGTAGCATTCCTGCGTAAGAAAAACTCGACCTGCTGCTATGTCAAATCATGCTCTCAGGAACTTGAGAGACTGCATGGGACAGACAGCTCTTGGCATGATTGATCACCCAACTGAGATGTTCCAGAAACTGGACTATGCAAGATACCACCGACAAGGCCTCCTCGTATGACTTGGCCCTGATTAACCAATCATCCGAATAGGGGTGCACCATAACGCCCTGGCAGCACAGAGCAGCGGCAATGACTACCATAACCTTGGAAAAGGTACAAGGAGCTGTGGCAAGGCCAAAGGGAAGAGCACAGAACTGGTACTGCTGACTTAGGACAACAAAATGCAGATACTGCTGATAGTTCTTGCAGATTGGGATGTGAAAGTATGCCTCTGCAAGATCCAGAAAAGCCAAGTACTCGCCCAGTCGGACCATTTGAATGACTGACCTCAGGGTTTTCATCCGGAAGCAAGGTACTCGAAGAGAGAAGTTTACACCCTGAAGGTCCAAGATAGGAAGAAAGGAATCGTGCTTCTTGGGAATCACAAAATAGATGGAATAATGTCCTGACTTCCTTTCCAACGGAGGAACCGGACAGATCGCTTGAAGCTGGAGGAGGTGTTGAAGTGTCATCTGCACCGCTATCTTCTTGGTAGTTGATCCACAAGGAGAGATGAGGAAGACATCCCAGATGTTACTGACCTGTGGCTCTCCGAAATGGACCTCAAACCTGTCATAACAGGATCACCTGGTGCCTGAAAGCTTGTTGGAGGAGGTGAAATTGTCTCTCGAATGGCAGGGACCACGAAAGGATTGGGACTTGGAGGCCACCTTGGAAGAATAGCCAGCCTTGCCAGGCCTGTAACGGTGAGAGTCTCTGAATCGGTTCCTAAATGAAGGAGAGACTGAAGGTGGGCAAAGGACTGCTGGGATGCTGATTTGGGCTTATCCTCTGGTAACCTCTGAGGCTTGACTTCCCCCAAATCTTTAACCAGCTTATCCAAATCTTCCACGAACAGTAACCTGCCCTTGAAGGGAAGTTTAGCCAGACAAGTCTTGGAAGCTGCATCAGCATTCCAATGGCAAAGCCAGAGCCATCTCCTGGCAACCGAACGAGCCACAAGACGTAGCAACTCATAAAAGGAATCTGCTACATAGGCAGCTACAGATTCCAATTGACTCAAGGCGGGATTTTCCAGTAAGAGCTGGATCCAACGCAGTAAAGCACGGATCGCCAAACCTCCATAAACATAGGCTTGTAAGGCTAAGGCCTAAGTAGAAAAGGCTGTCTTAAGGAGATCTTCCACCTTCCTGTTTGTCTGATCCCGGAAGGCTGCCCCTCCTTCAACGGGAATTGTGGTATGTTTTGTGACTGCGATCACCAAAGCATCAACCTTCAGAAAATGCAACCACTTATCCAGGCCATCCGGAGACCAGAGATAGAAATGGCCTAAGTATTGCGCAGTTCGCAAAGATGCATCTGGAGAGTCTCCCTCCAAAGATACCATCTTTGCAGCTCCACAGGAAAAGGGAAATCAAGGGAAGGTTTCTTTATCTTTATTAGGATTCTTAATAGACCGCACCTTCGAAGACATCAGGGTGGTTTACAAAGTTGCAAAGTGCACAGAAACAGCCCAAGGGCCAGGAAGAAGAAAGGAACTACAATTCATAAAGGAAAGCAGCAAACACGCTTAGGAAGGAGAAGGACAGGGATATAAAAACAGAGAGAGGAACTAAGCAGAGGGGTCAGGAAGAAGGTCATAAGCCAGGCAAAATAGGTGGGTCTTGAGAAGTGCCTTGAATTTAGGGTAGGATGGTTCTTGACGGAGGAAAAGAGGAAGGGAGTTCCAGGTGGAGGGGGCTAAATAGAAAAATGCTGAGTTACAGGTACACTCCAGATGAGCATGGGCTGGAGAAGGGAGTTCAAGGCGGTTCATATGGATAGAACAGAGGCTGCGAGGGACCGAGTGTTAACAGAGGAAATCTGCTAAATATTGCGGGGTGTGAGTGTAGAGAGCTCTGGGGGTCATGATTAGGAGTTTGAAAATGATGCGCTGGGGAACCGGTAATCAGTGGAGGTGAATGAGATGTGGAGTGATATGAGTGTAGCCAGTGGTATGGGATATAATCTGGGCAGCGTTACTGTTTGTAGCTGATGGATCTGGTGTTGAGTGAGACCAGCAAAAATGATGTTACAATAATCAATACAGGAAATCACCAGCGAGAGAAGCAAAGTAATGAGAGACGTAGTAGGGCATAGAATATTATGGAGAGCCCTAATCTTGCGGAGAAAGAAAAAGGAACGACATGTGAGGGGAGAAATATAATTATGAAAGGACAGTTCTGGATCAAGTATCACACCTAGGTAACGCATGGAAGTGACCAGAGGGAAGGGGTTACCACGGAGCTCGGGGGCTAGGGAGGGAAGGGGAGACACCAGGGTGAACCACATAGCTGACGTTTTGGAGGGATTAAGGTGAAAAAGATCTGTGGTGAGCCAGTCTGCAACACACTTGAGGCAGGCATCTAGCGGTGAGAGATCAGGGAAAGAAGGGGAGGTGTGACAGAGAAGAATGACATCATCGTCGCAGTAATATGCCAATATACCGGATTGCTGCACTAAAAGGGTGAGAGGGGTAAGGAAAATGTTGAAGAGGAGGGGCGCAAGGACAGAGCCTTGGGGAACCCCACAGGGTAGGGGAAGGGAGATAGAAGTGTCAGACGGAGAAAGAGCGAGAGCAGAGAAAAGATTGAAACCAATGGAAAACAACACCTCAGAGACCCACATCCCGGAGATGGGAAAGAATTGTGTGGTCCACAAGATCGAAAGTCACTGATAGATCTAAGGAAACAGCTAGTGAAACATCACCTCGGTCGTAAGCGATGTATAATTCATTCAGGAAAAACAAGAGGACGGATTCCGTGCTGTGGCCTGAACGGAAACCCGATTGTCGTGAGTGCAGGAAATGTGTAGAATCAAGGTGCGTATTGAGTTGAGTGAAAACAGCCTTCTCCAATACTTTTGAAATGAAGGTAAGGTTGGAGACTGGGCAGTAGTGAGCAGGGTCAACTGGGTCAAGGGAGGATTGCTTGAGGAGAGGGCGGACCAAAGTGTGCTTCCAGGCGGGAGGAAAAGTACCAGAGGCAAGAGTTAAGCATAGAAAAAGCAGGAATGGAACCAGAGTGAGTGATGACTCAAGGAGCCACTTCGAAGGAATGGGGTCAAGGGCACAGTCGGTTTTACATGTGACAGTAATGATTTTTGAGAGCTCAACAGAGGAGATAGGTCTGAAGCAGAACCAGGTATGTGAGGTAGACGGAGACAAAGGTGGGGAACTCACCGGGAGAGAGGAGCGGAGTTGCTGTATTTTCGTGACAAAGAAGGTGGCCAGGTCGGAAGGGCAAGGGATAAGGGACTGATTTGCAGTAGTAGAAGGGGCATAAAGGGCGGAGAGGGATCTGAGACAGGAATAGAGCTGGCGAGAAGAGTTTGAGGAAGAGGAGATGGGGTTAGAGAAATAGGAGCATTTAGTTTCTGTAATGAGAGAGTAGTAGAGATGGTGGCAGTAACTGAAGTGGTGTAGAGAGTCAGGGGTCTTAGACTTCCTCTACAGACATTCTGCACGGCAGAGCTACTGACGATGCAGATGCAGATCTGAGTGATACCGTGGGTGACGGAAAGCATGCCGAAGATGATGGGGGCGCAAAGGGGTAAGCAGATCAAGGGCAGTAGAGAGACGCGAATCCCAGAGAGAGGCTTGAGTCTCCGCAGCAAGGGTAGGGAAATCAGCGGGGGGAAAGTTTATAAGAGCAGACAGAGGGATACTCTGGGGACAGAGTAGGGGATCCGAGCTAGTCAAAGAACCAGAAGCCCTACAAGAGGGTGTAGAGGGAAAGTAATACAGTAATTGCCCGTCCAGGGCAGGGGGCGGCTGGCAATATGAGGAGAGACATATGGGGAGTCAGCGGGGGAGATAAGAAGATCCAATGTGTGTTGAGCTGAGTGAGTGGAAAAAGTAATGTGCTGAGTGAGACCGAGATCCTGAAAAAGGGTAACGAAGGCATGATCACGTGTTGAGGAGGGAGAGTGAAAGTGTATGTTAAAGTCACCAAGGAGGAACAGGTCGCAAAAACTGAAGGGAGACCTCAGAAATGGTGAGGGCAGGAGGCACATAGAGGAGAAGTAGATGGGAAGGAAGAAATTTATTTATTTATTTAAACAGATTTATATCCCGCTTTTTCCTTCAATCAAAGCGGTAACAGAACACAACAATACAAGGTTAAACAGAGGTGAATGCAACATATACCACCTTTCTTAAAATCAAAGCGGTAATAAAAGGAAATACATGACACAGGGAAAGTGTTACAGTACATACATAGAATAACTATACAAAATAAGTTACAACATGGGTTACATTCTAATACATACGATCTGGAAAGGGTGAAACCAGACCCAGCCAGCACACCTCACTCAAAGGCCATAACAGTAGGGAACCATTTCAAAGACTTACGCCAAGAAGGCGGAAGAGAAGGGACTCTGGGTAGGGGAGCGTAGGAGAGGAGAGCTGGGTAAGGGCCAGGTCCGAATGGAATAGGAAGAAAACCCCACCCGCCCCGCACAGTGGGTAGCTAAGGCCAAGAAGCCCGGGGGAAGGCAGCAGGCAAGGACAGGATCCTCAACAAATTCCCAAAGTAATAGGGTCAACTTGAGGCTTGCTCAAGTCTGGGGCCAGTTGAGGAGGAGGATCAGCTAGGTGTAGAGGTTCCACAATCTGCAAAATTAAAGCTGGGAGTTATTCCCAGCAAAACATGCCTTCTTCGTGGTACTGTTCTGGAGACAAAAGCTCACCCTCTTCCTGGTCTGATCCACTGGAAAGACAGCACTCCTTAGAGAGGCACTACCTGCCCTCCTCGAGAGGGACCCAGTCAGCCAATGACCCTGAAGGCACCATACCTTGTACAGAAAGGGTAGCTCTAGAGCGCTTCTGGGAAGACAGAGCTGCTGAGCTCAGTGTAGGGAGGTGTCAAGCGCCACATATCCCAGGCTTGTCTAAAAGGCTGCAAAAACCGACTATCCATGTCTGCAGGTTGAAAAGAATGTTGCTCAGGTAAGAGTAAAGGTGGCGGCTGATTCAACTGACAAGTAGAAAGGGAAGGAACCCCAGGAGTCTCCACAGAGGGTCCTAAGGGAGTTGATCCAGCTGTCTGAATGGAAGGCTCTGGTGAAGCTGAAGAAGGACCCCCTTGGTCGGCAGCACAGACTGAACAGAGGTTATTATTTAAAGAGCGACATTTTCTCCCACAGCCCAAACACCTCTGAAGGGAAGCAAGCATTCTTGAGAAAACACCGCAAAAAAGGATTCCTTAAAGCAGACAAGAAACACAGGCGATGGCTGCTGAAAAATAAGCTGTTTGCAGAACATGCCCTGAAAAACTGGGAAGCAGCAAAAAGAAGTCCCTGGCACTGAGCGGAGGTTGTCCACCAACGTGGCCATTGCCCTCACGCGATGCGCTGTGATCCGGTGCTCAAGGGAGAAACCAGCTCATTCGTAGGCAAGGGCAATACAGTCCGCCACCCAAGTGGACAGAGTTTGCTTGGTGACGGGGAGCCCCAGTCTGCTGGGGTCGTAAGACACAAAAAGCTGAGGAGCTTTGCAATGGGCCTGGGTCCGCTGCAGGTAGAAGATCAGGGCCCGCTTGCAATCTAGCGTGTGGAGTATTAGTTCCTCTCTGCTAGCCTGGGGCTGCGGAAAGAAATTGGGGAGGACCACCTCTTGGTTGAGATGGAAGGGAGATACCACATACGGGAGGAATTTGGGGTGAGCGCGGAGCATTATCTGTTCTTATAGAACCTCGTGTATAGTGGCTCCACCACCAGGGCCTGTAGTTCGCTGCCCTACGTGCTGCCGTGAAGGCCACTAGGAAGACCACTTTCCAAGACAAGTATCTCAGGTGGTAAGTGGCTAGGGGCTCAAAGAGCAGCTTAGTGAGTTGAGAGAGCACCACGTTGAGGTCTCACACTGCCGTTGGGGGGCGGAGAGGGGACTTTGATAGTAGAAGTCCCCGGAAGAACCTGGAGACCAGGGGCTAACCTGAGAGGGGTTTTTTCCTTGATAGGATGGTGGTGCGCAGCTATTGTGCTCAGGTGCACCCTCACAGAGTTGGATTTCAGCCCGGTGTGCAAGAGATGCAGCAGGTACTGGAGAATTAGTTGCATGTGACAGGAGAAGGGGTTTTCCTTCTTCTCCGCACACCAGACGGAGAATCTTCTCCACTTACAAAGGCATAAGCCCGCCTGGTGGAGGGTTTCCGGGAGGCCAGTAGAACCTCCTTGACTTCTCTTGGGAGGTTGACAGGGGCCAATGCTACCCTTTAAGCAGCCACGCTGTTAGTGCCAGGGACCCCAGGATGGGGTGCAGAAGGGAGCCCTCCTCCTGGGACAGGAGATTTGGGGCCCAGCCCAGTGGGATGGGGAGTGCTACTGACAGGGCAAGCAACAGGGGAAACCAGGGCTACCCGAGCCATCTGGGTGTGATCAGTATCATTGATGTCCCCTTGCTCTGGACCTTGAAGGTCTTGGTGATTGGGGGGGGGGGGGGGGGTCGGTGTAAATGCATAGAGTAGGCCCTCCGACCATGACATCAGGAAGTGTTTGCAACTACTCTCCCCTGGTGCAGTTGGCATGAGCAGAAGCGAGGCAGCTGCATGCTGTGCGGGGAGGCGAACAAGTCCATCATGGGCCTGCCCCAGCGGTGGAAGAGTTGCTTCATTACCCTGAGGTTCAAGCACTACTTGTGTAGGCGAAAGACCCTGTTCAGCCTATCAGCTAAGTAGTTGTCCTGGCCTGGCAGGTATACCATTCGCAGGAGCATGCCATTGCATACTGTGAAGGAGAGAAAGGCCACCTCCTCTTGGCAGAGGGAGTATGAGCCCGTGCTCCCTTGCTTGTTGATGTAGAACATTGCCACCTGGATCAGCACAGGTTGGTATAGAAATATTGAAAAATGATGGCAGAAAAAGACCACATGACCTATCTAGTCTGCCCTTCTATATCAATCACTACAACAGTATAGAAGTATAGAAACATGATGGCAGAAAAAGACCACATGGCCTATCTAGAAAAGTGGGATTCAAACCCTGGTCTGTTTCTTATTGAGCCAGTGCTTTAACCATTGGGCTACACACCTTCACACCTTTCTACACAGCAGGTGGTGGCGAAAAGCCTTGTGTGCGGTGGCCCTCGCAATGTGCTCCCCAGCCCAGGAAGGAAGTTTCTGTTGTCAGGGTCCTCTGCAGTATGGGTGCCTGGAATGGCATTCCCGCCTGGAGGTAGTGCAAGTTTTGCCAGCTGGCAGGTGACTCTTACCCTGTCCTGTAGTCCGCCCGTGGCTTGGGTCCACTGTGAGCGGAGACACCATTGGGCTGCCTGCATATGGAGGCAGGCTAAGGGTGTGACGTGGACCGTTGCGGCCACGTGGCCCAGCAGGCAAAGCAGGCGGTGCGCCAGCACTGAGCAGCGGTTTTGTACCTCTCTCGCAAGTTGCCTGAGGCGGTCTTCTCTTTCCCTTGGCAGGAAGTCCTTGACCTGTAACTTGTCCAAATGAGCCCCTATGAACTCCAGACTTTGGGTTGGGGTAAGGTGGGATTTGGGGTAGTTGATGACAAACCCCAGGTGCTGCATCAGGAGGATTGTACGCTCCATGGCCCACAGGACCTCTGAGGCTGTGCTGCCTCTGATAAGCCAGTTGTCTAGGTAGGGGAAGACTTAGGGCCCTTACAAGCGCAAATTGGAGGCTACCACTGCCAGGCACTTGGTAAAGACCCTTGGCGAGGAGGCCAGGCCGAAGGGCAGCACCCTGTACTAGTAGTGCACTCCTCCCACCACGAACCTGAGGTACTGCCTGTGGGAGGGGTGGATCAAGATGTGGGTATAGGCATCCTTTAGATCTGAGGAGCACAGCCAGTCTCCCTGATGGAGGTAAGGCAGCAATGCTCCAAGGAAGAGCATCTTGAACTTCTCCCTCACCAGAAACTTATTCAAGTTTTGAAGGTCTAGTATGGGCCTCAGGCCCCCTGTTCTTTTGGGAACAAAGAAGTACATTGAGTAGAAGCCCTTTCCTCACAGATGCTTGGGAACAGGCTCCACTGCACCATCCTTGAGTAAGCTGCGAGCTCTGAGAGCAGCAAGGTCTGGTGAAGGAGAGGTCGCACCAGCTCTCCTGGGAAGGACCCTGGGGGTACCTGCTGCAGGCGGAAGAGGTACCCTTCCTTAACCACCTGCAGGATCCACTGGTCTGAGGTGACTCCGGCCCACCTGTGGGCAAAGCATGCCAGGTGGCCCCCTGTGGGCTGGGGAAATTCTCCCGGGGCAGGAAGAGGCCCTGCCCTGGGAGTCAAAAGCTCCCCTTGGGTTGGGTGGGAGTTAGGGTCTGGAGCTTCTGGGCTTTTGGCTTCCTGGGTCTGAGGCCCTGGTCCTTAGGCTGGGGGTCCTGATGTGGATGGCCCAAGAAGGACTGGTAGTGACTTATGTGAAAGGGCTCCTTTTCCTAGGGAAAAGGGGCCTTTTCCCCAACCGTTTCTTTTAGGGAAGGGCTGATGTCATCTTGGAGAGCCTCTGCCTAGTCACCACCTCAGCCTCTATCTTGGCAGTCTTGTTGGCCATGGGTTTGCCAAACATGTTTTCCCCCATACATGGTACATCGAGCAATTTTTCTTGGACCCACTGTTCGAGGTCCGAGGTCTGCAGCCAGGTCTGACGCCAGGCGCAGGTGCCCACCACTGCTACTCGAGCCATTGACTCGAAGCCGTCATAGGTGGCTCGGGAAAGGAACTTACAGTCCCTGATCCTGGATGTTAGGGATTGGAACTGCTGGAGGGGTTCCCTGGCGAACCCTGCCGAGAAACCGGATAGTTCATGGTTCAGGGTTTTGAGGTACATACATATGTACAGTTCACAGGCCTGAATCCAGCACCCGAGCATAGAGCACTAGTAGCATTTTTGCCCGAGGACGTCGAGAGCCGGAGCCTTTCTGACCAGAGGGACAGAGGAGTAGTTCTTCTGGCTCTTCAACTTCTGCATGGTTGACTCCACAATCACTGAGTTATGTGGGAGGTTGGGTCTCGTGGAACCCGGGGCCCTTCTTGACGGGGTAAATGGCATCAAGGCGTTGGCTGACCACCGGAACTGAGGCCGGGGTCTCCCACATCCTGAGAAGTCATAGTAACATAGTAAATGACGGCAGATAAAGACCAGTATGGTCCATTTAGTCTGCCCAATGAGGTGAGAATAGCAGGTGCATCTGCTACTCTGTGCAGGTCACCCCTCCTCATGCCTTTGTTTGGGCGTGTACCCACCGCTCTATGTAGTCAGCCCTATTTGTTGAGATATGAGAGAGAGTTATGTTTATTTTGATTTTATCCTGTTGCTATAAAGGGATCATCTGTGCCAGTCCCATGCCATTTTGAATTCTGTCACTGTATCTGCCACCACAACTTCCATCGGGAGGGCATTCCAAGCATCCAACATCCTTTCAGTGAAAAAGTATTTCCTGACGTTGCCTTTAAGATTACCCCCATGCAGCTTCATTTAATGCCCTCTAGTTTTACAGCTTCCCCATCTTTGGAAGAGGTTTATTTATCTATTAATACTCTTAAGTATTTAAAGGTCTGAATCATATCTCCCCTGTCCCTCCTCTCCTCCAGAGTGTACATATTTAGGTCTTCAAGTCATTTCTCATAAGCCTTCTGATGCAGACTCCAAATTATTTTGGGCGTCTTCCTCTGAACCACATCCAGCTTTTTTGTATACTTTACGAGATACGGTCTCCAAAACGGAAAACAATATTCAAAGTGAGGCCTCACCAGCGATTTGTATAGTGGCATTAGTACCTCTTCTTTTCTGCTGGTAATTCCTCTCTGTATGCAACCCAGCATCCTTCTGGCTTTTGCCACCGCCCTATCACACTGTTTCGCCACCTTCAGATCATCAGAAACAATCACTCTGAGGTCCTTCTCCTGGTCCGTGCATAAGAACATAAGATATGCCATACTGGGTCAGACCAAGGTCCATCAAGCCCAGTATCCTGTTTCCAACAGTGGCCAATCTAGGTCATACGTACTTGGCAGTTGCCCCTAAAGACACAGGTTCCACAATGCTTGTATTGGGTCAAGCATTGATATCCTAGGTCCCTTCTTAATAATGGTTTATGGACCTTTCCTCCAGGAACTTGTCCAAACCTTTTTTAAACCCAGCTACACTAACAGCCTTTACTACATCCTCCGGTAACAAATTCCAGAGTTTGATTACACGTTGAGTGAAAAAATATTTTCTTTTATTAGCCTTAAATAGTTTAACCTGTAGCTTCATTGTATGTCCCCTAGTCTTTCTATATTCTGATAACGTAAACAATCGATCTACGTTTACCCGTTCCACTCCATTCATTAATTTATAGACTTCTAGCATATCTCCCCTCAGCCGTCTATCCTTCCATCCCCTTTACCATTTTGGTGGCTCTCCTCTGAACCTTTTCTAATAACGCTATAACCTTTTTAAGATACGGCGACCAGACTTGCACACAATATTGAAGGTGCGGTCTCACCATGGAACGATATAGAGGCATTATAATATCTTTTGTTTTATTTTCCATTCCTTTCCTTATGATACCTAGCATTCTATTTGCTCTCTTGGCTGCCGCTGCACACTGGGCCGAGGGTTTTAACATGGTATCCACAATGATGCCTAAATCTTTTTCCTGGGTGGTGGTTCCTAATATGGAACCTTGCATCGTGTAACCATAGTTTGGGTTGTTCTTCCCTAGGTGCATAACTTTGCACTTGTCCACATTAAATTTCATCTGCCATTTTGATGCCCAGTCTTCCAATTTATCAAGATCCTCTTGCAATTTTACACAATCCTCTTGGGTTTTAACAACTTTAAATAGTTTTGTGTCATCTGCAAATTTGATAATCTCACTCGTTATTCCCTTTTCCAGGTCATTTATGAATATGTCAAAAAGCAGCGGTCACAGCACAGATCCCTGGGGTACACCACTATTCACCTTTCTCCATTGGGAAAATTGGCCATTTAGCCCTACCCTCTGCTTTCTATCTTTTAACCAGTTCCTGATCCACAATAGTACACTGCCTCCTATCCCATGACTCTTTAGTTTTGCCAAAGTCTCTGATGAGGGATCTTGTCAAAGGCTTTCTGAAAGTTCAGATACACTATATCAACAGACTCACCTTTGTCCACACCTTCAAAACAACATAACAGATTAGTAAGACAAGATCTTCCTTGTCTAAAGCCATGTTGGCTGTCTCCCATTAGGCCATGACTATCTACATGCTGAGTAATTTTGTTCTTTATTATGGTTTCTACCATTTTTCCCGGTACTGACGTCAGGCTCACCGGTCTGCAGTCTCCCGGATCACCCCTGGAACCCTTTTTAAAAATTGGCGTTACATTGGCGATCCTCCAATCTTCAGGTATAGCACAGTTACTTACCTGTAACAGGTGATCTCTGGGAACAGTAGGAATAAGTCTTCACATATGGGTATCGTCGGTACCGACGGAGCCTCCCCAGCGTCCAATCAGAACGCTTTTGGGAGCATCCCACTACGCCTGCGTGCTGCCTTCCCGCCTTTCCCAACTGTCTCTCCTCAGTTGAGTTTTAAAGCTGAGACAAAGAGAGAGAGAGAGAAGGGAAAGAGATAGATAGAGAGATACAACTCCTAGGGGAGGTGGTTAGGTTGCCAAGATTTATTCCTGCTGTTCCCAGAGATCACCTGTTACAGGTAAGTAACTGTGCTATCTCCAGGAACAAGCAGGAATGAGTCTTCACATATGGGGACTCCCAAGCTAAGATGCCTGGAGGAGGCCCCAGCATGTTGCAATCTAAAGATGGGCCATGCTTATCCCCCAAAACCTCAGGCATCCCAGGGAGGAGGGTAGGAGTTGAACTAGAAAAGAAAAAGAGATGCTGTGGAACAGCTAAACTAAACAAGGTATCCAGAGGGGAGTCCTTGTGTAAATCATAAATATTAGAAAAATGTTGAGTCTTAATTTTCTAATATGGATCTCACTCAGAAATATTGCAAAAAATATTTGTTGAGGGTAATAAGGGTCTGTGGTAGAGAGCCAGAACATTATCCTCAAAGACATTCCCCCAATGTGAAGTAGAGAGGAAAAAAATAATTTTGCAATACAGGAAGAGATGAGAAGTCCTCATGGCCAGAACTAACCCTAGAAGAAGTACTAGGGGAGTTCAATGAGGTTGGACTTTTGAGAATAGGAAAAGCTTCTGTAAAGTCCAAAAATTGAACTTCTTGTCCTAGGAGCAGAATAAGGTCCTAGGAAGAGTGGAGATAATCTGACTGGTTGGGATGAAAAGGTAGAAATACCCTTTGCAGAAAAAAGGGGATAGGTCTTTAAGACCCCCTTTATTCCAATGAAAGAGAAAGATATTTGTACTAGGCATTGAGCCTCCAATTTTTTGAAGATCAGTAAAAGTCTTTGTAAGTGATGTCACTTATGATGAAGACTTTACATGTAGAGCTTCAGGTGTGATGTAACCTAAAAGGTAACAGTAAAAGAAAGTATTTGGTAAAATACCATAGAAATTGGTTGTCCACTGAGTTTATGGTATGCTGGGGCAGCATTAATATGGGCAGTAGACAAATCTTTCAAAGTCAGATGATGTATAGAGATTGACGCAACAAGAAGGATTAAGACCTACTTGAGAATCTTGATGGAGAATCTCTATCTGGTTAAATATGGAAGAATTATAGAAAAAGTTTCAGACACTGGTAATATGTTCTTCACTTACAGGGATAGGATTAGACTTCTTGAAAAGATCTAGCCCCTGAATAACCAGGTCTGCAGACGTACATGAATGAGTGCAGAGGAGATCCTTAGTCTTAAAACAGCAAGTCTGGATCCTTCTACAATTTCAATTAGTAGCTGGAGAAAAAGACGCAATATAAGGGGATACCATGTTTGTCCCTTTATGAGGGCAATATGAGTATCATGCGTTCTCCTGTTTAACATAAGTTGCCATGAAGTATAGGAAATTAGAAGGAGAGTAGTGAATAAGGACCAACTGCAGTGAAAAAAATGCATCCCTGTTGGGGAAGTTCCAGTGAGATGTGGAACAACCAGGGAATTGTGCAATTTTCTACACTTTCACGTGGTCTAAACCCTGGTTACCTTTTCTTAAAAGGAAATTTTAAGGAATATGGTAAAAATAGGAAAAACCAGTCATGTAGGAACATGACTGGTAGAGTCTACCAGCTGAAGCCCTTATTAACTATCTGGCCAGCTACCTATTAGGAGTAGCTCTGAGGCTCTCTGGCAAAGGCCCACAGTTGCAGAGCTTTGTTGTAGAATTGCAGAGAGCATGTTGTAGGTTGCTTAGATTTGGCTGTTGAATTGCCAGTGTGCAACCTAATCTATTCTGTTGGAACCAAGAGAACTGAACTTGGCTAAGAATAGTAGACAGGCCTGATGCCTGCAAAAATAAATAGTCCAAATGAGTTCTGGATCTCCTTTGGACTTATCAGTTATTAAGGCAGCATAAAAGTTAGGTCCCATAGGTTGGAGAGGACCGACAGACATAATTTGGAGTAGTAATACCCAATTTCTGTCCGAAAAGCTGCCTTAAAAAGATATGTGAGAAGGAGATAAACTGCAAAAGGGGAGAAAACTCTGTATGGAAACTAGTTACTGGAGTAGGTTTTGAAGAAAACCCTAAGGCGTAGGAGATAAGCCCTCCAGTTGATTAGTAGTACTCTCAGAGACTGAATGTCTGGACTAAGAGGGATAAAAATTAATACAGAGTTGAGAAGACTTACAATTTAGTAAGTCTTTGAAGGGATAGGGTCCCCTTGCAGTTAAAAGTATGAGATATCCTCGTACAGGAAAACTGACAAGGTGAAAGTTATAGTTCACCGTATTGTTAGTTCTCTTTTTTGTTTTAAAAAGAGAAACCTGTTATCTCTGGGGTATGATAGTCCCTAATAGCTTTTAGCTAGAAGGATAGATTCTCTTGTAGCAAGAGATCCATACCTAGAGGCGAGGATTGAATCAGTGTATGACGGATATCTCAGCATGAATGAGATGACCTTTAGATGCTTCTGTTGAAAAGAAGGAGGTTCAAGTTCTAAACCTCACACAGAAAAAGTGAATAAAATATCAGAAACCCTGCGATTGCTGGGTTTGCTGAGCCTGTTGAGGTTTTGACTTTCTTAGTCTGGTGTGGTGTTGCCCATCTTTGGAAACATCTGTAGAATGGGTAGAAGATGGATAAAACCTTTTCCCCTTGGGGAAGAAAGCTTTTTATGAGATTTTGTATTAGCTGGGATAGAGGAGAGTTTGGACAATCCTCTGAAAGAAAGAGCATCAGTGGTCAACTGATTAGCTTGAAATAAAGCCTCCTTGTTGAAGAGATTTTCACCAGTACAAGGAGTATTTCCCAGCCTTTCCTGAACCCATCTATCCAAGTCGGAAACTTGGAGCCAGGCTAAGTGTCGTGCTCCTATGGCTATAGCAGAAGTTCTGCTAATAGACTCAAAACAGTCCAGGGAAGCACGATTAAGAAACTTAGAAATATTTTGAGCATGATTGACTAATAAGGAATAGTCTGCTCTTTTATGCTCTGGAAGAAAAGGGTTCAAAAACTTTAAGTTCTTTGTGACTTCTTCAAGAGATAATCCCATATAGAAAATATATGAGGTAATTTTTGCTGAAAGCATGGATGCCTGGAAGCATCGACGTCCAAAGGCATCTAAAGTCCTAGACTCACGACCTGGCGGATAAGAAGAGTGCTTCTTTGCACTCTTAATACGCCTCATTGCTGATTCTACAACAACAGAATGATGAGGAAGTCGAGTCTTCTGAAAACCTGGAGAAGGTGGCACCTTGTACATAGTGTCAAGTGTCTTGGAATGTGGGGATACCGTTAAGGGAGTTTCCCACATTCTTAACAGTAGATCTTGTAAGATCTGATGCACAGGAAGCATGATCACCTCATTTGGAATCCAGGGAAATTGCAGTGTCTCTGAATTCCCCGGTAAGGATTCTTTACCAGGTATAGAAATGGCAAGTAGCTTTGCCATATCAAGCAGAAAAGCTTGAAAAGAAATCTCCCCTGAAGAGGAATCTTTGAAATGAGGGGTAAAGGCTAGACTTATAGAAAAATCAGCCTTGGTACCAATGGATTCATCCCAGTCATCGGGATCGGAAGACTGAAAAGGATGAAGCATCGGATTTTCTTTAAAGCGATGTCTTTGGCACCGCCAGAGGTCGGTACCGAGACGAGTCGGTACCGAATCTTCCATGCTAGAGATCGATTCCAGGCTCGGCATCGAGGGAAGTGATTCTGTCGAAGTAAGCATGGACGGTACTGACACCGATGTCGATGTCGATACCGGTACCGAAGACGATACCGATACTCGAGGAACGGTCTGCAGCAACTCTAACGGTACCGAAGTAGCTGAGAGTGCTAGACTACGTTCATCGGTGAGGAGTGTTTCGTCCATCACCATAGCCGATGCCGGGGTGTCGGTACCGCCCGATCCCGGGGTGTCGGTACCGCCCGAAGCGGCCACAACCACCGAGCATGGCCCAGGTATGTTCATCGAGGTAAGAACCTCGGGAACAACCCAGAGCCCTGTTAATGCTTTAGAGCCCGAAGACTCCCGCCGGGGCTTTATTGCCAAGATGCCCTCGAGGACTGGCTGAGCAGGAGATGCTGAGCAGGAGATCTACCACTCGAGGACTGGCTAGTCTTTACAGACTTTTGTTTTGTTTTGTTTTATCTGTTTTGTTTTGTTTTACCTGTTTTGTTTTGTTTTACCAGATCCTGTGAAGAAGAAGATACTCTAGCTGGTAACATCAAAGGGGATGTGAACCGGGTATCGAGTTCTACTCGATTCTGAAGACTTCTTCTGTTTGAGCTCCAGCAGGAGAGACACTCCAGAGGGCAATGGTCAGGACCTAAACATTTTAGACACCAAGTATGAGTGTCTGAAAAAATATCTGTACCGCCACACTTTGAGCATTTCTTAAGGATAGTGGCTGGCTTTTCCATAACGGAAGGGTAGAGGCCTAGTGGCCTAGAAACCGTCAGGCACTAAACAGGAAAAAATTTCTAAGGAGAGAAGAAATTCTTCAGGAAAAAGAAAGAAAAGTACCGGCGGTACCGGTAGTGTCGAGGGAAGGCAGACGCGACCACAAAAAAGTAAAAAATAAAAGAAGAATTTTCTACGGTGACAGGAATACGTCCTGCCGGCTCTGCGGAAAACTGAGGAGAGACAGTTGGGAAAGGCGGGAAGGCAGCACGCAGGCGTGGTGGGATGCTCCCAAAAGCATTCTGATTGGACGCTGGGGAGCGTTCCCGCGCAAGCTCCGTCGGTACCGACGATACCCATATGTGAAGACTCATTCCTGCTTGTTCCTGGTGATTACAGATGATTTTAATGAAAGTTCACAGATTACTAATAGCAGGTCTGCAATCTCATCTTTCAGTTCTTTCAACACCCTTGGATGTATACCATCCGGCCCAGGTGATTTGCTACTCTTCAGTTTATCTAATAGTTGTAATACATCTTCCCGATGTATCGCTATTTCCTTCAATTCTTCCGCACCTTTAAATACCACTTCAGTCATGGGTAACATCCTTACATCTTCCTCAGTAAAGACCGAGGCAAAGAATTCATTCAGTCTCTCAGCTATCGCCTTGTCGCCTCTTAGTGCCCCTTTAACCCCTCTATCATCTAATGGACCAACTGACTCTCTCACAGGTTTTTTACTACGAATGTACTTGAAAAGTCTTTAGTTTGCATTTTTGCTTCCGCAGCAAGTTTCTTCTCAAATTCTCCCTTTGCCTGCCTTATCAATGCCTTCCATTTGACCTGCCAGTGCTTGTGCTGTTTCCAGGTTTTGTTGTTTGGCTCTTTTTTCCATTTCCTGAAAGATGCTATTTTGGCAACAACAGCTTCTCTGACCTCACCTTTAAACCAAGCTGGCAGTTTTTTGGACTTCCTTCCACTTTTCTTAAAGTGTGGAATACAGCTGGTCTGGGCTTCCAAGATAGTATTTTTCAACAACACTCAAGCTTGATGTAAGTCTTTAACCTTTGCAACTGCTCCTTTTAGTTTTTTCTTAACTATTTTCCTCATTTTATCATAGTCTCCCTTTACCAATCTCTCGCCCCCTATCTCATATAATTCCCTTGGATTTCTGCTTCCCAAGTGCATGACACTGCACTTCTTCACATTAAATCTTAACTGCCAAGCATTAGACCATTCTTCCAGCTTTTGTAGATCTTTCCTCATATTCTCCACTCCCTCAGGGGAGTCCACTCTTGCAAATTTTGGTGTCATCTGCAAAAAGACAGACTTTTCCATTCAGCCCTTTGGCAATATCACTCACAAATATATTGAACAGCACCGGTCCCAGGACTGAACCCTGGGCACACTGCTGATCACCTTCCTTTCATCCGAGTGAGTTCCATTTATCATCACCTTCTGTTGTCTGTCAACCAATTTCTGATCCAGTTTACCATCTTGGGACCCATCCCCAAACTGTTGAGTTTATTGATAAGCCTCCTATGAGGAACTGTATCAAAGGCTTTGCTGAAATCTAGGTAGATCACATCTATCGCATGCCCCTGATCTACTTCTCTGGTCACTCAAAGAACTGAATCAGATTTGTTTGGCAAGATCGTCCTTTAGTAAAACCATGTTGCCTCGCATCATGCAATTTGTTGGTTTTGAGGAAGTCCACTATTTGCTCTTTCAGAAGCGCCTCCATTACTTTTCCTGTCACCAAGGTAAGGCTTACTGGCCTGTAGTTTAACACTTCTTCCCTACTACCACTTTTGTGGAGAGGTACCACATCAGCCCTTCTCCAGTCCTGTGGAACTTCTCCTGTCTCCAAGGATCTTTAAAAACATCCTTTAAAGGCCCTCTCTGAGCTCTTTCAGTATCCAGGGATGTATCCCATCTGATCCCATAGACGTCTCCACTTTCAGTTTTGTAAGCTGCTCTAACACATCATTTTTTTGTGAATAGTGTAATATCTACTCCATTCCCATTTGTATATTTGTCAATCACTGGTGGTCCTTCTCCAGGATTTTCTCTAGTGAAAACAGAGCAGAAGTATTTGTTTAGCATTTTCGCTTTTTCAATGTCACTTTCCACAAATCCGTTCCCAGCACTTTTGAGTCCTGTAATTCCACCTTTGATTTTCCTCCTCTCCCGTATATACCTGAAAAACGTCTTGTTGCCACACTTCACATCTTTAGTCATCTTTTCTTCTACCTTTGATTTTGCTATACTTATTTCTCTTTTTGTCTGTTTTAGTTTGATCTTGTATTCTTTTCTGTGTTCCTCTTAGAATTTTGTAAAAGCTGTGTTTTTTGCCTTTGTTTGTGCAGCCACTTCTTCGGAGAACCAAATAGGTTTCCTTTTCCTCTTGTTTTTATTTACTTTCCTTACATCTGTATCTGTTGCACCTTTTATTGCCTCGTTTAGTTTAGCCCATTGCAATTCCACTTCCCTTATCCCCCCCCCCCCCACACTACCAACTCCTCCTTCAGATACTTGGCCATTTCACTGAAGTCAGCGTTTTTGAAGTCTAGGACTTTGAGCTTACTGTGATTGGATTCCACATTGGCTTTAATCTCAAATCACACCATGTGATGATCACAGCTGCTCACATGGGCACACACCCTGATATTTAATACGCTATCTCCGTTGGTGAGCACTAAAGCCAGCACGGAGCTCTCCCTGGTCGGTTCCAACAACATTTGTTTAAGTAACGCATCTTGGAAGGCATCCACAATTTTTTTACTTCTTTCCAGATCTGTAGAAGTAACACTCCAATCCACATCGGATAGATTAAAGTCACCCAATATGATCATTTCCCCCTTCATGGCTATCTTTGCAATATCTACAATCAATTCACAATCCATTTCTTCGGTTTGAGTTGGAGGCCTGTAGACCACACCGTATGGATGACAGTGCCATCTCCTCTGTCCAACACAATCCAGAGGGCTGCTTCTTTTCCCCACATCCCTTGCATTTCAGCAGCTTTAACATTGCTTTTAACATACAGGGCTACTTCTCCTCCTAGTCGTTCAAGGATCGGCTGCACCAGTACCGTAAGAGTCTCCTTGGGTGGGGAATCATACTGGAGGATTTCTAGTTCTTCGGTGCACAGGTCCTCCTCTGACTCTTTTGGAACAGACAGGGCCTGGGCCATGTCCCGAATGAAGTAGTGGAAGGCCACGTCCTCTGGGGGAGAATGGCATTGGGGTGCCAGGGGAGATGGCTCCGAGGGGACGTCTAGATACCGTCAGGTTTCCGGAGAGGCCTCAACATCAGTCTCCCACTCAAAGTTGGAAGGTGTTGTCTACTCCGAAGCCCTGCGGTCTCGGGTTATGAGCCAGCCCCAAGGAGCCGGGACTCTCCGGAGGACATTGGGTCCGATTCCAAGAAACTGGCCAGTGAGGCCCGGATACCCGAGGAAAAGGACTGGGACCAGGACCTCGACCGGTGGTGCTTGGAGCAGATGATAGCCAATTGTCGGAGCAGATGATGCAGACAAACCGGCCATCCTTGCCTGCTGCAGGGCCAGGATAGCAGAAATATTTTGTTCCAGGGTCACCCATTATGGTTTCGAGGCCAGAAGGCTTTGCAACTTTCGGCATGTACACAGAGGACCTCAGGCCTGACACCAGCACTCTCGCGAGTGCGTCCTCAACAAGGACCATGGCCTCAGGGAGCCTTGCACGGTCTCCGCCGGCCGAGGACTCCTTCTTAGAGACCTTAGTGGGGCACTGCTCAGAGTTGCCCATGTCTCTCCACGGGACTTTACTGGGTTTTGACGGTGGAACCTTTACTGGTATCGAGGATTTTTTCTTTTTATGCTCGGGCTCTGGGGTCTTCTTGGAGGAGCCACCATCGCAGGACTCCGAAAATGCTCGGGCCTCACGGGAAGTGCTGAGCTTGGAGCTCGGTGTCGGGGAGGCTGGTGCCAAGTCGGACCTCGGGAACATCTTTTTCTGCAACTCCGACCTTTTCTTCTTAGTTTTTTGAGTTATGGCCTGGCACAGATCGCAGGTGGTGCTATCGTGGTTCAGGCCCAGGCAAAGCAGGTAGCAGTCGTGGTTGTCTGTGATAGACATGGTTTGATGGCAGCGGTCACATTTTTTGAACCCACTGGAAGACATGGTGGGAGACACCCGGCCAGGGTCAACTATCCCCGGATGAAAAAAGGCACAGACGCTGGTTGAAGCAAGCCTTGATCAAAAACAAGGGAATTTAGAAGATTTTTTCTGAGGATATAGGATGTCCGTTGGGCTCCAAGGAAAAAAGGAGACTGAGCAAGATGACACCCTTGGGTGGGAAGGGGACCATGCATGCGTGGTAGCATGTCCCAAAAGCTTTGAAAGCTGGGGAAATGCTCCGTGCAGGCTCTGTCAGCGCTGAAATCACCCATATTTGAGGACCGACTTCCTGCTTATTCCTGGAGAATGAAGAAAATCTCCTTGACTAAATCGCTCAACTCCATCTTGAAATAACCTCTGCTGGAATCTACTCCAGGTGTCTACCACTCAGTGAAAAAACATATTGGCTCACGTTCCTTCTTAGTATCCTTGCAAACCTTTTGACTTTGAACATTTCATTCTATGGCAAATGCTTCCATCTTGTACTTTGTTGAAGTTTGCTGGATATTTGTACCAAATCTTCTTTCCCCTTCTTTCTTCTGGACAGTGCATCTCTATGTGCATGGCTTAAAATGCAGTGTGTGCACCATTTTGGTGACCCTCCTTTGAACTGCGCCTTTACTTCATCCACATCCTCTTACAGAAGTGAACACAGCTTTCACGGCGAGGTTTCAAGAGAGACCTTTACAATAGTACTATTACTTTCCTCTTTCTGCTAAGAATACCTCACTTCATGCACCAAAGAATACTATTAACTCTTACAACTTCTTTGTTACACTAACTGGCTACCTTGATGATACTGTAAATAAGGCCATCCATGTCTTTTATTTTGGCAAATGCTACTAATTCACCTCCAAAAAATGTATTTGGCCCTTGGATTTCTGTATTCCAAATGCATGATTCTTTTTATGATTAAAGCATAGTTGCCATAAAGTATAGTTACTCACCTGTAAGAGGTGTTCTCCGGGAACAGCAGGAATCAGTCCTCATTTATGAGTGACACTGGCGCCGACAGAGCCCTCATGGAAGCATCCCCCCAGCTTTCAAAGAAAACCTTTGGGAGATGCCACCATGCATGCATGGTGCCATCGTGCTCAGTTAGATGACATAGCTAAAGATGGCAAAAAATCAAAGATGGTAAGAAGCAACTCCAAGGGAAGGAGTGAGAGTTGCGAGGATTGATTCCTGATGTCCCCGGAGAACACCTGTTACAGGTGAGTAACTACACTTTCTCCAGGAACAAGCAGGAAGTCAGTCCTCGCATAAGGTACTCCCTAGCTATAGGCAACCGCAAGCCTGTAGGAAAAAAAACACGGTCGCCCTCAAGGGGAGCCATAAGCAGCAGCAATTTAGTCCACAGATATAGACTGCAATAGGACTCATGTGTCAGAAGGAACCAACATTCTGGTAGCCTGAACATAGGAGGGTAGGAGTTGCCTAGACCCTGAAAAGATTATGGAGCATGGCATGGCCGAAGGCGCGGTCCCGTTTGGACTCCTTCTTCAGGCAGTATTGGGCTGCAAAGGTATGGACGGAAGACCGGGTGGTGGCCCAGCAGACGTCCAGCATCAGGACGAAGTGCAGGTTTGCCACAGAGGCCGCCATGGCCCTGACAGTGTGCTGTGACCCAGTCATCTTATAGGGGTCGTAAGTCATCTTAAACTTCAAGTTCATATCTTGCTGATTAACCCAAACGTTAAATTCGGATAATAATTCTTCTGCACCTCGCCACAGTATGAGTATATCGTCTATATATCGGATCCACAGTATAACATTGTCTTTAAACAGATGTACCTTAAGAAAACTTTCCTCAAAATTGAACATATAAAGGTTAGCCACGTCAGGGGCCATAGCTGACCCCATCGCTATACTCATACTGTGGCGAGGTGCAGAAGAATTATTATCCAAATTTAACGTTTGGGTTAATCAGCTAGATATGAACTTGAAGTTTAAGATGACTTACGACCCCTATAAGATTGCATATTTAGATCTCCTGATTAGGAAGGAAGAAAACAGTTTTTCGACAACGCTTTATAAGAAACCTACTGACAAGAATCATTTTTTACACTATGACAGCTTTCACAATCCGTCTTTGAAAAATAATCTTCCAGTTAGTCAGTTTCTTAGAGCAAGGAGGGTATGTTCTGACTTAGGTGATTTTGAAAGTGAGGCATCTATCATGAAGAGACGTTTTTTAGATAAAAATTATCCTGCACGGTATGTTGAATCTGCGTATAGAAGAGCTAGAGACACATCGCGGGAATCACTTCTGAAAGTTAAGACCAAAGCAGAATCAAAAGGGTTTGTGTGCCCTTTATTGTATTCTCAGCATTCAGCTAAAATAACTACAATACTTAAGAAAGAATGGCATATTTTGCAAACTTTACCAGCTTTTCAAAATATCAATCTCATCATTGCACATAAACGTAATGTTAATTTGCGAAATTTATTCATCCCACTACACAAAAGAAGTTTTTTATTAACGATTTTTCTGTGATACATCTAATGCCATCTATGTAGTTCAATGCCCCTGCAAACTATTATATGTTGGTAAGACAACTCGCAGCATCAAAACTAGAATCACGGAACATAAAAGCTGCATTAGGAGGAATGTGGATGACAAACCTTTGGTCGCACACTGGCGTGATCAACACCACAAGGTCACAGATCTGAGATTTTTCATAATAAAGCAGGTCAAACCTAACTGGAGAGGTGGGGACATACATAGAACCATTTTAAGGTTGGAACAAAGATACATTTTTTTATTAGATTCTCTTGCTCCCCATGGTCTCAATTTGGATCAAGATTTTTCTGTGTTTCTTTAGTGCTCTATAAGTTATGATTAGGCAAGATCCTTCCTCTATAGAGCTGCATTTTTAAAAAAAACCCTCTTTTTCAATTCCAATTTATTTATGTGTTACTCTCTACTATTTTGCCTTGTGCTGAATGCTTTTTTTAGTTTGGCTAGACACGCCCCTTTTCCCACCTCTCGGCGGGTTAAGCCTGTGCGCATAAGCCGGCGTTCTCAAAGCTTAACTATACACTTATGCGAGCGGTTTGGCTGCTGCCTTGGAAGTACAGTTTTTCTGTAAGAAAGTGTGCCGTGGAGTGAAGAAGGAGCTCTTTAGTAGGTTAATCTTCCAAGATTGATCTTGCGTCGCTTATTTTTATTTTTATCTACTAACAATCTCCCCCCTTTTTTGGTTTTATTCTATTTGTACAATGTACAGATGCACGTTGTTCTGATCATTAATATAAAGATATTTCTAACAAGAATTAAAGATTTCTGCTATATGCCCATCTATTTCCGCTAGACACGCCTTTTTTCCCGCCTCCCGGTGAGTTAAATCTGTGCGCATGAGCTGGCGTTTTTAAAGCTTAACTATACACTTATGCGAGCGGTTTGGCTGTTGCCTTGGAAGTATAGTTCTTCTGTAAAGAAGTTGTGCCGTGGAGGAAAGATGGAGCTCTTTAGAAGGTTATTCTTCCAAGACTGATCTTGCGTCGCTTATTTTATCTACTAACATTTGCACAGATATGAAATTGAAGATAAGAATCTTGTTTTATTTGCCCCCTTTCTCCGCTTTTTAGCGTGGCATACCAGGGCAAATGGTCTGGTGGTTTCACAGCTCAAGTATACATTAAGGCGGGCAGTTGGCTGCTGCCGTGAAATTCAGTTCTTCTATTAGGAGCTATGTTTTAGAGATAAGAAGATTTTCCATTGATGGCCAATCCTACAAGATAGATTTGGTTTCTTTAGTTATAGATATTATTACCATTTGTATAATTTGCCTACACATTGGACAGATGGCAGTTATTTTGATCACTAGCGTATAGTACTTCTTGTGTGGTTGCATAGATGTTAAGTTATCGTTGATAATTAGCACGGCGGCTGTTGACATACAAGAATAGGTCATAACATCTTCCAATTCAATTAATATAGTGGCTTCGTTCCATAGGCCATTTTTGAGTTATAAAAAACGTGACTTTCATAATATCATTCTCCATTGAGGTGGCTTTACTTTGTTCCAACTAAAACAGTTAAGTTTCTATTGCGATTGACCATTTATCCATACTGGATATTTTTATGATTCATCGCTAGACCGCTGTTTCGCAGCTATTCATTTTTCATTTTTTTATATACTTATATTGAATATTGGGTATCAGATTACCTTTCTGCCCCTGGCCTTTTATTCGGTGTTGAGAATTCTATTTTAGAATAGCTCCTTTGATTGGTTTTAGTTACTTATTTATTTATTTGCTACCTTTTTAAGACTATTTATTAAGTGTGTCCATCTATATGTAAGTAAGTTTAGTACTTTGACGTTGGATTTTAATTATTTATTTATCTATTTTAGTGATATCATCACTATTTTTCTTGAAGAATATGTTCTTTGAGTCCATACAATAAGGTACTTTTCATTTTTGAAGATTGTCACCACAATGTTTATAGTTCTTTCCCCTTTTCGCTCCTGCTGCTTCTCTTTGCTTCTCTTAGTTTTTTGCTCCTAAACTGTAGTTGATCCTTGATTTTAAATGGTCCTGCTTTTAATATCAATTTATTTATGTTTTTTTTATGATTCAGTTTCAGGATGTTCAATATGTATGTATAGTTCTATATGGTTAATAGATACTTTTGTGTGTTATACAGTCAAACCTCGGTTTTCATGATTAATCCGTTCGAAAAAGTCTGACTAAAACCGAAACGTATGAAAACTGAAGCAATATTTCCCATAAGAAATAATGTAAATCCAATTAATCCGTTCCAGACACCCAAAAATATTCACAAAAAATACATTTTATAGAGAATAACTATATTTTTACATACAGAAAACAATGAGAAATAAATATAAATGACTAATGAAATGGATAAATGAACATTTAACATCACTGAAAGCAAGCTAAGTACAGTACTGTACAGTACAGTATGTTAACATCTGGCCTTAGCCACCCCTGACAAGCTGCTGTGCCCAGCTCTCTTCGGAATCACATTGAATTCAGTCCATTAAAATACCTTTTACATTATCTGCTCAATGCTTCAGAATGGCAGAAAATCTTAATGATATAGCTTCAGACGTACCCTGCAAGAGAAAGAACTGCCTCCCACATTCATGCAACATCTCCTGCTTAAACGTTGACAGCTTTTCTTCCCTGCTACCGGGACAAAATCTCAGTCAAAAGACGTTGAAAACCGAAGCAATGCATGAAAACCGGGACAAAATCTCAGTCAGAAAAGACGTTGAAAACCGAAGCGTATGAAAACCGGGGCAAATGAAAACCGAGGTTTGACTGTATTTATCTATTTTGGTTATTGCCTGCCAAGGGCCATTTCTTTTGGGTCCATATTCAAAGGCACCTCAGAAGTGCATTATTGCTTGTCACACCTTTTGTTGTGTTTTTATTATGACTTTAGTTTTCAGTGTTATTAAAAAAATGTGGTCAAATTATGTTTATTTGAATCCCATTTAGCGTATCCTCACTTTTAAGTTTTATTATTCCTTTTAGCTTATAAGATATCTATTGTTATACCTTTTATGAGTTTAATTTGCACGTTTTTTATATATTTTAACCTTGGATCTGTTCTTTTACTTCTTTAATGTGTTGTTATATTTAATATTTATGTTTTTTATGTTTTTAGTACTTTGCCTGACCAACCCCTGATGAAGGTCTGAGAAACACGGCCTGTGTTGGGTTGTTATAGGTCAGCGATGGCGAACCTATGGCACGCGTGCCAGCTGTGGCACGCGAAGGCCTTGCAGCTGGCACGCGGGAAGGTCCGCAAAAAAGAAAAAGCTGGCTCTGACTGCTGCCGCGGACGCGGCAAGGGCAGAATGCAGTGTCCCGCGGGGCCCCCTCCGCCCGCTAAGCCCCTCTGCAAGGGCTTTCAGATTCGCGAGGGAGAGCGTCTCCCTCGCGTCTCTGTTAAGCCCGCAGGGGCTAATGGGAAATTTCCCATCAGCCCCTTTAGACGCGAGGGACTGATGGGAAATTTCCCATTAGCCCCTGCGGGCTTAACAGAGACGCGAGGGAGACGCTCTACCTCGCGAATCTGAAAGCCCTTGCAGAGGGGCTTAGCGGGCGGAGGGGGCCCCGCGGGACATTGCATTCTGCCGCAGCAGCGGCAGCAGCCAGAGCCAGCTTTTTTTTTTTTTAAATTTGCCAGGGGGGGAGGGGTTAGGACTGCTAATGGGCGGGCGGGGGGGGTAGGACTGCTAATGGGCTGTGGGCTGATGGGGGCTGTCTGGAAATGGGGTGATGGGGGGTTAGGACTGGTAATGGGCTATGGGGGGGGGTTAGGACTGCTAAAGGGCTAGGGGGGGTTAGGACTGCTAATGGGCTATGGGGGGGTTAGGACTGCTAATGGGCTATGGGGGGGTTAGGACTGCTAAAGGGCTAGGGGGGGTTAGGACTGATAATGGGCTATTGGGGGGTTAGGACTGAAAAAGGGCTAGGGGGGTTAGGACTGCTAATGGGCTAGGGGGGGGTAGGACTGCTAATGGGCTATGGGGGGGTTAGGACTGCTAAAGGGCTAGGGGGGGTTAGGACTGGTAATGGGCTTTGGGCTGATGGGGGCTGTCAGGAAATGGGGTGATGTGGGTTAGGACTGGTAATGGGCTATGGGGGGGTTAGGACTGGTAATGGGCTATGGGGGGTTAGGACTGGTAATGGGCTTTGGGCTGATGGGGGCTGTCTGGAAATGGGGTGATGGGGGTTAGGACTGGTAATGGGTTATAGGGGGGGCTTAAACTGAAAATGGGGTGATGGGGGTTTAGGACTGGAAGTGGGTTGATGGGGGGGGGCTAGGACTGGTATTGGGTTGGGGGTTGCTAGGACTGGAAATGGGCTGATGGGGGGCTAGGACTGGAAATGGGCTGATGCAGGGACTAGAAGGGAATGGATGCTGGGTGAGGTTGGAACTAGAAGGGAGCTGATGTTGGGGGAGGATTAGAATGGGATGGGGCTGGGAGAGTAAAATGGAGAGGGGAAAAATATTTTGTGTGGGGATAAAAAATCTACAATTGGCCGGGTATTGGGAGAGTAAGTGGGGATTGAGGATGGAGGGGTAAAATTTGAGTGGATGAAATAGGAATGAGGAAAGAGCAAAAGGAGAAAGATTAGTATGTTAAAGCGGATGTAGAGAGAGAGAATGGAAAAAAAAAACTAGAAGAGAGAAGAAAGGACAAATGGACAGCAGATGATGGAGAGTTAGCAGAAAACATGAAGAAACCAGAAGAAAGTGGCTGGAGCAATTGCAACTGTGTAACTGAGCTGAGGTATTCTGTTTATGTAATTCCTTTTTGACATTGCCACTTGTTCTCTTTCCCCAGTAGGTCATGTATTGTTATTCTCTGAAATGTATTGGTTTAATATTTGCAGTGTTGCCTTTTGATAGGTATGGTATGGTGCTTTGTGAGTCCTGGTAGTGCTGTTAGGATACGGCGGGTTTGCTATTGGTTCTAAATGGGCAGTGTTTGTAGTAGTTCCTAATGTGCCTGGCGGTTGGCACTGGATTATAGTAATGTAGAAATCTTTTAGTCTGTCTTTATCCATACACTCATTAAGAGACATGTTTACTAAAAGTTAGTGTATGTTAGCATTATGCAAATATTTATGCAAATTGACGTGCTGGTACTTTGAGGAAATTCTTTGGTTTTGTGCGGCAGTTTGGGCACTCGGGCTCAAAAAGGTTAGCCATCACTGTTATAGGTCTTGATATAATTAATAAATTGTTTTTCCACCCATCTCACGTCTTGGACTGTGTCTGTGATCTTTACGTGAGTACTGCCTTTTTGTTGGACAGTGGGTGGGAAGGCATACATGAGACCTTCTGACCATGAAATGAGAAACGCGTCTGCTGTCATCCGGGAGGGGTGGGCTTGCCAGAAGCAGAAGCGGGGCAACTGGTAGTTGTCTGAGCTGGCAAAAAGGTAAGCCACGGTATCCACCAGAGGTGGAAAAGCCAGTTGGCCACTCTGGGGTCCAGCTGCCCTCACCCCATTCCTTCTGCCCCAACCCTTCGCTACCTGGGTGTTACCCTAGACTCATCCCTTTCCTTTCACGATCATATCTCTTCTGTTGTACGCTCCTCCTTTTTTCACCTACGTCGTATCAAGGCTATTCGTTCTATTCTTCCTTCTTCTTCCGTTGTCACTCTTGTCTTGTCTCTGGTTATTTCTCGTCTCGACTATTGTAATGTTATCTATGTTGGTCTTCCCTCCTACCAACTCCGCCGTCTACAACTTGTTCAAAATGCTGCTGCCCGTCTTGTTTCTTCTTCCCCCATTCATGCTCATGTGTCACCATGTCTCTTATCTTTACACTGGCTCCCCGTTAAGTTCCGGTTCATGTTCAAGTTACTTATCCTCACTCATAAAGCCCTTCACTCTAGCACCCCCCAGTATCTAGCTGACTCTATTCGTCTCCAGCCCTCTCCCCGTTTCCTTCGTTCATCACACGGTAATCGTCTTTTTCTCCCGTCACCTTCTCAGGCTCACCTCGAATCTACTCGTCACTCTGCTTTCTTCTTCTTAGTCCCTGCCCTCTGGAACTCTCTTCCCCTCCCACTTCGCACTGAATCATCCTATACCCGTTTCAAGGCCCTCCTTAAGACACACCTTTTCTGTCAGGCTTTTGATCTACCCCCCCCCCCCCCCCGTTGATGGTGTTTCCTCTCCCTAGTTACGCCTCCCATTCCCCCTTTTCCTTATGTCCCTCCCCTCCTCTTCCCTCCTTCCCTGTTAACCTTCCTGCACCCTGGCTATCTGCTATCTGTTTTTATTATTATTTATCCTACTATTTTATGGTTTTACTCTCTCTCCCTCCCTCTGTCCTATTATTTTATGGCGTTCCCTTCTTTCTTTATTAGCAGTCGTTAATTTTATGATTGTACACCGCCCTGATGCCTCGGCCTGGGCGGTATATCAAGTATTTTAATAAAGATAAAGATATTCGTGCAGCTGGAGGACCCTGCTCAATCTGTCCGCAAGGGAGTTGTCCTGTCCTGGCAGGTATGCTGTCCATAGGAGTATGCCCTGCTGGACTGCATAGGGGCAGAGCCGCATTCCCTCACGGCAGAGTGTACGAGACCCTGTGCCCCCCCTGCTTGTCCACAAAGAATATTGCCACCTGGTTGACTGTTTGGATCAGCACCGGCTGATGCCACAGGTGGTGGCAAAACACTTGGAGGGCTAGATATATTGCCCGAAGCTCCAAGAGGTTGATCTGCTGATTGCTCTCATCCAGCGAACAGATGTCCTGGGTGGAGCACTCATGGATGGCCTTGGCCAGATTCTTGAACCGCTGCAGGGGTTCCTTGGAAAGACCAACTGAGAACCCAGCGAGTTCCTTCACCAGGTCCCTCAGGTACATGAGCATCAAGCCCTGGTAGCATTTTATGCCGAGGGCATCCAGGATGCATGCCTCCCTACCGGGGAGCACCAAGGAGGGTGTCTTCTAACTCTTCACCACCATGGAGTTGTGCGGCAGCTGTGCCTTCTGGAAGCCCAGGCTCCGGTGGACTCAGTACCTCGAATCGAGCCGCTTGCTCACAACCAGCACCGATGCTGGTGTCTCCCATATATGGAGCATTAGCCATTCCAGGATGGGTGGGATGGGCACTGTAAGCGATTACCTTGGGGGGGGGGCCTCATATTGAAGGATTTCTAGCTCCTCTGTCCGAGGGATGACCTCCGATTCTGTTGGGAATGCTAGAGCCTTGAACATGTCCATGACAAAGTCGAGGAATGCCATGTCCTCGGGCGGGGACTGACGCCGGTGCTCCGAAGGAGGGGAGTACGAGGGGACGTCATGGTGGTGATGGATGTCCGGCGACTCCTTGTCCTCCGTCTCCCACTCGGAATAGTTCCTCGAGGACTTGAGGGAAGGATGGCTCACAGGCTCTGGGCCTGAGCCCCGACCGCGGCCCTCATAGGCCCCCGCGACTGGCACCAAGCATGCTAGTCAGAGAAGACCTCGGTCCCGTGGAACCGGATCAAGACCGTGGCCAAGAAGTGACTCAAGGCCGAAGGGTCTCGAGGATCAGCTCGGCATCTGGGGATGTATTTGACGTCGATGGCCTAGTGATCTGGGTAGAGGAACCGGTAGTACCGGACAACAACGCCCGCTGCTGGTCCATGAAGGCAGATAAGCTGCACTCCAGGGCTGCTATTCTGGACTTGAGTCCAGAAGGCTCCACTGCTATCGAAGCAGGCACTGAGGGACTCAGGCCCAATGCCAGTTCCCCTGAGGGGGAGTCCTCAACCAGGATAGCATCTGGTGACAGAGGCCAGTCTGAGGTCGAGTCCTTCCAGAGGGAGCTTTGCAGGTCGCTCCCTCTCTGATCCCTCGGACGAGCATCAAGGACTGCGGGACCTGACTCGGGGCTTACAAAGCCTGTCGGAGCCATCCAGGGATGCCACCTTCGAGGTTTTCTTCTTCTTGAGTTCCCTCAAGGGAGACCCCGTTTCTGAAGAGCCACAGCATCGATCGGGGTCCGTAAGGCTATCCCGAGATTCCGCAGTTTCAGAGGAGGCCTTGGCCTTCGGAGGTTCCGGGGACTCTGGGAAAAACTTATCATGCGGCTGCTGGCAGCTCTTGAGGGCCTTGTTGGACATCTTTTTGCAGAGGGTGCATGCCGTGGGCTCGTGGTCCGGCCCTAGGCAGCAAAGGCAGCAGACGTGTGTCGGTAAGGGACATTATTTTGGCATACTGATCACACTTCTTAAAGCCACTAGTAGCCATAGGGGAAAAAAGTACCCCAACGAGGTCGAAGACTCGTGGTACTGCCAGTTGGAAAAAAGGCACGAAGGTGCTGAGAAAAAAAAAGGTAAGAACCCGGGACTTGATGCTGGGGCAGCAAGTTCTGGTGGCGGGACGAGTACTGGTGTACTACCGGAGAGAGTATGAAACTCAGGTCGAGAAATATCAACTTTTTCCAGGGAAAGACCAGACAGACGTCTGAAGGGCTCAATGGAAAAAAGGAAACTGAGTAAGATGGAACCCTTGGGCGGGAAGGGCATCACACATGCATGGTGGCATCTCTCAAAGGCTTTCTTTGAAAGCTGGGGGATGCTTCCACAAGGGCTCCGTTGGCGCCAACGCCACGCATATGTGAGGACTGACTTCTTGCTTGTTCCTGGAAAACTATTTTTCTAGATTTTTTTTAAGGCACTCCCTCTGACATGTTCTATCATCTGCAAACAGGCATGCTTTCCCTTCTAACGCATTCCCAATGTCATTTATAGAGATGTTGAAGAGGACTAGACCTAGCACTAATTCTGGTGCCATTCTATTGGTCACTTGCCCTTCATTAGAGAAAGTCCTACTGGCTACCATTCTCTCAGTTCTGTCGCTGAACCAATTTCTTATCCAGTTCATACTGCAATTTATTTTCCATATCCCAGTTTTCAATGCTGTCTTGGTCTTTTCAGCTGTCAGAATGAGCCCTGTTCCAACAAAGCACCAGTGCCCATTCCATTGGGTGAAAGTTTATTTACTGATAATTTTCTTTCCTCGAATCCTCCCAGACCATCATCTGCTGGCAGAGTTGGACTGGAGATAGAAAAAACTAGAAACTTCCAGTGACATCATCACTGGTACTACGATTGATGCAGCTAGGGGCGCCCTCCAGTATTTCATAACAAAGCATATGGTAGATGCGTCCCGAGAAACAAGCTAGAGAATCTTCTCAAGAATGCTATACAAACAAAAAGTTCACTTTTGTCTTTTTTTTTAAATCAAATGTATAGAACAGAGTTGAAAGACGTACACTGCGCTGAACTATTTATTAATGCAGATCTGCGAGAACAGTCTGTGAAAATACTGAAGCATGAACTCTGCAGCAACAGAATGCGACAATCCGCATACAGCAGGAAAGTGCAACAGAGTGGGCCCTGGACTGGTCTAGCAGGATTCTAGGAAAGGAAATCGGTAAGTAAAATTTCACCTTTCAGATAATCCTGCTAGTCTAGTCCAGACAAGTGGGAAGTACCAAAGCTACCACACAAATAGGCAGGGAGAATTAGCTGCTGTGAGCACCCCGGACCCAAAAGTGGAATCTGACCTGGCCTGGAGAACGCCTAACAAAGGAAGATACGAACCAGGTTGCCGCCCGACAAATGCCAGTGGGGGAAACCTGAAAAGACTCTGCCTAGGAATCCACAAATGCTCAGGCAGAGGGAGCTCAATGACCCTCTGGGACAGGCTTATTGTTATATGTGGAAGCAATAGCCTCCCTAATCCAGTGCACAGCTGCAGATCTGGAAGCAGCATCACACTTAAATGGATGCCAAACAAGACAAACAGCCTGACAAACTCGTGAACGATGTCAATTGCCGTTAGATAAAGTAGAGCCCCACAGACATCAACAAGATGAAAGTCTTTATCCTTGCCTGAACACTGTTCTGCTGAATAGGACAGAAGCAAAATCACTTGGTTCCCGCGAAGGCTAAGGCCACTTTGGCAAGAAGGCCAGAACATCCAAGGACAACACCCTTGGAAGAAAAGATCCAATAAGGGTCATGGCAAGAAAGATCTTGAATACAGAAATGCAGTGCATCCAAGGGATAGCCACCAAAAAGAGTCTTGAGGGAAAAATCTTTGAGTGTGGCTCACTAAATTTTAGAGGTTCAAAGGAAGCTTGCATTAGTGACTGAAGAACAAGCCTAGGATTCCAAGGTGGAATTCCCAGGCAGACAGGAGGATACAAGTGGCAAACACCGTGAAGGAAGCAAGGAATTATCCACATGAGAGGCAAGTGAGTTGTCCAAGAGTGGACCTCGAAAACAAGACCATGCTGTGACCGGCATCTTCAAGAAATTCAGGGCAAGGTCTTTATCGATCCCATCTTGGAGGAATGCTAAAAGAAAGGACACATCTACCAGCCAAGGAAAAAGACAATGTTGTCAACACCATGACTCAAAGCACCCCAGACTCAGATGTATGCCAACAAGGTAGATCTACACATGATTTTCAACATAGAGGAGATCACCACTGATGATCAACTTTATGCCGAAGACAATGACAATGACTTTCAAGAACCAAACTGTGAGGAGCTGGGTCATCCAGTAGGGTGGGCCCTTGTCGAGGCAGAGCTCTCCAGTTACCTTGGGCCAGAGACTGTGCTGTGAAGAGGTCAACATACCAGGGCCTGTGTGGTGGGTCCAGTGCAACTGGATGGTCTTCTGTTCCTTGAATGACCCAACCAATCTGGACCCACAGTGGAAAGATATATAGGAGAGATGACCGGGCCACAACTGCACCATAGCATCAATGCCTTGGCGCTGACCTCCCTCCAGTGGTTGAAAAACCATAGCATCTTGACATTAGAACCATTCAATCCTAGGCTGGGTGACCCCAATGGCCCAGAATGTGACAGAAGGTCTACAGAGCCAGCTCCCAGCATCTCGAATGAAGATCGTGGCAGCTGAGAAAGGCGGCCTTGACATTCTCCAAGCTTGCGATGTTCTGAACTGAGAGAGCTTGCAGATATTACTCAAACCATGGAAACATGAGACTCACCCCAGCTCTACTCCCGTGCTCTCGCCCGCCCCCCCCCCCCCTTTGTCGGATGAAGCAAGCAACACCGTGGCATTGTTCCAGAGCACCTGCACTGCCTAACTGAAGTTGGCAGTGCAAACGCATCACTGCAAACTGACTCACTTGCTTCGAGATGGCTGATTAAGGTGCTTTGGTGCTGGACAACTGACCCAAATTGCCTGATCCAAACTATTCCAGCCCGAGAAACTGGCATCTGTTGTCATCATCAACCAAGGTGGATTTTCAAAAGCGGCATTCCCTTTAGTACATTTTTGGTGCAAAACTAGAGGGAGACTGCTCTGCACCTATAATGGAAGAGGAATATGAATGTTATAGTCTTGTGAACAGGGAAACCACTGAGCCTGCAATGACCTTTGGAATAGACACATGTGAGCCCAAGCCCAAGGAGCCAGATCTATTGTAGCTGCCATAGATCCCAGGAGCTGAAGATAATCCCAAATCCTGGGAACTTGTCGACTTTGAAAGGCTATCAGCTGACTGAGAAACATGCTCCAACTCTCTGCTGTGAGGAAAACTGCCACGACTCAGGTAGTGAGAAACTCCAAGTACTGAGTGGGCAACAGGCAACTCTTGCACCATTGTTTATCACTGAACCGAGACTCTCCAAATATTGGATCACCCAGACCACCGCTCTGGAAGCTTTGAGACAAGATTTCCTCTTTCCAGAGAGCTACGACTATAAACACCCTCTGAGAAAACCTAGGCATGGTTACTGACCCAAAGGGCAGGGCACTGAACTACTATTACGTCTGATCATTTCTATAGCTCTACAAGGTGCACGCAGCTGAAAATGGTTGCCCAGAACAGCAACATATAGAGAGAGGATCCTCTCTGATTAGAATAGGAAAGTAAGCCTCGACCAGGTGCAGAGAAGTGAGTAACTTCCCTTTCCTCACCGCCTGAATTACAGCTCAGTGTTTCAATGCGAAAATGAGTCATCTTTCAAAGGCATTGACCCTTTTGATATCGAGAATCAGCCAGAGAAGAACCCAACTTTCTTCAGCACCCAGAAATAAATGAAATAACTGGAACAATTCCCAAAGGTGAAGGAGCCTCTGCAGAATTCATCTTACCCCTGTCTTCTTGAATGTGGAACTGCCTGGATAGTCCACAAAGGTATCCTTAATAGGTTTTGTGCACTCCAACACATAGCCCTGCAAAAGGATGTCAAGAACCCAGCAAACCATCATAATTCGGTAGATGAGAGGCAGAGGGTCTGGTGGAGGAGAGGTGTCCTAGGATCTGCAGGGCTCTTGAAAGGTCTGCAGCCTTTCTCAGGAACCTTGAGGCAGCGGCCGACTGCTTTCCTGGCCAGTAGCGCTCGCCACACAAATGAAGAGAAAATCTTGCTCTCCATACATCTTAAGAGAGCATGTTTAGGGAAGCTTCAGGCTCTCATCCACCGCTCTGCTGGAGCACAAATGCTTCCACAACAAACCCTCCTCCAAATATAAGCCCTGAGAGAAAGTAGGACTTCCCTAGATAAGAAGACAGAAAGCATTCCTGTGGCTGTTCCCAAAGGCTCACTGGGATCCCACACCACACTGTGTATGCTGAAATAAACTGTAAAATTCAGTGGGTATAGGTTCTTGAATGCTAATCCCCCCAGAGGGGGGTGGGGGGGCGGGCCTGATCCACACTGCTGAGTATAATTCAGTGGGTATAGGTTCTTGAATGCTAATCCCCCCGGGGGGGAAGGGGGGCGGGCCTGATCCACACTGCTGAGTATAATGGTGGCTATTTCTGCCATGGCAGAAGGCTCTGCAGAGAGAGAAGAGGAAGACCTCGCTATCACCCCAATGCAGGGGGCAGAAATCTCTTCCATCCGCTGTCCTGATATTTCTCCCGAGTATGCAGCACAGAATGCGCATATGCTGAGTAACAGGAACTGCCGCCGGTTGCTAGCATTGCACACAATTTGGCATTAGTCCGCAATGGCCATGTGCACCGCCACCCCACCAGATTGATCCTCAACTCAGAGAAGATGAAAGCCAAATCAAACAGTCTCTTGCACAGAAGATCTTTCAGTTCTCCGCAGCTTAGGGTGGGGGGAGGAGAACTTACCCTCCCCAGAGAGCTGGCTGTGTTAGATCACGGGCAGCTGAAGAAACAGACAGCCTCAGGCACTGCAAAAAGACATGGTACAGAGTCTCTGTTTCTTTCTTTCTTTCTTTTTTTTAATGAGGCATACCAGGGGGCCAGGGAGTTGGAGGAGGGGGGACATACAAGCAAGAGGCTGAAAAAATACACAAAAGTAAAATATAAAGATAAATAAAATAAAATAAAGGAGGCTGTGTCAGGTAGAACCTCTGGGCAGGCTGAGATACTCAGTCAGACTACTGACGGGGAGCACAGGCCATCCTCCCTCCAGGTGGGAAACTCCAGCAGGATATCTATCTAGATAGGCTCTGGAGACATCTGCCGTTCAGCTCCACTGGGGAGGTGCCCTAGACTAGGACGGCTGCCTAGGAACTATCTAGAATGGCTGCCTAGGATATCTGTTGAAGACAGAGAAATATTGGAGGGTGCCTCTAGCTGCACCAGCCTTAGTACAGTGATGTCGTCACTGAAATTTCTAGTTTCTCTCTATCATCTGCTGAAAGGGGATATAACCCACTTTCTGGACTTGTTTAGCAGGATAGTCTGGAAACTTTAAAGCTGTTGTGTGACTTGTGTCATGTACAAGGGAGTAGCAGCCTAAAGCAATGTGCTGAGGATCAGGGAAGCCAGAATGAAATTCCACTTCTCCCACCAACACTCCTTGCGATCTTGAGCAAGTCACTTCATCCTCCATTGCCTCAGATACTAAACTTGAGCAGGGAAAGCACAGTTACTTACCTGTAACAGGTGATCTCTGGGAACAGCAGGAATTAGTCCTCAAATATGGGTACGTCGGAACCGAGGAGCCTGCGCGGGAAAGCTCCCCAGCTTCCCAGAAAGGAAGCTTTTGGGGCCTCCCACAGCGCATGCGCGCTGCCTTCCCGCCTTCCTGACCAACTCTCTTCAGTTCGAGTTTAAAGCTGAGACAATAGAGAGAGGAAAGGAAAGAGAGAGAGAGATACAACTCCTAGGGGAGGTGGGTGGGTTGTGAGGACTAATTCCTGCTGTTCCCAGAGATCACCTGTTACAGGTAAGTAACTGTGCTATCTCCAGGAACAAGCAGGAATGAGTCCTCACATATGGGGACTCCCTAGCTAAGATGCCGGGGAGATCCCCCTCCAAGGGTTCTTCATCTTCCTATGGATCTCAGGCATCCATTCAGGGAAGGTGGGCAGGAGTTGTTTAAGAATGGAACAGGTGTCTGAGGACAGCCTGACCAAACAAGGCATCCCGGCGGGAGTCCTTGTCCAAGCAGTAATGGGCTGTGAAGGTATGAACCGAGGCCCAGGTGGCTGCTCGACAGATCTGATCGATGGATACAGAATGAAGATGAGCCATAGATGTGGCCATGGCTCTCACATTGTGAGCTGTGACATGGCCTTCCAGAGAAAGGTTCTTACTCTGGTAAGCAAAAGAAATACACTGAGCAATCCAATTGGACAGTGTTCTTTTTGAGACTGGAAGTCCTAAATGAGAAGGATCAAAAGCAACAAAAAGTTGAGAAGACTTTCGATGTTGCTGTGTCCTGTGGATGTAAAAGGCAAGAGCTCTTTTACAATCTAACGTATGTAGGTTCCTCTCTGCACTGGATGCATGAGGAGCTGGAAAAAAGACAGGTAGATATACCTCTTGATTAAGATGAAAAGGTGAGACCGCTTTAGGCATAAAGTGAGGATTTGTCCTAAGGACTACCTTATCATGATGGAACCTTGTATAAGGTGGATTAGCCACTAAAGCCTGCAGTTCACTGATGCGGCGAGCAGAAGTGATTGCAATAAGGAAAATGACTTTACAGGAAAGAAATTTCAAGGAGGTAGTGGCTAAGGGTTCAAAGGGTGGCTTCATAAGCTGACCAAGAACCACGTTTAAGTCCCATGCCACCGGAGGAGGCCGAATGGGAGGCTTAGTTAAAGTTAGACCTCTCATGAATCTTGCAATAAGAGGATGAGAGGAAACAGATTGTCCATTGATAGGCTGAAGAGATGCTGCAATACAACTCAAATGGACCCTTACAGAATTGGTTTTAAGTCCTGCATTGGAAAGATGCAGGAGATATTAGAGTAAAGAATTCAAAGGTAGTGCTAGAGGGTTAAGACCCTTTTCAGCACACCAAATGGAAAATCTTTTCCATTTAAAAGCATAAGAACGCCTGGTGGAAGGTTTCCTAGACGCATGGAGGATATCCTTCACCTGTTGAGAAAGATTGAAGTCTTGAAGGTCTAGGCCTTCAGTAACCAAGCTCTGAGGTGAAGGGACTTGGGGTTTGGGTGCCACAAAGTCCCCTCCTCTTGAGACAGAAGGTCTGGAGCAGCTCCCAGATCCAGGGAGGGTGCCTGGGAGAGATGCAGAAGTAGAGGGTACCACACTTGGCGTGGCCAGCGTGGAGCTATGAGGATCATAGATCCTTGATTCCTCTGAAGTTTGAATAGAGTCTTGGGAATCAAAGGAATGGGTGGAAAGGCATATAGGAAGGCCTGGCCCCAATGAAGGAGGAAGGCATCCTTGGCCTGAGCTCCCTGACACGGAATTCTGGAACAGAACCGGGGAAGTTTGGCATTGCACGGACTTGCAAACAGGTCTATGTCCGGGGTTCCCCGTTTCTGAAAGATTCTGAGTACCTGATCCATGTGCAGGGACCATTCGTGTGGAAGCAGAACTCAACTGAGTCTGTCTGCCCAAGAGTTTTGGATTCCTGGAAGGTATACTGCCAGGAGATGGATTTGATGCTCTCTGGCGAAGGCCCACAATTTTAGAGCTTCGTTGCAAAGCGACAGAGAGCCAGTCCCTCCTTGTTTGTTTATGTAGAACATGGCTACTTGATTGTCGGTATGAACAAGGACTGTCATGTTGATGAGGAAGGTATGAAAGACCTTGAGAGCAAGGAAAATTGCTTGGAGCTCCAAAAGGTTGATATGAAGGGTGGTCTCCTGTGGAGACCAACTGCCCTGAGTGGAGAGGTCTTGGAGATGAGCTCCCCAACCTGTTTGGGAGGCATCTGTAGTGAGAGTTGCTTGGGGTAACAAAGGTTGGAAGGGGCCCCCCAACAACAGATTTTGAGTGGATATTCACCATTGGAGAGACCAAAAAAGACGTTTTGAGGTTGCTATTTGGTCTGAGAGAGCTCCTGATGCTTGGGTCCACTGGGTGGACAAAGTCCATTGAGCTGCTCTCATATGTAGGCGAGCATAAGGCACCACATGAACTGTGGATGCCATGTGGCCTAGCAGTTGTAGCATCTCCATGGCAGTCAAGTGGCTTCTGGACTGAATTTGAGAGGCCAAGTGCACTAGACGGTGGCAACGGGCCTGAGGAAGATAGGCCCTTGCAGTGATGGTATCTAGCCAGGCCCCTATGAATTCTAGGGACTGAGTAGGGGTGAGTTGAGACTTTGGCAGATTGATGACAAGTCCCAGATACTGCAGTATGCGTCTGGTGTGGTCCAGGGAAGTTTGAGCCTCGGACTGAGATGGAGCTCGGATGAGCCAGTCGTCCAGGTATGGGAAGACAAAGATTCCCAGAGTGTGTAGAAATGCAGCTACTATTGCCATGCATTTGGTAAATACCCTTGGAGCAGAGGCTAGACCGAAGGGAAGTACTCTGTATTGGAAATGTTTTCCCTGGAACAGAAACCGTAGGAATTTTCTGTGGGATGGATGGATAAGTATATGTGTGTACGCATCCTTGAGATCTAGAGAACAAAGCCAGTCCTGACTCTGTAGGTATGGAAGGAGAGTGCCTAGAGAAAGCATCTTGAATTTCTCCTTGTATAGAAATTTGTTCAATTCTCTGAGATCCAGAATGGGTCTGTACCCCCCTGTTTTCTTGGGGATGAGAAAATAAGGGGAGTAAAAACCTGACCCTTGTTGAGGAAGAGGAACCTCTTCTATTGCCTTTTGGGCGAGAAGAGTGGTCACCTCCTGGCCCAACAGGTACAGGAGAGATGGGGGAGAATTGAATTGTCTCACCATGGTATGGGGAGGAAGGCTGGAGAAATGTAGTTTGTAGCCCTCTCTGATGATAGAGAGGGTCCACTGTTCTGATGTGATTTGTTCCCATCTGGGAGCAAAGTGAGTTAACCTTCCTGGAATGGTGAGAGGCTCTGGTTGTTGCAGAGCCAGAAAGGTTAAGTTCTCTAGAATCAAGTCAAAAACTCTGAGGAGGTTGGGACTGCTGGACTGTAGCAGCCCCTGTAGACTTTGTTCTGGCCTGTTTAGATTGCTGACGCTTAGGAGCAAAGCGAACTTGGGAAGATTGCTGGCCAGTATTTGTGGAAAATCTGGTCTTTTTATAGAAAGGCTTCTTAAAAGGTTTTTTCTTGGCAGGGGTAGAGGTAGACTTAGAAAGTCTATCTAAAGCAGCATTCTCTGCATCCATTTGAATGGCTTTGATTTGCCACTCCTTGCCAAACAGATTTTCACCTGTACAGGGCAGATTGCCCAAGCCTTCTTGTACCCAGGGTTCCAAATCAGAGGCCTGGAGCCAAGCAAGTCTGCGAGCAGCTATGGCAATGCCGGAGGCTCTGCTAGCTCCCTCAAAAGAGTCAAAGGCTGCTCTGTTGGAGAACTTTGAAACATCTTGAGTTTGCTTTAGCAAAAGAAGGAACTCCTCCTTTTTATCCTCTGGGATAAAGGGGAGAAAATGACGTATCTTCAGTGCAATCTCTTTCAAAAACATGCCCATATAGAGGCTGTATGAATTGATTCTGGCAATAAGCATGCTAGCTTGGAAGATTTTTCTACCAAAAGCATCCAGAGTCCTACATTCTCTTCCTGGAGGAGTAGAAGAGTGCCTTTTGGTACTCTTTATCTTTTTCATAGCAGACTTCACCACAATAGAGTGGTGAGGGAGCTGAGTTTTTTGAAAACCAGGAGAAGGAGGAACCCGATACATGGTGTCCAAACGTCGAGAATGTGGAGATAGGGTGAGAGGAGCCTCCCACAAGTCCATCATATGTTCTTGAAGAATTTCATGTATGGGTAAGGTGGCTGCCTCTTTGGGAACCTTAGAGTATCCTAAAATATCCAATTTTTTTGCTCTAGGTTCCTTTTCAGAGGTTACAGATATGGAGAGTCCTTTAGCTACTTCAATAATGAAGTCTTGAAAGGACAAATCCTCTGGAGGAGACATTCTCCTTTTTGGAGAAGAGGGCTCCTCAGGAAGAGTAAAAGAGACATCAGCAGAATCATCTGAGGTATCAGAATCTTCAGAAGATTCAAAGTACCGCCTATTAGCTTCCAGAGATCGATACGCGTACCGACCGGTATCGACATCGGGCGTACCGGGAATCGGAGCGGTATCGAGAAAATCTCCGGAACCGGAGACCGGAACCGGCATACTACTGGAAGTAGATGCTCTGGGTACCAGTATCGGTACCGGAACCGATTGTCGTGGTACCGAGGGCGTTGCAGCGTTAATGAAAGCCAGTATGGCCTGCTGCATGGATTGTACCGTAGTACCCATAGACGCCACAACTGCCTGGATGTTGGTACCGGTGTTAGCCGGTACCCCAGAGCAGTCTAACAGGAGATCGGTCAAGGCCGTGCCATCGATGTCTACCTGTAACCCCATAGGAGGAGCTTTGGAAGCCGGAGCTTCCCGCCAGGGTTGTTTGGCTGGGGCAGGGTCCTCAGGGTCAAACCCAAGGGCCTCTCGCTGCTTAGAGGGAGATTTGCCCTTTGAGGACCTGCCTGAAGAATGTTTGGTTACCTGAGATCCATCAGGAGAGGAAGACCTGGAGGATGTTGATGCTGGAGTATCCGCAGAAAACAGCATATGAAACTTGGCTGCTCTGTTCTGTAAGCCCCGTTTGGACATCAGAGAGCAGGATGGACAATCCGGAATGGAATGGTCAGGCCCCAAACATTTAAGACACCACTCATGGGTATCTGTGACTGAAATAGTACTGGTACACTTGGTGCATTTTTTAAAACCAGAGGCTGGTTTCTCCATGAGGGAGAATCTGAGAAGGCCTAGAGGCCTCACAGAAAAAACACACCAAGTGAGGAAAAAGTAATTATTTATTTATTTATTTTTTCAGAAATAAATGAAAAAAGACCGGCGGTACCGGTCCGGAATCAGGGAAGGCAGACACGCGGTCAAAGAAACAAATTAAAATAACAATTTCTTCAGCGGTGACAGGAACACGACCTGCTGGCTCCGCGGAAAAAGAAGAACTGAAGAGAGTTGGTCAGGAAGGCGGGAAGGCAGCGCGCATGCGCTGTGGGAGGCCCCAAAAGCTTCCTTTCTGGGAAGCTTTCCCGCGCAGGCTCCGTCGGTTCCGACGTACCCATATGTGAGGACTCATTCCTGCTTGTTCCTGGAGATATAACTACTGCATCCGTATGGAAATTGCCTTGAGACTGGATTTCTGAAGGTGTGTAATCAAATCTAAAATCCAAGTCCAACTCACTATTTCCTGGCTTCTCATTCCTTCTCATCTCCCCCCCCCACCCCCCCGAAATGATGTATCTCATCTTCTTCCAGGAAGGAGGATATACGTTGTTTCTATTTTATTTGTTATTTTATTGTACTCCACCCAGGATCTCTGTTGAGAAGGAAGAATAAATCAAGTCTGAATGGATAAATAAATATCCTCTCGCCTCCCTGTGACAGTTGGCTAGTAAATGGTGGTAGAGGAGAATTAGAGACAGCAGGAAGGAAAAAATACAAAGTAAAATTGAACATAAAATATATCTGAGTACATGTTCATGGAAACAATCATAGATCTCAAATTACCTTTCTCAGCATGCTCTATGATTTGCCGGATGGCTTTCTTTAAGCTGTTGGCTCTCAACATGAGCTGCTCACGGGGCCGAAAGATCTGAGGACGGGTGGTGCATGTGGAGCCTGAGGATCGGTCACTGGTGGAATCAGAGGTGCTGCTGGAGATTTCCCCATCTTCCTGCTCTTCTGCAATGGTGGGAGGAGGGTTTGGTAGGCAGGAAGAAGCTTGAGACTCATCATTCAAGGTTTTCAATAGGGAGTCCAACTTTTCCTTCAAAAGAGAGCACTAAACAGAATACAGAGCAATAAGTATACAATCAGAATACAGACCAGCAGGGAGGTCACATGGGAGAGTGTGCATTCTGAAAAAAGGCATATTATATTCAGAATATTTGAATTATCAGACCTCACACGTATAAGGATTGTGAGTAACCAAGGGCCTCTGAAACAGAGAATTGGGGTAGGTAAATTAGACACATGCTTGGGGCCCGCAATTACCCAAGATTTGCGGGGAGAGGAGAAGAGAACCCTCTCAGCTGAGAAGGGGAAGAGGAAAATACAAAAAAATACCGGTTTCGTCGCTGCGGAGCCAGGAAAGGAGGAAACAGCTGTACTTACAGAGCCGGTCAGTGCAGTGAAGCCAAGGGCTGAGGCAGAAGCAGAATCAAATGCCACCAGAAAACTAAAATCAATCCCATTCAAGACATTGATTTTAGAGAGCCCTCCTTCCAGCCGCCAAACCCTCGTGGTAAGGTGCTGGGAATTCCTTCAGCAAGCGAGCTCAACTGCCTAGGAAACAGGAGCTCAGCTTAAAACACCCTGGTTTCAATTAAAATTACCACGGTAAACTTTTTGAAGGGAAAAACAAAAAGGCTACCAGATCTGCTGGAGACAGAGAAATACTGGGGAGGACCCCTAGGGGTAGAACCATATCACCAGAGTCCAGCCTATCAGAGCTCTGGTAGAATTCTCTGTCTCCAAGATCTGCTGGCAGGGGGACACAACCCATTTGTCTGGACTGGTCTAGCAGTATGATTTGGAAACAGAGAATTGGGGTAGGCAAATTAGACACATGCTTGGGTCCCAACTGTTTGGATGGGCCCTGCCGGATGTGCTAATTCAACAGCCCCCAACTGGTGGGACCAGGTGTACTGGCACATTTTTCCCTACTAAGTCAGCTGATGCCCAGCAGAGAGAGCAGGGGGCAGACCAGAGCTGTCACTTCCTGCCAGAAGTATACCGAGTCTCATCAGGTCCCGCAGGTTATCCTCCAGCTAGCTGAAGAGGCAGCAAGCAGCGTTTCTTAACTGCCAATACTGCTAACTCCTCTGCTGGCTCTCCTCTACAATCAGAAACTTGTGGAGACCTGTAGTTTCACCAGTCCTGCCAGCCACATATAGTACTGATTGCAGAGGAAACCCAGCAAAGGCTTCAGCAGTAACACGTATGAATTTCCTCTTTGATTTCTGTGTACTGGAGGGGATCAAGTAGACAGTGACAAAAGTAAATATGTCAAGAGATCTGGGGAATGAGAGAGGATATATGACTATAATAGAGGGTGGGGGACATGAGGGGCTTTAAAAATGTATTTAAAAACATAAGAATCGACATGAGTCAGACCAAAGGTCCATCAAGCCCACTATCTTATTTTCAACACTGGTCAATTTAGGAGACAAGTACTTGTTAGGATATCCATATTACAGCAAGGGCCTGTGTTTGTTTGACTAGGACCAAAACCAAGAGCAAATCCTACCTTGCTTGTTGACTCCTCTGACCTAACCCTGCCTGAAGAATGCCAGCACAGGATGTTGGTGAAATTGTGTGCACTTTTACCGATAAGGGGGAATTTTATAAACGACTTGAGTTGTCAAACAGTATTTTAGGCATTCAAGTGGGCTCTTATAAAACTGTCCATGGTTCCACCACATACAGAATAGGCATAGCGCCTGCTTTTATGTGGTATATGTGTAGGTGTTCCGCAAAATGAAGAACAGGTGGATCAGAGATGGCGCTGACATTTACATGCGTATTTTATGACACACACACATATGTGCCTGGCACATACATAACAGCTGTTTCAGAGCAAGTATAAATGTGTGTGCCTGGTAATGTGACAAATGAACATAGACACATACATTGCCTTTATAAAATAAGCACAACAGATGTGGTTTTACCTGCAGTAATAGCTTTGAAAATTATCCTCATAAAACTTCAAGAGGGTGATTTTCCAAACTAGCTGTCTGCAAACTGCACTCTCTCAATACAGCTGAAAGTATGTGCTGTATTCTACAACACAGGCACTTTAAGCCGCATTTAGAGGAGATGTTACTTGGGGGGGGGGGGGTGTCGAGTGAAACACAAAACTACTAGGCTTAAATGACACATGAAATTTCATGTAAACAAATGTAAAGTGATGCACAGAGAGAAAAATAAAAAATTCGTCTATTAGTTCCATTAAGCTTAACACCAAAAGCCAGGACTAGAAACCTCAGGAGTGGCTCCTGGGAGAATGGAGAAATATCATAAAGGGCACCACAGCTTGAAACGGTGAACACTATAGCTCAGAACATAAAGCCAGATTGCGAAACTACAGTAGAGTCATAAGAGTTGGGAACGCCAACAATTACTCACCCTCTAAAGGTAAAGACACAACTCAGAAGAGCTCTGACTGGGCAAGGAAAAGGAAAGATTCTAATCGGCTACAGAATTTAAGGCCAACTGTTGCAGGGATTCTTTGCTGGCACAACAGCATTCTAGGACTTTCGTACTGAGACACTACTTGCTTGGTTGAGCGCCTGTACATAAGAACATAAGAAATGCCATACTGGGTCAGACCAAGGTCCATCAAGCCCAGTATTCTCTTTCCAACAGTGGCCAATCCAGGACACAACTACCTGGCAGGGTCCCAAAAAGGCACACAGGTTCCACAATGCTCATCCCGGGGCAAGCAGTGGATTTCCTGAGTCCTCTAATAATGATTTATGGACCTTTCCTCCAGGAACCTGTCCATACCTTTTTTAAACCCAGCTACACTAACAGCTTTTACTACATCTTCCAGTAATGAATTCCGGAGTTTGATTACTCGTTGAGTGAAAAAATATTCTTTTATTAGTTTTAAATGGATTACGCTGTATCTTCAGTGTCTCCTCTAGTCTTTCTATTTTTTGATGGCGTAAACAAACGATCTACGTTTACCCATTCCATTCATTAATTTATAGATTTCTATCATATCTCTCTCAGCCTTAACCTTTTAAGCCTTTCCTCGTAGGGGTATCCTTCCATCTCCTTTACCATTTTGGTGGCTCTTCTCTGTACCTTTTCTAATTCTGCTATATCTTTTTTAAGATTTGGTGATTGCTGCTTGCTTTGTCTGTACTTGCTACTTCTTGCTTTGTGTATTTTAGAATCTGGTCTTTGCTGGACGCAGAATTCCTGGATCCTCTGTCGGACATCTTGCCCCATTTTTCCTGAAACTGGGTTCTTGGTGGAACTTGTCTTTCCAATCATTTTTGCCTTGAAATGACAAAAATCAGAGGAAGTGACATCACCGAAGCTGAATGGATGGCTGAGTGCTGAGCTCCGCGAGAGAGTCACCTATTTTGAGCAAAGAAATTGAGCAATAGATGTAGTGATCGACACTGTAGGTGGTGTAAGTAAGCGGTGAGGAGAGGTCGATAAAGCAGGGATGATCACCTGTTGTAAAACCACAGATCTTAAAGAGTTTGTCTTCCAAGGAGAGGGTAAGGCCGAAGAGAGGAGGACCGTTATCTAAGATGGTGGTAGCAGTCACAAGAGCGAAAAGAGATTCTGAAACCTCAGACAGCACAGGGGAGTAGGAGGGGCTGCCAGAGATTGAGAGGATCCTAGGACACCCTCACTAAAGAGGTCCTACAGGAGATGCAGGAAGATTTAAAAGGTGACATTGTGCGCGGAGTTAACGAGCAGATGGACAAGATGAAGTGAGAGTTGAATGCCATTATGAGCAAATTGCACTATGAACTAAGTGAGCTGAGGAAATGCACTGTGGACTCGGAGGCTCATAGTAACATAGTATATGATGGCAAATAAAGATCAGTATGATCCATCTAGTGCAGGTCACTTCTCCCCATGCCTTTGTTTAGGGGTGTACCCACCGCTCTGTATAGGTCACCCCAATTTGTTCAGATATAAGAGATAGTTAAGCTTATTTTGATTTTATCATATTGCTATAAAGGGATCCACTATGTCTGTCCCATGCCATTTTGAATTCTGTCACTGTGTTTGCCCCACCACTTCCAACGGGAGGGCATTCCAAGCAGCCACCACCCTTTCAGTGAAAAAGTATTTTCTGACATTGCCTTTCAGTTTACCCCCTTGCAGCATGTTACCTCTAGTTTTACAGCTTTCCCGTCTTTGGAAGAGGTTTGTTTGCCCATTAAAATTCTTTAAGTATTTAAAGGTCTGAATCATATCTCCTCTGTCCCTCCTCTCCTCCAGAGTGTACATATTTAGGTCTTCAAATCTCTTCTCAATAGTCTTCTGATGCAGGCTCCAAATCATTTTGGTCGCCTTCCTCTGAACAGTTTCCAGCCTTTTTATATCCTTTGCAAGATACGGTCTCCAAAACTGAACACAATATTCCCAAGTGAGGCCTCACCAGCGACTTGTACAGTGGCATTAGTACATCTTCCTTTCTGCTGGTAATTCCTCTCTGTATACAACCCAGCATCCTTCTGGCTTTTGCCACCGCCCTATCACACTGTTTCGCCACCTTGAGATCATCAGAAACAATCCCACTGAGGTCGTTCTCCTGGTCAGTGCACACCAATCTTTCACCCACTATCGCATACGTTTCCCTTGGATTTCTGCTTCCCAAGTGCATGACACTTCACTTCTTCACATAAAATCTTAACTGCCAAGCATTAGACCATTCTTCCAGCTTTTGTAGATCTTTCCCCACTCCCTCAGTCCACTCTGTTGCAAATGTTGGTGTCATCTGCAAAAAGACAGACTTTTCCATTTAGCCCTTCGGCAATATCACACTCAAACATATTGAACAGTACCAGTCCCAAGACCGAACCCTGGGATACACCGCTAATCACCTTCCTTTCATCCGAGTAAATTCCATTTACCGTCACCTTCTGTCATCTATTAGTCAACCAATTTCTGATCCAGTTCACCATCTTGGGACCCATCACCAAGCTGTTGAGTTTATTGATAAGCCTATTAGGAACAGTATCAAAGGCTTTGCTGAAATCTAGGTAGATCACATCCATTGCATGCCCTTGATCTAATTTTCTGGTCACCCAGTCAAAGAACTCAATCAGATTTGTTTGACAAGATCGTCCTTTAGTAAAACCATATTGCCTTGAATCATGCAATCTGTTGGTTTCGAGGAAGTCCACTATTCACTCTTTCAGGAGCGACTCCATTACTTTTCCCATCACTGAGGTTAGGCTTACTGGCCTGTAGGTTTGTCATTTCTTCCCTATTACCACTTTTGTGGAGAGGTTCCACATCAGTCCTTCTCCAGTCCTGTGGAACTTCTCCTGTCTCCAAGGATCTATTAATTCCTTCAAAGGCCCTGCAAGAACCTCTCTGAGCTCTTTCAGTATCCTGGGGTGTATCCCCATCTGGTCCCATAGACTTGTCCCCTTTCAGTTTTGCAAGTTGTTCTAACACATTTTTTGTGAATGGTGTGGTATCTACTCCATTCCATTTGTATATCTGTCAATCACAGGTGGTCCTTCTCCAGGATTTTCTCTAGTGAAAACAGAGCAGAAGTATTTGTTTAGCATTTGCGCTTTTTCAATGTCACTTTCCACAAATCTATTCCCAGCACTTTTGAATCCTGCAATTCCACCTCTGATTTTCCTCCTCTCCGAAATATACCTGAAAAAAGTCTTGTCGCCACACTTCACTTCTTTAGCCATCTTTTCTGCTGCCTTGGATTTTGCTATCCTTATTTTTCTTTTTGTCTCTTTTAGTTTGATCTTGTATTCTTTTTTGCGTTCGTCTGTTTGCGAACTTCTGAATTTGGTGAAAGCTGTGGTTTTTACCTTTATTTGTGCAGCCACTTCTTTGGAGAACCAAATAGGTTTCCTTTTCCTCTTGTTTTTATTTACTTTCCTTACGTATGTATCTGTTGCACCTTTTATTGCTTTCTTTAGTTTAGCCCATTGCAATTCCACTTTCCTTAACCCCTCCCACCCTACCAACTTCTCCTTCAGGTACGTGGCCATTTTACTTAAGTCAGTGTTTTTTAGGTCTAAGACTTTGAGTTTGCTGTGATTGGATTCCACCTTGGCTTTTATCTCAAACCACACTGCGTGATGATCGCTGATGCTCATATGGGCACCCACCTGGATATTCGACATGCTATCTCCATTGGTGAGCACTAAATCCAGCCCGGAGCTCTCCCTGGTTAGTTCCATCACCATTTGTATAAGTAACTCTTCTTGGAAAGCATCCACAATTTTTTTACTTCTTTCCAGATTTGCAGAAGGAACATTCCAATCCACATCGGGTAGATTAAAGTCACCCAATATGATCACTTCCCCCTTCATTGCTATCTTTGCAATATCAACAATCAATTTGCTATCCATTTCTTTGGTTTGAGTTGGAGGCCTGTAGACCACACCAGTATGGATGACAGAGCCATCTCCTCTTTACAACACAATCCAGAGCGCTTCTTCTTTTCCCCACGTCCCCTGCATTTCAGCAGCTTTAATACTGCTTTTATAATATTGAAGAAAAAACCTCCAGAAATGCGATGACACACAAATAACACAGGTACACTAAAAAAATTTTTTTTTAAACTGCCTCTAATGTTTCGATTGATTTTTACGTTTTTTGGTGCGCTGAATCCAAATCTGGTAACCAATTTGCTCCATCACGTACAGATCTTTTGCTACATTGGGTTAGCAGTTTGAGGTGAACGTTTCAGATTGAGTGCGATCGAGATAAAAGTTTCTTGGATGAATTCTTTATACTAATGGTTTAGTAGTTATTCAAATAAGAATAAAGAAAATTGTAACAAGGCAGCACATAAGAATAGAGTAATGTCAACAAAACACACTGTGATGGTAGCAAAATTGTCTGCACTTAAAACAGCCACATACATGTGCACAAACATTGAGCATATAAGAGCGAGGTTAGACACAAAGCAAAGCAAAGAAATGTGCAAAAAATGTTGTACAGGTATGTATGTAAGAATAGAAAACGCAAACCGCACCATTGCAATACATGAAGACAAACACCCGATGGTGTGAAAATAAAATTCTAATAAATGAGATCCGACACTGTGGTAATAACTAGCAAATTTTTATTTCAAAGTTCAGTAAAAACACGATAGTTGTCAACACAGTTTAGATTTTAAAGTCATTCTTGGGTCAATCAATCTCCTGGTGGGCCCGTTTCTTCTTCCCCCGAATGCTTCTCTTGGTGCGCTGCTTGGCGTATTTTTCATCTGGGGTTTCCCGCAGCAGCAACCAGCAGAAATCAGCCATCATAGTGGTGTTCCATCTTCCTTGGTACCTTCTCTCTGCGTCCTTGATGTCCTGGTGAAACCTTTCACCTTGTTCTTCACTGTACACCCCCAAGTTTTCGGGAAAGTAGTTCACATGGGAGTGCAAGAAATGGACTTTCAGGCTCATGTTACAGCCTTGTTCTTTGAAGGCATTGAGCATCCTGGCAACAATATCCTTATAGTTCTCATCCCGCCTGTTCCCCAAGAATTTGAGAACAACATCCTTGAAGGAATCCCAGGCTTCTTTTTCCTTCTCAGACATCGTTTCAGCGAATGCTCCATCTGAAATGAGTTTCCTTATATCAGGGCCAACAAACACTCCTTCCTTTAGCTTTGCTTCAGAAAGTCGGGGGAACTTTGAGCAAAGGTACCGAAAGCACTCACCATCTTTTGGAAGGGACTTGATGAATTGCTTAATGAGACCCAACTTAATGTGGAGAGGTGGTAATAGAATTTTATCACGAGGTACCAAGCTCTCATGAAGAACATTTTTCTCACCGGGTCTCAAATACTCCCGAATTGGCCAGTCTTTTTTCCCCCAGTGTAGGTCGCGGGCCCGGCTATCCCACAAGCAAAGGAAGCAGGGATATTTGGTGAAACCGGATTGCTGCCCTAATAGCATGGATAGAATTTTAAAGTCTCCACAAATCATCCACTTATGCTCATCATAACGAATCTTCTGAAGAATCAGGGCCAAATTCTCGTATTTTTCTTGGAGAATAACAGAGTGAGCAATAGGAACTGAAGCGAATGTGTTGCCATTATGAAGAACACCTTTTATGCTGTCTTTTGACGAATCAATGAACAGCCGCCATTCAGCAGGATCATACTTGAGTTTAAACTTTTCCATCACTCCGTATATATCGTTGCAAAATACCAAATCTTCCTCTTTGCTGAAATACTTCAAAAATTGTGTCTCGCGGTTGCGGTACCAATAAAAAGTTGTTCCTGGTGACAATAGATTTTTCTGTTTAAGCCGAGAACCTAGCAGTTGGGCAGCATCTTTTGGGAGTCCTAAATCCCGGACTAAATCATTCAATTCAGCTTGAGAGAAAAGTTCAGGTTTCGGATCTGGTTCAGTTTCAAACTCGGAAGTACTGGACTCATCGGGAAAAGCCATCTGATGAGTCTCATCATGATCAGAACCGTCCACACAAATATGATCCAAAGATTTTGGTGGTTCAAGCACAGGTACTTTGTTGCTATGAGGCATAGGCCTAATTGCTGAGGGAAGGTTGGGGTAACTTATTACGTTCTTATTTTTTAAGTTGTATCCCTTCACAATGCAAGAGCAAAAATAGCAGTCACTGCTGTGGTCTCTTTGTTCACGCCACATCATAGGTATTCCGAAACGAAATGCTTGTTTTTTACCTTTCATCCATAAGCGTAGATCTTCCTCACATGTCTTGCACACTTTGTGAGGAGCCCACGGTTTGTCTTGATCGCCTAACTTCAAACCGAAATAGGCGAAATATACTTTTTTAATAAATGCAGAAATGTTCCTCTGCCGCTTTTTCACGGTATATTCCCCACAAATAAAACAAAAACTGTCCGGAGAGTTGACGCAACCTCTGGCTCTGTGAGCCATCACAAATACACAGCACTGCAAACTACAACTGTAGTGAACCACTTCGGAATAAAGCTGGATTACGACTGAGCAAACAAAGGGTAATAATGAACTTGCAAGAAACTGAAATTTGACAGGAACGTTCATGTCGCAACCACCGTGTTTGAGTGAGCGAGCGAGGCGAGGCGAACAGGAAAGAACATGCGCCAGCGCGAGTACTGGATTTAGCCCCCCGCCTCCCAATTGTCCTGTTAATGTATAAAATGAATACAAAACACTCTAAAATATCATGAGGGAGTGTTTCTAGTTAGTTAACCATTACAACCTCTATTTTGGGCCAAGAAAATAAACTGCAGTCGGCTAAAAAGAAATTATGTGAACATTCCTTATATGGGTAAGAAATCTAATTTTGCAAGAAAACGTGACGTGATGGACCATTTTGGCTATTTTTCCTGGATTCAGCACCCCAAAATCTATAGGAATCAGTTGCAAAACTGGAGGCAGTTTTTTGGTAGTGTACCTTTGTAATCACAAAACTAAAGTCAAAACATATGTAATACCTGTGAATCTGTTTTAGCAAACATATATTATTCAAAAAAACAAAACACCATCTCATTTAAACGAATATTTTTTCTCCCGACGGATCCCGACAGAAAAAATATTCGTTTAAATGAGATGGCGTTTTGGTTTTTTGAATAATATATGTTTGCTAAAACAGATTCACAGGTATTACATATGTTTTGACTTTAGTTTTGTGTTAATACTGCTTTTGACATACGGGGCTACTCCTCCTCCTTTTCTATCTTCTCTATTCTTCTAAATAGATTATAACCAGCAATGGCTATATCCCACTCATGTGACTCGTTAAACCATGTTTCTGTAATGGCCACAATGTCCAAGTCCATTTCCACCAGAAGGGCTTCGAGATCAGGAACTTTGTTGGCTAGGCTTTGAGCATTTGTACTCATTGCTTTCCAGCATTTTTTGAATGGCTTGCCTGCCTCTTGCATGGGTTTTGTTCTACACGCCCCTTCCCGCTTGCCATTGATGTGTTCAAAAGTGTGGCTGTTTCCAATGTTGTTTTGCTTTTGCTGGGAGTGGTATGCTGAGCTTGTCCTTCTCCATCCATCACCCCCTTTCCCTAGTTTAAATGCCTGTCCACATACTGCCTGAATTTTTCACTTAGACGGAGAGATGTAGTCCATCAGTACAGTATAGTCTCTTGTTGATCCATATGTTTCCCCAGTCAGCAATATATCTAAATCCTTCTTGATTGCACCAGGTTTGCAGCCATGTACTAAAGTTTTTTTATGCCAAGCAGCATTTCTGCCCCCTTACCATGAAAATACTCAGCATTCTATTTGCTCTCTTGGCCGCCGCTACACACTGGGCCGAGGGTTTTAACATGTTATTCACAATGACGCCTAAATCTTTTTCCTGGGTGGTGGTTCCTAATATAGAACCTTGCATCGTGTAACCACAGTTTCGGTTGTACTTCCCTAGGTGCATAACTTTGCACTTGTCCACATTAAATTTCATCTGCCATTCTGATGCCCAGTCTTCCAATTTATCAAGATCCTCTTGCAATTTTTCACAATCCTCTTGGGTTTTAACAACTTTAAATAGCTTTGTGTCATCTGCAAATTTGATAACCTCACTCATTATTCCCTTTTCCAGGTCATTTATGAATATGTCAAAAAGCAGCGGACACAGCACAGATCCCTGGGGTACACCACTATTCACCTTTCTCCATTGGGAAAATTGGCCATTTAGCCCTACCCTCTGCTTTCTATCTTTTAACCAGTTCCTGGATCCACAATAATACACTGCCTCCTATCCCATGACTTTAGTTTTGCCAAAAGTCTCTGATAAGGGACCTTGTCAAAGGCTTTCTGAAAGTCCAGATACACTATATCAACCGACTCACCTTTGTTCATCTGTTTATTCACACCTTCACAAAAACATAACAGATTAGTAAGACAAGATCTTCCTTGTCTAAAGCCATGTTGGCTGTCTCCCATTAGGCCATGACTATCTACATGCTGAGTAATTTTGTTCTTTATGATGGTTTCTACCATTTTTCCCGGTACTGACATCAGGCTCACCGGTCTGTAGTTTCCCGTATCACCGCTGGAACCCTTTTTAAAAATTGCATTACAATGGCAATCCTCCAATCTTCAGGTATTACAGATGAGTTTAATGAAAATTCGCAGATTACTAATAGCAGGTCTGCAATCTCATATTTCAGTTCTTTCAACACCCTTGGATGTATACCATCTGGCCCAGGTGATTTGCTACTCTTCAGTTTATCTAAAGTCCATCAGTTAATGGACCTTTCCTCCAGGAACTTGTCCAAACCTTTTTTAAACCCAGCTACACTAACAGCTTTTATTACATCCTCTGTTAAATTCCAGAGTTTGATTACGTTGAGTGAAAAAATATTGGTCTTATATGGGTTACACTATAGCTTCATTACATGTCCGCTAGTTTATCTACATTTTGATGGTATAAACAATCGATCTACATTTACCCATTCCACTCCTTCATTAATTTATAGATCTCTATTGTATCTCCCCTCAGCCACCTCTTTTCCAGGTTAAAGAGCCATAACCTTTTTTAGCCTCTCCTCATAGCGGTGTCCTTCCATCCCTTTAACCATTTTGTTGGCTCTTCTCTCTACCTTTTCTTATTCCGCTATATCCTAATTAAGATACGGTGACCAGAATTGCACACAATATTCAAGGTGCGGTCGCACCATGGAACGATACAGAGGCATTAAAATATCCTTTGTTGTATTCTCCATTCCTTTCCTTATGATTCCTAGAGTTCTATTTGCTTTCTTGGTCGCCACAATACACTGGGCAGACAGTTTCAAAGTGTTATCCATGACGACGCCTAAATCTTTTTTCCTGGGTGGTGGTTCCTAATGTAGAATCTTGCATCGTCTAACCATAGTTTGGGTTGTTCTTTCCTAGTTGCATAACTTTGCACTTGTCCACATTAAATTTCATCTGCCATTTCAATGTCCAGTCTTCCAATTTATCAAGGTCCTCTTGCAATTTTCCACATTCCTCTTGGGTTTTAACAACTTTGAATAATTTTGTATCATCTGCAAATTTGACTACCTCACTCGTTATTCCCATTTCCAGGTCATTTACAAATATGTTAAAAAGCAGCAGACTCAGCACAGATCCCTGGGGTACTCCATTATTCACCTTTCTCCACTGGTAAAATTGGCCATTTAGCCCTACCCTCTGCTTTCTATCTTTTAACCAGTTCCTGATCCACAATACACTGCCTCCTATCCCATGACTTTTTAATTTTGCCAAGAGTCTGATGAGGGACCTTGTCAAAGGCTTTTTGAAAATCCAGATACACTATTATCGACTGACTCACCTTTGTCTATCTGCTTATTGACACCTTCAAAAAAATAAAACAGATTAGTAAAACAAGACCATCCCTAGCTAAAGCAATGTTGGCAGTCTCCCATTAAACATTGATTATCTACATGTTCAAAATTTTGTTCTTAATAATGGTTTCTACCATTTTTCCCAGTACTGATGTCAGGCTCACCAGTCTGTAGTTTCCCGGATCACCCCTGGAACCCTTTTTAAAAATTGGCATTACATTGGCCATCCTCCAATCTTCAGGTATTACTGATGATTTTAATGATAGTCCACAGGTCTGCAATCTGTTCTTTCAACACCCCTGGATGTATACCATCTGGTCCAGGTGATTTGCTACTCTTCAGTTTATCAAATAGTTTATTGATATTTTCTTTCAATTCTTCTGCTGCATCAGCTTTAAATACCATTTCATTCACAGGTAACATCCCTACATCTTCTTCAGTAAAGACCAAAGCAAAGAATTCATTCAATCTCTCCACTATGGACTTGTCTGCTCTTAGTGTTCCTTTTACCTCTCTATCCTCAAATGGTACAACTGACTCACAGGTTTTCTATTAAGAATGTACTTGAAAAAAGTTTTATTACGCGTTCTTGCTTCCACAGTAAGCTTTTTTTCAAATTCTCTCTTTGCCTGCCTTATCAATGCCTTGCATCTAGCTTACCAGTGCTTAGGTTGTTTCCAGTTTCATCATTTGGCTCCTTTTTCAATTACCTGAAGAGATGCTTTTTTGGCTACAACAGCCTCTCTGACCTCACCTTTAAACAACGGTGGCAGTTTTTTGGACTTCCTTCCACTTCTCTTAAAGCATGGAACACAGCTGGTCTGGGCTTCCAAGATACTATTTTTAAACAACACCCCTGCTTGATGTAAATATTTAACCTTTGCAGCTGCTCCTTTAGTTTCTTTCTTAACTGTTTTCCTCATTTTATCATTGTCTCCCTTTCATAGAAACAGGGAAAAATGACGACAGAGAAAGACCACATGGCCTATCTAGTCTGTCATTCCATATCAACAACTACAAGAGTCCCCTTTTTTCCATTAGAGATCCTCTGTGTTTGTCCCATGTTTTTTTGAATTCAGATACTGTCCTCATCTCTACCATCTCCATTGGGAAACTATTCCATGGATCCACCACTCTTTCCATAAAGAAATATTTCCATATATCACTCCTGAATCTATTCCCTTTTACCCTCATCCTATGTCCCCTCATAGCAGAATTTGCTTTTAATCGAAAGAGGATCTCCACCTGTGCATTTATGCCACGGAGGTATTTAAACGTCTCAATCATATCAACTCTATCCTGCCTTTCCTCTAAGGCGTACATATTAAGATCCTTAAGTCTGTCCTCATATGCTTTATAATGAAGGCCACTTACCATTTTAGTAGCCACCCTCTGTACTGACTCCATCCTGTTTATATCGTTTTAAAGGTGCGGTCTCCAAAATTGCACACAATACTCCAAATGAGGTCGCACCAAAGACTTATACAGAGGCACTATCACCTCCTTTCTTCTGCTAGCCATTCCTCTCACCATGCACCCAAGCATCCTTCTAGCTTTTGCTGCCACCTTTTCTACCTGTTTAGCTACTTTAAGATCATCAGACACAATCATGCCTAGGTCCCGCTCTTCTTTAGTAGACAAAAGTATTTCACCCCCTATACTGTATATTGCTCCCTTGGATTGCTGCAGCCCAAATTCATGACCTTGCATTTTTTAACATTAAATCCCAGCTGCCAAATTCTAGACCATTCTTCAAGCTTAGCTAGATCCCTCCTCATGTTATCTACACTTTCCTGGGTGTCTACTCTATTGCAGATTTTGGTATCATCCGCAAAGAGGCAAACCTTAACTGACAGCCCTTCCACCATATCACTAACAAAGATGTTAAAAAGAATTGGACCAAGGACAGATCCCTGGGGCACACCACTGGTAACTTCCTTCTCCTCAGAGTGAGCTCCATTCACCTGTACCCTTTGTCGCCTCGCACTCAACCAATTTCTAACCCAAGCAGTAACTTTAGGGTCCATCCCCCTAGGGTGTTTATAAGTCGCCTGTGAGGAACGGTGTCAAAGGCTTTACTGAAATCTAAATACACCACATCTAGGGCTCTCCCTCGGTCCAACTCCCTGGTCATTCAGTCAAAGAAATCAATCAAATTTGTCTGACAAGATCTGCCTTTGGTGAATTCATGCTGCCTCAGATTCTGTAATCCGCTGGACTCCAGAAACCTCAGTATTTTCTCTTTCAACAGCGTTTCCAATAATTTACTCACCACCGAAGTTAAATTAACCCGCCTGTAGTTGTCAACCACATCCTTACTTCTGTTTTTGTTTAAAGGGACCACATGAGCCTCTCTCCAGTCCCGACTCCAACGAGGTATTGAAAAGGTCCATCAGTAGAGCTGCTAGAACATCCCCAAGTTCCCTCAGTATTCTAGGGTGTATCCCATCCGGTCCCATCGCTTTGTCTTCTTTAAGTTTAGCTAGTTTCTCACAAAGACAGTCTTCTGAAAATTCTTCAAGATGCCCCTCGCTTCTGTTCCTGTTTGTGGGTGTTTTCTGAGGTCCTGTTCCTGGTTCTTCATCTGTGAACAGAGAACAGAAATATTTGTTAAGCAATTCTGCTTTATCCTCATCAGCTTCTACATATTCCTCCCCTTCACCCTTGAGTCTGACAATACCAACTTTTGCCCTTCCTCTTCTCACTAACATATCTGAAAAATGTCTTATCCCGCATTTTATTGTATTGGCTATTTCCACCTCTTTTTGAATCTTTGCTTTCCTGACTACTTTTGCTAGCTTCTCTAAGTTTTTCTTTCGTCAGCACCCTTGTGTGCGAGGGAGTCTGGAAAGGCACTCCTTTGAGTAGGTTGGGTAGGTGAAGCCACCAACGACTTCATGAGTCGCTTGGACACCGCTACTCGGTTTCTGAGGTTGCCCGTGGCCTGGGTCCACTGATCCCTGAGGCACCATTGAGCTGTTCTCATGTGCAGATGGGCATTTGGCGTCACATGTACCATGGAGGCAATATGGCCTAGAAGGCGCTAGAAAACTCTCGCTGGGATGTGGGGTCAGCCTTGGCCATGTCCCTGACAAAGTCCGAGAACCTGGTATCCTCCGGAAGGGACCTTCTCCGAGACTCCGAGCCCGGTGAGTCCGATGGGATGCACCGGGTTCGGTGGGTGTCTGGAGACTCTTCATCCTCCGTCTCCCATGCCGAATCCTCCGAGGAGGAATCGAGTGGCTCCGGCCGTCAGGGCTTCGGACCCGACCGTCCAGACGCCGAGGGCACTGGCGTCGACGACCTCGGTCCCAAACGGGAGGTCAAGGGAGACCTTGGCCGAGGATCGACTTGAGATCTTATCAACTCGAGGATCGGCTCGGCCTCCGGGATTGACATAGACTTCGAGGTCCCGGTGGTCGGGGCGGATGGATCGGTGAGACCGGCTATCAGCGCCCGCTGCTGCTCCATGAAGACAGCCATGCTGCTCTCCAGGGCCGACCAACCTGAGATCGAGCTCAGAAGGCTCCGCAGCCTCCAGCTCGGGTCCCGACGCTGTCGGGCCTGACGCCAGTTCTCCCGGAGGAGAGTCCACGAGGACAACAGACATTACCTTACTCGGCGTCTTTGGCTCCGTGCGAGGTAGCTTGGCCGGCCTCTCTGACTCCGAGGGCCCGGGGCAGCGATCAGGGCTCCGTAATCTGGAACCCGAGGGGCCAGGCCAATCAGAGGTCTCCAACGACGACACCCTCATGAGCTTCTTCTTCCTCCGGTGTTTCCGGGAGGGAGACCCCCACTCAGAAGACCCACGACGATGCTCGGGGTCAGACTCCCGAGACGTCGAGGCTTCTGACGAGGTCCGGGCTCGGACGGATGCGGACTCCGAGAAAAGTCTTTCACGTTGGTGCTGCCAACTCCTAAGTGCCTTGGAAGACATTTTGCCACATGGCCCACAGACCACCGGGTCATGGTCGGGTCCGAGGCATCGGAGACAGCAGTCATGTGTGTCGGTGAGGGACATTAGTTTTTTACACCGATCACACTTTTTGAACCCGCTGGCAGCCATCAGGGAAAAAAGGGCCCCTGCAAGGTCAAACAACCGGGCTGCCAGTAAAAAATAAAAAGAACGTGAACGCTAGTCTCAAAGGATAAAAAACGAAAAACTTTAACCGGGCTCGATACTAGTGTACCAAGCCGTGGTGGGAAGGGGAACTGGTGTCAAACTGGACCGAAACGGAACAAAACCTTTGCAGTTTTGACACACTTTTTCCGAGGAAAGCAGGACCACGTCCAAAGGGCTCCACGGAAAAAGGGAGACTGAGCAAAATGGAACCCTTGGGCGGAAAGGGGACTGCGCATGCGCATGGCAATCCCAAAGGCTTTCTTTTAAAGTAGGGGAATTGCTCCGCACGAGGGCTCCATCGGCGCCGACGTCACCCATATGTGAGGACTGACTTCTTGCTTATTCCTGGAGAACTTGTGTTCCACTAAGGACTTGGTCCAAGATGGCTTCCCCCTTTTGTCAGTTCATGAACCAGCTGCTCCAAAAATCAGTCATTTATTTTATCTAGAAACTTTATTTCCCTAACATGTCCTACCGTGACACTGACACAGTCAATACCGGGGTAATTAAAATCACCAATTATTATTACTGTGCTGTAAATATTGTTAGCGTTCCTGATTTCTTTGAGCATTTCATCATCCATCTGTTCATTTTGGCCAGGCGGTCGATAGTACACTCCCACTGCCATCTCCTTCCCCTTTTTACATGAAATTTCAATCCATAGAGATTCTACAGTGTATTTTGTTTCCTGCAAAACTTTAATCCTGTGTGGCTCAATGCCCTCTTTAACAGAGTGCAACCCCTCCACCAATTTGATCTACTCTATCATTGTGATATAATTTGTACCCAAGTATCATAGTGTCCCACTGGTTGTCCTCTTTCAACCATGTCTCTGAGATACCTATTATATCTAACTTCTCATTTAGTACTATATATTCTAACTCTCCCATCTTATTTTTTAGACTTCTAGCATTTGCATACAATCATTTTAGAGGCTGTATTTTATTCATATTAATCTGGTTACTGGTAGGCATGGGCAATTTGGAGTCTTTCAGTTCTGTCTGCTCTGTACTTAAGGGCTTTTGGGTTACTTTTGTCTTTATTGGAACCTCTCTGTTGATATGCCCTAACTTCAGTTTTTTGCTAGTATCCTTCAAGGATATATCCTTCGAAACCATGCGCTCTTGGGCGACTGTCAGTTTTCCCCTATTGTTTAGTTTAAAAGCTGCTCTCTCCCCTTTTTAAAGGTTAATGCCAGCAGCCTGGTTCCATCCTGCTTAAGGTGGAACCCATCCCTTCGGAAAAATCACTCCTTTCCCCAGAATGTTCCCCAGTTCCTAACAAATCCAACACCTTCTTCCTAGCACCATCATCTCATCCATGCATTGAGACTCCAGAACTCTGCCTGCTTTTTGGGTCCTGCATGTGGAACTGGAAGCATTTCGGAGAATGCTATGTTGGAAGCTCTGGATTTCAACTTCCTACCTAAAAGCCTAAATTTGGCTTCCATAACCTCCCTACCACACTTTTCTATGTCACTGGTACCAAGTACCAAGACAGTAGACTCATCCCCAGCACTATTTGTCTTGTCTAGGTGGCGCGTAAGGTCCGCTACCTTCACACCAGGCAGGCATGTTACCAGACGATCAACATGACAAACAGCCACCTCCTCATGTCCACCAGAAACCAGGCATCGGACCGCACTGTGAGTCCAATAGGGCAGCTAGGCTGTGTTCCAGGGCTGCCATCCTGGCCTTGAAGCCAGGTTGCATTGCAGCCACCAGCTCAGGCACCGATGGAAATGGGCCTGGAGCAGCCTCCCCTGATGGTGAATCACCGATGGTGATGGGCTTGTCCTCCCGCCTGGACAGCTTCAGGTGCCGCTCCTGGCCACAGCCCTTAGCTTTGCATAGAGGACTCCGAGGCCTGTGACCAGTTCCAGCATTGGGCTTCGGCACAGACTTGGGCGAAGACCTTACCTTTTGGGGGAGGTCCTTGGAGGACAATCCACGATCCGAGGCTCCACGACTCAGAACGAGCTCAGATGTGGCCCTCGAGGGCAGCGATTCCACACTCTATGCTGGGGCTGAAACTGAGGGCTTCTGGCCAAAGATAGATTCCCGCTTGGGTTCACGGCTCTTCCGACTCTTGCTCAACATCTGCAGGCAGAGCGAGCAGGTGGAGTCAGAGTAGTTACTCACCTGTAACAGGTATTCTCCAGGAGCAGCAGGAATCAGTCCTCACATATGGGTGACGTCGGTGCCGACGGAGCCCTCATGCGGAGCATTTCTCCAGCTTTCGAAGAAAGCCTTTGGGAATGCAGCGCACATGCGTGGTCCCCTTCCCGCCCAAGGGTGCCATCTTGCTCAGTCTGATGACATAGCTAAAAGACAGCAAAAACAAAATGAAGCATATGACTGCAACTCCAGGGGAAGAGGGAGGGTCGTGAGGACTGATTCCTGCTGCTCCTGGAGAACGCCTGTTACAGGTGAGTAACTACTCTTTCTCCAGGACCAAGCAGGAAGTCAGTCCTCACATATGGGACTCCCCAGCTCTAGGCTACCGGGAACCCTAAGCTGAAAAATGGCTCCCTCTCAAGAGCCTCAGCATTTGTGAGAAGAATATCCTCTGAGAACGCCCCTGTACGGTAGCCCAACACAAGGGCCAGAGGGTAGGAGTTGCCTAAACCTCAAAGAGATTACGGAGTACCGCCTGTCCGAAAGCACTGTCCCTTCGGGACTCTCTCTCGAGGCAGTAGTGGGCTGCAAAAGTCAGGCTTGAAGACCAAGTAGCGGCCCGGCAGATGTCTGCCAATGGAACAGAGCGGAGATGAGCTACTGACACGGCTTTTGCCCTGACACGGTGGGTCGTGACTCGACCCTGCAAGGGGAGGTCGGCTTCCTTGTACGCCCAAGCGATACAATCTGCTACCCAAGTGGACAGGTAACCCCATCTTATTAGGGTCAAAGGAAACGAAGAGTTGAGTCGCCCTTCGATGCCCCCTCGTACGTTCTATGTAAAAAAACAATGCCCTCTTACAGTCCAGTCCTCTTACAGTATGCAAGACTGTTTCAGGCCGGCTAGTATGCGGCCTGGGAAAGGTCAGAACCACCACCTCCTGGTTGAGGTGGAAAGAGGAGACCACTTTTGGAAGGAACTTCGGATGGGTCCGTAGGACTACCCTGTTCCTACAGAACAGTGTGTACGGTCTATCAGAAACCAGAGCTTGTAGTTCACTCACACGTCTGGCTGAGGTAAGAGCTACCAGGAAGAGCGCCTTCCAAGAAAGGAAGCGTAAATGGCAAGTAGCCATCGGCTCAAACGATGGGCGAGTAAGTTGCTGCAAGACCATGTTCAAATCCCACTCAGTTGCCGGTGGACAAACCGGAGGCTTGAGAAGCAGCAGACCTCTGAGAAAGCGGGACACCAAGGAGTGAACCGACAGAGACTGTCCCTCCACCGGTGAGTGGTGCGCTGAGAGAGCACTGAGGTGGACCCGAATAGAGTTAGACTTAAGGCCTAGGTCTGAAAGGTGAAGTAGATACTGCAGTACTACTGGCACAAGGCAAGAGAAAGGATCTTCATTGCGCTGAGCACACCATATCGTAAACCTACGCCACTTGAGGGCATAGGACTTTCTGGTGGAGTGCCTCCTAGAGGCCAAAACCACCTCTTCAACCTCCTTAGGCAGAAGCAAGGGAGCTAGCACTATCCTTTCAGCAGCCAGGCCATCAGATTGAGGGATCTGAGATTGGGGTGCAGAAGGGAACCCTGATCTTGAGACAGGAGATCGTGTTGCAACCCCAGAGGGAATGGAGTTTCCACCGCCAACTGTAGCAGAAGTGAAAACCACGGTTGCCTCGGCCATCTGGGGGCTACTAGAATCACTGAGGTCTTGTCCCGGAGAATCTTGAACAGAGTTCGGGCCACCAGGGGCGTGGGAGGAAACGCATACAGGAGGCCCGTAGACCAAGAGATCAGAAAAGCATCTGCTGCCATCCTCAGGGGATGCGGCTGTCTGGAGCAAAACCTGGGCAGCTGACGGTTTTGTGGACTGGCAAAGAGATCGATGGACGGAAGTCCCCAGCGAAGGAAGATCTGCTGGACCACACATGGATTCAACTGCCATTCGTGAGGCTAGAGAATCCTGCTTAGCTTGTCTGCTAGGAAATTCTCCTGACCAGGTAGATAAACTGCTTTGAGAAACATGCCTTGTTTGACTGCAAAGGAGCAAAGGGTCAGCGCTACTGTTCCCTCTAAGCTGTGCGCGTGCACACACCTCGCCAAGCGAGCGCACATACAACAGAGCGCACAAAAATTACGGTTCTGATTCTGATAGAAAACAACACAGACGTCTTAAAATTTAAAAGTTGTGATTGTAATTACTAGAAATTTTCTGCTTCATTTAGTAATCGTCTAATTTCATTTAATTTGATTAAAATCAATGTGGTGTAATACTGTATTCTGACGTGTAGTCAAATTTTAAAGTATATAACTCCGAGTGTTATGTGGCACACAAAAATTTAACCTTCCTTCAAAAGCTGCACAGCTGATATTTTATGCGCACACAGCCTACAGAAAATTAGAGGGAACATTGGTCAGCGCCTCTTGACATAGGGAGCCTGGACCCCGTGCCCCCTTGTTTGTTTGCATAGAACATTGCCACTTGATTGTCCGTCTGAACTAAGACAGACTGGTGAGAGAGGGCATGTGAAAAAGTCTGTAGAGCTAGGTGGATTTCTTGCAGCTCCAAAAGATTGATCTGCTGTGTGGCCTCCCAAGGAGACCAGAGGCCTTGAGTGCACATGTCCTGGCAATGTGCACCCCAGCCCTTTAAGGAAGCATCGGTCATCAGCACCCTTGTGTGTGTTGGAGCCTGAAAAGGTACCCCCCTGAGAAGGTTGGGGAGATGTAGCCACCACTTTAAGGAGTCCAAAAGTGGTTTGGACACCTGTACTCTGTCTCAGAGGTTGCCTGTGGCCTGCGCCCACTGAGCTCTGAGGCACCACTGAGCAGCCCGCATTTGCAGACGAGCATTTGGAGTCACATGTACAGTGGATGCCATGTGGCTGAGGAGCCGCAGGTAGTGCCTGGCGGAATCCTGAGAATAGCTCTGAAACTGGTTGGCCAAGTCCATCAGTCTGTGGGCTCTGTCCTCGGACAAGTAAGCTCTTGCCTGCAGGGTGTCTAATCTTGCCCCTATAAATTCTAGGTTCTGAGAGGGGAGCAAAGTGGACTTTGCGTAGTTTATGACAAAGTCCAGATGCTGAAGAAGAGAGACAGTGCGAAGAGTGGCTTGTCTGGCCTCCTGGAGAGACTGGCCCCTGATGAGCCAGTCATCCAGGTATGGGAAGACAAAAATTCCCTGATTCCTGAGATAGGCCGCCACCACCACCAGGCATTTGGTGAAAACCCTGGGGGCAGAGGTTAGGCCAAAGGGAAGTACCCTGTACTCAAAATGGCTTCCTCCCACCACAAATCTGAGATATTGTCTGTGGTCTGAATGAATGAGAATGTGAGTATAAGCATCCTTTAGGTCTAAGGAGCATAGCCAGTCTCCCTGCTGGAGGTAGGGCAGCAGTATCCCAAGGGTAAAGCATCTTGAACTTTTCTCTCTCCAGACACTTGTTTAGGTTACGCAAGTCTAGGATAGGGCGGAGGCCTCCTGTACATTTTGGTACCAGGAAGTACCTGGAGTAGAAGCCTTGCCTGTGAGGCACCGGTTCCACCGCCTGTTCCTTTATAAGACTTGCCAACTCCTGAAGGAGGAGGTTCCTGTGTAGAGGGGGTCTGGGAGGCTCCCCTGGAAAATAGGAGGGGGATAGCTGGTGGAAGTGGAGCATGTAGCCCTGCTGGACTATGCTCAATACCCAGGAATCCCCTGTGATGGCTGACCACCTGTAGGCGTACAGGGTCAGCCGACCTCCTGTGTTGAATGAAGCCACCGGCAGAGGAGAGGCTATGCTATAGGAGTCAAAACCCTGCTACCTGCTGTGCAGGAGCCGGAGCTGGCGGCTTGGGGGTCTTCTGCCTATGGGGCCCATGGCCCCTGCCCCTTGGCCTGCTGGCCCTGTTGGGGAGCTGAAGAGGCCTGATATTGAGGGTAGGATTTGTAGGCAGCACCCTTCCTCGGAAAAAGGGCTTCTTTCCCAAGCCCTTCTTTTTTTGAGAAGGGGCAGAAGTCTTCCTGGACAGCCTTGTACTGGTGAGAGTCTCAGTTTCGATTTCTGCAGCCTTTTCAGTCATGGGCTTGCCGAAAGGTTTTCACCTTGGCAGGGGACATCAACCAACTTGTCCTGCACCCATGACTCCAGGTCTGATGACTGTAGCCAGGCCTAACGGCGTGCACCGATGCCGGCCACGGCTACCCGGGTCGAAACCTCGAAGCCATCATAGGCTGCTCGAGAGATAAACTTGGAGCACTCTTGTATCCCTGTTGACAAAGCCTTGAACCTCTGCAAAGGTTCCTCGGAGAGGCCAGCTAAGAATCCAGCAATCTCCTTTGCCAGGTCTTGTAGGTACATGCCCATGTACAGCTGGTAGGTCTGGACATGGCAAGATAGCATAGAGCCCTGGAAGCACTTTCTACCGAGGGCATCCAGGTTCGGGGCCTCCCGGCCGGGAGGCACCACGGAGTGCATCTTCTGACTCTTCAGGCGGTGCATGGCCAATTACACAACCATGGAGTTGTGCAGTAGCTGCGCCTTTTGGAACCCAGGGCTTTTACGAACTCAATAAATGGAATCGACCCGTTTGATAAGAACCGGTGCCGAGGCCGCTGCCTCCCACATACGGAAGAGCAGCCGTTCCAGCATCGGAGGAACCGGTACAGTAAAAGCTTCCTTCGGAGGAAAATCATACTGGAGGGCATCGAGCTCCTTGGCTCGAGGCTCCTCCTCAGCATCCGCAGGGAAGGCCAAGGCTTTGGCCATGTCCCTCACGAAGTCCGAGAACCGGGTATCCTCCGGGGGGGGACGGGGGACGGGACACCTTCTCCAAGGCTCGGACTCCAGTGAGTCCAAAGGGACGCACCGGGTCTGGAAGGTGTCCGGGGATTCCTCTTCCTCCGTCACCCACGCCGACTCCGCCGAGGAGGAATCGAGCAGCTCCGGCCATGCAGGCCTCAGTGCCACCCGCCCCGACACCGAGGGTATAGGCGTCGACGACGACCTCGGCCCCGCATGGGAGGTCGAGAGGGACCATGACCAAGGATCGGCTTGGTCTCCGGTGTCGACTTGAACATTGAGGTCCCGGTGGTCGGGGCAGATGCACCAGTCAGACCGGCAATCAGCACCTGCTGCTGTTCCATGAAGGCAGCCAAGCTGCTCTCCAAGGCCATCAACCTGAGTCCAAGCTCAGGAGACTCAGAAGCCCCCGACGGCGTCAGGCCCGCCATCGGCTCCCCCGGAGGAGAGTCTACAAGGACAACAGCACTTACGTGACTCGAGGACTCCGGCTCCACGCGAGGTAACCTGGACGGCCTCTCCGACTCTGAGAGCCCGGGGCAGCGGTCAGGGCTACGCGACCTGGCCCTCGAGGACCCAGGGGCCTCCACCGACGACGCCCTCGCAAGCGTCTTCTTCCTTTTGTGCTCCCGGGTGGGAGACTCCCTCTCAGAGGAACCCCAACGGCGCACGGGGTCAGACTCCTGAGATGTCGAGGCCTCTGACAAAGTCCGGGCCCGGCCGGACGCGGACTCTGAGAAAATTCTCTCACGTTGATGCTGACGGCTCCAAAGTGCCTTCGACAACATTTTGCAGCACGGGCCACAGACCAGCGGGTCATGGTCGGGCCGGAGGCAGCAGTCATGTGTGTCGGTGAGATACATAAGTTTCTTGCACCGATCACACTTTTTGAACCAGGCTGGCAGCCATCGGGGGAAAAAGGGCCCCTGCAAGGTCAAAAGACCGGGCTGCCAGTGAAAACACAAAAAGAGCGCGAATGCTAGTCACGAAGGACAAAAACCAAAAATCAAAATTCCAGACTCGATACCGATGTACCGAGCCCAGGCGGGAAGGGGAACCGGCATCGAACCGGATCAGAAAAAGCCAAAATAGCCGAAAAAAATCTTAGACTGACACACGCCACAGCACCCTCGCAATGTTCTCTTTGATCTGCGCCGGGTCCTGCGCTGGTATTCCTGCTGGTGGGGGGAGGGGCAGAGCGTCGATCGCTCTGCCCCTCCCCCCATCGGCAGGAATGCTGGCGGCAGACCCAGCGCAGGTTAGCGGGAACATTGATCTTGACTACTGTAACCTACTCCTTGCTGGTTTCCTTCGGAATCATCTATCTCCCCTTCAATCTGTTCAACATTCTGCTATGCGACTAATCTTCCACCAACCTTGTCATGCTCATATTACCCCTCTGCTCAAATCACTTCATTGGCTCCTATCCATTTCAGCATCCAGTTCAAACTTCCCCTGCTGACCTACAAGTGCATTCACTTTGCAGTTCCTCACTACCTTTCCTCTTATCTCTCCCTATACCCCCTCGTCAGGAACTCCGCTCTTCTGGCAAATTGCTTCTATCTGTGCCCTTCTCTTCTATTGTAACCTCAGACTTTGCTTCTTTCATCTTGCTGCTCCTTATGCCTGCAACAAACTACCCGAGTCTGTACTCAGGCATCTTTTCTGACTCTTTTCAAATCCAGGCTGAAAACTCACCTCTTCACTGCCACCTTCATATCTTGACTCACCTGGCCTCCTTTGTGTTTCTTTATCATTCCCCCTAGATGTATCCCGTGTCTATAGCTACTGTGTTGTCTGTCTTGACTAGATTGTAAGCTCCAATGAACAGAGACAGTTTTTTTTTAACATGTGTCTGTGCAGCGCCACGTATGTCTTGTAGCGCTATACAAATGCTCAGTAGTAGTAGTAGTACTAGTAGTAGTGATCATAAACTGATCTTGACTTAATAACTGGAGTGAGGACACCAAGGACATCTACTATGCTAGCATTTAACTTTTACAAGGGAGACCATGACAAAAACAAACAATAGCTGACGGGGTAAGAGTTTACATAAAACATGTATGTTCAAAAACACCATCTTGGACGACCAGACCAAATGCATTCCATATATTAAAAAAGGCAGAAGGAAAGCCAAATTGCAGGAGACATGGTTAAAAAAAATAGGTGAAAGAGGCTATTATAGCCAAAAGAATATCTTTCAAAAAATAGAAAAGAAAAAAAGATCTGAATGAAGAACACAGGAAGCAGTATAATCACTGGTAAGTCAGATACAAAACATTGGTAAGGAAGACAAAAACAGAATTTTAAAGGACACATGCCATAAAGACAAAATCTTTTTCAGTTAGATTCGGAGCAAGAAAACTGTGAAGAATCAGTTGAACCATTAGATCAGGGGTCACCAACCTGCGGCCCGCGGGCTGCATGTGGCCCACGAGGTCCCTCCGTGCGGCCCGCGAGACTCTACCCCGGTGCGGCCCGCCAAGGCAAACTCACCGACTCCTTCTTCTGCAGCCGCGGCTCCCTGCCTCTTAGGGAACCGCGGCTGTGCTTGTAAAATCATCGCGTAGCCCTTCCTGTCTTGACGGGCTCCGTGCAGCATTGTCCCGCCTCCAATGGAAGTGGTAAACAACTTCCTTTAGAGGCGGGATAATGCTGCACGGAGCCCGTCAAGACAGGAAGGGCTCCGCGATGATTTTACAAGCACAGCCGCGGTTCCCTAAGAGGCAGGGAGCCGCGGCTGCAGAAGAAGGGAGGGAGCTGACATGGAATAATCAAAGTACAGGTATGAGCAGGTTTTTTTTTCGCGCGGGGGGGGAGGGGGGTGCGGCCCGCGAGTCTGCCGGTAGTCGGCTGTGCGGCCCGTGGCCCTCTGGAGGTTGGTGACCCCTGCATTAGATGATCATGGGGTAAGAGAGGCACTCAGGGAGGACAAGGCCATTGCATGGAAAATAAATGAATTTTTACCGTGGAAGATGTAAGAGAACTACCCATGCCAGAAAATGGTATTTAATAGCGATGATTTGGAGGAACTAAAACAAATCTCAGTGACCATAGAAGATATAGTAAACCAAATTGACAGAGTAGGAAATCACTTGGACCAGATGGTATATAGCCCAGAGTGCTGGAAGAACTGGAAAATGAAATTACAGAGATACTATTAGTAATCTGTACTATAGTTAAAATCATCTATGGTACCTGAAGACTTGAGAGTGGCCAACGTAATACCAATTTTTTTTTAAGGATTCAAGGGGTAATTCAGGAAATTACAAACCAGTGTGTCTGACATCACTGCTTGGCAAAATGATAGAAACTATTACATAGAACACAATTTATAAACACATATTTTTGGTTTAATGCAGTCATTCTCAACAGGGGCAATATCAACCCTAAGGAGGCGAAAGTTGAGCTGAAGGAGGCGACAGTAAAAATGCCTCCTTTTGAAAAAACTGCACTTCTAGCTCCCTTAACTGCCAATGAAGAAATGCTGTGCAGCTTCAATCAAGCCAGCTCCCCAATCCTTGCCGTCATCAGAGATCAGTGGCTGAGGGCAGTGTGAGAGACACATGAACACAGCAGCACACTTTCCCGCTAAAACCAGAGCAGTTCTCTTGTGTGCAGCTGAGCTGCTACTGTTCTGGCGGGAGCTGCTCCAGGTTTGATGTCAAGGCATTTCTTCATCGGTAGATCCGAGACCCGCTTGACTGAAGCCTCAGGGCATTTCCTCATCGTCAGATCGGGGAGCCCGCTTGATTTGAAGGTGCAGAGCATTTCTTCAACCGGAGATAAAGGGAGCTGACTTGCTTGAAGGTGCAGAGCATTTCTTCACCTGGAGATCAGGGAGCTGACTTGCTTAAATAACATAGTTGCAAAATTAATTCCCCAGGAAGCAGTAGGATGGGTGGTATGTATTTCCCTAGTTACAGGGTTAATTCTCATGGTGATTTTCTGAGGTTTAATGGTGTTGGTGTTGTGATAATAATTGAATGACCTATGTTAAAATTGAACAAAGCATTACTTGTTTATTATATTTTCAACTCTCTCCCATTATTAATCATGGCTATGGAAAAGAAGTGTAGGCAGTATCAGGAGGAGAATTTGTTTTATAGCTTTGTTGAAAGCCCATTTGATCAAAGACAGCCTTTGTGTCTTATATGTAACAGCTCATTTTCAAATGAAGCCATGAAGCCATCAAGACTTTTAAAACATCCTGATAAAATTGACAAACCCATTGATTATTTCAAAAATTTGAAAATAATTTTGAACGAAAAACTGTTCCTTCTTTATTTACAAAAAGTACACAAACAAATGCAGATGGAATAAATGCATCTTATGAAATTGCACAAATCATTGCAAAAACTGGAAGTGCGCATACAATTGCTGAAAATATTATACGGCCTGCCTTTGAAACTCTTATGAAAACTGTGTTGCATCAAGATTCATCAAGTGTTTTAAAAGCATTACCACTGAGCGATAATTTGATTCGGAGAAGAACTGATGAAATGTCATCTGATGTAGAAACCATCTTAGGGCCTTTGTTGATCATAAGTGGGGTATCAAATACATGTAATGAATAAATAAAATGATTTAGCCAGGATACTGGGCTTGCTAGATCTTTGGTATGACCCTGTATGGCAGTTCTTATTTTTCCTATATATATAGATTATTACATGCACACATGGACAAACGTATAACAAAATCTGAGGTGCAAGATGCGCATTGCATTAACTTATATGCAAGTTGATCAAAAGGAGTAACAGCCTAGTGGTTACAGCAGCAGCCTGCAGCTGGAAAGACTAGAGTTCAGTCCCGCTGATACTCCTTGTGGCCTTGGGTAAGTCCCTTAACCCTCCATTGCCTCAGATACAAACTTGGATTGTAAGCCCTCTGGGGACAGGGAAAAAAACTACTGTACCTGAATGTAATTTGCCTTGAACCTCTACTGGAAAATGCATGAGCTAAATACTAATAAATAAATTCTTTTGATTAGTCACTTGATATGCTTGACAACCACCATATTTAAAGTGGCCTACTAGCAATAATTTGTCTAAAGTTATCACTTTCTCTTGCAAATTCTCTATGGGAAGTTCCATTTGACATAAAATTTCTTTGAAATTTTGATCACTCATATGAGCAATTCTCATTCTAGGGAACCTGATGGGCAGTGTTTGAAATATTAATAGCTTCCCAGAAGTCAGAACCTCTGAAAATAATATATTTAAACACAGATTTTCATGATAAGAAGGCAATTTAATTTTCATAGTCAAAATCAACATTTAAATTTCCTTAAGAAAGCTCTGTTTGAGCTGAAATGTTCCTTTATGAGAGATTAAATGGAGAAATTTTCACTTACTAGACTGCTAGACCAGTCCAGACAAGCAGGTTTATCTGTCCCTACCAGCAGATGTTGGAGACAGAAAAAAACACCAGAAGTCTGATTGGGTGGGCTCTGGTAGACATATAGGTATATTCTTAGGGGTCGCCCTCAGTATACTCTGACAAAGCAACAACGAAAACCAAAGGATATGGCCCCCACCAGAGCCAGCACGGACCACCATGCAGCGTCCAAACTATTTACACGGAGCAAGCTTTCTTGAGGGGCTTTGGAGGATGCACTGCTCAAAACGTAAGCCTTGGCTCCCTTGCAAAGCTACTGCTCAATTTGATACAGGGTGGGTCCCGGACTGGTCTAGCAGGATTCCAGGAAAGGAAATTAACGGTAAGTGAAAAATTATCCTTCCAATTCATCTTGCTAGACTAGTCCAGACAAGCGGGAAGTACCCAAAGCTAACGGGTGGGAAGAAAGAGCTGCTGTAATTAAGATGGCTCCAAACTGGGCTTCCTCGCGAGCCTGGAGATTGAGAAGATAGTGCCGGATGAACGTGGACAGGGAGGACTAGGTGGCTGCCCTACAGATGTCGAGAGGGGTGACCTGGAGATTCTTATGCGGGCCTGAATATTGATCCTTAGAGAAGGCTGGTAGCAAGATGGTTCAGATGAAAAGGAGCGGTCCCCTCCTTTGGTAAGGAGGAGGGGGACCGTGCGCAGGGACACACCCTCCTCCGAGAACGCGAGATAGGGGTCCGGGAAATAGAGAGCCTTCAACTCCAAGATCCTACAAGCCGAGGTTATCGCCACCAAGAATGCCGTCTTGAGGGTCAAGTCCTGCATAAGAACATAAGATATGCCATACTGGGTCAGACCAAGGTCCATCAAGCCCAGTATCCTGTTTCCAACAGTGGCCAATCTAGGTCATACATACCTAGCAGTTTCCTCAAAAGACACAGGTTCCGCAATGCTTGTACTGGGTCAAGCATTGATATCCTGGGTCCCTTCTTAATAATGGTTTATGGACCTTTCCTCCAGGAACTTGTCCAAACCTTTTTTAAACCCAGCTACACTAACAGCCTTTACTACATCCTCCGGTAACAAATTCCAGAGTTTGATTACACGTTGAGTGAAAAAATATTTTCTTTTCTTGGTCTTAAATAGTTTACCCTGTAGCTTCATTTTATTTATTATTTTATTTAACATCTTTTATATACCGCGCTATTTGTTTTCAGTGCGGTTTACAAGTAACAGATCTGCACAATCAGAAAACACTGGTGTGCTTACATTATAACAGGTAACTTAAACTTGGAAAAGGGGTAATAAAACTATAACTATGTACACACAGTGAAACTATATACAAAAAACAGTGTAAAAACTGAGCTATGTATAAACATATTGGGTTCTTTAGTATTCACAGGCAGACTATGGTCGGAATAAGATAAGATAGGGCATAAAAGAACTTGAGGCAGAAATTACTTGTGAGGGAATTGGGGAGAAGAGTGAGAGTTTGTCGGTTTAGGAGGGCTGATGATCCGATGAGGATTGGAAGCTTGTGCAAAATGGATCAGGAAGATGTGGTGCTTGATTGCCTTACGAAATTGAGAGAGGTCTTTAATCGCTCTTATTTCAGGTGTGAGGTCATTCCAGCATTTAGGTGCATAGAAGGCGAAGGTCCTTTTCTTGGTTGATTGGGTACATTTGATGGACTCCTTGGGGATAATCAGGGTGTTGTCCGTTGTTATCCTTCTCTCTCTGTTTTTTGGGGTGAGGGAGATGAGGTCGTTAAGAGACGTGGGGGCAAGGTTGTTGATAATCTTGAAAGTGATGATGAGGATTTTATAGGTTATCCTGCAATGAATTGGTAGCCAGTGTAGTTCCATGAGAGTCGGGGTGATATGGTCTGATCTTGATAGACCACAAAGCACCCTAGCAGCCGCATTCATCGCCAGTTGTAGAGGATTAATGGTGTTTTTAGGGAGACCGTATAAGATGACATTAGCATAATCAAAATGAGGTAGTGTGAGGGCCTGGAAAATGGTCCGGAAGTTGTTGTGAGGTAGCATGGGTCTGAGTTGTCTTAGCGTTCTTATTTTATTGTAGACAGCCTTTGTGACGTTCCGAATGTGTTCCTTAAATTCAAAATGCTGATCCAGAGTAATCCCTAGGTAGCGAATAGATTGTTTACAGGGGAGATCCGCATCTCTTACTTTTAGAGAGGATGGAGGTGAGAATGCTTTGTTTCTTGATATGAAGAGAACTTCGGTCTTCTTGAAGTTTATACGGAGGTTTTGAGAAGCTAACCAGTCTGTGATGGCATTGAAGCATTGGATAAGGTTGGTGAGGTCTGGTTGACTGACTTTAAATGGAGTAAACAGTAGAACATCGTCAGCGTAAATTAATGAGGAGATGTTGAAAGTGCGTATGATGTCACAGATCGGCTGTAAGTATACATTAAACAGAAGTGCAGATAAGGACGATCCTTGCGGAACACCTTGGTGTTGGTGGAAAGGTGTGGATGTGGTGGGACCGACTCTGACATGTTGCCATCGCTCAGACAAGTATGACCTACACCATTCCCAGGCGAGACCCTCGATTCCCTTTTCTAGGAGTCGGGCAAGGAGTTGATTATGATTAACTGAGTCGAAGGCAGCGGAGATATCTAGGAATATTAGAGCAAAGCCGTTTTCTGCTTTATCAAGACCTCTGTTCAGTGTATTAGTTAGGGTGGTAAGGAGAGTTTCTACACCGTGTGATTCCCTGAAGCCGTGTTGACTGGGATCAAGCGGTGAGGCTGTATCGATGTGATGTTGTATCTGTCTCTGAACAACTTTCTCTATTATTTTGGCTAATAGAGGTATGCTCGAGATTGGGCGGTAGGAGTCAGGCTTTAGTGGGTCAAGCCTAGAGTTCTTCAGTAGAGGTCTTATAGAGGTTTGTTTAAGGAGAGATGGGAACGTGCCTGTTGCAAAGGAGAGTCCAATGATGTTGACTAGGAGTGGGCTCAGTTCGGCACATAGCGATCTGACCCAGTATGCTGGGCATGGGTCACTTGGAGCAGTAGAAGTGTTGATGGAGGTGATGAGATCTTGAATGTTTTTCTCAGAGGGTGTTGTAAATGTTGTGATTGCAGGAAATGGGGAGTGAGAGTGTGATGGTGTTGTGACTGAGATTGTGTCAGTTATGGGGGTCTTGGATTGGAGATAATCAGCGTAGGACTGGGGGGGGATAGGAACTAGTTGGGTAGATGATGGGTCTTTAATTAGGGATTTTGCTATGTTGAAAAGGTCTCTGGGTTTATTTAGTGAGCGGAGGAGAAGATTAGCATGGTATTCACTCATTTTGAGATATATAGATTCACGGTGGAGTTTGAGGTGGTTCAAGTATAATACTTTATTGGCTTCGGAGTGAGATCTTCTCCATTTCCTTTCAAGTTTCCTGAGGGAGAGGAGGGATGAACGGAGATCTGCTGTATACCATGGTGATGGCTGTCTCTTGTTTTGTTTGGTCTTGTTGCTTTTGGTTGAAGCTGGTAGTTGTGCAATAGACTTTAATGTGGTGTTCCAGTTGGTGATTGCTTCTCCGAGGTCAGAATGTATTGGGTTGAGTAGAGGTAAGGCGTGCCTAATGAATTCCTCTTTGTTCAATGGTTTGAATTGAGAGGTAGGTTTGGATTCTGTACATGGATTGTTAGGTAGATGCTTAGGGTGAAGAGTGGGCATCTGAAACATAATTAGTTTATGATCCGACCAGGGAATGGAGGTGATAGTAGTGTTAAGGATGGAATTTTGGCTGAATGCAGCTTGGGGAGCGAAAATTAGGTCCAGTAGGTTTCCTTTATTGTGAGTGGAGGTGTTTACAAGTTGAACAAAACCGAGTGTTTGCATGGCTTCTAGGAAAGCATCTGCTTGGTTGGGTTGCAGGGAGGGTAAGTTAAAGTCTCCAAGCAGCCAATTGGAGCTGTGTGGGTCAGCTGGGTTGCAGGCTAAGTCTATGAATGTAGAGATAACTTCAGGAGGAGAAGAAGGGGTTCTGTAAATAAGGTTTATGGTGATGTCTTTATTGGCAATGGTGATAAAGTCCGCATGGGAGGAGCTCTTGGATGTGAGAAGTCGAAATTCTAGGTTTGTTTTTGAAAGAATGAATACTCCACCTCCTTTTCGGTTGGTCCTATGGCAAGTATGGATGGAGAAGTTGGGAGGTATTAATTGGTTTATGATAGCTTTGTCAGTATCCTTGAGCCAGGATTCAGTCACCATGAGTAGATCCAGGTTATGCACTTCTATCAAGTCTGGTATCACTGGCCATTTATTACGCACAGAGCGTGAGTTTATAAGGGCACAGTTGAGGAAGAGTTGAGTTTTAGGTAGTGCTTTTTATGTCTGTCTGGATGATTGAGGTCCACATACAGCAGGTGAGAGCGTCGTAGGTGTTGTGGGAAGTTGGTTGCAGAATGGTAAGGGTTAGATTGGTTCTTCTTGCCCAGGTAGGGTAAGGTGGTGATATAGTGTTGCCCGGAAGAAAGGGCTATGGAGCATTGTAAAGTGTTTAATGCTAGGAATAAGGTAGTAATGGTAAATAGTGGGAAGGCCATAGTGGCTTGGCGGTTGTTGCGTTGGTTTTGCTGGGTGTGTGGAAGGTACTAATTTGTAGTGTTATAAGGCTCAGTTTAGCGGTAAGGTATTGACGGCAAGAATATAAGTAAGCTAGAAAAGTAAGGAGGTCTGCTGTAGAATGGGACAGCTTGCTGCGTTTGAGTGGTTATATAGTAACTTCAGTAAGCTATTTCAGCATGTAAACATCAGTATAGGGTATAACAAATAGCAAGCTAATTCAATGAATAACATCTGTATAAGTGCTTCAGTGAAATATAACGTAATGGCTATGAATATGTTTGGTGACTTTCAGGTCACAGCTAAGCATGGGTTGTTACACTGTATCTACTTTGTAACAATAGTTGGTTACTTAGTGGAGAATACTTGTAAAGACACTTAGTAGCAAGCAGTAGGAGGATCAAGTATATTGTATACATAGACAGGTATCAAGGAGTTGATAGCTAAAATACATTATAATTGTACTTATTAGGCTGTAGAATATATTATAGATCATATCTAGAAGTTAAGTGTTATCATTTATGTTAATCAGATGGATCGAGTCAATACTTAGTCTTTGGTTCTGTGGCTTGTCCTGGTTCTCGGGCATTCGGCTGTTGCTGAAGAAGTGTCTTCCGGGCTTGTAGGTAACCTTTGCCTGGTTCCACGCCTAAGGGCCACGCCAAAGGGCCCTCTGGCGAGGCCCTCAGGCGCGGGCCCGACAGGCGCGGGCCTGCTTGAGAGCGGGTTGCTTTTCACCGCTGCTGCTCCTCCTCCCACAGCCCCGAATGGGCCGGAGTCACTGAGCAGGTCAGCGGCAGGGGATGGGATGCTGCTCTACCCCGCTGCAGGGGGAGTGGAAAATGGCGGCTCTCCCGCCGATCGCGGGCTGCTTTTCACCGCTGCTGCTCCTCCTCCCACAGCCCCGAATGGGCCGGAGTCACCGAGCAGGTCAGCGGCAGGGGATGGGATGCTGCTCTACCCCGCTGCAGGGGGAGTGGAAAATGGCGGCTCTCCCGCCGATCGCGGGCTGCTTTTCACCGCTGCTGCTCCTCCTCCCACAGCCCCGAATGGGCCGGAGTCACCGAGCAGGTCAGCGGCAGGGGATGGGATGCTGCTCTACCCCGCTGCAGGGGGAGTGGAAAATGGCGGCTCTCCCGCCGATCGCGGGCTGCTTTTCACCGCTGCTGCTCCTCCTCCCACAGCCCCGAATGGGCCGGAGTCACCGAGCAGGTCAGCGGCAGGGGATGGGATGCTGCTCTACCCCGCTGCAGGGGGAGTGGAAAATGGCGGCTCTCCTGCCGATCGCAGGCTGCTTTTCACCGCTGCTGCTCCTCCTCCCACAGCCCCGAATGTCCTCTAGTCTTTCTATATTCTGATAACGTAAACAATCAATCTACGCTTATCCGTTCCACTCCGTTCATTAATTTATAGACTTCTATCATATCTCCCCTCAGCCGTCTCTTTTCCAGGTTAAAGAGCCCTAACATTTTTAGCCTTTCTTCATAGGAGTATCCTTCCGTCACCTTTACCATTTTGGTGGCTCTTCTCTGAACCTTTTCTAATAACGCTATATCCTTTTTAAGATAAGGCGACCAGAATTGCACACAATATTCAAGGTGCGGTCTCACCATGGAATGGTATAGAGGCATTATAATATCTTTTGTTCTATTTTCCATTCCTTTCCTTATGATACCTAGCATTCTATTTGCTTTCTTGGCTGCCGCTGCACACTAGGCCGAGGGTTTTAACATGTTATCCACAAAAACGCCTAAATCCTTTTCCTGGGTGGTGGTTCCTAATGTGGAACCTTGCATTGTGCAACCATAGTTTGGGTTGTTCTTCCCTAGGTGCATAACTTTGCACTTGTCCACATTAAATTTCATCTGCCATTTTGATGCCCAGTCTTCCAATTTATCAAGATCCTCTTGCAATTTTCCACAATCCTCTTGGGTTTTAACAACTTTAAATAGTTTTGTGTCATCTGCAAATTTGATAACCTCACTCGTTATTCCTCTTTCCAGGTCATTTATGAATATGTCAAAAAGAAGCAGACCCAGCACAGATCCCTGGGGTACACCACTATTCACCTTTCTCCATTGGGAAAATTGGCCATTTAGCCAAACCCTCTGCTTTCTATCTTTTAACCAGTTCCTGATCCACAATAGTACACTGCCTCCTATCCCATGACTCTTTAGTTTTGCCAAAAGTCTCTGATGAGGGACCTTGTCAAAGGTTTTCTGAAAGTCTAGATACACTATATCAACCGACTCACCTTTGTCCACCTGTTTATTCACACTTTCAAAAAAACCATAACAGATTAGTAAGACAAGATCTTCCTTGTCTAAAGCCATGTTGGCTGTCTCCCATTAGGCCATGACTATCTACATGCTGAGTAATTTTATTCTTTATGATGGTTTCTACCATTTTTCCCGGTACTGACGTGAGGCTCACCGGTCTGTAGTTTCCCGGATCACCCATGGAACCCTTTTTAAAAATTGGTGTTACATTGGCGATCCTCCAATCTTCAGGTATTAGAGATGATTTTAATGATAGTTCACAGATTACTAATAGCAGGTCTGCAATCTCATATTTCAGTTCTTTCAACACCCTTGGATGTATACCATCCGGCCCAGGTGATTTGCTACTCTTCAGTTTATCTAATAGTTGTAATACATCTTCCCGATGTATCGATATTTCCTTCAATTCTTCCGCACCTTTAAATACCACTTCAGTCATGGGTAACATCCCTACATCTTCCTCAGTAAAGACCAAAGCAAAGAATTCATTCAGTCTCTCCGCTATCGCCTTGTCACCTCTTAGTGCCCCTTTAACTCCTCTATCATCTAATGGACCAACTGACTCTCTCACAGGTTTTTTGCTACGAATGTACTTGAAAAAAATCTTTATTTCGCGTTTTTGCTTCCGCAGCAAGCTTCTTCTCAAATTCTCCCTTTGCCTGCTTTATCAATGCCTTGCATTTGACCTGTCAGTGCTTGTGCTGTTTCCAGGTTTCATCGTTTGGCTCTTTTTTCCATTTCCTGAAAGATGCTTTTTTGGCAACAACAGCCTCTCTGACCTCACCTTTAAACCATGCTGGCAGTTTTTTGGACTTCCTTCCACTTTTCTTAAAACGTGGAATACAGCTGGTCTGGGCTTCCAAGATAGTATTTTTCAACAACACCCAAGCTTGATGTAAGTCTTTAACCTTTGCAACTGCTCCTTTTAGTTTTTTCTTAACAATTTTCCTCATTTTATCATAGTCTCCCTTTCGAAAGTTAAAAGGTAGTACTGTGGATTTCCTTACTAACCCTCCTCCACTAATTAAATCAAAGGCGATCATGCTATGATCACTATTGCCAAGTGGTCCCAACACCCTTATCTCTTGCACTAGATCTGGTGTTCCACTAAGGACTAGGTCTAATATGGCTTCCCCTCTGGTCGGTTCATGAACCAGCTGCTCCAAGAAGCAGTCATTTATTTCATCTAGGAATTTTATCTCCGTAGCATGTCCTGCCGTGACACTGACCCAGTCAATACCTGGGTAATTGAAATCACCCATTATTATTACCACGCTGTAACTTTTGTTAGCTTCCTTGATTTCTTTGAGCATTTCATCATCCATTTGTTCATTCTGGCCAGGCAGTCGATAGTACACCCCCACTGCCATCGCCTTCCCTTTTTTACATGGAATTTCAATCCATAGAGATTCTACAGCAAATTTTGTTTCCTGCAAAACTTTAATCCTTTCTGACTCAATGCCCTCTCTAACATAGAGCGCAACCGCTCCACCAATTTGATCAGCTCTATCATTACGATATAGTTTGTACCCAGGTATCACAGTGTCCCACTGGTTGTCCTCCTTCCACCATGTCTCTGATATTCCAATCATATCTAACCTCTCATTTAGTGCTATATATTCTAACTCTCCCATCTTATTTTTTAGACTTCTAGCATTTGCATACAAGCATTTTAGAGAATGTATTTTATTCATTTTAATTTGGCTATTGGTAGACATGGGTAATTTGGGATCTTTAAGCTCTGTCTGCTCCATACTCAAGGGCATTTGGGCTACTTTACTCTTTTTTGGAACCTCTCTGCTTTTGGTAGTATCCTTCAAGGATACATTCTTCCGAACCATCCGCTCTTGGGCGACTGTCGGCTTTCCCCTATTATCTAGTTTAAAAGCTGCTCTATCTCCTTTTTAAAGGTTAATGCCAGCAGCCTGGTTCCATCCTGGTTAAGGTGAAGCCCATCCCTTCGGAAGAGCCCCTCCTTTCCCCAGAATGTTCCCCGGTACCTAACAAATCCAAAACCCTCATCTCTGCACCATTGTCTCATCCACGCATTGAGACTCTGGAGCTCTGCCTGCCTTTTGGGCCCTGTACGTGGAACGGGAAGCATTTCGGAGAACGCTACCCTGGAAGTTCTGGATTTCAACTTCCTACCTAAAAGCCTAAATTTAGCCTCCAGAACCTCCCTACCACATTTTCCTATGTCATTGGTACCGACATGTACCAAGACAGCAGACTCCTCCCCAGCACTATCTAAGACCTTATCTAGGTGGGGCGTGAGGTCCGCTACCTTCGCACCAGGCAGGCATGTTACCAGGCGATACTCACGTCCACCAGCCACCCAGCTGTCTACATGCCTAATGATCGAATCACCAACTATAACGGCTGTCCTAACCCTTCCCTCATGGGCACATGGCCCTGGAGAAACTTCCTCGGTGCGAGAGGGTTTTACATCACCTGGAGGACATGTCCTAGTTACAGGATCACTTCCTGTCACACCAGGGTGATGCTCTCCTGTCACGTGACCTCTCTCCTCCATGGCAACAGGGATGCTGCCAGACTGGAGGTGGGACTTCAGGACTATATCCCTGTAGGTCTCGTTTATGTACCTCTCTGTCTTTCTTATGTTTTCCAAGTCTGCTACTCTAGCCTCTAGAGAATGGACTTGTTCCCTGAGAGCAAAGAGCTCCTCGTACCTAGTGCACACGTAAGACCTCTCACCAACTGGGAGAAAATCATACATGTGCACTCAATGCAAAAGACTGGAAAGCCCCCTTCTCGCTGCTGGACTGCTGTCTGCATCTTAGTTTTTAGTTTTTGTTTAGATCTTTAAGTTATTTACTTACTAAGGGTTGCTATGGATATTTATACCAATAAAACTGTACCTAATACGTTTAATATACTTTGTTCACCTGAAGCTTAATTGATCTCAGGTCCTTAGTGTATGACTGATTTGGGTAATGAGCTTCATCTGAGAGCACCTCCTTTCTTTTAAGATGTGTAAGTACCTATAAAGCTACGATTATCCCAGGGGTGGGTGGGTGTAGGAAGGGAGGGAGGGAAATAACACTTATTAAAAGAGGGCTGCTACACAGTACCCTGTCCTGTGCTGCTGAGGTAAGCTATATTCTTATTTGATTTAAATTATAGCTCTTTGCTGCTGCTAGGCTTTAACTTATTATGAAATTTAAACTACAAGCTCTCTGCTGGGTTCCAAATTTAACCAGAAAGCTCTCTTCTGTGTTTTTAAATTTAAACTAAACGTACTTTGCTGATACTAGGCCCTGACTGACTATTAAATTAAAACTACAAGCTCTCTGCTGGGTATTTAATGTAACCAAAAAGTTCTCTTCTATGTTTTAAATTTAAACTTAAACTGCTGCTACTAGGCCCTTACTGATTTAACAAAAAATAGTGGGTTCACAGATTAAATAGCTTTAATAGAAAGAATTCCTTTCAGAAAATTCCCAGAAATATATACTCACAATTGCAGATCTCTCTCCAGAAGTAACAGTTCCCTTTTCTAGTCTTTCAAGACTGAGGATCACAGAGCTCTGGTTGAGCTATTTATGCCTGTGCTGCTGAGGTAAGCTGTGACCAACTTCCTGGATGATTAATGGTCCTTGCTTGGATAGAAGGAGTCTTTCAAAATGTCTTTTTGAACTGCCACCTGGTGTTAACACCTATTGAAAAAGTTTCACAGGTCTCTTGCCCCCTAGGTAGACGGCCTCTTTGTAAAGGTCTCTAGAAGACTTTATTTGCTGCTCAAAGAGTACTGACCCTGTTTTGCCTTTTGTGCAATCTATATTATTATTTGATTTAAATTATAGCTCTTTGCTGCTGCTAGGCTTTAACTTATTATGAAATTTAAACTACAAGCTCTCTGCTGGGTTCTAAATTTAACCAGAAAGCTCTCTTCTGTGTTTTAAATTTAAACTTAAACTGCTGCTACTAGGCCCTGACTGATTTAACAAAAAATAGTGGGTTCACAGATTAAATAGCTTTAATAGAAAGAATTCCTTTCAGAAAATTCCCAGAAATATATACTCACAATTGCAGATCTCTCTCCAGAAGTAACAGTTCCCTTTTCTAGTCTTTCAAGACTGAGGATCACAGAGCTCTGGTTGAGCTATTTATGCCTGTGCTGCTGAGGTAAGCTGAGATGCCCTCTTGAATGGCTCGAAAGGCTCACCCATCAGGACCTTCAAAGACCAAGGAGATATCCCAGGGCGGCACTACTGGATGGACTGGCAGGCATATGACCTTAGTGCTTTTGAGAATCCAGGCCACATCTGCATGAGATGCAATGGAACAACCGCCCATTGGCCCATGGAAGCATGTTAGGGCAGAAATATGAACCCGAAGAGAACCGAGAGCTAGACCCTTGTCGAGAACCTCCGGGATTTGCATGCACCAAGGCAAAAGGTGGTGCTGCGAACACCATGACTCAAAGATGCGCCATACACGGGCATATGCCAGCGACATTGAGAAACGCCGAGCCTGAGCAGAGTAGTCACCACCCGATGAGAATAAACCTTGTGGCTCAACCGGCGGCATTCAAGAACCAGGCCATAAGCGAGTAGGGAGCGGGGTCATTCATGGTGATCAGCCCTTGATGTAGGAGACCTCTGCAAGCCCCCAGCTGCAGAGGGGCTGCCCGGGCTAACCAGACGAAGTCGGCATACCACAGGCCTCCGGGGCCAGTTTGGAGCCACCAGAATCACTGCTCCCGGGTGTGCGCTGATTCGCTGGAGAACTTTCCCGATCAGTACCCATGGGGGAAAGATGTACAGCAGTATTGCCATTGGCAACAGCTGGGTTAAGGCATCTAGCCCCTGTGATCCGTGCTCCCTCCTGTGACTGAAAAAGGCCAGCGCCTTGGCGTTCACTGCCGACACCATGAGATCCATTGCAGGCCAACCTCACTGTCGAACTATTGGCTGGAAAGCCCATGGGGCAAGTTCCCATTCTCTGGGATCCAAAACGTGACGGCTGAGGAAGTCTGCTTTTATGCTGGTCGTTCCTGCAATGTGCTGGGCTGATAGGGCCTGTAAATGTCTCTTCGCCCAAGGAAAAAGAAGAGCCATTTCCCTGGCCACCCCGGGCATTTTGTGCCGCCTTGGCGAATGAAATAGGCCACCATCGTCACGTTGGCGGAGAGAATGAAAACTGCCTGGATGCGAAGGAGAGGCAGGAATCCCAACAAGGCCAGGTGGACTGCTCAGGCCTCCAGGAGGTTGATGGTCCAGCGCGCTTCATGAGCTGACCAGGTGCCCTGAGTCATGTGATTCAGGGAATGAGCTCCCCAACCCGAGAGACTCGCGTCAGTGGTCACCAGTGAGGAGCCTCTAAGGGGACACCCTCTAGGAGATGGGATGGCAAGAGCCACTAGCGAAGGCTGCATCTTGTCGATGGAGGAAGTGGGAGATGATAGTCGTAATCCTCTGATAATGGGGACCAGCGAGAGAGTAGAGCCTGCTGTAGGCATCGCATGTGCGCGCTGGCCCACGGGAACACCTCCAATGGTGGCCGCCATGGTCCACAGCATCTGAAGGTAGTCCCAAGCACGTGGACAGTCCTGCCGAAGAAACAGCTGGAGCTGAGAGGAGAACTTGAGAAAACAGTCGTGCATTAGGAAGACCCTGCCCTGACTGGTGTCGAACCGGGATCCCAGAAACTCCAACTGTTGGGATGGCTGAAGGCAACTGTTGGGATGGCTGAAGGCAACTGTTGGGATGGCTGAAGGCAACTGTTAGGATGGCTGAAGGCAACTGTTAGGATGGCTGATCACCCAGCCCAAGCTCTCTAAGGAGGAGACTATCTGGGAAACTGTCTCACGGGCCTCCGAGAGGGAATCCACTCAAATAAACCAATCATCCAGGCTGAGGCTGAGGTGATGCCAAATGGCATGGTGCGAAACTGAAAGTGTTGCCTGCGGATGGCAAAGCGCAGGAAACGCGTGTGGTCATCTTGAATGGGAATATGGAAGTATGCTTCTGCCAAGTCGAGAGAAGCAAGGAACTCCCCTTTTGTGCACCGCTTGGATGACCCATCGAAGCGTTTCCATCCTGGTACGCAAAGGCTCGGTTGACCCCCTTGAGGTCAAGGATCGGGCAAAATGATCCATCTTTCTTGGGCACCACGAAATAAATGGAATAACGACCAGACCTCTCCGAAAGAGAGACAGGACAAATAGCGCACAGAAGGAGACGACGAATGGTGGAGCGGATGGCTATCCTTCTCCTGGGTGCCCTGCCTGGAGAGACAAGAAAGGCCTCACGAATAGGCCGCCAACATTCGAGAGCATAGCCCAGAGTGACAATGTCAAGGACCCACTGATCGGAGATGAGGGCCCACTGCCGAGAATAACGCTCCTACCGGCGGTGGCGTCTCGGGTGGGCTCTCCGCCCCATCAGCGGGAAGAACATGTGGCACCGGAGAACTTGCTGGGGCCCAAATAGGAATCATTTCCCTTCTGGGTGCCTCGAAAGGGCTGTGACTTCTAGCCGAAGTGACTGGATGTAGCCAAGGCTGCCGGTCTACCGGGATGGTAACAATGGGAGTCGCAAGATCTGGAGGTACGCCGCGAGGTCGGGGAACAAAAGCGTGATGACCAGCACTTGGAGGACTTAGGCTTATCTTCCAGCAGATGCTGAGGCTTAAATTTACCCAGGTCTTTGACCAGTTTGTCCAGGTTTCACCAAAGAGAAGCCTACCCTTAAAAGGAAGCCTAGAGAGGTGCGTCTTAGAGGCGACATCTGCCAATCACTGGCGCAACCAGAGCCATCGCCTAGCCACAGTGACTGCCACCAACGTCCGATCCGAGAGCCTTAACAAATCGTAGAAGGCATCTGCTAAGAAGGCCATGACAGACTCCAAATGAGCCAGTGCCAGATCCTCTGGCAGGCACTGAATCCACCGTAACAAAGCATGGGCTGCGAGACCTCCACAAACGGTGGCTTGGAGCAACAGCGTAGACGACAAGAAGGCTGTTTTAAGAAGACACTCGACTTTCCAGTCTTGTTGGTCTCGAAGTGCTGCTCCATCCTCAACCGTAATGGTCGTATGCTTTGTAACTCACATCACCAACATATATATTTTCGGATATGTGAGCCATCTCTCCACTTCTGCCACTGACCATACAGTTGGCCCAGATGGCGAGCCATACGTAATGAGGTATCTGGCACATCCCACTCCTGAGACACCATCTGCTGAAGTTCCACCGGAAAAGGAAAGGCCTTGGAGGGCTTACGTATGCCCTGCAAGATGGGGTCTGCCTGCGACTGTGCCTGGGACTGCTGCAGCTCAGGAGGGTCAGTGAGGCGCAAGGCCTCCATGACCTGAGCAATTAGCGCCGGTAACTCATCTTTGCAGAATAGTCTGATATCCTGCACATCATCCTGGCCATCTGCTGAGGCCTCAGATGAAGAATATGCCTCATCCTCACGGTCTGAGGCAGCCATGCTGTCATCCGCTGAAGACAATTCCTCCTCCTGGGCCATCGGCCACGCTTCCGAACCCCACAATACTTCTTTGGGTGGGAGACTACTTCCCTTAGGAGCCAAATACCCTCGAGGACGCTTTCAGGAGGCTGATGCAGAGCTTGCCATGTTAAAAGAGGAGAGATGCTCTGAACCAACCACCGATGAGTCAGAGCGCCAGATGGATCAGGCCTGTTTAAAGAGGGCTAGAAACTGGGCGTCTGGGAAGGGGACTCATGAGACATCAGGGACTGAGAGGAAGAGGCTGGAAGCTGTGGAACGAGAAGCGGAGGGTCTGGAGACCCCTCTGCGGGAGGACTGGGTCGAGGGTCCGCCGGGGGGAAGGGGAGCAGAGGAAGAGCTGTCTTTATTGGAGACAGAAACAGAAATCGCTGTGGAAGATTCTCCAGGGTGAGAGGAGCATGCTAAACACACCCTATCTCTCAAATCCTTCTGCTTCCTGCTGCAAACGATGCACCTCTGTGATGAGGAAGGCATTGTTAAAGGAAGGCTGCCGTCCCGCCCCCCAGCCAAAATCGACCCAAGGAAAAGCACTGGAACCTGTTTAGAACCCGAGGCAGGACCACTGGACCAATATCAATAATGCCCAGAGGAAGGAAAAGGAGCTGCCACAAAGCGGGGTAGCTGCAGAGTTTCCCGCTACAAAATGGCTGCCACAAATGTGCCCGCGTGGTTGGAAGGAGCCTCAATGATGGCCGCCACACAGAAGCTTGCCAAGCAAAACAAAACACGATCCCGCTCCTAGGCACCCAGACCGCTGAAGAAAGCACTGGCAGGATGCCCCGCAAGAGGGAAGGAAGAACAGGCAAACTGAGCGTCCCAGGAGGAGGAAGGAAGACAGGCAACAGAACGGAGCAGCATTTGGGGGTGGGGGGGGGAGACACTCACTGTAGACGAGTAGTATCCAGCAGGAACAGCAGCAGAGCAGGGGAGCCAAGGAGACTCTTAGGACAGACACAGACATCCGAGCAGGTAGTTTAACTAAAAACTGCTGCAGAGTGCTGAAGGCTCCCCCTGCTACAGGCAAACCAGGCCCTCGTGGCCAGGAGCCGGAGTCCCCCTCATTGAAGGGAGCTCAACTGATCCTCGTTACCCGGAGCTCACTGAGCGCTGCAAGCAATTGGGCTAGGAAGTCCAGAGGGTCACCTCCTGTGAGCTCTGGACATGTCCAGCCGTAAATAAAGAAGGCAAAATAAGGAACCCTGAAGAGAAAAATAAGAGAACACCATCATCTGCTGGAGACAGAGAAAATACTGAGAGCGACCCCTAGGGATATACCTATATGTATACCAGAGCCTAGCCAATCAGGCTTCTGGTGTTTTTTTTCTCTGTCTCCAACATCTGCTGGTAGGGAGAGATGAACCCGCTTGTCTGGACTGGTCTAGCAGGATGAATTGGAAAGGTGAAATTAGACTTACCTGCTAATTGTTGTTCCTTGAGGAACTCCAGTCCAGTCCCAAACCTCTGGGTTTAGCACCTCCTCCAGCAGCTTGGAGACTGAGCACATCATCTTTTTGATGACACTGGTATAAATAGCCCAGGAACCGCCTCTTTGCTCCAGTAACCTATTGACAAAGCAGACTCACCGTAGCAACAAATAAGTAGTAAACATATGTAACCAAACATTCAAACTGTAACCTATATTAACTTTTAACGAAGAAGTAAATGCCCCTTCTTCCGTCTCCTGAAAACATACCATATATTCCGCTGCTTAGGTCTGCCCTCGCCCCCCACTGAGGACCCAGACCCCACAAGAATCCCCATTCTAAAAAACCCCTCTCCCAATATGGAAAGCACCTCCTGAAGCTGATTCTCCACCTTAATACAACCACGCTTCAGGCAGCAGTCCAAAATTGACACGAGGGAGAGATGCGGGACTGGACTGGAGTTCCTCAAGGAACAATAATTAGCAGGTAAGTCTAATTTCACCTTCCTTATCCCTCCAGTCCAGTCCAGTCCCAAACCTCTGGGGATACAACAGAGCAGTAAATATCAATGGGAGGGATCTGCTAGACCAGCCTGAAGCACTGCTGATCCAAAACGGGCATCCCTTGCCACCTGAACATCCAGATGGTAATGCTTGACAAAAGAATTCAAAGACAACCAAGTAGCTGCTTTACAAATCTCAACAGCCAGCACCAAGCTATACTCCGCCCACGATGCCGCTTGCGCCCTAGTCAAATGATCTCTTAGTCCATCCGGAACGGGCTTACCTTTCAAAATGTACGCTGATGCTATAGCCTCTTTGAACCATCTGAAAATGGAAGCCTTTGACGCTGCCTCTCCTTTTCTTGTACCCCCAAACAAGACAAAACGGCCTATCCGACTTGTGGAAAAGTGCTGTCCTGTTCAGATACTTCTTCAGCGCCCGACGAACAGCCAGGAGATGCAACCTTCCCTCAGCCACATCCCCCTCGCTTCCAACGAAAACCGGCAACGAAACCACTTGATTCACATGAAAGAGTAGTTACTCACCTGTAACAGGTGTTCTCCAGGAGCAACAGGAATCAGTCCTCACATATGGGTGACGTCGGCGCCGACGGAGCCCCCATGCGGAGCATTTCCCCAGCTTTCAAAGAAAGCCTTTGGTGCCAAAGGTGCCATCTTGCTCAGTCAAATGACATAGCTAAAAGACAGCACGAAAAAGAAATGAACTATATACAACTGCAACTCCAAGGGGAGGAGGGAGGGTCGTGAGGACTGATTCCTGCTGCTCCTGGAGAACACCTGTTACAGGTGAGTAACTACTCTTTCTCCAGGACCAAGCAGGAAGTCAGTCCTCACATATGGGTGACCCCCTAGCTCTGGGCTACCAGGAACCCAGGCTGAAAAATAGAGCTCCCTCTAGAGCAGGGGTCTCAAACTCAAATTGCTTTGAGGGCCAAATGAGGACTTGTAGAGTAACCCGGGGGCCGCACAAGACGCAGGCCTCATTTGCATAAGGGCATCATTTGCATAAATATTTGCATAATGTTACCATACACTAACTTTTAGTAAACATGCCTCTTAATGAGTGTATGGATAAAGAAAGACTAAAAGATTTCTACATTACTATAAACCAGTGCCAACCGCCAGGCACATTAGGAACTACTAGAAACACTGCTCATTTAGAACCCATAGCAAACCTGCTGTGTCCTAACAGCACTACCAGGACTCACAAAGCACCATACCCTAACTATCAAAAGGCAACACTGCAAATATTAAATCAACACATTTCAGAGAATAACAATACATGACCTACTCGGGAAAGAGAACAAGTGGCAATGTCAAATAGGAATTACATAAACAGAATACCTCAGCTCAGTTACACATGCAGAACATACACCATCACCAAACAAGGAATCACAATTTAGAAACAGGAAGACAATTAAACTGGGAACCCCAAAAGCCAAACTTAGAATGTACAACACTGTAGAAATAAAACTATACATTGATTTCCTCTTGTATTAAATAAAGTGCAGACGTTAAAGATGCACATTTCCAAGAGCTGACATATTTCAGTTAATAAATTCAAAATAAAGAGATATTTTTCTACCTTTTGTGCATTTTTTTTTCAGTTGCAATTGTTCCATTCACTTTCTTCTGGTTTCTTTGTGTCTTCTGCTAACTCTCCATCGTCTGCTGTCCATTTGTCCTTTCTTCTTTCCTAGTTTTTTTCCATTCTCTCTACATCTGCTTTAACATACTAATCATTCTCCTTTTGCTCTTTCCTCATTCCTATTTCATCCACTCAAATTTTACCCCTCCATCCTCAATCCCCACTTACTCTCCCAATACCCGGCCAATTGTAGATTTTTCTTCCCTCCCACACAAAATATATTTCCCCTCTCCATTTCACTCTCCCAGCCCCATCCCATTCTAATCGTCCCCCAACATCAACTCCCTTCTAGCTCCTGCCCCACCCAGCATCCGCTCCCTTCTAGTCCCCGCATCATCAGCCCATTTCCAGTCCTAGCTCCCTCCCCTCACAGCCCATTTCCTTTCCAAGCCCCCCTCCCCATCAGCCCATTTCCATTCCAAGCCTCCTTCCACTCAGCCCATTACCATTCCAAGACCCTGTCCCCATCAGCTATTTGCAGTTCAAGCTCCCCCTTCTACTCGGCCCATTTCCAGTCATAGCACCCCCCCCCAGTCCATTACCAGTTCTAGCCCCCCCCCCCTAGCCCATTATCGGTCCTAAGCCCCCCAACAGCCCACTTCCAGGCCTAACCCTTCCATCGCCCTATCTTCATTCTTAGCCCCCCCATAACCCCATTTCAGTCTTAGCCCCCCAATCAGACCACCTCCAGTCCTAACCCCCATCTGTCCATTACCAGTCCTAACCCCCATCAACCCATTTTCAGTACTACCCCCCCCGCCCCACATCAATTCCTGCCCCCCCCCACATCAAGTCCTGCCCCCCCCCCGTCCTGCCCCCCCCCCCCGTCCTGCTCCCCCCATCAAGTCCTGCTCCCTCCCTCCCTCCCTCCCCCCCTCCCCCCCCCCGGGAAAATTAAACTTTAAAAAAAAACCAGCTTCTGCTGCTGCTGCCGCCGCTGCCGTGGCCGGCAATAGCAGCAATATCACAAGTCCCGCGGGCTCCGTTCCCCCCCCCTCCTTCCTTCCTTCCTGCTTGCCTGCCAGTTCTCCGCTTCGGCTTTGGCTTTCAGAGCCGCGAAGGGAGAGCTTCTCCCTCGTGACTCTGTTCAGCCCGCTGGGGCAGATGGGAAATTTCCCATCTGCCCCAGCGGGCTGAACAGAGTCGCGAGGGAGAAGCTCTCCCTTCGCGGCTCTGAAAGGCGAAGCCGAAGCGGAGAACTGGCAGGCAAGCAGGAAGGAAGGGGGGGAGCGGAGCCCGCGGGACTTGCGATATTGCTGCGATTGCCGGCCACGGCAGCGGCGGCAGCAGCAGCAGAAGCCGGGGTGTTTTTTTTTTTCCCCTATGCATCGCGGGCCGCACAAAGGTCTCTCGCGGGCCGCATGCGGCCCGCGGGCCGCGTGTTTGAGACCCCTGCTCTAGAGCCTCAGCAACAGTGAGAGAATCTTCTCGGAGACCACAACTGAACGGTAGCCCAACACCAGGGCTGGAGGGTAGGAGTTGCCTAAACCTCAAAGAGAATATGGAGTACCGCTTGCCCGAAAGCACTGGCCCTACGGAACTCCCTCTCAAGGCAGTAGTCGTCCGCAAAAGTCTGGCTTGAAGACCAAGTAGCGGCCCGGCAGATGTCTGCCAAAGGAACAGAACGGAAGTGAGCTACTGATGCAGCCTTCGCCCTGACCCAGTGGGCCGTGACTCGACCCTCCAGGGAGAGGCCGGCTGACCTGTACGCCCAGGCGATACAGTCTGCCACCCAGATGGACAACATACGCTTAGTGACAGGCAACCCCAATTTATTAGGGTCAAAGGAAATGAAGAGCTGAGAAGCCCTTCTATGCCCCTGCGTACGTTCTAGGTAAAAGGACAGCGCCCTTCTACAATCCAGGGTATGCAAGACAGTTTCGGCCCTACTGGCGTGCGGCCTGGGAAAGAACGTCGGAAGTACCACCTCCTGGTTGAGGTGAAAGAAGGACACCACCTTGGGAAGGAACTTAGGATGAGTCCTCAAGACTACCCTGTTCTTATAGAACCTGGTATATGGCCTATCCGAGACCAGGGCCTGAAGCTCACTCACACGCATAGCCGAGGTGAGGCGAGTGCCACAAGAAATAACACCTTCCAGGATAGGAAACGTAAGTGGCAGGTAGCCATCGGCTCAAAAGGTGGGCGAGTCAGTTGCTGCAGGACCACATTGAGATCCCACTCAGTGGCCGGTGGACGAATAGAAGGCTTGAGAAGAAGCAGGCCTCTGAGGAAGCGAGACACCAGAGGGTGGCCCGAGAGGGATTGTCCATCCACCGGCGAGTGGTGAGCTGAGAGGGCACTGAGGTGGACCCGGACAGAGTTGGACTGAAGTCCCAGGTTGGACAGGTGGAGCAGGTATTGCAGTACCACCGGGACCGAGCAGGAGAAGGGATCCTCCTGCTGTTGAGAACACCAAGTGGAAAACCTACGCCACTTCAGAGCATAGGCCTTCCGAGTGGAATGCTTCCTGGAGGCCAACACCTCTTCAACCTCTTTTGGTAGGAGCAAGGGAGCAAGGACTAGCCTTTCAGCAGCCAGGCCATCAAATTGAGGGATTTGAGGTTGGGATGCAAGAGGGACCCCTGAGCCTGAGTCAGAAGGTCGGGTTGCAGCCCCAGAGGAAGTGGAGCATCCACCGCCAACTGCAGAAGAAGAGGGAACCACGGCTGCCTGGGCCACCTGGGGGCTATCAAGATCACCGTGGCTTGGTCCTGCTGGGTTTTGAATAGAATCCGGGCCACCAGAGGTGTGGGAGGAAACGCATACAGCAGGCCTTCGGACCAGGAGATCAGGAATGCATCTGCCACTGCCCTCAAAGGATGCGGTTGTCTGAAACAGAACTTGGGTAGTTGCTTGTTCAACGGACTGGCAAAAAGATCCATGGTTGGAAGTCCCCACTTCAGAAAGATCTGTTGGACTACCCAAGGATCCAACTGCCATTCGTGAGGCTGCAGGAGTCTGCTTAGCCTGTCCGCCAGGTAGTTTTCCTGGCCTGGGAGGTAGACCGCCCTGAGGGTCATGCCCTGATTGATAGCCCAGGAGCAGAGAGCTTGTGCTTCCAGGCACAGGAGTCGGGATCCTGTGCCTCCCTGCTTGTTCCACCTCCTGGTCCTGTAGCAGACCTTCCAAATCCTGAAGGAGTAAGTTTCTGTGCAGAGGGGGTCTTGGAGGCTCCCCTGGAAAGTAGGAGGGGGGTATCTGGGTGAAGTGGAGCAGATAGCCCCTTTCGATGATGCTTAACACCCAAGTATCCCCTGTGATGGCTGGCCACCTGTCTGCGTACAGGGTCAGCCGACCTCCTGTGCCCTGGAGAGGAGGAGAGGCTATGCTGGCATAGTCAAAAAACCCCTACCTGCTGAGCAGGAGCCGGAGTAGGAGGCTTGGGAGCCTTCTGCCTACGGGGCCCATGACCCTACCCCTTGGCCTGCTGGCCCTGTTGGGGAGCTGCAGAGGCCTGGTAGTGAGGGTAGGTTTTGTAGGCAGTGGTCCTCCTTGGGTAAAAGGCCTTTTTCCTCGAGCCCTTCTTCTTCTGAGAAGGGGCAGAGGTTTTTCTGGACAGCCTCGTCCGGGTAAGAGTCTCGGTCTCGAGTTCTGCAGCCTTTTCAGCCATGGGCTTGCCAAAGAGGTTTTCACCTCGATAGGGGACATCGACCAACTTGTCCTGTACCCATGGCTCAAGGTCCGAGGATTGTAGCCAGGCCTGGCGGCGCACACCGAAGCCGGTCCCTGCTACTCGGGCCGAAGCCTCAAATCCATCATAGGCTGCGCAAGATATAAACTTCGAGCACTCTCGACTACCAGAAGACAAGGCCTTGAACCTCTGCAAGGGTTCCTCGGACAGACCAGCAGAGAACTCGGCAATCTCCTTTGCCAGGTTTCGAAGGTACATGCCCATGTCCAGCTGGTAGGTCTGGACGTGGCAAGCAAGCATAGAGCCCTGGAAGCACTTTCTACTGAGGGCATCCAGGTTCTGGGCTTCCCTGCCGGGAGGCACCGAGGAATACATCTTCCGACTCTTCAGGCAATGCATGGCCGATTTCACAACCATGGAGTAGTGCGATAGCTGTGCCTTTTGGAACCCGGGGCTCTTGCGGACTCGATAGATGGAATTGACCTGCTTGCTTAGAAACGGCATCGAGGCCGGCGCCTCCCACATGCGGAAGAGCAACCGCTCCAGCATCGGAGGAACCGGTACAGTAAAGGCCTCCTTGGGAGGAGAGTCATACTGCAGGGCCTCGTGCTCCTCGGCTCGAGGCTCCTCCTCGGGGTCCACCGGGAAGGCCAAGGCTTTGGCCATGTCCCGTACGAAATCCGAGAACCGGGTATCGTCTGGGGGGGGGGACCTGGTCCGAGGCTCGGATCCCGGTGAGTCCGAAGTGACGCACCGAGTCCGGAAGGTGTCCAGGGACTCCTCTTCCTCAGTCTTCCACGCCGACTCCTCCAAGGAGGAATCGAGCGGCTCCGAGTGGGCAGGCACCGACGCCATCCGCCCTGACGCCGAGGGTACCGGCGTCGACGACATCGGTCCCGAACGGGAGGCCGAGGGAGACCTCGGCCGAGGATCGACTCGAGTTCGCATGGTCTCGAGGATCGGCTCGGCCTCCGGGGTCGACTTGGACGTCGAGGTCCCGGTGGTCGGGGCAGATGCGTCGGTGAGGCTGGCGATCAGCACCCGCTGCTGCTCCATGAAGGCAGACAATCTGCTCTCCAAGGCCGTCAACCTGAGTCCAAGCTCAGGAGACCCAGCAGCCTCCGACTCGGGCCCGACGTCGGCTCCCCCGGAGGAGAGTCGACGAGGACTACAGTACTCACGTGACTCGGGGCCTCTGACTCCACACGAGGATGCTTTGCAGGCCTCTCCGACTCCGAAGACCCGGGACAGCGATCGGGGCTATGCAACCTGGCCCTCGAGGGGCCAAGAGCATCCACCGATGCCGCCCTCACGGGTTTCTTCTTCCTTCGGTGCTTCCCTCGAGGGGGACTCCCTCTCAGAGGAGCCCCGATGATGCTCGGGGTCAGACTCCCGAGACGTCGAGGCCTCTGACGAAGTCCAGACTCGTCCAGACGCAGAGTCGGAGAAGATCCTCTCACGCTGGTGCTGACGGCTCCTCAATGCCGTCGAGGACATTTTGCCACAAGGACTACAGACCTTAGGATCATGGTCAGGCCCCAGGCACCGGAGGCAGCAGTCATGTGTGTCGGTGAGAGACATCAGTTTCTTGCACCGATCACAATTCTTAAAGCCACTGGCAGCCATCAGGGGAAAAAGGGGCCCTGAAAGATCAAAAAATCTGGCTGCCAGCGAAAAGAAAAAATTGGCGTGAACGCAGTCTCTAAGGACAAAAAACGAAAAAGAGTTCCGGGCTCGGCACCGGTGTACCGAGTCCAGGCGGGAAAGGGAACCGACGTCGAACCGAAGAAAAATACTCGTCTCAATGCAGGAAAATCCACTTTTTCCACGAGTGACGTCCGTAGGGCTCTGCGGAAAAAAGAATACTGAGCAAGATGGCACCTTTGGGCGGGAAGGGGACCGGGCATTCGTGGCTGCATTCCCAAAGGCTTTCTTTGAAAGCTGGGGAAATGCTCCGCATGGGGGCTCCGTCGGCGCCGACGTCACCCATATATGAGGACTGACTTCCACCTTGGTCCTGGAGAAAGCACAGTTACTTACCTGTAACAGGTGATCTCTGGTAACAGCAGGAATAAGTCTTCACATATGGATACGTCGGTACCGACGGAGCCTGCGCGGGAACGCTCCCCAGCGTCCAATCAGAAAGCTTTTGGGAGCATCCCTCAGCGCCTGCGTGCTGCCTTCCCGCCTTTCCAACTGTCTCTCCTCAGTTGAGTTTTATAGCTGAGACAAAGAGAGAGAGAGGAAAGGAAAGATAGATAGAGATACAACTCCTGGGGAGGTGGGTGGGTTGTGAAGACTTATTCCTGCTGTTCCCAGAGATCACCTGTTACAGGTAAGTAACTGTGCTATCTCCAGGAACAAGCAGGAATGAGTCTTCACATATGGGGACTCCCAAGCTGAGATGCCTGGAGTCCGAGCATGGCATAGGTTGGAACATGCTATCCCCCACAACACCAGGCATCCTGAGGATGGAGGGTAGGAGTTGAAGGAGGAAGATGCTGTGGAACAGCTAACCTAGCACAGGACTGCAGGAAAGGAGTCCATGTGTGGGTAATGATTGTTATCAATGATATTGCAAAGAATATTGCAATATGGACCTCCGCCAACAGGATTTCACAGAAGTATGGAGGTTCATGGATCTACTGGGAAGCCAGTAGAGGAACTGTGAAGAGGACCTCACTGAAAAATGGAGGTAATAAACCTGTAGGAAAAACAGAGGAGGTCAGAATCCTGAAAGGTAACAGGCACCCCTGGTAGAAAAAACTGGGGTAGTACAAAAACGGTGGGCCTTCAGCGAAAGCTGTATGGTAAAAAACAAACTCTTTTGGCGGCAGAGTATCTCACTCTTGGGAGCAAAAAGAGAAAGGCTAACCGATTTGGACAAACAAGCACAGTCCTTGTGGGGAGAGAGGGTATAGGAACCCCTTGTATCCCAGGGTGAAGACAAATGCCTGAGGCGTTAAGCCTGTGAGTAACTGAAGATCCACAATATCTCTCCTAACTGGGGTAAGCTAGGAGAGATATTAGGTACGGAGAGCTTCAGAGATACCTAAACCTGTTAGGTTATGGTATAAGAATTGTTGACTACCACAGGAGTGGTTGTGTGTGTAGAATCCCAAACCTGCTGAATAGCAGAGGTATGGGCAAGATCCCTCTGTCAGAAACAGATAGCTATATGAGCTAGATAGTGAGATAGATAAGTATGTGGAGACAGATCTACCTATAATAAAATATCTCATCAGATACATATATAAATATAGATATATGAATAACATATAAGAATATATCTATAGTGAGATATGAAAGGCATAAAATACATACAAAGATAAATATGAATATGTAGGCCTAAATATGGGTGTCTGTATTTAAACAGACAGATATATGCCTACAGCATGGAATTAACATAGGACATGGGGAGAGGAAAGATTCATCTAATAACAAGGAGGTGCAACCTACTTGAGAAGATATATAGAGAATCTATTCCCCTTGGTTATGATCTGCAAGGATGCTAGCTAGTAAAATAACCAGGATGGTCATATGAAAACAGAGGATGATATCAATCTGTAGCCAGCAAGTCCTTAGTCGTCCAAGACTCTAGCATGGTAAGTAGACAGAAGACAGATAAGGATGAGGTATCATGTTGACCTGCTGAAGGGCAAAAAGTATCATACGTTCTTACCATGAGGACGAGCTGCAAGGAGAAAGAGCATATCCCCGATTGGGAATGCTATGGACCAAAGCAGGGAATTGGCAACTCCTTAAGCCCTTAGGTAAGAGAAGGCCTATGTCCTTTATGGCAAAAGGAGATAGTAAAAGAAGGGAGAACCTTCTAGTCATGGGAGACATGACTGAAAAGCCTTTTCTAACCATCTAAGATAGCTGTTGGAGAAAAAAAACCCATGCTCTCTAGCAAGGGCCCATAGTGGAAAGCTTCTCTGTAGAACTGCAGAGAGCATGATGCAGGAGAATGAGGAGATAGAACTGGCTGCTAGAGAGCCAGTATCTCTGCCAACTATGCTGCCAAACCCAGGAGAATGGAGATGGCAGAAATAGAAGACCATCTAGAAAGCTTGTAGTGAGATAATCTCCAAGATAGATGGAAGCACTGACTTGGAGCCACTACTAAGACTAGACAGAATGTTAGTGGAGGACAAATCTGGTTGTTTGTGGACAAGAACCAGTGGTCGAAACATTAAGGCTCCTGCATAGGCAGCTGCTAGCAAGATAGCAGAAAGAATCTTACTGTTGAAAAACAGAAAGAACAGACAGAACAGGAGTAGAAACTCTGGACATGTCTGATAAGCTGCCCCAAAGTAAGATGGAAACAGAGGAGGTAACTCAGAGAGGAAAACTCCACACTGGAAAGTGAGAAAACTAGAGAGGCTGAAGAAAAAAGTCCTCTGTAATTAATTCCGCTCTTACAGAGGAAAAAGCTTGGTAAGAGGGTGAAGAGAATAGAGCTGAAGACGACTTACCAAGTAGTAAGTCTATAGAAAGAAAAAATACATGCTGGCACAGGAACTACCATTTAATAGTGGTCAGACCTCTTTCCTTAGCAGGAAAAGAGGAGAAACCTGTGACCTATAGGCATGAACATCCTGACAGCTCATAGAAATATAGAAAAAATGGATGTCTTTTGGAAAGAGATCCATGTGTAGGGGTTAGAATGAAGCAGTGGATTGCCTCTATTGAGAAGAAGCAACTGTAGATTCTAACCCCAAGAGTCACAAGCATTTGATGATGACTGATCAGAAACCCTGCAGAGGCCGGGTTTGCTGAGCCTGGTAAAAAGTTGGATTCTTCAGACCAGGACCATGGCTCCCCTGTAGGGGAACATCTGTATGATGGGCAAGTGAGGAATAAAACCTTCTTCTCCTGTGGGAAGAAAGTTTGGTAAGACATTTCCTACTTACTGGGACAGAAGAAGGTGTAGAAGAACCCTTAGGAACAGGTAAATCAGTGGACAACTGAGTAACCTGACGTAAAGACTCCTTGTTGAAAAGATTTTCTCCAGTGCAAGGAGTATGTCCCAGTCGTTGTTGTTCCCACTTGGCCAAAGCTGAAGCTTGGAGCCAGGCTCTACTTCGTGCCCCTATAGCTATAGCAGAAGTCCTGCTAACAGACTCAAAAGAGTCCAGGGAAGCACGAGAAAGAAACCAAGAGATATTCTGGATATGCTTAAGCAGTGAGGAATAGTCTGTACTCCTGGAAACTGGAAGGAAAGGAGTCAAAAGACGTAATTGCTTTGTGACCTCCTCAAGAGAAAGACTCATATAAAATATATATGAGAGAATTCTTGCAGAAAGCATAGATGTATGGAAGGTTTGATGTCCAAAGGCATCTAGTGTCTTAGACTCACGACCTGGCGGATAAGAAGAGTGCTTTTTCTTACTCTTTATCCGCCTCATTGCTGATTCCACTACTATGGAATGATGAGGAAGTTGAGTCTTTTGGAACCCTGGAGAGGGGGGCACCTAATATAAGAGATCAGTTGCTCTGGGAGGTGGGGGTACCCTTAAAGGTGTTTCCCACATTCCTAGAAGGAGATCCTGCAAGGAATGATGCAAAGGAAGCATTATATTGTCCTTTGGTGCTTTGGTGGAAATAGAGTCTGGTGCAGGATCATGTCCTGGAATAGGAATGGCAAGGGATCTTGCTATATCCAGGAGGAAACTCTGAAAAGAGGGATCCCCAACAGGAATCTCCCTTGAACAGGTTAGATCTAAAGAACTAGCCTGAGCACCCACAGAGTTATCCAGAGATATAGAAATAGAAGATCCTGCAGGGTGCAGTGTGGAATGTTTAAGGGATGGTTGCTTGGACTGGTTGTCAGGAACAGCAACCGTCCTTACCACATTGTCCATGCCAGGTATCGACTCCAAGCTTGGTATAGAATGGAGCGATGCTGTTGTAAAAAGCATGGTAGGAGTTTGCCACGATGCTACTGTGGATACCGGTACTGAAGTCAATACCGGTACCGATGTCGGAGTCGGGCTCGACAAAGACATCGGAGTAGTCATCAGCGATACTTCAATCGGTACCGAGGGAACCGAAAACCTCCAGCTGCTATCCTCGGTACCGAGCCACCGGTATCGATCGGTGTCGGTACCAAAATCTATTGGTACTCAGTCTTCCAGACTAGAAATGGATTCCAAACTCGGCATCGAGGGTAAGGAGCCTGAGAAGCGAAGCATGGAAGGCACCGACTGTGAGGGTAATGAAGACATCGGTACCGACTTCGGTACCGTGTCCGATACCGGTGAATGAAGGTCTACCAGTGGCAACTCAAGCGGCCTCAGGGGAACCGAGAGTTGCGGATCAGAGTCATCGGAACCGAGCCTTTGGTACCGCCGCGAGACGGTACCAAGGCGAGTCGGTACCCAGTCCTCCAAACTGGAGATCGATTCCAGACTCGGCATCGAAGGAAGCGAGACTGTCGATGCACATCTGGAGGGTACCGACGTCGGTGGCAGTATTGGTGTTGGAACCGATAAGGGAAAGACAATCTGGGACGTATCCATCGGTCCCGAAGGCACCGAGGAGGCCAGATGACGATCCCTGGTGAGGAGTGTTTCATCCAACACCAGTGCCGATGCAGGGGTATCGGTACCGCTCGAAGCGGATGCCACCACCGTGCACGGCTCAGGTATGTTCTGTGGGGGGTGAACCCCAGGAACAACCTGAAACCCCTTATCCGCTTTGGAGACCGAAGACTCCCGCCGGGGTTTTGAAGCCAGGAGGCCATCGAGGGCAAAGCCGGAGCTGTCTACATGCTGTGCATGAGACGTACCACTCGAGGACTGGCTAGTCTTAACAGACTGTTTGTGGGTTACCTGAATCAAAGTGGAAGAAGAAGGGGACGGTGCCCCGAAGTTGGAGGGCAACCGTGTATCGAGGGATTCTCGATGTTGAAGATGTCTTCTCACCAAACTGTTGTCAGGACCCAAACAGGTTAGACACCGACTTCGAGGGTCTAAACATAAAGTTGTACCGCCACAAACTGAACATTTCGTGGCCATGAAGGAAAAACAGGGGAGGCCTGAAGGCCTAAGACCCCGTGACACTATGAAGAAAAAATATTCCGTTGAAAAGGAAAATCTTACAAGAAAGAAAAGAAAAACACCGGTGGTATCGGTGGCGTCGGGAAGACAGCCGCGACCACAAGAAAAATAAAAATAAAAAATAAGAATTTTCTACGGTGACAGGACGACGTCCTGCCGGCTCCGCGGAAAAACGAAAACTGAGGAGAGACAGTTGGAAAGGCGGGAAGGCAGCACGCAGGCGCTGAGGGATGCTCCCAAAAGCTTTCTGATTGGACGCTGGGGAGCGTTCCCGCGCAGGCTCCGTCGGTACCGACGTACCCATATGTGAAGACTCATTCCTGCTTGTTCCTGGAGATACATCGATACCACCTTGGGCAAAAAGGAGGGAACTGGCTTCAAGATTACCTTCTGCTCTGAAAATGACAGAAACGGCTTCCGACAAGACAAAGCTTGCAACTCCGACATTCGCCGAGCGGAATAGATGGCCACCAGAAACGCCGGCTTGAAAGTAAGGTCCTTTATTGAAGCGTTGTGCAAAGGTTCAAAAGGTTTGTGCACCAACGCCTCCAGAACCAAATTGAGATCCCACGTCGGTACTATCGCCCTACATGGCGGCCGCAAGAGAGACACCGCTCTTAAGAATCTTTTAATATCTTGATGCGCTCCCAGTGCCTCTCCCTGTATCTTTCCCCGATAACAGGAAAGTGCTGCCAACTGTACCCTCAAGGAGCTGGCCTCTAGGCCCTTCTCAAAACTATCCTGCAAAAAGGACAGAATCTGCGGGACTGAAACCCTCGATGGCTGAATCTGCCTGTCCGTAACACCACGCCTCGAAAATACACCAGACCCGTACATATGCCAGCGACGTAGACCGACACCTGACCTTCAAAAAAGTGTCAATTACTGCTGCTGAGTATCCCCTCATCCTCAGCCGCACCCTTTCAAGAGCCAGGCTGTAAACGAGAATCGATCCACCTGAGGCATGTGGAGCGGACCCTGCAATAACAGGTCCTTCCAAACTGGCAGACGTAACGGACGCTCCACCAGAAGTCGAACCAGATCCGCATACCACAGTCTCCTTGGCCAATCCGGCGCAATCAGGACCACTCGACCTTGGTGAACTTCTATTCGCTGTACCACGCAACCTATCAAGACCCATGGAGGAAACACGTACAGAAGCCCTTCCTCGGACCACCTTTGCATTAGAGTGTCGAGGCCTTCCGACATTCTTTCCCGCCTCCTGCTGAAGAAGCCGCTGGCCTTAGCCGACTCGAACGTCGTCATCAGATCCATAATTGGAGTCCCCCAGTGGTGCACTATCAGGGAGAACACCTCCGGATGGAGAACCCACTCTCCGGGATCCACTCGGACCCAACTTAGAAAATCGGCCTCCACATTGTCTACCCCTGCTACATGTGCTGCCGACAGAGCCAGAAGATTTACTTTGGCCCAAGCTAACAGCTGCTCAGCCTCCTCCTCCAGGGGTACACTGCTCATGCTCCCCTGGCGACTGATGTAGGCCACCGTGGTTGCGTTGTCTGAAAGCACTCGAATCGCCTTCCCCTGCAGCCAAGACCGAAAAGCCCGGAGCGCCAAGGTCACCGCTCGCAACTCCAGCCTGTTCATGGACCAATCTTTCTCTAGACCGTCCCACTGCCCCTGGGCAAAATGCCATTCGAAATGCGCTCCCCAGCCGGACAGACTGGCATCCATTGTTAGCAGCATCCACGACGGCGACTCCAGAGGCATCCCCTTCTCCAGACACCATGGACTGAGCCACCACCGGAGAGCCAGACGAGTCTCCGGGTGAGCAGGGAAGCCTTTGTGACAGAGAGTCCGACTGGTGTGACCATCTCCGGAGCAGGGTCCTCTGCAACGGCCTCATATGGGCCCTCGCCCACGGCACTAGGTTGAGCGTGGCCGCCATGGTCCCTAGAAGCTGCAGATAATGCCATGCCGTGGGGTCCGTCTTGTCCAGGAAGCTGCGCACGAGCTTTCGTAGCCCTCGCGCCCGCAGCTCCGGCAGGAAGACCTTCCCCTCGTACGTATCGAACCGAGCAACCAAGTACTCCAGGCTCTGTGATGGACTCAGCCTGCTTTTGGCCATATTGACCACCCAGCCCAGGCTCTGAAGAAACTGTACCACCCGGGCTGTGGACGATTCGCTCTCGCTCCTCGACTTTGTTCGAATCAGCCAGTCGTCCACATAGGGACGAACTAGCACTCCTTCCTTGCACAATGCTGCCGCTACCACCACCATCACCTTGGTGAAGATTCATGGAGCCGTAGCCAGCCCAAACGGTAACGCCTGGACTTGAAAATGTCCCATAGGTACCACAAACTTGAGAAACTGCTGATGTTTCATCCGCATCAGAATGTGCAGGTAAGCCTCCGACAAATCTAGAAAAGTAAGAAACTCTCCCTTTCTGACCGCCACTATGACTGACCTCAGAGTTTCCATATGAAAATGCAATACCCAGAGACATCAATTTACTTGCTTGAGATCTAAGATCGGATGAAAAGATCCTTCTTTCTTTGGTACCACAAAATATATGGAGTATCGACTGCAGCCGTACTGGTCTGATGGTACTGGTGCTACTGCCTTGAGGCGCAGAAGCCTCTCCAAAGTCTCCTGCACCACCTCCCACTTGGACTGCGCTTTGCATGGAGACTGAACGAAGGAACTGACCACGGGGCGTTGGAATTCCAAGGCATAACCTTTTCGAATGACCTCCAACACCCTGATGTGATTTGGACCCAGGCAGGGTAAAACTCCCGTAGCCGCCCTCCTATGGGTTCCATTCCTACCTGGGTCCCCCTCGCTTCATTGTAACTTTCTGAGGCCCGAGGAAGAGGAAGCAGCAAATCCCTTGGCCTGCCCCTCGAAATCCCCGAAACCCCTGGTTCCTGTAGGGAAACCTTCCTCTTTGATACTGACCGAACTGCAGAGAATGGAAACGACCAAACTCCCTTTGTTGACCCTTGGGCACCGGAGCAGGGCAACCCAGCTTCTGCTTATCCTCAGGCAGGCGCCCGCCCTTGAACTCACCCAGGTCCTTCACCAACTTGTTCACGTCCTCTCCAAAGAGAAGCTTACCCCTGAATGGAAGTTTACTTAACCTTGCCTTCGAGGAACCGTCTGCCGCCCAGTTACGCAGCCACAGATAACACCACACCGCTATTACCGAATCCATACTTTTTGATAGCCCTTGGATAAGGTCGTAATGAATATCTGCAAGATAGGCGGGCCCCAGACTCCAACCGGGCCGTTTCCCCAGCCATCTCTCCAACCTGCTCTCCCTGAATACGCTGCAACCAACGAAAACAGGCTCTAGCGCCCCACGCCCCACAAATAGAGGCTTGCATCGATAGTGCATTGACGTCAAAAACCTGCTTTAACAAGGTGTCCAATTTCCTATCCTGGGCATCCTTGAGAGTGGCACTACCTTCCACCGGAATCATCGTCTTCTTGGTAACCGCCGAGACCGCTGCATCTACCTTTGGAGACCAAAACAGATCACGGTCCTGGTCAAACAAGGGATAAAAGTGGGCCTTAGCTCTGGAACCTTTAAGCCCTGCCTCTGGCATATCCCATTCTTCTTGAATCATCTCTTGCACAACCCCTGTGCACTGGAAAAACCCTCTGAGCCCTGTGAACAGCCTGCAACAATGGGTCCTCCAATATGGCATCCTCCACCGGAATACTAGAAGGCATATTGAGAGCTTTAAAGCGTCTCTCCAATGAGCGCCGGTAACTCCTCCCGCTGGAACACTCGAACCACTCTAGCTTGGTCCTCCTGTTCCGTGAGCTCACCTTCCTCCAAATCCTCCTCCGCATTAATCTCTGGATCATGGTCCTCAAGTTGCATCACATCGGAAGTCAGTGACTGCTCCAGTCCCTCTTCCAAGCTCCTTGGCTTCTTAGAAGGGACGCCTCCTGACCCTAGACCTACAGGAGTCCCTGGACGCTTTTTCCCCCCCGTTCCACCTCTGTGGAATAGGTACCCGGCCCTCGTTTACGCAAACAGAAGGCCTGATGGAGCAAGAGGGCAAAATCTGGGGAAAACATTGCTGGTATTCCCCCCTGACCTAGAGCCTGTGGAGAGGGAAGGTCTGGAGCTGATGAAGGTCCAGCTACCGGCTCCTGGGATGGCAAGAGAGGGGATACAGGCTCCAGCAGGCCTAACATGGCCCCCTTCTGAACCTCTAATCCCTCCTCCAAGGCTTGTTCCATAGAGGCTGTCTCCTAAATGAACCCTCTGCAAACCCCAGTCTCTGACACTGCCCCCCTTCGAGTACCACACACTAAGCACTGAGTCCTGGATTGCATCCCACCCAATCGGCTAGGACCACCAGGAAAAACTCAGGTCTCCTGACAGAAACTGTGCAGCAGCTGCAGTCTGACAGATTCCCGATCTGAGCTTGACTCAGGTTTTTTTTTTTTTTTTTTAACTCTTTAACAATGACTGTATACCTATGTGGAGCCTCCCCCTTTACCAAGGGCTCCAAAAAACCTCGGGGAGCAAGAATAAAGGGCCCCCTAATGCAGAGCAGGAAGCTCCCCAGCTCAGTCTTGCTAACAGTTTCCTGCGCGGCTGCCATGTGGTCAGGCCTCTCACCCCTGCGACGAACACTGCGATCGCGCCAAAAAAAACCTCTAGACTGGATCCCCTACTCGCCAGCACCTTACCTCTGCACAGCCCCTTCAAAGACCCTGCTGTCCTCACGGTTAGCTCTCCCCGTGCTCAGTCGAAATTTGCAGCTTCGGCGTCTGGTCAGAGAGAAAGGAGGAGGAGCCGCTTCACCGATCGCCAACAGGAACCATCAGCGCTTCTGCCCCTTGCGGCGCGTTCTACTGGCTCCTCACCCAAAGAAGTGGGTTCGGGAGCCGGAGCTATCCCCCTTACAAGTTGAATGAATTCTCCGGTGGAAGCAGATGGTGGGAGTGGGGGGGGGGGAAGGCACCCCTCTGCAGCACTTAGCACTCGATCCTTTGCCTTACTCCTCCTTTCTTTCTATCTTTTTTTTTTTTTTTTAAACTCTGACAGCTCTCTTTTTAACTCCTTCTAACCAAACTCTCCTTAGTTGTCCCTCTAGTGAGTCCTGAACCACCAGGCTCACCACTTCTCCAGCTGCTTGGAGACTGAGACTACTGGAGCAGAGAGGCAGTTCCTGGGCTATTTATACCAGTGTCATAAAAAAAATGACGTGCTCAGTCTCCAAGCTGCTGGAGGTGCTAAACCCAGAGGTTCGGGACTGGACTGGAGGGATGATAAGGAAGTAGTGATATAAGGAGTTGCTTGATTTGATTATATTCTAGTCATCTCTTGAAAAAGATCTCAATCTGTTGTAAAACAGAACCAAAACAGGTGTCCCTGTTCTATGCTAGACACAAATGCATCACCTTCCTATCTGAAAGGGCTAAAAGATTTCTTGCACTGTTTCACTGTTTGCTACCTCTAAACAATGCTAGTTGCCCAGCTTGTCTGCTGGAGGCTGTCTTCGGAGACTGTCTTCACAGGCTGTTGAATCAGCTATATTTCCATACCTTTCCTGCCATGGCTTCAGATTCCTCCGAGCTCTCCAGAGTTTTCTCGTACGTTCTTCCCACTCGTGCCACAAAATCTTTCACTGTCTCACATAGTACCCTGATGAACAGAAGAAATACCATGAGACAAAGATCATGCAACTTTATAGACCTATAGGCTTAAAGGTTCTCCAATATCCACCTTTTATGAAAGTCCTAGAACTCACTTTGCAGAGGAGATAACCACAGAATGCTGGTCTGAGCTTAATATTTTGGAGAGATGGGCTGCAACAGAGTCTTCATAAAACAAAATCTGTTGGACCTGAAGAAACAAATGGGTTCTAAAGTTATTTTTCACTACCAAGGAGGGAAGGGACCGACAGTAGAGAGATAAGGGAAGTAAATACAATCAATGGTGAGAAGCTGCTCTTTTATAGTTGAGGGATAGTCTCTGGTTTGAAGCCAGAAGGTTGCAATATGGAATTCTGAAACTCCCAATCAGAAAATCAGCTGCAGGGTACTTGGGCAAACATTTAATCCTCCAAGGGACATTACAGGATACTGCACAGACTATAAATGGCAGTGTCATAAAAAGGAAGGAGAATGCTACAGCATATCAGCTTTATTATCTCTGGCAACAGTTTTTAGCCATTCTAATACCCTTGAAGGCTAAAAGCTGGAAGAGAGGTTAGCTAAACTCTTCACTGTTACTCGTTCCAGCAAGGATCACCTCCCCGCTCCATCTCCTGGTCTAGGGTCATGGATACATGACTTCTATTAAGAGCCAAAAGACCCTGGGATCAGCAGGACAACAGCAGCACTGCTAATAAGCCACAATCTGTCTCTCTCCCCTGCAGTCATTCACGCATTATGCTGCAATGTCTTCTTATGTCCTTTTCTCCTTGCAATTTTATTTATCTCAGGCCTCTACCACTTTCTCTAAGCCCATCACTGGTCTGTCTTCATATACTCTACCTCAGAATCTTCACTGAAGTCTTCAGTCACATTGGAGGATGAGGCCTGGCGTGGAAGTTTGGTTTCGTACACCATGATACTCCACCTGGTGAGAAAAGAGAACATTAACATTAACATACATGTTCATTGTGGATGTCCTGGAGGCCTGACTGTAAAACTAGAGGGCATAACATGAAACTGCAAGGGGGTAAACTGAAAAGCAATGTCAGGAAATACTTTTTCACTGAAAGGCTGGTGGATGCTTGGAATGCCCTGCTGATGGAAGTAGGGGGAGAAAATACAGTGACAGAATTCAAAATGGCATGGGACAGACACAGTGAATCCCTTTATAGCAACAGGATAAAATAACATTAAACTTAATGATCTCTTATATCTCAACAAATAGGGGTGACCTGCACAGAGTGATGGGTGCACCCCTAAACAAAGACATGGGAAGGGGAGACCTGCACGGAGCAGCAGGTACATCAAACTCTTGCCACCTCGCTGGGCATACTAGATGAACCATGCTGGTCTTAATCTGCCATCATATACTATGTAACTATGTTATTAACCTGCTTATTTACAGAGGACTGGATGCTAAGAAAGCTCAGCCTATCAATGATATTACAGAATTGGAGGAAGTTCAAAGGAAAATATCAGAGAATAACCTGAAAAATGGAAGACTTAATTATGAGTAAAGGTTGAAGTGGTATGGTTGCAACAGACTTGTATGGAAGCTGGGGTAACCAACATGGAGTGAACATTGTTCCATGGTACGACTGCACCTTGAATATTGTGTGCAGTTTTGGTCGTCATATCTGGAAAAGGATATCGCTGACTTAGAAAAGGTACAAAGAAGAGCTACAAAAAAGGTAAAGGGAATGGAAGGATGCCCCTATAAGGAGAGGCTTAAAAGGCAGGGGCTCTTCAACTTGTAAAAGAGACGGCTGAGGATATGATAGAGGTCTATAAATTAATGAAACGAGTGGAATTGGTAAACACAGATCAGTTGTTTACGCCATCAAAAATAGAAAGACTAGAGGACACGCAATGAAGCTGCAATGCAATCCATTTAAGACTAATAAGAGAGAATATTTTTTTACTTAATGCATAATCAAACTCTGGAATTCGTTACCGGAGGATGTAGTAAAAGTTCCTGGAGGAAAAGTCTATAAACAATTATTAAAGAGGACCCAGGAAATCCACTGCTTGCCCTAAGACAAGCAATATGGAACCTGTGTGCTTCTTTGGAAACCTGCCAGGTACTTGTGGCCTGGATTGGCCACTGTTGGAAACAGGATGCTGGGCTTGATGGATCTTGGTCTCACCCAATAAGGCATTTCTTATGTTCCTATTGTTAAAACCTGGACATTAATGAGAATGGGGAGACTGGATACTTGGAGAACAACCACATCAGTTCTCGTGGCTAGATGGATTAATTACAAAACTTGGCAAGAAGACATGGGGGGCAGCTGGAAGATGACAATGCAAGAGATGCCAGTGGGGGTGATGGAGGCCACCACTGTTGTAGATTTTGAACATGCTGAGACAGATGTGGAGGTCAATGGTAGGAGGAGGGGTTGAACAGAAGGCATGTCGGGGATGGGGGAGATGGCCTTGCTCTGAGTATGGGAATTTGCATGCTCATTTACATAGGATGGCAGAAAACCAGAAAAATAATTTCAACCGGGCAACTGAATGTCACTCATGTTTCCATGTCTATGTCAACAATGGAAGAAACAGGGAGCCCAAGTTTAGGTTTCAAAGCTCCTACAAAGGATGACGAAAATGAACCATCATCAAGAAAAGACTTTAAACAAGTCCATTTCTTGTCTTACAGGGTTAAGGAGGGCAGAGCACATTGAGAGGTACAAAAAGCAGCATGGCAGGCAAAAGGAAGAGATGTGTTTTACAGAAGTCTCTGCTCACCTATCTAGCATTTTGGTGCTGGCTCTTTCGAGTTTCTCCAGAATCTGTGGGAGCTGTGTATCATCATCACAGGCAGATCCCCAGCCTAATACACGTGCCAGATCATTCCCTGTGCCCAACGGCAGGACACCCAGCTGGCACTAAACATAAGAAGAGAGATCAGGGCTGGACAGCAAACAATTGCATACATTCAACTGTCTATATAAAGGATCTCTTTATATGCGTATAAGAAGGGTCATTGAAAGGAGTAGCCAAGAAAGGCAACTGTCACCTCTTCTGTCTCTATAATGGCAAAACTAATCTTCTGCACGGCTGCATCAATGGAAGGGGACTGGCTAGCTTGCAGTGTCGGAGGGACCTCATTCTTACCCTACCCTTCTCCATGCATTGTTTAGCCTAGGCATATGTGTGCTTGACTGTGTATATTAATGTAAATGTGATTGTGTTTATCAGTGTAGCTTTATGTATGACTAAATTAATATGCAAAGGATTACATTAATGTATACATATGAATAGCTATATTCATATATATGTAAAGCTTTAAATATGTGATTATATACCCACAAATATTTATATTAAACAGAACTTGCAGCAATGCTGTAGGTGGGGGCAAGTAGGAATACTAGGAGGGTTAAAAAGTTATCTGCCAACACTTACATTATGTCATATGTGACTATTATTTAGCAATATATGTATATGTATGCACAACAATGGTCTGCCAAAGATAAAACACATGCCCTGATACCCTTGATATCCGCATAACTTCGCTTAGAAGTGACATGCATGACTGTCATGGTATTTGCAAAACTAACCCATTTGGAGAAATTGTTCCATAAAACTATTTTTATGTAATATATAGTAGGTTTATTCTATATCCCTTCCTCTAAGTTAGCAATCTTCAAGACGTGAATAAAAATTGTCCTTGCTATAAATTTTCTTTCTATAAATTTCAACAATGGATGGGTTCTCTCTGCTTAGTGATGTGAAAGACCATTTGAACCACTAGATAGCACTAACACCACTTTCTCTCAGGCTGACCCTTGACCCTTCATAATGTACTTCCCTATCTAAACCAAGCAACAAACCAATCCCAAGCTCCTAGGACAAACTCCCGACCCAAACAATTTGTCTTCCTTCTACTTACTGAAAAGCATTGCAGCAAGCTACTGAAATCGTTGAACACAATCACATCTCCACTCGATCCTTGCCCGACCTCTTGGATAAAGATGATCATACAGAAACTCGCACCTATGCACGGCAGAATAGTAAATCTATTTCTAAAACAAGGATTCATGCCACCACAGCTAAAAACCTCCTCTATATGACCTCACTTAAAAAGCAATGCCCAAAACTCACCAACATCATACAGACCTATATCCAGCATACCTCTAGCAGCAAAACTAATAGAAAAAAACAGTACAATGGCAATTATAAGACCGCATTGACTCAGCCGCCCCACTGGATCCATAACAGCATGGGTTCTGAAAATATCACGGGGTAGAAACACCCTTAACATCCCTAACACACACAGTACTTAAAGGAACTGAAAACCTCAAGCAAGGATACATACTCATCTTCATAGATATAACATCTGCCTTTGATTCAATAAATCATTCCATACTTCTGGATAGACTGATGGAGATAGGAATTAGTAGCACTCCGTTGTCATGGTTCCGTTCATATGCATCCGATCGACAGTCTCAAATCAAGATCAAGAACAGAACCTTCAAAACATTCACACTGCATCAAGGAATACCACAGGGATCTGCACTATCTGCCCTTCTATTCAACATATACATACAACCATTCTGTAAAATTATCCAAGAACACAATATACAGTACCACCTATACACAGATGACCTGATGATTTATTCTACATTCAACACCAGATAATTTGATTGCTACACCATCACCTCATGCATGACATCAGTTACTGAATGGCTAGAGCATCGTAACCTCACAATCAACAACAAATCTGAGGTTCTCACTATTACAAGAGACACCACCTTCAATCCTCCAAATAATCTACTAATTGGAAATCGATCAATCCTTGTGAAGAAGGGAGTGAAATATCTAGAGGTAACTCTAGACCAAAGGCTTAACTTCCAATCACACATTAAGAAGATTATAGCCACAGTCTACTTTAAAATGAGGACTCTTCAAAACCCATGACCTCCACTTCCGCACCGTATCTCAAGCAATAATCACACTACATCTAGATTATTGCAATCTGATATGTCAAGGACTACCCAAATGCACAACCCAAACTTTGAAAATTGCACAAAACACTGCAGCCCGGCTAATCACTGGATCAAAAAGACAACACCACATCACTCCTATCTTAAAATCTCTTCACTGGCTCCCCATATGATCCAGAATAAAATACAAATCAATAATGATGACATTCAAGACCTTGCACAATCAGTCCACTGAATGCTTAAAAGAGCTTATACAGAGGGTGCCAGATACTCGATCAAGGAGGAAGTAACATCAAAACAATCTCTCAACAACAAATATCAAGACCAGCTCCTCCCAATCACTCCAAAGAGTGTTTGAATACTAAAGCCCATCCCTCTAGAAATCACTCCCATACCAATTAAGAGCAACAACAGACACCACTGATTCCGAAAGCAACTAAAAACATACCTGTTACGGAATACTTCGACACCACACTAGACACACAGCAGTAATACTCAAATACGCCTGCCAACTGACCCCACCCATATCACCATATGCTACACAAAACTGAGAACAAAAATATATTGTAAATAGTTATTGACAGGTTGCAGAGTTTAAATCGTGATATACACAATTGTATCATTAGCTGTTACTATAAAACTGTTGTTATGATTAGAAGTTCCATGTAAAATTGTTGTGTTCAATGTAAACCACCTTGATAAAACCAAAAGATGGAATATAAGAAATGCTAAATAAATAAATGGGTCTTCATATTAAAACCATGCCATAACTAAGCGCATAATTTTAGTGTGGGCAAATTTTATTAGTTTTACTATTGCTGTCATAAACTAATGAAATGCAACATATGCATGGCAACTAGGAAGACAGGGGTAAGCAATCCTCATTCATAAGTTCATGGACAAGGATCATTAGGGATACAGAGTATATGGTAATAACAATGGTAGTTTATGGAAAGAAATTAGCCTTCTCTGCAGTCTATGCCTTAGAAGACAATAACGAATTTCTGGGCATAAACAAGAGCATCTATTGATCCTTTGTGTTTGTTTCTCCATCTGTACACATACTGGTATCATCTGTGGCATATACATGCAGGCAGGAAATGCTTGGAGTAAAACCTCTGCCTCTTTCCTACAATGGTACATATTTGACAGCTTTGGTCTGTAAGAAAATAGACAATTCCATTTCATCTCATCTTCTGATGAAGAATGAGATGAAATGAATCCTTGATAGAGTTGTTTGGAAGAGGAGTGCTTGAACAATGGGCCGTTCAATCCCGTTACTCCTCTTTAAGTGCCTTGTGAATTTGGACAAACCACTTTCTCTCCTGCAGTCTTAGATGCGCACCTTAGTAACTAGCCCCTTAAAGTTAATGCATGTTCTAAGCTACTAAATCCCATTGAACAATATGGGACCTGTGCCAGGGTCGGCCCAAGGGTTTCCGCCACCCTAGCCAGAAGCCTTGGCTGTGCGCGCCCCCTCTCCCGCTGCTTCCAGCGGAGGGTGTCTTGCTGGCAGGAGCAGGCCACATGCTGAAGCACAAGGTCTGCCACAAGCTGTTGCCGCCGAGCTTAACCACCTGCTGCCAGAATAAGTGGCTCAGCATGGGGGGAGGGCAGTGTGGCTAGGCAAGCGGGGGGGGGGGGGGGGCGCAGCAGGCATGCGTGCTGCCCACAGACGTCTGCCAACCTAGGTGACTGCCTAGTCCACCTAGTGGATGGGCCAGATCTGACCTGTGCTAAAATAACACGTTAATATTAGTGCACGTTAGTAAATAGCCTCTTAGATTGTAGGCTCTTTGGGGGAAATGATTTAAATCTGAATTGCTGTAATCCACCTTAAGCTTACTTTAGAAATATGGAACTGAAATGGAAATATAAAATACAGTTGAGAATGTGGGAAACACCTCTTACCACCTCTCCTCACTCTTGTAGACTGGATACTATGTATTGAGTACCTCCGTGTCCTGGCTTCCAGAAATCTCAGCTACTTCACCACTCTATTGTAGTGAAATCAGCTATGAGAAGGATCAGAAGTGCAAAGAGGCATGGCTCTAATCCTCCAGGAGGTGAGTGTCAAACTTTGGGTGCCTTTGGATGTCGTACTTTCCAGGCTTCCATGCTTTCTGTCAGGATCAGTTCCTATATTTTATATATGGGAATGTTCCTTAAGGAAGTCACAGGAGATTTAGAGGTTTTGAGCCCTCTTCTTCCTGATAAGAGGCAGGATTTTCTCACACTGGTTAAACATGCCCAGGATGTTTCTAAGTTTGTTAACCGTGCAGCTTTTGACTGTTTTGAGTGCATAAGCAGAACCTCTGCCATTGCCATAGGTGCACGTAGAATTGCCTGGCTCCAGGCATCCGATTTGGAGCTCTGGGTGCAGGACAAACTGGGCAATATCCCTTGTACAGGTGAGAATCTATTTGGCAAGAATTGGCAAGAGAAAGCCAATGAATTAGATGCTGACAACTCCACTTTGGATAGATTATCCAAAGCCACAGCTGATCCTGCAAGAAAGAAATCTTTCAAGAAACCATTCTTCTCCAAGAAGAAGAGGTTTAATCCCTCTTATTCCCAGCAGGGGCGTTCTGCAGGTCAATCTGCCCGAAGGAGTCAGCAACCACCTAAACAAAGGAAAGCAAAGACTGCTAAGCCTCAACAGTCTCAGCCTCCACAAGGCCTTTGACTTCCATCTAGAGAACTTAGCCTTCCTGGCTCTCAATGGACCAGAACCTTCCACCATTCCAGGAAGATTGTGTCACTTTGCCCCCATATGGGGGCAGATAACAGCAGAACATTGGACACTCTCCATTATAAGAGAGGGGTACAAGCTTCACTTTCTGTGCATGCCCCCTCCCACAATGGTAAGACAGTTCAATTTTCAGACCTCTCTCATCAACCTGTTAGATCAAGAGGTCACTATGCTTCTTGCCCAAGGGGCAATAGAAGAAGTACCCATTCTTCAACAGGGTACAGGGTTTTACTCCCCCTATTTTATCCCAAAGAAAACAGGGAGATACAGACATATTTTAGACCTCAGAGAATTGAACAAATTCCTGTTCAAAGAGAAATTCAAGATGATTTCTCTGGGAACTCTGCTGCCATACCTTCAGAGTCAGGATTGGCTTTGTTCTCTAGATCTCAAGGATGCGTACACCCATGTTCTCATCCATAAAACTCACAGAAAGTTCATTCGGTTCCTTTTTCAAGGAAAGCACTACCAGTACAGGGTGCTTCCTTTTGGCCTGGCCTCAGCACCAAGGGTGTTTACGAAATGCATGGTTGTGGTAGCAGCATTTCTTCGCACTCTGGGAATATTCGTCTTCCCCTACTTAGACGACTGGCTCATTCGAGCTCCATCAGAGTCAGAGGCCAGGATTTCTCTATCTTGCACAATGCGTATCCTTCAGTATTTGGGTCTGGTCATAAACATCCCAAAATCCAGTCTAACTCCCACTCAGTCTCTAGAGTTCATAGGAGCTTTGCTGGATACCAGAAAAGCAAGGGCCTATCTTCCTCAGACCCGTTGCCTTCGCATGGTGCAGTTAGCTTCTCAAGCAGTGCTAAAGCCTCATCTCACTGCTCGAGAAATGTTACAACTACTAGGCCACATGGCATCTACCATGCATGTGGTTCCTTATGCTCACCTCCATATGAGAGCAGCCCAGTGGACTTTATCCACTCAATGGACCCAGGCATCAGGATGCCTGTCAGACAAAATAGCAAACACAAATTGCCTTATTTTGTCCCTCCAATGGTAGCAGTCCACTCAAAACCTGTTGCTGGGGTCCCCATTTCAACAACCTTTACCACAGGAAACTCTCACAACAGATGCTTCACCAATGGGTTGGGGAGCTCATCTGCAAGACCTCTCCACCCAAGGCACCTGGTCTCCACAGGAGACTCATCTACATATCAATCTCTTGGAGCTCAGAGCAATCTTCCTTGCTCTTCGAGTGTTCCACACTCTGCTCAGCTACAAGACAGTCCTCATTCATACGGACAATCAAGTAGCCATGTTCTACATGAACAAGCAAGGGGGAACAGGCTCTCTGTTGCTTTGCAACGAAGCTTTGCAACTATGGGTCCTCGCCAGAGAGCATCAGATTCATCTTCTGGCAGTGTATCTTCCAGGCATACAAAACTCTTGGGCAGACAGACTCAGTCGAGTTCTACTTCCACATGAATGGTCTCTACATGCAGACCAGGTGGCCAAGATTTTTCAAATTTGGGGAACCCCGGACATAGACCTCTTTGCAAGTCCTTTGAATGCCAAACTTCCCCGGTTCTGTTCCAGAATTCCAGCTCAGGGATCTCAGACCAGGGATGCTTTCCTCCTTCACTGGGGTCAAGACTTCCTTTATGCCTTTCCACCCATTCCCCTAATTTCCAAAACCCTGTTCAAGCTTCAGAGAGACATAGGCCGTATGATTCTCATAGCTCCACGTTGGCCAAGGCAAGTGTGGTACCCTCTGCTTCTACATCTCTCTCAAGCTCCCTCTCTGGAGTTAGGGTCTGCTCCAGATCTCCTGTCTCAGGAGGACGGAATGTTATGGCATCCCAATCCCCAGTCTCTGCATCTCAGGGCTTGGTTGCTGAAGGCCTAGATCTCCATGATCTTAACCTCTCTCAGCAAGTAAAGGATATCCTTTATGCTTCCAGGAAGCCTTCCACAAGATGCTCTTATGCGTTCAAGTGGAAAAGGTTTACCATAAGGTGTTCGCAGAAGGGTCTTAACCCCCTTGCGATACCTCTGGGATTATTACTGGAGTATCTCGTTCATTCATCCAATGCAGGACTTAAGACTAACTCAGTAAGAGTCCATTTGAGTGCTATTGCAGCTTCTTTCAAGCCTCTAAATAGACAACCTATTTCCTCCCATCCTCTTATAGCAAGATTAATGAGAGGCCTTCTTCTAACGAAGCCTCCCATTAGGCCACCACCGGTGGCATGGGACTTAAACCTGGTTCTTGGTCAGCTCATGAAGCCACCTTTCGAACCCTTAGCTATTACCTCATTGAAGTTCCTTTCTTGGAAGGTTATCTTTCTCATTGCAATCACATCAGCACGTCGCATCAGTGAGTTGCAGGCACTAGTGGCTGATCCACCTTATACAAGGTTTCATCATGACAAGGTAGTTCTTAGGACTCATCCACACTTTATGCCAAAGGTGGTCTCGCCTTTTCATCTAAACCAAGCGGTCTAACTGCCTGTGTTTTTTCCCAGGCCTCATGCATCAAATGCAGAAAGGAATCTTCATACTTTGGACTGTAAAAGGGCTTTAGCCTTTTACTTACAAAGAACACAGCAACATAGAAAGTCCTCTCAACTCTTTGTTGCTTTTGATCCTTCTCATTTGGGACTTCCAGTCTCCAAGAGAAAACTGTCCAACTGGATTTTTCAGTGTATTTCCTTTGCCTATCAGAGTAAGAATCTTCTTCTGGAGGGCCATGTCACAGCTCACAACATGAGAGCCATGACAGCTTCAATGGCTCATCTGCACTCTGTATCTATCAACGACATCTGTCGAGCAGCCACTTGGGCCACGGTTCATACCTTCACAGCCCATTACTGCTTGGACAAGGACTCCCGCTGGGATGCCTTGTTTGGTCAGGCTGTTCTCCAACACCTGTTCCATACCTAATCAACTCCTACCCACCATCCTTGGTAGGATGCCAGAGATCCATGGGGGGAAGTGGAGCCCTTTCACAGGGACACACAACTTCTGGGGTCTCTCCCTGGCATCTAAAGCTAGGGAGTCTCCATATGTGAAGACTACATTCCTGCTTGTTCCTGGAGATAGCATAGTTACTCACCTGTAACAGGTGATCTCCGGGAACAGCAGGAATTTAGTCTTCATAACTCACCCACCTCCACTAGGAGTTGTATCTCTCTACCTATCTCTTTCTCTTTCCCTCTCTCTCTCTCTTTGTCTCAGCTTTAAACTCAACTGGAGAGAGGCAGTTGGGAAAGGTGGGAAGGCAGCACGCAGGCGCTGTGGGATGCTCCCAAAAGCTTTCTAATTGGATGCTGGGGAACGTTACCGCGCAGGCTCCGTCGGTACCGACGATACCCATATGTGAAGACTAAATTCCTGCTGTTCCCGGAGATAACCTGTTACAGGTGGGTAACTATGCTTTCCCCATGGATGACTGGACATTTGGAGTCACTGTGCCAGGAGGTGAATGTTCTCCCTGGAAGATTCTTGACTGGTCTGCGCAGGAGTTGATGACAGCTGCACAGAGAAAGATTTTTTGTGGCCATTTCCCTGCTTCAAAATGCTTTCTAAGATGATTCAGGTGATCTCTTCTTGCCCATGGAAACATTCGGGCACAATGGGCCAGATAGTTGAAGTGATTAATGCGGTTAGCAGAGCTGAAAATCCATGGCTGCCAGCTCTACATGCCCTGATGCTAACAGCTTAGCATCGGGGCGTATCGGGGCGTTCCAGGGCAGAGCGGAGGTGGCACCAATCATTAACCAGGCAGTGGTAATATTGAGCTGCTACCTAGTTAGCAATATGCAGTGAAAGCCAAGCACAGGAAAATACTCCATATTGCCGCTGCCTGGTTAGCGATCGGCTTCTGCTGCAAACCCGGATATTCAATGCCAGGGCAGGATATGACCTGGCACCGAATATCTGGGTTTCATTTTCAGTGCTAGCTGCTGGTGTTGAATATTGGGCCCAATGTTTAAGGTCTTTCCAAATGTGCTCAGGGCTCAAGCAAAGTACTGTCAAAATTTAGAATTTTTCGGCCACATTTGGTACAAGATCAAAATGCAGCTTTAGATGTCATATTGAAGAGTTCAGAAGAGAAACACGACAAGAAAATAGCATTAAAGACAAGAAAAAAATGTGAGAACTTTGTTTCGCATCTATCTAGCAGAGTGAAAAAACAAAAATCCTAGAATCTGAGGGGACTGCTGTGAGAAAGTGTAAATTCTGAGCATGCATGGCCCTTCTAACGTTCTGAGCTCTGGAAGAGCAATTTGGTCACAGCGCCATTGGATGTCACCCACTTGTGTGCCTGACTCAATCCTGCTTGTCAATCCATCTTAAAATAGGGATGTAAATGGTTGAAAATATGGGTTAAAACTAGGAGCGATCACTTACACCAGACCTACGACTTGTGTAAATATCCACACCTAGATCTTCAAGAATATGTGTAAATTATAGTATAATTTACACACATACGTGTGCTCTGCCCAAATTCTGCCCACACGAATGGCCACAGTGAAAGTACGTGCCCTTGGCCATACACATGTACTTACAGAATGTGTGTGTACTTATCCAGTCACTAAAGGACCATTCAGATATGTAAATCACTAAAATACGATGATTTATGAGCGTTGATGGTACATAACTTTAAGCGGCTCTTTACAAAATTACCCCCATGGGGACTAAGCTTTTTTAAAATCACTACCAGACAATTCAACAGTTTCACAGTTACCATCCTATCATTCTGCATCCGTTCTCCTCTCTTTCATATCTTCATAATAATCTATCCCAAACTTGGGGACACATCATCATTGGATGGGGTCACAGAAACATAGCCATTTGGATTGTGACCTATACCAAGTAGTAAGAGCCATCAGTTAGCATGTGGTCTGTGGGCCAGTTGACCTTCATTGGTCCTTGCCCCCTCCTGGGTAAGCTTCCTGTTGGACTGGAAACTCATGTTGAGTACCAGGGTCTGTGAGCACAGACTGTGTAAACTTACACAAGGGACAATGTGCTAACTGCAGTTGAAGTTGCCACTACTGTTGCTGCTACCTTGCTACCTTCCTGCTTGAGGTGAGTGGAGGGAGGAGGAGGAGGCTGGAGACCTGCTGTTTTGATTTCATCATTATTTGGGGTCATGTGAATTTTCAATTAAAATGGGGTTATATGGGATAAATGTTTGAAAAACGCTGATCTAACCTATGATTCACTTATATGCAACATACATTTTTGTTCTGATTCACTCAGTTTGTTTTTACTTGATGAAGAGAGAATAGCCCCCTAAACCAAGTCAACAAATGTATTAAGTTAGACCAATAAAAAAAAGTTATCACCCTATATAGTTAAGAACATAAGATATGCCCATAATGGGTCAGACGAAGGGTCCATCAAGCCCAGTATCCTGTTTCCAACAGTGGCCATTCCAGGTCTTAAGTACCTGTAGTGTTCCCAAAGGTATACACATTCCATGTTGCTTGCCCCAGGGGTAAGCAGAGGATTTCCCCCGTCCTCTCTAACGAACAGGAGCATGCAGGAGGCATGGCTGCGGCATTCACAGGAACCTGGAGGCATTGTTAGGGAATTCCCAGGGACCAGGACATCTCCGACTGATCACAGAAATGTCACTGACATCCAGCATCACGTCTAACTTTAGACCTGATCCGAGGCACCCGACGATGAACAAACATCTGAAAAGTGCTCATTTTAGCTGAAAAATATCCAGGGGGTGTAAACCACTCCATCATCCCCAGTACTCAGCACAATTTCAACTTTAGCAGCAGCAAGATTTGAACCCTGGCTGCCCTGTTCCTAACCCGCTACTCCAACCATTATGCTATCCTAGACGTTTGGGTTGTGAAATATGCTTCTAGGGATGCCTAAGTAGATGCCCTGCAGATGTCCCTGTTGGGAACGTCCAGGTTTGTGAAATCATCCTTCACCTGGACATGCCTGCATTTTTTTTATGCGTTCTGGCTTAGACGTCCTAGATTGCACTTGGACGGATTTTCTAAAATTCCCTTTACAGTACTTAGTCATTCTCTGGTAGAAGGTACAAGAGCACGTGATAATGGAGCTATGACTGAAACTGCACTATTATGGAATATCCTACCAGATGAACGTTGTGCACTGGATGATATGGAGGTGTAGTGGAATGGTTAGAGCACTGGTTCAGTAAGGAATAGACCAGGTTCAAATCCCACTTGGGGCCTTGGGAAAGTCAGTCACTTTACCCTCCACTGCCTTGGAGGAAAGGCCTGGCAATATACTCCAGTCATATTGCCAAGAAAACCCAGGAGCTGCTGGGTCACCAGGAGTTAACATTGACCCGAAGGCACACATTATCTATGCACTCTAGGGATGGACTCTAAAGTGACTGACTGGGTTAAAGATTGGTCAAGTGGAAAGCAAAAAAGGGTACAGGTAAACGGAGCTCATTTTGAGGAGAAGGATGTTACCAGTGGGGCGCCGCAGGGATCTGTCTCTGATTCAATTTTTTTTTTGTGTAAATCAAGGCTTTATTGTAGCAAGGAAAAAAAAACTGAATACAGATCAAGTCAACACTGCAAGACACAATGACACAACACATTAACTATGCAATGAAACAGTCCCTTCTTTTTAAAACTTTTCGATTTATTCTTATAGACAGTCTCTACACCCTCCCCCCACCCCCCTCACTCACATTTCTCCACCAAGGAGAGGATCCGAACAAGCCGTTTAGCTTTTATACAACGTCATGAAATGTTATGAGGTTGGCATTCAGATGCGCGTCTAACAAAGCTTTTCCTCGTAACAAAAGATGATATCAGAACACAATACCCTAGGCAATGGAGCCTTCCCACCACTATGGGGGAGTTCCCTTATGTCCGCAGGGCTATCACCGAAACCGCCCCCCCCATGTCCTTTCCACTCCCCCTCAGCCCCAGCCGCATAGGATTCTCTGCAAGATCAAACCTATCCCATTTACTATATGGTCACACAAAGGGCTCCCAAATCTGTTCAAATCGAGGCACATGTATTCACTTGGCGGCCATCCCCCTATCCACTGCATACATGTCCCACATACACACTAACTAACGTGCCAGCACGGGGGGGGGGGGGGTCCACTTGCTTCCAAGCAGTAGCCAGATTTAACTTGGTGGCATTCATGTAGTGGCGCACCAATGCCAACTGGGGCGAGTGCCCCCCCAGGGACTGACCTCCCAAATACAAAAATCCCTGAGTCCCAGGGGATGCTCAAACCAATCAATCGTTCCACATGATACCGAATGCCTTTCAAATAACCTCTGTGGAATGGGATGCAGCAGTGTGCCGTTCTCCTGTGAGAGGAGATCTGGAGCAGACCCCAAATCTACTGGCTGAACTTGAGAGAGACGTATTAGCAGAGGATACTACGGCTGTTGTGGCCAACACAGGGCTATAAGAATCATGTAGCCTTTGTCTCTCTGGAGTTTGAAAAGAGTTTTGGGGATGAGGGGAATGGGCGGGAAGGCGTATAGGAAGACCTGACCCCAGTAAAGATGAAAGGCATCTACCGCTTGGCTGTTCTGGGTAGGGTTTCTGGAACAAAAGTGGGGAAGTTTGGCATTCTGAGGGCTTGCAAACAGGTCTATGTCTGGGGTTCCCCAGATCTGGAAAATGTGAGCTACCTTGTCTGCATGGAGAGACCACTTGTGGGGTAGTAGTACCAGACTCAGCTTGTCCGCCAAGAGATTCTGTTTGCCTAGGAGATAAACTGCAAGTAAGTTAATCTGATGTTGTATGGCAAAGGACCATAGGTGTAGGGCTTGGTTGCAAAGTGTCCAGGAGCCTGTTCCACCCTGCTTGTTCAAGTAGAACATGGCTACCTGATTGTCCGTCTGAACTAGAACTGTGCGGAAGCAAAGGTGGTCGTGGAACACCTTGAGAGCATTGTGGATGGCTCTGAGTTAAAGCAGATTTATGTGGAGTTGTGACTCCTGATGAGACCCTGAGTGGAGAGATTGTCCAGATGAGCCCCCCAGCCCAATTTGGACGCATCCGTCGTCAGGGTACAGTGCCCCAGGGATCTGTCCTTGGTCCGATTCTTTTTAACATCTTTGTTAGTGATATAGCGGAAGGGCTGTCGGGTAAGGTTTGCCTCTTTGCGGATGATACCAAAATCTGCAATAGAGTAGACACCCAGGAAGGTGTAGATAACATGAGGAGGGATCTAGCTAAGCTTGAAGAATGGTCTAGAACAGGGGTCTCAAACACGCGGCCCGCGAGACAACTTTGTGCGGCCCGCGACGGAGGAAAACAAAAAACCCCAAAACCCTGGCTTCTGCCGTTGCCGCCGTGGCAGCGGCAGAATCAATTGTCCAATTTTTAAAAAAACTGACTTCTGCTGCTCAAGCAGCAAAATCAGCTGTCCTGCAGCCCCTTCCCCTGTGCCCGGAGATCCGAGTCTGCTCTATCAGCGGCGTGCTTTTCAAGCCGCGAAGAGAGTATTCCCCTCTCGCGCGGTTTCAAGCCGCGCGAGAGGGGAATACTCTCCTCGCGGCTTGAAAAGCACGCCGCTGATAGAGCAGACTCGGATCTCCGGGCACAGGGGAAGGGGCCGCAGGACAGCTGATTTTGCTGCTTGAGCAGCAGAAGCCAGGTTTTTTTTTTAATTTACCTGGGGGGGGGGGGGGGAGGACTGGAAATGGGCGATTGGCAGGGGGGGGGGTATGACTGGAAATGGGCTATTGGCAGGGGGGGGTATGACTGGAAATGGGCTATTGGCAGGGGGGGGGGTATGACTGGAAATGGGCAATTGGCAGGGGGGGGTTATGACTGGAGATAGGCTATTGGCAGGGGGGGGGTTATGACTGGAGATGGGCTATTGGCAGGGGGGGGGTTATGACTGGGGATGGGCGATTGGCAGGGGGGTTATGACTGGTAATGGGCTATGGTGGGGGCAAGTACTGGAAAAGGGCATGTGGGGGTAAGGAAGGACTGGCGGCGGGCTGATGGGGGGAGTTAGGACTGGTAATGAGCTATGGAAGGGCTGACTGAAATGGGGTAATGGGGGTTAGGGCTGGAAGTGGGCTATTGGCAGGGGGGTTATGACTGGTAATGGGCTATGGGGGGGGGTAAGACTGAAAATGGGGTGATGGGGGGTAAAACTGGAAGTGCGCTATGGGGAGGTTAGGACTGGTAATGGGCTATGGGGGGGGTAAGACTGAAAATGGGGTGATGGGGGGTAAAACTGGAAGTGCGCTATGGTGAGGTTAGGACTGGTAATGGGCTATCGGGGGTCTAGGACTGGTAATGGGCTGGGGGGGGTTGCTAGGACTGGAAATGGGCTGAGTGGAAGGGGGGCTTGAACTGCAAATGGCTGATGGGGAGGGGGGCTTGGAATGGAAATGGGCTGTGAGGGGAGGGAGCTAGGATTGGAAATGGGCTGATGGGGGGCTAGGATTGGAAATGGGCTGATGGTGAGGCTAGGATAGGACTGGAAATGGACTAATGGGGGGACTAGAAGGGAGCGGATGCTGGGTGGGGCTGGAACTAGAAGGGAGCTGATGTTGGGGGAGGATTAGAATGGGATGGAGCTGGGAAAGTGAAATGGAGAGGGGAAAAATATTTTGTCTGGGAGAGAAGACAAATCTACAATTGGCCAGGTATTGGGAGAGTAAGTGGGGATTGAGGATGGAGGGGTAAAATTTGAGTGGATGAAATAGGAATGAGAAAAGAGAAAAAGGAGAAAGATTAGTATGTTAAAGCAGATGTAGAGAGAGAATGGAAAAAAAACTAGGAGAGAAGAAAGGGCAAATGGACAGCAGACGATGGAGAGTTAGCAGAAGACATGAAGAAACCAGAAGAAAGTGGCTGGAACAATTGCAACTGAAAAAAATGCACAAAAGGTAGAAAAATATCTCTTTATTTTGAATTTATTAACTGGAATATGTCAGCTCTGGGAAATATGCATCATTAATGTTTGCGCTTTGTTTAGTACAAGAGGAAATTAATTTATAGTTTTATTTCTACAGTGTTGTTGTACATTCCAAGTTTGGCTTTTGGGGTTCTCTCAGTTTTAATTATTGTCTTCTTGTTTCTAAATCTTTTAGTCTTTCTTTATCCATACTCATTAAAGAGGCCTGTTTACTAAAAGTTAGTGTATGGTAACATTATGCAAATATTTATGCAAATGAGGCCCCTTATGCAAATGAGGCCCCGCGTCTTATGCGGCCCCCGGGTTACTTTACAAGTCCTCATTTGGCCCTCAAAGCAATTTAAGTTTGAGACCCCTGGTCTAGAATTTGGCAGCTGGGATTTAATGTTAAAAAATGTAAGGTCATGCATTTGGGCTGCAGCAATCCAAGGGAGCAATACAGTATAGGAGGTGAAGTACTTTTGTCCACTAAAGAAGAGCGGAAGCTAGGCGTGGTTGTGTCTGATGATCTTAAAGTAGCTAAACAGGTAGAAAAGGCGACAGCAAAAGCTAGAAGGATGCTTGGGTGCATACGGAGAGGAATGGCTAACAGAAAAAAGGATGTGATAATGCCTCTGTATAAGTCTTTGGTGCGACCTCATTTGGAGTATAGTGTGCAATTCTGGAGACCGCACCTTCAAAAGGATGTGAACAGGATGGAGTCGGTGCAGAGGGTGGCTACTAAAATGATTAGTGGGCTTCATTATAAAGCATATGAGGACAGACTTAAGGATCTTAATATGTACACCTTAGAGGAAAGGCGGGATAGAGGTGATATGATTGAGATGTTTAAATACCGTCGTGGCATAAATATTCAGGGAGAGAGCCTCTTTCAATTGAAAGCAAGTTCTGCTACGAGGGGACATGGGATGAGGGTGAAGGGAGATAGATTCAGGAGTGATATGCGGAAATATTTCTTTACAGAAAGAGTAGTGGATCCATGGAATAGTCTCCCAGTGGAGGTGGGTAGAGATGAGGACAGTAACTGAATTCAAAAAAGCATGGGACCAACACAGAGGATCTCTAAAGGTAAAAAGTGGACTGTTGTAGTTGTTGATATGGAAGGACAGACTAGATAGGCCATGTGGTCTTTTTCTGTCATCATGTTTCTATGTTTCTATGATGTGGAGGCTTCTGAAATGGTGACCCTACGAGAAGGTGTTCTGGGGATTGCCATGACTGGAGAGACGAAATGAGACGTGTAGTGTTATCCTCTCTCCCAACCGACTGGATGCTTGAGACCAATGGGAAGCCAGGGTCCACTGAGCTGCACGCATATGTAGACGAGCGTATGGAACCACATGTACAGTGAATGCCATAAGACCCAGGAGTTGTAGCATTTCTTGAGCAGTGAGAAAGGTTCTGAGGCATGCTTGGGATGCAAGCTGGATGAGATAGAGCACAGTGGGCTTGAGGCAGAAAAGCCCTTGACAGTTGAGCGTCTAGGAGGACTCCTATAAACTCCAGAGTTTGAGAGGGAACGAGCTGGGATTTTGGTAGCATGGTAAGCAGCAAAAATGTCAATGCAGGCACCTTTAGTACCGTTGTCGGTACCGATGGCTGAGGAATCAATTGTAGAGGCTTTACCGGTACAGAAGCTGCTAGCAAGGCCACTAAGATCCGCTCAATAGCTAGGATACGTTGATCCATGGAGCTTGCCGATGCCTGGGTATCGGTACCAGAGTTGCGGGCCACGATCCCTGAGCATGGCACTAAGAGCTCTTCAGAGGTAGAGGCCTCGGGAACATCTTGGGACCCCACTATTGCTTTGGAGGCAAGGACCTCCCGCCGGGGTTGCTTGGCCGGTGTGTCCCCCTCCAGGGCAATGCCTAAGGCATCTCAGGGAGATCTACCTTCGGAGGGCCGGCTAGTCTTCGACAAAGACCTAGGTTTCGATACCTGAGATCCCTGGGAGGAAGATGAAGCTCTCGATGACGTCGATGCTACAGATATTGCATCGGTGGCAAAGAGGGTGCCGAGTTTCACAGCTCTGTTCTGCAGGCCTCTCTCTGTCATCTTCGTACAGAGAGGACATTCAGATGGTTGATGATCTGGTCCCAAACATTTCAGACACCAGTTATGAGTGTCTGTTGCTGAAATTGTACTGCCACATTTGGAACACTTTTTAAAACCACTAGCTGGTTTGTCCATGTTGGGAAAAAAAGGCCTAAGATGCCGTCAATGCGCACTGAGGGAAGAGATTCTTCCCTCAGAAAAGGTTTTTTTGGGGGGTTTTTTTAGAAAGAAAGAAAGGAGCGAGTACCAACAGGGTCGGTACCAGCATCGACGGGAAGGCAGACGCGACCGCAAAAAAAAGAAAAAAAAAATCAAATTTTCTGCGGTGACAGGAATTGCTTCTTGTCGGCTCCGCGGAAAACGAAGAACTGAGGAGGGAGAGCTGAAAAGGCAGGAAGGCAGCTACGCAGGCACAGTGGGATGCTCCCAAAGGCTTTCCTATTGGATGCTGAGGAGCGTTCCCGCACGGGTTTCGTCGTTACCAATGTCACCATATGTGAAGACCACATTCCTGCTTGTTCCTGGAGATATTACTGCTGCTGTAATCTGATTAAATACCTGTCACAAAAAAATTGACTAGCATGGTCTTTCCCTTTTAAGACCAGTTCATAAACTGCTAGGAGTGCGAGCAATCTCAGGGCAGACTGAGAGGTTAAACAGCGTAGTTACTCACCTGAAACAGGTGATGTCCGGGAACAGCAGGAATCTAGTCTTCACATATGGGTGACATCGGCATCAACGGAGGCCGCGTGGGAATGCTCTCCAGCGTCCTATAGGAAAGCCTTTGGGAGCACTCCACTGCACCTGCATGACTGTTTTCCCACTCTTCCAACTCCTCCTCACTGAGTTTGTTTCTGAGAAGAAAGAGTAAAGCAACCCTACAACTTCATGGGGAGGAGAGTGGGTTGTGAAGGCTAAATTCCTGCTGTTCCTGGAGACTCCCTAGCTTCCAGATCTCAGGAGATGTAGAAACCAGGTCACAGTAGTCGGACAGGGTTCAGTTTGACATAGATATCTCCGCCGTAGGGAGCTGGTAAGAAGAGTGTGGACAGGGGGAAGAGTTGTAGCTATGTTCCAAAGACATGTTGGAGGACTGCCTGCCCGAAGGCCGCATCTCGGTGGGAGTCCTTGTCCAAGCAATAGTGGGTAGCAAACGTGTGTATGGAGGACCAGGTTGCTGCCTGACTGATTTCATCAGTGGGTACTGAGCGTAGGTTTGCTACAGAGGTTGCCATAGCTTGGACAATGTGAGCAGTAACATGCCCGGTGAGGGTTAGGCCTGCTTGATCATAAGCAAATGAGATACAGTCCGTTATCCATCTGGAGAGCATTCATTTTGGAAGCCCTAATTGAGTGGGGGTCAAAGGAAATGAACAATTTGTAAGAATTTTTGGAGATCCTGGGTCCTTTGGAGATAGAAGACGAGGGTCCGTTTACAATCCAGGGTGTGCAGAGTTGCTTCTGCACGAGAAGAATGAAGTCTTGGAAAGAAGACTGGAAGGATAACCGATTGATTGATATGGAAAGGCGATATTACTTTTGGTAGGAAGTGGGGGTGTGTCCGCAGGACAACATTGTCATGATGGAACCTGGTATATGGTGGATGAGCCACCAAGGCCTGCAGTTCACTGATATGTCTAGTTGAGCTAAGGGCAATGAGGAATATTACTTTCCAAGACAAGTACCATAGGTGAGTGGTCGCTAGGGACTCAAACGGAGGTTTGAGAAGCTGAACCAAGACCATGTTAAGATCCTATGTGACTTGGGCGGCTTAGAGAGTAGAAAACCTCTCATAAAGCGTGCTACTAGAGGGTGCATGGAAATGGGTTGACCATCAACTGGTTTGTGAAAAGCTGCAATTACACCAAGGTGAACATGCACCAAGTTGGTTATGAGTCCTGAAGAGGACAAGTGCAGTAGGTACTGTAGAAGTGTAGACACTGGTGCGTCGAAAGGATTCAGGTTATTCTGCAAGCACCATGATCCGTATCTATGCCATTTAAATGAGTACGCTCGTCTAGAGGATGGTTTTCTGAAAGCCAGGAGAATGTCCTTTACTTCCTGGGGAAGATCAAGATGCAGGAGCATCATCCCTTCAGCAGCCATGCAGTTAGGTGGAGAGATCGCAGATTAGGATGTAGAACTGTTCCGCTGTCCTAGGATAGAAGACACAGATTGCAACCCAGTTGCATTGACTGTGTCTGTGCCAGATGCAGAAGCAGGGGAAACCAGGGCTGACGGGGCCAGAAGGGGGCTATGAGTATCATATTGCCCCTATCTGTCTGGAATTTGAAGAGGGTCTTTGGTATGAGTGGTGTGGGGGGAAACACATATAGCAGACCCTGACCTCAGTGAAGGAGAAAGGCATCAGATGCCTGGCTGAGTATGGCTGGTACTTTGGAGCAGAACTGCTGGAGTTGACTATTCTGTGGTGTGGCAAAGAGATCGATGGCTGGGGTTCCCCAGGCTTGGAAGATTTGTGCAAAAGTGCAAGGATCGAGGCTCCACTCTCGTGTGGGTACATGATCCGAATCAGTCTGTCTGCCAGGTGATTGAGATCGCCCGGAATATACACTGCACGGAGGTGGATGTGCTGGAAGATAGCAAAGTACCAAAGGCGATAGGCCTCCTCGCAGAGAAGAAGAGAGCCTGTACCTCCTTGCTTTATCACATAGAACATTGCGACCTGATTATCTATCTTGACTTGCACTTGGCTGTTTGAGAGGTGGTGTTGAAACACCAGCAATGCATTCATGATTGCTTGAAGTTCGAGCAGGTTGATTTAAAGAGCTGATTCCTGGGATGTCCACAGTCCTTGTGTGGAGATGGAGTTCAGATGGGCTCCCCAACCCCGCTTGGACACATCTGTAGTGAGGGTGTGTCGAGGTTGAGGCATCTGAAAAGGTGAGGCATCTGAGGAAGTTAGCGTAGTTACTCATCTGTAACAGGTGTTCTCCGGGGACAGAAGGAATCAGTCCTCGGAAATGGGTGATGTCTGTGCCAACGGAACTCTCGTGCGGAGCAAATCCCCAGCTTTCTAAGAAAACCTTTGGGAATTGCATCACGCATGCGCGGTCCCCTTCCCGACCAAGGGTGCCATCTTGCTCAGTCAAATGACATAGCTAAAAAAGACAGCAAAAAAGAATATAATAATAGGATTGCAACTCCAAGGGGAGGAGGGAGGGTCGTGAGGACCGATTCCTGCTGTCCCCGGAGAACACCTGTTACAGATGAGTAACTACGCTTTCTCCGGGAACAAGCAGGAAATCAGTCCTCACATATGGGACTCCCCAGTTATAGGCTAACAAGAACCCACAGCTGAAAAATAGTGTCCCTCTACGAGAGCCGCAAGCAGCCACAATAGGAATCTTGAGAGAGTAGCACTCCAGTAGCCTGACACAGAAGGGTCGGCGGGCAGGAGTTGCCTAAACCTCGAAAAAGTTACGGAGTACAGCCTGGCCGAAAGCACTGTCCCGTTGGGACTCCCTATCCAGGCAGTAATGGGTTGCAAAGGTCTGACCCGAAGACCAGGTGGTGGCCCGACAGATGTCTGCCAGCAGAACAGAGTGGAAATGAGCCACTGATGCCACCATAGCCCTGACCCGGTGGGCCGTAACATGACCCTGCAACAGAAGCTTGGCTGCCCTATATGCCCAGGCAATACAGTCCGCTACACAGGTGGACAACGTACGCTTGGAGACAGCCATCCCCAGCTTACTGGGGTTATAGGATATGAAGAGCTGAGAAGCCCTTCTATGGCCTTGTGTACACTGAATGTAGAAGGCTAACGCACTCTTACAGTCCAGGGTATGCAGAACCATCTCTGCTTGACTGGCATGCAGCCTGGGAAAGAAGGTAGGTAGTACTACCTCCTGGATGAGGTGGAACGAAGAGACCACTTTCGGAAGGAACTTGGGGTGTGTGCGGAGCACCACCCGATTCCTATAGAACCTTGTGTAAGGCCTGTCGGACACCAGGGCCAGAAGCTCACTCACTCTCCGAGCCGACGTGAGTGCCACCAAGAAAACTACCTTCTAAGAAAGGTAGCATAGATGGCAAGTTGCCATCGGCTCAAATGGCAGACGAGTAAGCTGCCCTAAGACCACATTCAAATCCCACTCAGTTGCCAGAGGGCGAACCAGGGGCTTCAGCAGAAGTAGGCCTCTCAGGAACCTGGACACCAAAGGATGTGCAGAAAGAGGCTTTCCCTCTACTGGGACGTGGTGTGCAGCCAAGGCACTGAGGTGAACTCTGATGGAGTTGGACTTAAGGCCCAAATCTGAAAAGTGGAAAAGATAATTTAGTACCACTGCAACCTGGCAGGAGAAAGGATTCACTTTCTGCTTTTCGCACCACACCCCAAACCTACGCCACCTAAAGGCATAGGTTTGTCTAGTTGACTGCCTCCTAGAGGCCAGCAAAACTTCTTCCACATTTTTGGGAAGAAGGAGTGGTGCAAGCACTACCCTTTCAGCAGCCATGCCATTAGGTTGAGGGAGCTGAGGTTGGGGTGCAGGAGAGTGCCCCCCCCCTCTTGAGACAGGAGATTCAGAGAGGATCCCAGGGGGAATGGGGTCTCCACCACCAGTTGAAGTAGAAGCGGAAACCAGGGTTGTCTTGGCCATCTTGGGGCTACCAGGATGACCAAGGCTTTGTCTCTTGTTCATTGTCGGATTCTGTTTTGTTTTATGTAAACCGCGCTGATCGTAAATAGTGCGGTATATAAGAAATGTAAAATAAATAAATAAATAAATAAATAAATAAATCTTGAACAGAGTTTTGGCCACCAGAGGCATCGGAGGAAACTCACACAGGAGGCCCACAGACCATGAGATAAGAAAGGCATCGGTAGCCACCCTGTTTGGATGTGGCTGCCTGGATAAAAACCGGGACAACTGGTGATCGTGTGGACTCGCAAACAAATCCAGTGTTGGTCATCCCCAGGTCTGAAAAAGCCATTGGGCCACACTTGTGTCCAGCTGCAATTCGTGGGGCTGCAGAATCCTGCTTAGCCTTTCGGCTAAGTAATTCTCCTGGCCTGGCAGATAAACTGCTCTCAGATGCATGCCATGCTGGACTGCAAAGGAGCAGAGATCCATGGTTTCCTGACACAGCAGGCGGGACCCCATGCCTCCCTGCTTGTTCACATAGAACATTGCTACTCGGTTGTCTGTTTGCACCAAGAAAGGCTGATGCGCCAAAGTTTGACAGAAGGCTCGTAGAGCCAGGTGAATGGCAAGAAGTTCCAAGAAATTGATCTGCTGTGTGCTCTTGTTCGGAGACCACATGCCCCGAGAGCAAAGTCCCTGGCAATGGGCTCCCCAGCCCAGCAAGGATGCATCCGTAGTTAGGATCCTCGTGTGTTGAGGAGCCTGGAAGGTCACCCCTGCCTCCAAGTGCTTTGGTTGAAGCCGCCATTCCAAGGATTGTAGCAGTCTTCTGGACACTTGACTCTGTCTCGGAGTCTGCCTGTGGCTTGTGTCCACTGGTCCCTGAAGCACCACTGAGCTGTTCGCATGTGGAGGCGGGCATTCAGTGTGACATGGACTGTGGAGGCCATGTGGCCGAGGAGGCGCAGAAGTGTCTTGCTGATATTTGGACCTGCGACTCACTTGACGTGCCAGGGCCAGGAGTCTCTGTGCCCTGTCTACTGGCAGGTAAGCCCTTGCTTGAAGGATATCTAGTCTGGCCCCAATGAACTCTAGTTGTTGAGTTGGCACTAGGGAAACTTGGGGTAATTGATTACAAACCCTAGATGCTGAAGCACCTGGATGGTGCGAGATGTGGCCTGTTGGACCTCCATGGCTGACATGGCTATGATGAGCCAGTCATCTAGATAGGGGAAGACAAGGACTCCTTGGATTCTCAGGAAGGCGGCCACCACCGCCAGGCACTTTGTGAATACCCTGGGGGCGGAGGCCAGGCAAAAGGTAAGGTTTCTCCCCTCCACAAAGCGTAAAAATATTGTCTGTGGTCTGGATGAATTAGGATGTGTGTATACGCATCCTTTAGGTCTAAGAAGGATAGCCAGTCTCCCTGGCGGAGGTAAGGCAGCAATATTCCAAAGGAAAGCATCTTGAACGTCTCCCTCATCAGGAATTTGTTTAAGTTGCACAGGTCGAGGATGGGTCTGAGGCCTCCTGTCCTTTTTGGTACCAGAAAGTACCTGGAATAGAAGCCCTTGTCCTGTAGGTGGTGAGGCACCAGTTCTACCGCCTGATCCTCAAGAAGACCTGCTAACTCCTTCAGAAGGTGGTCCCGGTGAAGAGGAGACCTGAGAGGCTCTCCTGGAAAGTAAGGAGGCGGCACCTGGGTCAAATGGAGCAGATAGCCTTGATGGACTATCTGTAGGACTCAGGCATCTGTGGTGATGGCTGGCCACCTGTGGGCATACAGGGCAAGCCTTCCTCCTGTGCATTGCCTGTCTCCTGTGGTGAGAGGGGCTAATGCCTTGAGAGTCAAAAGCCACTCCCAGGCTGAGCCGAAGCTGGTGCCTGGGGTTTGGGGGCTTTCTGCTTACTTGGGCCATGATCCTGTCCCTTGGCCTGCTGCCCCTGTTGGGGAGCCAGGGAGGAATGAAATGGGGGAAGCTTCGGTAAGCAGCACCCTTCCTCAGGAAAAAGGGCTTCTTAACTGAGCCCTTCTTTTTAGAAGGGGCAGAAGTCTTCTTTGATAGCCATGTCCTGGTCATGTACTCGATCTCGAGCTCAGCAGCCTTTTCGGTCATGAGTTTGCCAAAGAGGTTCTCTCCCTGGCATGGGAGATCGACCAACTTGTCCTGAACCCATTGCTCGAGGTCCAACAACTGTAGCCATGCCTGGCGGCGTGCACCGATGCCCACCACAGCTACGCGGGCCACCGCCTTGAACCCGTCATAGCTCGAGACATGAACTTCGAGCACTCGCGGACTCCAGTGGACAGGCTCTTGAAGCGCTGGAAAGGTCCCTCGGAGAGACCAGCCGAGAACCCGGCGATTTCCTTCGCCAGATCTCACAGGTACATGCCCATGTACAGCTGGTATGCCTGGATCCGACATGTCAGCCTAGAACCTTGGTAGCACTTCCTGCTGAGGACATCCAAGTTGCGGGCCTCCCTGCCAGGAGGCACGGAGGAGTGCGTATTCTGGCTCTTGAGCCGGCGCATGGCCGATTCCACAATCATGGAGTAGTGTGGCAGTTGTGCTTTTTGGAACCCAGGACTCTTGCGGACTCGATACATCGAGTTGATCCGCCTGCAGATCACCGGCGCCGATGCCGGCGTCTCCCACATGCGGAGCATCAGTCGCTCCAGGATCGGAGGCACTAGTACAGCAAGGGCCTCCCGAGGGGGAGAATCATACTGGAGGATCTCGAGCTCTTCAGCTCAAGGATCCTCCTCGGACTCCGCAGGGAACGCCAAAGCCTTTGACATGTCCCTGACGAAGTCCAAGAACCTAGTATCCTTCGGGGGGGGGACCTTCTCCAAGGCTCCGACACTGGGGAATCGGATGGGACGTCCCTGTACCGGCAGGTGTCCGGGGACTCTTCTTCCTCAGTCTCCCAGCCCAATGCCTCTGAAGAGGAATCAAGTGGCTCCGGCCTCAAGGGCTTCGGCTTCGACTGCCCCGACAACCTCAGTCCCAAACGGGAGGTCGAGGAAGACTTTGGCCGAGGATCGACTCGAGTACGCATGATCTCGAGGATCGGGCTGGCCTCCGGGGTCGATTTGGACATCAATGGCCCGGTGGTCGGGGCGGAAGAACCGGTGAGACCGGCTATCAGCACCTGCTGCTGGTCCATGAAGGCAGACATACTGTGCTCCAGGGCCACCATTCTGAGACTGAGCTCAGAAGGCTCCACAGCCACCGGGTCAGGTCCCGATGCTGTCGGGCCCGACCCTGGTTTTTCCGGAGGAGAGTCCTCAACGAGGACAGTTATTACCTGCCTCGGCTGCTCCGTAACCCGTCGAGGAACTTCGCTGGATGCTCCATCTCCAAGGATCCGGGCCGGTGCTCAGGGCTCCGCGACTGGTCCCAAAAGGAACCAGGCCATTCAAAGCCATCCAACGAAGCCGCCTTCAAGGATTTTTTCTTCCTTCGATGTTCCCGCGAGGAAGACCCCCTCTCCGATGCTCTGGCTCAGAGTGTTCCTGAGACGTAGAGGCCTCAGATGAGGTCCGGGCCTGCGAAGGTACGGACTCAGCAAAAATCCTATCATGCTGCTGCTGGCGGCTTCTCAGGGCCTTCGAGGACATTTTCCTACACGGGTCACAGACCTTCGGGTCGTGGTCAGGCCCAAGGCACCGGAGACAGCAGTCATGTGTATCAGTGAGAGACATTGATTTTGTACACCGATCACATTTCTTAAACACGCTGGCAGCCATTGGGGAAAAAAGGGCCCCTGTAAGGTCGAAGACCCGGGCTGCCAGTGAAAAAGAAAAAGAGCGTGAACACTAGTCACGAAGGACAAAAAACGAAAAATCAAACCGGACTCGATACCGGTGTACCAAGCTGAAGGCAGGAAGGGGACCGGTGTCGAACCGGAGGAAAAGATGAAACTTAAGTATTTTAAACACTTTTTTTTCACGACGACAACTGGACTACGTCCAAAAGGCTCTGCGGGAAAAAGGAGACTGAGCAAGATGGCACCCTTGGGCAGGAAGGGGACCACGCATGCGTGATGCAATTCCCAAAGGCTTTCTTAGAAAGCTGGGGATTTGCTCCGCACGAGGGTTCCGTCGGCGCCGATGTCACCCATATGTGAGGCTTGACTTCCTGCTTGTTCCCGAAGAATGCTGGGGTACACCAGCAGAGGAGGGATTGGACCAGGGGGTGAGTAATTTAAATCAGATCCCGCAAGCTTCCTGTGGCCTGTGTCCATTGGGATGCTAAGGGGTCCATTGCGTTAGGCAAATAGGTAGTCTTGCATAGGGAATTACATGCACTGTGGATGCCATGTGGCCTAAGAGACGTAGGAAGTCTCAAGCTGTTGAGCTTGTCTCCTGACACATTTGGTTGGCTAGGTCCACTAGTCGGTGCAGGCAGTTTAATGGTAGGAAGGCTCTGGCTTGCTGAGTATCTAGCTTCAATAAACCTTTGAGATGGGGATAGATGGGACTTTGGGAGATTTGTGACAACGCCCAGATGTTGTAAGATTGCAAGGGTTCTTGAAGTGATGTGCAGAGTTCTCCAGGAGTCTGCCTTTTTTCAGTCAATTGTCTAAGTAGTAGAAGACAAAGGTACCCATGTTGCATAGATATGCTGCAACCACTGCCATGCATTTTGTGAATACCAAGGGTGGTAGATGCCAGGCCAAAGGGGAGGACTCTGTATTGATAGTGGGTGCCTTGAAAAATTAAGCAGAGATACTGTCTATATCCTGGATGAATGAGGATTTGGATATATGCCTCCCTGAGGTCTAGGGAACATAGTCAGTCTTGTTCCTGCAGATAAATCATTTTGAACTTCTCTTTGATAAGGAATTTGTTGAGATCCCTGAGGTCGAGTATGGACCTGTAGCCTCCTGACTTCTTTGGAATAAGGAAGTAAGGAGAGTAGAAGCCCTCAAGAAGTTGGTCTTGTGGAACCCTTTCTATTGCTCCTTGGGAAAGCAGGGTGGACACCTTTTGTTTGTTTGTTTAGGGGAGACTGTGGGGGATATTCCCCTCTGAAATGATGAGGGGGATGATGATGGAAGTTCAACTGATAACCTCCATGGATGATGTGCAGTGTCCACTGCTCTGAGGTGATGAGGTGCCACCGGTGTGTGTAACGGCAACGCCGGCCTACTATGAGGAGAAGATTGGGAACCTGCAGCGGCAAGGTGGCAATGCTCCCTAGGAAGGAGTCAAAAACTAGGCGCTGGTTTGTGCCTGTGTGGATGGTTATGACTTGGCAACGCTTAGGCTTCTTTGTTGGTCTTGGCCCCTGTTGTTTCTGTTGAGGCTGGTAAGGTGGTTGGGAATAGGAGAGGTAAAATCTCCTTTTCTTTGGGTAAAAGAGCTTTTTGGCTGCTGCTTTCTTCCTTGAGAGATCAGCAGTTTTCCTAGAGAGCCTCTTCAATGTGGTATCATCTGTTTTCAGCTCTCCAGCCTTCTCCCTCCAATTTTTTCCAAACAGGTTCTCACCTGTACAGGTGATATTACCCAATTTATCCTGGATCTATTGTTCCAGGTCTGACGCCTGAAGCTATGCCAGTCTGCAAGTCCCTATGGCTATGGCAGAGGTCCTGCTGGTGGATTCAAAGGCATCAAATTCCGTTCTGTTCATAAATTTGGAGACGTTCTGGCTATGTCTTAGGACAGTCTCAAAGGCAGGTTTCTTCTCCTCAGGGATGAAGGGAAGGACGGCCTCACAGTCTTTGTTGAGTTCCTTGAGGAACATACCCATATACAGGGTATAGGGGTTGATTTGACTTGCCAACATTGAAGCCTGGAAAGACCGGCATGCAAAGGAATTGAGGTTTCTCTATGCCCTTCCCGGGGGTATCAATGCATAGGTTTTGCCACTTTTTATTCTGCACAGCGTCGATTCCACTACCATGGAGTGGTGCAGCAACTGTGGCTTCTGGAAGCCCAGGATGGCCGATACTCAATACATTGTGTCGAGCCTCCTACTGATAGGTGACACCGTGAGGAGAGTCTCCCAAATGCGGAGCATAATGTTGTGCAACATCCAATGCAACAGTAGGATAGCAGTTTCCTTCGGGGCTGTTGGGTACTGGAGGATCTCCAGTACTTCCCCCGAGGTTCCAGTTCAGCTGCAGTCATAATTGATAATCCTGCTGCCATGTCCCGTATAAACTCCTGGAAGGACATGTGCTCCGGGGGTGACTTCCAGCGGGTACTGGTACTCGGAGGCAAGGGTTCTAAGACAACGTTCTGGAACTCTGTGGAGTCAAAGGATCGATGATCGGAATTAGAGTCGTCGAATTCCAAGCATGGGGAGTACTGTCAGTGTCAATGCCTGTGGGATCGATGGTGTCGATACCGGTACTCCTCAGTGACATCGTGCTGCTGTCCTGGTAGAGGTATCCTGCCCAGTAATGACCAAGTGGATGCAGCCCCTGAAGCCGAACCTGGCGTCGGGGCTGGAATAGGGAGACCCAGGGCATCAGATGCCGGTGCGGTATCGACACAGACATCGATGCCAATCCTTGTGCTATCAGTGTGGAGGATACGGATGCAGCAAAGAGTGCTTCCAAGGTCTTCTCTATGGATAGCATACACTGATCCAAGGAAGTTGCTGGAGTCTGGTCTATAAGAATGGCACTTGCTGCCGCCATACCAGAGCACAGCATTGGGGGGTCTCCAGAGGTCGATGCCTCAGTAGCCTCCTGGTTCCCCACAGAGGCTTTGCAGGACAAGCCCTTCCGCCGGGAATGCTTGGCTGGGTAGCCAGAGTCAGAAGAAGCCCTCGGACTCGCAGCTTCTTTCTGGAATCTCTGGATCTGTCACTCGATTCCATGGACTTGACTTTGGAGTCCCAAGATTTCTCTTTTGGATCCCATGAAGTCTTCGATGAGGATCTCAATTTTTTCTGTGTTTTGGAGCTCTTAGAGATTTTTGAAACTTGGAAGAAAGATGATGTCCTCGAGGATGTCAAGGGAAATAGTTCACCCAATTTCTTGGCCCAGTTTTCAAGACCTCTCTTGGTCATTAGGTTACATAGGGAGCAAGACTCTCAAAAATGATCCGGACCAAAGCATTTCAAGCACCAGTCGTGTCTGTCGTTGATTGAAATGGTGCTGGAGCACTTGGTACACTTTTTGAAACCGCAGTGGTTTTTTTTCCACAGTGGAGATGGTAGGCCGGAGGCCTGAGTGGGCACAAGGCCCATGAGGACAAATGACAAAAATCAAAAAGAAAAATGAAGAGTAGAAACGGTACTGGAATCGGTTTTCACGATGCCAGTGTGGAACGGGAAGGCAGAAGCACTTACAGAAAATTTTCTCTGTGGTAACAGGAATGGTTGGCTCTGCAGAAAAAGAAGAACTAAAGAGAAGGACTTGGAAGAGCGGGAAGGAAGTCGTGCAGGCACAGTGGAGTGCTCCCAAAGGCTTTCCTATAGGACACTGGGGAGCATTCCTGCATGGGCTCTATCGGTGCCGACGTCACCCATATGTGAAGACTACAAGCCTGCGTGTTCCTGGAGATTATCTATTACATTCCCCAGGCATAGAGAATCCAATGGAAATGACAGAGAAGCATAGTAGAACACACAAATGAAAATACATAAAAAATAGAATATATAATTTAAATGAATTCAGCCCTTGCTGACGCTAATCTCCTCTCAAGCTCTAGAGCAGAGGTGTCAAACTGCAATCCTGGAAGGCCACAAACCAATCAGGTTTTTATGATATCCCAAATGAATATTCATGAGAGAGATTTGCATGCATTGTCTCCACTGCATGCAAATATAGCCAATGCATATTCATTAGGGATATCCTGAAATCCTGATTGGTTTGTGGCCCTCCAGGATTGCAGTTTGACATCCCTGTTCCAGAGAGAGGATCTCCTGGCTTCCACTGACTTTTGCCTCCTCAATTGGCACCCAGGAAGAGGGATCCCATGGCTTATGTTCACTTTTGCTTACTCTATGAGTTCAAGGACGGAAGCCCCTGTTTTTTCTCTCTCCTCCTAGAGTCCAGGGAGGAGAACCCCTTCCCCATACTAACTGCTCTCGCCTCCAGGAATCAGTGAAGGGAATCCCCAGGTAACTAAGCTACACAAATCAAGCTAATTCTTTCTCCCCTAGGAAGAGGATCTTCTGGCTATGCTGATCAATTTCTTCCCCCCCCCCCCAGGATCTGTGCCAGTCTTTCTTCTTCTAAGACTAAGGGAGGAAAATCCAACTCCACACTAACTGGGAGGGAGGAGTGGCCTAGTGGTTGGGGCAAGATACCTCAGGCCAGAAGGTCTGTGGTTCAAATCCAACTAGAGGACAGCAACCTTGGGCCGGAAGGACTGGGGTTTCCAGTCATACAGGTGCTACTTGTGGTCTTGGGAAAGCCACTTAACCCTCCATTGCCCATGTTCCTTGTAAGTATTAGTGTATGTGTCTCATATCCCCTCATGTTAAATGTATCCCCCAATTGTGTTCTGACCAGGGCCGGATTTACCTTGAGTGAGGCCCTACGCCAACAAAAATTGTGGGCCCCCAGCAGGGGCGGCCCAAGGGGGGTGCGTACCTCATTTGCATAAGGGGCCTCATTTGCATAAATATTTGCATAATGTTACCATATACTAACTTTTAGTAAACGTGCCTCTTAATGAGTGTATGGATAAAGAAAGACTAAAAGATTTCTACATTACTATAATCCAGTGCCAACTGCCAGACACATTAGGAACTACTACAAACACTGCCCATAGTAAACCCGCCGTATCCTAACAGCACTACCAGGACTCACAAAGCACCATACTCTACCAATCAAAAGGCAACACTGCAAATATTAAACCAATACATTTCAGAGAACAACAATACATGACCTACTGGGGAAAGAGAACAAGTGGCAATGTCAAATAGGAATTATATAAACAGAACACCTCAGCTCAGTTACACATGCAGAACATAGACCATCACCAAACAAGTAATCACAATTTAGAAATAGGAAGACAATAATTAAACTGGGAATCCCAAAAGCCAAACTTGGAATGTACAACACTGTAGAAATAAAACTATACATTAATTTGCTCTTGTACTAAACAAAGCGCAGATGTTAATGATGCACATTTACCAGAGCTGACATATTCCAATTAATAAATTCAAAATAAAGAGATATTTTTCTACCTTTTGTGCATTTTTTCAGCTGCAATTGCTCCAGCCACTTTCTTCTGGTTTCTTCGTGTCTTCTGCTAACTCTCCATCGTCTGCTGTCCATTTGTCCTTTCTTCTCTCTTCTAGATTTTTTTCCATTCTCTCTCTACATCTGCTTTAACATACTAATCTTTCTCCTTTTGCTCTTTCCTCATTCCTATTTCATCCACTCAAATTTTACCCCTCCATCCTCAATCCCCACTTACTCTCCCAATACCCGGCCAATTGTAGATTTTTATCCCTCCCACACAAAATATTTTTCCCTTCTCCATTTTACTCTTCCAGCCCCATCCCATTCTAATCCTCCCCCAACATCAGCTCCCTTCTAGTTCCAGCCTCACCCAGCATCCATTCCCTTCTAGTCCCTGCATCAGCCCATTTCCAGTCCTAGCCATCCATCAGCCCATTTCCAGTCCTAGCAACCCCCCAACCCAATACCAGTCCTAGCCCCCCCATCACCCCACTTACAGTCCTTAACCCCCATCATCACCCATTTTCAGTTTTAGCCCCCCCTATAACCCATTACCAGTCCTAACCCCCCATCAGCCCACTTCCAGTCCTAACCCCATCAACCCATTTCCAGTCAGCCCCCCATAGCCCATTGCCAGTCCTACCCCCCCCCCATCAGCCCACAGCCCATTACCAGTCCTAACCCCATCATCCCACCTCCAGTTTTAACCCCCCAGCCCATTTCCAGTCCTAGCCCCCCATAGCCCCCCATAGCCCATTACCAGACAACCCCCATCAGCCCACAGCCCATTACCAGTCTTAACCCCCAAAGCCCATTACGAGTTCTAACCCCCTCCCAACAGCCCATTACCAGTCCTAACCCCATCAGCCCACCTCCAGTCTTAACCCCCCAGCCCATTTCCAGTCCTAGCCCCCCCCATAGCCCATTACCAGACAGCCCCCATCAGCCCACAGCCCATTACCAGTCTTAACCCCCCCCAAAGCCCATTGCCAGTTCTAAGCCCCCCCAACAGCCCACAGTCCATTACCAGTCCTAACCCCATCAGCCCACCTCTAGCCTTATCCCCCCCACAGCCCAGCCCAGCCCAGCCCAGACCATTTACAGCCCCAGCCCCCCAATAGCCCATTACCAGTCCTACCCCCCCCCATAGCCCATTACCAGCCCCAGCCCCCCCATTGCTCATTACCAGTCCTACCCCCCCCCATAGCCCATTACCAGTCCTACCCCCCCCCCAAAGTAAAATTTAATTAAAAAAAAAAACCTGGTGGCTGCCGCCGCGGGGCCCCCTCTGCTGCCGCGGGGGCCCCGTCTACAAGCTGAAGCCGTCGGGTCGGGTCGGGTCTCTCTCCCTCCCTCCCTCGCTGCAGGCTGCAGGAGACGCGAAGGGAGAGCGTCTCCTCGCGTCTGTGTTAAGCCCGCAGGGGCTGATGGGAAATCCCATCAGCCCCTGCGGGCTTAACACAGACGCGAGGAGACGCTCTATCTTCGCGTCTCTCGCAGCCTGCAGCGAGCGAGGGAGGGAGAGACCCGACCCGACCCGACGCGACGGCTTCAGCTTGTAGACGGGGCCCCCGCGGCAGCAGAGGGGGCCCCGCGGCGGCAGCCACCAGGTTTTTTTTTTTAATTGTGTGTGTTTAAAAAAAAATACCTGGTTCTTTTTTTGTGGGCCCCTGCCGGCTGTGGGCCCTACGCCATGGCGTACATGGCGTATGGGTAAATCCGGCCCTGGTTCTGACCACTTTGAAGGATAAGGTGGTATACAAAACTGTCTAAATATATAAATAAAATAAACTGTGCTCTTTTTCCAGTATCTAAAGAGGGGGCCCTCTGGCTCATACTAACTCTCTCTCATCTCACTGCCAGCAGGAGGCTTCCGCTAATTCACTTTCCTCCTGGGGTAAGGAAAGAGTAGTTACTCACCTGTAACAGGTGTTCTCCAGGAGCAGCAGGAATCAGTCCTCACTTATGGGTGACATCGGCGCCGATGGAGCCCCCGTGCAGAGCATTTCCCCAGCTTTCTTTGAAAGCCTTTGGGAATACTGCACACATGCGCAGTCCCCTTCCCGCCTAAAGGTGCCATCTTGCTCAGTCAAATGACATAGCTAAAAAACAGCACACAAAAATGGAAAAATAAACTATGTACAACTGCAACTCCCAGGGGAGAAGGGAGGGTTGCGAGGACTGATTCCTGCTGCTCCTGGAGAACACCTGTTACAGGTGAGTAACTACTCTTTCTCCAGGACCAAGCAGGAAGTCAGTCCTCACTTATGGGACTCCCCAGTTTCAGGCTACCGGGGACCTAAAGTTGAAAAATGAGCTCCCTCTAGCCTCAGCATCAGAGAAAGGATTTCACTGAAAACATACCCCCACCGGTAGCCCAACCAGAGGGCTGGAGGGTAGGAGTTACCTGAACCTCAAAGAGATTCCGGAGCACTGCCTGACCGAAAGCACTGTCCCTACGGGACTCCCTCTCCAGGCAGTAATGGGCCACAAACGTCTGGCTTGAGGACCAAGTTGCAGCCCTGCAGATGTCTGCCAACGGTACAGAGCGGAGATGAGCTACTGAGGCAGCCATTGCCCTGACACGGTGGGCCGTGACCCGACCCTGCAAAGGAAGGTCAGCTGCCCTGTAAGCCCAGGTGATACAGTCAGCCACCCAGATGGACAAGGTACGCTTGGACACAGGTACCCCCAAGTTATTGGGGTAAAAAGATACAAAGAGGTGAGTAGCCCTCCTATGCCCCTGCGTACGCTCAAGGTAGAAGGATAAGGCCCTCCTACAGTCCAGGGTATGCAGGACTGTCTCAGCCCGGCTGGCATGGGGCCTAGGGAAGAATGTTGGAAGAACCACCTCCTGGTTGAGATGGAAAGAGGAGACAACCTTGGGGAGGAACTTAGGATGAGTCCTAAGGACTACCCTGTTCCTATAGAAGTGAGTGTATGGCCTGTCACAGACCAGGGCTTGAAGTTCACTCACTCGCCTGGCCGAGGTCAAGGCCACTAGGAACAGAGTCTTCCAGGATAGGAAGCGTAGAGGACATGTAGCCATTGGTTCAAAAGGTGGGCGAGTAAGTTGCTGCAAGACCACATTCAACTCCCACTCAGAGGCCGGTGGACGGAGAGGAGGCTTGAGCAATAGTAAGCCTCTGAGAAACCTGGACACCAAAGGGTGAACCGACAAAGAGTGTCCCTCCACCATTGAGTGGTGAGCTGCCAGAGCAGAGAGGTGGACCTGAACAGAATTGGACTTAAGGCCCTGACTGGACAAGTGCAGAAGGTACTGTAGCACTACTGGCACAGTGCAGCCGAAAGGATCTTCCTTGCGTTGCTGACACCACAAGGAGAACCTCCTCCACTTCAGGGCATATGTTTTCCTGGTGGATTGCTTTCTAGAGGCCAAGACCACCTCTTCTACTTCCTGAGGTAGGCCCCAGGGAGCCAAGACTACCCTTGCAGCCTCCATGCCATCAGATGGAGAGATTTGAGATTGGGATGCAGAAGGGAACCCTGATCCTGAGAGAGAAGGTCGGGTTGGAATCCCAGAGGCATGGGTGTCTCCACTGCCAGTTGAAGTAGCAGGGGGAACCAGGGCTGCTTCGGCCACCTGGGAGCAACCAGAAGTACTGAGGCCTTGTCCCTGAGAATCTTGAACAAGGTTCAGGCCACCAGAGGTGTGGGAGGAAACGCATAGAGCAGGCCCTGGGACCAAGAAATCAGGAAGGCATACGCCGCCACCCTTAGGGGATGCTGCTGCCTGGAACAAAACCTGGGCAGTTGGTGATTCAGGGGACTGGCAAAAAGATCCATGGATGGAAGTCCCCATTTTAGGAAAATCTGTTGAACAACCAAAGGATGCAGCTGCCACTCGTGGGGCTGCAGAATTCTGCTTAAGCGGTCCGCCAGAAAGTTCTCCTGGCCAGGAAGATAAACAGCCCTCAGCAACATCTGGTGCCGGAGGGCAAAAGAGCAAAGGGCCTGTGCTTCCAGGCATAGAGGCCTGGACCTAGTGCCGCCCTGTTTGTTCACATAGAACATGGCTACTTGGTTGTCTGTCTGAACTAGAAAAGACTGATGGGCCAAGGTTTGAGAAAAAGCTTTGAGGGCTAAGCGAATAGCCCGCAGTTCCAGTAGGTTGATTTGTTGCGTGGCTTCCCATGGGGACCAGAGGCCTTGGGTGCAGCTCTCTTGACAGTGTGCACCCCAGCCCTGTAAGGAGGCATCGGTTGTCAACACCACTGTGGGGGCAGGCACTTGAAAAGGCACCCCCTGCAGCAAGTTGGGGGGGTGTAGCCACCACTGAAGAGAATTCAGGAAGGGTTTTGACACCCTTACTTTGTCTGCTAGGCTCCCTGTGGCCTGCTTCCACTGAGTTCTGAGGCACCACTGTGCAGGCCTCATGTGGAGGCGGGCATTGGGGGTCACATGCACAGTCGATGCCATGTGTCCCAGGAGTTGCAGACAGAGCCTGGCCGGCACCCTTGTCAGACAGAGAAACCGGGATGCCAACTCCATGAGCCTTTGAGCTCTGTCCTCTAGCAAGTAAGCCCTTGCTTGCAGAGAGTCCAGCCGTGCTCCTATGAACTCGAGGTTCTGGGAGGGGAGCAAAGTGGATTTTGCGAAGTTTATGACAAAGCCTAGGTCCTGAAGAAGTGTGACAGTCCCAAAGGTGGCCTGCCTGACCTCCTGGTAGGTCTGACCCCGGATGAGCCAGTCGTCCAGATAGGGGAAGACAAAAACCCCTTGAGTCCTCAAGTAGGCCGCCACCACAGCTAGGCACTTTGTAAAGACCCGTGGGGCGGAAGTTAGGCCAAAAGGCAGAACCCTGTACTGGTAATGGTTTCCTCCCACCACGAACCTGAGGTACTTTCTGTGGTCTGGATGAATGAGGATGTGAGTGTACGCATCCTTTAGATCTAAGGAGCATAGCCAGTCTCCCTGCTGGAGGTAGGGCAGAAGTGTTCCAAGAGTAAGCATCTTGAACTTCTCTTTCTCCAATAATTTGTTGAGGTTCCTGAGGTCCAGAATAGGCCGTAAGCCTCCTGTTCTCTTTGGCACCAGAAAATATCTGGAGTAGAAGCCCTGCCCCTGTAGGCGAGGAGGTACAGGCTCTACCGCCTTGTCCAGAAGCAGACCTTGAAGTTCCTGGAGCAGGAGGTTGGTGTGTAGGAGAGGCCTTAAAGGTTCTCCTGGAAAGTAGGCAGGAGGTAGCTGTTGGAAATGAAGCATATAACCCTGATGAATGATGCTTAAGACCCAAGCATCCCATGTAATGGGTGGCCACCTGTGGGCAAACAGGGCTAAGCGACCTCCTGTGCAGGGATGGGGCAGCAGGGACGGAGAGGCTATGCCTTGGGAGTCAAAACCCCCTCCCTGCTGGGTCGGAGCAGGAGCCGGAGGCTTGGGGGTCTTCTGCCTACGGTGCCCATGTCCCTGCCCCTTGGCCTGCTGCCCCTGTTGGGGAGCTGGGGAGGCCTGGTATTGAGGGAAAGGTTTGTAGGCAGACAACTTTCTCGGGTAGAAGGACTTTTTACCCGAGCCCTTCTTTTTGTGAGAAGGGGCAGAAGTTTTCCTGGACAGCCTAGTCCTGGTCAGGTGCTCGGTCTCGAGCTCAGCCGCCTTCTCGGCCATGGGTTTGCCAAAAAGGCTCTCACCTCGGCAAGGGACATTGACCAACTTGTCCTGTACCCAAGGCTCAAGGTCTGATGACTGCAGCCATGCCTGGCCTCGGGCCCCGATGCCGGCTGCCGCCACACGAGCCAAAGCCTCAAAGCCATCGTAGGCCGTTCGGGACATAAACTTGGAACAGTCCCGGATTCCTGAAGACAAAGACTGGAACCTCTGCAAAGGTTCCCCGGAGAGGCCAGCAGAGAACTCGGCAAGCTCCTTTGCCAGGTCTCGTAGGTACATGCCCATGTACAGCTGGTATGACTGGACACGGCAAGCAAGCATCGAGCCCTGGAAGCACTTTCTGCCGAAAGCATCCAGGTTCCGGGCCTCCCTGCCGGGGGGGCACCGCGGAGTGCATCTTCTGGCTCTTCAGACGATGCATGGTCAATTCCACCACCATGGAATGGTGCGGCAGCTGTGCCTTTTGGAAGCCAGGGCTCTTACGGAGTCGATAAATGGAATCGACTCGCTTGCTCAAGACCCGCGCCGAGGCCCGTGCCTCCTACATCCGGAAGAGGAGCCGTTCCAGCATTGGAGGAACTGGAACAGTAGTAAAGGCCTCCTTCGGAGGAGAGTCATACTGGAGGGCCTCGAGCTCCTCGGCTCGAGGCTCCTCCTCGGGGTCCGCGGGAATCGCCAAGGCCTTGGCCATGTCCCGAAAAAACTCCGAGAACCGGGTGTCCTCCGGAGGGGACTTACTCCGGGGCTCAGATTGCGATGAGTCCGAAGGGACGCACCGAGTCCAGAAGGTGTCAGGGGACTCCTCGTCCTCCGTCTCCCATGCTGACTCATCCGAAGAGGAGTCGAGGGGCTCCGACCGCGCGGGTCGAGGTGGCACCCGCCCCGATGCCGAAGGCACCGGCGTCGACGCCCTCGGTTCCGAGCGGGAGGTCGAGACCTTGACCGAGGACGACTTCGAGCCTTCATGGTCTCGAGTATCAGCTCGGTCTCCGGGGTTGACTTCGACGTCAATGTCCCGGTGGTCGGGGCAGATGCACCAGCGAGGCTGGCCATCATTACCCGCTGCTGCTCCATGAAGGCAGACAATCTGCACTCCAAGGCTGTCAGCCTGAGTCCAAGCTCAGGAGACTCAGCAGCCACTGACGCAGGCCCCGGCGGCGCCGGGCCCGACATCGGCTCCCTCGGAGGAGAGTCCACGAGGACTACAGGACTTACGTGCCCGACGGTCTCCGGCTCTACACGAGGTACTTTGGATGGCTTCTCCTGCTCCAAAGGCCCGGGATGGCGGTCGGGGATCTTAGACCTGGCCCTCGAGGTACCAGGGACCTCTTCCGACGACGCCCTCACGAGCCGTTTCTTCCTCTTGCATTCCCAGTCGGGGGACCCCCTGTCTGAGGATCCCCGGCGATGCTCGGGATCAGACTCCCGAGACGTCGAGGCCTCAGATGAGGTCCGGGCCCAGCCGGAGGCAGAATCCGAAAAAATCCTTTCCTTCTGGTGCTGACGGTTTCGAAGTGCCTTGGTGGACATTTTGCCACACGGGAGGCACTGAAGGTAGCAGTCGTGTGTGTCGGTGAGAGACATTAGTTTCTTACACCGATCACACTTCTTGAAACCACTGGAAGCCATCGGGGAAAAAAGGGCCCCCGCAAGGTCAAAAGACCGGCCTTCCAGGGAAAAACAGAAAAAAGGGCGCGAACGCCACCCACGAAGGGCAAAAACTGAAAAATAGAAAACAGGCTCGATACCGGTGTACCAAACCCGGCGGGAAGGGGAACCGGCGTCGAACTCGGAGAAAAAAGGTGAAGAAATCTTCGAAAAAAACGTCAACTTTTCTGGGTGACTAAGACAAAACGTCCGAAGGACTCCACAGAAAGAGAGAGACTGAGCAAGATGGCACCTTTAGGCGGGAAGGGGACCGCGCATGCGTGCAGTATTCCCAAAGGCTTTCATAGAAAGCTGGGGAAATGCTCCGCACGGGGGCTCCATCAGCGCCGATGTCAACCATAAGTGAGGACTGACTTCCTGCTTGGTCCTGGAGAACATCTTATTAGATTTTTTTTTAATGTGTAATACAAACACACACCAATTTTCTGCAGAACTATAGCTTTTACTATTTGAAAAGAAACATCAACCATACACGTAAGACAATGGAAGTGCTCTAATGGAGCATTCATGCAAACACCCTAAAAGAAATGTTACCTGCTACTTGTGCCTGGGTCAGTGGGAGCCCTCTATGCATAACCTTTGTGTAACAGGCTGTTAGGGCTGGTGGTAGAGCAACAGAGAATGGTGAGTGGTGCCTATAACAATACACAAAGCTCACTTGGTGGACTGCAAGAATTCTCAAGTGCTGAAGTTACTGAAAGTCAATTCTATGTTTACTTGCAGAGAAAAGATCCCCTCCTATCCCTAGTTCAGGATAAATAAAAGGATGTTTTCACTGCAGCCAGTTGAATGCTGCCAAACACTAAGCTCTCCAAACAGAACCTTTGATGCACAATTCTTCCACACCACCACTAGGTGTCACTGCTGGCTTCCAATGGGAACTACAGGATAAACAGATGACTTTGGAAGCTGATGCTTTTCAAAGGCATTTGGATCACAGTATTGGATTTGGGCAAGTACCTGCTTATGAAGATTGAGGCTGTCAATTTCAGAGAGAACCCATCCGACACTGCCATCCCCACCACAAACCAGAATCCGAAAGGTGTCAAACTTCTGGAATAAGCGCAAACTGTGAGGAAGCAGATGGATGAAGTGACAGGCTGTACAGGAAGTAGATTTATTTTATTTTTATTTATTAACAATTCTTATATACCGCACTATTAGACATCAGCGCGGTTTACATTGAACAGAAAACATCCGACAGTTTACACATGTCTGGTCGTTACATTTAACAGGAAGTATAACTTGGCGAAATAGGGGAAACTAAATACAATGCAGGGTTATCTGATAAAGGATATCCTGGTTAACTATACACAACAGTGGTACAATAGTATATGGAACAACTTGTTATTTACATTGTGAAGTTGGTCTGTTGCGGGGTCTATCTGTTTGACCACTTCTGCTATTCACCTGGGGGTTATGTTCGGAGCTGTCATTGAGATATTTAAGGAAGAGGAAATGCTTTAAAGCCTTTCTGAACTGACTTAGATTAGGTATTGCTCTGATTTGTGCTGGTAAGGTGTTCCATAGAGATGGGGCGCAGAATTGGAAGGCTCTGTTGGCTGTTGATCTAGTGCATCTTGTGGTGTCATTTGGGATAACTAGTGTGTTTAATTCTGCTGTTCTTCGTGGCCTGTTTGGTGCAAGTGGTTTTATGAGGTTGGAGAGAGAGGAAGAGGTGAGCCCCTTAGCCGCTTTGAATGTTAGCAGTAAGGTCTTGAAACTGATCCTTGCTTGAATGGGGAGCCAGTGTAGCTGTTTTAGAAGGGGTGTTACGTGATCTCTCCTGGATGCCCCAAGGAGTACCCTCGCTGCACTATTCATGGCTAATTGCAGGGGGTTCAGGGTGGACCGGGGGAGTCCTTGTAGTATGGAGTTTGAGAAGTCGAAATGGGGGAGTATAAGGACTTGATAAATGGTACGGAAATCATCTGGTTCAAGTAGCATGTGTAGGTGTCTGAGGGATCTGATTTTAAAGTAGATTGCCTTGACTGTGTTGGCTATGTGGTTCTTCATATCAAGGTTTTGGTCCAGCGTTACTCCCAGGTAGCGTATTGCCGGTTTAACTTGGAGTTGGGCATCCTTTACGTTAATACAACTAGGAGGGGTGAAGTTGGTGTTCCTCGAGACAAACAGGACTTCCGTCTTTTTGTGTTGTATTCTCAGGTTTTGTGATAGGAGCCACTCTGATATGGTGTCAAAGCAGTTAGTCAGCGGGGTAAGGTCTAGGCAGTCCAATGATATTGGCATATATAGTAGCACATCGTCTGCATATATCATGTAACTGACATTAAAGGATCTGATGATGTCGCAGATGGGTTGGATGTATATATTAAACATCAATGCAGATAAAGAGGATCCTTAGGGTACACCTTGACTTTGTTGGAAAGGTTCAGATGTATCCCCGTCGACTCTGACATGCTGCCATCTGTCGGACAGGTAAGATTTGCACCATTCGAGTGCTGTTCCACAGATGCCTTTTTCCCTTAGCCGGCAGATGAGAATTTCGTGGCATACCGAGTCAAAAGCCGCTGCTATATCTAGGAAGACAAGAGCGAAGCCCTGGCGTATGTTATCCACACCTGAGGTTATGTTGTTGAGGAGTGTTGTGAGTAGTGTTTCTACTCCATGTGACTCTCTGAAACCATGTTGAGCTGGATCCAGTGGGGCTGATGTGTCTATATGATCCTGTAATTGCCTGTGCACTATTTTCTCGATGATTTTTGCTAGCATAGGTATGCTAGATATGGGCCTATAAGATTCTACCTTTTGAGGATCAAGTTTGGTGTTCTTTAGCAGCGGTCTTACAGAGGTCTGCTTGAGCGTAGATGGGAAAGAGCCAGTGGTGAAGGAATAGTTTAAGATTTTTGCTATAGTTGAGGATATGTCACATCGCAGGTCCTTTATCCAGTGCGCAGGGCAAGGGTCTGTGTGTGCAGTGGTTGTGTTTAGAGCTAGGATGGTGTCTTCAATAGTTTTCTTCGAGGGAGTAAAGAAGGATGCCAGTGATACTGGGTAGTCTTGTTCATCAGGAGGGTCTGGTATTAATATTTTGTTGGTCTTGCACATTTTAGATTGCATGTAAATTGCATAGTCCTGTGGGTGGATCCTGCTGTGGTGCTCAGGGGTTGGCTCTTTGGCAAGTGTTTTAACTAAGTTAAACAAGTCGTGAGGTTTATTCAGTGACCGTTTCAGAGTATCTGTGTGGTGTTGTCTGATTTTATCTGAGATGGCTTTACGATGCTCTGCCAGGTGTTGGATGTAAGCTGATTGGTCACTGCTGGTACGTGACTTTCTCCATTGTTTTTCTAGCCTTCTTAAAATGGTTAGTGAGGTTTTTAAATCGGCTGTGAACCATGGGGCGGTAGATCTCTTCTTTGGGTTCTTGTTCGTTGGAGGGCGGATAGCGATTGCGCTGAGTTTTTTGTTCCAGGAGGAGATCAACTCTTCTAGGCTTAGTGAGGTGTCATCAAAGAGTGTGCTCATTTCAGTGAGGATGCGTTCTCTGTTAAATGGGTGGAATCTTCTGGTAGCTGAGTTAGCGGGCCTGCTTTCATCCGTTTTCGTCTTGTGTGAACAGTTAGTGGTAGGCATCTGAAAGGTGATGAGTTTGTGGTCAGTCCATGGGACTGCAGATATCGATAATACGATGTTTTGTGGTTGGTCCAAAATTAGCTGCGGTGCGAATATTAGGTCGAGGATATTGCCTTTCTCATGAGTAGGTTCTTGCACCATTTGTGTGTATCCTAGGCTATCTAGGGCATCTAGGAATGCGGTTGCTTGAGTGTCCTGTAATGATGGTAGGTTGATATCTCCTACGATCCAATTAGGTTTATTTGGACCCTGGGTGAAGGATGCCAGATTTATTATGGTTGCTAGGTCGTCTGGATCCCCTGACGGTGATCTATAGACCAAGTTTATGGAGCATGTGTTGTTTGAGACTGATACTGTTTCTAGATGGTTGTTACTGTTGGATTCATCCATTTTAAACTGGAGGTCAGCTTTGGTGATGATAAGTACTCCTCCGCCTTTCTTGTTTTGTCTGTGTCCAGTGAAGGCTGTAAAGTTAGGTGGGAGAAGCTGGTTGAGGATGATATTGTCTTCAGTTGAGAGCCATGTTTCAGTGACCATGAGAATGTCTAGCTGGTGGGACATTATTACATCCGTGATCACTGGCCACTTGTTTCGAAGTGAGCGGGCATTTATAAGTGCACACTTCAGTCTACTAGGGTAGACGTTTTTAGTTTGTCTAGTTTTCATGTTGTATTGTAGTGGGACATGCAATAGGAGGTTGCGGTGCGGGATGTTGGCCCCATGTGGGTTGTGATAAGAGTCTCCTGACCATTTTCTCTCACTAGATAGTACAATAGGAATGTAATTTTGTGTGGTGGTGAGGGCCAGTATATTAGATGGTAGTGTTATAATAAGTAGGAAAAGGCACAATAACCTGATGATCATGTCTTCCATTTTAACCCTGTGAAGTATGAGGCTTATTCGAGAGGCGAATAGAGGGGGTTTTGGCACGCTGGGGCTGACTGGATCTTAGCTTGTGTATTGTGCACCCAGCAAACCGGCTCAGTGTGTCATACAATAACCTTTCTAGCAGCATTCAACTTTTAGGTATGAATTGAACGTAAATACCTACACAGAATAAAGCATAAGAGAAACAGATGAAAAAGTGGCCACTTCAGTAAGTCAGAAGTGAGTTACTGACAACAGTAATATATTTAAGGTGAAACACAGATAGTAGTGATATTTCAAATTGAGTTACTGATAACAGTAATAAATCTAGGGTGAGTCACAAAGTGGTAGGAATATAGCTAAGATGAGTTACAGACGACTGTAATATAACTATATAATATAATATAATAGATGTCCCTTCAACTACCCAGCTAATATATATTGTCCACTCCTGCTGTTGAGGTCTTCCTCTTTATAACAAGACAGTCCCCCAATTACGCACTGAATCAGTGGTTCTCTTATAAACCCACAACTTACTCTTTTACAAAAAGACTTAATATTGCTTTCCCATCCTAACATACTAAAACAAACATGCAATAGTGTAACATACTGAACATTAGGTTTGCTCACTCTTCTCCATTCTTATTTAATAAGAATATCTAAACAGCATTCATCAATGCTACTTCCTGTTTCTTTCCCTTTCTCATCTGAAACCCTCTGGTCTTACCTCTGCATTCTTCTGCTGTATGTTTCCTTAGTCTGTCTTCTCCTTCTTTGTAGGTCTCCCTCTACTACTCTTATCTCTTCTCTCTCACACCCTATCTATTCCACTCCCCTCTCATGTATCTCCTTCCTTATTCTGCCTTGCTCTCTCTTTGTGCATTTTTGCAAACTCTTGGTCTCGCCTCTATAGCTTTATTCTTCTCATCCTTTACTTTACTTTTCAGTTTATTGATCACTTCTATCAATGGTTTCAAATGACTAATAAAACACACAAAAAATAATCAATTGCAATTAGTAAAATCACAAAGCGAAATACCATATAATATAAAATAAATTTAAAACTCAGCATGTTACCATAAAATATACAATAGAACAATACATTTAATAAGCAAAAAGCATTAAGAAAAAGCCCAGTCTTTAAACACTCAGTGATATAACTCATAACTTTTCACCAACCCAGGGAGAGCATTACAAAGTTCAAGGATCAAAACACAATAATCAGAGGGGATCATAAATTCCAGGAAGGCAGATAGCTAATCAATTTTTCTGCAAGATATTCAGGACTGAGACTCTTCCAGTAGTAAACTGGAGCTGAATGTAAAAGCATAAGAAAAGAGGAGATGGTTCCTAGCCTGTAAACCTCCCACAATCCTCACAGCTGTATTTTCCTACATCTGCCATCTTTTTTTACAGCCTGCTGAGGCAAACCAGCATAAACAATTAAAGTAGTCTAACATAGAAATGATCAATGCTTGAACTACTTTCACCAGATCTTTTTTGAAAGGTAAGACCTCAACAGGTCATGCTAAAAAGTCACCTGACTAAAGGAGAACTGTGACTATCAAAGAACAGTTCAGAGTCAAGCCATATTCCTAAATTCCATGCAGAAGACTGTAAGGAAATGAACAATCCATCCAAAATAATCTTAAAATCCTGTGGGGCTTTCATCTCTCTATCCAAATGACTTCAGTACTTTTTGGTGCTTAGTTTGATCTAATTTTCCCATAGCTATCTAATTAATGGAGTTCCCTTCTTATATACTAGGATGTTTTTCTTATTGTAAACTGCTTTGTAACTACTGAAAGGTGGTATACCAAGACTAAATAAACCATAAATATGTCCGACATACCAATATTAATAGTTCCTACCTATTCCAGACCACCCTTTCTAACCAGACGAATGATCTGCTTGTCATCTGCAAACAATGGTAATTCTGCTCTGCCATTTTAATAATTTAACAAAATGGTGTCTTTGTGTGCTCAGTTGTCTCTACATTATGTAATTCTTTCATCTGTTTTTTGTAATTATTATTATTATACTGTTATATGTAACTTTCCGTTATTTTCAAGTTCTTTGTAAACCGCTTTGATTCTCGAAAAGCGGTATATAAACACTAATAAATAAATAAATAAATATCAGAGGTTATTCTTACCCAAGGTGAGGTCCCCCATTCATTAGATCAAAGACCTGTGCAGGGTTCAGCAGTTGCTTAAACCTCCGCAAAAACTTCACACCTTGGTTGTCTCCGCTTTTTGAATTCACAAAAACCAGCAGAGGACTAGTACAGGAGGGCGGGCAGCTTGCCTTCCAGAAACCTGATTGGATAAGACAAGCAAAGCAGGCAAGTCAAGCTAGAGAGAAGGCAGAAAAGAGGGAGGTAATGATATTGTAAGTAGAACTGAAAAGGGACATGAAAATCGTCACCTACCATCAGAATCAATGCTGTTCAGAGCAGTGGGGGGTATAACAGAAACTTTACACAAGCCAAGAGGGCACTTGGAGGGTAAAAGGTCTTTGCATGCAGAGTGCACCTGTAAGAACCAGAAATCATTATAGGGAAAGTGTACAAGTCCTCACAATACAAGTATATGACTACGTCTACTGGCAATTTATAGTGCAGTGTGCCTCTGGTGGATTATTTTAACTTTGCTTCTCACAAAATAGCTGATTTTTTTTTTGTTTGTTTAATCAGTTAGTGCTGATTTTCAACACTAACTGATTAGGTTTTATGACCCTGAGGTCTTCATAGGGCCTACTCCACACATGAAAAATATATACTTAAAGTCAATTTCTTAAATGCAAAGACCTTGCAACTTTTTAAGTCTTCTGTAAATACAAATGTTCCCCAAAATGGTACTCAGGAGTGGGAATATCTCACCACATATCGTCTGCTTGTACAAATGGCAGCTGTAGGGAGTGGGGGATCAGAGTTCCATAAGAACTTGTCAAGGAGCTGTGCTGTTGGCATTAATCATAGTTGCTGATTTGGTTCTAGGCAACATCACACAGCTGAGATTGTGCTGTAGCAGGATTATTTTTGTTTACATTATTGAAAATTTTAACAGCTCCTGTAATGGATAGCAGAAGAAGTCTAGGGAAAGATGGCATGAGACAGGAAGTGAGATGTTCAACAAGAAAGTCACATGACTTTACGACTCCATAATGCCTTGCATATCTGAGAGGCATGGATAAAGGCAGATTCACGGATAAAGGCAGACAAATTACCTGATAATAAAAGTAAAAGAGATTCCAAAATGGTTTGTCCGCTACTATATTCTTTACAGTCCCAACGGATTGTTAATATTCTTAAAAAAGAATGGCATTTAATTCAAGCTATTCCTGGTTTTCAAGACACCCAATTTATGGTTGCGCACAAACGCAACATTAATCTTCGTAATTTGCTGGTGCCTTCCGCTTTCACTGAAAAAAAAACCCCGTTCTGTACATAAGGGGCAATACCAGTGTGGTCATTGTTCGGTCTGTTTAAACGTTTTACCTATAAGGAAGGTTTTTATACATCCAGTAACACAGCAGTCGGGTCAGGTCTCCCTTTTACATACATGGATCAATAAAGTATTGGTGAGAGCCTACACCTGCCTACGTTTTTGTACTGTTTGTTGTTCTTTGGGTAGTCCATGATATACACAGTATTCGTCGCCAGCACACAGTATTCGTCACCTGCATCATAATTCCAAGGCACCAATTTTCTTCCTGTCTATCTTTTTCACTGTCCAACTTTCACATCCACATGACATTAATGAAAATACCATGGCCTAGACAAGTCAAATCTTTGTATGGGGAGAGACATCTCTGCTCTTGAGAATCTTGTCTAGGTCCTTCATAGCCATTTTACCAAGAGCAATACGTCGTTGGATTTCTTGACTGCTAGTCCTTTCTTTATTGATTGTTGATCCAAGTAAGTTAAAGTTGTCAACTATTTCAATTTCTTCTCCATCAATGATGAGCTTATTAATTTTGTCAGGATCTTTTGTCTTCTTAACGTTAAGGTGTAGACCCATTTTAAGACTATGTTCCTTGGTCTTGAGAAACAAATGTTTTAGATCGTCTTCACTTTCAGCCAGTAATGTGGAATCATCAGCATAGCAAAGGTTGTTGATGAGTCTTCAACCAATCTTCACACCTTGGTTGTCTTCATACAGCCTACTTCTCTGATGATTTGTTCTGCATATAAATTAAAGAGGTAGGGAGAAAGTATGCAGCCTTGTCGTACACTTTTGCTGATTTTAAACCATTCTGTTTCTCCTAGTCCCGATGGAGCTATTGCTTTTGATGCTGACTAGGACAGAAATGCTTTTTCATGAATCAAAGTTACAATCAAGTTATTTAAATCTTGTACAACACAGTTCTTCATCATTCAGTCATTCACCTGCTTTTATACAGAGAAATGACCTCTCTCAACATTAGGTAGTACTGTAGATGAGTATGAGCTGCACTTTCAATTTTGGGGGATCATTTTTTGGCAAGGGCTATGAGCTGTTGGCAGATCAATTACTTCTGGTAATGGGTTCAAGCTGATGATGTTGGCAGCTCAGACCCCTAGTCAGCTTCCAAGTCTTAGGGGGATGTTTACTAAATGGCGGTAGCAGTTTCCATGCGATATCCGAGCCGCGGCTCCATTGATTTCAATGGGGCTACGGCTCCGATATCACATGGAAGCCTCTACCGCCATTTAGCAAACATACCCCTTAGAGTTATTAACTCTGCTGTATCTATTTTATTATATTACCTATTTAGATTTTGGAATTTTATGTCGTCAGTTGTTTTGGGATTTTAGGGGTTAATTTTATGAAAGGGTAGCTATAAAAATTCCCCAAAACATGTTTGTTTATAAAGGCAACATAGGTGGTGACTATGTGCCTTTGCAAGATATTTTTATTTATTTATTGATCACACAAGATTACATGCTTCATCAAATTTGGCTAAAGTATGTAGGGTAACATAAAAAAATAATATAACATAACAGTAATACAATGAAATTAATCCCCATCCAGATCACGTAACTGTACCATCTCCTAAACCTGAACCATTTCAAAATGTCCTATGAAAAGAACCATGTTTTCATCTGATTTTTAATCAAAGATCATCTCCCTCCAATGGAACATCAAAAAGGAGAGAATGCCACAATTCTGATCCAGCATTTGCAAAAACCCACCTTAAGGTTCTCTGCAGCTTCACCCCAGCTGAGATGACTAAAACAACCATAATGGAACATAAGAGACCAAGTTCTCATTAAGATACTTTGGACAACTCTGGTATACAGCCTTATGTATTAGACTGAACATCATAACTTTGAATTTGGTAATCAACTGAAAGCTAATGGAGTTGTAGCAGAAGTGATGTCACAAGATCCCAACTACTTTCTCTCAATAACATCTGAGCCACAGTTTTCGGAACTAGGTGCAATTGCTGTAACTGCCCATTTGGTAAGCCCCCAAAGAAGACTGTTAGTAATTCAACCTGCAAGTAATAAATGCATGGATCAAAAACTGCCGAATCATCTACAGGCACCACATTTCATATCCGACAAAATTCCCAATAGCGCATAAAGTGTAGTTACTCACCTGTAACAGGTGATCTCCGGGAACAGCAGGAATTTAGTCTTCACATATGGGTATTGTCGGTACCGACGGAGCCTGCGTGGGAACGCTCCCCAGCATCCAATAGGAACGCTTTTAGGAGTATCCCTCAGCATATGCGTGCTGCCTTCCCGCCTTTCCAACTGTCCCTCTTCAGTTAAGTTTGTAGCTGAGTGAAAGGATAGAGGGAGAGAGGAAAGAGAAAAAGAGATGGAGAGACAACTCCTAGGGGAGGTGGGTGGGTTGTGAAGACTAAATTCCTGCTGTTCCCGGAGATCACCTGTTACAGGTGAGTAACTACGCTATCTCAAGGAAAGAGTAGTTACTCACCTGTAACAGGTGTTCTCCAGGAGCAGCAGGAATCAGTCCTCACATATAGGTGACGTCGGCGCCGACGGAGCCCTCGTGCGGAGCATTTCCCCAGCTTTCAAAGAAAGCCTTTGGGAATTGCAGCGCGCATGTGCGGTCCCCTTCCCGCCCAAGGGTGCCATCTTGTTCAGTATGATGGCATAGCTAAAAGACAGCAAAAAATTAGCAAAAATAAATCATATGACTGCAACTCCAAGGGGAGGAGGGAGGGTTGTGAGGACTGATTCCTGCTGCTCCTGGAGAACACCTGTTACAGGTGAGTAACTACTCTTTCTCCAGGACCAAGCAGGAAGTCAGTCCTCACATATGCGACTCCCCAGCTTAAGGCTACCGGAGACCCCAAGCGAAAAAAATGAGCTCCCTCGAGCTCGTCAGCACAGAAGGAAGGAAACTTCTCTGAGAACACCCCCGACCGGTAGCCCAACATCAGGGCCGGAGGGTAGGAGTTGCCTAAACCCCAAAGAGATTATGGAGTACTGCCTGTCCGAAAGCACTGTCCCTGCGGGACTCCCTCTCAAGGCAGTAATGGGCCGCAAAAGTCTGGCTTGAAGACCAAGTAGCGGCCCGGCAGATGTCTGCCAACGGAACAGAGCGGAGATGAGCCACTGACGCAGCCTTCGCCCTGACACGATGAGCCGTGACTCGACCCTCCAACGAGAGGCCGGCTGCCCCATAAGCCCAGGCGATACAGTCAGCGACCCATATGGACAACGTACGCTTGGAGACAGGTAGCCCCAACTTATTGGGGTCAAAAGAAACGAAAAGCTGAACAGCCTTCCGATGCTCCCGCGTACGGTCAAGGTAGAAGGATAACGCCCTCCTACAGTCCAGGGTACGCAAGACCAGCTCAGCCCGGTTGGCATGCGGCCTGGGAAAGAAAGTCGGAAGAACCACCTTCTGACTGAGGTGAAAAGGTGAGACAACTTTAGGAAGAAACTTAGGGTGAGTCCGTAGGACTACCCTATTCCTGTAGAACCTAGTGTAAGGAGGAGCAGACACTAATGCCTGCAGTTCACTCACTCGCCTAGCAGAGGTGAGAGCTACCAGAAATAAAGTTTTCCAGGAGAGAAAACGGAGAGGGCAGGTAGCCATAGGTTCAAAAGGCGGACAAGTAAGCCGCTGTAAGACCACATTCAGATCCCACTCAGGGGCCGGTGGACGCAAAGGAGGCTTAAGCAGAAGAAGGCCTCTGAGGAAACGAGCCACCAAAGGGTGGTTGGAAAGAGGCCTGCCGTCCACCGGCGAGTGGTGTGCTGAGAGAGCACTAAGGTGAACTCGGACAGAGTTAGACTTAAGGCCCAGATTGGAGAGGTAGAGCAAATATTGCAACACTACCGCTACCAAGCAGGAGAAGGGATTCTCACTGTGCTGAGCACACCATGTGGAGAATCTATGCCACTTAAGAGCGTAGGATTTCCTGGTGGATTGACGCCGAGAGGCCAAGACTACATTATCCACCTCTCGAGGCAGTAGTAGGGGAGCTAGGACTACCCTTTCAGCAGCCAGGCCATCAGATGAAGGGACTGGAGGTTGGGGTGCAAGAGAGTCCCCTGATCCTGAGACAGGAGATCGTGTTGAAACCCCAGAGGAAGAGGTGTGTCCACCGCCAGTTGTAGCAGTTGTAGCCTCGGCCACTTGGGGGCTATGAGAATCAATGAAGCCCCATCCCTGAGGACTTTGAACAGCGTTCTGGACACCAGTGGTGTGGGAGGAAACGCATACAGTAGGCCTGTGGACCACGAGATCAGAAACGCATCCGCTGCTACTCTGAGAGGATGCGGTTGTCTGGAGCAAAATCTCGGGAGTTGCCGGTTCAGAGGACTGGCAAAAAGGTCCATGGTGGGGAGCCCCCACTTGAGAAAGACCTTCTGAACCACCAATGGGTTCAATTTCCATTCGTGTGGTTGCAGGAGCCGGCTCAGTCTGTCTGCCAGGCAATTTTCCTGACCTGGGAGGTAGACAGCCTTGAGAAGGATTTCGTGATTGACAGCCCAAGAGCACAGTCGCTGTGCCTCCTGACAAAGAAGGAAGGAGCCTGTGCCTCCTTGTTTGTTCACATAGAACATGGCAACTTGATTGTCCGGCTGGACCAGTACAGACTGGTGAGAGGCGAGGTGGGAGAAGGCTCTCAGAGCTAGGCGTATCGCCCGTAGCTCCAGGAAGTTTATCTGTTGAGTAGCCTCCCAAGGGGTCCAGAGACCCTGAGTACATGTCCCTTGGCAATGTGCTCCCCAACCGAGAAGAGAGGCATCGGTTGTCAGCACCTGAGTATGCGGAGGGGATTGAAAAACCACTCCGAGCACCAGATTCGGAAGATGAAGCCACCATTGCAGAGAGGAGACCAGGAGGTCGGAGATCCTCACTGAGTCCGCTAGGCCCCCTGTGGCTTGATGCCACTGAGTGCGAAGACTCCACTGAGCAGGTCGCATGTGCAGGCGGGCATTGGGGGTGACATGAACCGTGGAAGCCATATGGCCGAGTAGTCTCAGGAATTGCCTGGCAGAGACCAGGGAATTGCTGCGAAACTGGCTGGCGAAATCCATTAGCCTGTGGGCCCTGTCCAGAGGCAGAAAAGCCTTTGCTTGAAGAGTGTCTAGTCTGGCCCCTATGAACTCTAAGTTCTGGGACGGGAGCAAAGTGGACTTTGCGAAGTTTATGACAAACCCCAAGTGCTGAAGCAGAGCCACAGTGCGAAGGGTGGCCTGGTTGGCCTCTTGCGAAGATTGGCCCCTTATGAGCCAGTCGTCCAGGTACGGAAACACAAAGAGACCCTGAAGCCTCAGGTAGGCTGCCACCACTGCCAGGCACTTGGTGAACACCCTGGGAGCGGAGGACAGGCCAAAGGGTAGTACTCTGTACTGATCGTGGTTTCCTCCCACAACAAACCTGAGATACTGTCTGTGGTCTGGATGGATAAGGATGTGAGTATACGCATCCTTTAGATCTAAGGAGCATAGCCAGTCTCCCTGCTGGAGGTAGGGCAGCAGGATTCCAAGGGTAAGCATCTTGAACTTTTCCCTCTCCAGGAACTTGTTGAGGCTTCGCAAGTCTAGGATGGGTCTGAGGCCTCCTGTTCTTTCTGGTACCAGAAAGTACCTGGAATAAAAGCCTTGACCTTTCAGGTGGTGGGGCACCGGTTCCACAGCCTGATCCTTTAGCAGACTTGCTAACTCCTGAAGGAGTAGGTCCCCTGTGCAGAGGGGGTCTTGGAGGCTCCCCTGGAAAATAGGAGGGAGGTACCTGGTGAAAATGGAGAAGATAGCCATTTTGGACTATATGAAGAATCCAGGTATCTGATGTGACGGCTGACCACCTGTGGGCAAAGTGGGCCAGCCGGCCTCCTGTGCTGAGAGAAGCCAGCTGAGGAGAAGAGGCTATGCTGTTTGAGTCAAAAACCCCCACCCTGCTGAGCAGGGGCCGGTGTAGGTGGCTTGGGGGCCTTCTGCCTACGGGGCCCTTGACCACTGTTCCCTCTAAGCTGTGCGCGTGTGCGCGCGCACACACCTCGCCGAGTGAGCGCACATACTTTACAACAGAGCGCACAAAAATTACCAGTTCTGATTCTGATAGAAAACAACACAGATGTCTTAAAATTTAAAAGTTGTTGTGTATTTACGGTTTTCACAAGTTCTACAATATTTTCTAGTGCAATCAATGTGGTGTACATACTGTATTCTGACATGTAGTCAAATTTTAAAGTATATAACTCCGAGTGTCGTTATGTGGCGCACAAAAATTTAACCTTCCTTCAAAAGCTGCACAGCTGATATTTTCTGCGCACACAGCCTACAGAAAATTAGAGGGAACATTGCCCTTGACCCTGCCCCTTGGCCTGCTGACCCTGTTGGGGAGCTGCAGAGGCCTGATAATGAGGGTATTGTTTATAGGCAGACGACTTCCTCGGGTAAAAGGACTTTTTTCCCGAGCCCTTCTTCTGAGAAGGGGCAGAGGTTTTCCTGGAAAGTCTAGTCCTGGTCAGAGTCTCGGTCTCGAGTTCTGCAGCCTTTTCAGCCATGGGCTTGCCAAAGAGGTTTTCACCCCGGCAGGGGACATCGACCAACTTGTCCTGGACCCATGGCTCGAGGTCGGATGACTGTAGCCAAGCCTGTCGGCGGGCACCGATGCCGGCCCCAGCTACTCGGGCCGAAGCCTCGAAGCCATCGTAGGCTGCTCGAGAGATAAACTTCGAGCACTCTCGAATACCGGCGGACAAGGCTTGGAACCTCTGCAAAGGTTCCTCGGAGAGACCAGCAGAGAACCCGGCAATCTCCTTTGCCAGGTCTCGGAGGTACATGCCCATGTAGAGCTGGTAAGTCTGGACACGGCAAGCAAGCATAGAGCCCTGGAAGCACTTCTTACAAAGGGCATCCAGGTTCCGGGCCTCCCGGCCAGGAGGCACCAAGGAGTGCATCTTCTGACTTTTCAGTCGATACATGGCCGATTCCACAACCATGGAGTGGTGCGGTAATTGTGCCTTTTGGAACCCGGGGCTCTTGCGGACTCGATAAATGGAATCGACACGCTTGCTTAACACCGGCATCGAGGCCGGGGTCTCCCACATGCGGAAGAGCAGCCGCTCCAGCATCGGAGGAACTGGAACAGTAAAGGCCTCCTTCGGGGGGGAGTCATACTGGAGGGCCTCGAGCTCCTCGGCTCGAGGCTCCTCCTCGGGATCCGCGGGGAAGGCCAAGGCCTTGGCCATATCCCACACGAAGTCCGAGAACCGGGTACCCTCCAGTGGGGATCGTCTCCGAGGTTCGGACTCGGGCGAGTCCGATGGGACACACCGAGTCCGATGGGTGTCGGGTGACTCTTCGTCCTCCGTCTCCCAGCCCGACTCCTCGGAGGAGGAATCGAGAGGCTCCGGTCGGGCGGGCACCTTTGTCCTCTGCCCCGACGCCGAGGGTATCGGCGTCGACGACCTCGGCCCCGAACGGGAGGTCGAGGGAGACAGTGGCCGAGGATCGACTCGAGCCCGCATGGACTCGAGGATCGGCTCGGCCTCCGGGGTCGACTTAGACGTCGAGGTCCCGGTGGTCGGGGCAGATGCACCGGTGAGACCGGCGATCAATGCCCACTGCTGTTCCATGAAGGCAGCGAAGCTGCTCTCCAAGGCCGTCAACCTGAGTCCGAGCTCAGGAGACCCAGCAGCCCCCGACTCGGCTCCCTCGGAGGAGAGTCCACGAGGACAACAGCACTTACGTGTCCAGGAGACTCCATCTCGACACGAGGATGCTTGGCAGGCCTCTCCGACTCCGAAGACCCGGGGCGGCTATCGGGGCTATGCGACCTGGCCCTCGAGGTACCAGGAGCGTCCACCGACGCCGCCCTCGCGGGTTTCTTCTTCCTGCGATGTTCCCGCGAAGGAGGCCACCGCTCAGAAGAACCCCGACGCTGCTCGGGGCCGGAGTCCCGAGACGTCGAGGCCTCTGACGAGGTCCGGGCCCGGCCGGACGCGGAGTCAGAAAAAATTCGATCCTTCTGGTGCTGCCGACTCAACGCCTTTGAGGACATTTTGCCACACGGACCACAGATCATCGGGTCATGACCGGGTCCGAGGCAATGGAGGCAGCAGTCGTGTGTGTCGGTAAGAGACATGTTTCTTACACCGATCACACTTCTTAAACCCGCTGGTAGCCATCGGGGGAAAAAGGGCCCCTGCTAGGTCAAAAGACCGGGCTGCCAGGGAAAAAAGAAAAAAGACGCGAATGCCAGTCACAAAGGACAAAAACCGAAAAAGAGAGAAAAGGACTCGATACCGGCATATCGGTCCGAGCGGGAAAAGGATCCGGCGTTGAACCGGAGAAAAAAAGAGAAAAATAGGGAAAATCAACTTTTTCCTCGGGGAAAAACGAACTACGTCCGTCAGGCTCCGTGGAAAAAAGAAGACTGAGCAAGATGGCACCCTTGGGTGGGAAGGGGACCGCGCATGCGCGCTGCAATTCCCAAAGGCTTTCTTTGAAAGCTGGGGAAATGCTCCGCACGAGGGCTCCGTCGGCGCCGACGTCACCCATATGTGAGGACTGACTTCCTGCTTGGTCCTGGAGAACAAGCAGGAATGTAGTCTCCACATATGGGGACTCCCTAACTGAAGATGCCAGAGAGATAGCCCCAGGAAGGTGCCACCCTAGAAGGTGAGAATCCTTCCTCCCATGGATCTCTGGCATTCCACCAGGGTTGGTGGGTAGGAGTTGATTTAGGTCTGAAAGAGATTTTGAAGAACAACTTGGCCAAAAAAGGCATCCCGACGGGAGGCTTTATCTAGACAGTAGTGGGCTGTAAAGGTGTGCACCGAAGCCCAGGTGGCTGCTCAACAAATGTCATCGATAGACACAGAGTGGAGATTAGCCATAGAAGCTGCCATGGCTCTCACATTATGAGCTGTGACATGGTCCTGAAGAGGAAGACCCTTACTCTCATAAGCAAAGGATATGCATTGGGCAATCCATTTAGATAAAGTTCTTTTGGAGACTGGAAGTCCCAAATGACTAGGGTAAAAAGCTATAAAACGTTGTGAGGACTTTCTATGTTGCTGTGTTCTTTGTATGTAAAAGGCTAAGGCCCTTTTACAATCCAAAGTATGAAGGTTTCTTTCTGCATTAGAGGCGTGAGGCCTCGGAAAAAATACAGGAAGATAAATTGATTGATTTAAATGAAAAGGCGAAACCACCTTTGGCAGAAAGTGTGAGTGAGTTCTAAGAACAACCTTATCATGATGAAACCTAGTATAAGGAGGATCAGCCACTAAAGCTTGCAATTCAATAATGCGACGGGCAGAGGTGATTGCAATTAGGAAGATGACCTTCCAGGTCAAAAACCTAAGGGCTGTAGTGGCCAAAGGTTCAAAAGGCGGCTTCATGAGCTGCCCGAGAACTAGATTTAGATCCCATGCCACCGGTGGTAGCTTGATGGGAGGTTTAGTTAATAAAAGTCCTCTCATAAATATTGATATGAGTGGATGAGAGGAAATTGATTGCCCATTCAGAGGCTTATAAGAAGCTGCAATTGCACTAAGATGGACTCTTACTGAATTTGTCTTAAGACCAGAATTCGATAAGTGAAGGAGATACTCTAGTATCGATTCTAAGGGTATGACAAGGGGGTTTAATCCCTTCTTGGAGCACCATATAGTAAAACGTTTCCACTTGAAGGCATAAGATCTTCTTGTGGAAAGTTTCCTAGAAGCCTGAAGGATATCTTTTACCTGTTCGGACAGGTTGAGATCCTGGAGATCTAAGCCTTCAGCAACCAGGCCATGAGGTGCAGGGACTGGGGATTCGGGTGCCATAGCATCCCATTCTCCTGGGAAAGGAGATCTGGAGAATGCCCTAACTCCAGAGGTGCTGCTTGAGAGAGATGTAGAAGCAGGGGATACCACGTTTGGCGTGGCCATCGTGGTGCTATGAGGATCATGCGACCCCTGTCTCTCTGAAGCTTGAAGAGTATTTTGGGGATGAGGGGAATGGGTGGGAAGGCATAAAGGAAGTCCTGACCCCAGTGAAGGAGGAAGGCATCCCTTGCCTGACAATTGTGCGCCGGAATCCTGGAACAGTACCGGAGAAGGCTGGCATTCAAGGGACTTGCAAAGAGGTCTATGTCTGGAGTGCCCCAGAGATGAAATATCTTTGCCACCTGATCTAAGTGGAGGGACCACTCGTGAGACAACAGTACTCGACTGAGTTTGTCTGCACAAAGGTTTTGAATGCCTGGAAGATATACCACTAGAAGGTGAATTTGATACTCTCTGGCGAGGGCCCACAGTCGCAAAGCTTCGTTGCATAACGACAGAGAGCCTGTTCCGCCCTGCTTGTTCACATAGAACATGGCTATTTGATTGTCTGTCTGGACTAGGACTGTCTTGTAGCTGAGCTGGGCGTGGAATACTCGAAGAGCTAAATAGATTGCTCTTAATTCCAGGAGGTTTATGTGTAAACCGGTCTCCTGTGGAGTCCAGGTTCCCTGGGTAGAGAGATGATTCAGGTGTGCTCCCAACCCACCTGTGATGCATCTGTTGTTAGGGTGGCCTGAAAAGAGGGTTGATGAAAAGGAGACCCCACTGTCAGGTTTTCTAGTGACTGCCACCATTGGAGGGACAAAACTAGTCGTTGAGAGTTTATTATTTTGTCCGATAAATGACCTGTGGCCTGTGTCCACTGTGTGGATAGGGTCCACTGAGCTGCTCTCATGTGGAGGCGAGCATATGGGACTACATGAACTGTGGAAGCCATATGTCCTAGTAACTGTAGTAGCTTTCAAGCAGTGAGGGAGGATTTGCCTGCTGCTTGTGAAGCTAGTTGTATTATGTGAAGACACCGGGCCTGTGGAAGGAAAGCCTTTGCTTGTCTGGTATCTAGACAGGCTTCTATGAATTCCAGGCATTGGGAAGGAACAAGTTGGGATTTTGGGAAGTTTATTACCAATCCCAAGTATTGGAGAATTTGCATTGTATGGAACCAGTGCAGTGCTGGCCTCTACAACTGTAGGGGCTCGAATGAGCCTGTCGTCTAAGTAAGGGAAGACAAATATCCCCAGGGTTCATAGAAATGCGGCTACTACTGCCATGCATTTCGTGGATACCCTTGGTGCTGAAGCCAGACCTAAAGGAAGAACCCTGTACTGTAAATGTCTTCCCCTGAAAAGGAATCGTAAGAATTTCCTGTGATCTGGATGGATGAGAATGTGAGTGTATGCATCCTTTAAATCTAGAGAGCAAAGCCAATCCTGGCTTTGAAGGTATGGCAGAAGAGTTCCTAGAGAAATCATTTTGAACTTCTCTCGAAATAGGTATTTGTTCAATTCTCTGAAGTCCAAAATGGGTCTGTGTCCCCCTGTTTTCTTTGGAATAAGAAAATAGGGGGAATAGAACCCTGCACCCCGTTGAAGAATGGGCACTTCCTCTATTGCCCCTTGGGCAAGAAGTGTGGAGACATTGTGATCTAACAGGTTGTCTGTTTGAGAAATGAATTGCTTTAGAATTGTAGGAGGGGGCATGCTGTGAAAATGAAGCTTGTACCCTTCTCCTACAATGGACAAAGTCCAATCTTCTGCTGTTATCTGATGCCATCTGTTGGCAAAGTGGCATAACCTGCCTGGGATACTGGGGGGTTGGGAACCCCTCAGAGGCAGGAAGGCAAAGCTCTCTAGGAAGGAGTCAAAGCCCTTGAGGGGGCTGAACCTGGAGAGCTGGTTGGGCTCTCGGGCCTTTTGGCTTCTTTTGCTGTCTAGTTTGTCCTTTTTGGGCAACCTGACCCTGAGTCTGACTTTGCTGGGTATAGGAAGGATAAAATTTCCTCTTTTTGCTAAAAGAGGGTTTTTTATAAGGCTTCCTTTTGGCTGAAGTGGCTGTAGAGTTTGACAATCTATCTAGAGTAGTATTGTCAGCCTCTAACGCATTAGCCTTTTCCTGCCAGTTCTTGCCGAAGAGATTCTCCCCCGTGCAAGGAATGTTGCCTAATTTGTCCTGTACCCAAGTCTGATGCCTGCAGCCAGGCAATCCGTCGTGCACCAATGGCAATAGCAGAGGTTCTGCTGATGCATTCGAAGCAGTCAAAGGCTGCACGATTTACAAACTTGGAGACATCTTGAGAATGCTTAACTAGAGCAAGAAAATCTTGTCTCTTGTCATCTGGAAGAAATGGGCTCATAAGTTCCAAGTCTCCTGTGACTTCCTTAAGGAACATTCCCATATATAGAATATATGAACTGATCCTAGCTGAAAGCATGGAAGCTTGAAAAGTGTGGCGCCCAAAAGCATCCAGAGTCCTGCATTCACGACCTGGAGGATTGGATGCATGCCTCTTTGCACTTTTCATTCTACGCATGGCTGACTCCACTACCATTGAATGGTGTGGCAGCTGAGTTTTCTGAAATCCAGGACATGGCGGAACTCGATACATAGTATCAAGTCTCCTAGAGTGAGGAGAAGTAGTCAGAGGTGTCTCCCACATTCTGAGCATCAGGTTATGCAGAATCTCATGGACAGGCAGAGTGGCTGCCTCCTTAGGAGCTTTAGGATATTGGAGAATTTCCAACTCCTTTGCTCTGGGTTCCTCTTCAAGAGCTACTGTGATTGAAAGACATTTGGCCATATCACGGATAAAATCCTGAAAGGACATGTCTTCTGGAGATGACATTCTGCGCAGGGGGGAAGAGGGATCTTCTGGGAGAAACCCTCTAGTGTCAGCAGAATTGTCAGAGTCTTCGGAATCGGAGGAATCGAAGTATTTCTGACCCCGATGCTCCTGCAAGGCACGATCCCGGTACCGATCGAAGTCGGTACCGAGCTGACCCGATACCGATCTGTCAATTTCAGCCAGAGATGGCATGGGAAGAGTTCCTGTCGGTACTGGTATAGTTGGTGTCTGTACCTGCATCGGTGCCCGATGGACCACCGGTACCGCAGCTGAAAGAAGAGCTGCGATGCTGCGCTCGATAGCGAGGAACCTCCGGTCTATCGATGCTGCCGATGCCTGGGTGTCGGTACCGGTAAAAGCGACCGGAACCCCTGAGCATGGCACAGGTAGTTCTTGCGAGGTTGAGGCCTCAAGAACATCCTGAAGCCCCATCAATGCTTTGGAAGCCGAAGCCTCCCGCCGGGGCTGTTTTGCGGTGTGGTTCCCTCAAGGGCAACGCCAATGGCCTCTCGATGCTTAGCAGGAGAGCTACCCTTTGAGGACCGGCTTTTATGTTTAGTTACTTGAGATCCATGGGAGGAAGAAGAGGCCCTTGACGATGTTGATGCAATGGATCTGGCATCTGAAGAAAAGAGGGTACCCAGCTTTGCAGCCCGGTTCTGCCTTCCTCTTTTAGTCATCCCCATACAGGAGAGACATTCAGTTGGGGAATGTTCAGGTCCTAAATATTTAAGACACCAATCATGGGTGTCAGTGACTGAGATGGTACCGCCGCACTTAGTACATTTTTTAAAACCACTAGTTGGCTTTTCCATGTTTTAGGAATATGGGGCCTAGTGCCCAAAATGGCGCCTGGCACCAAAGAGAAAAGTTTCTGAAGAGAAACAGTCTAAGTCTAAGTTATTTTATTGTTTGTTTGTTTTTTTAAAAGAAAGAAAAGAACCGGCGGTACCGGTAGGCGTCGTGCGGCAGGCAAATGCGACCACAAGAAAAGAAATTTAAAGACGGAATTTTCTGTGGTGACAGGGAATAGATCCTGTCGGCTCCACGGAAAACGAAGAACTGAAGAGGGACAGTTGGAAAGGCGGGAAGGCAGCGCGCATGTGCTGAGGGATGCTCCCAAAAGCGTTCCTATTGGACGCTGGGGAGCGTTCCCGTGCAGGCTCCATCGGTACCGATGATACCCATATGTGGAGACTACATTCCTGCTTGTTTCTGGAGATATGCTCTTGCACAAATCTACACCTACTCTGAGGCAGCTGTAAGTATGCACATGCACTTTATGTGTGTAAGTGTGAACTTTATAAAGTACATGAATATTTCACAACTCTCTGCCTGCTCCACCCAAACTTTGCCCCTAGAACACCTACACGTGGCACTCCATAAAAATATATGTGCTCCTGTTGATACTCATACTTCTACACACATATTCATCCACACAATTTTATAAGGGCCATTTCCATGAATAAAACATGTTTCACTTATAGAAAATGCTTTATAAAATTATCTCCCTAGTAGAGGAATAGCTTGGTGATTAGAACAGCAGACTTGGATCCAGAAAAGCCAGCATTCAAATTCCCCTGATGCTTCTTAAGGCCTTCAACAAGTCACTTTCCCCTCCATTGCCTCAAGTACAAAACTAGATTGTAAGCCCTTGGGGAACAGGGAAATATCTACTGTACCTGAACGTACTTTCACCTACTAATGAAAAGGCACAAGTCAAATCCAAATAAATAAATCGCATATCTTTCTATTTGTCTTTTATTGTATTCTTATGATATGCATATTATTCTTTATTTGGCAGCCCCCAGCTTTTGTTTTCTATTACTAATGTGTTCCTAACTTTGGGTGATCTTTGTCTAGACAGATAGATTAAGAAATCAATAAACTAACCAACAAAAGTAAAAAAATAATGTTGTGATCAGAGAAACATGTTACAGGACTGTACTAAAGACAATTGGTGAATACATTGTGAAGCTGTGGGAAAAACACCAGAGAGAAGACAGAGAACAAACTAAGATGAACAACACCAGGACAGAGAAAGACAAAGGGCTCTGCCCATCCTGCTTACCATGGCCTTGCACCACAGGCATCGCCAGTCCTGCAGTCGGAGGACACTACCGCATGTTTTATCACATACCATGCACTTAGCGCTCACTGGGAGGTTCCCTTCCAACCACTGGTGAGGCATGGAGATCTGCAAAGAAGCAGAGAGTAACATGAAGATTCACAGAGAATTATATGACCCATAGAATACACAATCACTAATTCTCCCACTGCCACCCCTTCCCCCCTAAACCTTCCCTAGCACTCAGCTTCTGGCATTGACAGAGCAGTCACCGATTGCCTCTTTTACGCTGCCCTTTATCCTTCTGCTCCCCTTTTCCTTGCAATCCAATGCCTGACACAGGAAAGATAAAAAGGGAGCAGAAAAGCAACATCTCTGAATACTTCTCTCACATCACTAATCATAGTCTTATGTGTACAGCAGTCAAGCACTCACAATTGCTGAGGATGACAGTATCTGGAGAAGCAGGAAGGGGGAAAGGATCAGAGTAAAAATGTCAGAAGAGATGGGGTCAGAAAGACGTGTGTAGTGTATCATACCCCCTCTTCATCCTCGATGATGTCCTTCCCAATAGAGGCCAGCGTTGTCCACTTGCAGTTATTAGTGGCTCTGACAGCACAGCGCTTGTGAGCTTTGAATTTACATACTATGGTAAAAAAAGAAAGAGAGAGTAACCTTGAAGCTTGTGCATCTCATAGCTAGGATTTCTAGTCTTAGGTACTTATAAATTGTAAAGTTAGGTGTTTTATTTTCTAGTTAATTAGGTACAAAAAAGGAAATTTCCACACTTGTTCATTTCCTTTCCTTGATGTCTGCTAGACTAGTACAGAAAATGGGTTATGCTTCCCAACCAGCAAATAGAGGCAGACCAGAGCAGTTTCCAGTGCCATTATTAACTTTATAACTGATGGTGCAGCACAGAGACTTCTCAAGCAGAGAGTGACACTAAAAAAAAATCAGAAAACCAATCAGAACACTAATTTTGAACATGAATTCCTGTCTCTCTTACTATACTTGACTCTGCATAAGTCACTGATACTGAGAATACTGCGAACACGCAGCAGGACTCCCCAGCCTTTATGCAAAGTCTTCACCAGGGCAGGTCCTGGATTCATCTAGCAGGAGTCAAGGAAAGGAAATTAACAGGTACGGTTGTCCCTGAACACGCTTGGGAAGCACCACAAGTTGCAGATGGGAGCTGGTGCGGATGGCGCCTTTGACAAAGCAGTTCTGTCAGAGGATCATCTAGTTCTCACCCTGGGTATATCACACTCACCTGGACTGGTCTAGTAGGATAATAAGGAAGGAGAAATTTTTCCAGAGTTGTTAATTTACTTTCCTTGATTCCTGATAGACCAATCCAGGACCAATAGGAGAAATAGGCTATGCAAAGTTCTTGCCAGTCCTACACCATCCCCACACTACCCACTGGGTTTTATGAGGTAACTTGTGGGCGTATCTTCCAGGAGCCTCTGTGGATGAACGTTTTCAAGGTTCTTCACAAGATTTTCCAGTCCTCCCCAAAAAGCAGCCAGCCTTTAAAGGGGAACTTGCTCAGCCACAGAGCCAGAGCCAGAGGCATCTGTGGATCAGAACAGTTTTAGCCATGGACTTACAGGAGATTCTGATCAAGTCATACAGTGCATCTGCCACAAACAAAGCCCCTGTCTCCAACCTTGCCATCTCCAGTCTGTCCAGTAATTGCTAAATCCAGTGCAAGTATGCTCAGGCCACCATGCCTACACAAAACACTGCTTGAAGCCCCAAGCTGAAGCTATGAAGGCATTCTTGAAGAGGGCTTCTACCCTACCATCATGGGTCTTTTTCAGAGTAGCAACACCCTTTACTAGGATGGTGGTACGCTTCATCACCGCCATGACCAGGGATCCCACTTTAGGGCCTCTGAGCAGCTATTCTATCTCCACTTGGGATAGAGGATACAATTGTGTCAGGACTTTAGTGCCCCTCAGCCTCAGCTCTGTTGTCTCCTACTGAGAGACCATGGAGCTTCCGCAAGGGCTCAAGGATGAAAAATAAACCTGAGGGACATCTCAAATCCTCTACAATAGGACCCATTTGTGAATCTTCTCCAACAGGGGGCTCCACAATGCATAGAGCCCCATGGCATTCAGAATAAGGGTGGAGAGATCCTCCCTTAAAGAGAACTATTGACACTTGGACATTATTTAAAGATAACATTTTGGCCCGGCCAGGAAAATAGCATGAACACGCGCCAAACAAATATTAGAAAAAAGAAAAGAACCTGAAAAAATGCCACACCATGGCAAGCAGACTCGGGGGCGAGAAGGGACTGGTATGCAACCGGAGAAACGCAAATTTTTAGACAAAACTATCAACTTTTTCTGAGGGGAACAGACACACGCCCGATGGACTCCGTGGAAAAAAAAAGAGACCGAGGCAAGACAGCATCCTCTGGCGGGAAGGGGACCATGCATGTGTGGTGTATCTTCCAAAAACTTTCTTTGAAAGCTGGGGAGAGATTACTGCATGGGCTCCATCGGCACTGACATCACCCATATCTGAGGGCTGACTTCTGGGGGAAATTAAAAGAAACTGGCACTCGACACAAAAACTAAGAACTTTTTCAAGTATATTTGAAGCAAAAAGCCTTAAAGAAACAGCTGGACCACTAGATGACCAAGGGCTAAAAAGAATGCTCAGGGAGACTAAAGTAATAGAAAAACTAAACTAATTCTTTACCCCAGTCTTTAATGAGATCTGTGAGATGGTGAAGATTTGATTCAACAAAAGCAAATCACTCCAAATCTAAATGTAATAGAGTGAACTGACAAATTAAAGATCAACAACTCACTAGGAATGGATAGCATTTACCCCCCACATTCAGACAAAACAAAACCATTTATCCAGACAGAAGGTACAGCTATGCTAGATAAGTGGCACTGGCTGGGGATATCCATTGATATTTAGCAGCACTATCTGGAAAGCTCCAGTAAATAGTTTACAGACCACCTCACGACTATCCAGATAATGCCAGAGCAGTCCGTAGTTGGAGCAGCAATTTATCTGGATAGTGGTGATATTCAGTGCTGCTATCCAGATAACTTAAGAAATTGATAACCCATTATTAATCTGTAACATATCGTTTAAAACTGCCACAGTACCTGAGAATCCAGGAATGAACTGGGAAACTAAAGACTAATGAGCCTTTTGGCCCCAGGCAACAATGGATGAAGCTATTCTATAAAAAAATAAAAAATTACTAACCACATGGACAGACAAGGCTTAATGGAAATGAGTCAGCATGGGTTTAGCAAAAGGAGGTCCTGACAAACCCAATTGTAAATAAAAGTGGCTAAAGTCTGTCCATGTGGTTAATGATGTGGAAGCACATTTTAGATAGTACATGACAAATAGAATTGAGATGTTGAGGTCACGGCAGTACTTTAGAAAAGAATCTGTTAAACATGGAGTCTTTTCTAAAATAGTACAGAAGTGCATATATACTTGCCAATGCGTGGAGCCAGAGGCCAGCAAATATTATGCCCTCAGAAGCCACACCATGAGAGAGAAGGCTTGTGGACTGGGATGTAAAAGTGTCCCATTATCATAGAAGAGGAGGTTGGGCGCATGTCCCAGACTGAAGGGTTGAGTCTGTGCTAGTTGAAGCAGCAGAGGAAACCATGACTGACGGAGCCAGTAAGGGAATATTAGAATCATGGAGCCTCTGTCAACCTACAATTTGAACAGGGTTTTGGGTATTAAGGGGGTGAGAGGGAATGCATAAAGCAGTCCCTTCCCCCTATGGAGAAGGCAGGACTCCGTTGCCTGGCTGTGCAGGGAGGGAACCCTCGAACAGAACAGTGGAAGTTGTGCATTCTTCTGGGTGGCGAGTAGATCTATTCTGGGGGTCTCCCACATGTGGAAGATCCACGATGCTGTTTCCCCATTTTAAAGTCCACTCATGTAGATGTAAGATATGGCTGAGTCTGTCCGCAAGGAGATTGAGTTCTCCTGGAAGATACACCGCCCTGAGATCAATGCAGTGTGCAATGGAGAAGAACCAGAGACAAAGGGCTTTCTGACAGAGGGGATAGGAGCCCATTTCCCCCTGCTTGTTCACATAGAACATGGTCACCTGGTTGTCCATTCAGAATAAGACCTGTTTGCCCGAAAGTTGGGGATGAAAAACCCAAAGGGCATTCATGAGAGCATATAGCTCCAGGAGGTTAATCTGCAACTGAGATTCCTGTAGTGTCCACTGCCCCTGCGTGGTGAGACTGTCTAGATGTGCGCCCCACCCAAGTTTGGAAGCATCCATTGTCAGGGTACACTGAGGTGGAGGCATCTGAAAAGGTGACCCTCCGAGCAGGTTTTGAGGGGAACACTATCACTGAAGAGAGTTTACAAGTGGAGGGGTGATGCAGATTTTGTTTGAGAGACACCCGGTTGCTTGGGTCCATTGAGACAACAGTCTACTGGGCTTGCTATATGTGCAGGCGGACATAGGGATGACATGGACTGTGAAGGCCATGTGCCCCAGAAGGCATAGCACATCCTGAGCTGGCACAGCACTGTGACCCTTTATGCTGATGGCTAGCTCGATGAGATGGGTAGAACAATCCTTGGGAAGGAAAGCTCGGGCATGGCGAGTGTCCATTAGTGCTCCAATGAATTTGAGCTGCTGGAATGAGACCAGGTGAAATTTTTGGAAGTTTAGGATGAATCCCAGATCTTGGAGCACAATGATGGTGTGATGAAGTCTTACCTCTTGTGGGGATTCTCCCCTGATTAACCAGTTGTCTAAGTAGGGGAAGATGAAGATCCCCAAAGAACGAAAAGGTAGGCAGCAACCACTGCCATGCATTTTGTGAACACTCGGGGTATGGAGACTAACTAAAAGGGAGCACCCGGTATTGGTAATAGATTTGCTGGAACTGAAAACGCAGATACTATCTGTGTTGAGGGTGGATCAGCAAATGTGTGTATGCCTCCTTGAGGTCTAGAAAACATAGCCAGTGGTTCCTCTGAAGGTAAGGCAGAAGTGCACCGAGGGAAATAATTTTGAATTTTTCTTGAATGAGGAAATTGTTTAGGTTCCTATAATCTAGAATGGGCCTGAACCCTACTGTCTTCTTGGGGATAAGAAAGTAAGGAGAGTGGAAGCCCCTGCCCTCCTGGATGGGTGGAACTCTTTCTACGGCCCTCTGAGCTAAGAGGGTGGATACATTGACTGATAGGAGATTTGTCTGCAAGATGTTTGCAGGATAAACCCTTGTGGAGGTGGTGGTGGGGGGGGGGGAGTTTTCAAAATGAAGCAGAAAGCCCCTTTGGACGATGTTGAGAGTCCACTGATCTGATGTGATGAGGTGCCACCTGTGGATATAGGAACAGAGTCTGTTATGTATAGGGGCGGGGGACCCTGCAGATGTAGAGTAGCTATGCTCTCTAGGAAGGCATCAAAAACCAGGTGCTGGCTGTGGCTGTGGCTGTGCAGCTGGTTGTCGCTTAGGCATCTTAGACTTTTTGGGCTGGCGAAGGCCCTGCTATCGCTGTTGTTGCTGCTGAGATTGGTAAGCAGATGCAGGTGGATAAGGATAATATCTTTTTTTCTTATGCTAGAAAGACTTCTTTGGATTAGTCTTTCTCCTAGAGGGGTCTGGAGAGGCGTTTGACAATGAGATCATCTGTCTCAATCTCTCTGGCCTTCTCTCTCGAACCCCTTCCAAAAAGGTTCTCTCCAGAGCAGGGGATATTGGCCAATTTATCCTGAACCCACTGCTCAAGGTCAGATGCCTGTAGCCAGGCCATTCTGCGAGCACCAATGCAGACTGTTGAAGCTCTACTGGATAACTCAAAGGCATCAAAAGATGCTCTGATAAGAAATTTGTCATCAGGAAGGATAGAGGCATGGTGATCTAGATCCCTGGAGATATCCTTAAGATACATGCCCATATAGAGCATGTAGTAAGTAATTCTGGAAGTGAGCATACAAGCCTGAAAACACCTACGGCCAAAAGCATCAAGAGTTCTGGAATCCTTGCCTGGAGATCCTTAGAACTCTTGATGCACTAAATCGCCGATTCCACCACCATGGAGTGGTGTGGAAGTAGAGGCTTTTGGAAGCTAGGGCATGGTGGAACTTGATACATGGTATCGAATCACTTGCTAAAGTGAAATTAGACCTTACCTGCTAAATGGCATTCCTTGAGTAACTCCAGTCCAGTCCCACACCTCTGGGTAGTAGCCCTCTTCCAGCAGCTTGGAGACTGAGCATATCATCTTTTGATGACATCAGTGTACTTAGGCGGCTGGCTCCTCCTTCCAGTCCCAGTAACCTACTGACAAAGCAGACTCAAAAGAACATAAAATAAGTAGGCAAATAAGTATACCCAACAAACAGACTAACTGTCCAACCTGAGTCTCCCCCCCTCTTTATCTCCCATACAAAAGGGCTTACCTGTGGACTGCTGAGGGCCAAACACATGGCCAACCATAGACGCTGCTTGTAGTAAAACAACGGACTGAGGGACCATAGTACTGCCAGAAACGTCACCATGTGGATTTCTGATCCCCTCCAACCCCTGAACCATAAACTTCCTGCTACACTTCTTCAGGTCTGGGGTTGCGTAACTGATCCCTTTGGACTCAACTGGGAAGGTTCCGGGACTGGACTAGAGTTACTTAAGGAATGCCAATTAGCAGGTAAGGTCTAATTCACTTTCCTTATTGTCCCTCCAATCCAGTCCCGCACCTCTGGGATGTAACAGAGCAGTTCTATCAACGGGAGGGACCTGCGATTCCAGCCTGAAGCACCACTGCTCCAAACCCAGTGTCCTTGCTGCCTGTACCCCTAAATAATAATGTCTTGCAAAGATATGAAGGTAAGAAAAGGTGGCTGCCCTCCAATCTCGGCAGGTGGTACAACCGAAGGCTCTGCAGACGAAGCCGTCCGGAGCTCTGGCCGTATGCGCTTGCAATCCCACTAGCACTGAATTTCCCTTCAAGTTGCACATCAAGGCAATAGCCTCCTTAATCCACCTGGGAGTGGATGCTTTGGCCACTGCCTCATGCTTGCGTGACCCTCCGAGCAAAGTAACCACCGAGCCAATATCCTAAACAGGGCTGTCCTCCTTATATAATGGTGCAGTACTCTCCGAACAGGCAAGCAACACAAGTGCGGATCCATATCTCCTTCCTGCCTGCCAGAGAGTGCTAAAAATATCGCTATTACTCTTATAGGAATGATTAAATTTAGTCTTTAACTTCCCATCATACTGGTGCACATATTTTGTACGGTAATATTTGTTTTCAGTTTGTTTTTACTTTTGTACGGGTCTCAGACTTATAAGGAGCTATGGTATTGGTTTTCTTCACCAAATGCTCCTAGATTGCATCAATGACCCTTCATGTTCTGTAAAACTTCATAACTTTTTGTAACTTTCACATAAACAACGTGATCATGAAACTGAAATTGAAAAAAAGTCAGGCTTATCTCAATTTGGGATTTTTACAGAACATGAAGGGTCATTGATGCAATCTAGGAGCATTTGGTGAAGAAAACCAATACCATAGCTCCTTATAAGTCTGAGACCCGTACAAAAGTAAAAACAAACTGAAAACAAATATTACCGTACAAAATATGTGCACCAGTATGATGGGAAGTTAAAGACTAAATTTAATCATTCCTATAAGAGTAATAGCGATATTTTTAGCTCAACTGTAATTTTATTCTGAAAAATAAGGACCAGTTCTGATTGTCTATGCCAGAGAGTGCTGGCAGGGAGATTGACTGATTCATGAAAAACCTGAAAACCAACCTTTGGCAAAAAAGGAAGGAACCAGCCTGAGAACCACCATCTTCTTCGAGATGGATAGGAAGGGTTCCCTGCAAGAGAAAGCCTGAAGCTCTGAAATTCTCCAGCCGAGCCAACCGCCACCAGAAACCCTGTCTGAAGAGACAAAACGTTTGGGAAGTATTTGCCAAAGGTCCAAAACATCCTTAGCCCGTGCCGTCAGCACCAGATTAAGATCCCAAGAAGGAATGAAGGAACGAATCAGTGGGCAGATATGCATTACCGTTTTCCCAGGATCGTACCACGTCTGGGTGTGCTCCCAAAAATACACCTTGGAGCCTTCCCCCATAACATGAGATGGCTGCTGTCCTGTACCCACCAGGAACTTGCAGGCAAAGCCTTCTCAAGGTCCGTCTGCAGACAGGCAAAACCCAGACGGCCCTCCCCGCAACTCTGGCAGGACAGTCCAGAGTACCAGAGTGAATGCTCTCACTTCTTGTAGATTTATGGACCACCCTGCTCCGAGTGGAATCCACCACCTTGGGAAAACTGCCCTTCGCAGTGAGCTCCCCCCATCTTGAAGGACTTGTGACCGCTGTTAGCAGGATCTCACCTGGAGCCTCCAAGGTCATCTCTGCTGCCAACTTCGCTGGCTGGAGCCACCACCGGAGGACCTCTCCGATCTCCATGGGCAGAGCAGCCGCTATGAAAGGGGATGTCACCAGTATGACCACCTGCACAGTAACCATCTCAGTAGCTGTGGCATGTGTGCTCCTGCCCCTGGCACGAGGTTGAGAGTCGCTGCCATGGTCCCGAGTAGCTGAAGACAATGCCACACTGTCAGAGCCTTGAGATCTGGATGGTTACAGCCCAACTAGCTAGTCTCTTGCAGGATCTAGGCTGAGCAGTCAACTTAGTAAGGAGTTAAGTTGACTCCTGTCCAGTCTCTGGAATTCCTGGGCACTTCCTTGAACACTAGTCTTGGCCAGACCTTTATACCAGAGAACAGGATCTGAAAAGTTGCAGTCCTAGATTCAAGGTTTGCTTTTGTCTCCACAGGCTTGGGATTTTTTTTAAGGTCCTGGGTTCCATGGCAGTAGTGCTAGAGTTGCTTCTGGGGGCCAGAGCTCATATGTGGCTGCTGCAGAGATTCTTTCTGGTTTGGTGGTCAGCTTAGACATAAACTTTCAGGGAAAGCTAACTTGTCTGATGGTTGAACAAGGTTAATTGGTCCCAAGGCATTCTGCTAGAAACAATCAGCTAGGAATGGCCACAACAGGTTCAAGTCTCATGGGCTGGAGAGCCTATTGTCAGACCCTGATAGCTTAGAATAGTTGTCCTGGCTCCCAACCAGTAATCCACTCACTAGTTGGGAGCCAGGGCAGTGAGGCTACCATTGAAGGCCTTTCTTCCCTTGGCCTAGAATGAAGCAGACAGTTTTCATTGGACAATGCAACAATAGTGTTTTATATCAACCAGTAGAGGAACCAGGAGCCTTCAATGGCTGAAGAAGCAGCTTTGCATCTCAGCTGAGCAGAAAATCATCCAATAGAGTTTCGGTGGTTCATGTAGTGCGCAAAGAAAACATTCAGGTGGATCTCTTAAGCCAGAATGTGGTGGATTCCAGGGAGTAATGCTTGGGGGACTCTGCATTCGTGCACATCGCAGAACAATGGGAGCTTCCAGCCATGGATCTTTAAAGCTACAGCTGAAAATGCAAAGGTAGCCAGATTTTTCAGATGCTGGAAGGAAATATATTTTAAAGAATGCCTCCTCCCCACCCCTGCCATTACTGCATGCAGGGGGCCTTAACGCTGTCATTTGTGCATGTTAAAGGGATGTTAAGGATGCATCCTTAATGCTGTTTAATAGACATACCCCTAAGTGTCCCCACATTGTTAGGATCTGTTATGAGTCCTCAGAATATGTCCTCAAAGAATGTGTCTCCTATTTTGAGTGACCTTGTTTGGTTTCCAATAGAAGCACAACTAAATTACAGAGTACTAACCCTGGCATTTAAGTCATCGTAAAACAGGGGCATCATTTATTTGAATAACAAATACCTAATATACAACTAAAGTTACCAATGTGTGCATCCTCGTTCAGCTACAAATGTCTTTAATGTACATTATTTGCTTGTAACTCCTTTGTATTTTTAAATTGTACTCAGCAATGGTTTGTTATTGTTTTTCTTTGTATGGATGTTGGGGGAGGAGGATAATTGTCTTTGTAACTCCTCTGTATTTTTAAATTTTTGTAAACCGCCTTGAATGTCTATGCATATGGTGATCTAAAAATGTTTTAAAATAAATTAACTAAATAAATAAGGGTCGAGACATGCTTACCAAAGAGGGTTTTGTTTTAGTTTTCTTCTCTGTCGCCCTTAGTATGAACATAAGAACATAAGACATGCCATACTGGGTCAGACCGAGGTCCATCAGGCCCAGTATCCTGTTTCCAACAGTGGCCAATCTAGGTCATACGTACCTAGCAATATCCCCAAAAGACACAGGTTCCACAATGCTTGTACTGGGTCAAGCATTGATATCCTGGGTCCCTTTTTAATAGTGGTTTATGGACCTTTCCTCCAGGAACTTGTCCAAACCTTTTTTAAACCCAGCTATACTAACAGCCCTTACTACATCCTCCGGTAACAGATTCCAGAGTTTGATTACATGTTGAGTGAAAAAATATTTTCTCTTATTTGTCTTAAATAGTTTACCCTGTAGCTTCATTACGTGTCCCCTAGTCTTTCTATACTCTGATAGTGTAAACAATTGATCCACGTTTATCCGTTCCACTCCATTCATTAATTTATAGACCTCTATCATATCTCCCCTCAGCCGTCTCTTCTCCAGGCTAAAGAGCCCTAACCTTCTTAGCCTCTCTTCATAGGAGTAGCCTTCCATCCCCTTCACCAATTTGGTGGCTCTTCTCTGTACTTTTTCTAATAACGCTATGTCCTTTTTAAGATACGGTGACCAGAATTGCACACAATATTCAAGGTGCGGTCGTACCATGGAGCGATACAGAGGCATTATAACATCCTTTGTTTTATTCTCCATCCCTTTCCTTATGATACCTAGCATTCTATTTGCTTTCTTGGCCGCCGCTGCACACTGGGTGGAGGGTTTTAACATGTTATCCACAATGACTCCTAAATCTTTTTCCTGGGTGGTGGTTTCTAATGTGGAGCCTTGCATCGTGTAACTATAGTGTGGGTTGTTCTTTCCTAGGTGCATAACTTTGCACTTGTCCACATTAAATTTCATCTGCCATTTGGATGCCCAGTCTTCCAATTTATCCAGATCCTCCTGCAGTTTTCCACAATCCTCTTGGGTTTTAACAACTTTAAACAGTTTTGTGTCATCTGCAAATTTGATAACCTCACTAGTTATTCCCTTTTCCAGGTCATTTATGAATATGTCAAAAAGCAGCGGACCCAGTACAGATCCCTGGGGTACTCCACTATTCACCTTTTTCCATTGGGAATATTGGCCATTTAGCCCTACCCTCTGCTTTCTATCTTTTAACCAGTTCCCGATCCACAATAGTACACTGCCTCCTATCCCATGACTTTTTAGCTTCGCCAAAAGTCTCTGATGGGGGACTTTGTCAAAAGCTTTCTGAAAGTCCAGATACACTATATCAACCGACTCACCTTTGTCTACCTGTTTATTCACACCTTCAAAAAAACATATCAGATTAGTAAGACAAGATCTTCCTTGTCTAAAGCCATGTTGGCTGTCTCCCATTAGGCCATGACTATCTACATGCTGTTTAATTTTGTTCTTTATGATGGTTTCTACCATTTTCCCTGGTACTGACGTCAGGCTCACCGGTCTGTAATTTCCTGGGTCACCCCTGGAACCCTTTTTAAAAATTGGTGTTACGTTGGCGACCCTCCAATCTTCAGGTATTACAGATGATTTTAATGAAAGTTCACAGATTACCAATAGCAGGTCTGCAATCTCATATTTCAGTTCTTTCAACACTCTGGGATGTATACCATCCGGTCCAGGTGATTTGCTACTATTCAGTTTATCAAATATTTGTAATATATCTTCCCGGTGTAGCGATATTTCTCTCAATTCCTCTGCAGTATCACCTTTAAATACCACTTCAGTCTTGGGTAACATCCCTACATCTTCCTCAGTAAAGACCGAAGCAAAGAATTCATTCAGTCTCTCTGCTATAGCCTTGTTTCCTCTTACTGCCCCTTTTACCCCTCTATCATCTAATGGTCCAATTGACTCTCTCACAGGCCTTTTGCTATGAATGTATTTGAAAAAGTCTTTATTTCGTGTTTTTGCTTCCGTAGCAAGTTTCTTCTCAAATTCCCGCTTTGCCTGCCTTATCAATGCTTTGCATTTAACTTGCCAGTGCTTGTGCTGTTTCCAGTTTTCATCATTTGGCTCTTTTTTCCATTTCCTGAAGGTTGCTTTTTTGGCAGCAACAGCCTCTCTGACCTCACCTTTAAACCATGCTGGCAGTTTTTTGGACTTTCTTCCACTTTTCCTAATGCGTGGAATACAGCTGGTCTGGGCTTCGAGGATAGTATTTTTAAATAACACCCAAGCTTGCTGTAAGTCTTTAACCTTTGGAACCGCTCCTTTTAGTTTTTTCCTAACTATATTCCTCATTCTATCATAGTCTCCCTTTTGAAAGTTAAAAGGTAGTACTGTGGATGCCTTTACTATCTGTCCTCCACTAATTAAATCAAACATGATCATACTATGATCACTATTGCCAAGTGGTCCCAACACCCTTATTTCTTGCACCAGATCTGGCGTTCCACTAAGGACTAGGTCCAGTATGGCTTCCCCTCTGGTCGGTTCATGAACCAGCTGCTCCAAGAAGCAGTCATTTATTCCATCTAGAAACTTTATCTCTTTAGCTTGTCCTGCTGTGACACTGACCCAGTCGATACCGGGGTAATTGAAATCACCCATTATTACTACTCTGTTGTGACTTTTGTTAGCTTCCTTGATTTCTTTGAGCATTGCATCATCCATTTGTTCATTCTGGCCAGGCGGTCGATAGTATACTCCAACCAGGAGCACCCACCACCACCAGCAGCTCTCCCCTTCCCGGGGATCGAGCCACCGGCAGCAGCAGGGGCCTGCTGACTCCCGACGCCCAATCCGGGCCCAGCAAGGGAGATTTAAACTTCGCGCCTTCAGGCGCCGACTTCCAGGAGCCCCCACCACCACCAGCAGCTCTCCCCTTCCCGGGGATCGAGCCACCGGCAGCAGCAGGGGCCTGCTGACTCCCGACGCCCAATCCGGGCCCAGCAAGGGAGATTTAAACTTCGCGCCTTCAGGCGCGCCCGCGACTGGCGGGCCCGCGCCTGAGGGCCTCGCCAGAGGGCCCTTTGGCGTGGCCCTTAGGCGGTGGCACGTCGAAAAAACCCCAAGATTCAACAAGATCTACTTCTAGTTGGGACACATTTCCAGTTGTTCCTGTTCCCTTTCCGAAACGCAAGTATTACGAAATGCCATAAGAAGTGTAATATTTACCCAGTAACTCCGTTGCCCGTTGATTAACACTCATTCACTAGCACTACGCTGACAGTCAACTTAACTGATAGATTATATCTCCACAGCCGATAACACATGTTCATGTATCAGCGCTAATCTTATTACCATGCTAATATTCTACATTTATATGTGTCAATGTAGTGTACATTGCTAGATTGTACAACTACATGCTTCAGTGCTGATTTCATACTATTGCTAGTATCACCCAACTGCTAGACCTTATTTTGTTACCAATAATACATTCGCATGTATCAGTGATAATCTTACTATTGTAGCCAGTAGCACTTTACTGCCAGACTTTACATATGTATCAATGCTAATTTCATACTATTGCTAGTATCACTCAACTGCTATTTTGTTGCCAAAAACCCATTTCCATGCATCAGTGCTAATCCTACTACTGACAACTGTGCCATACCTCATTACTGTTGCCAGTAATTCATCCTTACCCAAAAGTGTGAACTTATTACTGTTGGCAGTATATTACTCTGTTTTGTTCTTTGCTGATGGTCACAGTGTCTCATTATCCGCTGACGGACACAGTGCTCCATTGCTTGCTCGATGCTGTACTATTCCTGTCTTATATGCTGCCACATTGTTCCAAATACCTACTCATCGCCAGACAGTAAGTTTATACACTGCGGATAGCTAGAACAATAGTCAATACCAGTCCCACTAATTACCCAGCAACAAACAGCTCACATACTAGTTCACAAAAACATCACAAAATGCACCCATTTCTAGCCTTGGCATGTCTACACCTAGCCTCCTGGATCCCCCTTACAGCCCAAGCTTTTCACACTTACACTAACCACATCCCAATACTCCACAGTGACGGGAAAAGATGGACGGAGAATCACCAACACCTCCCAAGAGAACCCAACGACACGCCTTACTCACATTTATTACACATCCCACTTCAACATCTCAAGAAGTCACATTTGGACCGTCAGCAACACCACCAAGCCCTGAAGTGTGCACTCATCAACGCAAGGTCAATACGTACAAAATGGCCAATAATTACCGATCTGGTCACGACCCATAACCTTGATATCATCATGATCACGGAAACTTGGCTATCAGAATCTGACAACGCAATCATCAACCAGATGTTACCCACAGGTTTTTCAGTCCACACATGCCATAGAACCAATCAGAGAGGAGGAGGAACACTCATTCTTGTCAAAACTTCCCTAGGCTTCCAGATGTGCAACTCAACCAGCACAGTCCACCTGGACTCCCTCACCATAACAAATAACACCTGCACGATCAACCTACTGTACCGAGCACCAACACCATCCTCAGAGGATCTTGCAACGATAATGGGCCTCGCCTGCAACTCAAACAGACCACGATCCCAGAACTGGATCCTAGGTGATTTCAACCTGCCTACGCTACATGAATCTCAAGCCTCTGCTTTCCTAGAAGCATTACAAGATCTAGGATATGAGCAACTAGTCATTAACCCCACCCACGTCAAGGGAAACAAACTTGACCTGATCTTTGCCCCACAGACGGATAAGGATACCACCCCACTAATACCACCTACCATAACTCCTGTGCCATGGTCCGACCACAGCCTGATTCAATTCCAGATACCTATTAACACACACAATAAAAACTCCAACAAAACCAACACTGCCCACGAACCCTCTTTGAAGCGCTTCCGCCCCTTTAATAAAGAAGAGCTTCGAGAGAAGATCCTCCCACTCCTCAACAACATACCACACGACCTAGATGCATTGGTATCCACCTGGGACGAGAGCCTCAAGACCATTTCATGCATACCAGCCACAAATAAAACAACAAAGAAACGAGACCATGCACCATGGTATACCAAAGATCTCCGAGACTCACTCAAGTGCCTGCGCAGGCTAGAGAGAAGATGGCGTCGGTCTCACTCACTCTACGGTTGCACAAGATACTTACATCGCTCACCTAAGAGTACACCGCGATGAATTAACAAAAAAGCGGAAACAATATCATTCCGACATCTTGAAGCGGTCACTAAACAAGCCCCACGACCTCTTCAATATAGTGAAATCTCTCATTAGAGAACCTCCTGCAGACCAGTCACAGATGCCACACCCCCAGGCATACTCCAACTATTTACAGTCAAAAATGGTCCAGACTACTACATCTGCAACCAACTACTTTCAACCTGAAGTGACCCAGGCTGGTACAACCTCGAACTCCGCGGAAAACAACTCTCAGCATACCTTGCCCCAACCATCACCACTGTACAAATTTGAAAAAATATCACGCAGAGAGATTGAAGACACAATCGCTGCAATCAACCCTACTACCGCACCCAATGACCCATGCCCTGCTTTATGGATAAAGGAGTTACGATGTGACCTAAGCCAATATCTGAGCGAATTAATAAACCAATCTCTTACAACCGGATCGTTTCCACAAAGTCTGAAACAAACATCCATCAGACCATTGCTAAAAAATAACAAGCTGGACCCATCGAAAGTGGAATCATACAGACCAATTTCAAGTATCCCCATGCTTGCCAAAGTAATCGAAAAGTTAGTACAGCGCCAAATCCAACAGCATATTGATACTGAAGCCCCATTGGATCCTTCCCAGCATGGGTTCAGAGAAGCACATGGGGTTGAAACCCTCCTCACCAACCTATTTGACCATCTAGTCTCTGGAACCGACAAAATTCATCAAGGATTCGCCCTCATATTCCTCGACATCGCTGCGGCTTTCGACTCAGTGAGTCACAAGATACTCATACAACGCCTCAGCGAGAAAGGAATTCAGGGAACAGCCCTAAAGTGGTGCAAGTCATACCTGACTAATAGATGGCAACATGTAAGGTCAGGCTCCACAACCTCCGAACCATTTTTACAAAACCAGGGTGTACCACAGGGCTCGTCACTATCTGCATTGATGTTTAACATCTACATGCAGCCCATATGTGCCCTAGCACGTTCATTCAAGGTCAACTGTTTAGCCTACGCAGATGACATCCTCCTATACATCCCTTTCAGGACTAACCAACCGGACCTCTCCCCTCTAACAAGATGTTTTGAGGCAGTAGCAGAATGGTTCAGCACACAAAACATGAGAATCAACTACAGTAAAACAGATGTCCTTTTCATCTCAAGGAACCAGGACTTCACCCCTCCACTCTCTTTAAAAATCGGCAACACAGAACTGAAAACCAAATCCACAATCCGCTACCTTGGCGTTACACTGGATCAACACCTGGATCTGAAAACTCACATAAAAAACACAGTAAAAACAGTATACATGAAAATAAAGACCTTAAAACATCTCCGACCACTACTCGACTTCAGCGACTACCGATCGATCTATCAGGCATTAATATTACCTCATTTCGACTATGCCAACGTAATTCTACACGGTCTCCCTCAAGCAACCCTAGCTCCCCTCCAGCTTGCAATGAACACTGCTGCAAGAGTACTAACAGGGGCTTCACGGAGAGAGCACATAACGCCAGTACTGATGAACCTCCATTGGCTACCAGTTCAAGCAAGAACCCTCCACAAAGTTCTAACCTTAACTTTCAAAGCCTCAAACACTCTGACCCCCACAGCCCTCAGCAAGATGATACATAAAGTACCACAGAACAGAAATAGAAGATCCATGATGCAAAACACCCTAGAGGTCCCAAAAGTAATAACAAAATGCACGAGAACAACAACAAATAGGGCCTTTACGATTTACGCTCCCAGAGCATGGAATGCTCTCCCTACCTATATTCGGAACATCACTTACCTAACCCACTTCAGGAAGGCAATAAAGCAGCATCTGTTCACTACATACTACCCTGAATCTAGCCTTAGTAACCATACATATGGCCCCCCAGACAATCTCTCATTACAAGTAAACAATCAGACTCAGCATGAAAAAGGATAATCAAATGATCGCTCAGAATGTACCCCAGTGTAAATAAAATGTAGATATGTTCTGCCTGAAATCAGGTACCAGTGTGATACAATGTATAGAATTAAGAATGTACATAGTTTCCCCCAGTTACTTCCAAGTTGATCTCCCTGTTTATTGTAAATACAACTCAAAGTTCCTTGTGTTGTATAGTTGATGTTAAATGTAAACCGCTCTGATCTAAAATAGAGCGGTATAGAAGAACTGTTAAATAAATAAATAAATAAAATAAATAAATAAAATAAATGGAATTTCAATCCATAGAGATTCTACAGCAAATTTTGTTCCCTGCAAAACTTTAATCCTTTCTGACTCAATGCCCTCTCTAACATAGAGCGCAACCCCTCCACCAATTTGATCAGCTCTATCATTACGATATAGTGTGTATCCAGGTATCACAGTGTCTCACTGGTTATCCTCCTTCCACCATGTCTCTGAGAGTGCAATCATATTTAACCTCTCATTTAGTGCTATATATTCTAACTCTCCCATCTTATTGTTTAGACTTCTAGCATTGGCATACAAGCATTTTAGAGAATGTATTTTATTCATATTAATCTGGCTATTGGTAGGCAGGGGTAATTTGGAATCTTTATGCTCTGTCTGCTCCTTACTCAAGGGCATTTGGGCTACTATACTCCCTTTTGGAACCTCACTGCTTTTGGTAGTATCCTTCAAGGATACCTTTGTCCGAAACATGCACTCCTGGGTGACTGTCCGCTTTCCCCTAATTTCTAGTTTAAAAGCTTCTCTATCTCTTTTTTAAAGGTTAATGCCAGCAGTCTGGTCCCATCCTGATTAAGGTGAAGCCCATCCCTTCGGAAGAGCCCCCCCTTTCCCCAGAATGTTCCCCAGTTCCTAACAAATCCAAAACCCTCATCCTTGCACCATTGTCTCATCCACGCATTGAGACTCCGGAGCTCTGCCTGTCTTTTGGGTCCTGCACGTGGAACAGGAAGCATTTCGGAGAACGCTATCCTGGAAGTTCTGGATTTCAACTTCCTACCTAAAAGCTTAAATTTAGCCTCCAGAACTTCCCTACCACATTTTCCTATGTCATTGGTACCGACATGTACCAAGACAGCAGACTCCTCCCCAGCACTATCTATGATCCTATCTAGGCGGTGCGTGAGGTCCGCTACCTTCGCACCAGGCAGGCATGTTACCAGGTGATCCTCACGTCCACCAGCCACCCAGCTATCTACATTCCTAATGATTGAATCACCAACTATAACAGCTGTCCTGACCCTCCCCTCATGGGGACTTGGCCCTGGAGAAACATCCTCGGTGCGAGAGGGTTTTACATCACCTGGAGGACAGGTCCTAGTTACAGGATCACTTCCTGCCACACCAGGGTGATGCTCTCCTGTCACGTGACCTCTCTCCTCCATGGCAACAGGGATGCTGCCAGACTGGAGGTGGGACTTCAGGACTATATCCCTGTAGGTCTCGTCCATGTACTTCTCTGTCTTTCTTATGTCTTCCAGGTCTGCTACTCTAGCCTCTAGAGACTGGACTCGTTCCCTGAGAGCAAAGAGTTCTTTGCACTTAGTGCATACGTAAGACCTCTCACCAACTGGGAGAAAATCATACATGTGACCTCAATGCAAAAGACCGGAGAACCCCCATCTCGTTGCTGGACGTCTGTCTGCATCTTAGTTTAAAGCTTGTGTTTAGGTCTTTTAAATTCTGTATATAATAAGGATTGGTGTAGATGCTTATACCAATAAAAGTGTATCTAATACCCCTAATACACCTTGTGTACCTGAAGCTTAAGTAATTAATCTCAGGTCCTCTGTGTATGACTGATTTGGATAAAGAGCTGCACCTGAGAGCAGTCCCTTTCCTCTAAGATGTGCAAGTACCTATAAAACTACAATTACCCCAGGGGTGGGTGGGTGCTGGGGAGGGAGGGAGGGAGATAAGTCCTATTAAAGAGGGCAGTTACAAGGTACCCTGTCCTGAACCCTCAGCAGGGGGGAAGGGGGTACCACACAAAGCCCAGTTAGTTGAGAGAGGCAAGGTAAGTTATAGCTGAGAAGGCTGAACTAGCACACCACTAAGACAAACAATAAATAATTAAATAAACAGTTAGACAAACAATAAATAATTAATAAACAGCTAGAACTCACAGCAAGGTGTCACAGGAGACAAATATCCACTTCTCTAGCAGAGCACTGTAAAAAGCACTGCTCTTCTCTGATCAGAGAAAAGCAGATTGGTGAATGGGGATGCTGGAATTTCCAAAAGGATCATGGTATGTGGAAGACTGCCTCCATATAATGATCCTTGAGAGTCTTCACAATGCTGGACCAACCTCAACAGAGACAGTCATTTTATTTCTAAATGCCATGAAGGCACTGGTCACCTTGGGCAGCTGAATGTGATCCTTTTTCTCCACTGCTTTTGACCTTGTTTGAGGGCATCTTCCCTTCCTCCTTCCCAACCTTCCTTAGGAGGCCAGGAGAGGTCTTCTGTTGAGGGAATCTCCACTTATTCTTCCCCAATTTTTGGGAAGAGACTGAGAGAGGCCTTTTATTGGGCCAATGGTGCCTTTGCTGCAGGCTGAATTTCAATAGAAGAAAAGTCAGGCAAATAGCAGTTGTTCACCAAAGTCAAATGCCTCAATGGTCCAACAGAGCTGGTGCATGCCTCTGGTGGGAGAGAGTTTTGCTACATATCAGAGCAGGCTCAGCGCAACTGCTGCTGCGAAGGGTGCCACAGCCAGCCCACTCAAATTGTTGTGAAAGGCTGATATTGTGTGTAGAAAAGTAGCACATTCAACATGATCAGTGGCCTGGAGGAATAAATTCATTCTAGTGTGGCAGGAGCGGAGGAGACCCGTAACAGTGGTGTAGTCAGACAGCAGCAGGCAGATGTGGCCCATACAAGTTCAGAAATTTTTATTTCAACTGGAAAATCCACTATCTTGTCCCAACCCACATGTGATTCTTCTGGTAAGAAGGGCTCTCCGTTGTTGCTTCTAATGAGATCTCAGGTGGCTGGAGTACTGTTTTTCCAGAATTTCTTTTCTCATTGCATCAGGCCCTTTGCTTTAAGGAAAGACTCCAGAGAAAGTGTAGTTACTCACCTGTAACAAGTGTTCTCCAGGACAGCAGGAATCAGTCCTCACATATGGGTATTGCTGGCATCGACGGAGCCCTCGCGGAAGCACCCCCTCCCCCAGCTTTCAAAGAAAGCCTTTGGGAGATGCCACCACAGATGCGTGGTCCCCTTCCGCTCCAGGGTGCCATCTTGTCCAGTCAGATGACATAGCTAAGATAGCAAAAAAGGAAGCAACTCCAAGGGGAAGAGGGAGGGTTGTGAGGACTGATTCCCGCTGTACCCAGAGAACATCTGCTACAGGTGAGTAACTACATTTTCTCCGGGAACAAGCAGGAGTCAGTCCTCACATATGGGACTCCCTGGCTACAGGGTGCCGAAGGCCAATAGATAAAAATCACGGTTACCCTCTGGGGAAGCCGTGAGCATCAGCAATTGAGTCCATAGGTGCAGACTGCAGTAGACCCGTGAGTCCGATGAGCCAGAGGTTAGGAGTTGCCTAGACCCCAAAACGATTACAGAGCAAGGCCTGGCTGAAGGCACTGTCCCGTCGGGACTCCCCCTCTAGGCAGTAATGAGCTGCGAAGGTATGAAGGAAGACCAGGTAATGGCCTGGAAGATGTCCATCACCGGAACGGAGTGCAGGTTTACCACAGAGGCCGCCATGGCCCTGACACGGTGCGCCATGACCCGGCCATCCAGGGAAAGGCCCGCCTATTCATAGGCGAGGGTGATACAGTCTGCTACCCAGGTAGATAGCATCTGCTTGGTCACCGCTTCCTCCAGGCTACTGGGGTCATATGAGACAAAAAGCTGAGAAGCTTTACGGTGGGGCCCTGGGTACACTGAATGTAGAAGGACAAGGCCCTCTTACAGTCCAAGGTGTGGAGGACAGTCTCTGCCCTACTGGAAGGTGAATAGCACCACCTCCTGGTTGAGGTGAAAAGGTGATACCACCTTTGGAAGGAATTTGGGGTGTGTGCGGAGCACAGCCCTGTTTCTGTAGAATCTGGTGTAAAGTGCCTCCGCCACTAATGCTTGGAGCTCGCTACCCTGCGAGCAGAGGTGAGCACAACCAGAAGCACCACTTTCCAAGAAAGATGTCACAAGTGGCAGGTAGCCAAGGGCTCAAAAAGCAGGAGAGTAAGCTGCATCAGTACCACATCGAGGTCCCACTCGGTCGCCAGGGGGCATACCGGGGGTTTTGATAGAAGGAGTCCCCCATGAAGTGGGTTACGAAAGGCTGGGCCGAGAGGAGTCTGCCATCCATCAGGTGGTGATGTGCCGCCAGGGCACTGAGGTGCACTCTGACAGAGTTCGATTTGAGCCCAGAATGCGAGAGACAGAGAAGGTACTGCAACACTAGCTGCACCGGACAGGAGAATAGGTCGACTCCGTGCTCTGCGCACCAAACTGAAAATCTGCACCACTTGAAGGTGTATGCTTTCCTGGTGGAAGACTTACAGGAAGCCAGCAGGATCTCCTCCACTTCTCCCGAGAGGATGAAAGGGGCTAAGGTCACCCTTTCAGCAGTCATGCTGTCAATGACAAGGACACCAGGTTGGGGTGCAAGAGAGAGCCCTCCTCCTGTAACAGGAGCGCTAGAGAGCTCCCCAATGGGATGGGGAGTCTCCATCGACAGCCAGAGGAGTAACGGGAACCACAGCTGCCTGGGTCATCGTGGGGCTATCATGATTAGTGAGGCCTTGTCTCAGTGGGGCCTGAATAATATTTTGACAATTAGCAGCGTGGGTGGGAAGGCGTGCATGAGACCTTCCGACCACAAGATGAGAAATGCATCGGCCGCAACCCGGGAGGGGTGGCTTGCCGGGAGCAGAAGCGAGGCAACTGGTAGTTTGAGTTGGCAAACAGGTCTATCCATGGCTCCCCCCCACAGGTGAAAGAGCCAGCTTGCCAGTCTGGGGTCAAGCTGTCACTCATGCGGTTGGAGGACCTTGCTTGATCTGTTGGCCAGTGCATTCTCTTGGCCCAGCAGATATACTGCCTGTAAGAGTATGCCATGCTGGACTACATAGGAGCAGAGGGCCATCGCCTCATGGCAGAGGGCATGGGACCTCATGTCCCCCTGCTTTTTCACACAGAACATAGCCAATTGATTGTCGGTTTGGACCAATACTGGTTGATGCTGCGGGTGGAGGCAGAAGGCTTGGAGGGCTAGAAATATCATACGCAATACCAGTAGGTTGATCTGCTGGTTGCTCTCGTCCTGCAACCAGCTGACCTGGGTGTGGAGCTCCTCGCAGTGGGTTCCCCATCCCAGCAGGGAGGCGTCCGTCGTGAGAACTCTTAGGGGGCACGGAGTCTGGAAGGGCAACCCTGCCTCGAGGTACTGGGGTTTTTGACACCAGGTCAGGGATTCCGCCAACTGGCAGATCAGTAAGACTGTCTTGGAGATTGCCTGTGGCCTGTGTCCACGGGTCCTGAAGGCACCACTGTGTGGCCCTCATGTGGAGGCAGGCATCTGGGGTGACATTGGACCGTGGAGGCCATGTGTCCAAGTAGGCACAGCAGAAGCTGAGCAGACACCAAGGGACAATGTTGTATGTCGAGGGCCAAAGCCCTGAGGCAGTCGGCTCAGTCCCCTGGAAGACAGACCTTTGCCTGGAGAGTGTCTAGTTTTGCCCCTATAAACTCCAGACTTTGTGTTGGGAGGAGGTGGGGACTTAGGGTAGTTTTATTACAAACCCCAAATGCTGCAGGACCTGGAAGGTACATGCGGTTGCCTGTTGCACTTCTAAGGCCGTGCCTCCCTTTATAAGCCAATCATCCATGTACGGGAAGACACCCCCCCCCCCCCCCCCCCCCGAGGTGGAGGAAGGCAGCTATGACTGCCAGGCACTCGGAGAAAACTCTTGGGACTGAAGCCAAACCAAAGGGAAGAACCCTGTACTGGTGATGACTGCCCCTTACAATGAACCTCAGGTACTGCCTGTGGTTGGGGTGAATGAAGATGTGTTTATAAGCATCCTTCAGATACAAGGAGCATAGCCATTTTCCCTGCTGGAGGTAAGGCAGCAATGTTCCAAGGAAGAGCATCTTGAACTTCTCCCTCACCAGGAAATTGTTCAGATTGCGCAGCTCGAGGATGGGCCTTAGGCCCCCTGTTCTTTTTGGTACGAGGAAGTACCTGGAGTAGAACCCTTTGCCCCTGAGATGGTGGGGAACTGGTTCTTCTGCTCTGTCCTCAAGGAGACCTGTCAGTTCCTTCAGTAGAAGATCCTGGTGAAGGGGAGACCTGGGGGACACTCCCGGAAAGAAAGGGAGAGGTGTCTGCGCTACGCAGAGGAGGTAGCCCCCCTTGACCACCTGGAGTGCCCAAGAATCGGTGGTGATGGCTGCCACCTTTGAGCATAAACAATGAGACGTCATCCCGTGGACGCTGACCTCTTTGGGGTGGAGAGGCTATGAAAAAGGAGTCAAAAGCTCCCCCAAGGCTGGGCTGTGGCTGAAACCTGGGGCTTGGAAGCCTTCTCCATACGAGGGCCTTGTCCGTGTCCCTTGGCCTGCTGCCCTTGCTGGGGCACCAGAGAGGCCTGAAAATGTTGCTAGTTTCTGTAAGCAGCCCCTTTCCTCAGGTAAAAGCGCTTTTTACCCAAGCCCTTCCATTGGGGAGGGGCAGCAGTCTTCTTAGAGAGCCTAGTCCTTGTCATGAACACAGTCTCTAGCTCAGCAGCCTTGTGGGTCATGGGTTTGCCAAAGAGGTTCTCTCCTTCGCATGGGACGTCGACTAATTTGTCCTGAACCCATTGTTCGAGGTCGGATGACTGTAGCCAAGCCTGGAGTCGGGCACTGATGCCTGCCGCCGCTACTTGAGCCGCCATCATAAGCTCCCTGAGACAAACTTGGAGCACTCACGGATGGCCTTGGCCAGGTTCTTGAACCGCTGCAGGGGTTTCTTGGAAAGACGAGCTGAGATCCCTCAGGTACATGCCCATGTACAGCTGGTAGGCCTGGATCCAGCTGATGAGCATCGAGCCCTGGTAGCACTATCTGACGAGGGTGCGTGCCTCCCTACCGGGGGCACTGAGGAGTGCATCTTCTGACTCCTTCAGGCGATGCACAGCTGACTCCACCACCATGGAGTTGTGCAGCAGCTGTGACTTCTGAAAGCCCGGGATCCAGCGGACTCGATACATTGAGTCGAGCTGCTTACACACCACTGGCACTGATGCTGGTGTCTCCCACATACGGAGCATTAGCCATTCCAGGATGGGAGGGACGGGCACCATAAGCAATTCCCTCGGAGGGATCTTGTATTGGAGGATTTCTAGCTCCTCTGTCTGATGGTCCTCCTCCGATTTCATCAGGAACGCTAGAGCCTTGGACATGTCCCTGACAAAATCGAGATAGAGCAGCTTTTAAACTAGATAATAGGGGAAAGCCGACAGTCGCCCAAGAGCGGATGGTTCGGAAGAATGTATCCTTGAAGGATACTACCAAAAGCAGAGAGGTTCCACAAAAGAGTAAAGTAGCCCAAATGCCCTCGAGCATGGAGCAGACAGAGCTTAAAGATCCCAAATTACCCATGTCTACCAATAGCCAAATTAATATGAATAAAAAACAGTCTCTAAAATGCTTGTATGCAAATGCTAGAAATCTAAAAAATAAGATGGGAGAGTTAGAATATATAGCACTAAATGAGAGGTTAGATATGATTGGAATATCAGAGACATGGTGAAAGGAGGACAACCAGTGGGACACTGTGATACCTGGGTACAAACTATATCGTAATGATAGAGCTGATCATATTGGTGGAGGGGTTGCGCTCTATGTTAGAGAGGGCATTGAGTCAGAAAGGATTAAAGTTTTGCAGGAAACAAAATTTGATGTAGAATCTCTATGGATTGAAATTCCATGTAAAAAGGGGAAGGCAATGGCAGTGGGGGTGTACTATCGACCGCCTGGCCAGACTGAACAAATGGATGATGAAATGCTCAAAGAAATCAAGGAAGCTAACAAAAGTTACAGCTCGGTAATAATAATCGGTGATTTCAATTACCCCGGTATCGACTGGGTCAGTGTCACGGCAGGACATGCTAGGGAGATAAAGTTCCTAGATGACATAAATGACTGCTTCTTGGAGCAGCTGGCTCATGAACCGACCAGAGGGGAAGCCATATTAGACCTAGTCCTTAGTGGAACACCAGATCTAGTGCAAGAGATAAGGGTGTTGGGGCCACTTGGCAATAGTGATCATAGTATGATCGCCTTTGATTTAATTAGTGGAGGAGGGACAGTAAGGAAATCCACAGTACTACTTTTTAACTTTCGAAAGGGAGACTATGATAAAATGAGGAAAATAGTTAAGAAAAAACTAAAAGGAGCAGTTGCAAAGGTTAAAGACTTACATCAAGCTTGGGTGTTGTTGAAAAATACTATCTTGGAAGCCCAGACCAGCTGTATTCCACGCTTTAAGAAAAGTGGAAGGAAGTCCACAAAACTGCCAGCATGGTTTAAAGGTGAGGTCAGAGAGGCTGTTGTTGCCAAAAAGGCATCTTTCAGGAAATGGAAAAAAGAGCCAAACGACGAAACCTGGAAAAAGCACAAGCACTGGCAGGTCAAATCCAAGGCACTGATAAAGAAGGCAAAGGGAGAATTTGAGAAGCAGCTTGCTGCGGAAGCAAAAACGCGGAATAAAGATTTTTTCAAGTACATTCGTAGCAAAAAACCTGTGAGAGAGTCGGTTGGACCATTAGATAATAGAGGAGTTAAAGGGGCATTAAGAGGCGACAAGGAGATAGCAGAGAGACTGAATGAATTGTTTGCTTCGGTCTTTACTGAGGAAGATGTAGGGATGTTACCCATGACTGAAGTGGTATTTAAAGGTGCGGAAGAATTGAAGGAAATATCGATACATCGGGAAGATGTATTACAACTATTAGATAAACTGAAGAATAGCAAATCACCTGGGCCGGATGGTATACATCCAAGGGTGTTGAAAGAACTGAAATATGAGATTGCAGACCTGCTATTAGTAATCTGTGAACTATCATTAAAATCATCTCTAATACCTGAAGATTGGAGGATCGCCAATATAACACCAATTTTTAAATAGGGTTCCAGGGGTGATCCGGGAAACTACAGACCGGCGAGCCTCACGTCAGTACCGGGAAAAATGGTAGAAACCATCATAAAGAAAAAAATTACTCAGCATGTAGATAGTCATGGCCTAATGGGAGACAGCCAACATGGTTTTAGACAAGGAAGATCTTGTCTTACTAATCTGTTATGTTTTTTTGAAAGTGTGAATAAACAGGTGGACAAAGGTGAGTCGGTTGATATAGTGTATCTGGACTTTCAGAAAGCCTTTGACAAGGTCCCTCATCAGAGACTTTTGGCAAAACTAAAGAGTCATGGGATAGGAGGCAGTGTACTACTGTGGATCAAGAATTGGTTAAAAGATAGAAAGCAGAGGGTTGGGCTAAATGGCCAATTTTCCCAATGGAGAAAGGTGAATAGTGGTGTACAGATCTAATTAGAAATAAAATCCACATCATACACATCATCTCTGACAACAAGCCCGATATCCTCTGTGTCACCGAGACATGGCTCACAGACACTGACCCAGCAATAGTAAACCAATTACCTAAACCAGACTACACATTATTTAACTGCCCGCGGCCCAACAGGAGAGGAGGAGGAGTACTAATCATTGCCAGAGCCTCCCTAATGTTCACAAACACATCCCTAACTGAATCCGAAGGCATTGATATACTCAAGATTGAAAACAAAACGTCAATCCTTTGCTTATTGAAAACAAAACGTCAATCCTTTGCTTAATCTATAGACCCCCCTCGGCCCACCACGAAACTTTGGCCACCGCACTTGAAATCATCTCAACCTCTGCAATCAAAAAACAGCGCATCGTACTGGGCGACCTGAACCTACCATCTATACCCCCATTACAGGCGGACGCTTTCTTCGAAGCCATGAGCCAGCTCGGATACATACAAGTCATTCAAGAACCCACCCATAACAAAGGTAACACCTTAGATATGGTGTTCTTATCACACAACATCCAAGAAAACGAAACTCAAAAACCCGAACCTCGAGTAACCCCGGTCCCATGGTCTGACCATTTCCTAATTGAATTTGAAATCCACCTACCATCGTTAAAGGAAAAGTCTCAAGCCGACCCTAAAACACATCAACAGAGGAAATTCCAAAAATTCAATAGTGAAGCATTGATAACTTCTATATCCACACATTTTGAATACACCATCACGGACCTAGACAAGCTGGTAGTCTCATGGAACTCAGGGATCGAAGCAGTTGCAAGACCAACCTGGAAGGCCACAAACGCTGCAACAAAAACAAGAACCGAACCATGGTATTCTCCTACCCTATCCAAAATGAAAAGAGAGCTGCGCAAACTGGAAAGGAAATGGAGGAAAACGCAAACCGAGGAAGGCAAGCAACTATACCTTACACTCCTCTCAAAATACAAGAATGAGGTCAACCTCGCCAAAAAGAGTCACCACACTAACCTACTCAATAAAGCTATTAACAGACCCAGAGAGCTTTTTGAGCTTGTAAAGTCACTCACCAAAACTCCACAGAACACTGTCTCTGCAGACGATATAAAGGCCCAGACGCTTGCTGACCATTACGCCAAGAAACTACACCCGCAACCACCCACAATCATTGATCAAAGCACCTCATTAGTCCTCACCCCTCGAGAAACCAACACTGTCCCTCAAGCAGACTTCGCAGCAGAATGGAACACCTTCCAGCAATTAGGTGAGCAACAAATCATAAGCATCATAACCAACTTAAACACCACTACCTCCCCTCTCGACCCATGCCCAGCTGCTTGGATGAAAGCAACTAAGGAGGAAATCGCAAAACCCATCGCTTACATTGTTAACCAGTCTCTGCAACAAGGTAACATGCCGACTGATCTCAAGAGATCACTTATAAGACCCATCTTAAAGAACAAGTCTCTCAACAAAAGTGACCCTGCATCATATCGCCCAATCTCAAGCATATCATTCTTAGCAAAAACAATCGAAAAAGCGGTTCAGCAACAACTGCAAGACCACATAGACGATAGAAAAGCCCTGGATGAGCATCAATATGGGTTTCGTCAGCATCACGGAGTTGAAACACTACTGCTGGCACTCCTTGACAATCTCCTCAGGGGTCTCGAAAACAAAAACGCTATGTTCATACTTATATTCATTGATATCTCAGCGGCATTTGATACAGTCCACCACAACACCCTCTTAAACCGTCTTGCCTCCATAGATAGAGCAGGGACCCCCTTAAAATGGTTCGCATCATATATATCCAATAGGATGCAACAAGTGCAGTTCAACAATGATAAAGCTGATGCCTTCCCTCAAACCCAAGGGATCCCTCAAGGGTCCGCCTTATCATCTCTCTTGTTCAATTTGTATATAAAGCCGGTCTGCGAGATCTTTCAGAAATGCAACATCAATTACCACATCTATGCCGACGATGTGATGCTATACACGCAGCTTGACATAACACAACCAAACTTCAATCCGCTAGAAGAATGCCTTGACATGCTCCAATCATGGCTTCAACAAAACAACATGTCAATAAACCACAAGAAAACAGAGGTCATGTTTATCTCCAAGAAAGCCAAATTCATCCCGCCCACCACAGTCACCCTTAACAAAAACATATATCATACGAAACCTGTAATAAAATATCTAGGAGTCCTTCTGGACTGCAACCTTAGGATGGACAAACACCTTCGAACAGTGAACCGAGCCATCTTTTACAAACTGAAAATTCTGCAACCACTTCGCAATATCCTCGAGACTTTAGGTCTGTTGCGCAAGCTCTAATTATTCAACACCTGGACTACTGCAACACCATCCTGCAAGGGCTTCCGAAGAACACCCTAAGCATCCTGCAAATGGCTCAAAATGTTGCTGCAAGAGTCATCATGGAAAAGAAAGTCACAGACCACATAACCCCAGTACTAATGGAACAGCACTGGCTCCCAGTGGCCGCTCGCATCATCTTCAAACTGCTCATAACAACGTTTAAACTCATCCATAACATCGCACCATCCTACCTCAATAACCTAATCGCTATTCAACCATGCAACAGGAACAGAAGAACCATGAATCTCAACACCCTATGTGTTCCGACCAGCATAAGATCTGTCAAGGTTGAAACAAGCAATAGGGCTTTCACATATACAGCACCAATCCACTGGAACCAACTTCCACATGAGTTGAGACTCACAAACAACCTGAGTGAATTTAGACGAAAGCTTAAAACCCATCTGTTTCAAACCCGCTACAACCTGACCTAACTGCGATACCCTACCCCAACCAGATGACCTTTGCCTCCCACGGCGGCGTTAGGACAACTGGCATGTAATCATGTATTGATTGTACTTTTTGGCAAGTAATCATGTATAAATTGTATATATGGGGCCCCTCCCACACTATCGCAATCAAATGTATACCCAGATCTGTGTGCTCTAATCAAATGTATATGCATCCAACTGATTCTCCCGTGTTATGTAAATCATAGACTAATCAAAAATGTAAATCTGAAAGATCTCACTGTATTGTACAATACATTATGATTCTATAAAGTAAACCGCTGCTGATCGTAGGAAGCAGCGGTATACAAATGTTTACTAAATAAATAAACAAATAAATAAATAAATAAAATAAATAAATACCCCTGGGATCTGTGCTGGGTCCGCTGCTTTTTGACATATTCATAAATGACCTGGAAAGTGGAATAATGAGTGAGGTTATCAAATTTGCAGATGACACAAAACTATTTAAAGTTGTTAAAACCCAAGAGGATTGTGGAAAATTGCAAGAGGATCTTGATAAATTGGAAGACTGGGCATCAAAATGGCAGATGAAATTTAATGTGGACAAGTGCAAAGTTATGCACCTAGGGAAAAACAACCCAAACTATGGTTACACAATGCAAGGTTCCACGTTAGGAACCACCACCCAGGAAAAAGATTTAGGCGTCATTGTGGATAACATGTTAAAACCCTCGGCCCAGTGTGCAGCGGCAGCCAAGAGAGCAAATAGAATGCTAGGTATCATAAGGAAAGGAATGGAAAATAAAACAAAAGATATTATAATGCCTCTATACCGTTCCATGGTGAGACCGCACCTTGAATATTGTGTGCAAGTCTGGTCGCCGTATCTTAAAAAGGATATAGCGTTATTAGAAAAGGTTCAGAGAAGAGCCACCAAAATGGTTAAGGGGATGGAAGGATACTCCTATGAAGAAATGCTAAAAAGGTTAGGGCTCTTTAACCTGGAAAAGAGACGGCTGAGGGGAGATATGATAGAAGTCTATAAATTAATGAACGGAGTGGAACGGGTAAACGTAGATCGATTGTTTACGTTATCAGAATATAGAAAGACTAGGGGACATGCAATGAAGCTACAGGGTAAACTATTTAAGACTAATAAAAGAAAATATTTTTTTCACTCAACGTGTAATCAAACTCTGGAATTTGTTACCTGAGGATGTAGTATAGGCTGTTAGTGTAGCTGGGTTTAAAAAAGGTTTGGACAAGTTCCTGGAGGAAAGGTCCATAAACCATTATTAAGAAGGGACCCAGGATATCAATGCTTGACCTAGTACAAGCATTGCAGAACCTGTGTCTTTTGGGGAAACTGCTAGGTACATACGACCTAGATTGGCCACTGTTGGAAACAGGATACTGGGCTTGATGGACCTTGGTCTGACCCAGTATGGCATATCTTATGTTCTTATGTTCTTATGAGGAACACCATGTTCTCAGGTGGGGACAGACCCTGGGGCTCTGAAGAAGGGGAGTCTGAGGGGACAATGCGGTGGCGACTGGTGTCCGTGACTCCTCGTTCTCCATCTCCCATTCAGAATAGTCCATCGAGGACTCGGGGGAAGGATGGCTCGCAGGCTCCTGAGTTGATCCCCACCCGTGGCCCTGAGAGGTCCCATGGCTGGCTCCAAGTGCACTGGCTGATGAAGATTGCAGCCCCATGGAAGGGAACTGAATCAAAACCTCAGCCAAGGATCGACTCAAGGCTGAAAGACCTTGAGAATCGACTCGGCCTCCAGGGATGTCCTTGACATAGGGAGCCCGGTGGTCTAGGCGGAGGAACCGGTGGTACTGGACAACAGCCCCCGCTGCTGGTCCATGAAGGCAGTCAAGCTGCACTCAAGGGCCGCCACTCTAGACTCCAGACCAGAAGGCTCTGCAGCCATCGGCATGGGCACAAAGGGAATCGATGAGGATAGTGTCAGGAGACCAAGGCCGGCCTGGAGTAGAGTCCTTTCGGGGGACCTTCACAAGCTGCTCCTTCTCCGATCCCTTGAACGAGCATCTAGGACTACGGGACCTGGCTTGGGACTTACGCAGACTGTCTGAGCCATCCAGGGATTTCTGCCTTTGAGGCCGCCTTCTTATTCTTGAGTTCCCTCAAGGGAGACCCCCTTTCCGAGGAACCACGGCATCGGTCAGAGTCTGTAAGGCTACCCCGAGATTCTGCAGTTTCGGAGGAGGCCTTGGCCTTTGGAGGTACTGGGGACTCTGGGGAAAAAAAGTAATTAGATCTTACCTGCTAATTAGTGTTCCTGAAGGAACGACAGTCCAGTCCCTTTACTTCCGGGTTACGCAACCCTTCCAGCAGCTTGGAGGCTGAGCCCAACCTTTTTGGGATGGGGCGGTATAAGTACCACAGGAACCACCCACAGCTCCCAGTAATCGAATGAAAAAGCAGACTTAACAAAACTTCCATTACTAGCCTACATGACTAACACCGCAAGACAAAGGACATTTTTTTTTTTAAAATATATAAATGTAGGAGAGGGATAGGAGGAAGGGCGAGGACAGGAGGCAGACTACCTGAGGCCGGCCGGGCCGACCTTCCCCTGCAGCTCTCTAGCCAGACCTGGCCCCATGCTCGGACCGCATCTCCGCCCTTGTCTATTAGGCCGCAACGGCTGACTGCCACCGGGTGGGATCAGGGACTGGACTGTCGTTCCTTCAGGAACACTAATTAGCAGGTAAGATCTAATTACTTTTTCCTTATCGTCACTCCAGTCCAGTCCCTTTACTTCTGGGATGTACCAGAGCAGTTCAGTCCTGGGTGGGGTGTGATATTCCGGACCGAAGAACTGCATGGCCAAACCGTGAGTCAGCTGTACTCTGTACGTCTAGTCTGTAGTGTCTGGTGAACGTATGAAGAGAGGACCAAGTTGCTGCCCTACAAATGTCTAGGGGAGGAACTAGGCTAAATTCTGCCCAGGAGGTAGCCTGCGCCCGAGTCGAGTGAGCGCGCAGTCCCCCTGGTACCTGCTTCCCCTTCAGAATATAGGCGGAGGCAATCGCCTCCCTGATCCACCTGGAGATGGAAGCCTTGGCCGCCGCCTCTCCCTTGTGCGGACCCCCGAACTGAATGAAGAGGCGGTCGGATTTCCTGAAGGGCGCCGTGCGTGACAGGTAACGCTTCAAGACTCTCTGGACGTCCAGAAGGCGGAGCTTTCTATCCCCCCCTTCTTGACCAACGGCTGAAAAGGACGGGAGAGTCACCGTCTGGTTCACATGAAAGGGAGAGATCACCTTCGGTAAGAAGGATGGAACTGTCCTCAGAACCACCTTATCCCTGAGAAAGGACAGAAAGGGGGGCTGGGACGACAGCGCTTGCAACTCCGAGACCCTTCTGGCCGAGCAGATAGCGACCAGAAAGACTGTCTTTAGTGTCAAGTCCTTTAAGGAGGCCCTCTTTACTGGTTCAAAGGGTTCCCCAGTCAAGGCATTTAGTACCAGGTTGAGATCCCAAGGGGGGATGACCGATCTCCTCTGAGGGCGCAGGCGCCTAACTGCTCTAAGGAACCTGGACACGTCCGCGTGGGCCCCTAAGGCCTTACTGCGAACCTTCCCTCTATAGCAAGATATGGCTGCCAGTTGGACTCGTAAGGAACTGTGCGCTAGGCCTTTGTCAAATCCCACTTGCAAGAATTTGAGGATCTCCGGAACCGAAGCCGCCAGGGGTTTTCTTCGGTGCTCCTCACACCACGCTTCAAAGATGCGCCAAACTCTCACATAGGAAAGACAGGTCGAACGCTTTTTAGCGCTCAGCAGTGTTGTGATTACTGCTCCCGAATAACCTCTCTTTAGGAGCTGTGCCCTTTCAATAGCCAAGCCGTAAGCGAGAACCGATCCACGTGGGGCATCCGAACCGGACCTTGCCTCAGGAGGTCCCTTCTGCAGGGGAGTCGCCAAGGCCAGTCGGCCAACAACCGCACCAGATCCGCGTACCGGGGGCGGCGAGGCCAGTCTTGGGCTATGAGAATTATCAAACCCCGATGAGCTTCCACCCATTGGAGGACCTTTCCGATGAGAGCCCAAGGAGGGAACACATAGAGGAGGCCCTCCGAAGGCCACTTCTGGGACAGGGCATCGAGGCCCTCGGACATCCTTTCTCTCCGCCGGCTGAAGAACCGGCTTGCCTTGGCGGACGAGAATTGAGCCATGAGATCCATGACCGGGGGACCCCAACGGGCAACTATCTGGTCGAAGGTCTCCTGTTCCAGCTCCCACTCCCCGTGGTCTATCCTGTACCTGCTGAGGTAATCGGCTGTAACACGTGCTGAGCTGAAAGCGTCTCCAGCCGGTCCTCCGCCCACTGGAATAGGGCATCCGCTTCCTTCTCCAAGGCGGGACTGCTGGTGCCACCCTGGTGGTTGATGTAAGCCACTGCGGTGACGTTGTCTGAGAGGACGCGAACTGCTTTGTTTAGTACCAAGGGCTGGAGGGCCCTGAGGGCCAGGGAGACAGCCCGTAATTCCAGTCTGTTGATGGGCCATTGAGACTCCAGCGGTGACCAGTGGCCCTGGACGAACCGGTCTTCGCAATGAGCTCCCCGTTCGAGGGGCATCCCGCGATCCAGATTCCTTGGGCAGCTCCACCAGCGAAGAGTCTGCCGAATTCGAGGGGAGCAGGGTAACTGCATTGACAACGGGTGATGTTGGGGGGACCAACGACGCAGTAGGGCCCGCTGCAAAGGGCGCATGTGGGCCCTGGCCCACGGTACCACCTCTATAGCCGCCGCCATGGTACCCAGTAGCTGCAGGTAGTGCCACGCCGAGGGGATTCGTCTGCCCAGAAATTGCGAGACTAAAACCCTTTAGTCCCTTGACCTCGTACTGGACAGGAAAACCCTGCCTCTGCTGGTGTCGAACCTTGCTCCGAGATACTCGAGCTCCTGGGAAGGAGTCATCCTGCTTTTTGCTCGATTGATGACCCACCCTAGCTCCTCCAGAACTTGCACCACTCTGGCTGTTGCCGAGTGACTTTCCTCTTCTGATTTCGCCCGGATCAGCCAATCGTCCAGATAAGGATGTACCAGGATTCCCTCCTGTCGTAGGAAGGCCGCTACTACCACCATCACCTTGGTGAAAGTCCTTGGCGCTGTAGCTAGACCGAAGGGCAGGGCCTGGAATTGAAAATGACCTCTTGGCACTGCGAATCTCAGGAACTGTTGGTGTGCTTTTCTGACCGGAATATGCAAGTAGGCTTCCGTCAAGTCTAGGGACGTTAGGAATTCCCCGCCCCTTACGGCTGCAATGACCGACCGTAGGGTTTCCATCCGGAAGTGCGGCACTCTGAAGCAGCGGTTGACTTGTTTTAGGTCTAGGATCGGGCGGAAAGACCCTTCCTTCTTTGGTACCACGAAGTAAATTGAGTATCGACCCGTGCCGCACTGGTCTGGAGGTACTGGGACCACGGCCCCGAGTGCTATAAGTCGGGAGAGGGTAGATTCTATAGCCGCCCCCTTTGAGGGGGAGCCGCAAGGGGATTGAACGAAGGCTGGACGTATTTGCTTTGCAAACTCGAGAGAATAGCCCTCTCGGACCACCTCCAGGACCCATTGATCGGACGTGACCCGGGACCAGGCGGGAAGAAACTGCCTTAAACGTCCGCCCACTGGCAGCTCCTCCCCCTGGACCCCCGTCCTCTCATTGCTGTTTCCTAGGCCCCGAGGAAGAAGAAGAGGCGCCAAAACCTCTACCTGCTCCTCGAAACCCCCTAAAGCTTTGCCCCCTTGCTGGGGGTCGTCCCCTGGGAAAGGGGTTCGACCTGGCTGGGCGAAACCTCTGGGAGTCCCTGGGCTGGCTGCGCACCGGAACCAGGGGGCGCCCTTGTTTCGGTCTGTCTTCCGGGAGCCGGCCGCCCTTGGACTCGCCAAGGTCCTTCACCAACTTATCTAAGTCCTCCCCGAACAACAGCTTCCCCTTAAAGGGAAGCCGACTCAGGCGAGCCTTTGAGGAGGCGTCGGCTGCCCAATTACGTAGCCACAAATAGCGTCTAGCTGCCACCACCGAGGCCATGTTCTTAGCTAGGCTCCGGATGAGGTCATACTGACTATCCGCCAAATAGGCCGCTCCTGATTCCAACCTAGCCGAGTTGGCCTGAGCTTCTTCTGTGGGGCCTTCGGCTGCCTGAAGCTGTTGTGACCACCTCAAGCAGGCCCCAGAAACGGAGGCCTGTAAGGCAAGGGCGCTCACATCAAAGGCTTGCTTCAGAAGTGTGTCCAGTTTCATATCTTGAGCATCCCTCAGGGCTGTGCTTCCCTCGACTGGGATAGTTGTCTTTTTTGTAACTGTTGATACTGCGGCATCTACCCTGGGCGACCTCAGCAGCTCTCTGTCCGCCTCTGGAAGAGGGTATAGGCGGGCCATCGAACGGACCCCCCTTAAGTTTGATTCTGGTTGGTCCCATTCTTCCTGGATCATCTGCCGCGCCACCCTGTGGACAGGAAAGACCTTCTGGGATCTCCTAATGGCCTGGATTAAGGGGTCCTCCAACGCATCCTCCTCTGCTGGGACGTCTGAGGATACGTTGAGTACCTTCAGGGACTCATTGATTAAAGCTGGGAGCTCCTCCCGACGAAAAACTCTAATTATACGAGAGTGATCCTCTTCAGGGATCTCCCCCTCTTCAAGCTCCTCCTCTTCCTCGTCTAGATCTTTGTCAGAGCCCTCCTCTTCCGGGGTGTCCTGAGAAAGAGACGTGAGAGGCTCCTCACTCATCAGTCGAGAGCGCTTGGGAGGTATCCCGGAGTTATGACTGCTTGTCCTCACTAGGCGGGAAGGCCCGGCCTCCGCCGGCGGGGCCGTCTCCCCTGCTTGCGCCTGCAATAGGCTCTATGGAGCAATAGGACGAAATCAGGGGAGAAAAGATCTCCGACTCCCCCCTCCCCTGTGGGCGAGGGCGAGAGGGGGAGGGGAGGGGCGGGCAACTCTGAGGAGGGCGGAGCAGGGCACTGAGACCCTCCCTCTCCTTCCGGGGAGTCCCCGGATCCCTGAGAGGGCTGAGTCATGGACAAGTTAATGTCTTGTTCTACAGAGGCTGCCATTGCAGCACAACCCCTGCAGATGCCTGCCTCTGATGAGGTCCCTCTACGGATGCCACAGGCAGGGCACCGTGACTTGCCAGTCATGCTCTTGATACAGGGGTTTTGAGACCCTATTTGCCTGCTCAGGCTTAAACAACTGGCCTACCGGAAAGTGTGACTCAGGAGGTAAACCAGTCTTTAAAGTGTGTGCTCTCCCCTCTAGCAAAGGATTAACAGCTCCCCAGCTCACTGTCTATCCCCCTGGAATGCAAGGGGCTCCTTGCTCAGAAATTAACCAACCCCAAAATCCACAGCAAACGTAAAGTTTAAAATTAAGAACCCAAAATTAAAATAAATTAAAATAAATTAACTAAAATTAAAACTAAAGAAGACAAGATGTCTAACAAACACCCCAGCAAAATTAACCCAGTACTTGCTGTTAGGAGATTCCTCTGTCGCTGTGCACAGGCCCGACTCAGCGATCTCGGGCCGTTGGCTCCCGACGTGGTAGGCCTCAACCACGTGGAGCCCGACCCGGAGGACCGCGAGTCTGCCTTAGCGTTGGTTGAAAGTGAAGGAGCAGGGTAGGGAAACGCTCTCCAGCTCCGGTACGGCTTCCTCCCGTTGCCGCTTTAAGGCCTCCGCCGCCAGACTGAAATCGCGGCTCCGGGGCTCGACTCCGCGTCCCTGCGCTCTGGAGCGGGACAGGCAGGAGGAAGTCAGTCGCGGCATGCCTCCAGCGCTCAGCCACCGGGAGGGCTTCGGTGCGAGGCAGAGTAGGTCTCCGAAGAGAGGATGCAGGGGACGGTCGGGTCAGCCACGAGAGGAGCGCTGACTAGTCCTCCTCGCTGCTGCCGGTAAGAATCTCCTCCAATACCCGGCCCGGCTGGAGGGAGGGGGGGGGAGGAGGGAGAGAGCAGGCAGGAGAGATTTAAAGCTGCAGAGCTAAGTAACAAAACAAAGTAACTAAGAAATGAAAATTCAGAAGAACTTAAAAGAACTTAAAAGAACTAAAATTTAAAGAAAGGAGACTCCAGTAAGCCCTAGGCTTACAGAACCCTCCAGCTGCTTGGAGGCTGAGAATATGAGCTGTGGGTGGTTCCTGTGGTACTTATACCGCCCCATCCCAAAAAGGTTGGGCTCAGCCTCCAAGCTGCTGGAAGGGTTGCGTAACCCGGAAGTAAAGGGACTGGACTGGAGTGACGATAAGGAAAAGCTGGCGGCTCTAGAGGGCTTGGTGGACATCTTTTTACAAAGGCTGCATGCCGTGGGGTCATGCTCCGGTCCCAGGTAGCGAAGGCAGCAATTGTGTGTGTCGATTAAGGACATTATTTTGGCACACCGATCACACTTCTTAAAGCCACTGGTAGCCAGGGAAAAAAAGTATCCCAGCGAGGTCGAAGACCCATGATGCTGCCAGTTGGAAAAAAATGTGTGATGGTACTAAGAGAGGAAAAGAAAAAACTAAGAACCTGAGACTCAATGCTGGGGCAACAGGCTCGGGTGGCAGAAAGAGTACCGGTGCACTACCGGAGGAGAGTATAAAATTCAGGTCAAGAAAATCAGCTTTTTCTGGGGGAAGAGCAGACAGACGTCTGAAAGACTCCACAGAAAAAAGGAGATTGGACAAGATAGCATCCTTGGTTAAGAAGTGGACCACGCATGCATGGTGGCATCTCCCAAAGAATTTTTTTTTTAAAGCTGAGGGGATGCTTCCACGAGGGTTTCTTCGGCGCCGACATCATCCATATGTGAGGACTGATTTCCTGCTTGTTCCCAGAGAAGCCTAGGGATTCAGCCCTCAGGGGCTCCCAAACTCCTGAGAGTCCAGACACAGCCCAGACAGCGCAGAAGGCTCCTGGAGAGGACTCTAATCATTCTACTTCTTCCCCAGAGTGGGTCTTCAAAGGTATCGAGTAAAGGTATCCACAGCTTCATTAGGGGCTGCCGCTTGAGCTTCTAAAGTTCTTCATACAACGGTTGAAAAAAAGCTCTTATGCTCTTAGCATTCTTTACCAGCTGGCCCTCTGAATTTTTAATCCCTTCTAGATGCACCTGCACTCTTTGTCTTTAACTGAAACATCAGTCTGCTTGCCCAATTCCTTTCTTTAAAATATACGCAGGGAAGAACAATCTAAACTATAGCTACATGATGGAAGGTTCCCATTAGATGTTACCACTCAGGAAAAGGATGGATCATCATAGATATGCAAAAATCCTCTTTTCAGTGTGCAGTGGAGGTCAATAAAGTATCCTAATGCCTCTGTATTGCTCCATGTGGCAATGGCACCTTGAGTTAGCATGAGTAATTCTGGTTACCACATCTCAAAAAAGATATAAACGAATTAGAAAAGGTACAAAGATGGGTGACCTAAATGATAAAGGGTATGGAACGAAACCCCTATGAGGAAAGGCTAGAGATTCTGACTCTTCAATTTGAAGACAGCTAAGGGGAGATATGATAGAGGTCTATAAAACAATGAGTAAAGTGAAACGGGTAAACATGACTCAGTGGTTTACTCTTTGAGAAAATACAAATATAAACGTCCATCAAGTCAAGAATCCTGTTTCTAAAAGTGTCCAATCCAGGTCACAAGTAGCTGTCAGATTCCTAAAAGGTAGACTAGAGGACACACAATGAAGTTACTAAGGTGAAATTAGATTTTCCTGCTAATTGATGTTCCTTGATTTACTCCAGTCCAGTCCAGTTACCTGTGGGTAATTATACCCCACCAGCATCTTAGCGACTGAGCATGTCATTTTTTCATGACATCACCTTAGATAGGAATCTGGCACCTCCCATCAGCCTTCAGTAGCCTACTGACAAAGCGGACTCACAGGAGCAACAAATAAGAACTATTCTACAATCAAAAGGAAAAAAACCCCTTGTAATTCAGGCAGTCCCAGACCCTACCAAAGGAGGGGAAAGAAAATGCTCACCTGTCAAAAACCGGAAGGAAGGAGATCCACCAGAGACCAGACACTCTGGCAACCCTGAATTCTCCCAGCCTTTCAAGAATTTACTCATTCTATCCCTTTGTGTCTCTTCCTTTTTATTATTTTACTTTTTTTTTTTTGAAAGGAGCCCTGACCCTCAGCAGTTCCACCTTTGACTACTCAACTAGAGATTACTTTCTTCAGGCCCGGGAACACTAGATGAGAGTATTAGGCACACACCGACCAGGGAGGGTTGGGGATTGGACTGGAGTAATTCAAATTACATCAATTAGCAGGTAAGTCTAATTTCACCTTCCTTATCATTCCTCCAGTCCAGTCACATGTACTAACCTTGGGAGGGATCTGCGAGCCCGGCCTGAAACACCGCCAAGCCAAATCGCATGTCAGCCGCCATCTGCACATCCAAACGGTAATGCTTCACAAAGAAATGCAAAGAATACCAAATTTCCACCATGCAAATATCCAGAGGTGGAACCAAACTGAATTCCGCCCATGACGCTGCTTGCACCCTGGTCGAATGAGCCCACAAGCATCGGGGGCAAAGTCCTATGCTTCAGGGGGTAAGCCAAGGAGATGGCCTCCCTAGCCCATCGTGAAATAGAGGCTTTGGAGGAGGAATCATTAACTGCTCTTTTCCCCTTGCTTTTAAGGCTCTTCATGGGAGGGGTCTGTTCCCCACTGCCTTCCATCCCCGATGGGATCCCTGCACCAGGAGAAGATGAAACGCACACTCCTGAGGGCTGAGAGGAGCTCTTTACCCCACCCACAGCCCCCTGGGTCTTATCAGGGCTCTCCTCCATCAAATCTACTTCAGCCAAATGGGCTTCAGCCTCACAGCAAAAACCGGCTGGCGAGACCGAACCCCCTATGAGACTCACATGCCAAATACACCAACTTGGCACTCATGCTGAGCACTCCACAACAGCTGAATCAATCTTCTAAACTCCTTCTTGAGTCCTTTCCTTACATATTTTTTTTCACAATGATACCTCTATCTTAGAAACGGAGGGGGCTTCCAGACAAAATAATAAAATAAGGGTGCAACCCCCATTGCCCGCAGAGAATGCCCCCCGCCCAAACTGAATGCCATGAGACTCCTAGCTCTTATCCCCTTGCTCTCCAGAAGATGGCAGCCGTTGCTGCGCTCCATGGCTGAGAGAGAGGCAGAGGCCAAACCATGCGGTCAGCGCACCACCACAATCCTCCCCAGCACAGCCTAACCCACATACTCCTGCAGACACTGAGGCCATGCGAGGCAGCTCCTTTTAAGACAAAAAACTGCCACTGGATTCCAACGCTGCCGCTCAGACACTCAGCCTTCACAGTCCGGCTTTCGCGTCAGGCAGGAATACTGACTGACCTGCTGTAGTGTGCAGAGGACTCTCGCCCTTCCCCCTAGGCTCCAGAGTCATTGCGTACCTCTGTACTGGTACCAGCAAGCTTCATGGCATCTCCTTTGGCACGTGCTGAACTGCCCACCTGCTAGCAGGTATGACTACACTTGATCACTGCCTGTGGTCACTCAATCTTTTTTTTTTCTCTCAATAACTTTAAAGGCAGGCCAACTGAGGAAAAAAGTACTGAAGATAAGCCAAATCAGAGAAAAGAAACCCAAATAGCCTAAGTATCCTAGTTGTTCCTTCAATGAGTCCTAGGGAATCATGTCACTCCAGCTGCTTGGAGAGTAAGCTACTGGAGGCTGGCAGGTGGTGCCAGATGCCTTTCTAGAGTGATGCCATGAAAAGATGACATGCTCAGTCTCCAAGCTGCTGGTGAGGTGTGATTACCCACAGGTAACAGGACGGGACTGGACTGGAGGAAACAGGATACTGGACTTGATGAACCTTTTGGTCTGACCTGGTATGGCAAATCTTATGTTCTTGTGAGGTAAGGATGGACACTCTGACAAAATCTGAGAGAAATTCAGATGATACCCTTAACATATCTTCAGTATCCACTTGTCATTTATTATTAAAGGCCAAGACTTGCTGAATAACTCTAGCCCTTCCTTCTCCTCACTGGAAACAAATGTAGAATGCATGGTGAAAGGCTGGTTATACAGTTCATCCTCAAAAAGAATAAAAATTTTGAGCTGCACAGTAGACCGAGCCCTACTTTGCCTCCTTTCTGTTGAGACCTTTAAGGTGGCTATAATTATTGCTGGTGCTGTCTGTCTAGGGTATTGGCAATGGCCCTTTTTCTGATAGAAAAACTGTCTTTGTAAAGGCAGGACTGCCTTATTTTGCCCTGAAACATGTTCTCTGCTCTGACAAGAGAGAGAATCTGGAAAGCAGCCATCTTAATAAAGTCAATGGTCTCTTCGACACTGCTCCCAAAGAGGTTTTCTCCTGTACAGGGAATGGCTGCTGGCCTGCTATGCGCTTCCTCATGCAGATTGGACAGCCCAGGTCATGTTAGCCTTCTTGCTTTGAAGGTGACTGATAATATACAGGCCCAGATGTTGAAAGCATCATACACCTATCTGATCAGATTTTTCCCCCACACTTTTCAGTCTTAAAGCTGATTCCAGAATCTGCCTTTATCTCACTGAGAAAAGATTAGCAATGGGTTTTAGCTTTTAAATGCATTGGTGCATACACTGTACCATGCAGATCTTTAAATTGAGCATAGCTGTTTGCAACAACATCTTATCAATCAGATCATGAGTTTTTGGATCTCACATATGCAGAGAGTTAGAGTGCTCCTTAATGTGCTTTGTATTTTTTGGAGGGGAGCGGGGAGGGGACTTCCACATCAAAGTGTTGTGGCAGTTGCACCACAAACTCCAGGCTTGCTTGCGCCTTTTATATTAGGTGTAATTTGCTTGCTACAGGCGCACACAATATAGGATATCTTCCCTATTCTTTTGTGGAAGCTTCTGTAGAAGTCTATGCACCAGTACCACAATTGTATCCTTATGAGCATCAATAAACTGTAACATACCAAACAGGTCTGCTCTGGGTTCTCTATCCTCTTGGGTGTTAAAGGGGACTTACCTTGACATCTTCTGCATGAACTCTGGGTACATGAGGTCCTTTGGCAATGAAGTGCTTCTGGACAATGAAGATGAAGGATTAGAAGTAGATTCCACTGACTCTTCATTGTTTGAACAATCCTATTAACAATCCCATTAATGCTCAGAGAATTTGGAACCTAATGATGATGAATGGTCTTGCTCTTTATCCACAGAATGCTCTGATGAGACAGAGTTGCCATCTCACAAATCAACTGAAGAAAAGGAAGCGAAAGAGAGAAGACTGACCTAGAGGTGGAGGAATTCAAGATCAAACTCCTAGTCCATATGGAAAAAGATGAATATGTTGGGTTCCAGGCAAGGGAATGATTACCCAAGTTAAATTTAAGACCTAAGGTTAAAAGTATTATTAAGATCAACAAGGCCATATCCTGTATAAAGGAATCATTTATTGGCATCACTGAAATAAATCAAATTCAATATTGTGCAGCTAAAATGATTACTACAAGAATACTACCAACTAAACTGCAGGGCCAGAAGAAAAAGAGAATAGTAGTAGTTCCTCCTTGGAAAAAGTACAACAGAGGAAAAATACAATCATTGTGTGTGGAAGTATTCCTGATAGACGGGTATCTAAAAGGATTAAAGATCATCAAGGATATTGAGGAAGATCCAAGACATCAAGCTGAAGCATGCTGCATTAACAGAAGAAGACCTGAAATTTATATGTTCCAACAATAAGATGAAAGCAGCAGCAGAAGCGCAAAAACAGCGAAGATATGTAGAAAACAGAAAAGAAAGATATCAAAATTAACTATTTTGAGCGAACCCAAAACAATTCTATAGGGAATTGAGAGAGCGCTTTAATATGGTAAAAACACCACAAACCAAAAATGAAAAAGAACCTTCTGGAGAAGCCTATATGAGGATCCCATAGAGCACAATCAAGAAGCAGAATGGTTACCTCTGCATACAGGAACATTTAGAAAAATCAAACATCAAATCTATGGAATGGCCTGTAGTAACAACAAAAGATCTGGAAAGCAGGCTAAAACGAGCCCCAAAATGGAAGAGTCCTGGCCCAGATGGAGTGACAAACTTTTGGCTCAAACAATTAACATCACTCCACCAAGGCCTGGCAAAATGCAAAAACCAATTGATCAAGCAGCCAAACTTAACACCACAATGGCTTATAATAGGAAGAACATTTCTCCTTCCAAAGGCAGACCCAAATAACATTCCCCAAAATTACAGACCAATAACTTGTCTACCTACAATTTATAAGCTGTTCACTGTAATAGATGCAGATAGAACATACAATCATATCAAATTTAATAACATTGTGGCAACAGAGCAAAAGGGCAATAAGAGGGGAGCATGTGGAACCAAAGACCAGTTAATGTTAAATAAAGCCATCATGGCTGGTGCTAAGAAAAGCAGAAATCTCAATACAGCATGGATTGATTATAAGAAAGCTTTTGACAGCGTCCCACACTCTTGGATAATAAATTTCATCAAGATGTATAAGATAAATCCTGGTTTGATAGAGTACATTAAGTTCACCACGACAATGTGGAAACTAACCTATTTTTGAAGTATGAGGATGGTCAGTACCTCATTACTAACATCAATCTCTAGCAAGGAATAATTCAGGGAGATTCCCTGTCACCAATTCTGGTTTTTATGGTGCTTGATCCAATGAGTACTCTCATCAACTCTTTGGGATACGGATTTAGCCTGAAAACTAAAGGAGGAACAACCAGAGGTAATATCCCATTTATTATTTGCAGATAATCTGAAGCTCTACAGTTCCAGTGACCAACAAATAGAAGAGCAACTCTGTGTAGTGAAAAGCTTTTCTGATGACATCAGGATAACTTTTGGCCTTGACAAATGTGCTATGGAAACTTTTTTTTTGGGGGGGGGGGGGAATTGAGCAAAACAAAAAACATCTCCCCGGGCGAGAGCTGCAACATCAAGGAACTTAAACAGGAACGCGTATATAAATTTCTTGTAGTGGAGAAAGGAACAACACTTAAGCAGAAATTACTGAGAAAAGAGATCAGTAAAGAATACTATAGAGATTAAAAGAATTACTGAAAAGTGCCTTAACATCATGGAATATAATACAAGCCATCCATCAGTTGGTAATCCCTGTACTATCATACAGCTTTGAGAATGTAGATTGGCCTCTTAAAGATCTTCCTCCCCAATGCCCGCCAATCAGCAGCCATATGGAACGGCTTAAAAACCGCCGTTGCAGGGACGAGGAGAGCAACGATCTTGTCGGGGGTGAGAGCTGGAGCTCCCCCTTCCTCCCCAATGCCCGCCAATCAGCAGCCATATGGAACGGCTTAAAAACCGCCGTTGCAGGGACGAGGAGAGCAACGATCTTGTCAGGGGTGAGAGCTGGAGCTCCCCCTTCCTCCCCAATGCCCGCCAATCAGCAGCCATATGGAACGGCTTAAAAACCGCCATTGCAGGGGCAGGGGCGGGCCCGCGCCTGAGGGCCTCGCCAGAGGGCCCTTTGGCGTGGCCCTTAGGCGTTGGTCCGTGGCGTCTGTTGCCGAAGGTTACACTGATGGTATGGATTGGGGTGTCCTGCCTATAGTTTGTGGTAATGTGCTGTTTCATGTTCTTCTCCTATTATCTGTTTGACTGTCTCTGTCCTCTACTCTGTCCTATCATATAAATGGTGTTCTTTTCCTATTTCCTTGAATGATATAGTATTGTAAACCGCTCTAATGCCTCTGGCCTGAGCGGTATATCAAATTCTAAATAAACATAAACATAAACATCTTGAAAAACTGGATATGCAAACAAGAAAAATCCTCCATGCCTATGAGATCATTTAGAAGAATCAGTGTATGCCAAGACTGTACATTCCTAAAGCTGAAGGAGGGCTAGTCCTCAGAGTATGCTTACACATACAGAGCTATAATTATAGGCCCCCAGGCCTATCTAACATCATCATCGGATCCAAATACACAAAAAGTGGTGAAATCTGAAAGTAAATGTCCAGAATCTGTCTCCATCTTTAAACATGGACAAGCTTTCCAATGACTAGAGGGAATAACTGAGAATCCACAAGCACACACAGGAAAGGAAACAAAATTTGCAAAACAGAAAAAAACTCTTCAAAGAAGTAGATCAGCAAACGAGGAAAAACATGTAGCCAATGCAAATAATATCCTGGGAAATACAAAGTGTTACTCCAGGAACCCTTTGTCGATCAAGAACGGACACATGAATGGTTAAGGAGAGGTGAACTGAAACCAAAGGATGAGAGATTTATAGTTGCAGCCCAGGACAGCAGATTACAGATGAGATGGCTTAAAAACAGGCAAAACAGAAATATGCTGATTCTGTAAGAGACACCTAGAAACAGTGACTCAAATCAAAGCCTTCTGTGAAGTTCTGATGGTGGAAAATTTCTATACATAAAGGCACAACAAAGTAGCACATCTCATCCATTGGAGACTCTGTAAGCACTACAACATCACTGTCCCCGAAAAGCACTGGGATCATGACTCTACAGAGAATGAAGAGGTTTATGATCACCTGGGACATTCCCATTATGATAGGTAAGAAACTGAATGCAAGGAAACCTGACATACTGTAGTTGGTAAAGGAGAAAAATACCAGAACAGCATTGATAATAAAGGTGTCTGTTCCAAGTGACTACTCTGTGCCTCTCATGGAGAGAGAGAAGTTCCTGATGCAGTCAGAGACCAAGAAAATGTGGCAGAAAGGTGCAGAAATATTTTCCATCATATTGGGAACCACAGGCTTGATAAAGAAGAATTTCCAAGCACATCTTGATAAACGTATGAACCCCAGAAGGAAGCTCTAATTGGCATGATGCAAGTACTATGCTGAGCATTAGCAGTAAATTTGAGATCATACTCTACATAACTTGACTTAAAAATGAATTTCATGACTGTCATGGCATGCGCAAAACTAACCCATTTGGAGAAACTGCCCCACTAACTGTGCGAGATCTTTCATCTCCTGATGTTTCTCACTTTGCAGAGTGACTGCTGGCTGAAGAGCACAACATGGGGAACTCTGATGAAAGTGCTCCAAAACAGCCTTGGAATAGTATTCATCTTGGAGAACCTCCAATATAGCTGCTACTAGATGTCTTATTAGGGAAGGCATAAGTATATCCTTGGATTAGCTCTTCACTAAAAGTTCAAAACATATTTTGGTATGCTTTCACCATCAAACCTTGATCCCTGTGCAACCCCTGAGGAAGGCCCAAGGTGGAGAGTCATCAGCTTCTGGAACCAGCACTGCTAACTTTGCTCCAAAAAAACTACTTTTGTGCAGTGTTACTACGACTACACAAAGACTTTGCATGCAGAGGGTACCTTTTCCTGTGTGGAGGTTATTTTCCATTGGGCTGAGCACACTGTCTTGCACAGAGGACTTTTCTCCTGTGCAGAAAGCTTCTCTTATACAAAGGGCATCATTTCCAATTCTGACTGAGCCCTCCCATGCATTGCAAACTATACAGAATATGACCTCTGCATCATATCCTTTAACAGTAGCACCATCTCCACTGTAGAATGATCAGGTTTCTGTGTTAACACCTTTGACAGTACAGTGACTAATGTCTGTATAGAAGATCCCTGTGACAAAACCTGTGGAGTTTTGGGATTTAGCTTCCTCATTTTTGAGGCAAAACTATCCTTTGAATTATGCCTTTTTCGAGTAGCCTTTCTCTCTGTCTCTCTTTAGAAGGATGCACTTTCTGGGAGAGAATGGTGCATTATTCGGTCTGTGGCACTATTCACTTTTTTTTTGTTTCCTTAAAGATGTAGGGATGTCAAAAAGAGAAAACCGTAGATCAGTCATCTTAGAGACTTGATTCTCACTGTAAATAAGTCACCTGTAAGCAGAATATCATAACCCCCACCCTTCCTATTAGATGGATAGTTAAAATAACCTATCTTGTATCTGTTACCATGTTCTATGAAAGTTTGATGTAACTTAAGTTCTGTTCTGTTCAATGTAAATCGCCTTGATAAACCGAAAGGTGATATATAAGAAATGTTAAATAAATAAAATAAATAAATCTCCTTGTTCTGGTGACATTTTGGTGTAATGGTTTGGGACACTGTGGTTTAGTCCTAGATAGAGTGAGTTCAAGGCTGCCATTTTCCACCTGAAGCAGAAGCATATAAAGCCCCGAGCATGAAGATGCAGCTTGCGAGGCTAAATTCAGTGTTGGGAGTAACTAAGAGTTTTAACATTTTAATAATTTCAAGAGGTCTATTTTATTTCCAGAAGTTTCAACAGTACAATTTGCATATGCAAGTGCAAAAGTTCACCAAGACAAGAAAATGTTTCCAATCCAAAACTCACGTGCAGAACTCTCACTTCTCTCAATTACTCTCCAGTGTAATACCTCTGTTTTTGTGTGAGCATTAGCATTACAGATTACAAATTTAGATGATATTTCATGGAGGGGGGGTGAGTAGTCGAAGTGAATGATAAAAGAAAAAGCATAGTTATTCACCTGTAACAGGTGTTCTCCGGGGACAGCAAGAATCAGTCCTCACATATGGGTGAAGACAGCCTTTGGGAGATGCACCATGTATGCATGGTCTACTTCCTGCCCAACGATGCCATCTTGCCTCAGTCTGACATAGCTAAGATGGCAAAAATAAAATACGATAAAGTAGTAACTCCAAGGGGAGGAAGGAGGGTTGTGAGAACTGATTCCTGCTGTCCCTGGAGAACACCTGTTACAGGTGAGTAACCACACTTTCTCGGGGAACAAGCAGGAAGTCAGACCTCACATACTGGACTCCCCAGCTACAAGCTACCGAGAAACTGTAAAACGCCTTGACAACCTGTAAGGATGAGCCGTGATCAGCAGCAGCTGAATCCCTATAGAAAGACTCGCGCAAGACCCAGGTGTCCAGGCGGGAATCAGCACTGCAGTAGTCTGAACACAGAATGGTCAGAGGGCAGAAGTTGCCTACACCCCGAAGAGATTACAGAGTACGGCCTGATCGAAGGTGCTGTCCCATCAGAACTCCCTCTCCAGGCAGTAGTGAGCAGCGAAGGTATGGACTGAAGACCAGGTGGTGGCCCAGAAGATTTCCGTCACGGGGACGTAATGCAGATTTGCCACGAAGTAGCCATGGCCCTGACGCAGTGTGCAGTGACTTCTGGTCCAGTGAGATCCTTGCTTCCTTTAGGCAAGGGTAATGCAGTCCACCACCCAAGTGGACAGAGCTCGCTTAGTCACTGGGAGCCCCAGATGGCCGGGGTCATAGGATACGAAAAGCTGTGGTACTTTACGGTGGCCCTGAGTCCGTTGCAGGTAAAAGGACAGGACCCTCTTACAATCCAGATTATGAAGGATGGTCTCCGCCCTTCTGGAGTGAAGCTCTGAAAAGAAGGTGGGGAGCACCACCTCCTGGTTAAGGTGGAATGGGGACACCACCTTCGGCAAAAATTTGGGGTGTATGCGGAGCACCACCCTGTTCTTGTATAATCTCGTGTAAGGCAATTTCGTTATCAGAGCCTGGAGCTCACTGACTCTGTGTACTGATGTGAGTGCTACCAGGAAGGCGACCTTCTAGGACAGATACCGGAGGTGGCAGGTAGCCCGAGGCTCAAAGAGAAGCTTAGTGAGCTGCAAAAACACCACATTGAGATCCCACTCTGCTGCTGGAGGGCGGACAGGGGGGTTGGATAACATGAGGTCCCGCAGGAATCGGGATACAAGGTGCTAAGCTGAGAGGGGTTTTCCCTCAACGGAATGATGATGCGCTGCAATGGTGCTCAGGTGTACTCTGACCAAACTGGATTTCAGTCCCACCTGCGATAGGTGAAGGTGGTACCAGAGTACCACTTCTACTGTGCAAGAGAATGGGTTTGCCCACCTTTCTGTGCACCACACTGAGAATCAGCGCCACTTGATGGCACATGCCCTTCTTGTGGAGGCCTTACGAGAGGCCAGAAGAATCTCTTCCACATCCCGTGGGATTTTGAAGGGGGCTAATGCTACCCCTTCCAGCAGCCAAGCCATGAGTGAGAGGGACCCCAGATTGGGGTGTAAGAGATAGCCCTGCTCCTGTGAGAGTAGCCCTGGGGTTTGGCCCAGGAGAATCGGCGATGTTGCTGATAGGGAGAGAAGCAGTGGGAACCAGGGCTGCCTGGGCCACCAAGGGGCTATCAGCATTAGCAATGCTCTGTAGCTCTGAACCTTGAATAGTGTCTTGGCTACCAGCAGTGTTGGTGGGATGGCATACAGGAAGCTTTCATCCACAGGATGAGGAACACATCCACTGCCATCTGGGATGGGTGCGCCTGACGGGAATAGAATCAGAGCAACTGTGTTTTGTTTGGACTGGCAAACAGATCCATTGAGGGGATGCCTCAGTAACAAAACAGCCATGAGGCTAATACTGGATCCAGCCGCCACTTGTGTAGCTGGATGACCCTGCTCAGCTTGACAGCCATGGCATTGTCCTGGTCCAGGAGGTATACCGCCCTTAGGAGCAACTCTGCATGCAGCATAGAAGCAGAAGGCTACCGCCTCCTGACAGAGGAGGTACAACCCTGTTCCATCCTGTTTGTTTACTTAGAACATTGCGACCTGATTGTCAGTCTGGATCAGCACTAAGTGGTGCTGGAGCTAGTGGTGGAAGGCTTGGAGAGATAGATATATTGCCTGGATCTCCAGCAGATTGATTTGCATCGGGGATTCCCTCTGGAACCAGCAGTCTTGCAGTCTGGAGGCTCCTGCAATGCGCTCCCCAGCCCATTAGAGAGGAGGTGGTGAGAACCTTCTGGGGGTTGGGTGCCTGGAAGGGCATCCCAATCTGAAGATGATGTGGATTCTGCCACCATCCGAGGGAGTCCGCAGCTGATGGGTCACTTTCACTCTGTCCCTGAGCCTGCCTGTGGCTTTTGTGTCCACTGAGAGCTGAGGCACCACTGAGCTGCCCTCATGTGCAGAAGGGTATATGGGGTCACATGGACCATTGAGGCCATGTATCCCAATAGGCAGAGCAGGAGCTAAGCAGGTAGCATCAGGCGTCAATGTACCACTGCGGCTAACTCCCTGAGGCATTCTGACCTTTCTTGAGAGAGGAAGGCTTTTGCATGGAGGCTATCTAGTTGTGCCCCTATGTAGTCTAGGCGCTGGGCTAGAGTGAGGTGGGACTTGGGGTAGTTTATGATGAACCCCAGGTGCTACAGAGTGTTGATGGTGCACCCGGTGGCGAATTGTGCCTCTGCAGCTGTACCCCCTTTATGAACCAGTTGTCCAGATAAGGGAAGACGAAGGCGTCTTGGAGCTGGAGGTGGGTTGTGAACACCGTGAGGCACTTAGTGAATGCGGCCAGACTGAAGGGCAGCACCCTGTATTGGTAGTGCTGTCCCCCACCACAAACCAGAGGTATTTTGTATGGCTGTCATGAATTAGGATGTGAGTGTAGGCATCCTTTAGGTTTGAGGAGCATAGCCAATCTTCCTGCTGGAGGAATGGCAGTAGTGTCCCAAGGAACAGCATCTTGAACTTCTCCCTGACCAGAAACCTGTTGAGCTCTCGCAGGTCGAGGATGGGACTGAGGCTCTCTGTCCTCTTGGGGATGAGGAAATACCTGGCATAAAAGCCTGTGCCTCAGAGATGTTTCGACACTGGCTCCACAGCTTGGTCGCTGATTAGGCCTACTAGCTTTGTGAGGAGCAGGGTCTAGTGAAGGAGAGCCCTGGTGGGTTCTCCTGGGAAGTACAAGGGTAGAGCCCACTGTAGGTGGAGGAGGTAGCTCTCCTTGATCACTTGTAGCCACCAGTTATCGGTGGTGATGGCTGTCCACCTCTGGGCAAACAGGGCTAGGTGCCCCCCTATGGGTGGGGAGGTCGCGCCCAGGCAGTCTAAAGCTCCCCCCAGGCTGGAGCTAGTGCCTGGTACTTTGGGGCCTTTTGTTTTATGGGACCATGTCCCTTGTCCCCTTTATTGCAGGTCCTGTTGAGGGGCTGGGAAGGCCTGGAACATAAGAACATAAGATATGCCATACTGGGTCAGACCAAGGTCCATCAAGCCCAGTATCCTGTTTCCAACAGTGGCCAATCTAGGTCATACGTACCTAGCAGTTTCCCCAAAAGACACAGGTTCCACAATGCTTGTACTGGGTCAAGCATTGATATCCTGGGTCCCTTCTTAATAATGGTTTATGGATCTTTCCTCCAGGAACTTGTCCAAACCTTTTTTAAACCCAGCTACACTAACAGCCTTTACTACATCCTCCGATAACAAATTCCAGAGTTTGATTACACGTTGAGTGAAAAAATATTTTCTCTTCTTAGTCTTAAATAGGTTACTCTGTAGCTTCATTGATGTCCCCTAGTCTTTCTATATTCTGATAACGTAATCAATCTACGTTTACCCGTTCCACTTCGTTCATTAATTTATAGACTTCTATCATATCTCCCCTCAGCCGTCTCTTTTCCAGGTTAAAGAGCCCTAACCTTTTTAGCCTTTCTTCAAAGGAGTATCCTTCCATCCCCTTTACCATTTTGGTGGCTCTTCTCTGAACCTTTTCTAAAATCGCTATATCCTTTTTAAGATACGGCGACCATAATTGCACACAATATTCAAGGTGCGGTCTCACCATGGAACGATATAGAGGCATTATAATATCTTTTATTTTATTTTCCATTCCTTTCCTTATGATACCTAGCATTCTATTTGCTCTCTTGGCCGCCGCTGCACACTGGGCCGAGGGTTTTAACATGGTATCCACAATGACGCCTAAATCTTTTTCCTGGGTGGTGGTTCCTAATGTGGAACCTTGCATCGTGTAACCATAGTTTGGGTTGTTCCTCCCTAGGTGCATAGCTTTGCCCTTGTCCACATTAAATTTCTTCTGCCATTTTGATGCCAAGTCTTCCAATTTATCAAGATCCTCTTGCAATTTTCCACCTTCCTCTTGGGTTTTAACAACTTTAAATAGTTTTGAGTCATCTGAAAATTTGATAACCTCACTCGTTATTCCACTTTCCAGGTCGTTTATGAATATGTCAAAAAGCAGCAGACCCAGCACAGATCTCTGGGGTACACCACTATTCATCTTTCTCCATTGGGAAAATTGGCCATTTAGCCCTACCCTCTGCTTTCTATCTTTTAACCAGTTCCTGATCCACAGTAGTACACTGCCTCCTATCCCATGACTCTTTAGTTTTGCCAAAAGTCTCTGATGAGGGACCTTGTCAAAGGCTTTCTGAAAGTCTAGATACACTATATCAACCGACTAACCTTTGTCCACCTGTTTATTCACACCTTCAAAAAAACATAACAGATTAGTAAGACAAGATCTTCCTTGTCTAAAGCCATGTTGGCTGTCTCCCATTAGGCCATGACTATCTACATGTTCAGCAATTTTGTTCTTTATGATGGTTTCTACCATTTTTCCCGGTACTGACGTCAGGCTCACCAGTCTATAGTTTCCCGGATCACCCCGGAACCCTTTTTAAAAATTGGCGTTACATTGGCGATCCTCCAATCTTCAGGTATTACAGATGATTTTAATGATAGTTCACAGATTACTAATAGCAGGTCTGCAATCTCATATTTCAGTTCTTTCAACACCCTTGGATGCATATCATCCGGCCCAGGTGATTTGCTACTCTTCAGTTTATCTAATAGTTGTAATACATCTTGCTGATGTATCGATATTTCCTTTAATTCTTCCGCACCTTTAAATACCACTTCAGTCATGGGTAACATCCCTACATCTTCCTCAGTAAAACCGAAGCAAAGAATTCATTCAGTCTCTCCGCTATCGCCTTGTCACCTCTTAGTGTCCTTTTAACCCCTCTATCATCTAATGGACCAACTGACTCTCACAGGTTTTTTTGCTACGAATGTACTTGAAAGTCTTTATTACGCGTTTATGCTTCCGCAGCAAGCTTCTTCTCAAATTCTCCCTTTGCCTGCCTTATCAATGCCTTGCATTTAACTTGCCAGTGCAAGTGTGGTGTACTGCTAAAACCCCCTTTCTTCCTCGGAAAGAAGGGCTTTTTCCCTGGGGCTCCCTTCCAGGGTTGCACCGAGATCTTCTTGTCATGAACTCAGTTTCTATCTCTGCTGCCTTATCCACCATGGCTTTCCAAAATAGGTTCTTTCCTATGCAGGGGACATCAATCACTTTGTCCTGCACCCATTGCTCCAGGTCAGACCTTGGAGTCGTGCCCCGATGCCTACGACAGGACACCCTGGCCAATGACTCGAAGCCATCATAGGCTGCTCGGGACAAAAACTTTGAGCATTATTTATTGCAGAGGTCATGGTCTTGAACCTCTGTAGAGGTTCCCTATTGAGGCCTGCCGAGAATCCACCAGGCTCCTTCGACAGTTCGTTCAGGCACATGCTGATGTAGAGCGATAGGACTGGATCTGGCACGTTAACATCAAGCCCTGAAAGGCCTTCCAGCAGAGGGCATTGAGGATTCGGGCCTCCCTGCTGGGTGGCACCAATGAATGAGTTTTTTGGCTTTTAAGTCGGTGCATGGTCAATGCCACGACCATGGAGTTTTAGGGAAGCTGGGTCTTTTGGAACCCAGGGCTTCAGCATACTTGGTACACAGCGTCGAGGTGCCTAACAATGATTGGTACGAATGCCGGTGTTTCCCACATCTGGAGGAGGCGGCAGTGAAGGATGAGGGGCTCCAGGACCATAGGGTTTTCTTTGGAAGTGCATCGTATTGGAGTATTTCCAATTCCTCGGTGCGTGGGTCCTCCTCAGCCTCAGTCTCGGTCTCAATAGTGAAAGCCTTGGCCATGTCCCACACAAAATTGAGGTTATGGCGTCATCCTCAGGCAGGAAACGGCGTCAGGTCATTGGTGAATACGGGTCTGAGGGCATGTCTCAGTGTCGCCTCATGTCTGAGGACTCTGTCCTCGGTCTCGCATTTGGACTCAAAGTCTGAGTACTAGTCCAACACTGCATGATCCCGGCGGTTCGAGGTACAGGTGCTCATCAGGGAGGACCAGTGTCCTGAGGAATGGGACCAGGATGTCATCTGGGGCCAGGGGCTCTCTCGAAGCTGGTGGCACTCGAGGACTGGCTTGACATCCGGAGAAGCCCTCAATGTCAAGGGTACCATTGTCGGGGCGAATGAACCAGACGAGCCGGTCATGAATTCCCACTGCACGGCCACTAGCAGACATACTGCTCTCTAGGGCCGCCGTTCTGGTTTCCATACCAGTTGGCTCCGCAGCCTTTGACACGGGCACCGAAGACTTCGGGCCTGATGTCGGTACTCTCGAGGGGGAGTCCTCAATGAGGGGGAGTCATCGATGAGGATGACCTCAGAGGCCCGAGGCCGGTCAGCAGGTGTCGACTCCTCCTTACTGCCCCGACTCCTCGGACTCATACCTGGGACTGCGGGTCCTGGGTGGGATTTCAGCTTCTTCCCAGATCCGTCCTCCGAGGCAGTCTTCGATGGTTTATTCTTCTTGTGCTCCACCTCCAGGGATTTCCACTCAGAGGAACCATGGCCACAGGACTCCGAAGAGGCTCTGGCTTCACAGGGCACCGAGGTATCAGAGGGGGCCCTGGAGCGTGGTGTCACTGGAGACTCTGGCGCCGAGTCAGACTTCTGAAAAAAAATTTTCCTGCTGCTGATGGCAGCTCTTTAAGGCCTTTGAGGGCATGGTTCTGCAGAGTTTGCAGTCAGAGTCGTTATGCTCCGGGACGAGGCATCGGAGGCAGCAGTCATGTGGGTCGGTGAGTGACGACATTTTGCCACACCAGTCAAACTTTTTGAAAAAAGGCACGAATGTCTGTTGAGGAACACTTCAATGAAAAAATGAGAAAACGAATAGATGAACCAGAGGAGCAATGTCTAGGTGAGCTGGCTTGGGGGCAGGAAGGAATCTGTATGCACACCGGATAAAACTTAACAATAATAATCAGACTTATTCCAGGGAGAACTGGACACATCTGATGGGCTCCACGGAAAAAAGGAGACTGAGGCAATATGACACCCTTGGGCGAGAAGTGGACCGCACATACATGGTGCATCTCCTAAAGGCTTTCTTTGAAAGCTGGGAAGATGATTCCGTGCGCTGATAAAACTATGATACATTAGTAGCAACAACACAAATTTTGAGAGAATGAAAAAAATAGTGCCTAATTGAAGCATGGACAAAAATAGACTGAGGCACCTTGTGAGGTAGTGGTTGCACAGAGTCCTGCACATGTTTAGATCTGCCAGCAGTGGCAGAACAGATGATGTTGGTCAAGGTAAACAGAGGAATGGATGACTCTGCCAGTTCTGACCAGCCTCTGTCTCTCTGCCCTGGGACTCACCTGAACATACCTGAATATCTGTGCTAGCACCTTTATAATATGAAGTCCTGGACAAAGGTGATTGGGCAGGGGCCTATCAAATTTAGCTCTCTCAGACTCTCGCAACGGATTCATTGTAAAGTTGCAATAACAAAATTAAAGTACTGTCAAATTCTGCAGAAGGCATCTATGAGGAAGGACGACAGTATGTACCCTTCACAGTTGAGCTCCCACAGGAAGGCAGATCATGCATACCTTCATAGAACTACCAGAGAGAGGGTATAATCCCTCACAGAACCCCCCCCCCCCCAGGAAGGACAGTTCATAGTACTCCTATTAACAGTAGGAGAGGCTCTTTGGGAGAGGAGAATACTACATACCCTCACAAGATAATCCATGCGAGGTGACCCCAGACAGCGCCTCCCTGCAAACATTGCAGTATGTGGGTCGTGCATGAGAGCAGGCGTACCAGTTGTGCATCCCTGAGAAATGATCCATACTGTACTGGCTAGACTGGAACAAACATAGTATTATAACAGTTTAATAATCATTAAAACAACTTTCAGGTCAATTTTCAAAGGGTTTAACAAGCTGATTTCAGGTGTTATATGGTAAGAATCTTGCTTACCCCCACCCCCTATCTGTTCGGTTAAATGTACCTCCCTAAATTAACAAGGCAGACAACTTCAAGAGGGTCAAAATACATTCTTTAGATAAATGTTTTATTCAATCATGCGGCAGTACTTCTGGACCCCCTAATCCAAATGGTATCCAGCCGGTATCTTAGTCAATCATTGCTTACCATCTAAATTCTGGGTGGCAACCTTACACAATAGACAATGGCAGTCTAAGAATTTCAGATATCCTAGGCAGACCCTCTGTGCCGCCTCTCCCCCCAGACTGCACGGCTATGTCATCCCCCATCATCTTGCGCTGAAGCTGCAGTGGCTAAAGTGCTGCTTCAGCACCGCATTGGGTCTTAAAAGAACCTGTGCACATGCATGCTCATGACCTGTCACTCCTGCCCCCCTCCAACGCAACTTCCTTAGAGGAGGGCAGGAGCAGCAGGCCGGAACTGTGAGCATGTGCACGGGCATTTTAAACCCTGCCACGGCGCTGCTGCCTAGTGGATGGGCCAGTCTTGCAAACAGATAGCTGCTCTAAATCTAGACAATTTAGGTAAAAATTCAGTCAAAGACAGAAGTTTGGCCAAAAATTTAGCTAAACAATGCTGGCTAAAATGAACAGATTATCTTTGAGGCTCAGCAGCTTGGTGAAAATTGACCCTTTCAAGGAGGCAGATTAGTACCAATAACAGTCAAAGCTTTCAAAAGGAACCATCGAGGCCAACAGAAGGATCTTTGTTATATAGGATGAACAGACTAATAAAATACATACCAGTCCATTCTTTGTATTCTGAATATGAATCACAGGTACACTACCAAAAAACTGCCTCCAGTTTTGCAACTGATTCCTATAGATTTTGGGGTGCTGAATCCAGGAAAAATAGTCAAAATGTTCCATCACGTCACGTTTTCTTGCAAAATTAGATTTCTTACCCATATAAGGAATGTTCACATAATTTCTTTTAGCCGACTGCAGTTTATTTTCTTGGCCCAAAATAGAGGTTGTGATGGTTAACTAACTAGAAACACTCCCTCATGATATTTTAGAGTGTTTTGTATTCATTTTATACATTAACAGGACAATTGGGAGGCGAGGGGCTAAATCCAGTACTCGCACTGGCGCATGTTCTTTCCTGTTCGCCTCGCCTCGTTCGCTCGCTCAAACACGGTGGTTGCGACATGAACGTTCCTGTCAAATTTCAGTTTCTTGCAAGTTCATTATTACCTTTTGTTTGCTCAGTCGTAATCCAGCTTTATTCCGAAGTGGTTCACTACAGTTGTAGTTTGCAGTGCTGTGTATTTGTGATGGCTCACAGAGCCAGAGGTTGCGTCAACTCTCCGGACAGTTTTTGTTTTATTTGTGGGGAATATACCGTGAAAAAGCGGCAGAGGAACATTTCTGCATTTATTAAAAAAGTATATTTCGCCTATTTCGGTTTGAAGTTAGGCGATCAAGACAAACCGTGGGCTCCACACAAAGTGTGCAAGACATGTGAGGAAGATCTACGCTTATGGATGAAAGGTAAAAAACAAGCATTTCGTTTCGGAATACCTATGATGTGGCGTGAACAAAGAGACCACAGCAGTGACTGCTATTTTTGCTCTTGCATTGTGAAGGGATACAACTTAAAAAATAAGAACGTAATAAGTTACCCCAACCTTCCCTCAGCAATTAGGCCTATGCCTCATAGCAACAAGTACCTGTGCCTGAACCACCAAAATCTTTGGATCATATTTGTGTGGACGGTTCTGATCATGATGAGACTCATCAGATGGCTTTTCCCGATGAGTCCAGTACTTCCGAGTTTGAAACTGAACCAGATCCGAAACCTGAACTTTTCTCTCAAGCTGAATTGAATGATTTAGTCCGGGATTTAGGACTCCCAAAAGATGCTGCCCAACTGCTAGGTTCTCGGCTTAAACAGAAAAATCTATTGTCACCAGGAACAACTTTTTATTGGTACCGCAACCGCGAGACACAATTTTTGAAGTATTTCAGCAAAGAGGAAGATTTGGTATTTTGCAACGATATATACGGAGTGATGGAAAAGTTTAAACTCAAGTATGATCCTGCTGAATGGCGGCTGTTCATTGATTCGTCAAAAGACAGCATAAAAGGTGTTCTTCTTCATAATGGCAACACATTCGCTTCGGTTCCTATTGCTCACTCTGTTATTCTCCAAGAAAAATACGAGAATTTGGCCCCGATTCTTCAGAAGATTTGTTATGATGAGCATAAGTGGATGATTTGTGGAGACTTTAAAATTCTATCCATGCTATTAGGGCAGCAATCCGGTTTCACCAAATATCCCTGCTTCCTTTGCTTGTGGGATAGCCGGGCCCGCGACCTACACTGGGGGTAAAAAGACTGGCCAATTCGGGAGTATTTGAGACCCGGTGAGAAAAATGTTCTTCATGAGAGCTTGGTACCTCGTGATAAAGCGTAGTTACTCACCTGTAACAGGTGTTCTCCAGGAGCAGCAGGAATCAGTCCTCACTTATGGGTGACGTCGGCGCCGACGGAGCCCTCGCGGAGCAATTTTCCCCAGCTTTCAAAGAAAGCCTTTGGGAATTGCAGCGCGCATGCGCGGTCGTCTTCCCGCCCGAGGGTGCCATCTTAGCCAGTCAGATGACATAGCTAAAAAAGACAGCATAAAAATTTGCAAAAAGAACATAAGCAGACGATTGCAACTCCAAGGGGAGGAGGGAGGGTAGTGAGGACTGATTCCTGCTGCTCCTGGAGAACACCTGTTACAGGTGAGTAACTACGCTTTCTCCAGGACCAAGCAGGAAGTCAGTCCTCACTTATGGGACTCCCAAGCTCAAGGCTACCGGAGACCCTAAGCACAAAAATGAGCTCCCTCTAGCTCAGCAGCACAGAAGGAAAGAATCTTCGCTGAATTATCACCCACCGGTAGCCCACATCCGGGATGGAGGGTAGGAGTTGCTCAGACCTCAAAGAGATTACGGAGGACTGCCTGTCCGAAAGCACTGTCCCTACGGGACTCCCTCTCGAGACAGTAATGGACCGCAAAAGTCTGGCTCGAAGACCAAGTAGCGGCCCGGCAGATGTCTGCCAGCGGAACAGAGCGGAGGTAAGCCACTGACGTAGCCTTTGCCCGAACGCAATCAGCCGTGACTCGACTTTCTAAGGAGAGTCCGGCTGCCCCATAAGCCCAAGAGATACAGTCCGCAACCCAGATGGACAGAGTACGCTTGGAGACCGGGAGCCCCAATTTATTGGGGTCAAAAGACACAAAAAGCTGAGCAGCTTTACGGTGCTCCCGCGTACGGTCAAGGTAGAAGTTCAAAGCTCTTCTACAGTCCAGGGTATGGAGGACCGTTTCAGCTCGGCTGGAGTGTGGTCTGGGAAAGAAGGTTGGAAGCACCACCTCCTGATTGATGTGAAAAGGGGAGACCACTTTTGGAAGAAATTTTGGGTGAGTCCGTAGGACTACCCTATTTTTGTAGAACCGAGTGTAAGGGGGATCAGACACGAGGGCCTGCAATTCACTTACGCGTCTAGCGGAAGTGAGGGCTATCAAGAACAGCGTTTTCCAAGACAGAAAACGGAGAGAACAGGTAGCCATGGGTTCAAAAGGCGGACAGGTGATCCGCTGCAAAACCACATTCAGGTCCCAGTCAGGCGCTGGCGGGCGCAGAGGTGGTTTAAGTAGAAGGAGACCTCGGAGAAACCTCGCTACGAGAGGGTCGCTGGAGAGAGGTCTACCGTCCACCGGCACATGATGTGCCGAAAGAGCACTGAGGTGAACTTTGACGGAGTTGGACTTAAGTCCCAGATTAGAGAGGTGTAGCAAGTACTGCAAGATCACCGACACCGGGCAGGAGAAGGGATCCTGAGACTGTTGGGTACACCAGACGGCAAAGCGACGCCATTTAAGGGCGTAGCATTTGCGGGTAGAAGGGCGTCGCGAAGCCAAGACGACCTCCTCCACCTCTGCCGGCAGGAGAAGGGGAGCAAGGACTACCCTCTCAGCAGCCAGGCCATGAGGTTGAGAGACCTGAGGTTGGGGTGTAGTAGAGACCCTTGATCCTGAGTGAGGAGATCCGGTTGTACCCCAGAGGGAATGGATCCTCCACCGCTAATTGCAGTAGGAGCGGAAACCACGGCTGCCTGGGCCAGCGAGGGGCCACCAGGATCATGAAGGCTTTGTCTCGGAGAACCTTGAAAAGAGTCCGAGAGACTAGCGGGATGGGAGGGAAAGCGTACAGAAGGCTCCCCGACCATGAGATCAGAAAAGCGTCCGCCGCAACCCGACGGGGGTGTGGCTGACGAGAGCAGAAGCGAGGAAGCTGCCGGTTGTGAGGACTGGCAAAGAGATCCACCGTGGGGAGGCCCCACTTGAGGAAGAGCTTCTGAACTACCAAGGGATCCAGACGCCACTCGTGCGGTTGGAGGACCCTGCTGAGTTTGTCCGCAAGGCAGTTTTCTTGGCCCGGGAGATAAACTGCCTTGAGGAGAATGCCGTGACTGACGGCCCAAGAGCAGAGCTTCTGTGCCTCCCGGCAGAGGAGGAAGGAGCCCGTGCCCCCCTGCTTGTTCACGTAGAACATGGCAACTTGATTGTCCGTCTGGACAAGGACGGACTGTTGGGAAGTCAGGTGGGAGAAGGCCTTGAGAGCTAGGCGGATCGCCCTGAGCTCCAGGAAGTTGATCTGCTGAGCAGACTCCCACGTGGTCCAGAGGCCCCGAGTACGTGCCTCTTGGCAATGTGCTCCCCAGCCCAGGAGGGATGCATCGGTGGTCAGCACCCGGGTCGGTTGAGGTGACTGGAAAGGCATTCCGAATATCAGGTTCGGCTGCCGGAGCCACCACCGGAGAGACGAGATCAGCGGCTCGGAGACGCGCACTAGGTCTGCTAGGCCGCCTGTGGCTTGTCGCCACTGCTGGCGGAGACACCATTGAGCAGACCGCATATTCAGGCGGGCATTGGGGGTCACATGGACGGTGGAAGCCATATGGCCGAGCAGTCTCAGGAAGCGCCTGGCGGAGACCAGGGGCTGGCTGCGAAAGCGGTCGGCTAGGTCCATGAGCCGTTGAGCCCTGTCGAGCGGTAGGTATGCTCGCGCCTGAGGAGTGTGCAGCCTCGCGCCGATGAACTCGAGATCCTGTGAGGGGAGCAAAGTGGACTTTGCGAAGTTTATAACAAAGCCCAAGTGCTGCAGAAGAGTCACCGTGCGGCACGTGGCGTTGGTGACCTCCCGAGCGGACGCTGCTCTGATGAGCCAGTCATCGAGGTACGGAAAGACATAGAGGCCGTGAAGCCGGAGATGGGCCGCCACGACCGCGAGACATTTTGTGAAGACTCGCGGTGCGGAGGACAGGCCAAAGGGCAGTACTCTGTACTGGTAATGATTTCCTGCCACCACAAACCTTAGGTATTGGCGGTGGCTTGGGTGGATGAGGATGTGCGTGTAGGCATCCTTTAGATCCAAGGAGCATAGCCAATCTCCCTGCTGGAGGTAGGGCAGAAGGATTCCAAGGGTAAGCATTTTGAACTTCTCCCGCACAAGGAACTTGTTGAGGTTGCGCAAGTCCAGGATGGGTCTGAGGCCCCCTGTTCTCTTTGGTATCAGAAAATACCTCTAATAAAAGCCTTGACCTCTCAGGTGGTGGGGCACCGGTTCCACCGCCTGTTCCTGCAGAAGACCTGCTAACTCCTGAAGGAGTAATTCCCTGTGCAGAGGGGGTCGCGGAGGTTCTCCCGGAAAATAGGAGGGAGGGACCTGATGGAAGTGGAGAAGATAGCCTTCTCGCACGACTTGAAGCACCCAGGCATCTGCGGTGATGCTGGACCACCTGTGGGCGAAGTGAACCAGCCGGCCTCCGGTGCTGGGAGGAACCAGCGGGGGGGGAGAGGCTATGCTTTGTGAGTCAAAAACCCCCACCCTGCTGAGCAGGGGCTGGTGGTGCAGGCTTGGGGGCTTGCTGCCTACGGGACCCGTTACCCCGTCCCTTGGCCTGCTGGCCCTGTTGGGGAGCTGCAGGGGCCTGATAATGGGGGTATTGTTTGTAGGCAGCCGCCTTCCTCGGGTAAAAGGACTTTTTCCCCGAGCCCTTCTTTTTCTGGGAAGGGGCGGAGGTCTTCCTAGAAAGCCTGGTCCTGGTGAGAGTCTCAGTCTCAATTTGTGCAGCCTTTTCCGCCATGGGCTTGCCAAAGAGGTTTTCGCCTCGGCAGGGGACATCGACCAACTTGTCCTGCACCCAGGGCTCAAGGTCGGACGACTGAAGCCAAGCCTGTCGGCGGGCACCGATGCCGGCTGCGGCCACTCGAGCCGACGCTTCAAAGCCATCATAGGCTGCCCGGGACATGAACTTTGAGCATTCCCGAATGCCAGTGGACAAGGCCAGGAACCTCCGCAAGGGTTCCTCGGACAAACCAGCGGAGAATCCGGCTAGCTCTTTAGCCAGATCCCGGAGATACATGCCCATGTATAGCTGGTAAGTCTGGACACGACATGCGAGCATAGAGCCCTGGAAACACTTCTTACCAAGGCCATCCAGGTTACGGGCCTCCCTGCCAGGGGGCACCGAGGAGTGCATCTTCTGGCTCTTAAGATGATGCATGGCCGATTCCACTACCATGGAATGGTGTGGTAGCTGTGCCTTTTGGAAGCCAGGGCTCTTGCGGACCCGATAGATAGAATCGACCCGCTTGCTCAGGACCGGCGAGGAGGCCGGACTCTCCCACATACGGAAGAGTAGTCGTTCCAGCATAGGAGGAACCGGTACAGTAAAGTGTTCCCTCGCGGGAGAGTCATACTGGAGGGCGTCGAGCTCTTCGGCTCGAGGCTCCTCCTCGGGATCCGCAGGGAAGGCCAAAGCCTTGGCCATATCCCTAACGAAGTCCGAGAACCGGGCATCCTCCGGGGGGGACTGCTTCCGAGGCTCGGACTCCGGTGAGTCCGAGGGGACACACCGAGTCCGGAAAGAATCAGGCGACTCTTCCTCTTCAGACTCCCAGACCGACTCCGACGAGGACTCGGTGGGGTCGGCCCGGGCAGGGCGCGGCGCCTGCCGCCCCGACGCCGAGGGAGTCGGCGTCGGCGACCTCGGTCCCGAACGGGAGGCCGAGGGTGACCTCGACCGAGGATCGACTCGAGTTCTCATCGACTCGAGGATCGGCTCGGTCTCCGGGGTCGACTTGGACGTCGACGTCCCGGCGGTCGGGGCAGCGGCGCCAGCGAGGCCAGCGAGCAGTGCCCGCTGCTGGTCCATGAAGGCAGACAGTCTGCTCTCCAAGGCCGTCAACCTGAGTCCGAGCTCAGGTGACCCAGCAGCCCCCGACTCGGGCCCCGACGGCGTCGGGCCCGACGTCGGCTGTCGCGGAGGCGAGTCCAGAAGGACTACAGGACTTACCCGAGCAGGCATCTCCGACTCCAGGCGAGGTCGCTTCGGGAGGTGTTCCTTCTCCAAGGACCCGGGGCGGCTATCGGGGCTATGCGACCTGGCCCTCGCGGAACCAGGAGTGTCCACCGACGCCGCCCTCGCGGGTTTCACCGTCCGACGATGGTCCCCGGAGGGAGAACCCCGGTCGGAGGAACTCCGGCGACGGTCCGAGCTGGAGCCTTTTGACGCGGAGGCCTCCGACGAGGTCCGGGTACGGCTGGGGTCAGCGAAGATTCGATCACGCTGATGCCGCCGACTTCTCAACGCTTTTGAGGACATTTTGCCGCAGGGCCCACAGATCAGTTCCTCATGATCCGGGCCCAGGCAGCGGAGGCAAAAGTCGTGTGTGTCAGTTAGTGACATATTTCGGTCACACTGACCACACCGCTTAAAGCCACTGGCAGCCATCGGGGGAAAAAGGGCCCCTGCGAGGTCAAAGGACCGGGCTGCCAGGGAAAAATCGAAAACGAAAGCTGACAAAGTCAGAAAAACCGAAAAAAAGTAAGAGGACTCGTGACCGGCGTCGCAAGTCCGGGCGGGAAAACGATCGGCGTCGAACCGAAGGAAAAAGAATAAAATAATGAAGAAAATCGACTTTTTCGCGGGGACAAGACGGGGACGTCTGTAGGGCTCCGCGGAAAAAAGAAGACTGGCTAAGATGGCACCCTCGGGCGGGAAGACGACCGCGCATGCGCGCTGCAATTCCCAAAGGCTTTCTTTGAAAGCTGGGGAAAATTGCTCCGCGAGGGCTCCGTCGGCGCCGACGTCACCCATAAGTGAGGACTGACTTCCTGCTTGGTCCTGGAGAAAATTCTATTACCACCTCTCCACATTAAGTTGGGTCTCATTAAGCAATTCATCAAGTCCCTTCCAAAAGATGGTGAGTGCTTTCGGTACCTTTGCTCAAAGTTCCCCCGACTTTCTGAAGCAAAGCTAAAGGAAGGAGTGTTTGTTGGCACTGATATAAGGAAACTCATTTCAGATGGAGCATTCGCTGAAACGATGTCTGAGAAGGAAAAAGAAGCCTGGGATTCCTTCAAGGATGTTGTTCTCAAATTCTTGGGGAACAGGCGGGATGAGAACTATAAGGATATTGTTGCCAGGATGCTCAATGCTTTCAAAGAACAAGGCTGTAACATGAGCCTGAAAGTCCATTTCTTGCACTCCCATGTGAACTACTTTCCTGAAAACTTGGGGGCGTACAGTGAAGAACAAGGTGAAAAGTTTCACCAGGACATCAAGGACGCAGAGAGAAGGTACCAAGGAAGATGGAATACCACTATGATGGCTGATTTCTGCTGGTTGCTGCTGCGGGAAACCCCAGATGAAAAATACGCCAAGCAGCGCACCAAGAGAAGCATTCGGGGGAAGAAGAAACGGGCCCACCAGGAGATTGATTGACCCAAGAATGACTTTAAAATCTAAACTGTGTTGACAAATATCGTGTTTTTACTAAACTTTGAAATAAAAATTTGCTAGTTATTACCACAGTGTCGGATCTCATTTATTAGAATTTTATTTTCACACCATCGGGTGTTTGTCTTCATGTATTGCAATGGTGCGGTTTGCGTTTTCTATTCTTACATACATACCTGTACAACATTTTTTGCACATTTCTTTGCTTTGCTTTGTGTCTAAACTCGCTCTTATATGCTCAATGTTTGTGCACATGTATGTGGCTGTTTTAAGTGCAGACAATTTTGCAACCATCACAGTGTGTTGTTGACATTACTCTATTCTTATGTGCTGCCTTGTTACAATTTTCTTTATTCTTATTTGAATAACTACTAAACAATTAGTATAAAGAATTCATCCAAGAAACTTTTATCTCGATCGCACTCAATCTGAAACGTTCACCTCAAACTGCTAACCCAATGTGGCAAAAAATCTGTACGTGATGGAGCAAATTGGTTACCAGATTTGGATTCAGCGCACCAAAAAACGTAAAAATCAATCGAAACATTAGAGGCAGTTTAAAAAAAAATTTTTTTAGTGTACCTGTGTAATGAATAATGACTGAGCAAACCAGTAACAAAACAAAATAGATTGGTTTGATGATTAAAGCAATGTTTTACATCTGCTATCTCTAGATTATGGATCTAGCTTCCATGAAATACCAGGTTTGTGTCTGATATCAAAGCGTTTAGTGATATCTTAAAAACAAGGTTGTTTTAACTTTGATCTAAGTTATATCACTGAACTGAGATAAAGCGTAGTTACTCACCTGTAACAGGTGATCTCCGGGAACAGCAGGAATTTAGTCTTCACATATGGGTATCGTAGGTATCAACAGAGCCCGCACGGGAACGCTCCCCAATGTCCAATAGGAACGCTTTTGGGAACATCCTACAGCGCATGCGTACTGCCTTCCCGCCTCTGTACCTCTCTCACTTCAGTTGAGTTTATAGCTGAGACCAAAGGAGAGAAGTAGAGAAAACGATAGATAGAGACAACTCCTAGGGGAGGTGGGTGGGTTGTGAAGACTAAATTCCTGCTGTTCCCGGAGATCACCTGTTACAGGTGAGTAACTACGCTATCTCCAGGAACAAGCAGGAATGTATTCTTCACGTATGGGGACTCCCCAGCTGAAAGATGCCAAGGGGTGACCCCAGATAGCTGCGAACCCAGGTGAGATGGGTCATGCTTCCTCTCATGGACCTCTAGCTTCCTCCCGTGGATGGTGGGTAGGAGTTGTATTAAGTATGGAAGAGATGCTGGAGAACAGCCTGGCCAAACGAGGCATCCCTACGGGAGTCCTTGTCTAAACAGTAGTGGGCTGTGAAGGTGTGTACCGAAGCCCAAAGTGGCTGCTTTACAGATGTCATCCACAGACACAGAACGAAGGTTAGCCCTTGAGGCTGCCATTGCTCTCACATTGTGAGCTGTGACATGGACCTTGAAAGAAAGTCCCTTACTCTGATATGTATAGGATATGCAATCTGCAATCCAATTTTTTATTTATTTATTTTATTTATTTAACAGTATTTCTAAACCGCCTTATCTTAATAATCAAGGTGGTATCACAGCAAACAATCGGGTAAGGTGAGTGTGTTATACATGCAGTGAGGGTGAAATTTAGTTGGGTGTGTTGTATTGTGTGCTAGATTGGTATGAGCTATGTACAAAGTGGGCTATATACAGTGGTTCTAAATACATTTTCCATACATACATTGTTTAGGCGGGATCATGTGCTGTTATACATTCTCTGGGGTTATGTGATGTGTCCATAGTGTTCTATGAACAGCATGGTTTTCAACTGTTTTCTAAAGTCCTTGAGGTCTGTGGTTGCCCTCAAATCGTCTGGTAGTTTGTTCCATATTGTTGGAGCAGCCATGGAGAGTGCTCTGTCCATTGTGTCTTTGCGTGTGTTTTTGTATTCACTTGGGGTGCTGACTCGGTTGTGTGTTTGTTTTCTTCTAGGACGAGTGCTGGAAGTCCCAAATGACTAGAGTCAAAAGCCACAAAAAGCTGAGAAGATTTTCTATGTGGCTTAGTTCTTTGGAGATAAAAGGCTAAGGCTCTTTAACAATTCAATGTGTGAGGATTCCTTTCCGCATTAGAGGCATGAGGCCTAGGGAAGAATATAGGAAGGTAAACAGACTAGTTTAAATGGAAAGGCGAAACCACCTTTGGCATAAAGTGAGCATGAGTCCTGAGGACTACTTTATCATGGTGGAACCTTGTATAAGGAAGGCCAGCTACTAACGCCTGTAGTTCACTAATGTGTCTTGCAGAAGTGATGGCAATTAGGAAAATAACTTTCCATGAAAGAAACTTTAGGTTTGAAGTAGCTAAAGGTTCAAAGGGCGGTTTCATAAGCTGAACAAGAACAAGATTTAGATCCCATGCCACCGGTGGTGGTTTAATGGGAGGTTTTGTTAAGAGTAGGCCTCTCATAAATCTTGATACAAGTGGATGCGAGGAAATAGGTTGTCCATAGAAAGGTTTATGAAAAGCAGCAATATCACTAAGATGGACTCTCACTGAATTGGTCTTCAGACCAGAAGTTGATAATTGGAGGAGATACTCTAGTAGCAACTCTGCAGATATCAAAAGGGGGTTAAGTCCTTATTGCGAACACCAGACAGAGAACCTTTTCCACTTAAAAGCGTAGGAACGTCTTGTGGAAGGTTTTCTGGAAGCCAGAAGGATATCCTTTACTTGTTGAGAAAGGTTAATATCCTGGAATTCTAGGCTTTCAGTAACCAGGCCCTGAGATGTGGGGACTGGGGATTGGGATGCAGTAAGCATCCGTCCTCCTGAGATAGAATATCTGGAGCATTCCCCAACTCTAGAGGAGTGGTTTGAGAGAGACGCAGAAGAAGAGGATACCATGTTTGTCGTGGCCAACGTGGAGCTATGAGTATCATACGACCTCTTTCTCTCTGAAGTTTGAATAAAGTTTTGGGAATGAGGGGAATGGGTGGGAAGGCATAGAGGAAGTCCTGACCCCAGTGGAGTAGGAAAGCATCTCTTGCCTGAGAGTTGTGAGCCGGGATTCTGGAAAAGAATCGGGGAAGTTTGGCATTCTGTGGACTTGCAAAGAGGTCTATATCTGGTATTCCCCAGATATGAAATACTTGAGCAAGCTGGTATGAGTGGATGGACCACTCGTGTGGCAGCAGTATTCGACCGAGTCTGCCCATAAGTTTTGAATGCCCGGAAGATATACCACAAACAGGTGAATTTGTAACTCTCTGGCGAGGGCCCATACTCGCAAAGCTTCACTGCATAGCAACAGAGAGCCTGTTCCGCCTTACTTGTTCACATAGAACATAGCTACCTGATTGTGGGTTTGAACCAGAACTGTCTTTTTGCCGAGATGGGCCTGAAAGGCTTGAATAGCATTGAAGATGGCTCTTAGCTCTAGGAGGTTTATGTGAAGGGAAACCTCCTGTGGGGTCCAGAGACTCTGAATGGACATATCGTGCAAGTGGGCCCCCAACCTATCTGGGACGCATCTGTTGCTAGGGAGGCCTGATATAGAGGCTGCTGGAAAGGAGAGCCTACGAGGTGGTTTTCTAGAGATTGCCACCACTGCAGGGACGAAATCAGATGTGTGGGGTTTCTGATCTTGTCCATTAACTGACCCAAGACCTGTGACTATTGAGAGGATAGGGGCCTCTGGGCTGCTCGCATGTGGAGGCAAGCAAAGGGAACCACATGGACAGTGGATGCCATGTGTCCCAGAAGTTGAAGCATCTCTTGAGCAGTAAGGAACGCTTTCATAGATGCTTGAGATGCCAGTTTTATTATTCGTAAACAGCGTGGCTGTGGCAGGAAAGCTTTTGACTGCCATGTGTCTAGACGAGCCCCTACGAATTCGAGAGATTGAGAGGGTGTGAGATGATATTTTGGAAGGTTTATGACCATTCCCAAGTACTGAAGAAGTCTCATTGCTCGAGAAAGAGCGAAGCTGGCCTCTGGAGCTGTCAATGCTCGAATGAGCCAATCATCTAAGTAAGGGAAGACGAATATTCCCAGAGTCCTCATAAATGCTGCTACCACTGCCATGCATTTTGTGAAGACTCTTGGAACAGAGGCCAGTCTGAAAGGAAGAACTCTGTACTAGAAATGTTTTCCTTGGACTATGAATCAAAGGAACTTCCTGTGATCTGAGTGGATGAGAATATGCGTGTACACATCTCTTAGATCTAGAGAACATAGCCAGTCCTGACTCTGAAGGTATGGTAGAAGTGCCCCGAGGGAGATCATTTTGAAATTTTCTCGGAACAAATATGTTTAATTCACTGAGGTCTAGTATAGGCCTGTGTCCTCCTGTCTTCTTTGGAATAAGAAAATAGGGGGAGTAAAACCCCGTCCCCTCTTGGGGTATGGGTACTTCTTTGATTGCTCCTTGAGAAAGAAGTGATGTGACTTCCTGCCACAAAAGGTTGGTGGCAGGTCCCCTGAGCAATTCCCAGAGGCCCCTATCCTCTCAATGGTCACAGATCTCGGGTCAGTTAATGGACAAGATCAGAAACCCCACACATCTGATTTCGTAGGTGGGGGTAAGTTGAGAAAATGAAGCTTGTACCCCAGTCGTACAATTGACAGAGTCCAGTTTTCTGATGTTATTTGTTGCCATCTTTTGGCAAAATGGCATAGTCTTCCTGGAATGGTTAAGGGTTCTGAACTTTTCACAGGCAGAATGACTAAGTTTTCTAGGTAGAAGTCAAAAACCCTGAGGGGGCTGGGTCTGTTGGGCCGGTTGAGCTCTTTGAGCTTGCGGCTTTCTTTGCTGTCTGTTCTGTTGCTGCCCCTTCTGGAGAACATGAAGCGGACAGTGGCTTTGATGGGTGTAAGATGGGTAAGGTTTCTTTTTCTTACTGAAAAAAGGGTTTTTGAATGTTTTCTTCTTTGTTGGGTTGGCTGTAGACTTTGATAGTCTGTTCAAGATAGTATTTTCAGATTCAAGCTGATTAGCCTTTCCTGCCAGTCTTTGCCAAAGAGATTTTCTCCTGTAAAAGGAATGTTTCCCAGCTTTTCTTGCACCCACTGTTCTAAGTCTGATGCTTGAAGCCAAGCAATACGATGTGCTCCTATGGATATAGCAGAGGTTCTGCTAATACATTCAAAGCAATCAAAGGTAGCACGGTTCATAAATTTAGAGACATTCTGGGCATGTTTGACCAGAATAAGGTAGTCTGCTCTTTTTTCGTCAGAGACACAAGGACTAAGGATCTCTAAGTCTTTTGTGACTTCTTCCAGGAACATTCCCATATAAAGAATGTAGGAACTGATCCTGGCTGATAGCATGGAGGATTGAAAGCATCAACGCCCAAAGGCATCGAGTGTCCTGGATTCCCTGCCTGGAGGATTAGAAGAACGTGTTTTAGCACTCTTGATTCTTCGCATGGCCGATTCCACTACCACTGAATGGTGTGGTAACCGAGTTTTTTTAAAACCAGGACAACTTGGTACTCGGTACATAGTGTCAAGACGTCGGGAATGTGAAGCTATCGGTTAAAGGAGTTCCACATTCTCAACATCAGATCATGTAAGATCTTATGAATGGGAAGCATAGTTGCCTCCTTGGGAGCCATAGGGTATTGTAGAATTCTTAATTCTTCTGCCCTGGGTTCCTTTTCTGGAATCACAGTGATTGCAAGACCCTTTGCTAAATCACATATGAAATCCTGGAAGGACATATCTTCTGGAGGAGACATCCTGCGTTGCAGAGAAGGAGTTGAATCCTCTAGCAGATTCGCTCTGGTATCAGTAGAATCAGAGTCATCGGAATCGGAAGACTCAAAGGCACTCTATACCGGGTGCTCCCGTAACACATGGTATCGGTACCGCTCGAAGTTGGTACCGAAATGTCGCAGATCCTGATCCCCAATACCCGAGATAGACTCAAGGCTCGGCATGGGGGGGAAGCAGTCCTGTCAAAGCAGGTACTGTTGGTACCGATACCTGTTAAACCGTCTGTAGCGGTCTTAGCGGTACCGAAGCTGCTAAGAGGGACGCTAGACTGCATTCAATAGCGAGGATTCTCTTGTCCATCGCTCCTGCCGATGCCTGGGTGTCGGTACCGGTGGAAGCTGCTACGACCCCAGAACATGGCACCAGTAGTTCTGCAGAGGTGGAAGCCTCTGGAACATCCTGGAGCCCCGTTAATGCTTTGGAGCCCAAAGACTCCCACCAGGGCTGTTTTGCCATTGAACTATCCTCGAGGGCAACGCCAGTGGCATCTCGATACTTTGAAGGAGATTTACCCTTTGAGGACCAGCCAGTCTTAGAAGACTTAAGTTTAGTTACCTGAGATCCATGGGAGGAAGATGAAGCCCTGGAAGATGTCGATGCAAGTGACATCATATCAGCGGCAAAAAGGGTACCAAATTTTGCAGCTCTATTCTGCAGGCCCCTTTTGGTCATCCTTGTGCAGGAGAGACACTCCATTGGATAATGTTCAGGACCTAAACATTTTAGACACCAATCATGGGTGTCGGTGACGGAAATGGTACCGCCACACTTTGAGCATTTTTTGAAACCACTAGCTGGTTTCTCCATGCCTAGAAAAGTGGGCCTAGTGCCCAAAATGGCGCATAGGGGAGGAGCACGCCGGAGCAACGCGGCTCCTCCAGCCTGCTGCTCTACCCAATCGGGGCAGAGCAGCCAACGTTTAAAGGAAGCTCCGGCAGGAGCACAGGCCTCTCCGTTGCCTGCACCCCTCCGGCCCAGCCACTGCTCTCCCGATCGGGGAGGAGCACGCCGGAGCAACGCGGCTCCTCCAGCCTGCTGCTCTACCCAATCGGGGCAGAGCAGCCAACGTTTAAAGGAAGCTCCGGCAGGAGCACAGGCCTCTCCGTTGCCTGCACCCCTCCGGCCCAGCCACTGCTCTCCCGATCGGGGAGGAGCACGCCGGAGCAACGCGGCTCCTCCAGCCTGCTGCTCTACCCAATCGGGGCAGAGCAGCCAACGTTTAAAGGAAGCTCCGGCAGGAGCACAGGCCTCTCCGTTGCCTGCACCCCTCCGGCCCAGCCACTGCTCTCCCGATCGGGGAGGAGCACGCCGGAGCAACGCGGCTCCTCCAGCCTGCTGCTCTACCCAATCGGGGCAGAGCAGCCAACGTTTAAAGGAAGCTCCGGCAGGAGCACAGGCCTCTCCGTTGCCTGCACCCCTCCGGCCCAGCCACTGCTCTCCCGATCGGGGAGGAGCACGCCGGAGCAACGCGGCTCCTCCAGCCTGCTGCTCTACCCAATCGGGGCAGAGCAGCCAACGTTTAAAAGAAGCGCCGGCAGGCGTGCCCACGCCTGGCGGGCCCGCGCCTGAGGGCCTCGACAGAGGGCCCTTTGGCGTGGCCCTTAGGCGGGGACCGCGAGAAGGGGCACCAGAAAAACCCCTGCCATCATCAGCAGCTCTCCGGCAGCAGGATAACAACACCAGCCATATTCGCAAAATCGAAGCTGCCTGCACAGACGTTTAAGCCCTGCACATCTCCCCGGAGGGAGCGTGCTGTCAGCCAACTCGGGCCACCGCAGACGTTCCAGCCTGCTCCTCCTGCCCAAACGCGGCAGCTCAGCCCGTTTAAAAGAAGAACGTCGAAGGGCGGACCTGCGCCTTGCAGACCCGCGCCTGAGGGCATCGCCGGAGGGCCCTTTGGCGTGGCCCTTAGGCAGTGGCACACACGTGAGCACCAAGACCACATTTACACATCGGCATCACTTCAGCAGATCAGCAGCTTGAGCTCCCCTCGGTCGAGCTCGCCCCCTCTCAACAGCCCTGTCTCTCCTCAAACGTTCTACTGCCAGCACAGCCTTCCTCACCACCAGAGCAACAGAGCGTAAGAACTGGATACAAGACGAATAACTCAGAGGACCTAAGGTACAAACTAGCCGACACATGGTGCCTACCTATCTGAATTACTATACCTCATTGCTATACCTGAATTGCTACACGTCATTGCTACACTGTATTGTTGCACTATATTGCTACCCCTCATCGCTACACCTTAATTGCTATACTGCATTGCCACACTATATTGCTGCACTACTAAACTGCTACACCTCATTGCTACACTGTATTGATACATTATATTGCTGCACTGTATTGCTATACCGAATTGCTATACTGCATTGCCACACTATATTGCTGCACTACTAAACTGCTATACCTCATTGCTACACTGTATTGATACATTATATCGCTGCACTGTATTGCTAGACCGAATTGATATACCTCATTGCCACACTGTATTGATACATTATATTGCTGCACTGTATTGCTATACCGAATTGATATACCTCATTGCCACACTGTATTGACACATTATATTGCTGCACTGTATTGCTATACCGAATTGATATACCTCATTGCCACACTGTATTGACACATTATATTGCTGCACTGTATTGCTATACCGAATTGATATACCTCATTACCACACTATATTGCTATACTATATTGCTACACTGTACTGCTCTACTGAATCACTACTTTGAAGTGCTAAACACCTCCACTAACACAACACAGCACTAGAAAAACACATGCAACATCACAAAACACCAGTAACCTAGAAACGTCTCATTCCGGAAACATAAATGGCTTACCCATTACTTACTTTTGCCCTACTCTATACACTGGTCAGCACACTCTATGAATCAGTTGTATTGGCAGATGGATGCAACCCCATCCAACTACTAAAGAGTGCAAACGGTTAAACATACAACAACCAATACCACCGGCACTCAAACCCTTCACACAGAAGACTGTCACACTTAATATATATAGCCATAGAGACCTCAAACTCCACAAAACATAAAAACACAAAGCATCAACAAGAACTAAGGTGCGCCCTTATCAACGCACGTTCGGTCCGTAATAAATGGCCGGTAATCACTGACCTAATCACTATGCACAATCTAGACATGCTAATGGTCACAGAAACATGGATCTCTGAATCCGACAATGTCATATTAAATCACCTTACACCACCTAACTTTTCGATCTATACCTGTAATAGGGAAAACAAAAGAGGAGGAGGTGTACTGATCCTTGCAAAAACATTGTTACAATACCGGACTAGCCTTACCAAGAGCACGCAACTCCTGAATACACTAACCATCACCAACAAATACAATACTATTAACCTCATTTACAGAACCCCAGGAATTGGATCAGATGAGCTCTCAGACATCATTGACCTAGCATGTAATCCAGAAGACTCCTCCAAACCTAACTGGCTACTAGGAGACCTTAATCTCGCTTCCACTCAACCCACCCTAGCCAAAGCCTTCCTCGAAGCAATGGCTGACCTCAACTACAAGCAGGCTATAACTGATCCCACCCACCAAGGAGGAAACCCCCTTGACCTAATATTCATCCCACATACCGCCATGAGTACATCAAACCAATTTGACCTTACTATCTCACCAGTCCCCTGGTCAGACCACAATCTAATAACATTCCATTTACCAATGCAACACTCTACGAGCCACCGCCCAAGTGCAACGGAAACATCAGGAACCACACGATTCAAGCAACTCAACAGGGAAACAATCGTTAGTGACGTTCTCCCAAAGCTTGATCAACCAGCAACCAACCTGAATGACATGATGTCCAACTGGAACGAGACCCTCTCCCATTACGCTCAACAACCTGCCAACAACAAAAAAACCGCATCGGACAGAAGAGACACCAAGAAACACGCCGCCCCATGGTTTTCCCCGGAACTACGAGCGTCCCTACTCCGACTCAGAAAACTCGAAAGGAAATGGAGAGCGACTAAAAATACCTCAGACCAAGCCATCTATCAACAATATCTGAAGACCCATCGCGAATCAACGTGGGCCAAAAGGAAACAATTCCATGCAGAAATTCTCAGCCGCTCACTAAATAAGCCAAGAGACCTTTTCCAGCTGGTGAAATCCCTTACCAACCAACCTTCCCCTCCTCAACAAGAAGGTATTCAGCCACAAGCATATGCGAATTACATCCAATCAAAATCAATAAAGGTAACTACAATGGCATCATCACTTCATCTTAACCATACCACAAATCCCAAAACCACTCTTTCCCAGTCCACACTCACCAAACTCTCACCGCCATCAACAAAGACCATTGAAGAAGTAATTGCATCAATCAACGCCACGACCGCACCAACCGACCCCTGCCCAGCGCACTGGATCAAGACAATGCGCACGGAGTTCAGCCCTATCATAGCCAACATCACCAAGCTGTCATTTGAAACAGGAGTTTTCCCAGATGCGCTCAAGCACACATCCATCCGCCCACTACTAAAAAACAATCAACTTGACCCAAAGAAAGAGGAATCTTACAGACCAATCTCCAGTATCCCTTTTCTGGCTAAGATCCTAGAGAGAATAACCCTTAGACAGATCCAGCAGCATGTTGACTCCTCCTCACCACTGGATCCCTCTCAACATGGATTCAGAGAAGCACACGGTATCGAAACCCTACTGACAACATTAACCAGTTCACTGATCAATGGAATTGACAGTATAAAGAATGGCTTCGCACTAATCTTCCTTGATATATCAGCAGCGTTTGACTCCGTAGACCACCTGCAGCTTCTCACCCGGCTACATGAGAAGGGAATCCGAGATCAAGCGTGGGACTGGTGTAAATCCTACCTCGAAGGCAGATGTCAACAAGTCCGGATTCAAAGCACCACCTCCGAACCTTTCCAACAGCACCAAGGTGTACCCCAAGGATCCTCCCTCTCCGCGTTGCTCTTTAACATCTATATGCAACCAATCTGTGACATTGCCCGTTCATTTGGCATATCGTGTCTTATGTATGCCGATGATGTCCTGCTATTCACACCCATTGTCATCAATTGTCCCGACTATACAGTGCTAGTTGACTGCTTCAACACAATAACTGACTGGCTACTCACTCAGAACCTCCGGATAAACTTCAAAAAAACGGAAGTACTAATGATCACAAGGAATAAAGCCTTCTCTCCGCCACCAACACTCAAAGTCAGAGACGCGGAACTTCCAATCAAATCCAACATACGATATCTCGGGGTAATTCTTGATCAACAACTCAACTTCAAGGAACATATCAAACGCACTGTCAAGACCATCTATTTCAAGATAAAAACCCTACGGCATCTTAGGCCCATGATGGAATCCGCGGATTTCCGCACCATCTTCCAGGCACTAGTCACACCGCACTTCGACTATGCCAACATAGTTCTACATGGCCTTCCAAAGAGCTCCCTCAAACCATTACAGCTAGCCATGAATGCGGCAGCCCGTGTGCTCTACGGAACCTCAAGGGTCGACCACATCTCCCCCATTCTAAAGGAACTACACTGGCTTCCCATAAGCAGTAGAATCCTGTACAAAACCCTCCTCATTACCTTCAAGGCCTTCAACATGATAGCTCCCCCATCCATTTCCGACCTCATAACGCGTTCTCCAGACAACAGATCCAGGAGATCCCAGGCTGCCAACATGCTACTTATACCAATTGAATCCACAAAACTCAACCAGATCACCACCAATAGGGCTTTCAGGAACTATGCCCCTGTATGCTGGAACAAACTCCCCCCACACATTAGAGCTATTAGAGACCTTATTCAATTTAGAAAAGCCCTCAAACACCACCTTTTTCTCTTACATTATAGCCATCCCGATACCCCATTACCTCCCACACACCCCACTATATCATACAGCCGCTACATGATGTAAAACACTGTAATCATACCTAATATGTAATACAATCGATTTGTACATAGTTTCCTAAGTTTGCTATAAACTTGAATGTAAATAGTTCCCCAAGTTCTCCTCCGTGTTAACTCCCCGTTTTATGTAAACGACGGCCAATGTATCTGGTCAAGTGTTCTATTGTTTTGATGTAAACCGCGCTGATGACAAATAGCGCGGTATATAAGAAATGTTAAATAAATAAATAAATAAAAATAGCACCAGAAACAGGGGAAAGACTCCTGAAGAGAATACAAGTTGTTTTTTTTGGTTTTTTTTTAAAAGAAGAAGAACCGGCAGTACCGGTAGGCATCGAATGAAGGCAGAAGCGACCACAAAAAAAAACAAAGAATAAAAGGAGATTTTCTGCGGTGACAGGGTACACGTCCTGTCGGCTCCGCGGAAAACGAAGAACTAAAGTGAGAGAGGTAAAGAGGCAAGAAGGCAGCACATATGAGCTGTGGGATGCTCCCAAAAGCGTTCCTATTGGACACTGGGGAGCGTTCCCGCGCGGGCTCCATCAGTACTGATGATACTCATATGTGAAGACTACATTCCTGCTTGTTCCTGGAGATTAGAACAAGAAAACGAGCATACAGGGTTGGGGGTCAACACATATAATAAGGGGTGGTGTAAACGACAAGAAATGGTTAGGATCCGGGGTGTTATGTACTCTTTACTGATTGTACAGGATGGCAGGGGGAGGGGAGGCACTGGGAAACACGTTTACAAAGGAATATAGAGTATTTTGAGTGATTTGGTTATAATTGTTTATAGAGTTTGTGAAAATCCAAATAAAATATAAATTAAAAAAATAAAGAAATAAATAAATAGAGAATGCTGTATTTTAATTTAGTTGTATGTTTGATTGTTGTGTTTATATGCAGATTATTTGTTTTATTTGTAAATGGTTGTTCCGTTAGATTGCGTTACTGAAATGTTTTATTTGATGACCGTATAAAAGCTGAAATGGTATACATAAATAGTAACATTCAGTGAGTTCTCTGGTAGTAAGCACCTGGAGGAGGGAGTTATATATCGGTGTGAGGACGCTCTGTTCAGAGGGAAGCAGCTTAAAACGACTATAGATGGATCAAATAGCATTGTCATAGGCATTCCTTTACCTCAAAGTGCTCACGGTTCTGAATGGTCTTTAATGCTGCGATCCAATCTTCCATCTCTTTCCGATTATCTGCACTAAGGATAAGTTTTCGACACGGTGTAATAACCTGAAAAGAGGAAGGAGAATGGTCATCAGCATCCAAATCTGTGAAAGACCTATCCAGCTTTCAAGGAGCCACACCAGTTTCTATACCACTAGAAGGTCCCAACAGTCCTGGAGGCCCAACATCACCATCACTGCTATCCCTCCCTCAAAATATCATCATCATTACCTTACCCTCCCCACCATCAAAAGCAATGCCAAAAGCATCTTGGTGATAATGTTGCAGCTACACCTATCAACAACAGCATAGACCACCAAGCACTCATGTTAATGGTGTTCACCCTGCTCAACCAAGCCAGTGTCAATACTACCACTTGTAGGCATTCCTTTACCTCAAAGACCCATTGATGCACAGAAGAATTTTTGCAGGCAGAAAAGAAGGCGCAGGGAGTTTGGCCTTTTTTAAATGTCCCTCTTCCTATCAGTGCACAAGATAATCTCTATTCATGCATCTACAGAAAGGGAGACATTATACTCCTGATGCAAACTACTGACAAATACCACAGTGGTGTGCACTGCTTTTTCTATCAGTGCACATTTTTTAATACGATACCATGGTAATTTGCATGCCATTTATTTATTTTAAAAATTTACATTCCGCACTATTTTGTAGGCAGATTACAATGAATATATATAAGATAAATAAAAACAAGACCACAGTAGTACCCACTTAAAACAAAACAATATCAAGCCTTCAAATGCTTAGCGCAGCTGGGTTTTAAAAAGGTTTGGAAAAGTTCCTGGAGGAAAGGGCCATAAATCATTATTATAGGGGACCCGGAAATCCACTGCTTGCCCCAATACAAGCATTGTGGAATCTGTCTTTTGGGGAAACTGCTAGATACTTGTGACCTAGATTGGCCACTGTTGGAAACAGGATACAGGGCTTGATGGACCTTGGTCTGACCCAGTATGGTATATCTTATGTTCTTATAATGCTGCCATAAGTGCCTTAAATGCCCGATATTACATTTACACAGTCGTAATGTATAAAGCTCAGAACAGCATGGTGGAACAGATAGGCCTTGTGATAAGGAAGCTTATCATAGTTCAGGAGGGAGCTATAAAAGAGGTGAATTGGCTCTGAACAAGCAACCTGTCTTTGCTGGTAGAAATACTAAAACAGAAGGTTTTCATAAAAGACTACCAGTCCCAGAATGCACCAGGTTTCAAACAGCTTCTAGGAGGGCTGAAGTGGGGAAACGTGTGTTCAATCAGGAGAACTATGAGGTAATCCCCAATCACTCATCTCCAAGGGCAGGGCTCGATTCAGCACACCTGGGCTGTGCTAGGGTGGAGTGTCCCTCTAAGCACTTTAAAAGTAAAAGATATTCTACACAGAGACAGAACCGTCAGAACAGGGAGAAGCAGAAGCTGCAGATCCAGAAACAGAAGCCATTGGAGAAAGAAGAGAGAGGACTACAACAGCAGAGGCAACGCAAAAGGAAGAAGAGAGAGACATCTTGGAAGTCTAAAGAAGGAGCCCACAGCAGTACGAGTATTGGGAGTCATTCCAGAGGCAAGCATACTCCATTGGACTGGAGGAAGCCAGAGGATTGGGGTTATAGAGCCAGGAATTCCCAAACGGCACCTTTGAGGGAGACGGCTGCATTTGGAAGGGGCCCTAAGACCGGTGCAAGAAGGTATGTGAAGAGAGACCCAGTGTCCAGGGATCTTGATTGGAAGGCTGGACATAAAAGCTGGACTACTTACTGGCCAGGATACCTGGAGAGGAAACCTAACAGCAAGGGGATCACAGGTATGAACTTTGATCTATGCCCTAGCTCTTCGCCAGGAAGACAGCAGGGAAACAAATATTATCCTGAGAGTGATCAATTAAGGAATTCCTCTGAGCCAGACCATGATAATGATTCCATGATATTTGAGGAAGAAGGAGATATATCAAATGACCAATTGGAATACATGGATTGCTCTCTGTCTAGGCTGCTGTTTTAAAGTAGTTTCTCACTAATACAACAACCACCAAAAGGAACTGTAACTTGTTCTATCTACCCAGAAAAGTCTCTGCAAGAAAGCTTTAGGGTAGGATTGAGCCACGTAGAGAGAGTGAACCAGCAAAGGGGTTTGCAGCTGGCTAATTATTTGTAATTGAGCCAGGCACAAGTGCACGTGAGCTCTAGAAGGAAACTTCTTCTTTGTGTGTGTGAATAAAAGAATGTTATCCTCGATAAAGAACGGGTTTTTTTGTTACTTTTGGGGTTTGTTTTTGCCTTTTGGAGCACTGCTAAGAAGGTCATTAGCAGGAGCCATCAAAAAGACCTTTTCTGTTTCCCATCAAGGTCTTTATTGATTTATTGCTTAAGAAGTTCAGTTACCTTATATCATGTTTTGTTTTTCCTGAGTACAATACTTGAAGCAAGTGTCCTTTTGTGTTACCAAGTAAATCTGTGTGGGAGAATTAACCCCATGAATAAAATCTGTTTTTCTTTGCTTACACTCGAGCATCACAACTCATTATTTTGTGAACGGCTGATTCTGGTATGAATGAACTACAACCCCCACACTCCTTTGCAAGTCATAATAATATTTTGCCTTTGCCAAGACTGTGGACTTTCACGACCAGCACCCCCGTTTACAGTGGCGTAGTAGTTCAGATTGCTTTAACACAAAGGATTTACAGGATTTATAAGGATTACAACTGAAATCTGAAAAAAAAAAAAAAGTTCAAGTCAAAAGCTGGAAAGTGGATTTTTCCCTTAACACCACTTTGGAGGAAAAAAAGAGGTGGCTGTTCCAGGAGCTGTTCCAAGGAGGAAAAGACCCTGTGTGAGCTGGATTCATCACTGGCATAAGGTAATAAGTACCTGGGTATGTCTAGTAGTGGATGGGAGTAAGACACAGGGGTAATTGAAAAAAAATAGGAGAAAAACACCTGTTTGGAGGGTGCTGCTCTGTGTTTTTTTTTCTTTTGTTTTCTTGCAGGGATACAAGATGGACAGTCCAACACAGGGCAAAATATCACGTAAACCAGGCACACAGTACAAAACGTGATATGGTGGAAAAACAATTTATTGAAATCAGACCTAGCAACCCGACACAGGCCGTGTTTCGATGACCTTCATCAGGGGTTGTCTAAATAGGTACTACAAACATAAAAACAAACAATATTAAAAAACAATGTAAAGGTGAAAGAACAAATGGACATGAACATGCTCTAAATAGAGAAGTAAAAATAAATAATAATAATAATAATTACAATGATAATAATAATAATATAAATAATTAGTAATAGATCTCTCATAGTAAATACTTAAAAATTAATTAAATAAAATAATAAGACAATAAAATACAGTGCTAGAAATGCGATACTCAAAAAAATAAAACCATAAAAAATGATATAATAAAACAGACCACAACTAAGTTTAAAAACACAACCAATTGCAATCCTTATAGGAGGTGACAAGCATATAATTATAATATCATTACCTTCTTTGTAGAGACGGTGATTTTCAAACCTCACAAGGAGGCACACGAACTCATTAGTGGAGGTGTTGGCTTAAACACTTGCAATAGAATAAAAACTAAATGAAGAAGGCAAAGAGTAAAGCACATGTATACCATTGGAGACAGACTATGAACCTAAATCTAAACTAAATTTAGGAAACTGAAATGGAACTGAAACGCAGCAGGCTTGGATGGGGGAGGGGGGGGGGGGCGGCACGCCCAAAAAAAAACATGTATAAAATATTTTATAAAAAGGAGAAATTGTTTTTTTTGGCCGTGCCGCCCCCCCTCCCCCCTCCCCCATCCAAGCCTACCTGCCAAAGGTTAGTGGACCAGGTACTTCGACCCCATCAAAATTATGCCTTTGCCTATATGGATGATGTCATAATCCATAGTAACACTTGGGCGGAACATCTAAAGAGAATCAGGGCAGTCTTATGCTCCATGAAGCAAGCGGGAATCACTTTGAACCCAAAGAAGTGTGCCTTTGCTAATAGAGAGGTAAAATACCTAGGCCACCTGCTGGGAAGAGGGAAAATTAAACCTCTAATGAGCAAGGTGGATAGCATCAGGAATTTTCCTCCTCCAACAACAAAGAAACAGCTGAGGAGTTTCTTGGGACTTATTGGATACTACCGCAGATTTATACCACAGTTTGCAGAGAAAAGTGCAATTTTTACTGATATGCTGCGGAAGAATTGCCCAAACCAGCTGAAATGGACTCCTGAAGCTGAAAAAGCATTTTCAGTCCTAAAAGGGAAGTTGTGTACAGGACCAGTACTGAAAGGGGTGGATTTCAGGAAACCCTTCTTGGTTCAAACAGATGCCTCGGATGTAGGGCTAGGAGCTGTTTTATCCCAATGTCATGAAGGGGAGGAGCATCCTGTGATGTACCTGAGCAGGAAATTGTCACCGGCTGAACAGAAGTATTCCACAATAGAAAAGGAATGTTTAGCTATAAAGTGGTCAGTGGAGGCATTAAGGTTTTACCTTACAGGGAGGAAGTTCAAACTGGTTACAGACCATGTCCCACTTAAGTGGTTGCAACAAATGAAGAACCACAATGCCAGGTTGACACGCTGGTACATGGCCTTACAGGCATTTGATTTTCAAGTGGAACATCGTGCTGGGAAGTTACACAAAAATGCGGATGCCCTTTCCCGTATTACGGACTGTAAAGAAGAAGTTTCACCAGTTGCACCAGTCTGTAATAACTTAAGCAGGGGGGTATGTGATAAGGAAGCTTATCATAGTTCAGGAGGGAGCTATAAAAGAGGTGAATTGGCTCTGAACAAGCAACCTGTCTTTGCTGGTAGAAATACTAAAACAGAAGGTTTTCATAAAAGACTACCAGTCCCAGAATGCACCAGGTTTCAAACAGCCTCTAGGAGGGCTGAAGTGGGGAAACGTGTGTTCAATCAGGAGAGCTATGAGGTAATCCCCAATCACTATGAGGTAATCCCCAATCACCCAGAAAAGTCTCTGCAAGAAAGCTTTAGGGTAGGATTGAGCCACGTAGAGAGAGTGAACCAGCAAAGGGGTTTGAAGCTGGCTAATTATTTGTAATTGAGCCAGGCACAAGTGCACGTGAGCTCTAGAAGGAAACTTCTTCTTTGTGTGTGTGAATAGAAGAAAGTTATCCTTGATAAAGAACGTTTTTTTTTTGTTACTTTTGGGGTTTGTTTTTGCAACTCATTATTTTGTAAACGGCTGATTCTGGTATGAATGAACTACAATCCCCACACTCCTTTGCAAGTCATAATAATATTTTGCCTTTGCCAAGACTGTGAACTTTCACGACCAGCACCCCCGTTTACAGCCTTCAATTTTTTATGAAATACCAGAAACATGGGCATAGTTTGACCATTTCATTTGAGGGTGGGCAAAGGGTGGGTTAGTCAGATTTGGGGCAGGAGTGACATATTTGCATATTCATTGCATATATACATCTCATGGATATTTATTATGGTCATTCTATTAAAAAAGACTATGTTGTTATTAAGTGCCGTCGAGTTGGAGTGGACTCATGGCGACCCTCTGGATAGCTATCCTAAATTGTGTTCGGTCTTCAGTCAGGTGGCTCATTGTTGACAGACTGGTACCCGTAGCTGCTGTTATTGTATCGATCCATCTCATTGCTGGCCTTCCTCTTTTGCGTTGACCTTCTATCTTGCCAAGCATGATGTCTTTCTCTAATGATCTCTCTCTTCGCATGATGTGTCCAAAGTATGAAAGTCGAAGTCTTGTCATCTGAGCTTCTAAAGAAAGCTTAGGTTTGATCTCCTCTAGTACCGACTGGTTTGTTCTTCGGGCAGTCCATGGTATACACAGTATTCGCCGCCAGCACCATAATTCAAAGGCATCAATTTTCTTCCTGTCTATCTTTTTCACTGTCCAGCTTTCACATCCATATGATGTTATTGAAAATACCATGGCTTGAAGAAGTTGAATCTTTGTATGGAGAGAGACATCTCTGCTCTTGAGAATTTTATCTAAGTCTTTCATAGCCATTCTGCCAAGAGTAATGCGTCGTTTGATTTCTTGACGGCTTGTTGCTTCTTTATTGATAGTTGATCCAAGTAGGTTAAAGTTATTCACAATTTCAGTTTCTTCTACTTGTTGATACAAGTAGGTTATTTCTTCTACTTGTTGATACAAGTAGGTTATAAGGATAGTTAAGTTTATTTTGATTTTATCCTGTATACAATAAGAGGTAATTTTGTAAGAATTTCTGTGCATAAAATTGTATTTTCAACACAGAAATCAGCTTTTACAAAACTGTCCAGGCTATAGATGACTACACTTATGCACTTACAACTTATATATGCATAGAAATTAGTCCAACCTGCCCACAGGCATTCCTGAGCAAGCTGTAGGCGGGATGTTCACCTTTGCATGCTTTATTCAAAAAATGCGCAATAAACTGGCCAATTTGTGGGGGTCCAAGAATAGGCATGAATGTCTGGGATAATTTTAAAAATGCCGAAAGTACATGAATACTTTCCTTTAAAAATTAGTGTAACATATGCTTATTTCAGCTGTACGACGGTACTTTTAAAAGTCATTTCAGCTGGTAAAGCAGTTCTTTACTCGTGACACTGGAGGATTTTCTAAAAATGCCTGTCCTACAAGCAAGTATCTATACAGTAACTCCATTCAGTGCATACTTTAACTGCGAAAAAGGAGGTCTCCTTGTTAGCGAGTTTGGAACTAAACATAAGAGAAAAACAATTAATACAGCAGATAGTATATCATATCTATATTTCCATGGTACATGTCTTACGCAGCATTGCTCACATTATTAGTGCTTGTCCGATCTTTTTTAGCATCCATAAAGCGTAGTTACTCACCTGTAACAGGTGTTCTCCAGGGACAGCAGGAATCAGTCCTCACTTATGGGTGACATCGGCACCTACGGAGCCAACGCAGAGCAATTCTCCAGATTTCAAAGAAAGCCTTTGGGATTGCTACCATGCATGCATGATCCTCTTCCCACCCAAGGATGCAATCTTGCTCAGTCAGGTCCCTTAGCTCGAGCCCTACCAAGCAGATGGCAAAGGAAGGACAAAAATACAGCAACTCATCAGAGGAGACAGGAGGGTAGCGAGGAATGATTCCTGCTGTGCCTGGAGAGCACCTGTTACAGGTGAGTAACTACGCTTTCTCCCGGAACAAGCAGGAAGTCAGTCCTCACTTATGGGACTCCCTAGCTACAGGCTGCCGAACCTGTTACCAAAAAACGTCTCCGCAAGACTGTAAGCAGAAGCCGAAGCCCGAAGGGGCCTGAGACCTCGGGTTGAAACCCTAGGTAGCCGTGAAGAAGGGTCAGAGGGCAGGAGATGCTTATACATTGAACAGATTACAGAGTACAGCCTGGCCAAAGGCGCTGTCCCGGCAGGACTCCCTCTCCAGGCAGTAGAGGGCGGCGAAGGTATTTGTAGAAAACCAGGTTGCCGCCCGGCAGATGTCCATCATGGGCACGGAGCGTAGCGAGGCCTCCGAGGCTGCTTTGGCTCGGACCCCATGTGCAGCGACTCGACGACTCAGAGGGACGCCCGCCTTCGCATGAGCGAATGCGATGCAGTCCGCCACCCAAACAGAGATGGTGCGCTTCGTGACTGCTTGTCCCTGCCTATTGGGATCATAGGTCACGAAGAACCTGTTAGACTTGTGATGAGTCTGGGTGCACTGCAAGTAGAAGGCGAGGACCCGCTTGCAATCGAGGATGTGGAGAGTCGCCGACAATTGAACGGCATGGGGCATTGGGAAGAAGGTTGGGAGCACTATCTCTTGGTTAAGATGAAAGGCTGATATGACCTTGGGTAAGAACTTAGGATGCGTCTGGAGGACCACCCTGTTCCAATAAAACCTGGTATAAGGGGAGCCAGCCATGAGCGCTTGAAGCTCACCGACTTAGCGAGCCCAGGTCAACACCACCAGGAAGATTAGCCGATATGGCTCTCAGATGAACTCTGAGTTCGACTTCAGTTCCTCCCTTGAGAGGTGGAGAAGGTAATGGAGAACCCACTGAACCGGGCATGAGAAGGAGTCAATCTTATGCTCCGAGCACCAGATAGAGAAGCGTTTCCATTTAAAGGCACAAGCTCGCCTAGTGGAGTCCTTCCTCGAGGCAAGGAGGATTTACTCGACCTCCTCCGGAAGGGCCAGAGAAGCTAGAGAGGGCCAGTTCAGCCACCAGGCCATAAGGGATAGGGAGGGTAGGTAGGTTCGGGTGTAGTACCCGACCTTCCTCCTGCATCAGCAAGTCCCTGGCAGAGCGTAGAGGAATTGGAGGCTTGGACGACAGCCGGACCAGGAGTGAGAACCAAGGCTGCCGAGACCATGAGGGGGCCACGAGAATCAGCGATGCACCGTCCCGTTGAGCCTTGAATAGAGTCCTCGCAATGAGGGGGAAAGGAGGGAATGCACAGAGAAGACTGGAGGATCAATCCAGGAGCAATGCATCGGGGCCTTCCCTGCCCGGGTGCGGCACCGGGCCGCAGAAGTGACGGAGTTGTGTGTTCTGGGGGCTGGCAACGAGGCCCATCGCTGGTGTGCCCCAGCGTAGAAACAGCCAGCCTGCCACTCTGAGATCAAGCTGCCACTCGTGGGGCTGAAGGATTCTGCTGAGCTTGTCAACCAGGCCATTCTCCTGACCCGGGAGGTACGTCGCCTTGAGGGACATCCTCTGCCAGGCGGCGAAAGAGCAGATGAAGGCTGCTTTCCTGCAGAGGGCATGCGACCCCGTGCCCCCTCTTTGTTGATATAGAACATCGCTACCCAGTAGTCGGTCTGCATCAGAATCGACTTCCCGCTGAGGACATCCTCGAAGGCTCTCAGGGCCCGCCAGATGGCCCGGAACTCGAGCAGGTTTATCTGCTGTTGGGCCTCTGTTGGCGACCACTCCCCCTGCATGCAGAGAGACCCGCAATGGGCTCCCCACCCCAACAAGGAAGCATCCGTGGTCAGTACCACATCGTGCTGTGGGGCCTGGAAGGGCGATCCCCGCAGGAGGTTGTGGGGGTTTTGCCACCAGTTCAGGGACATACGAAGATCGGGAAGAACCCTGACGGGGTCCCTGAGGTGTCCGAGGGAATGACTCCATTAGGAGCTGAGACACCACTGGGCCTTCCGCATGTGCAGGTGGGAGTGAGGAACCACATGCACGGTCGAGGTCATGTGGCCCAAGAGACGTAGCATGGAGAGAGTAGTGACCTGGTGGGTGCTCTGAACGTGAGCTGCCAGGGTCCGGAGGAGGGTGGAGCGATCCACCGGCAAGAAGGCCATGGCCTGCCGAGTATCAAGGTGCACTCCGATGAACTCGAGAGCCTGTGCCGGCTCGAGATGAGATTTTAGGTAGTTGACTAAGAACACCAAACTCTCCAAGAGGAGGACAGTGCATGACATCGCTTGCTGGACCTCCTCGATGGAGGAGCCGGTAACGAGCCAATCGTCGAGGTAGGGAAACACAGTCATGCCCCAGCGCCGAAGGTGAGCGGCGGCCACGACGAGGCACTTCGTGAAGACCCGTGGAGCGGATGCCAGGCCGAAGGGGAGCACCCTGTACTGGAAGTGCTCTCCCTGCACCCGGAAACGCAGGTACTACTTGTACTGGGGGTTGATCAGAATATGGGCGTAAGCATCCTTTAGATCCAAGGACAGCAGCATGCCAAGAGATAACATCTTGAATTTCTCCTGCACCAGGAACTTGTTCAGCCTGCAGAGGTCGAGGATGGGCCGCAGACCCCCTGATTTTCGGGATGAGGAAGTACCGGGAATAGAAGCCCCGATCTCGAAGGTGGGGAGGGACCTTCTTGATTGCCCGTTGGGCAAGGAGGGAGTTTAGTTCCCACTGCGGCAAGAGCTGGTGTGCGGGGAGTCGAGGAGGCTCCGCCGGGGAGAAAGAGGGTGGGAGCCTGTCGAAGTGGAGGTGATAGCCCTCCCGGATGACCTGGAGAACCCAGGCGTCCGAAGTAATAAGCGCCCACGACGGGGTGAAGCAGGACGGGTGTCCCCCCACTGGCTGCTGTGCCACCAAAGGGCGAGGGGCCGCGCCACTGGCGTCAAAACTCCTGAGGAGGTTGTGGGGGAGCCGGAGCCTGGGCCTTCGGGCACTTTTGTTTACGGTGACCCTGCCAGGCTTCCCCTGTGCGGGAGTGGTTGATGCGGGGGTAGCCAGGTATGGCGGGTAGCCGTGGTACTGGAAGCCTTTCCTGAGAAAGAAGGGTTTCTTGGCAGGCTGCTTCTTCCAAGTCAGTGTCGAGGTCTTGCGGGAGAGATGGGTCCTAGTGACATACTCCGTCTCAATCTCCAAGACTCCATCGGCTTACCAAAAAGTTGTTCACCGAGGCAGGATACGTTCAGGAGCTTCTCCTGCACACACTGCTCCAAATCCAAAGATTGAAGCCAAGCCTGGCAGCGGGCTCCGATACCCATGGCCGCCACCCGAGCTGATGTCTCGAAGCCGTCATAGGAGGCTTGAGAAATATACTTGGAGTAATCTGCCACTGATTTCAACAGGATGTGGAACCTGTCGAGGGGCTCTCCCTCGAGGCCCGCGGCGAAGCCTCCAAGTTCTTTTGCCAAGTCGCGGAGGAACATACCCATATATAATTGGTATGCCCGGATGCGACAGGAGAGCATGGAACCTTGATAGGCCTTGCAGCCCAGGGAATCAAGGGCTCTGGACTCTCGGCCTGGCGGGATCGAGGAGTGGGACTTTGGGCTTTTCTGCTTCCTCATGGCTGATTCCACCCACCATCGAGGTGTTTGGAAGTTGAGTCTTACAGAAGCCTGGCCCTCGCTGCACTTTGTACATTGTGTCAAGGCGCTTGCTCACAATGGGGACCGAGGCCGGGGTCTCCCACATGCGGAGAAATAGCCAAGTTAGGAACAGTAGCACCGGCACGGTGAGGGATTCCCTTAGCGGAGACTCGTACTGAAGAATATCAAGCTCCTCAGCACGAGGGTCTTCCTCGGCCTGGGTGACCAGGTTGAAGGCCTGAGCCATATCCCGAATAAACAACGAAAAAGAGGTGTCCTCGGGTGGCGAATGCCACTAGAGACCAGGCGGCGAGGGGTCCGACAGAAGATCCCGGGGGGTGCAGGTCTCCAGAGATGTGTCCCCATCAGATTCCCAGTCCAAGAAATCGGTCGAGGGATCCGAGCCAGGAGGTTCGCCCTGTCCGATGGCCGGCGGCCTGGAGCCAGAAGCACTGGACGATCTCACCCCCGAAGAAAGGGAGAGTGAGAGAGACTGACGTCGAGGGCCCTCACAAGGACCGTAGCTCTCAGGGGTTTCCTGGATGGATATGGGTGTCCCACGCGAGGGACCTGCGATCTCCAGGCGCAAGTCAGCAAAGCTGGCCTTGAGCGCCTGCTGGGAAGTAATGATGCTGCATTCTAGCACCAGCATATGGGACTCAGTGGGGCCCTGGGATGCCAATACCGGGGTCACCTGATCAGGGTCGAGGAGGAGAGGGAGTCCTCACCGGGATGGCCCTCAGGAGACTGGGCGCCTTCGCCAGAGGCCTCCATTTCTCTGCGAGGTACCTTGCAGAGCCGCTCCTTGTCTGACTCTCGGGAATACTGAATGGGGCTAAGCGACCGGGCACGGGAGTGCTCCCGCTTGTCAGGAGCCCCAGACAGCAACTTTGAGGCCTTCTTTTTGCGCTGTTCCACCTCGGGGGACCCTGGTCCGAATGCCGCTTGGAACACGGTGCCACAGGAGGAGAGCCCACCGGAGGGGAGTCGACCGAGGGTGCCACAGGGGACTCCGAGGCAGCCTTTCAAAAAATGTCTTCGGACTGCTGCTTACAGCTGAACAGGGCCTTAGAGGACATTTTCTTACAGAGTGAACAGAGCTCTGGGTCATGGTTGGCTCCCAGACACCTTAGACAGCAGTCATGAGTATCCATAAGCGACATGTTCCTAGAGCATCTATCACATTTTTTAAACCCGGTGGCCATGGGGGCAAAAATGGCCCCTGCGAGGTCGAAGACCCATGCAGCCAGCGGCTGGAAAGAAAAAAGGGCACGAAGCCGGGGAAGAAACAATTTAGAAAAGCTATCCTCGCAAGCTCCAAAAGGGAGCAAGGAGAGGACAGGTAGAGGACCAGTGCAAACAGAAAAAAGGGAAACTGCCTGTTAAGGCGAGGAAAATGAAAACTTTTTCCAAGGGACAAGGATGTGCGTCCAAAGGGCGCCGCGGAAAAAGGGAGACTGAGCAAGATGGTATCCTTGGGGGGGGGGGGGGGGAGAAAGAGGACCACGCATGCGTGGTAGCAATCCCAAAGGCTTTCTTTGAAAGCTGGGGAATTGCTCCGCATGAGCTCCGTCAGTGCCGACGTCACCCATAAGTGAGGACTGACTTCCTGCTTTTTCCTGGAGAATGCAAAGTAATTGCAAATGCCCATAAAACATTTTTTTTTTAAGAGGAAAGGTAAGCAAACATTTGCATGGAAAACAGACTACAACGTTGGCACCTAATGCCAATATTTTATGTTACATAGCTAAGAACGTCTTTCTACGTTCCTGTGTTACTCTACATATGTCGGGAAATAACCACATTTTCTGGTCCAGATACAATTTAGCTCAGTGGTTCCCAAACGTGGGGGGGTCGGGATCCCAAATGGAGTCACAGAAACAGCATAGTTACTCATCTGTGTTCTCCGTGAATAGCAGAAATCAGTCCTCACATATGGTTAACGTCAGCACCGATGGAGCCCGTGAGGAGCATTTCACCAGCTTTCAAAGAAAGCCTTTGGGAATGCTACCACATATGCGTGGTCCCATTCCTGACCAAGGGTGCCATCTTGTTCAGTCTCCTTTTTTCGGTGGAGCCCTACGGACATGGTCCTCATCTCTCCCAGAAAAAGTGATTCTTCCCCTTCGGTCGTGTACCATCCTCCACCTCGAGTCAGGCATCTCAGTGCCGTTCTCAGCCTCGTTGCAGTCTATTTTTGTTGAGGTTTTCCTTGACCAGCATTCACGTTTTTTTTTGCCCGGGGGTCCTCGACCCCAGCTGGATGTTCTCCGACTATGACTCTTGGTGGATTAAGCATCCCACTACTGGCTAAGATCATTGAGAAAGCGGTACAACATCAGCTACAGGACCACAGACAACCATGCACAACTGGATCCCAACCAACACAGTTTCCGCCCCAACCACGGAGTCAAAACTCTCCTGCTATACCTATTCGATGATATGCTCCACCTCATAAACAACAGCAAAAATGGAATACTCATGATCTTCATCGACATTTCATCAGCATTTGATACAGTGGACCACGGAATCCTACTTACAAGGCTACAGAACATCGGACTACATGGAGGCACCCTGAGGTGGTTCCACTCCTACTTGACAGATAGACAGATACAGGTCAAGATTGGCCCCAACACTTCCCGACCCATAAAGGTCATGCAAGGCGTACCCCAAGGATCCACCCTATCAGCACTATTATTCAACCTCTACATCCAGCCAATATGCAGCATCATCTAAGAACACAGGATAAGATACACAATCTATGCGGACGATATAATGATATACAGGCCAATCACTCTCGACAACCCAGACTACTCAAAGATAACAGAATGTCTAATGCACATGAACAGCTGGTTTCAAGACAACAACTTAACAATAAACTACAACAAGACCGAGGCTCTAATCATCAAACAAAACTCCGACTTTATCCCTCCTCCAAACATCAAGATAGAAACCACAACTATACCCATACAAACAGAAGTGAAATACCTCGGAGTGACTCTGGACAAAGAACTGAACCTCCAGTCCCACATCAGCAGAACCACCAGAAATGCATACCACAGGATGAGACTAGTCCGACACCTCAAGCCCCTCCTCTCTCAAGAACACTTCCGCACAGTATGTCAGGCATTAATAACCCCAATCCTAGACTTCTGTAACCCAATCTATCTTGGCCTAACAAAACAAGCACTCAGACCACTGCAATTGGCAAAAAACACAGCAGCACGCATAATAAACGGCACCAAAAGACAAGAACACATCACTCCCACCCTAAAAGAGCTCCACTGGCTACCAATCAGCGTCCGCATCAGATACAAGACAATCATAAACATCTTCAAAATCAAACAACGCTCATCAGCTCTCAGCCTACACCCACTCATACAACCCGACAGCAGCACACGACCGAGGAGGAGAGGCATATCCAACCGTATCAACACCCCTGATGAACTCAACAAAGTACGCAAGGACACCGAAAAATGAGCCCTTTCAAAAGCGTCTCCGACAATCTGGAACGCACTCCCTGACAAACTAAGGGCAACAGCAGACATTAAGGACTTTAGGAAGCTGCTAAAGACGATGCTCTTCATTGAGCACTTTGGTAACGTCACATAAGCTGTGCAACAAACTATACCCCACCTCACCAACATACCATCGAGACCAGATCACAGTACAGAACCAAAGCCCCGATGTAGATAGCGCACGTTGTAATTAGCTCACCATGGATCAACAACCAGCTACACTCACACGCACACACTGCATGCACACACTAAACACATGACGTTGTTGACTGTTTGCTGTGTAGACCGCCTTGATTGAAGGAAAAGGCGGTATAGAAATCTGTTTAAATAAATAAATAAATAAGAAGTGTGACTAATGTGGCCAGATCATATCAGTTACTGATACTCATGATTGCTGCCTCCGCTGTCTGGGAGTCATGGTGGGAGAACACCCGGGCAAAAAAAGGCATGAACGCTGGTCAAGGAAAACCTCAACAAAAAAGGACAGCAACGAGGCCAAGAACAGCACTGAGGTGCCCGACTCGAGGCGGAGGATGGTACAAGACCGAAGTCAAACAATTTGGAAGGGAAAGAATCACGTTTTCCGGTAGAGATGAGGACTACGTCTGTTGGGCTCCACGGAAAAAAGGAGACTGAACAAGATGGCACCCTTGGTCAGGAAGGGGACATGCTCCGTGCAGGCTCTGTCAGCACAGATGTCACCCATATGTGAGGACTTACTTCCTGCTTGTTCCTGGAGAAATGGCTATTTCCCCATCTCTCGGGGCTTTCACTGTGACCTATGCCAAGTCACCAATCAGCATGTGGCCTGTGAACCAGTGAGCATTCACAGGCCCTTGCCCCTCCTGGATAAGCTTCCTGTTAGGCTGGAAACCCATGCTGAATACTGGGGTCTGTAAGCACATACTGCACACTGACATAGGAGACCCTGTGCTGTCTTTCTGCTTTAGATGAGTGGAGGGAAGGGAAGGAGGCTGGAGATCATCCAATTTGATTTCATCATCATCTGGAGTCACATGAATTTTCAGTTGTTAAATTGGGGTTCATATGGGATAAAAGTTTGAAAAATACTGATTTAGCTCATTTCAGAAAATACAGATGCAGTATATTGTCCCAGTCACTAGGCAACACAAAAGTGACCAACATAGCAGCTCTTGTGCCACTTCTCTATAGATTTCTTCAAAAAAGAGGTTAGGTCCAAACGGGCAACAGAATGATCCACTGGGGTTATCTCATCACCTCCACTATCTTCTCCAAACTCTCTCCTAGGGGGGAAGAAGAGGAAGACATAATAGTACTTGCTAATTAGGGGGAGACCCTCTTCAAGGACTCCAAGAACCTCTCTAAAATAATTTTTGTAGCTTTCCAGATCATGCTGCATCTTAGTAAGTGGAACAGATGCTTCAGACATCATTCTGTGGCTTTCTTCAGGGTACAGTTGGTGTCTGTGCTTATATATAGTGGTTCTAAAATCAAGATTGGTGGAATTGAGGCTGGAAATTTGAATTTTGGTGGGAATGTTCATTGAAGAAAAGGTGGGAAACGTGCAAATTAGAATTCTAGAAGCAAGACATTTTGAATTTTAGCAGGAAGATTTGTTGTTGATAATCTCAGATTCTGGAATGCAGAAAAATCATTGATCTTCAGCGCCAAGCCTTGTAGAACTAAACCTTCTGCAAAAGAGGTTGCTATGCTTTGTTTAAGCTGAGTCCTTTGTCCCTGTTGAGGTTTCATGGGTGTCTTGCTATCTCTATAGCCTCTGATCCTGCCTTTGCCAACAGCGTTGTTCTTTTTCCAGGATTTTTGTGTCATCAAACCTGAATATATGGCCAGTTTTCATCATGTGGAGGGCTACAGCAGTTTATAATGTCTTTTATGCTCTTTTCGCCTATATACTACTGGCTGCAGCTGCATGGGATTTCATAGACTCCAGCAATCTGGAACGGAGGGATATGATCCTTCACTCATGTAGGTGAGGATGCCATCTTCTGTGGTACGCTATATGCTGTTCTTATGTTATTCTTTTTAGGCAGGTCACCTATGTGGAATGTTACTCCTTGAACATAGGGGAGCACCACACGTCTTTATTCTGTCATGAAGTTTGTCATCTAGTAGTTGGTGGTGGTTGTTATTCTTATGGATTGGTTTGCTCACCAGGAAAATTGCAAAGATCATGGATACTAACCGCGGAAGCCTAAGAAAACTCTTTAAAATTACTCTTGAACAGATCCAGAAATCATACTGAAAAGTGGGAAATTTGACACTCACAGATTTAAACTTTAACAGAGTTTTATTTAAGTATTTATATTCTGCACTATCCATAGAATCTAGATAGATTAGTTACACATACATAATTCAGTAAAATACAAAATCATTACAATCTTAAAATAAAAACAGACACTAACAACAAATAAAAAGTTACACAGGCACCATAACACCAAATCAAATTACATGAAGTTACATAAGAACAAATCAAGTTATGAAAAACATTTCATGAACAATAAAAAAAACTAAATCTGCCTTATATATCGCCATTTGCCATTGCCTATCTGAAATTCTATAACCCATCTAATAGATGATTCAAATCCATAGTGCCTTTAGCTTTTTTCAAAAACTAGTAAGCTGAGAGATTATATGCAATTCAGCAGGTAAAGTATTCTCTAATCTATGGCTAACCATCAAAAAGGCATAGAGATAAACTGGCTTGCTCGAATGATTGAATATCCAACAAACAGGAATTCTAAGAGCATAAAGCACATGGGGCATGGGAGGGGCAATGCATTTTTAAGACTGAATAGATGCAGAAGAGGGCTTCATGTATCAAGGCCTTGAATATCAAAACTGGAACTAGAGATACAGTCAAACCTCGGTTTTCATGATTAATCCGTTCGAAAAAGTCTGACTAAAACCGAAACGTATGAAAACTGAAGCAATATTTAGCATAAGAAATAATGTAAATCCAATTAATCCGTTCCAGACACCCAAAAATATTAACAAAAAATACATTTTATAGAGAATAACTATATTTTTACATACAGAAAACAATGAGAAGTAAATATAAATGACTAATGAAATGGATAAATGAACATTTAACATCACTGAAAGCAAGCTAAGTACAGTACTGTACTGTACAGTATGTTAGCATCAGGCCTTAGCCACCCCTGACAAGCTGCTGTGCCCAGCTCTCTTCGGAATCACATTGGATTCAGCCCATTAAAATACCTTTACATTATCTGCTCAATGCTTCAGAATGGCAGAAAATCTTAATGATATAGCTTCAGACGTACCCTGCAAGAGAAAGAACTGCCTCCCACATTCATGCAACATCTCCTGCTTACGTTGACAGCTTTTCTTCCCTGCTACCTCCGAGCCTGAGGGGGTGCTCCAGAGAACGGGCAGGCGGTGGATGAGATCGGGGCCTTCCTCTCCGCACAATCCTTGCCTCTCTAACTCTGACCAGGCTCGAGGATGTGTTTCATTTACGTGCTCAGCTGGCTTTCACTTCTCATCACGCTGGCAATAGGTGAGTCCGGGGGGCAGTGCTGCCGGGACCGGGCGGGCGTTCTGGCAGTGTATACAGACCGGTGTGCAGCGCGAGGGTGTATGTATTTACAGTACTGTACTTTACGAAAACCGAGGCGATGTACGAGAACCGGGACAAAATCTCAGTCAAAAAAGACGTTGAAAACCGAAGCGATGTATGATAACCGGGACAAAATCTCAGTCAAAAAAGACGTTGAAAACCGAAGCGTATGAAAACCGGGGCAAATGAAAACCGAGGTTTGACTGTAAATGAAGTAGCTGTTCCTGAATCATGGGAACAGCCTGAAGCAAAGGTCTTGAGCTCCAGTGGAGACAGGAGTTCCAAGCATACTTTCAGAGCGAAATGCAGAAGAAAGTGAGAAAGGATTTGGAAGGAGGCAGAACACTAGCTTAAAGGAAGGGGCTGTCCATGCCACTCTCAAGAAGAGAGTTATGAGAATGTGGGGAATATAACTGACTGTGATTTAGAGTGTGGTGCTGTGCTAAACAGGAAAGTGTGAAAGACAACTGTATGAAACTGAACTAAGCTACATAAAGTGGCTGTGCTTGCAGCTGATGTTGCCAGCAGCAGAGAATGCTGCGATGGTTAGTCTTCAGCTGTGAGAAAGGCAAACGATACTGCGGTAAAGCACAGGATTAGTCCTGGGGCACAAAAGTGAAATTAGGTCTTACCTGCTAATTGTCTTTCCTTGAATACCTCCAGTCCAGTCCTCCACCTATGGGTAATCTCCACAATCCAGCAGCTGAGAACTGAGCCTGTCAAACTCCTGACCTCACCAGTTAAGAGCCACCCCTCCACTCCAGAGGTCCAGTATCCTACTGACAAAGCAGACACTGCCCAAACTAGAACTATGTACAACCGGCAGTCTTAGTCTGAGGGACAGAGACTCCCCTGATCTCCGCTGTAAACTTAATGCCATGGCCTTAAACCGTGTAACATATATCCCCGAATTCCTATTACCGTTTCCAGCCAGCTGGACTCGCCAACATATGTGACCTGTAATCCGACTGGCCAATAGAAAAAACAGATCATGATAGGGAGAGAGTCGGACTGGACTGGAAGCATTCAAGGAAAGACAATTAGCAGGCAAGATCTAATTTCACCTTCCTATTCATACCTCCAAGTCCAGTTCTTCATCTATGAGATGTACCAAAGCAATATGCACACTCAGGAGGGACCAGCGAGTCCGGCCTGAAGCACTGAGGTCCCAAACCCTGCATCCAGTCTTGCCTGAACATCCAGTCGATAATGGCGTATAAAGGAATGAAGAGCCAACCATGTAGCCGCCTGGCTGATATCTCCCGGTGGCACCAAGCGTTACTCCGCCCAAGAGGACGTCTGGGCTCTGGTCGATTGCGCCCTCAGACCCTGCAGGACAGTGCGTCCACTGAGCAAACAGGCTGAGGCAATCGCCTCCTTTATCCAATGGGCCACGGAAGCTTTAGAAGCTGCTTCCCCTTTCTGTGCTCCTCCAAACAGAACAAATAGCCTATCCGACTTTTGAAAGGACTCAAACATGCAAATAATGTTGAAGCACTCTGTGAACGTCCAGAAGGCACAAACGATCCCCCTGTTCCCCCATGCGCACATGCGAAAACACAGGGAGGGAGACCACCTGTTTCATATGGCACGGAGAGGCCACCTTTGGTAAGAAAGAGGGAATTGGCCGTAACATGACCTTTTCCTTAGAAAACACGAGAAAAGGAGCCTGACAAGACAGGGCCTCGAGCTCCAAAATCCGCCTTGCCGAGCAGATGGCCATCAAAAAGACTGTTTTCCACATAAGATCCTTCAAAGATGTCTCCTTCAAAGGCTCAAAAGGCATCCCCATCAGAGCTGTCAAGATCAAATTAAGGTCCCAAGGAGGAACCAGCACTCTAATCGCCAATCGCACCTGCTTGACTGCCTTCAAGAAACTAATCACGTCCGGGTGCATCACCAAAACACCACCTCCGACACGGCCTCTATAACAAGCCAAGGCGGCCACCTGAACCTTGAGGGAATTCAAGGCCAGCCTTTTCTCCAGCCCAGCTTGTAAAAATGGCAAAATGTCCGGCACCGAAGCAGCCAGAGCCCTAAGGCCGCTGCTCTCACATCATGCCTCAAAGATTTGCCAGATGTGGATGTAAGCTAAGGAGGTAGAAGGCCTATGGGTCTTCAGCAGTATGGCTAACAGTGTCTCAGAATAACCCCAACGAGTCATTCGCGCCCGCTCAAGAGCCAAGCCGTACGCGAGAATTGATCCACTTGAGGCGTGAGCACAGGTCCCTGAAATAACAGGTCCCCCCCTGCCCGGAAGCCGCCATGGGGGAGTCGCCAGAAGCCTTACCAGATTGGCACACCAGGGCCTGTGCGGCCAGTCCAGCGGTAAAAGAATTACTGTCCGCCTGTGTGCCTCAATCCGCTAAAGAAGGCACCCTATAAGTGCCCATGGAGGGAACGCATACAACACTCCATTGCACGGCCTCTGCTGTGCCAGAGCATCAAGCCCCTCAGACATGTGTTCTCTGTGCCTGCTGAAAAACTTGCTTGCTTTGGCATTGTGGAACGTGGCCATCAGCTCCAGAATTGGTGTGCCTCAACATAGGGTGATGTCGTGGAATACATCCAAATTGAGAGATCACTCTCCCAGATCCAACTGGTGATGGCTTAGGAAATCTGCCTGGAGTTTGTCCTTGCCCACCACATGCGCTACTGAGAGATCCACCAGATTCATCTCCACCCAGACTAGCAGGGATTTGATCTCCTCCGCCAAGATCACATTGCCTGTGCCTCCTTATGTAAGCCACTGTGGTAGCATTGTCCAAGCAAACCCGGACTGCTCGACCCTGCAGTTGCCTCTGGAATGCTTTGAGACCCAAGAACACCGCTCTCATTTCAAGGCAGTTGATGAACCAGTAACTCTCTTCTACCGTCCAAACCCCCGAGCAACTGCGCCCTCGCAATGGGCCCCCCAACTGGAGAGACTCGCATCCGTCATAAGCAATACCCACTCCGGCAGCTCCAGGAGCATTTCCGCCATCAAGTGGTCCGAGTGCAACCACCATTCCAACTGTATTTTCACTTCGGCTGGGCAGACGAGTTTCCAGGAGAGAGGATGGAACTGTGGAGACCAGTGCGAAAGCAGAGCAGGCCCCCATGGGACCAACTCCAGGGCAGCCACCATGGATTCCAACCAGCTGCATGTAATACCAAGCTATCAGAGTAGACATCCTTACAAACCGTCGCACCTGCCTTTGTAACTTTACTAGTCTCTCCTCAGGCATAAAGACACGGCCCACTCTGGTGTCGAACCTAGCCCTAAGTAGTCCAATTGCTGGACTGGAAGGAGACAACTTTTGGAGACATCGACCACCCAACCTAAACTCTCCATGTGACCCTTTCCGTCGCAGCCCGACTCTCATCCACAGACTTCACTCTGATCAATCATTTATCCAAGTATGGATGGACAAGAATGCCTTCCTTCCGCAGGGCCACTGCTTACACCACCATCACCTTGGTGAAGGTCCGGGGTGCTGTAGCCAAATTGAATGGTAGAGCTCGGAACTGATAGTGCCCTATGTATACTGCAAACCGGAGAAACCTCTGATGGTCTGGCTGAATCAGTATGTGCAGATAGGCTTCTGTGAGCTCCAGAGCAGTCAAAAACTTGCCCTGCCTCACAGCCCTGATGACCGATCTCAAAGTCTCCATCCGAAACTGTGGCACCTTCAGCGCTCTGTTGACCTGCTTGAGGTCTAGAATAGGCCGAAACGAGCCCTCCTTCTTAGGGACCACAAAGTAGATGGCGTAGCATCCACACGCGCACTTGGTCTGGTGGCAAAGGCAACACTGCCCCCAGGCCCAGGAGTCATTACAAGGTCTCCTGATCGGTCTGATGCTTTAGTGGGGCCTTGCATGGGGACTGCACAAATGCTTTGGCGAGAGGATGCATGAATTCCAGCATATACCCTTAACAAATCACCTCTAACACCCATTGATCCATGGTAATAGTGGTCCAAGCGGAGAGAAAGGACTGCAATTGGCCTCCCACCAGTGGGAGCTCATTGTGGCTTTTTAAGAGGAGCCACTGGAGGGGAGTAATAGTCCCGATTGGAGCCCCTAAAACCATGAAAGGACTGCCCTGAGGGAACCGTCCCCAACGATGGGGGGGGGGGGGGGAAGCACCCCTAAATCATCGGAAGTCCTTGAATTGGCCCCGAGGTGGCCCCCCCTGTCTGGTCCCCTTGGGCTTGTCCTCAGGAAGACGGGCTCCTTTAGAGTCCCCCAAATCCTTCACCAGTTTCTCTAACGCCTCACCAAAACAACAACTTTCCCTTAAAAGGTAATTTGGTGAGCCGTGTCTCAGAAGGGACATCTGCCGCCCAGTTACGTAGCCAGAGAAACCTCTGAGCGGCTATGATGGAGGCCATGTTCTTTGCTGAAACCTGCACCATATCGTAGATGGCATACGCCAAGTAAGCAGATGCGGACTCGAGCTTCATCACTTCCGGGAGACTCCACGAGTCTTCCGCATCCCCTGAAGCCACCGGATGGACTCCCTAGTCACGTACACTCCGCAGATGGACGCTTGCAAAGCCAGAGCCCCCAAGCCAAAAGCCACGCAGGGATGCACCGGGCCACGCATGCACCATCTGCTGATGCCTCACGGGCAAAGAGAAAGCTGAGCTTGGCAGGATCTCTATAGCATGCAAGGCCAACTGCAGTGATAACAACCCCCCCCCCACCCCTTTTGCTGCTTCGACGTGAGGAAGAGGGAAGACAAGGACCTGAGTTGGCTGTTCGGATGGGAAGGGAAAGGGCCCTGGCCTACTCCCGCGAGAACCCAGGTGGGGAGGCTCTATCCTCCCTAAGTCCACTGCTGCACTGGAGACTCACAGTCTTTGCTCCTTTTTTTTTTTTTTTTTTTGTAAAGAGGGAACTCCTGTTCTATATCCTAAAACCTAGGTCTGCTAGGCCTATTCAGGAGAGGGTGCAGTGTTAACCAACCCAATATTGTTCTTCAATATTTTTTTTCCCCCCCACAGAATTTATTCTACAACCTGAAAATAAAAATGACCTTCCATTGCATCTACCACCAGAAGAGTGCTCTCCAGCTGCTGGTAACTAAGATACTGGATCTCTGGAGAGGAGGGGGTGACTCTTAACTGAGAAGGTCAGGAGTTTGACATACTGAGTTCCTAGCTGCTGGAGGGAAGAGATTACCCACAGATGGCTGGACATATGAATAGAAAAGGGACCGTTTCATAGACGCTTTAAATACTGAGGGGAAAAGACTTGGTTTGGCTGATACTAAGGTATAGTCTGGTTGGAAGCCAGGGCTACGTTGGGGGGAGTAAACCCCTGGATGAATTATTGCTGTTAGAAGCTAATCCACAGAAAAGCTACTTTAATTTTGAACTATGCTTGACTAATAAGGTGATTTTTGGACTCTGCTCAAGCCATTCTGACAGAGAAGGGAATTTGTGAGTGAAAGCAACTGATGTGATGCAGAGTGCCCTTGCAGAGCAACAGTGCCTATAAACTCTTGTAACTGTACTAGTACTAGCTTCTCCAAGACGTTGGCTAAAAAAGGTAAAGCGTAGTTACTCACCTGTAACAGGTGATCTCCGGGAACAGCAGGAATAAGTCTTCACATATGGGTATCGTCGGTACCGACGGAGCCCGCACGGGAACACTCCCTAGCGTCCAATAGGAACGCTTTTGGGAGCGTGCATCCATGCATGCGCGCTGCCTTCCTGCCTATCTACCTCACTCTCTTCATTTGAGTTTAAAGCTGAGACCGAAGGAGAGAAGTAGATAAAAATAGAGAAAGAGAGAGAGAAAGACAACTCCTAGGGGAGGCGGGTGGGTTGTGAAGACTTATTCCTGCTGTTCCCGGAGATCACCTGTTACAGGTGAGTAACTACACTATCTCCAGGAACAAGCAGGAATGAGTCTTCACATATGGGGACTCCCGAGCTGAAAGATGCCTAGGGAAGACCCAGCATGTAGCAAATCTATGTAGATGGGCCATGATTCCCCCAGGGACCTCAGGCATCCAAGTGGATGGAGGGTAGGAGTTGAACTGAGTGGAAAAGATGCTGCAGAACAGCTTGACCAAACAAGGCATCCCGGTGGGAGTCCTTGTCCAGACAATAATGGGCAGTGAATGTATGTACTGAGGCCTAAGTTGCTGCTTTGCAGATTTCATCAATAGCCACTGAACGAAGGTTAGGTGTTGAGGCTGCCATGGCTCTGACATTATGAGCTGTGACATGGCCTTCAAGAGGTATTCCTTTACTTTGATATGTATAGGAAATACAATCTGCAATCCATTTAGAGAGGGTTCTTTTAGTGACAGGAAGTCCTAAATGGCTAGAGTAAAAAGCCACAAAAACCTGAGAAGACTTTCTGTGAGGCTGGGTCCTTTGGAGATAAAAAGCTAGAGCTCTTTTACAGTCCAAAGTATGAAGTTTCCTTTCCGCAGAGGAGGAATGAGGCCTAGGAAAGAAAACGGGAAGATAAACTGACTGGTTTAGATGAAAAGTTGAAACCACCTTTGGAAGAAAATGAGGATGGGTCCTAAGAACCACCTTATCATGATGAAACCTTGTATAAGGCGGATCAGCCATTAAAGCCTGAAGTTCACTAATGTGTCTAGCAGAAGTGATGGCAATCAAGAAAACAACTTTCCATGAAATAAACTTTAGATCCGAAGTAACCAAAGGCTCAAAAGGTGGCTCCATGAGCGCACCTAGAACAAGGTTAAGATCCCATGCCACCGAAGGTGGTTTAATGGGAGGTTTTGTTAGAAGAAGTCCTCTCATAAATCTAGAAATAAGTGGATGGGAGGAAATTGGTTGTCCATCTAAGAGCTTATGAGATGCGGCAATAGCACCAAGATGGACCAGAAGCCGACAAATGAAGGAGATACTCTAGAAGGGAGACTACTGGCACCAAAGAGGGATTAAGACCTCTCTGAAAACACCAGGAAGAAAACCTTTTCCACTTAAAAGCGTAAGAACGTCTTGTGGAAGGTTTCCTGGAGGCCAGAAGGTTGTCCTTCACTTGTTGAGACAGGTCTAGATCTTGAAAGTCTTGGCCCTGAGTAACCAGGCCTTGAGATGTAGGGACTGGGGACTGGGGTGCAGTAGAGATCCGTTGTCCTGGGACAGAAGATCTGGAGCACTGCCTAACTACAGAGGGGTGGCCTGAGAGAGATGCAAGAGAAGAGGATACCATGTTTGCCTCGGCCAGAAAGGCGCTATGAGTATCATGCGTCCCTTGTCCATCTGGAGCTTGAATAAGGTTTTGGGGATTAGGGGGATTGGTGGAAATGAATATAGGTAATCCTGACCCCAGAGAAGCAGGAATGCATCCCTGGTTTGACAGTTCTGTGCTGGAAGTCTGGAACAAAACCGGGGAAGTTTGGCATTCTGTGGACTTGCAAAGAGGTCTAATGTCTGGTGTTCCCCAGACACGAAAAACTCGAGCAAGATGATAGGAGTGGAGTGACCACTTGTGTGGCAGGAGTACTCGACTGAGTCTGTCTGCCCAAACGTTTTGAACGCCTGGAAGATAGACTGCCCGCAGATGAATCTGATGCTCTCTGGCAAAGGCCCATAGTTGCAGAGTTTCTTGCATAGATGCAAAGAGCCTGTTCCGCCTTGTTTGTTGAGGTAAAATATGGCTACTTGATTGTCTGTTTCCACCAGAACTGTTTTGTTTATGAGCTGGGTGCAAAAGACTCGAATAGCATTGGAGATGGCTCTGAGTTCTAGGAGGTTTATATGAAGAAGAGCCTCTTGTGAAGACCAAAGGCCCTGCATTGATAGATTGTCCAAGTGGGCTCCCCAAACCATCTTGGAGGCATCTGTTGTGAGGATAGCCTGAGGTTGTGGCTGCTGGAAAGGAGAGACTATTAAAAGGTTTTCCAGAGATTGCCACCAACGGAGAGACAGAATCAGGCATATGGTAACCCTGATTTTGTCTGAAAAGCTTCCTGAGGCATGGGACCACTGGGAAGCTAAGGTCCACTGGGCCGCTCTCATGTGAAGACGAGCACACGGTAGATGCCATGTGACCTAGTAGAAGAAGCATCTGTTGAGCAGTGAGGAAGGTCTGCAGCGCTGCTTGAGATGCTAGCTCGATGATTCGCAGACAGCGTGGTTGGGGCAGGAAAGCCCTTGCAAGCTGTGTGTCCAAGCGAGCACCTATAAACTCAAGGGTTTGAGATGGGGCGAGCTGGGACTTTGGAAGATTTTGACCAATCCCAAATACTGGAGTATTTGTTTTGCTCGCAATAGGGCCTGATGAGCTTCTTGAGATGACTGCGCTCGGATGAGCCAATCGTCCAAGTAAGGGAAGACAAAAATCCCCAGGGTCCTCATGAATGCTGCTATTACTGCCATGCATTTTGTGAAGACCCTTGGAGCAGAGGCCAGCCCAAAGGGAAGGACTCTGTACTGGAAATGTCTTCCCTGGACTAGGAACCAAAGGAATTTCCTATGCATGTAGGCGTCTTTTAAATCTAGAGAACATAGCCAATCTTGCCTGTGAAGGTATGGCAGAAGAGAGACGAGGGAAAGCATTTTGAACTTCTCTCGGACTAGATATTTGTTCAGTTCTCTGAGATCTAGGATTGGCCTTAAACCCCCCGTTTTTTTTGGAATGAGAAAATAGGGGGAGTAAAACCCTGTACCCTGTTGGCATAGAGGAACCTCTTCTATAGCCCGTCGAGCTAGGAGAGTAGAGACCTCTTGTATCAAGAGGTCTGTGCCTAGAGGTTGAGAGTTGAACTGTTTTACTAGTGTGGGTGGTGGCAAGCTGAGGAAACAAAGCTTGTACCCCAGACTCACTATGGACAAAGTCCAGGCCTCTGATGTGATTTGTTGCCATCTGTTGGCAAAGTGGCAGATACGGCCCAAAATGTTTACAGGTTCTGGGCCTAACACAGGAAGAATGAGTAAGTTCTCTAGACAAAAGTCAAAAACCCTGAGGAGGCAGAGTCTGCTGAGCCGGCTGAGGTTTGGGTTTTCTTTGTCTCGTCTGTTGTTGCCCTTTTTGGGGAACATATGCCTGCTGGGCGGAAGATGGATAGAACTTTATCTTCTTAGAGAAAAAGGGTTTCTTAAAGGACTTTTTCTTAGCTGGGTTAGCAGAAATTTTTGACAATCTATTCAAAGTGGCATTATCAGTGTCAAGCTGATTAGCCTTAGATTGCCAATCCTTGCCAAAAAAACTTTCTCCAGTGCAAGGAATATTCCCCAGCTTTTCCTGCACCCATTCTTCCAAGTCGGAAGCTTGGAGCCAGGCAATACGTAGTGATGAATGGTCTGCTCTTTTATCATCTTGAAGGAAAGGGTTCAAAAGCTCTAAGTTTTTTGTAACCTCCTCAAGAAACATTCCCATGTATAAAATATAGGAACTAATCCTTGCTGAAAGCATGGAGGACTGAAAACATCTATGCCCAAAAGCATCCAGGGTTCTAGATTCACGACCTGGTGGATTAGAAGAGTGCCTCTTTGTACTCTTAATCCGTCTCATGGCAGACTCCACTACCATAGAATGGTGTGGTAGTTGAGTCTTTTGAAAACCTGGACAAGGTGGCACTCTATACATAGGGGCTTGTTTACAAAGCCGCGGTAGCGGTTTGCGATCGTAATCGGAGCCGCGGCCCCATTGATTTCAATGGGGCCGCGGCTGCGATCGCGAACCACTACCGCGGCTTTGTAAACAAGCCCCATAGTGTCAAGGCGTTTAGAATGTGGGGATACTGTTAAAGGAGTTTCCCACATCCGTAACATTAGATCATGCAAGATCTGATGTATAGGGAGCATAGCTGCTTCCTTTGGAGCCAAGGGGTATTGCAGAATTCTTAATTCTTCTGCCCTAGGCTCCTTTTCAGGAACCACTGTAATGGCAAGTGCCCTTGCCATATCACGCACAAAATCGTGAAAAGACATGTCCTCAGGAGGGGACATCCTGCGTTGAGGAGAAGGAGTTGAATCTTGTAAGAGTTCAGCTCTGGTACTGGTGGAGTCGTCTGAGTCATCAGAATCGGAAGACTCAAAGGGAGGAAGCACCGGGTTCTCCTTCAAAAGATGTCTTCGATACCGCTCGAGGTCGGTACCGAAGCAAGTCGGTACCGGATCCCCCATGCTTGAGAGTGATTCTAAACTCGGCATCGGGGGAAGTAAGCCTGCCGAAGCAGGTACCGAGGGTACCGGTACCGGCAGCAATACCGGTGCTTGTGGAACGGTCTTCAGCTACTTTAGCGGTACCGAAGTAGCCAAAAGATTCGCTAGACTGCGTTCAATGGCAAGGAGTCTTTTATCCATCACCATTTCCGTTGCCGGGGTGTCGGTACCGATGGAAGCGGCCACAACCCCCGAGCATGGAACAGGAATGTCCATCGAGGCCGAAGGCTCGAGAACATCCTGGAGCCCCGATAATGCTTTGGAGCCCGAAGACTCCCGCCAGGGCTGTTTTGCCGGTGCAGGATCCTCGAGGGCAACGCCAGAGGCATCTCGATACTTAGAGAGAGATCTACCTCTCGAGGACCAGCTAGACTTAGATTTATGTTTAGCTACCTAAGATCCCTGGGAAGAAGTAGAGGTCCTGGAGGACACTGATGCTACCGACCTCATGTCCGATGCAAACAGGGCACCGAGTTGATTTGCTCGATTCTGAAGACTTCTTTTAGTCAGCTTCCTGCAGGAGAGACACTCTGCTGGGCAATGGTCAGGACCTAAACATTTAAGACACCAGTCGTGGGTGTCTGTGACAGAAATTGTGCTGCCACACTTTGAACATTTTTTGAAACCAGTAGCTGGTTTCTCCATGTTGAAATGAAGAGGCCTAGTGGCCAAAATGGCGCCAAGCACCAAGCTGGGGAAAAACCCCTGACTGAAAAAACACAAGTTCTGTGTGGTTTGTTTGGTTGGGTTTTTTTTGAAGAAAGAAAGAAAGAAAAAACACCGGTGGGCGTGAAACTAAGGGAGGCGCGACCACAAAAAAGAAGAAATAAAAGTAGAATTTTCTGCGGTGAAAGGGTTTACAATCCTGTCGGCTCCGCAGAAAATGAAGGACTGAAGAGAGGGAGATAGATAGGTGGGAAGGCAGCACGCATGTGTGGATGCACGCTCCCAAAAGCGTTCTATTGGACGCTGGGGAGCATTCCCGCGCGCGCTCCGTCGGTACCGATGATACCCATATGTGAAGACTCATTCCTGCTTGTTCCTGGAGATAAGCACAATGTTTTTATCCTGAACAGAGTTCAGTTGCACTACACAGCCATGAGCCAAATCCTACTCCACTTTCCACAAATGATCTCCTGGCTTCAAATTCTTGTGCTTTCATTTTGGAATAATATCAATAGTAAGGGGAACCAAAGAAGAAAATGACTGCTCATTACAGGCCATAACGCTTTATAAGCTGTCTGTGGTCACATTAGAGGTCTAATTAAAAGGACTCAAGATTTAAGCTCTGAAACAGCCCCTTTTCCCCCTGGATTAGATGCCAACAATACTACTGATACTGATGAGCCACTTCCACTATTGCACGCCATCCCTGGGCTTCCTTGCCAACTATGAGATCTTGCAAGGAGAGGCATCAGGGAAGTTCCACTGCAGAAAGCCCATTTGAGGAAAACACCACTGATCTCTCAACACACTCTGGTGACACTGCCTCAGCCTCAAGTGAAGATGGATCCACAGGACCATCCAGACTGAGGGAAACCTTCACCTCCAGCTGAGAATCTGCTCCTAGATTCATGTCAACAGATTTCTCCCAAGGCATACCTAATATAGTGGTAAGAATATACTCAGGGATAATGGACTGCCACAACAGCAATTGCATGAGCCCCGGTAGTTTGGCCTGAACACTGCCTTTGAATTTCTCCATAATGAAATAGCAAAAAGCAATTCTGAAATTAGGTAAGAAAAACTTCCCCAACAGCAACCTTCACACAGGTCCACTCATGTCACCAATCTGGGTCTCCCAAGAGACAGGGCTTAGGAAGGGTACTGGGTGCCTCAGGCAAACCTTCAGCTTTACACCCCTTTCCCCTCCACGATTTTGATAAAGGAACTGAACAATCATGACCATCCCAACACTGCCTCTCCTACAAAAGTCCTGTAAATGCAGAATTGGACATCATACTTCTAAATATTAAACTTTGCTTTGGATGTATGTGTGTGTCCCCTTACCCTGCAGGTAAAAGAAGGAGAAATTAGACCTTATCTACTAATTGTCTTTCCTTGAGTTCTCTCCAGGCCAGTCCAGGAACCGTTAGATAGTCAGCCCTCTCCAGCAGCTGAGGACTGAATTGCACAGAGTCTTGCTGACACCATATCTAGCTCCCTCTAGAGCCTCAGACTCCTCTTGACAAAGCAGCCTACGACAACTATGAAACACTAAACTTGAAGAAAATCAACACATCCATACTCTCTGAGATTCCAGGGAGCCCCGTGCCGCCCTTTTTTTTTCTGTTATGAAGGCACCAAATGCCCCTAGGACACTGCTTACCCCCCCCCCCCAAAAGGGAGAGCAGGTGAGCAGAACCAACCAGCTGAGCTGGCTCCCAGCCTCCAAATACGCCCTTGCCTTGGACTCAAAGGTAGAATTCTTTAGCTTCTGAGAACACCAGCCGCACCTTCTCTGGCATGTCACCCCCACTAGCAATCCAGCTGAACTGTGCAAACGGACAGGGTGGGACCTGGACTGGCCTGGAGAGAACTCAAGGAAAGACAATTAGCAGGCAAGGTCTAATTTCTCCTTCCTCTTCGTCTCTGCAGGCCAGTCCAGGAACCGTTGGGGATGTATCAGAGCAGTACCTAATCCCAGGTGGGACCAGTAAGCCTGGTCAGAATAGCCAAGGCCCCAACTTTTGCGTCCCCTCTAGCCTGCATATCGAGCTAATAATGTCTCAAAAACGTGTGGAGTGATGACCAAGTTGCCGCCCACCCAGGACGTCACTTCTCCCCGAGGAGAGTGAACTCTCAGACGCAAAGGAGGAGAACTTCCACGCGCAGCATACGCTGCCTCGATAGCCTGCTTCACCCACTGGGCAATCAAGGCTTTGGAGGCCGCCTCCCCTTTATGGGGCCCACCAAACATGACAAACAACCGGTTCATCTTACCTCAAAAGGATGGAGCCCTTTCGCATCTCCGGAGCACCTTACCAAGATCCAGCTGATGAAGCGTAAGATCTTGCTCCCCCCTTCCAAGGTTCAGAAAGGTCGGAAGCGAAATAGCCTGATAAAAATGAAACCGTGATACCACCTTTGGAAGGAAGGATGACACTGAACGCAGTACCACCTTCTCTGCAGAAAACTGGATAAGGCTCCCTACACGAGAGCGCCTGTAGATCAGACATCCACACACAGAACATAGCACCACCAAGAAAAGTTTTCCACGAGAGATCCCTCAAACTCGCCGTAGCTGCGGCCAGTGCTTCTAGGACCAAGTTCAAATCCAGCTGAAAAGGCAGGCGCACATTCTTAACTGCTTGAAGAAAATCAACACGTCCGGGTGCATTGCAAATGAGAGCCCCTGCACTCACCCCCGATAACAGGCCAGCGCTGCCACCTGCACCTTCAGAGAACTAAGGGCTAGCCCCTTGTCCAGGCCGCCCTGAAAAAAGAGCAATATGTCTAGCAGCGTACAGGCGAACGGCTTAGCGCCCAATTCTGCACACCAACCCTTCAATATGCGCCAAATACGGATATAAGACAAGGACGTGGAACGTTTCTTGGAGTTCAACATAGTGGAGATAACCGCCACTGAGTAACCGCAGCGTCGCAAACGCTTCCTCTCAAGAGCCAAGCCATAAGCGAGAACAGATCCAACTGTGGCATCAACATTGGGCCCTGGCTCAACAAGTTGACTAGGCAGGGCAGCTTCCACGGCCACTCCACCAGTATATAAGATATGCCATACTGGGTCAGACCAAGGTCCATCAAGCCCAGTATCCTGTTTCCAACAGTGGCCAATCTAGGTCATACGTACCTAGCAGTATCCCCAAAAGACACAGGTTCCACAATGCTTTTACTGGGTCAAGCATTGATATCCTGGGTCCCTTCTTAATAATGGTTTATGGACCTTTCCTCCAGGAACTTGTCCAAACCTTTTTTTAAACCCAGCTACACTAACAGCCTTTACTACCTCCTCCAGTAACAAATTCCAGAGTTTGATTACACATTGAGTAAAAAAATATTTTCTTTTATTAGTCTTAAATAGTTTACCCTGTAGCTTCATTGCATGTCCTCTAGTCTTTCTATATTCTGATAACGTAAACAATTCATCTACATTTACCCATTCCACTCCATTCATTAATTTATAGACGTCTATCATATCTCCCCTCAGCCGTCCCTTTTCCAGGTTAAAGAGTCCTAACCTTTTTAGCCTTTTTTCATAGGAGTATCCTTCCATTCCCTTTATCATTTTGGGGGCTCTTCTCTGAACCTTTTCTAGTAACGCTATATACTTTTTAAGAAACGGCGACCAGAATTGCACACAATACTCAAGGTGCGGCCTCAGCATGGAACGATATAGAAGCATTATAATATCTTTTGTTTTATTTTCCATTCCTTTCCTTATGATACCTAGCATTCTATTTGCTCTCTTGGCCGCCGCAGCACACTGGGCCGAGTGTTTTAACATGTTATCCACAATGACGCCTAAATCTTTTTCCTGGGTGGTGGTTCCTAATGTGGAACCTTGCATCGTGTAACCATAGTTTGGGTTGTTCTTCCCTAGGTGCATAACTTTGCACTTGTCCACATTAAATTTCATCTGCCACTTTGATGCCCAGTCTTCCAATTTATCAAGATCCTCTTGCAATTTTCCACAATCCTCTTGGGTTTTAACAACTTTAAATGGTTTTGTGTCATCTGCAAATTTGATAACCTCACTTGTTATTCCCTTTTCCAGGTCATTTATGAATATGTCAAAAAGCAGCGGACCCAGTACAGATCCCTGGGGTACACCACTATTCACCTTTCTCCATTGGGAAAATTGGCCATTTAGACCTACCCTCTGCTTTCTATCTTTTAACTAGTTCCTGATCCACAATAGTACACTGCCTTCTATCCCATGACTCTTTAGTTTTGCCAAAAGTCTCTGATGAGGGACCTTGTCAAAGGCTTTTTGAAAGTCCAGATACACTATATCAACCGACTCACCTTTGTCCACCTGTTTATTCACACCTTCAAAAAAACATTAGTAAGACAAGATCTTCCTTGTCTAAAGCCATGTTGGCTGTCTCCCATTAGGCCATGACTATCTGCATGCTGAGTAATTTTGTTCTTTATGATGGTTTCTACCATTTTTCCTGGTACCGACATCAGGCTCACCGGTCTGTAGTTTCCTGGGTCACCCCGGAACCCTTTTTAAAAACTGGCGTTACATTGGCGATCCTCCAATCTTCAGGTATTACAGATGATTTTAATGAAAATTCACAGATTACTAAGAGCAGGTCTGCAATCTCATATTTCAGTTCTTTCAATACCCTTGGATGTATACCATCCAGCCCAGGTGATTTGCTACTCTTCAGTTTATCTAATAGTTGTAATACACCTTCCCGATTAATCTATATTTCCTTCAATTCTTCCGCACCTTTAAATACCACTTCAGTCATGGGTAACATCCCTACATCTTCCTCAGTAAAGACCGAAGCAAAGAATTCATTCAGTCTCTCCGCTATCGCCTTGTCGCCTCTTAGTGCCCCTTTAATCCCTCTATCATCTAATGCAGTGGTCCCCAACCCAGTCCTATGGGGCCCACCAACCAGTCAGGTTTTCGGGATATCCCTAATGACTATGCATGAGATATATATGCATTAGAGATATCCTGCCAACCTGACTGGTTTGTGGCCCTCCAGGGCTGGATTTGGAGATCCCTGCCTTACACCTCCATCATTTAAGATTGTGAGTGGGCAAGGTGCAGATGTCCAAGACATCAAAAAGGTTAGATAGAATTTGTCACAGTCCTCCTCACCTCTCACCACCACCAAAAAATTGTCTATTAGATAACTTTTTGGTGGTGGTGAGAATCGAGGAGGAATGTGACACATTCTATATACCCTTTCGATGTCTAGGACATCTGTACCTTGCCCACTCACAATCTTAAATGACAGAGGTGTAAGGCAGGGGTCTCCAAATCCAGCCCGGGAGGGCCACAAACCAGTCAGGTTGGCAGGATATCTCTAATGCATATATATCTCATGCATAGTCATTAGGGATATCCCGAAAACCTGACTGGCCGGTGGGCCCCATAGGACTGGGTTGGGGACCACTGATCTAATGGACCAACCGACTCACAGGTTTTTTTTTTTGCTAAGAATGTACTTGAAAAAGTCTTTATTTCGCGTTTTTGCTTCTGCAGCAAGCTTCTTCTCAAATTCTCCCTTTGCCTGCCTTATCAATGCCTTGCATTTGACTTGCCAGTGCTTGTGCTGTTTCCAGGTTTCGTCGTTTGGCTCTTTTTTCCATTTCCTGAAAGATGCTTTTTTGGCAACAGCAGCCTTTCTAACCTCACCTTTAAACCATGCTGGCAGTTTTTGGACTTCCTTCCACTTTTCTTAAAGCGTGGAATACAGCTGGTCTGGGCTTCCAAGATAGTAGTTTTCAACAATACCCAAGCTTGATGTAAGTCTTTAACCTTTGCAACTGCTCCTTTTACTTTTTTCTTAACTATTTTCCTCATTTTATCATAGTCTCCCTTTCGAAAGTTAAAAAGATTTCCTTTGGATTTCCTTACTATCCCTCCTATACTAATTAAATCAAACGTGATCATGCTATGATCACTATTGCCAAGTGGCCCCAACACCCTTATCTCTTGCACAAGATCTGGTGTTCCACTAAGGACTAGGTCTAATATGGCTTCCTCTCTGGTCGGTTCATGAACCAGCTGCTCCAAGAAGCAGTCATTTATTTCATGTAGGAACTTTATCTCCCTAGCATGTCCTGCTGTGACACTGACACAGTTGATACAGGGGTAATTGAAATCACCTATTATTATTACTGCGCTGTAACTTTTATTAGCTTCCTTGATTTCTTTGAGCATTTCATCATCCATTTGTTCATCCTGGCCAGGCGGTCGATAGTACACCCCCACTGCCATCGCTTTCCCCTTTTTACATGGGATTTCAATCCATAGAGATTCTACAGCAAATTTTGTTTCCTGCAAAACTTTAATCCTTTCTGACTCAATGCCCTCTCTAACATAGAGTGCAACCCCTCCACCAATTTGATCAGCTCTATCATTATGATATAGTTTGTACCCAGGTATCACAATGTCCCACTGGTTGTCCTCCTTCCACCATGTCTCTGATATTCCAATCATATCTAACCTCTCATTTAGTGCTATATATTCTAACTCTCCAATCTTATTTTTTAGACTTCTAGCATTTGCATACAAGCATTATAGAGACTATTTTATTCATATTAATTTGGCTATTGGTAAACATGGCTTATTTGGGATCTTTAAGCTGTGTCTGCTCCATACTCGAGGGCATTTGGGCTACTTTACTCTTTTTTGGAACCTCTCTGCTTTTGGTAGTATCCTTCAAGGATACATTCTTCCGAACCATGTGTTTTTGGGCAACTGTCGGCTTTCACCTATTATCTAGTTTAAAAGTTGCTCTATCTCCTTTTTAAAGATTAATGCCAGCAGCCTGGTTCCATCCCGGTTAAGGTGAAGCCCATCCCTTCGGAAGAGCCGCTCCTTTCCCCAGAATGTTCCCCAGTTCCTAACAAATCCAAAACCTTCATCTCTGCACCATTGTCTCATCCACGCATTGAGACTCCGGAGCTCTGCCTGCATTTTGGGTCCTGCGCGTGGAACGGGAAGCATTTCGGAGAACACTACCCTGGAAGTTCTGGATTTCAACTTCCTACCTAAAAGCCTAAATTTAGCCACCAGAACCTCCCTACCACATTTTGCTATGCCACTGGTACCGACACGTACCAAGACAGCAGACTCCTCCCCAGCACTATCTAAGACCTTTTCTAGGTGGCGCATGAGGTCCGCTACCTTTGCACCAGGCAGGCATATTACCAGGCGAACCTCATGTCCACCAGCCACCCAGCTATCTACATGTCTAATGATCGAATCACCAACTATAACGGCTGTCCTAACCCTTCCCTCATGAGCACATGGCCCTGGAGAAACTTCCTCGGTGCGAGAGGTTATTACATCACCTGGAGGACAAGTCCTAGTTACAGGATCACTTCCTGCCACACCAGGGTGATGCTCTCTGTCACATGACCTCTCTCCTCCATGGCAACAGGGATGCTGCCAGACTAGAGGTGGGACTTCAGGACTATATCCCTGTAGGTCTTGTCTATGTACGTCTCTCTTTCTTATGTTTTCCAAGTCTGTTACTCTAGCCTCTAGAGAATGGACTCGTTCCCTGAGACCAAAGTGCTCCTTGCACCTAGTGCACACCTAAGACCTCTCACCAACTGGGAGAAAATCATACATGTGACACTCAATGCAAAAGACTGGAAAGCCCCCATCTCGCTGCTGGACTGCTGTCTGCATCTTAGTTTTAAGCTTGTGTTTAGATCTAAGTTCTTTACTTACTAAGGGTTGCTTTGGATATGTATTCTAATAGAACTGTACCTAATACGTTTAATATACCTTGTTCACCTGAAGCTTAATTAATCTCAGGCCCTTAGTGTATTACTGATTTGGATAACGAGCTTCACCTGAGAGCATCTCCTTTCCTTTAAGATGTGAAGTACCTATAAAGCTACGATTATCCCAGGGGTGGGTGGGTGTTCGGGAGGGAGGGAGGGAAATAACACTTAGTAAAAGAGGCCTGCTACACAGTACCCTGGTCCTGTGCTGCTGAGGTAAACTGTGACCAACTTCCTGGGTGATTAACAGTCCTTGCTTGGATAGAAGGAGTCTTTCAAAATGGCCTTTTGACCTGCCACCTGGTGTTAACACCTACTGAAAATGTTTCACAGGTCTCTTGTCCCCTAGGTAGAAGGCCTCTATGTAAAGGTCTCTAGAAGACTTTATTTGTTGCTCAAAGAGTACTGACCCTGTTTTGCCTTTTATGCTAAGTTATATTCTGATTTGATTTAAATTACAGCTCTTTGCTGCTGCTAGGCTCTGACTTATTATGAAATTTAAACTACAGGCTCTCTGCTGGGTTCTAAGTTTAACCAGAAAGCTCTCTTCTGTGTTTTAAATTTAAACTAAAAGTACTTTGCTGATACTAGGCCCTGAGTGACTATTAAATTTAAAGTATGAGCTCTCTGCTGGGTCCCAAATTTAACCAGAAAGCTCTCTTCTGTGTTTTAAATTTAAACTTAAACTGTTGTCACTAGGCCCTGACTGATTTAACAAAAAACACTGGGTTCACAGATTAATTAGCTTTAATACAAGCTTTAATACAAAGAATTATTTCCGAAAATTCCCAGAAGTATATACTCACAATTGCAGATCTCTCTCCAGAATTAGCAGTCCCTTTTTCTAGTCCTTCAAGATTAGTCGAACTAGATCCGCATACCATGGCCTCCGCAGCCAAACTGTCACTTTGAGAATCACCTACCCATCATGAGCCCCTATCCTCTGCAGGAGCCGACCGACCAGGGCCATGGTGGAAACACATACAGCAGTCCTTCCACCGGCCAAGGCTGTGCAAGGGCATCGAGCCCCTCCAACATGCATTCTCTGTGCTTGCTGAAGAATCGTGCAGCTTTGATATTGGATAGCATGGCCATGAGGTCCATGACCCGCTGTCCCCAACGAACCGTAATGTCATGAATCACTGCCACATTCAGTTCCCACTCCCCGAGATCCCGGGCGTGCCGACTGAGGTAGTTGGCTTGAACACTGTCCTTTCCTGCTACATGCGCTGCCGATAAGGCTACCAGATGCCTCTCTGCCCACTGTAGAAGCAGCTCACTCTCCTCCACTAAGGTGCCTCCCTGCCGGTTGATATAGGTCAGAGCTGTCACATTGTCAGAGAAAACGCAGACGGCTTTCCCCACTACTAGGCCTCTGAAATCCCGCAGTGCCAACCGCACCACCCTCATCTCCAGACAACTGATCGACCATGCGGCTTCCTCCACCATCCAGCAGCCCTGCGTCACCTGGGATAGACAGTGTGCCTCCTAGCAAGAGAGACTTGCATCTGTGGTCACCAAAATCCAGTTGGGCTGCTCAAACGGCATGCCTGCTTGGAGATGAGCCGAATCCAGCCACCATTCTAAACTGGACCTTACCCCTTCTGGATATACCAGCCTCTGAGATAATGGGTGCTTCTGAGGCGACTATCGCAAGAGAAGCACTTGTTGAAGCAGACACATATGGGCCCTGGCCCACGGCACTAGGCCTCTGTATCGAACAAGACCCCCGAGATATACCAACCGCTCTTGGCCTGGTTGACCACCCAACCGAGCTGTTGCAGGAACTCCAGAACTCACTGGGTAGCCCTGATCGACTCCGCCTCGGATCCTGCCCGAATAAGCCAATCATCCAGATAGGGATGCACCAGAATTCCTTCCTGTCTCAGCGCCGCTGCAACTACGACCATCACCTTTGTGAACGTGTGTGGCGCTGTGGCCAGTCCGAATTGCAGTGCCCTGAACTGAAAGTGCCCCATAGGTACAGCGAAGCGCAGGAATCTTTGATGGTCCGGCCTGATGGGAATATGCAGATAAGTCTCTTTGAGGTCTATGGAAGAAAGCAACTCGTCCTGTCTTACCGCCAGAATCACCGAGCGTAGCATTTCAATCCGGAAATGCGGCACCCTCAAGCTCCCGTTCAAGTGTTTGAGGTTGAGAATTGGCTAGAAGTTACACTCCTTTGTGAGGACCACAAAATAAATGGAGTATCGACCGGATCCACACTGGTCTCGGGGCACCAGAACCACTGCTTGAAGCTGCAGTAAGCGCTGAAGTGTAGCGTGCACTGCTTCTTTCTTCTCCGGTGCCTTGCATGGTGAGGCGACAAAAGTTTCGGCCAGTGGTCTGAAGAACTCCAGTGCATAACCTTCGTGGATAATCTCCAAAACCCACTGGTCTGTTGTAACTGCGGCCCAGGCAGAGTAGAACTGCTGCAAACGTCCCCCTATTGGCAACTCCGGCTGGGCCTGCCTGGCTTCATTGTGGCTTTTTGAGTGGGGTCTGCTGGGAGGTGAAATAACCCAGCCCAAACCCCCAGGCCCCCCGAAAGGACTGCCCTCTGGCCACGAAGCGACCCTTCTGGTATGGAGCATACCGAGGTGCCCGAAACCTGCGGAAATCTCATTTGCCCTCTCTGCAGCCCTCCTGGCTTCGGACCCTTCGGTCAGTCCTCGGGTAGCCGGCCTCCCTTTGAATCACCCAAATCTTTCACAATCTTCTCCAACGCCTCCCCAAAGAGCAGTTTGCCGTTATAGGGGAGTTTACTGAGACAAGCCTTAGAAGACGTGTCTGCCGCCCAGTTCCTCAGCCAGAGGAAGTGTCTGGTTGAAATCAGGGACGCCATAGTTTTCGAGGATATCCTAACCAAATTGTAGAAGGCATCGGCCAAATATGCGGCTGTAGATTCCAATTTGGCTCCCTCTGTGGGAGCACTCCCCTCCAAGTTGGAAGAAGCCTCCCCTTGGAGCCAACGAATGGAGGCCCTGGAGACATAGGCCCCACAAATGGAGGCCTTTCAGGGCTTGAGCACTCAAGTCAAACGCCTGTTTGAGTATAGATTCTAATTTACGATCCTGAAGATCTTTAAGGGCCACGCCCCCTTTCACCAGCACAGTAGTCTTTTTGGTTACAGCCAAGACCAATGTGTCCACCTTGGGCATCTGCAATAGGTCCTTCTCCTCTTGCGGAACTGGGTACAGGCGGCCCATGGAGCGGCTACCTCTCAGAGTAGCCTCTGGACACTCCCATTCCGATTCAATCATTTGTTTGATTACTCTGTGAACCGGAAAGCATCTCTGCTCCACCTTAAACCCCTGGAGCAGAGGATCCTCAAGTGGCTCCTCCTGGACCGCCGGCTGCACTATATTTAGAGCCGCTAGGGCAGAGGTACTCAAATCCAGTCCTGGAGGGCCTCAAACCAGTCAGGTTTTCGGGATATCCCTAATGAATATGCATAAGATAGATTCAAATACAATGGAAGCAGTGCATGCAAATATATCTCATGCATATTCATTAGGGATATCCCAAAAACCTGACTGGTTTGCGGCCCTCCAGGACTGGATTTGAGTACCTCTGCGCTAGGGAGTGAGCAATGAGAGCCGCCAGCTCCTCCCTGCGAAACACCCTGAAGAGATTAGGATCCTCCCCTGGAGCAATCTCACCTTCTTCCAATTCCACGGCTTATGGGTTCAGACCCGGATCAGAGAGGTTCTCTCAGTCCTCTGCCACCTGGAGCCCTGGGGTTTTCTGTGCCAACCAATCCGAACCAGCTTCCATCCCAAGCTCCCCCTGCGAAGGCCCCTCCGTGAGGTCTTATTCCATCCCTATCTCACCTACCGGAGGAGCTGACAACTTGGAAGATCCTGTGCCTGCTTTCTTTATAAACAATATGCCCTGTGTAGAAACAATATGAAATCCGCTGAAAATAGTGGCTGTAAGCCCTCCTGTCGCCCTGGCAACAGAGGCTGAGGTGCTTGCACTGTCAGCACAGGCTTTTTAGCTTTAGATTTGCACTTCCCTGGCTTTTTCTGTAGTTCGGGAGAAACGGCTGCCCCCTGCAAAATGGCCACCATTCCCGCCCTCTCCGCGAAGCCGAGAGGCCTAACTACCACGTTCTCAGCTGGTGCCGCCATCTCATCCATGAAGCCAGCTAAACTGTGCTCGAGACTGCTGCCCTGGCGAAAACACATGCGGCAGAGACCTGGCCCTGACACCCCCCGGCCACTCCCACACTGAACACACTCTGCCGCGACCGACAGTATGCACTTCCTACTGCCAAAAATGCGCTGATACCCCCGAAGGCTGTGATGCAAGGAGCCGATGAATCCTGCCAAGATAAAAAAAAACCTCCTCCCGCGGTCCCGGAGCAGCTTACCTAATAGGGAACTGTGCCGTTTGCTCTCATTCAGCCGGATTATGTAGCACCTCCCTTCCCACCGCTAGCGGGAAACTGAGTCACGGCTTGGAGGAACAGAGGAGTGTCCCAAGGCTCCCAGGCACTTCCCCTTCTGGGCAGTGTTTGCAGCTGAGTCCCCAAGAAGAGTCAGGCTCTGTGCCTCTGCTGTCTCTTCCAATCTCCCGAGGGAAGAAGTCCCTAAACAAAAAGACTTCTCTGTCCCCTCCGCTGGATTTATAGTCCTGCTAGAGCAAACCAGGTCCTCCGTTCTTTGGTTTCTTTCTTCTTTTTTTTTTCCCAACTCCCGAGTAAACCTCTCTCTCCTGTCCAGGGAGCCTATCCTAAAAGGTCCTTCCCAGCTGCTGAGGACTGAAAGACTGAGTCGGAGGCTCTAGAGGGAGCTAGATTTGGTGTCAGCAAGACTCTGTGCAATGCAGTCCTCTGCTGCTGGAGGGGGTCTGACTACCCAACGGTTCCTGGACTGGCCTGGAGAGACAAAGAGGAATGTGCTCTTGTTTTTCTTCAGTTTGTGTGGCCGTCAGGATTAATTATTGTTTTTCACTGCTGCTGTTCTTTGCTGCCTCTCAGTAGCTGCTGCCCTAGGCAAAAGCTTGGTCTTGCCTAATAGTTGGCCCAGCCCTGCCAAAACAATATCCTTATATACTATGCATATAGGGAGGAATATTCAAAGGCATTAACATGGTTAGTGCCACTGGATATCCACAGGTGTGGCCGCTACACACCCAGATACCAGGCGCTTAGCACCAGTGCGTGTCATGGGCATTCCAGGGCAGAAGGGAGGTGGCACCTGCAACTAACCGGGCAGCGGAAATATTGAGCTGCTGCCCGGTTAGTGACATGTGGGTAAATTAAGGCACGGCAAAGGCTGGCCTAACTTTACCCGCAGAAGCTGAGTAGCGGTTCAATTTCCCCGCTGACCGGTTAGCTTCTGGGCTCTGCGGCAACCCAGATATTCACTACTGGTGGCCGGATATGGCCCCAGCATTGAATATCCAGGGATAGAATTCAGCAGCAATGGCTTGGCGCTTTACAAGCACTAGCCACTGCTGAATATCCCCCCTCCCCCATAGTTTTTAATTTTCAAAGGTATACCTACATTTTTACTTGGAAAAATTATCAGCAGCTGAACTCGGTATAAATATGTGTAGATAATTTTGCTGGGATAATTTTCAAAGTGAAAGAATGTGTATATTTTTTACTCTGAAAATCTTGCAAAGTCCATGTGAGCAGTTATAAAATTAACTTCACAGTGCCTGATGTGTGCAAAGTGCTGTATAACACAGAGGGAATAACTGAACAAGTCACATAGGCCCAAATAGGGTAATGGAGGACCCTGCCTTAGAAAACTAACAGCTTGGTTCTCTTATTGAGCACAGTTTCGATGAATTTCTCTCATAATCAAAATTAGTTACCATTTGGTCAAAGTACTATGATCCTTCAAGGACACACCTAGATTTACTCTAGTCCCTAGTTTGTTGTGCTGTCTGTCTCAATTAGATTGTAAATGCTATAATGTAGGGACTGCCTCTTATAAGCATATGCACAGCACTGCGTATGCCTTGTAACACTATACAAATGATGAGTAGTTGCAGTAGTAGTAGTATACTAACAATCCAAAGGATCTTTACTTGGCTAGGGATCACAGATGCCCAATATATGCACCTTAAGCCACGTGATGGGGGGAGATTGTTAGAAGAACTGCCTCTGCAGGATTCTCAAGCCCAGCCAGTTTGAAAAGCAGACGTGGACTCAGTAGTGAAACCCATGCCATAAACATGACAGTTGTGCAGCATTTTCAATGAGTCAGACAGGCCCTTGCCAGTACAGTTCAGAGAAAGCAGATTATTCAATAATCAATGTAAGAAGGCATCTTTGTCTTCAGCAGCCCCCATGCTTCAGAGAAAATTCCTCTCTCCTTACTCATAAAAGCATAACTACTCATGTTGGAGGGAGTGTGGGGGAGAAGGGACCTTTTTGCATGTATGGTGGGATTGCCCGCGGGTAGCTGAGTACTGGGGGGAGGTGGGTAGGCGGATATCAGAGATCTTTGGAGAGGGAGGAGGCTTGGACCTGGGATTAGGCCTGAGGGGAGCCCCAGGAAGTTTTTGTGGTCTATCCGGGCTTGAATTCACACAGCCCGTAGTGAAATTGCTCGGGCGTGGAAACAACCCTTGCTCCCAGACATGGACCAGTGGCTGAGCCGTCTGCGACACATTGTCCTGATGGAACAGTTAACTGCTGTGCGAAGACAGAAGCAGGAGAACTTTAACAGCCTATGGTCACCCTTGCTAGCTTATATGCAACGTTGAACTGCCTCTAGGGGGGGGGAGGGTGATGAGGAGGGAGGACTATGGGGAGGGGGGTATCTAGAGAGGGGGGGGAGGGTCAGGCGGGAGAGTGCTAATTGGAAAAAAAGGAACTTGGAGTTGGACATGTTGAATTTAAACTCTATGTGTTATTGTGTTTATTCCAAATTCAATAAAACAAATATTAAAAAAAAAAAAGCAAGCATAATTACTCACCTGTAACAAGTGATCTCCGGGAACAGCAGGAATTTAGTCTTCACATATGGATATTGTCGGTACCGACGGAGCCTGCGTGGGAACAGTCCCCAGTGCCCAATAGGAACGCTTTTGGGAGCATCCCTCAGCACATGCGCGCTGCCTTCCCGCCTTTCCAACTGTCCCTCTTCAGTTAAGTTTGTAGCTGAGTGAAAGGATAGAGGGAGAGAGGAAAGAGATAGAGAGATAGAGAGACAACTCCTAGGGGAGATGGGTGGGTTGTGAAGACTCAATTCATGCTGTTCCCAGAGATCACCTGTTACGAGTAACTACGCTATCTCCAGGAATAAGCAGGAATGTAGTCTTCACATATGGGGACTCCCTAGCTGAAGATGCCAGGGAGATAGCCCCAGGAAGCTGCCAAATATAGTAAGGTGGGCCATGCTTCCTTCCATGGATCTTTGGCATCCCACCAGGGTTGGTGGGTAGGAGTTGAATTAGGTCTGAAAGAGATTTTGAAGAACAGCTTGGCCAAAGAAGGCATCCCGATGGGAGGCTTTATCTAGGCAGTAGTGGGCTGTAAAGGTGTGTACCAAAGCCCAGGTGGCTGCTCGACAAATGTCATCAATAGACACAGAGTGAAGGTTAGCCATAGAGGCTGCCATGGCTCTCACATTATGAGCTGTGACATGGCCTTGAAGAGGAAGACTCTTACTCTCATAAGCAAAGGATATGCATTGTGCAATCCATTTGGATAGAGTTCTCTTGGAGACTGGAATTCCCAAATGACTAGAATCAAAAGTAATAAAAAGTTGAGAAGACTTTCTATGTTGCTGTGTTCCTTGTAGGTAAAAAGACAAGGCTCTTTTACAATCCAAAGTATGAAGGTTCCTTTCTGCATTAGAGGCATGAGGCCTCGGAAAGAATACAGGAAGATAAATTGATTGATTTAAATGAAAAGGCGAAACCACCTTTGGCATAAAGTGTGGATGCGTTCTGAGAACAACCTTATCATGGTGAAACCTAGTATAAGGAGGATCAGCCACTAAAGCTTGCAATTCACTAATGTGACGAGCAGAGGTGATTGCAATTAGAAAGATGACCTTCCAGGACAAAAGACTTAGGGTTGTAGTGGCTAAAGGTTCAAAAGGCGGTTTTCATGAGCTGCCTGAGAACTAGGTTTAAATCCCATGCCACCGGTGGTGGCCTGATGGGAGGCTTTGTTAATAGAAGACCTCTCATAAATCTTGATATGAATGGATGAGAGGAAATTGGTTGTCCATTAAGAGGCTTATAGGAAGCTGCAATTGCACTAAGATGGACTCTTACTGAATTGGTCTTTAGACCAGAATTTGATAAATGAAGTAGATACTCTAGTATTGATTCCAAAGGTATCATAAGGGGGTTTAACCCCTTCTGTGAACACCATATAGTAAAACGTTTCCACTTGAAGGCGTAAGAGCGTCTTGTGGAAGGTTTTCTAGAAGCCTGAAGGATATCCTTTACCTGTTGGGAAAGGTTGAGATCCTGAAGGTCTATGCTTTCAGCAACCAGGCCCTGAGATGCAGGGACTGGGGATTCGGGTGCCATAGCATCCCGTTCTCTTGGGAGAGGAGATCTGGAGCATAGCCTAACTCCAGAGGTGCAGTTTGAGAGAAATGTAGAAGCAGGGGATACCACGTTTGGCGTGACCACCGTGGCGCTATGAGGATCATACGACCTCTGTCTCTCTGAAGCTTGAAGAGTGTTTTGGGGATGAGGGGAACGGGTGGGAAGGCACAGAGGAAGTCGTGACCCCAGTGAAGAAGGAAGGCATCCCTTGCCTGGCAATTTTGAGCTGGAATTCTGGAACAGAACCAGGGAAGTTTGGCATTCAGTGGACTTGCAAATAGGTCTATGTCTGTGGTTCCCCAGATCTGAAATATCTTGGCCACCTGGTTAGGTGGAGAGACCATTCGTGAGGCAGCAGTACTCGGCTGAGTTTGTCTGCCCAAAGGCAGGAAGATATACCACGAGAAGATGAATTTGATGCTCCCTGGCGAGGGCCCATAGTCGTAAAGCTTTGTTGCATAACGACAGAGAGCCTGTTCCCCCCTGCTTGTTCAGGTAGAACATAGCTACTTGATTGTCCGTTTGGACTAGGACTGTCTTGTAGCTGAGCTGGACATGGATACTCGAAGAGCTATATAGATTGCTCCGAGTTCCAGGAGGTTTATGTGAAGACAAGCCTCCTATGGAGTCCAGGTACCCTGGGTAGAGAGATGATGCAGGTGTGCTCCCCATCCCACCTGTGATGCATCTGGTGTTAGGGTGGCCTGGAATAGGGGTTGCTGGAAAGGAGACCCCACTAGAAGATTTTCCAGTGATTGCCACCATTGGAGGGACAAAATCAGTTGTTGTGAGTTTGATATCTTGTCTGACAGATGTCCTGTGGCCTGTGTCCACTGTGTGGATAGGGTCCACTGGGCTGCGAGCATATGAAAGCGAGCATAGGGAACCACATGAACCGTGGATGCCATATGTCCCAATAGTTGTAGTAGTTCTCGAGCAGTTAGGGAGGACTTCACCGCTGCTTGAGAAGCTAGCTGCACTATACGAAGACAGCAGGGTTGTGGGAGAAAAGCCCTTGACTGTCTGGTATCTAAACAAGCTCCTATGAACTCCAGGGACTGAGACGGAGTAAATTGGGATTTTGGGAGGTTTATGACCAATCCCAAGTATTGAAGGATTTGCATTGTACGAGACAGTGCAGTGCTGGCTTCTGGAACAATGAGGGCTCGAATGAGCCAGTCTAAGTAAGGGAAGACGAATATCCCTAGGGTTCGAAGAAATGCAGCTACTACTGCCATGCATTTCGTGAATACTCTTGGTGCCGAAGCCAGACCAAAGGGAAGAACCCTGTACTGGAAATGTTTTCCCCTGAAAAGGAATCGTAAGAATTTCCTGTGATCTGGATGGATCAGAATGTGAGTATATGCATCCTTTAGATCTAGACCATAAACCATAGAGAACAAAGCCAATCCTGACTTTGAAGGTATGGCAGAAGAGTTCCCAGAGAAATCATTTTGAACTTTTCTCGGAACAGATATTTGTTCAATTCTCTGAGGTCTAGAATGGGTCTGTGTCCTCCTGTTTTCTTTGGAATAAGAAAATAGGGGGAGTAGAACCCTGTACCCTGTTGAAGGATGGGCACCTCCTCAATTGCTTCTTGAGCAAGGAGTGTTGAGACCTCTCGATCCAGTAAATTGTCTGTAGAGGTTTGGGAATTGAACTGTCTTACGATTGTAGGAGGGGGTTTACTGTGAAAATGAAGCTTGTACCCCCTCTCCCACAATGGACAGAGTCCAATTTTCTGCTGTTATTTGGTGCCATCTGTTGGCAAAATGACACAACCTGCCTGGAATGTTTAGGGGTTCTGGACCTTTCAGAGGCAGGAAGGCTAAGTTCTCTATGCAGGAGTCAAAGCCCTTAAAGGGGCTGGGCCTGTGGAGCTGGTTGAGCTCTAAGGCCTTTTGGCTTCTTTAGTCTGGATTCTTGTTGTTGACCTTTCTGGGCAACTTGACCTTGAGCTTGCCCTTGCTGGGTATAGGATGGATAAAACTTCCTCTTTTCGCTGAAAAAGGGTTTTTTATAGGGTTTCTTTTTGGCTGGAGTGGCTGTAGATTTTGACAATCTATCTAAAGTGATATTGTCAGCATCTATCTCATTAGCCTTTTCCTGCCAATTCTTGCCAAAGAGGTTTTCTCCTGTGCAAGGGATGCTTTTCCAATTTATCCTGTACCCAAATCTCCAAGTCTGATGCCTGAAGCCAGGCAATCCGACGTGTACCAATGGCAATAGCAGAGGTTCTGCTGATGCATTTAAAGCAGTCAAAGGCTGCACGATTTACAAACTTGAAGACGTCTTGAGCATTGCTTGACAAGAGTAAGGAAGTCTTGTCGTTTGTCATCAGGGAGAAGGGGGCTCATAAGCTCCAAGTCTCCTGTGACTTCTTTGAGGAACATTCCCATATATAAAATATACCAGCTGATCCTAGCTGAAAGCATGGAAGCCTGAAAAGTTTGACGTCCAAAAGCGTCAAGAGTCCTGCATTCACGACCTGGAGGATTGGATGCATGTCTTTTTGCACTTTTCATCCTACGCATGGCTGACTCCACTTCCACTGAATGGTGTGGCAGCTGAGTCTTTTGAAAACCAGGACATGGTGGAACGCGATACATGGTAAAGAGTCTCCTAGAATGAGGAGATGTGGTCAAAGGTGTCTCCCACATTCTGAGCATCAAATCATGAAGAATTTCATGAATGGGCAGAGTGGCTGCCTCCTTGGGATCCTTAGGGTATTGGAGAATTTCCAATTCCTTTACTCTAAGTTCTTTTTCAGGAGCTACCGTGATTGAAAGGCCTCGGGCCACATCACAAATAAAATCCTGAAAAGACATGTCTTCTGGTGGAGACATTCTGCATTGGGGAGAAGATGAGTCTTCCGGGAGAAACACTCTGGTACCGGCAGAATTATTATCAGAGTCATCGGAATCGGAAGAGAAGTAGCCTAGTGGTTGGGACAAGGTACTTCAGGCCGGAAGGTCGGGGGTTCAAATCCGACTAGAGGACAGCAACCTTGGGCCGGAAGGACTGGGGTTTCTAGTCCCGCAGATGCTCCTTGTGGTCTTGGGCAAGCCACTTAACCCTCCATTGCCCATGTTCCCTGTAAGTATTAGTGTATGCGTCTCAAATCCCCACGTGTTAAATGTATCCCCCACTTGTGTTGTGACCGCTTTGATTGAAGGATAAGGCGGTATATAAATACCATTAAATAAATAAATAAATAAATCTCTGATCCCGATGTTCATGCAAAGCACAGTCTCGGTATCGATCGAAGTCGGTACCGAGTTGGTCCGGTATCGATCTGTCGATGACAGAAAAAGTCAGCATGGGAAGAATTCCCACCGGGGCCGGTACCGTCAGTGCTGGTACCGGCATCGGTACCGGTGCCCACTGAACCGTTGGTAGCGGTGTCAATGGTACCGCAGCTGTAAGGAGAGCTGCAAGACTACGTTCGATATCGAGGAATCTCTGGTCTATCGATGCTGCCGATGCCTGGATATCGGTACCGGTAAAAGTGGCCGGAACCCCTGAGCATGGCACCAGTAGTTCTGCCGAGGTCAAAGCCTCAAGAACATCCTGGAACTCCATTGATGCTATGGAGGCCGAAGCCTCCCGCCGGGGCTGTTTTGCCAGTGTAGTTTCCTCACAGGCAATGCCAATGGCCTCGCGATGCTTTGAAGGAGAGCTACCTTTGAGGACCGGCTCTTATGTTTAGTTACCTGAGATCCATGAGAGGAAGACAAGGCTCTTGAAGACGTCGATGCAATGGACTTGGCATCCGAAGAAAAGAGGGTACCAAGCTTTGCAGCACGGTTCTGTCTTCCTCTTTTAGTCATCCCCATACAAGAGAGACACTCAGATGGAGAATGGTCAGGGCCCAAACATTTTAGACACCAGTCATGGGTGTCGGTGACGGAGATGGTACCACCACACTTAGTACATTTTTTAAAACCACTAGCTGGTTTTTCCATCTTTTAGGAAAAATGGGACCTAATGCCCAAAATGGCGCCTAGCACCAAAAAGAAAAGTTTCTGAGAGAAACAGTTCAGAAGTATATATTTTTTTTTTTTAAAGAAGAAAAAAGAACCAGCGGTACCGGTAGGTGTCGTGCGGAGGCAGACGCGACGACAAAGAAACAAATTTAAAGAATAAATTTTCTGCGGTGACAGGATATTTGTCCTGTCGGCTCCGTGGAAAACGAAGAACTGAAGATGGACAGTTGGAAAGGTGGGAAGGCAGCGCGCATGTGCTGAGGGATGCTCCGAAAAGCGTTCCTATTGGAGGCTGGGGAGCGTTACCACACAGGCTCCGTCGGTACCGACGATACCCATATGTGAAGACTACATTCCTGCTTGTTCCTGGAGATCCTCTGTTCCACAGAGCTAAGTCTTAAATATTTTCTCCCTTCCTTGGTCCCTCCTTTCCCCTAGTGAACTGTATTGAGGGGCATCACATCTCTCCTTCCCCAGATCAGTCCTTGCCCCATAAAACTGTAACTTGAGCCATTATATTTCCCATTCGTCCACCAGTCTTTGCATTGTAAACCTGTCACTGGCAATGTGGTACTTTATTCTAGGCAGACCTCCACTTGACAATAGTTTAAAGTAAGTTTATAACTTTCAAATCATTTGTACAAAGTTATAAAACCTAGCAGGTGAAAAACGATGTTCCAGTGGTTTTCTTCTCAACAATAAAATTTCAAGACAACTATTAAATTTTAGACAAATGGAATTTACAAACTTTCACAATACCAGCTTCCTAAAATGAATTCTCTGCGTTCCAGAAATGTTCTCTCTGGTGGTATATCTTTACTCCTCCCCACTCCTCCTGCATGTGAGAGATCAGAAGTATAGTATGAGTGGATCTTAGAGGTCTGTACCCCCTCACCTTTGGCTCAGGCCTTCAGCCTACCAAGAGCACACAATGAGAAAGGGACCACTGGGAAGTGTATGATAGCCGGCATAGAACCCCAGACCCTGGCAACCAAAGAGATCCAAAACCCTGCTAGCTGGAATAATATGGAAACCCGTTCCTATTTTCCATCTTCCCTGCTATTGTGCCAGAACAACGAGCATGTTGAAAACTTGCCAACATTTTTTCATGTTGTTGATCTCAAGAGATCGAGTGCCACCTACCAGTTTTCAATATGTTCATAATGCCAGCATGATAACAGTGAAAGTGAAGTGGTGGAACGTGCTCCCACTGCTTTCTTAATCTTAGGGATGGTGGCAAGGCAAAGAATACATGCTGGGAGAGGGGGCAGATGAAGAAAAAGGTAGAGAGGTACTGGAATGGATACTGGGGAAGAAGGCAAGGGGCAGATGCTAGAGCAAAGAGGGACAGGCGGAGGAAGATGCTTGGGAAAAGAACAAGGCAGGAGGAATAGATGTTGAGAAAAAGGTAGGAAGGAAGAGGAGCATGAGAGCAAGTGCTAGGGATATAGGGACAGAGAGAACAGCGCCTCTATTATGTGGAACTTGGGAATTGGTTGGGAGAGCAGAACAGCATGGACTCAGAGGCTGGCTTGGAATTCGAAGGAGAATGGGGACTAAGGACAAATGGGAACTTGGGGGATATAGGGGGCTGGGTGTGAGGGAATAGGTATATTTGATGAGCTGTGGGATGTCACATAGGGTGAAGAAAGATGTGGAAGGGCTGAAGGGCTGTAGAAGGGATGACAGAGAAGAAGCGGACAGCTCTTTGAAGGGGGTGAGGGAGGTAGAAATAGAGGAAGTGAAAGGGGGAACGGGAGCCTGGGTGAAGGTAAAGGTAAGGACAGAAGAAGGGACTGGAGGCAGGGGAAGTGATAAGTGACAGGAAAAGACCTGAAGCTGGGATAAGAGGCAGAGGAGGGTTGGGAGGAGGGTGATTAGAGAAGGTAGAAAGAGTGAAATACTGTAGGTGACTGAGGAAGGCATGAAAGAAAGGAAGGAATAGAAGAAATGGTGAGATGAGAGTCATAGAAGGAAAGCTGGTAGGTAGCTGAGAAGTGAAAAAGAAAATGGAGAAATTAGACCCTACATGCTAACTGTCTTTCCTTGAGTTCTCTCCAGGTCAGTCCAGGTACCAATGGGATGTCAGCCCCCTCCAGCAGCTGAGGAGTGAACATGGCAGTCTTGCTGATGCAGTATATAAGCTCCACCTACTGCATCAGACTCCAGTCTCCTCTTGACAAAGCAGCTAACTATCATTCAATTCTAAAGCAAAAACCCTTAGTAACTGAAAAAATTCCCCCTGAGAGCTGCACTCCAGTCAGAGGGAGACAGAGCACTTGCCCCCCTTAGTCCATTAAATACTCCATGTGTGCCATGGACCCGTTGTACGTTATCCCTCGTGAAGGGACTACAGAAGAGCAGGGCCAACTGGCTCAGCTGGCTCCAGCCTCAGAAACATACCCCTTTCTCCATCTACCGAAACATGTTTGTGAACTACAATGCCAACCGTCTACTTTCCCGCCGGCCGGACGCACCCTCACAAAGTATCCATGCACAACCAGAAACCAGCAATCAAATCCAATTGGGCAGGCCCTGGACTGGCCTGGAGAGAACTCGAGGAAAGACAATTAGCAGGTAAGGTCTAATTTCTCCTTCCTTATCATCTCTCCATGCCAGTCCGGGTACCAATGGGACATACCAGAGGAGTACAGTACCTAATCATGGGGGGAGGAGACCTGAGAGTCTGGCCTGAAACACCAAGGCCCCAACCCGTGTCCCGGTGTAGCCTGCACATCTAACCGATAAAGTCTCAAAAAAAGTATGAAGCGATGACCAAGATGCCGCTCAGAAGATGTTTACTGGTGGAAGTAGACAGTGTTCCGCCCAGGATGTCGCCTGGCCATGTGTCGAATGGGCTTGTAGTCCTATGGGCGGAACCTTCCCTCGCACTGCGTATGCTGCACTGATGGTCTGTTTCATCCAATGGGTGATCGACGCTTTTGAAGCCGCTTTCCCCTTGCAAGGACCGCTGAAAAGGACAAACAACTGGTCCATCTTATGAAAGGACTCCATCCGCTTGACGTATTTCCAGAGAACTCTATCCTCCTCCGAGCTCCCCAGATCCGGGAAAGTTGGCAGTGAAATAGCTTGATTCAAGAGAAAATGTGACACCAGCTTAGACAGAAAAGACGGCACCGGTCTCAGTACCACTTTCTCCCTGGAAAACTGCAGAAAAGATTCTCTACATAAGAGCGCCTGTAGATCGGAAACCCTTCACACGGAACAGAGCACCACCAAGAACACTGTTTTTCAGGTGAAGTCCCGAATGCACACCTTTGAGATAAGCTCAAATGGTGGCTCCGCCAGCGCCTCCCGAACCAAATTCAGATCCCAAGGTGGGATCACTGGCTGGAAAGGAGGTCATACGATCTTCATGGCTTGCAGGAATTAGACCACGTCCGGGTGTGCTTCCAGGGAATGACCCTGCACACGCCCCCGATAACAGGCTAGTGCTGCCACTTGCACCTTTAGGGAACTGAGGGCCAGACCCTTCTCCAGACCACATAAGAACATAAGATATGCCATACTGGGTCAGACCAAGGTCCATCAAGTCCAGTATCCTGTTTCCAACAGTGGCCAATCTAGGTCATACATACCTAGCAGTATCCCCAAGAGACACAGGTTCCACAATGTTTGTATTGGGTCAAGCATTGATATCCTTGGTCCCTTTTTAATAATGGTTTATGGACCTTTCCTCCAGGAACTTGTCCAAACCTTTTTTAAACCCAGCTACACTAACAGCCTTTACTACATCCTCCGGCAACAAATTCCAGAGTTTGATTACACGTTGAGTGAAAAAATATTTTCTCTTATTTGTCTTAAATAGTTTACCCTGTAGCTTCATTACATGTCCCCTAGTCTTTCTATATTCTGATAGGGTAAACAATTGATCTATGTTTACCCGTTCTACTCCATTCATTAATTTATAGACTTCTATTATATCTCCCCTCAGCCGTCTCTTTTCCAGGTTGAAGAGCCCTAACCTTTGTAGCCTCTCTTCATAGGAGTAGCCTTACATCCCCCCTTTACCATTTTGGTGGCTCTCCTCTGTACCTTTTCTAATAACGCTATATCCTTTTTAAGATACGGCGACCAGAATTGCACACAATATTCAAGGTGCGGTCGTACCATGGAACGATACAGAGGCATTATAATATCCTTGCTTTATTTTCCATTCTTTCTTTATGATGCCTATCATTCTATTTGCTTTCTTGGCCGCCACTGCACATTGGGCGGAGGGTTTTAACATGTTATCCATGACGCCGCCTAAATCCTTTTCCTGGATGGTGGTTCCCAATGTGGAACCTTGCATCGTGTAACCATAGTGTGGGTTGTTCTTTCCTAGGTGCATAACTTTGCACTTGTCCACATTAAATTTCATCTGCCATTTGGATGCCCAGTCTTCCAATTTATCCAGATCCTCCTGCAGTTTTCCACAATCGCCTTGGGTTTTAACAACTTTAAATAGTTTTGTGTCATCTGCAAATTTGATAACCTCATTACTTATTCCCTTTTCCAGGTCATTTATGAATATGTCAAAAAGCAGCAGACCCAGTACAGATCCCTGGGGTACTCCACTATTCACCTTTTTCCATTGGGAAACTTGGCCATTTAGCCCTACCCTGTGCTTCCTATCTTTTAACCAGTTCCCGATCCACAATAGTACACTGCCTCCTATCCCATGACTTTTTAGTTTTTGCCAAAAGCCTCTGATGAGGGACCTTGTCAAAGGCTTTCTGAAAGTCCAGATACACTATATCAACCGACTCACCTTTGTCCACCTGTTTATTCACATCTTCAAAAAAACATAACAGATTAGTAAGACAAGATCTTCCTTGTCTAAAACCATGTTGGCTGTCTCCCATTAGGCCATGACTATCTACATGCTGAGTAATTTTGTTCTTTATGATGGTTTCTACCATTTTTCCCGGTACTGACATCAGGCTCACCTCTGGAACCCTTTTTAAAAATTGGCGTTACATTGGCGATCTTCCAATCTTCAGGTATTACAGATGATTTTAATGAAAGTTCGCACATAACTAATAGCAGGTCTGCAATCTCATATTTCAGTTCTTTCAACACCCTTGGATGTATACCATCCAGTCCAGGTGATCTGCTACTATTCAGTTTATCAAATAGTTGTAATACATCTTCACAGTGTAGCAATATTTCTCTCAATTCCTCTGCAGTATCACCTTTAAATACCATTTCAGTCTTGGGTAACATCCTACATCTTCCTCAGTAAAGACCGAAGCAAAGAATTCATTCAGTCTCTCTGCTAAAGCCTTTATTTATTTATTTAACACTCATTTTTATACCGCATCTTCCATAGATCAGTTGCGGTGTACAAATAACAACAATTAACAAAGCGAAGTTTGTTTTACATGGAACATCTTAATTATACATAGAACATCTTAGAATATCATAAATTAGAAGTTAAGTCTAGGAACTAAACAGTGATTTTAAACTGGAACTGTGTTAAAAGCCTTGTCTCCTCTTACTGCCCCTTTTTCCCCTCTATCATCTAACGGTCCAATTGACTCTCTCACAGGCTTTTTTGCTATGAATGTACTTGAAAAAGTCTTTATTTCGCATTTTTGCTTCCGTAGCAAGTTTCTTCCCAAATTCTCGCTTTGCCTGCCTTATCAATGCTTTGCATTTAACTTGCCAGTGCTTGTGCTGTTTCCAGTTTTCACCATTTGGCTCTTTTTTCCATTTCCTGAAAGATGCTGTTTTGGCAGCAACAGCCTATCTGACCTCACCTTTTAAACCATGCTGGCAGTTTTTTGGACTTTCTTCCACTTTTCTTAATGTGTGGAATACAGCTGGTCCGGGCTTCCAGGATAGTATTTTTAAACAACACCCAAGCTTGATGTAAGTCTTTAACCTTTGCAACTGCTCCTTTTACTTTTTTCTTAACTATTTTCCTCATTTTATCATAGTCTCCCTTACGAAAGTTAAAAGGTAGTACTGTGGATTTCCTTACTATCCCTCCTCCACTAATTAAATCAAACGCGATCATGCTATGCTCACTATTGCCAAGAGGCCCCAACACCCTTATTTCTTGCACCAAATCTGGTGTTCCACTAAGGACTAGGTTCAATATGGCTTCCCCTCTGGTCGGTTCATGAACCAGCTGCTCCAAGAAGCAGTCATTTATTTCATCTAGGAACTTTATCTCCCTAGCATGTCCTGCCATGACACTTACCCAGTCGATACCGGGGTAATTGAAATCACTCATTATTACTGTGCTGTGACCACCCTGGAGGAACATCAATGCGTCTGGAAGCACACAGGAAAAGGGTCTTACATCCTTGGCCGTGCACCAATCCTCAAATATACACCATATATGCACATAGGCCAGTGTGGTCAAACGCTTCCTTGACTTCAGCATGGTGGAAATGACCTCCGCAGAGTAACCCCGGTGGCGCAACCATACCCTTTCAAGAGCCAAGCTGTAAGCAAGAATCAACCAACCTGTGGCATTATCACTGGTCCCTGCCCCAACAGGTTGATCTTGTCGGGCAGCCTCCATGGCCGATCGATGAGGAGGCGGGTGACATCCACATGCCATGGCCTCTGGGGCCAATTTGAAGCTATGAGAATCACCCGCCCATTATGTGCCGTTGCAGAAGGCAACCGATGAGCGCCCATGGAGGAAATACATATAGTCGTCCTTCTGCCAGCCAAGCTTGGATCAAGGCATCGAGCCCCTCCGACATGCATTCCCTGCGCCTGCTGAAGAAACATGTGGCCTTGGGGTATTGGTCAGAGTGGCCATGAGATCCATGACCGCTCCCCCCCCCCCAACGCACTGTGATCTCGTGAAACACCGCTGAGTTTAATTCCCATTCTCTGGGATGCAATGTGTGTTTACTGAGGTAGTCCGCTTGTTCATTGTCCTTCCCCGCAACATGAGCCGCTGACGAGGCTACCAGATGCTCCTCTGCCCACTGTAGAAGCATCTGACTTTCTTGACCAAGGTAGCCCTTCCTGTGTCCCCCTGCCTGTTGATAAAGGTTATCGTTGTTGCTTTGTCAGAGAAGACCCAAACCACCTTTCCCACTATCAAATGCCTGAAGCCCTGCAGTGCCAACAGAACCGCCCTCATTTTGAGTCTGTTGATCAACCAAGAAGCTTCCTCTGGGGTCCAGCATCCCTGTGTCACCTGTGACAGACAGTGTGCTCTCCAGTCAAAGAGACTGGCATCCATGGTCACTACAATCCACTGCAGTTGTTCCAATGGCATGCCTGCCTTGAGATGAATGAGTTCCAGCCACCACTGTAAATATGCTCTGACATCCTCTGGGTACACCAACTTCTGTGACAATGGGCGACTCTGCGGCAACCACTGCAAGAGGAGCGACTGCTGTAGTGGACGCATGTGGGCTCTGGCCCACGGCACCAGGTCTAAGGCTGCCGCCATTAAGCCCAGAAGTTGCATGTAGTGCCACGCCATTGGTGCCTTCATCCGCAGAAACCTCCGGACCTGCCCCAAGATCTTTCGCACCCTGATGTCGGGTAATGTAACCGTCCCTGTTGCTGTATCGAACAAGACCCTGAGATACACTAGGCATTGCACAAAGCTGACTTTTGGCACAGTTGACCACTGTCACCCTCACGGTGGCCAGCCCAACGCCTAGGGCGCTGAGACTTGGTCTGCCTGTGGTGTTCCTGCCTCAGAAAGTGTGGGCTTGCTTTAACTCTGCAAGGCCTTCTGGGAATGCCAGTCCCTTTACCCTTTGAGTACAGACGAGTTGCAGTCGAATGGTTTCAGGCAATGACAAGAATTTATTTTCCCCTTCCCAATGGATTAAATGCAAGTGAATAACTCAGGACAAAACATGCCATACATTTGGCTTGAGGAAATTATATACGAACTCAGATAAATTAGCCTTGTCAGCTTCAGGCTTTAAACATGCAGTGCTTGATACAAAACAAAATCACAACAGCTTCCATTAGCAAAGAAAATGTTCCCTTTTCTTCTGCTGCTTTTACCGTCTTTCTCAGACACTGTTCAGCATAAGGAATTCACATGGTCAGCCAAAGATAATGTACAGTCCATCCGATCATCCACTATTTCATTAGGGACAGAGTCTATCTGCATTTCTTCAGCCTCAGGTATAGCAGGGCGTGGCAGTAATCTGCTATCCTGATCTCTGAAACAAACGGTTTCTCTGACCTCACGTGGTTTCTCTCTGTAACACTCTCCTGAGCAGGGTTGTAAACTACCATATATGCTGTAGTTTTTGTCCAGGGAGTTTGCTACTTTCTGGTAACTATAGGGAACTGCTTTATAGCTGTGTTCAAACTTATATGAATTATTAAGCCTACCTTTTGGCTTTGAAAGGGAAGGAACTCTCCACTCTGCAGGGTCAGACTGGTTCTCAAACATGGCTTGTGTTTGCTTGCCTCTCAGCCTATTAACTTTCCCCTCAGATGTACCGGTATTCTCCAGCCAGCCTGTCTCTCTCCTCGGAGCATGTGAGCTTTGCCAAGCCTGCCTCTCAGGAAGATTCTTTTCTCTCCTGCCTTTACCAGACAACACCTGTCCTGGGTTGCTTCCTTCTGGCCTCAGGAATATGGCTCCCTTGTTTCTCACTCCTCGACTCCTTCTAGTCAGCGTGCTCCTTTGCTGGCTTCCTTCCTGGTTCTCCCAGTTCCCGTTCTGCTTGCTGTTCTCCTCCTCCCTCCTGCTCTGCCTGGTCCAAGCTAATGACCACTTTTTATCATTGTAACTCTCAGGGCTTAGCTGTGCCCTGCCCTGAAACAGGTGAAACTCATTACCTCCTGAGCTAGGGAATATGTCACAGCAGGGGCGTGTCTTTCTAGCTCGTGACTCTCTTTGTTTACTTCTTCTTTGCAAACACTGAGCCATGTGCTCAGACTGCCTGTCAGTTTCTGAAAGCAAATCCTCATCTTGCCCTACTTCCATAGGCTCAGAAGAGTCTTCTTCATGACACCACCCAGCCTAGCTGTTGTAGAAACTGTGTAGCGACGTATGCCTCTGCCTTGGACTTCAACCGAATGAGCCAACTGTCCAGACAGGGATGCACCAAGACCCCTTCCAATCTCAACATCACTGCTGCCACCACCATGACCTTTGTGAAGGTGCGCGGTGTGGTAGCCCAGCCAAAAGGCAGTGCCCTGAACTGGACATGCCCCATGGGCAAGGCGAAGCATAGGAACCTCTGGTGATCCGGCCTGATGGGAATATGCAGATAGGTCTCCGTGAGGTCGAAGGCTGACAGGAACTTGCCCTGCCTCACCACCAATATTACCAAGCGCAACGTCTCCATTCAAAAATGTGGTACTCTCAAGTTCGGTTCACGTGTTTGAGATTGAGGATGAGCAGAAGGACCCCTCCTTTTTGGGTACCACAAAATAAATGGAGAATCGACCAGACCCATACTCGTCTCGGGGCACCGGTGCTACTGTCTGCAGCTGTAATATGCGCCAAAGAGTGGAGGAGACTGCCTCCCCCTTCCCCAGCACCCTAAATGGTGAGGAAACAAATGCTTCGGGTAGAGGTCTCGAAAATTTGAGCATGTAACCTTCGCAGATGATCTCCAAGACCTACTGGTCAGTTGTCACAGTGGTCCAGACAGAGTAAAAATGTTGTAACCGACCTCCTAATGCCACCTCCGGCTGGGCCTGCTTGGCTTCATTGAGGCTTCTTAACCAAGGCTTTCTGGGTAGCATAATAGCCCCCTCCAAAACCGAAAGGGCAGCCCTCAGGCCCCATAGCAATCTCTTGCTTGTCCTCTTTGTGGGCTCCCCAGTTTCTGCCCCTTCCGGCGATCCTCTGGCAGACACCCCCCCTTTGGAATCACCCAAGTCCTTCACAATCTTGTCCAACGCCTCCCCAGTTTGCCCTTATAGGGGGCTTACTGAGTCTGGATTTTGAAGAAGCATCCGCCGCCCAGTTTATAAGCCATATAAACCGTCTTGCTGCAATTATCAAAGCCGTAGTCTTAGAGGTTACTTGAACCAAATCGTAAAAGGCATCAACCTTATAAGCAGCAGCTGATTCCAGCTGAGCTCCTTCCATGATCGATCGCCCCTCCAGGTCGGAAGAAGCCTCTCCTTGGAGCCAACGGATGGACGCCCTAGTGACATAGGCTCCACAAATTGAAGCCTGCAAGGCCAGGGCATTCGAGTCAAATGCCTGCTTCAGAATCAACTCAGATTTATGATCCTGTAGATACTTCAGGGCTGCGCCCCCCCTTCTACAGGGATGGTAGTCTTCTTAGTCACCGCCAAGACCAATGCATCCACCTTTAGCATCCGCAATAGGTCTTTTTCCTCCTGTGGGATTGGATAGAGACACACAATGAAACGGCAACCCCTCAAGGTTGCTTCCAGATACTCCCATTCTGACTCAATCATCTTCTTGATCACTCTGTGGACTGGAAAGCACACCTGTGCTCCCTTAAAATCCTGAAGCAGGAGGTCTTCCAGTGGTTCTTCCAGGGTTGCTGCCTATACAATGCTTAATGCCGACAGGGAATGAGCGATGAGGGCCCCCAGCTCTTCCCTGTAAAATACCCTGAACACATTAGGATTCTCCCCTGGGGCAATTTCACCTTCCTCCAACTCCAGGGTCCACGGGTCGGTCCCGAAGTCAGAGAAACCTACAAATTCTTCTGCCGCCTGTGCCCTCAGGGACTCATGATCCAACCACTCCGTGTCATCATCTACCCCATGCACCGTTCACCAAGGTCCCTCTCTGGGGTCCCCTTCCAGCCAAGCATCTTCCGCTGGGGAGACTGGGAGTTTACCATGAGGACCTAAAGTTTCTGACTGTCCCCTTTTTAAATAATATGCCTTATGCAGAGACAGAATGAACTCCAGTGAATAAATTGATTCAAGCCCTTTCTCTAGCATCAGTGACTGAGGTGTTGAAATGCCCTCTACGTGCTTTTTGGCCTTAGCCTTACCTTTCCCCTGTTTTTTCTGCTGTGCAGAGAAAATGCCTGCCACCTGTGAAATGGCTGCAGTTCCCACCATTCCCACTGGAACCAACGGCCTTGCTACTTCCCCTTCCAAAGTTGCTTTTACCTCCTGCATGATTGTGGCTGAGAACCCCCGCTCCAGCCTGCTGCCCTGCCTGAAACACATGTGACAGAGACCTGCTAACGACAGGCCGCAGCGGCTCCCACACTGTGCACACACTGTAGCGGGTGGCACGGGAGTAGGTCACGGCATGCGGAAGGGCCCTGTTGACTGCAAAGAATGGTCTCCTGTGGCCCCCTCTTCCCTGTGCCACAAAAGGAAGAACAAATGCCTCGGGCCCGACGAGTTTCCTTACCTCACGCTGCACCAGAAGACTTTGCTGGCTTGGGGACAGTCAGAGCCCCCATAGCTAACGGGTGTCTGACTATCTGCTGAGAGAAGAGGAGTAATCTGGGGCTCCCAAGCAGTTCCTGAACAGAGAAATCAAAACAGAGGCAGGCCCTGCTTCTGCTGCCCTTTTTAACTCACTGTTCCTCGGAGGGAAATGCTCCCAGCCTCTGTTTCCTCTCACTGGATTCATTGACCCACTAGAGCAAACCAGTCCTTTATACCTCCTTATTTCTTTTTCCCTCTTCTTCTTATTATTATTTTTTTTTTTTTGTTTATTTATTTATTTTTTATTTAGCCTGTCCTATTATCTGTCCAGAGAGTCCACTCAATAGGAGATCCTCCCCAGCTGTTGAGGACTTAAAGACTGGAATCTGATGCGGTAGGTGGAGCTTATATACTACTTCAGCAAGACTCTGTCATGTTCCGTTCTCAGCTGCTGGAGGGGGCTGACAACCAATTGGTACCTGGGTTGGCCAGAAGAGATGATGAGGAAGAAGAGATTGAAGCCTGGAGAGTGAGAAAAAAAGGAGGAGAAAAATCTAGTTATGGATGAATGGATAGAAAAATAGGTGAAAGGGAAAGATCACTGTCAGAGATACACATAGAGGAGAACAGGAAGAAGATAAGGAAAGAGAACGAACATGTATTTCTTACAGTTTTGTATGCTACTCAGTACAGGAAGAAATGAATCGGTCATCTTTTATTCCGAGTACTCTACTCATGACCTGGTTTCTTGAGTTTCCATTACAGATTTTGTTTGCACGTTTCCTAAGCTATTTGTAGTTCTTTATTCTTTATTGAGAAAGGGTTGGTCTTTGTTCTGCAGGTGTGACCAAAATACAGCATTTCTATTAGTATGTTGTTTCTGTATAAGAGTCTGTAGCAATCTAGTTTGTTCTGTTTTCACAACAGAATGTGTACTGGGGTTTGCTGTAATATTTGCAGTGCTGCCTTTTCATAGATAAGGTTTCTGCTGTTTGAGTCCTGGGAGGTACTGTTGTTATGGTACATACTCTACTGGCAGACAATTTGTGCTTGCTGCAGGGAGACCAGCTGCTCCTAATTAGGAACAGGCAGGCTCTCCTAAATACTGTATAAGTCCAGCAGCCCTTCTGCTAGATTTTGCATGATAAAGCTGCTGAAAAGTGAACCATGTTGGGGCCGGAAGTCACTATGCTAAAATACTTTAAGTGGCACCAGCTGTGAGCAGAACTACAGTGAGCCCAAACTGCTAGCTTATTGCTTCACAGTTCGTGGTCACTGTACGTTTGGGAATTGCTATCAATTACTTTTGGGAATGGACAAGAAATGGACTTTTCTATTAGTTACTGACTCAGAGAAAGAATGCTGGATTCAATGGACCACTGCTCTGACACAGTCTGATACATCTTGTTCTTATGCATATTGCTGTCTTATTGCAGTTATTCTGATGTCTGCTGTCATAAGTGTTTTGGCAAAGGGACTTAAACAAGAATACACTGTTTTACTACCTTATTGACAAATCTGAACTTCCTGTCATGTATTCTTTGTTTTTTACATGTTCCTGTGTATTTATAAACAACAATAAAACCAAGTTCCTTACCTGCTGTAGGTGTTCTCCATTGAAAGCAAGATAAATGTCCAACAGAGCCTGGTGTGAGAAAAGCTTCTCCAGCTTGGATACAGTCAAGAATCTTTTGAAAAGCCCTACCATGTATGAGTATCACTTCCCGCCTGCCGCTGTCACACAAGACCGCCTCAGTCTAATACTAAAACTGAGTTTAGAATACAATTCCACAGGGAGGTGGGAAGATATATGAGGATTTGTATCCCGCTTTCCATGGAGAACCTCTGCTATAGGTAACTTGGTTTTCTCTGAGGCCTAGCAGGATAGCAAGCCCTTACAAACATGACTATCTCATTACAAGCTGCCTTTAACAGATAAAGCGTAGTTACTCACCTGTAACAGGTGATCTCCGGGAACAGCAGGAATTTAGTCTTCACATATGGGTATCGTCGGTACCGACAGAGCCCGCGCGGGAACACTCTCCAGCGTCCAATAGGAAAGCTTTTGGGAGCATCCCACAGCGCCTGCGTGCTGCCTTCCCGCCTTTCCAACTGTCCCTCTCCAGTTGAGTTTATAGCTGAGACCAAAGAGGGAGGGAGGGAGAGAGAGAGATACAACTCCTAGGGGAGGTGGGCGGGTTGTGAAGACTAAATTCCTGCTGTTCCTGGAGATCACCTGTTACAGGTGAGTAACTACACTATCTACAGGAACAAGCAGGAATGTAATCTTCACATATGGGGACTCTCTAGCTGCAAATGGCCCCAGGAAGTTGTCAGCCCTTGTGAAAGGGCTATGCTTCCCCCCCATGGATCTCTGGCATCCTACCAGGGATGGTGGGTAGGAGCTGACTAAGTTTGAAAAAGGTGTTGAAGAACAGCCTGACCAAACAAGGTATCCCGGCGGGCGTCTTTGTCTAAACAGTAGTGGGCCGTGAAGGTATGTACCGAAGCCCAAGTAGCTGCTCGACAGATGTCGTCAATAGACACAGAGTGAAGATGAGCCATTCAGGCTGCCATGGCTCTCCCATTGTGAGCTGTGACATGGCCTTCAAGAGGAAGGTTCTTACTCTCATAGGCAAAGGACATGCATTGTGCAATCCAGTTAGATAGCGTTCTTTTGGACACTGGAAGTCCCAAATGACTAGGATCAAAAGCAACAAAGAGTTGAGAAGATTTTCGATGTTGCTGTGTCCTCTGCAAGTAAAAGGCTAAAGCTCTTTTACAGTCCACAGTCCAAAGTATGAAGGTTCCTTTCTGCACTGGAGGCATGAGGCCTTGGAAAGAATACAGGAAGGTAAATGAAAAGGCGAAACCACCTTTGGCATAAAGTGTGGATGAGTCCTAAGAACTACCTTACCATGGTGGAACCTTGTGTAAGGAGGATCAGCCACTAATGCTTGCAATTCACTGATGCAACGTGCTGATGTGATTGCAATGAGGAAGATGACTTTCCAGAAAAGGAATTTCAGAGATGTAGTGGCTAATGGTTCAAAGGGTGGTTTCATGAGCTGCCCGAGCACCAGATTCAAGTCCCATGCCATGGGAGGCTTTGTTAAAAGAAGACCTCTCATAAATCTCGCTATGAGAGGATGAGAGTAAATAGGTTGTCCACTTAGAGGCTTGTAAGAAGCTGCAATAGCACTAAGATGGTCTCTTACTGAATTTGTCTTAAGACCCACATTTGACAAATGAAGGAGATACTCCAGTATCGATTCTAGAGGTATCTCAAGATGGTTAAGACCCTTCTGCGAGCACCATATGGTAAACCTTTTCCACTTAAAGGCATATGAGCGTCTTGTGGAGGGCTTCCTAGAAGCATAAAGGATATCCTTTACCTGTTGAGAAAGGTTGAGATCCTGAAGCTTTAGGCCTTCAGTAACCAGGCCCTGAGATACAGAGACTGGGGATTGGGATGCCACAGCGTCCCGTTCTCCTGGGAGAGAAGATCTGGAGCAGATCCCAACTCCAGAGGTGGAGTTTGAGAGAGATGTAGAAGCAGAGGGTACCACGTCTGCTGTGGCCAACGTGGAGCTATGACAATCATATGACCTCTGTCCCTCTGATGCTTGAATAGTGTTTGGGGGATGAGGGGAATGGGTAGGAAGGCATATAGGAAGTCCTGACCCCAGTGAAGGAGGAAGGCGTCCCTTGCCTGACAATGTCGAGCCGGGACTCTGGAACAGAACCGGGGAAGTTTGGCATTCAGCAGACTTGCAAAAAGGTCTATGTCCGGGGTTCCCCAAATCTGAAATATTTGGGCAAGCTGGTCTGCATGGAGAGACCATTCGTGTGGTAGCAGAACTCGACTGAGTTTGTCTGCCCAAGAGTTTTGAATGCCTGGAAGATACACCACAAGGAGATGAATCTGATGCTCTCTGGCAAGGGCCCATAGTCGCAAAGCTTCGTTGCATAGCGACAGAGAGCCTGTTCCGCCCTGCTTGTTCACATAGAACATGGCTACCTGATTGTCCGTTTGAACTAGGACTGTCTTGTATCTGAGCTGGGCATGAAATACTCGAAGAGCAAGTAAGATTGCTCTGAGTTCCAGGAGGTTGATGTGAAGACAGGCCTCCTGTGGAGTCCAGGTACCCTGGGTAGAGAGATCGTGCAGGTGGGCTCCCCATCCCACCTGAGATGCATCTGTTGTTATGGTGGCTTAGAATAGGGGTTGCTGGAAAGGAAACCCCAAGAGAAGATTTTTGAGTGATTGCCACCATTGGAGGGACGAAATAAGATGGTCTGAGTTTGTTATTTTGTCCGACAGGCAACCTGAGGCCTGTGTCCATTGAGTGGATAAAGTCCACTGGGTTGCTCGCATGTGGAGGCGAGCAGAAGGAACCACATGCACGGTGGATGCCATGTGGCCCAGCAGTTGTAGCATTTCTCGAGCAGTGAGATAAGGTTTGAGCACTGCTTGGGAAGCTAGCTGTATTATGCAAAGTCAGCGGGGCTGTGGAAGGTAAGCCCTTTTCTGTCTGGTATCCAGATGAGCTCCTATGAACTCTAGGGATTGAGTGGGAGCAAGATTGGATTTTGGGAGGTTTATGACTAGTCCCAAATACTGAAGGATTCGCATTGTGCAAAACAAAGCAGAGCTGGCCTCTGGCACCGTAGGGGCTCGAATGAGCCAGTCGTCTAAGTAGGGGAAGACGAATATTCCCAGACTGCGGAGAAATGCAGCTACCACAGCCATGCATTTTGTGAATACTCTTGGTGCAGAAGCCAGGCCAAAGGGAAGAACCCTGTACCGGAAGTGCTTTCCTTGAAACAGGAATCGGAGGAATCTTCTGTGATTTGGATGGATGAGAATATGAGTATACGCATCCTTGAGATCTAGAGAACAAAGCCAATCCTGACTTTGAAGGTATGGCAGCAGAGTTCCTAGAGAGACCATTTTGAACTTCTCTCGGAACAGATATTTGTTCAATTCTCTGAGATCTAAAATGGGCCTGTATCCTCCTGTTTTCTTTGGAATAAGAAAATAGGGGGAGTAGAACCCTGTACCTTGTTGCGGAATGGGTACTTCCTCTATTGCTCCTTGTGCAAGGAGTGTTGTGACTTCTTGACCTAAGAGATTGTCGAGAGAGGTCTGAGAATTGAACTGTCTTACCATTGTAGGAGGGGGCATGCTGTGAAAATGAAGTTTGTACCCCTCTCGTACAATGGACAGAGTCCAATTTTCTGCTGTTATTTTGTACCATCTGTGAGCAAAATGACATAACTGCCTGGGATGTCCAAGGGTTCTGGACCCTTCAGGGGCAGGAAGGCGAAGTTCCCTAGAGAGGAGTCAAAGCCCCTGAGGAGGCTGAGCCTACTGAGCTGGCTGAGGTTTTACCGCTTTTGGCTTCTTTTGTTGTCTAGGTTGTTGCTGTTGTCCCCCTTTTGGGCAGGCTGACCAGGACGGTGTCCCTGTTAGGTATAGGAAGGATAAAACTTCTTTTTCTTATTGAAAAATGTTTTTTTAGAGGATCTTTTCCTTGCAGGATTGGCTGTAGATTTGGACAATCTATCTAAAGTGATATTGTCTGCATTTATCTCATTAGCCTTCTCCTGCCAATTCTTGCCAAAGAGATTTTCTCCTGTGCAAGGAATGTTTCCTAATTTATCCTGTACCCAAATTTCCAAGTCGGATGCCTGAAGCCAGGCAATCCGACGTGCACCAATGGCAATAGCAGAGGTTCTGCTTATGCACTCAAAACAGTCAAAGGCTGCACAATTTACAAACTTGGAAACATCCTGAGCATGTGTGACAAGAGTAAGATAGTCCTGTCTTTTGTCATCAGGAAGAAGGGGGCTCATAAGCTCTAAGTCTCCTGTGACCTGTGAACATTCCCATATACAAGATATAGGAACTGATCCTAGCTGAGAGCATGGAAGCTTGAAAGCATCGACGCCCAAAGGCATAGAGTCCTGCATTCACGACCTGGAGGATTGGATGCATGTCTCTTTGCACTTTTCATCCTACGCATGGCTGATTCCACTACCATTGAATGGTGTGGTAATTAGTTTTTTGAAAGCCAGTACCGGTACCGGTGTCAGTTGAGGTGTCTGAAATGGTTTCAACGGTACTGAAGCCGTGAGAAGAGCCGCTAGACTGCGTTCGATTGCAAGAACTCCCTGGTCTATCGACGCTGCCGATGCTTGGGTATCGGTACCAGATGAAGCAGCAGGTACCCCAGAGCATGGCGCCAGTAGTTCTGCCGGGGTTGAGGCCTCAAGAGCATCCTGGAGCACCGTTGATGCTTTGGAAGCCGAAGCCTCCCGCCGGGGCAGTTTTGCCGGTGAAAATTCCTCAAGGGCAACACCAGTGGCATCTCGATACTTAGAAGGAGATCTACCCTTTGAGGACCGGCTAGATTTATGTTTAGTTACCTAAGATCTATGGGAGGAAGATGAGGTCCTGGAGGACGTCGATGCAACAGACACCGCGTCTGAGGGAAAAAGGGTGCTAAGCTTTGCAGCTCGATTCTGCTGACTCCTTTTTGACATCATTCCACAGGAGAGGCACTCCAAAGTAGAGTGGTCAGGACCTAAACATTTGACACACCAATCATGAGTGTCGGTGACGGAGATGGTACTGCCACACTTAGAACATTTTTTTAAAACCAGATGTTGGTTTTTCCATTTTTAAGGAAAAATTGGGCCTAGTGCCCAAAATGGCACCTAACACCAAGGAAAAATGTTTCTGAAGTAAAATAGCTCAGAAATTATAGTTTGTTTGTTTGGGGTTTCTTTAGAAGAAAGAGGAATGAACCGGCGGTACCGGTATAGCGTCGAGGGAAGGCAGACGCGACCACAAAAAAACAAAGATTAAAGTCGAAGGTTTTCTGCAGTGACAGGGTATGGGACCTGTCAGCTCCACGGAAAACGAACAACTGGAGAGGAACAGTTGGAAAGGCGGGAAGGCAGCATGCAGGCGCTGTGGGATGCTCCTAAAAGCTTTCCTACTGGACGCTGGGGAGCATTCCTGCACGGGCTCCGTCGGTACCGACGATACCCATATGTCAAGACTACATTCCTGCTTGTTCCTGGAGATAGAGGAAAATCATTGATGCAAGGCACTGAAACAGGCAGACACTAGTAATATTTTTGGTGGAAATTAGCCTTTAAAAATTTTTTTTTAAAGCAGCCTCAAAGGAAAAAGAAAGGGCCAAGGAGAGATTCTGAAGGATGGACTGGCCAAACCTAATATCACATTGAGAGTCTCATTCTAGACAGTAGTGGAATGTAATTGTATGGAACAAAGTCTGTACCACAACTTTGCAAAAATCTTCCACAGAGGGGATCTTTGTTTTTTATTCAAATTTCATACAATCTTACAATATACTTAGAAAGGCCAACAAATTAAATGTAAACCTCGACCCCAATTAGTAAGGAAGAAGACACATTACTTAACAGGAAATAAAATTACACAATCAAGTCCACAACAAGAGAGACGGAAAACCAGCCATTGCAGAGAAATAATACTAGAAGAAAACAATAATATAACTTTAAAAAAAAAAAAAAAATCGGTACTTCACTTGCCCTTTCAGAAAGTCTCTAACTGGGAAGACTCGAAGACGACATACTGTATGCTTTGGTATACAACTATACATTTACAAGGAATTTTAAGAAAGAAGATCACCCCCCCCCCCCCAGTGCCAAAACAGCAGGTTTCAACACCAGGAACAGTCTTCTCCTCAATTGTGTAACCTTCAAGACATCCGTGAAAATATTTATACACTGACCACAGAAGGATAAGTTCCTCTGCTGAAAAAAACATATGTAAAACTTTATTTTTATCAATAAGAGAGCTAAAGGAGACAATGTGACCCAAGATGAAATATTGTCAGCTGAATTTTCCAGGAAAGCAGGTATATCTAAAGTATCAATAGGAGACAGCTGATTCAAACCTGTGCCTCCTAAGACAGAAATTACCTTCCCCTTAGGGAGGTAATAAATATTTGAGATTTTTATAACTTCCACATCAGAAAAACCAAAAATCTCCTAAAGATATTTCTGAAGGAGAATAGCAGAGGAAAGATAATGTGTATGGGGGAAGTTTAAAAATCTCAAATTATGCAACCGTTGGGCAGACTCCAGCGCCTCCAGACATCGGTGAATGACCAATCTTTCATAGCAGAGCTACAGGAGGCATGCAGCAAGGAAATATTAGAATCCGTTTTAACTAAGTGATCACAACAGCCAACAATCTCTTATCTTGTTCAGTAATTTTTGCAGTAGTATCAACAGTAAAGTCAGATTAAGTCCTTAAAGTAAGGATACAGTAAAGAATCCAGGCACATTATAGCTGACAGAATATCATTTAAAATGACATCCTCAGAAGAACTTGAAACCGGCTTAACAGTTAGAGAAGAACAATGTACCTCTTTATGAACTGAAAACCAAGCAATGCCATCTTGCTCTCCCAGAGAATCTTTCCCTTGCTGGGCTGAGTAATAGAGGCAGGGAGTAGATTCCACAAAACAGGAGATACACTCACCACATTTCTACTGACTCAACACTGAAATGGCAGGGTGTGATAGCATCACTCGCTAGTGGAGAAGAGTCCAAAGTAGTGCCTGGACTTACCAAGAGAGCAGAAGACTTGGCAACCACATGCCGATCCATGGGACCAACCAGAGTCACCACTTTTTTTTCAGGTAATGACAAAAGTTTCTTCTTTCTCTTACCCATGGGATGTTACTCTCCTGGCTCCAATGATTCCAATGTGTTCCGAAGGGGCTCCAAAGGAGCAGAACCTGCCCCTTTGGAATGCTCCTTTGGACACACACCCACATCCACATCCCACGGAGGGGCCCACTGTCTGAAGGCCCTCCAATCAACTGGTTGGTTGGAAAGAGAGCAGCTCAGTGTAACACCAGCAGCAACCAGCATCCAAAAAGGGGATCCAGTTCCACATAGAAGGGATCTTAAATAAGCTACAGACACAGCCATGGCTTTGACATTAGGAGCCATAACATGACCCTCATGGGCAGTGCTTATCAAACTTTTAGCACGTATGACCCCATTTTAGCAACTTAAAATTCACGTGACCCAATATGATGATGAAATCAAGCTGGCAGATCTCCAGCCTCCTTCCACTCATATAATAAGGAAAGTCCAAATGGTATTAAGAAGATATGAAAAGAAAGTTGAGATTTTTACATCTTAAAGAACCGCTAGTTAAAATGGTCGTTGATGCAATATAGGCATATGTCTTCCGCAAGATTTCCTCTCAGAAGTGCTGCCGACTCAGTCTGAGACCATGGGTTCTTTTAATGCTAAGTGCTTTTAATGCTAAGTACTTGTTAATACAAAAACAACATTAAGAACAGTAAACAGGTACATCATTAGAAAATTGGGCTTTATTCCTTTTATTTATTGAGGGTGTTTAATTTTCAATCGTATTTTTGGTTAACCAAAACCCTTGTGAAATAGACCTAATTTATTGTGGTAATGGCATGCGCCAACTGCACACTCGGGAGTACCCTAACAGTTGGTCTTTATATCTAACAGAGATGCAGAAGATATTCAAGCAGTTTTTCTGTGGGATAGGCAAAGAGATTTAGGGCCTTTCCTTCACACTGTATGGCAAACTTCTTTCATTTAAAAATGTATGACCTTCTAGTGGAATTTCTCTTAGAAGCAAGAAGAACTTGTGAAATATTGTCAAGCAGGTTCAGAAAAGCCAAAGTTACCTCTTCAACATATAAGTTGTGAAGGCAAGAGACTCTGTATTTGGGATGCAACAGAGCTCTGTGATCCTACATAATCAGTGTTGAAGAATTTCCTAATCTTATGTGAGCATCTTGTGGAAAGTTCCAGAAGTGTATCCCCATTTGTCTCAGCCAATAAGCGGTGATACTAAATATTATTCCCAGATCTCGTAAGTTTCATCAGAGTTTTCGCTATCAGAGGACTCGCAGGATATGCATACATTAGTCCTTACCCCCCCCCCCCACCCCCAATTTGGGAGGAAAGCATCTGAGGCTAGTCTTCTGTGTGTCCCTATCCTGGAACAGAACTGAGGCACTTTCCTATTTTGTGGTGTTGCAAACAAATATATTGAGGGGGTGCCTCATTATCAAAAGCTCTTCTGAACCAAATTCCATGGACCCTGCAGTTGAATAATTCAGCTCAAATAGCACTGTCTACCCCTGCCAGGTACATGACCCTGAGGGTCATACCATCAGAGATGACCCAATTTCACATCCTGATAGTGTCCCAACATAGGAGGTAGAATCCCATCCCTCCTGCTTGTTGATATAGTTCTCACTACTTGGTTGTTTGCATTAAAAAGTTTTTATTGGACATCCAGTCCTTGACAGCCTTTAGAGCAAATGAAATTGCCCTCAAATCCAAGAAATGTATCTGTGCAGACCACAGTCCCTGAGGATGAAATCTATCTACATGGACTCCCCAACCCCATTTGAACACAACTGTTGCAAATACTTTTTTTGTAAGGTGAAATTTGGAAGGGAATGTCTATTGCCACATTTTAATTGACCATCCACCAGCCAGAGTTTCCCTGAGGGATGTAGTGACAGATATGCCATCCCTGAGCCTTTGAGCAGCCTGAGTGCTCAAGATCCATTGAGCTTGTCTCATTTGTAGAGACAACAAGGAGTTACATGTACGGTTGAAGTCGCATGGCCCAATATCCTCAACATAGTCCAAGCTGATGTCTGCTGACTCTATAAATTTCCTCCACTACGGAAATCAGATTGGATATTCTCTCTTACGGAAGGAAAGCTTTTGACAGTCATATCTAGCAGAGCTCCCATGAACTCTAACAGAGATGGTGGGTTTAGGTGGGGAATTTGGAATAACGTATGATAAACCCCAGTAACTCTAGCACCTGGATGTGCTCACAGATTAGGCCCCTCCTTGAAATGTACTCTTGACCAATCATCCAGAAAGGGATACATGTCACTCCCAGTCTGTGTAAATACACTGAGACTACTGCAAGACATTTTGTGAAGATGCAAGGTGCTGATACGAGGACAAAGGCAATATGTGGTACTGGTGGTAGTGTTTACCTATTCCAAGTCTGAGATACATCTCAGTCATAGGAAGTATCTGTATGCGAGTGTGGCAATCTTTTAAGTCCAGAGAACATAACCAATCTCCTTTTTTAGAGCTAAGGAATGAGGGTGCCTAGGGAAACCATCCCAAAATTTACCAGATATTTGTCCAGAGCCTTTAGATCTACGAAAGGATAGAATCCCTCCCTCCCCCCCCCCCCCCCATCCTCTTGATCAAGAAATATTTGGTGTAAATCTGTAGCCTCCCTCCCTCTTACTAGTAGGTTGCCCAGTATGGACAATGAAATACCTCTATGTTCTTGTGGAGACCGTCACAACACCACACCTCATTTAGGCTATGGGGCTACTGGGTCTTCTTCTCCCAGAGAGAGGGAGAGTGGCCCTTTTTTGTTTGGAAAGAGCATGAGTGTAAAGCACAGTTACTTACCTGTAACAGGTGATCTCTGGGAACAGCAGGAATAAGTCTTCACATATGGATACGTCGGTACTGACGGAGCCTGCGCGGGAATGCTCCCCAGCATCCAAAAAGAAAGCTTTTGGGAGCATCCCATGCGCATGCGCGCTGCCTTCCCGCCCATTCACTTCCCTCTCATCAGTTGGGTTTGTAGCTGAGACCGAAGGAGGGAAGTAGACAAATTAGAGAGAGAGAGACAACTCCTAGGGGAGGTGGGTGGATTGTGAAGACTTATTCCTGCTATTCCCAGAGATCACCTGTTACAGGTAAGTAACTGTGCTATCTCCAGGAACAAGCAGGAATGAGTCTTCACATATGGGGACTCCCAAGCTGAGATGCCTGGGGGAGGTCCCAGCATGTTGCAAATCTAGTCGATGGGCCATGCTATCTCCCAGAACCTGAGGCATCCAAGGGATGGAGGGTAGGAGTTGAAGTGTGAAGGGTGTGCTGTGGAACAGCTTGACTAAACAAGGCGTCTGGAGAGGAGTCCTTGTGTAGATCAGAAATATTAGTGAAAATTGGATTCCAATTTTCTAATGTGGACCTTAGTTAAAAATATTGTGAAAGTATTTGTTGAGAGTAATGGTCTGGTGCTAGAAACCAGTACATTAACCTCAAAGAAAATACCTTACTGTGAAGTAGAGGAAATAAATTTTGCAATACAGAGGTCAGAAACCTAGATGGCTAGAACTAATCCCAGAAGAAAGAACTGGGAGAGTTTAATGGGATTGGACTTTGGATGAGAAGCTGAAGCTTCTGTAGGCCAACATTTGAAGCTCTTTGTCCTTGGAGCAGAAAAAACTCTAGGAAAAAGAGGAGATATATCTGATATATCTGCAGAAAAAGGATGGGTCTTTGAGACCCCTCTATCCAAATGAAAGAAGAAACATTTGTAGTAGGTGTTGTAGCCTCCAATTTCTTGAAGATCAGGAAGGTCTTCCCCAAGTGATGTCACTTAGGATGACTTTACATGGAGAGCTTCAGATGTAATGTAACCAGAGAGGTTACAGTAAAAGAAGGTAGTTTGTGATTACCATAGAAATTGGTTGTCCATTTAAACCTTATGGCATGCTGGAACAGCATTAATATGGACAGTAAGAAATCTTTCAGAGTGAGATATGTGTATTTATACACACACACATATCTATCTATCTATATATATATATCTATATATATCTATATATATCTATATATATATATAAATAAAGAGAGACTTACTTAATGGTTATACATGGAGAACCATGAAGAAGGTTACATGGAAACCAGTGGAATTTTCCTAGTCAGAAGGATAGGTCTAGATTTCTTTAAAATTCTAGACTTTGAATAACCAGAAATGGAGATCTACGTGAAGGGGTGCAGAGAAAACTTTAGTCTTAAGACGAGAAGTCTGGATCCTTCTATAACTTCAGTGTGGAGAAAAAGACGCAATAAAAGGGAATACCATATTTGCCCATCTATGAGGGCAATATGAGTTTAATGCGTTCTTTGTTCAGCATAAGCTCCAATGAAGTATTGAGAATTAGAAGGAATGCACTAGACAAGGACTGACTGCAGTGAAAAGAAATGCATCCCTGTTGGAGAGGTTCCACTGGAGATGTGGAACAACTCAGGGAATTAAGCAATTCTTTATGCTTTCACGTGATCTAAGCCCTGATTCATTTTCCCTAAAAGGAAATTTTAAGAAAGATGGTAAAGGTAGGAAAAAAACAGTCATGTGGGAGCATGACTGGGCAAGCCTTTGAACTATCTGGAAGCTACCCACCAGGAATGGCTCTGACGCTCTCTGGCAAAGGCCCATAGTTGCACAGCTTTTTGTAGAATTGCAGAGAGCATGTTGTAGGTTGCCCAGGTGAGATCTGGTTGTTTACCAGTGTGCAACCTAATCTATTCTGTGGGAGCCAAAGAATTAAAGATAGCTAAGAATAGCAGACAGGCTGGTTGCCTGCAACAATAAATTGTCCAAGTAGGTTATTGGAACCTCTCTTGGAATTATGTGTTATTAAGGCAGCAAAAAGGATAGGTCCCATAGATTGGACAAGGACCGACAGACAGAATTAGAAGTGACTAACTCTCAATTATGGTCTGATAAAAGAACTATTTGAAAGATTGCAGAGGGGAGAAACTCTGTATGGAAATTACTTACTGGAGTAGGTATCGAGGATAATCCTATGGCTTAAAAGGTAAGCCCTCCAGTGAAATAATATCACTCTTAGATTGAAAATGTCAACTAAGAGGGATAGAAGTAATACAGAGTTGGGAAGATTTACAATTTGGTAGTCCCTGAAAAGGGTGAAGCTCCCTTGCAGTCAAAGTATAAGATATCCTCGTACAGGACAACTGCCAAGGTGTAGGGCATAGCATACCTTGTAAGTAGTTGTAACTCCTCTGTTTAAATTAAAAGGAGAGGAGAAAACTGTCACCTGTGGGGCATGATATCCTCAATAGCTCTAAGAACTGAAAAGGATGGATTGCTCTTGGCAAGAGATTCATGCCTAAAGTAGAGGATTGAGGCAGTGTATTACTGACCTCTTAATAAGGATGAGAAGAACTACAAATGCTTCTACAGTTAAGAAGTAGTGGTTCTGAAAACTCAACAGGAAAAAAGATTTATTGAAATAAAAAATCAGAAACCCTGCGACTGCTGAGTTTGCTGAGCCTGTTGAGACTTTGGTTTTCTTAGCCTGGTATGATGTTGCCCTTCTTTGGAAACATCTGCATGATGGGTAGAAGATGAATAAAACTTTTTCCCCCCAGGGGAATAAAGTTTGTTAGGAGATTTTTTAGTAGCTGGGGTAGAGGAAAGTTTTGACAATCCTCTGAAAGTAACACTATCAGTGTTTAACTGCTTAGCTTGAAATAAAGCATCCTTGTTAAATAGATTTTCACCAGTACAAGGAGTATTTCCCAGCTTTTCTTGTACCCATTTGTCCAAGTCTGAAGCTTGGAGCCAGGCTATGCGTCATGCTCCTATGGCTATAGCAGACGTTCTGCTAATAGACTCAAAACAGTCCAGGGAAGCACGATTAAGGAATTTGGAGACATTCTGAGCATGACTGACTAATATGGAAAAGTCTGCTCTTTTATGTTCTTGAAGAAAAGGGTTCAAAGACTTTAAGTTCTTTGTGACCTCTTCAAGAGATAATCCCATATAGAAAATATATGAGATAATTCATGCTTTCAAAGCATGGATGCCTGGAAGCATCGACGTCCAAAGGCATCTAAAGTTCTAGACTCATGACCTGGCGGATAAGAAGAGTGCTTCTTTGTACTCTTAATACGCCTCATTGCTGATTCTACAACAAAAGAATGATGAGGGAGTTGAGTCTTTTGAAAACCTGGAGAAGGTGGCACTTTGTACATGGAGTCAAGTGTCTTAGAATGTGGTGATACCGTTAAAGGAGTTTCCCACATTCTGAAAAGTAGATCTTGTAAGATCTGATGCAAAGGAAGCATGATGACCTCCTCTGGAATCCAGGGGGATTGCAGGATCTCTGAATCCCCTGGGAAGAGTTCTTTACCAGGTATAGAAATGGCAAGTAATTTTGCCATATCAAGCAGAAAAGCTTGAAAAGAAATCTCCCCTGAGGGGGACCCTCTAAAATGAGGGGTAAAGGCGAGACTTGTTGAAGATTCAGCCTTGGTACCGATGGATTCATCCCAGTCATCGGGATCGGAAGACCTGAAAGGGTGGAGCATCGGATTTTCCTTAAAGTAATGTCTCCGGTACCACCCGAGGTTGGTACCGAGACGAGTCGGTACCGAATCATCCATGCTAGAGATCGATTCCAGGCTTGGCATCGAAGGAAGCGAGTCTGTCGAAGTAAGCATGGACGGTACCGACACCAATGCCCATGTCGATACCGGTACCGAAGCCGATACCGATACTGGAAGATCGGTCTGCAGCAACTCTAGCGGTACCGAAGTAACCAAGAGCGCTAGACTGCGATCATCGGTGAGGAATGTTTCATCCATCACCATAGCCGATGCCGGGGTGTCGGTACCGCTCGAAGCGGCCACAACCACCGAGCATGACGCAGGTATGTTCATCGAGGTAAGAACCCCCGGAACAACCTGAAACCCTGTTAATGCTTTGGAGCTCGAAGACTCCCGCCGGGGCTTTATTGCCAATATGTCCTCGAGGGCAAGGCCAGAGCCATCTCGATACTGGGAAGGAGATCTACCACTCGAGGACTGGCTAGTCTTTACAGACTTTTGTTTGGTTACCTGATCCTGTGGAGATATTTTAGCTGGTGACATCGAGTGCGATGTGAACCGGGTATCGAGTTGTGCTCGATTCTGAAGACGTCTGTTTGAGCTCCAGTAGGAAAGACACTCCAGTGGGCAATGGTCAGGACCAAAACATTTTAGACACCAAGTATGGGTGTCTGAAAACATATCTGTACCACCACACTTTGAGCATTCCTTAAGGGTAGTGGCTGACTTTTCCATGATGGAAAGATAGAGGCCTAGTGGCCTAGAAAGTGTCAGACACTAAAAACAGGAAAATTTCTGAAGAAAAAGAAGAAATTCTTTAGAAAAAAGAAAGAAAAAACACTGGTGGTACCGGTGGCGTCGAGGGAAGGCAGATGCAACCACAAAAAAGTAAGAATAAAAAGAAGAATTTTCTGCGGTTACAGGAATACGTCCTGCTGGCTCCATGGAAAACGGAAAACTGATGAGAGGGAAGTGAATGGGCGGGAAGGCAGCGCGCATGCGCGTGGGATGCTCCCAAAAGCTTTCTTTTTGGACGCTGGGGAGCTTTCCCGCGCAGGCTCCATCAGTACCGACGTACCCATATGTGAAGACTCATTCCTGCTTGTTCCTGGAGATTAGGGCCTCCTTGCTCTCTGCTCTGAGGCCTCCTAGAGAATGAGGACAGATCAAAAAGTGGACTTAGAGGGGGTCTTAAAGGTATTCTCTCCATGGCACAGCACATCAGCAAGCTTACACAGGTCTGAGGCCTGGAGCCATGAGTCTTCAGTCTCCAATATCCACTGAGAAGACCCTCAATGTAATTTCAAAAATATAACTCGTTCAGACAATATATTTTCCGCTTTCTTTCCATTTGTCCACTAGTGAATGGAGTTGATCAGCCTTCCCATGAGGGAGAATGTCTATAAACTCCTGCACGTTTTGCACAACTTTCTGCAAATATATGTCCATGAAAAGCTGACAAGAAGCTATGCCCTTGTGTTTCTTCTGCTACCCCTCCTAGTGCTGCTGTCTTGTCTTACGTCTATTTCCAATAATTTAATAAATTATTTTCTGGCTTTTAAATTGTTTTATTTTATTGTAAACTACTCTGCTGTCCCCACTAAGGGCGGTATATCAAGTTTTAATAAAATGAAAGGAAATGAAAGCATAGCCTTCTGAAAAAATATCCCGCTCAAAAAACTCCAATGTCTGAACTTCTCTCTCCTGGGAGGCACCAAAGAGTGCAACTTGGAATTCTTGGTCTTTCTGAGAGCAGATTCAGTCACCACAGAATGGTGAGGAAGCTGCTGCTTCTACTACTACTATTACTTATCATTTGTATAGCACTCTTGGAGCCATATGGACTTGGTACATCAAGTCTACCATATTATTAATAGGTTATAAAGAGCGAGAGGGGTCTCCCATATTCTCATTTGCACATCCTTGAGGATTTTGTGAATGGGCACGTTCACAGATTCCTTGCGTAGGTCAAGGAATTGAAGGATATACAATGTTTCTGCCTTGGGCTACTACTCTAACAGAATGGTTTCTGCTAGTTCCCTTAGAAAATCAATGGATCCAAGCTCCTCAGGTGGAGATTTTCTCCTTTCATGAGGCAGAGGAGATGGGTCTGATGACAAACCAGTTAAACCCTTTTCAGAGAATACCTCGCATTCAGAGTCCCAGGAGCTCTCAGAATCTGAGGCAGAGAAATACTCCATTGGTGTTGTCTAAACCACTGCCTATCTCGATGTTCACTCTTCCCAAGGTGTGGTAATGGAGTGAATGTGTAAACACTCTGATGTTGTCCAATGCCTTGGTGAAACTTCTTCCCCTGATACACTGGAAGTGGACACCAGCCTGGCAGCCACCGACCCCTGATGCCCTTCAAGACTACTGTGTCAATGTCATTCCAGAGGCAGAACATGAGTTTCAAGTATCTGCTGGATGGCTCACTACAATGGCATCAATGATATCAAAGTCATAGCATTACACTGAGCAAAAAAGTGCTCCTTGTACTCTTCAAATTTTCCCCGAGTTGCTCCTCAAAGGCTACTATCAACAAAAGCACTGAGATTATAATAGGAGAGGCCACATCTGCCTGAGACACTAGAGAATGAATGATGGTTTGGTCTTGGGCTCTTGGAGCTGTTGCATCCCCTCCATCACAGAAGAGGATGAGAGGTCATCAAGACAGGGGCACTTCAAGGACAATAATTGCTTCAGTGCCCTTGATGTCATGCTCCATTGTGGTATGATGTTGATGCACATCAGCTTCCGCCCAGTGCTTGGCATTGCGAGCCCTTGACCCTGATGAAAACAAGATTGAATCCTTCCTCTTCAGGCAGGATTCAGTGTATGACCAATCCCAATAACATCTATCGAAGCTCTATGTCAACAATGATTGATGCACTCTTGATGCCAAGCATTTCCAGCATCCAATACAGCTCTACTACCCATTGAGACTGATACTTTTGATGTAGACATGATGGAACGGATTTCCCAGCAAAAATATATTTATGCTGCTATTCTCTATCCTTGATCCCTCTCTTTGATAACTGCAAAAACAAATTGTATTGAGAGGGATCATGATCAGGTCCCAGGCAATGCAAGCACCAGTTGCAAGTATACAAAATGAATATGGTCTTGCCATAAGGAGAATGGCTAGGAGCTTTTACAGGGATATGTTGCTGAAATGCTAGCCACAGCAAAATCAAATGACTCAACAGTGCTCCCAACTGAGTCACTCATGTCTTGAAAGTGACTGAATGTGAAATACAGTAAGGAAGTAAACTTGTAATCACCTAAAAAAACTCAGCTAAGGCATTAACGGGAACTGGACCTGTATGAGAGTGACCGAAAAACATGTGAAAGAGAAAATAAAATTACTGGATTTTCTCAAAAATAGAAGACTTGACACAAGTCTGTGATGACATCATCTCTCAGCTCCATGGAAAGACAAAGATTGAGGTGGTCCAACATGACAGTGACAGGTAGGAAGAGGGGCACATGCACAGTAGGATTTCTCAAAAACCTCTGGAACCTATCTGAACTGGACTCAGTCGGTGATGTCACCCATTTGTGAGACTTGCTTTCCTGCTTGTCCTCAGAGAAACATAAAATAAAGACAATTTCAAGTCCATTTATTAATTTGATTAATAAAGATTAATAAGGAATTTATTTACAAAAAAACAAAGTTGAAAGAAATGTCACTATTATGGTCATTATTTCATCCTAACATCAGGGAGGATACTGTGATGTGTATTGAGATATTTCTCTTAATAGCAGACCTGTGTCTTGTCAAGTTTAAATTAAGTTGCTACTAGATAAATCTTAATTAACAACTGCTTCTACAAATGGGTATATGGTTTAGTATTAATAAGTGTTTGAAATAATTAAGTTTATAATATTTAAAGTATCATACACAATGCATTACAGCTGATGCAGACTATTTAGAAATCTATGAAGTGATCTGATTTTTCCATTTTTTTTTATTTATTCAGTTTTATATATATTTTCTACTTAGATATTTTATATTTGAAAACCGCTTTGTTGCCAGTATATGAAAGGCCAATTCTAAAGAGATATATCTACTACAACTAAAATTTTTGTCGGAACTAATGCCATGAAGATGAAAATCTTCTCGTAGCATGAACGTTCCTTTTTTATATATAGGGACACAACAAACCATACCCAAAAGACTGGTTGGATTTATTTCCTACACTAAATCGATTATACCCTATGATTTTTATATCTTTTGGGTATGGATTGTTGGGGTTGCGTTCCTATATATAAAAAAGAAAAAAAGGAACGTTCATGCTATTCATGGCATTAGTTCCGACAAAAATTTTAGTTGTAGTAGATATATCTCTTTAGAATATGGGAAGTATTAGATGTGGGATATATTTTCCGGGTTTAGTGGGTTCAATTGTATATGAAAGGCAGCATATCAAATTTTAATAAGCCAAGATTTGTTAACAGTATAATTATCACTGCTTAAACCTGTATACTTAATTCCCCCCCCACCCCCACCAACTCTTCCCCTAAAAAAAAACATCAGTTCTGCTTTTGCCATTGCTTCAGACACATTTCAGTAGAGCCCCAGTCAGGTAGCACTGGAAGCTCCGGGAGGTAAAGCATAGTTACTCACCTGTAACAGGTGATCTCCGGGAACAGCAGGAATTTAGTTTTCACATATGGGTATCATCGGTACCGACGGAGCCTGTGCGGGAACGCTCCCCAGCGTCCAATAGGAAAGCTTTTGGGAGCATCCCACAGCGCCTGCGTGCTGCCTTCCCGCCTTTCCCAACGGTCCCTCTCCAGTTGAGTTTAAAGCTGAGACAAAGAGAGAGAGAAAGAGATAGAGAGATACAACTCCTAGGGGAGGTGAGTGGGTTGTGAAGACTAAATTACTGCTGTTCCCGGAGATCACCTGTTACAGGTGAGTAACTATGCTATCTCCAGGAACAAGCAGGAATGTCGTCTTCACACATGGGGACTCTCTAGCTGCAGATGCCAGGGAGAAGGCCCCAGAAGTTGTGTGCCCCTGTGAAAGGGCTCCACTTCCCCCCATGGATCTCTGGCATCCTACCAGGGATGGTGGGTAGGAGTTGATTAAGTATGGAACAGGTGTTGAAGAACAGCCTAACCAAACAAGGCATCCCGGCGGGAGTCCTTGTCTAAGCAGTAATGGGCTGTGAAGGTATGAACCGAAGCCCAAGTAGCTGCTTGACAGATGTCGTCGATAGACAAAGAGAAGATGAGCCTTAGAGGCTGCCATGGCTCTCAAATTGTGAGCTGTGACATGGCCTTCAAGAGGAAGGTTCTTACTCTCATAGGCAAAAGAAATACACTGTGCAATCCAGCTGGACAGTGTTCTTTTGGAGACTGGAAGTCCCAAATGACTAGGATCAAAAGCAACAAAGAGTTGAGAGGACTTTCTATGTTGCTGTGTCCTTTGCAAATAAAAGGCCAAAGCCCTTTTACAGTCCAAAGTATGAAGATTCCTTTCTGCCTTTCAGGCATGAGGCCTTGGGAAAAATACAGGAAGGTAAACAGCTTGGTTTAAATGAAAAGGTGATACCACCTTTGGCATAAAGTGTGGATGAGTCCTAAGGACTACTTTATCATGATGGAACCTTGTATAAGGAGGATCAGGCACCAACGCTTGCAATTCACTGATGTGACGTGCTGATGTGATTGCAATAAGAAAGATGACCTTCCAGGAAAGGAATTTCAAAGAGGTAGTAGCTAATGCTTCAAAAGGCGGCTTCATGAGCTGCCCAAGAACCAGATTTAAGTCCCATGCCACCGGTGGTGGCTTAATGAGAGGCTTAGTTAAAAGAAGGCCTCTCATAAATCTCGCTATGAGAAGATGAGAGGAAATAGGTTGTCCATTTAGAGGCTTGAAAGAAGCTGCAATAGCACTCAAATGAACTCTCACTGAATTGGTCTTAAGCCCTGTATTAGACAAATTAAGGAGATACTCCAATAATGATTCCAGAGGTATCGCAAGAGGGTCAATACCCTTCTGCGAGCACCATATGGTAAACCTTTTCCACTTGAAAGCATAAGAGCGTCTTGTGGAAGGCTCCCTGGAAGCATAAAGGACATCCTTTACCTGCTGAGAAAGGTTAAGACCATGAAATTCTAGGCTTTCAGCAACCAGGCCTTGAGATGCAGAGACTGGGGATTGGGATGCCACAGCATCCCGTCCTCCTGAGAAAGGAGATCTGGAGCAGATCCTAACTCCAGAGGCGGAGCTTGAGAGAGATGTAGGAGCAGAGGGTACCACATTGCCATGGCCAATGTGGAGCTATGAGAATCATATGACCTCTGTCTTTCTGAAGCTTGAACAGGGATTTGGGAATTAGGGGAATGGGTGGAAAGGCATACAGGAAGTCCTGGCCCCAATGGAGGAGGAAAGCATCCCTGGCCTGACAACCCTGAGCCGGAATTCTGGAACAGAACCGGGGAAGTTTGGCATTCAGCGGACTTGCAAAGAGGTCTATATCCGGGGTTCCCCAAATTTGAAAAATTTTGGCCACCTGGTCTGCATGGAGAGACCATTCATGTGGAAGCAGAACTTGACGGAGTCTGTCTGCCCAAGAGATCTGAATGCCTCGAAGATACACCGCAAGGAGATGAATCTGATGCTCTCTGGCGAGGGCCCCTAGTCGCAATGCTTCGTTGCAGAGCGACAGAGAGCCTGTTCTGCCCTGCTTGTCCACATAGAACATGGCTACCTGATAGTCCTATTTCAAACAGAGAGTCTTGTAGCTCAGCTGGGTGTGGAATACTCGAAGAGCAAGGAAGATTGCTCTGAGTTCCAGGAGATTAATGTGTAGATAGGTCTCCTGTGGAGCCCAGGTACCCTGGGTAGAGAAGCCTTGCAGGTGGGCTCCCCAACCCACCTGTGAAGCATCTGTTGTCAGAATGGCTTGCAGTGGGGGTTGTTGGAAAGGGGACCCCACCAAAAGGTTTTGGGGTGACTGCCACTATTGGAGGGTCAAAATAAGACGATCTGAGTTTGTTATTTTGTCTGACAGGCAACCTAATGCCTGAGTCCATTGCGTGGATAAAGTCCACTGGGCTGCCCTCATATGGAGGCGAGCATAAGGAACCACATGCACGGTGGATGTCATGTGGCCTAGCAACTGTAACATTTCCCGAGCAGTGAGGTGAGGCTTTAGCACTGTTTGGTAAGCTAACTGCACAATGTGAAGGCAGCGGGGCTGTGGAAGATAGGCCCTTGTCTGTCTGGTATCCAGCAGAGCTCCTATAAACTCTAGAGATTGAATGGGAGCAAGGTTGGATTTTGGGAAGTTTATGACAAGTCCCAAATACTGAAGGATGCACATTGTGCAAGAGAGAGAAATCCTGGCCTGTGGCTCTGAAGGGGCTCGAATGAGCCAGTCGTCTAAGTAAGGGAAGACGAATATTCCCAGGGTGCGAAGAAATGCTGCCACCACAGCCATGCAGTTTGTAAACATCGTTGGTGCTGAGGCCAGGCCAAAAGGAAGAACCCTGTATTGGTAGTGCTTCCCTTGAAATAGAAAGTGAAGGAACTTTCGATGAGTTGGATGGATGAGAACATGAGTGTACGCATCCTTGAGATCTAGAGAGCAAAGCCAATCCTGACTCTGAAGGTATGGCAGCAGAGTTCCTAGAGAAATTATTTTGAACTTCTCTTTGAACAGGAATTTGTTCAATTCTCTGAGGTCCAAAATGGGTCTGTGTCCTCCTGTTTTCTTTGGAATAAGGAAATAGGGGGAGTAGAACCCTGTACCCTGTTGGAGAATGGGTACCTCTTCAATTGCCTCCTGGGCAAGAAGCAAAATGACCGCTTGACCTAACTGAGCGTTGAGAGAGGTCTGAGAATTGAACTGTCTTACCATTGTAGGAGGGGGCATGCTGAGGAAATGAAGCTTGTACCCCTCTCTTACAATGGACAGAGTACAACTTTCTGCTGTTATCTGCCCCCATCTGGGGGCAAAATGACATAACCTTCCTGGAATGGTGGAAGGCTCTGGGCCGTTCAGGGCCAGGAAGGCAAAGTTCTCTAGATAGGAGTCAAAGCCCCTGTGGAGGCTGAGTCTGCTGAGCCGGTTGAGGCTTAGCAGCTTTTGTTTTTCTTTGCCTAGGTTGTTGCTGCTGTCCCTTTTGGGCAGACTGACCTAAACGATGCCCCTGCTGGGTATAGGAGGGGTAAAACATCTTCTTACTGAAGAATGGTTTCTTGTAGGATTTTTTCCTTGCAGGATCAGCTGTAGATTTAGACAATCTATCCAAGGTGATATTGTCAGCATCTATCTCATTAGCTTTTTCCTGCCAATTCTTGACAAAGAGATTCTCTCCTGTGCAAGGAATATTCCCCAGTTTATCCTGTACCCAAAGTTCCAAGTCAGATGCCTGGAGCCAGGCAATCCTACGTGCACCTATGGCAATAGCAGAGGTTCTGCTTATGCACTCAAAACAGTCAAAGGCTGCACAATTTACAAACTTGGAAACATCCTGAGCATGTTTGACAAAGGCAAGGTAATCCTGCCTCTTATCACGAAGCAGGGGGCTCATAAGCTCTAAATCTCCCGTGACCTCCTTAAGGAACATTCCCATATATAATATATAGGAACTGATCCTAGCAGAAAGCATGGAAGCCTGGAAGGTTCGACATCCAAAGACGTCAAGAGTCCTACACTCACGTCCTGGAGGAATAGATGCATGTCTTTTTGCACTCTTGATCCTTCTCATAGCTGATTCCACCACCATGGAATGGTGTGGTAATTGAGTCTTTTGAAATCCAGGACAAGGAGGAACTCGATACATGGTGTTTCCCACATCCTTAACATGAGATGACGCAAGATCTCATGAATAGGTAAGGTAGCTGCCTCCTTGGGGACTTTAGGGTATTGCAGGATTTCTAATTCTTTTGCCCTAGGCTCTTTTTCAGGAGCCAATGTGATGGAAAGACCTCGAGCCACATCTCGGATAAAATCCTGAAAGGACATATCCTCTGGAGGAGACGTCCTACGCTGAGGAGAAGAAGAATCCTCAGGAAGAAGAACTCTGGTATCTGCAGAGCTCTCAGAGTCTTCAGACTCATCCAAGGATTCAATGTATCTCCGATCGGAAGGGTCCAGTACCGACTTGTCGATACCGGATGGATAAGCATGACTCGGTCCCGGTAGAATTCCTGCCAATGTCGATGCAGTCGGTGCCGGTACCGGTTGAATTGTCTGAAGCGGTTTCAAGGGCATCGAGGCCGTGAGAAGAGCCGCCAGACTGCGTTCAATAGCCAAAAATCTCTGGTCTATCAATGCTGCCGATGTTTGGGTATCGGTACTGGATGAAGCAGCCAGTACCCCAGAGCATGGCACCAGTAGTTCTGCCGAGGTTGGGGCCTTGAGAACATCCTGGAGCCCCGTTAATGCTTTGGAAGCCGAAGCCTCCCGCCGGGGCAATTTTGCCGGTACAAGTCCCTCAAAGGCAACACCAGAGGCATCTCGATGCTTAGAAGGATATCTACCCTTTGAGGACCGGCCAGATTTATGTTTAGTAACCTGAGATCCATGGGAGGAAGACAAAGCCCTGGAAGACGTCGATGCCACAGACGCTGCATCGGAGGGAAAAAGGGTGCTAAGTTTAGCAGCTCAGTTTTGCCGACCCCTCTTCGACATCATCCCACAGGCAACACACTCCGAAATAGAGTGGTCAGGACCTAAACATTTGAGGCACCACTCATGAGTGTCAGGGACAGAGATGGTACCGCCACACTTGGAACACTTTTTAAAACCCGAAGCGGGTTTTTCCATTTTAAAGAACCGGCGGTACCGGTGTAGTGTCGAGGGAAGGCAGACACAACCACAAAAAAGAAGAATAAAAGGGAATATTTTCTGCGGTGACAGGATGTGCGACCTGTCGGCTCCGCGGAAAACGAAGAACTGGAGAGGGACAGTTGGGAAAGGCGGGAAGGCAGCATGCAGGCACTGTGGGATGCTCCCAAAAGCTTTCCTATTGGACGCTGGGGAGCGTTCCCGCACAGGCTCAGTCGGTACCGACGATACCCATATGTGAAGACCACATTCCTGCTTGTTCCTGGAGATATTGCTTTTACTTCCAGGCTATTGTTTACCAAGGGCCCAGCTCACAAGTGCAGTTCAAACAAGGCCCTGCCTCCAAATTCCAATCTCAGCTAGAGAGGTATTAAGATCTCAGCAGGTGAGGGCAAGACACAGAGCCCGATAAGCACTATAATCTGCCCTTCATAAGTGCCTGACGCAGAAGAGTCAACTTTCTCTAGCAAGGCAGCAGGGGAGTTGAGCTGAGTTGCAAGAACAAGAGGGGAAAGGTATGCTGCATGAGGTACACATTTCTAAAGGCAACCCTTAGACTGACAGCAAATTCACAAAATCTTCCTCTCTGACATACAAGAGTCTCTGCGCATATGAAAATGAGGCTTGTTTTGTGTGTACTTGAAAAAGAGCTTGAACTTCTCCAAGGAAATGGCTTTTGAAAATTACCCTCTGCATGTTATATGGAAATATTTTACTAGTTTTATCATGTAAAACGCTATGGGTCATCACCTAGCAATGTCTCATCTCTCTTCATGTAATATTGTTTTGAATTGCTTTTATTAAATCTTCTGTTCATTTCTTCTGCCTGTGAAGGCATTCTTTATATCACACCTATATAAATAGATGTCCCAGCTCCTCTTTGCAGATCAACCAACAGTGCCTTCTCCTCACTTTGTAATCTCTGCAGTTCATGTGGCTTCAGCATCCAAAATAATACCAAATAGCTAAATTATTGCAGCACTGACAGGTTTTGCAAGATAACAATATTAATAACTCCCTTGTTGAATCACTGAGTGAGACATTGTAACTTTCAGAAATTTATTGAGAGTTCCACAGTGCTAGTTTTAGCCTGCGTCACATTTGAAACTGAGCCATTTTTGTTTTTTGAGATGTTCTTTACAAGTACAACTATCATTCTTTATCTCTCGTACACATAAAAAGCAGCAACATATCTGCAGTTGATTAGGACATCCCAGCTGTGGTGCCATGTAGAAGATAGCCTAAGTTTTGCTGCTGCCTTGATGTAAAGGAGTAAAATATCCATCCCTTCTTGCCTCCTATGAGATGCCTTTGATAACCAAACTAAACTGCAGACACCACTATCTTGGCTATATGGCACAGCTAATTTTTCCAGCTCCCTGCAAGGAGGGGCAGGGAGCAACAATAGTTTTCTCAAAATGCTCCAAATGCAGAGAGGTGCTCGGGGAAGGGGTTGAGAGTCATGGGTGGGTGATCTTGCAAATGCATGCCACCAGATCTGTGCCAACCTGTGCAGAATGGGTACCCGGAATACAGTAAAGTGGTAAAGTATCACTTGTCAGGATGCTATGATGACCCTCACCACTGCCTAAGCAACCATCCCACAGCTGCAGCTCTCATTCTTTCTCCTCCCTTTGGTCACCCCAACACCCAGAAACCTTTTTCCCCCATTAACTCCCTGCACCAGCTCTTTCAGGGGCTGGGAGGCACTAGCAAGAATGGCCAGCTGTTTGGCGGAAGCGACTAGCTGTCCATCCCCCTTTCTGCAAGCTGTGGAACAGAAAGAAGTGTGCTAATTTCCATCTATGCCATCATCTTAGATGCATAGTTTTCCTGGCAAAGCAAAATTATACACAGAAGGAGGAAAACGGACACAGATGGAAATCAGCATTAGCATAAAATATTCTCCATTCACCATAAAGAATGGCCTAAAAGGCTGTAATTGAAAGAAAAATAACTGCTGGATCTAAGATCTACACTCAGTAATTCTAATATATACGATCAGCAGCCTCTAGTCCTGTGAGAGAACTCCTGCCAGGATGAAGTAGAGGAGGAGAGGAAAAACAAACCTTACATCAGCATGTGCTATAAGTAGAGAAGTGGAGGAATAGCCTAATGGTTACAGCAATGGACTGAGAACCAGGGAAGACAGGTTGAAATCCCACTACTGCTCCTTGTGCTCTAACCCTCTATTGCCTCAGCTACAAACAAGATTTTAAGCCCTCCAAGGGATAGGAACATACTTGAATGTAACTTGCCTTGAAACCTCTGAAAAAGGCATGAGCTAAATCCAATTTTCCTTCGCCTTTCCCTAACTTCAGGGCAAGTTCCTTACCCCACACCATCCCATTTGAAGTCAAACATCGATGTGCATAAGGAAGTCTTACGTATTCTGGCAGAGCATGTACTTATTTATTTATTTATTTATTTATTAACATTTTTTATATACCGCACTATTCGTTATCAGCGCGGTTTACATGGAACAAAGGACCTCAGACAACATACAAATATCTGGGTTTTACAGTTAACAGGAAAATCAACTTGGATAACAGGATAACAGGATTAACTATGTACTTCACTATAATATCAAGGTTAAGATCCATAGGTCGGGGGTATCAACACTTTCCTGCAGGAGAGTTGATCTCCCTCTTATACCCCACCTCCTAGATAATTCCTGCAGCTCCTGGTGATCAGAGACAACCCCCAGGGCTCTTGGATATATCACTCATTTCAGCCCTGGCTCTAACTTCCTCTAAAGACAAAGCACCTGTGTTATTTCTGCTGAAAGCGCCAGGCATCCTTTCCGAACGTTTACATTTCAAAAGAATTTATGTGACCTATGATCTCATGCTTGAACACAAACTTACAGCAAACTCCAAAAGTCTACTTAAAAGAAGGGACAACCCAGCATCGCCCACTCTATTAAGCCATCATGCATGAACCTGCCTGAAAACAAGATCTCCCGTATATCTCTCACTGGATCCCAAGCCTTGGGGGCAATACAATGCAAGCCCCTGGTTCTCAACCCAGTCCTGGAGTATCTCCTAGACAGTCTGGTTTTCAGAAAGTAAACATGAATATGCACGAGATAGATCTGCATTCAGTAGAAACAGTGCATGCAAATCTAACTCATGCACATTCATTAGGATATCCTGAAAACCATACTGGTTAGGGAGTACACCAGGACTAGGTTGAGAACCACTGTAGGTCTATATGTAACACAGAGGTACTCCCACCCCAATCACTTAGCCTCCACTGCATCTCAGCACAAATAGTACAAGCCCATCTCCAACACAGACAGTACTCATTTCACTCACTGCCCCCCAGTATCTCAGGACACAAAACACAGCCTCTGTGTGACAAAGGGCACCCCTACCCATGGTTAACTGACACCCATCCACCCAAGTTCCTTATCTCATAAAGCAATATTCCAGGCTATTTACAGGATTAAATTGGTCTGGTGAAAATTGACCTCCTCTGCCTGGCTAAAAGAATGTGCAATATTTCACAGCATATATACTTTTAACAACCTTAAGAATAGGCATTCTTAGGACTTGGGCAAAAATGGGATAAGAAAGCACCACACAGAGATTGAATTTTCAAATCTACACACATTGTTTTGCAGTAAACATTTGCTTCCAGAAAAATCAGGTACAAAGTCCTAAGATTCTATGCACCTGTAGGCAATTTTCAAAGGGGACCCACTTGCGTAGTTTCTCTTTGAAAATGAGCCACACAGTCCGTGGGTAATTTGTGGTTCGGAAGGCTGTCTGAAACGGTTTCCCTGAGTGTCTTAATCATAGGGACACCCTTACCTCATTCACTGCCTTCTAAATCCTTTAGTACATACAGAGCTATCCGGTCCGTGACAGAGACCCACATCACTTCCTTCCTCCTCAGGCTGTCAGCACACATGGAGCAAGCCTATCTTCAATAGAGCGAGCCCCAAATCACTCATTGCCCTTCGAGTCCCTCGGCACACATGCTTGTCTATGGCAAAGGCAAGCCTCCACAACTTCCACTATCTCTATGTCCATCTCTCGACTACCCCTCCCCCAAGTTCCACAATATAGAAAACATCAGCCTCTCTGTGACAAAGAGAGACTCGCATCGTCATTCACTGCTCCCACAGACACTCAATCACACACCGTGTAAGCCTGCCTCTTTGTATTGTTCCCCATTCTCCCCAGTTTGTCTGACTGAATAGACTTTACCTTGTGGCAATGCTTTGTGCAGAATCACCCAGCAGTTAACAGCAGAGACAGAATCCTCCCTTTCACTGCCTCCAACTGTTGCGGAGTTTCCTGGCAAAAGACTTCAGGACAATCCCTGAAAGGAAGAGACGCTACAGGAAATGGGACGGCTGGAACTTTAAATAACTATGTGTGGCTTTCGTCCCAGAGGTGAGCTGCGCTCAAGTCTTGGAGCAATTCCTTCTCCACAGTACTGACTGGGACAAAGTTCCCCTCAGGCTTGGGGCGGAGGAACTGTGCTCTGGGTACTGTGGCGGGTGTGTCAGTATGTACGAGTATGACAGCCCAGAGGCAATGAGGGGATGGAGCCAGTCACTCTAGGATCTGGCTGTGCTACACAAGCCCTGCACAAAAGCCATTTGTTCTATTAAGGCCAGAAGAACGCTAGCAGGAGATTATGACAAAACCTGGCAAAACAGCAGCTAAAAAAATTACCCAGCAATCCAAACCTGGGGCTCAACATTTCAAACGGATTCAAAGACCTGAAATGAGCAAATCACTCCCCCCGAGACCCAGGAATTCTGCCCACTTCCTACAGGATAACAAGGTATGAGAACAAAAATCACTAAGGCCTATTTACTAAGTTACATTAGGTATTTAAAGCAGGAATTAGCATTTATTAACTGTTGTCCAAGTACTAATTCCCATGTTATCAGCTAATGTGGAGAATGCCATTTTGGAGCACTGAATAGACAGGGGCACTGCAATTTACAGATAATTCAGAGATCATTATTGGGTGTTAACTACTAATGTGGCATATAACACAGAGTAGATAAGACACTATCAAGGGATGTTAGCTAAGTGCAACATGTGAACTTCAGTGAAAAATAGGTGAATTTCTGCATCTAACTACAGGATGCACCATCATGCTGTGAATGCAGGTCTGAGTCAGATGTGAAAATATGTACTACAAAGTTTCTTTGAATTCAGACTTAGGGTGAAAGAGGAAAACGTATATTGCAGAATGTCTTGCTGGATGGCTCAGGGGATACAGAGGCTTAGTCATCAATTCATGGAGATGAATGGATGGCAGCGTGAATGATGGCAGTGAGAGCATTTTGACTTCCTGGATCCAAGTGATGCTAAGCAGAGATGGCATCAGACTGTCAAAGAAAGAGTGAAATGTCTTCCAGAACAGACTAGCTAACCCTACAGAGGTGGTCTTTAAAACCAGATCGCTAGGTATAGTGAACAAAGCCTTTAGGTACGTAAAACATTAGAAACTTGTAGAAAAATGAGAATATAAATAGGCTGTCAGCACACATGGAGCAAGCCTCCTGTCGACCCTCTGGATAGTTGACCTAAACTTTGCTCGGTTTTCAGCCAAGCGGCTCATCATTCATAGAGTGGTATCCATAGCTGCTGATATTGTACTGATCCATGTCATTGCCGGCCTTTCTCTTTTACGGTGACCTTCTACCTTGCTAAGCATCATGTCTTTCTCCAATGATCTCTCTCTGTGTCCAAAGTATGAACGTCAAAGTCATAAATAAGTAAACATCTTAAACAGCTAAACAAAATCTTAAAACTAAGATGCAGACAGCAGTCCAGAAGAGATATGGGGGTTATCCACTCTTTTGCATTGAGTGTCACATGTACGATTTTCTTCCAGTTGATGAGGGTCTTATGTGTGCACTAGGTGCAAGGAGCTCTTTAACCTCAGGGAACAAGTCTGATCTCTGGAGACTAGAGCAGCAGATTTGGAGGACATAAGGAAGACAGAGAGGTATATAGATGAGACCTACAGGGACACAGTACTCAAGTCCCATCTTTAGTCTGGCAGCCTCTCAGTTGCCATGGAGGAGAAAGGTAATGTGAAAGAAGAGCATCATCTTGGTGTGGCAGGAAGTGATCTGGTAGCTAGGACCTGTCCTTCAGATGATGTAAACCCTCTCACCGAGGTGGTTTCTCCAGGGACATGTGCCCATGAGGGAAGGGTTAGTACAGCCATTCTAGATGGCAATTCGATCATTAGGCATGTAGATAGCTGAGTGGCTGGTGGATGTGAGGATTGCCTGATAACATGCCCACCTAGTTCGAAGGTAGAGGACTTCATGCACCACCCTAGACAACATTTTAGATAGTGCTTGGGAGGAGTCTGCTGTCTTGGTACATGTTGGTACCAATGACATATGAAAGTGTGGGAGGGAGGTTCTCGAGGCCAAATTTAGGCTTTTAGGTAGGAAGCTGAAATCTAGAACTTCCGTGGGAGCATTCTCTGAAATGCTTTCCATTCCATGCGGAGGACCCAAAAGGCAGGAAGAGCTCCATGGTCTCAATGTGTGGAAGAGATGATGGTGTAAGGAAGAGGGTTTTGGATTTGTTAGGAAATGGGCAACACTCTGTGGAAGGGAGGGGCTTCTCTGAAAGGATGGACTCCACCTTAATGGGATGGAACCAGGCTACTGGCATTAACATTTAAAAAGGAGATAGAGCAGCTTTTAAACTAGATAATAGGGGAAAGCCAACAGTCATCCAAGAGCACATGGCTCAAAAGGATGTACCCCTGAAGGATACTAGCAAAAGAGGGAAGTTAGGGCATCCCGACAGAGAGGTTCTAATAAAGATAAAAGCATCCCAGATGCCCTTAAATACAGAGAAGAGCTGAAAGATTCCAAATTACCCCAATCAACTGATAACCAGATTAATATGAATAAAACACAACCTCTAAAATGCCTGTATGCAAATACTACAAGTCTAAAAAAATAAGAAAGGAGAGCTATAATATATAGGAATAAATAAAGGGTTAGATATGATTGGCATCTCAGAGACATGGTGGAAGGAGGACAACCAATGGGTTAGTTTGATACCTGGGTACAAACTGTATCGCAATGATAGGGTAGATCAACTTGGTGAAGGGGCTGCGCTCTATGTTAGAGAGGGCATTGAGTCACACAGGATAAAAGTTTTGCAGGAAACAAAATACACTATAGAATCTCTATGGATAGAAATCCCATGTAAAAAGAGGAAGGCGATGGCAGTGGGAGTGTACTACCGACCACCTGACCAGAATGAACAAATGGATGATGAAATACTAAAAGAAATCAGAGAAGCTAACAAAAATTACAACCTGGTAAAAATGGGTGATTACAATTATCCCAGTATCAACTGGGTCAGTGTCACAGCAGGACATACTAGGGAGATAAGGTTTCTAGACAAAATAAATGACTGCTTCTTGGAGCAGCTGGTTCATGAATCGAGAAGAGGAAAAGCTATTTTGGACCTAGTCCTTAGTGGAACACAGGATATGGTGCAAGAGATAAAGGAGATGGGGCCATTTGGCAATAGTGATCATAGCATGATCACATTTGATTTAATAAATGGAAGAAAGATGGCAAAGAAATCCACAGAACTACCTTTTAACTTTCAAAAGGGAGATTATGATAAAATGAGGAAAATAGTTAAGAAAAAACTAAAAGGAGCAGCTGCAAAGATTAAAGACTTACATCAAGCATGGACGTTGCTTAAAAATACTATCTTGGAAGCCCAGGCCAGATGTATTCCACACTGTAAGAAAAGTGGAAAGAAGGCCAAAAAATCGCCAGCATGGTTTAAAGATGAGGTCAGAAAGGCTGTTGTAGCCAAAAAAGCATGAAATGGAAAAAGGAGCCAAATGATGGAAACTGGAAACAACATAAGCACTGGCAAGTTAGATGCAATGTATTGATAAGGCAGGCAAAAAGAGAATTTGAAAAAAATGCTTGCTGAGGAAGCAAAAACGCATAACAAAAACATTTTCAAGTACGTTCTTAGCAGAAAACCTGTGAGAGAGTCAGTTGGACCATTAGATGATAAAGGAGTAAAAGGAGCGCTATGGAAGGACAAGCCATAGCGGAAAGACTGAATAAATTCCTTGCTTCGGTCTTTACTGAGGAAGATATAGGGAAGCTACCCATGCCTGAAATAGTATTTAAAGGTGATGCATCATAAGAATTGAAAGAAATAGCAATAAACCGGGAAGAATAAAGATAAAGATAAATTACAATTATTTGATAAACAGAGGAGTAGCAAATCACCTGGACCAGATGGTATACTTCCAAGGGTATTGAAAGAACTAAAATATGAGATTGTATTCTGTGAACTATCATTAAAATCATTTGTAGTACCGGAAGATTGGAGAATAAATCATGTAATGTCAATTTTTAAAGAGGGTTCCAGGGATGATCCAGGAAACTACAGACCGGTGAGCCTGATGTCAGTAGCAGGCAAAATGGTAGAAACCATTATAAAGAATAAAATTACTATACATGTAGATAGTCATGGCTTAATGGGAGAAAGTCAACATGGATTCAGCCAACAAAAGTTTTGTCTTACTAATCTGTTATATTTTTTTGAAGGTGTGAATTAACAGGTAGATAAAGGTGAGCCGGCAGATATAGTGTATCTGAATTTTCAGAAAGGCTTTGACAAGTTCCCTCATGAGAGACTCTTGGCCAAATTAAAAAGTTATAGGATAGGAGGCAGTGTACTATAGTGGATCAGGAATTGGTTAAAAGATAGAAAGCAGAGAGTAGAGCTAAATGGACAATTTTCTCAATGGAGAAAGGTGAATAGTGGAGTACCCCATGGATCTGTGCTGGACCCGTTGCTTTTTAAATCTTCATAAATGACCTGGAAATGGGAATAACAAGTGAGGTGATCAAATTTGCAGATGAAACAAAATTATTCAAAGTTGCCACAACACAAGAGGATTGTGAAAAATTGCAAAAGTACCTTGATCAACTGGAAGACTGGACATCCAAATGGCTGATGAAATTTAATGTGGACAAGTGCAAAGTTATGCACTAAGGAAAGAACAACCCAAACTATGGTTACACGGTGCAAGGTTCCACATTAAGAACCACCAACCAGGAAATAGATTTAGACGTCATCATGGTTAATATGCTGAAACCCAGTGTGCAGCGGTGGCCAAGAAAGCAAATAAAATGTTAGAAATCATAAGGAAAGGAATGGAGAATAAAACCAAGGATATTATAATGCCTCTATCATTCCATAATGTGACCACACCTTGAATATTATGTGCAATTCTGGCCGCCATATCTTAAAAAGGATATCGCGGAATTAGAAAAGGTACAGAAAAGAGCCACCAAAATGGTAAAGAGAATGGAAGGTTACCCCCATTTAGGAAATGTCTGTAAGGTTAGGGCTCTTCAACTTGGAAAAGAGAAGGCTGAGGAGAGATATGACAGAGGTCAACAAATTAATGAATGGAGTGGAATGGGTTAACCTAGATCAGTTGTTTAAGCCATCAAAAAGTAGAAAGACTAGGGGACACACAATGAAGCTACAATTAACCCATTAAAGGCCAATAAAAAAAAATATTTGTTTCACTCAACGCGTAGTCAAACTCTGGTATTCATTACCGGTGGATGTAATAATGTAGCTGAGTTTTAAAAGGTTTGGACAAGTTCATGGAGGAAAAGTCCATAAACCAATATTAAAGAGGACCCAGAAAATCCACTGCTTACCCTGTGACAAGCATTGTGGAACCTGTGTACCTTTTTCGAAATCTGCCAGATACTTGTGACCTGGATTAGCTACTGTTGGAAGCAGGATACCGGGGTTGATGGACATTGGTCTGACCCAGTATGGCATTTCTTATGTTATCGCTAAATAGCACATCAGAGTCCTACACACATGTAGGAGAAGTTGAACTCTAAAGTTTTCTCCATAATCCTCCCTCTGAAAGGAAGGCAGCGTGACCACCTCATTGACATGAAATGCCGAGACCACCTTCGGCAAGAAGGATGGGACAAGCCTGAATGAACACTCTTGTCTCAATGAAATGATGAAAACATTCTCTAAAGGACAATACCTGCAGCTCCAAAATTTCTCTCATCAAGCAAATAGCCACCAGGAAGGTCATGTTCAGGAAAACACCCTTTACTTGCCATAGTGACTCAAAAGGAGAAGAGCAAAGCACCCACAAAACCAAATTAAGGTCCCAACCCAGGAACGCTAATCGCACAGGAGACCGGAGATGCAAAAAGACTTTCAAGAAATCCACATCAGAATGTGACAATGAATCACTCTTAACACAACCCTGAAAACATGCCAGCGCTGACACCTGCGTCTTCAGGGAACTTACAGCCAGCCCCTTCTACAGAAATGCCAAAATGTAAGAAACTAAAGCCCAAAACAGACATCCCACCTTTCTCTACACTAGGTCTCTAACACCCTCCAAAACACTGGCATATGCCAAAGATATAGACATTTTTTTGCATTGGCAGGACACTTGAAATAACTTCAATCAAGTACACTTTAACCTCAGCAGAAACCTCTAGAGGGCCTAGCTGTAAGACAGACAGAAGATGGGCTATCCATCGGAACCTGCCCCTGTGCAAGCAGCTCATTCTGCTGTGGGAGAGTCTGAGGCACTCCCCCATCTTCAGCCTGACCAAATACACATAACCACGGTCTCCTCAGCCAATTTGGAGACACCAAATCACAAGACCTGAGTGCAACACAATCTACTGCAAGACTCGGTCCAGAAGCAGCTACAGGGGAAACACAAAGAAAAATACTACTAAGGGCCACTGTTGCAACAATGCATCCAGAATGGCCAAACTACACTCCCTTCTCTGACTGAAGAAGCAAGGAGATTTTGCATTCCACTTTGTCACAACCAGCCCATGAGACTGCCCCAACAGGCATAAATGAGAGCAAAAGCTTTCCCTAGATTCAGTCCATTTGCACATTCTGAGATCCCACAACCCAGTTTCCTAGTCTCACTAGATCCTTCTGCAAATTTTCTGCCATTTTATTGTCTGAATAATTTTGTATTATCTGAAAATATGATCACCTCACTGAATGCTCCTATCTCTTGATCATTTATGAATATGTTAAACAGCACAGATCCCAGTACAGACCCTTTTCCATGTGATTACTTAGTTGTTTCCCGTCTTTTAGCCAGTTTGCAATAAACAAAAAGGGTATGGCTCTTTATTTTCCTAAAAAGTCTCTCAAGCCTCCTGGAAATCCAAATACACTATTATCAATGAGCTCACCATTATCTACTTGTTTATTTACACCTTCAAACAAATCTAAGAAATTGCTAAGGCAAGACTTGCTTTTGCTGAGCTTATGCTGACTCATTCCTATTAAGCCATGCCCCTCAATATTGGAAGTAATTTAGGGGTTTTTTTTAGTATAGTTTAAACCTCTTGCCTGGCACTGATGTCTAAAATTTCCCGGATCGCTCCAGAGCCCTTTCTAAAAATTGTCATTTCACTGGCCACCCCTCTAATCCTCTGGCATCTTGGCTGTTTATAATGATAAATTACAGATAACTGGTAAAAGATTAGCAATTCCACATCTGAGCTCTTTGAAGTCCGATTCTGGTGATTTGTTGCACTTGCGTTTGTCAATTTGATCTATTACATCTTCTGGACTACAACGATGTGCTTTAGTTGCTCTGAATTATCACTATTATAAAAGTTCGGCAGTTTACTGTAGGTATGACTCCAACATCCTCCTCAGTAAAGAAAGACAAAGAAATTGTTTAATTTTTCTGCTTGTTTGCCAGTGCTTGTGCTCATTCCTCTTTTCTTCATTAGGGTCTGTTTTCCACTATCTGAAAGATGGCCTTTTGACATTCACTGTCTCTTCCACCTGACCATTAAAACCACGCTGGCCATTGCTTGGCCAAATTCCTTCAAGCTTTTCTGATACGTGGCTATATTTCTGGGCTTCCAAAATGGTCTTTTAAAATAATGTTCATGCCTTTTGCAAACTTTTGACCCTGGCAACCGTTCGTTTTAGTTGTATTCTAATTCCCTCATTTTATCATAGTTTACCTTTTTAAAAGCAAGAACTACAGCAGTAGGTTTGTTTTATTGTGTCTTTTAGTGCTGGCATATTAGATACAAACTTTGATTGTAAACTCTCTGAGGATACCTACGCTGCCTGAATGTAACTTGCCTTTAACTTCCGAGAAAGGCCGTGAGCTAAAGCCAATGAAACAGTCATTTAGAGCATCTAAAAACTTTACCACCCTGCCATGTCCCAATGAGACATTAGCCAATCAATACTGGGGTAACTGAAATCTCCCACTGTTCCCAACTGTGTTAGCCTTCTGTTAGTATTTCACTCTCTATCTCTTTATCCTGTCCATGAGGGCAATAGTATAATCCAACAAATATGCTCCTTCCATCACACATGGAATTTCAATCCATAAAGCTTCACGTTGAATTTTGTTCCCTATAGATCTTTTATCCTGTTTGAATTTATACTATCTTTAACATATAATGCCAGCCCCTCCACCAATCTGATCCTTGCTATTTCAATATAATGTATACACCAACATCACGATATCCTAGTGGTTGTCCTCCTTACATCGTCTCTGAGATACCTCTTACAGTATGTCTAACACTTCATTTACTGTGATGCAATCTCATTCTCCTCTTTTTTAGACTTCTGCTATTTGCATACAGATAATTTAAATAATGTTTTTCATTTGTATTTACAACATGCATAGCAGTTGATGGGCGTAGTTTGGAATCATTTTATCTGCCTGTTCTTTATGTAAATACTACTTAACAGCTTCAGCCTTTATCATAACCTCTCTATCTGGATAGTCTAACTTCCGCATTTGGCCAGTATCTCAAAAATATCTTACCCTGAAATCATATGTGCTTGAGCAACTGTTGACTTTCCCCCAGATTCTAATTTAAAAGCTGCTCTCTCCCCTTTTTAAAGGTTAGCACCTGGTCAAGGAGGAATCAATCCTTTTGAAATAGCTTTCCCCTTCCCCAGAATGTTGCTTAGGTCCTAACAAATCTAAATTCCTCCTCCCTGCATCAGTGTCTCATCTGCATATCGATAACTCCAGAGCTCTGCTTACCTCTTAAGTCCTGCAAGTGGAAAGGCAAATTATTTCAAAGAAAGCTGCCCTGGAGGTTTTAGATTTCAACGTCCTACCTACACACCTAAATAGGACGTCCAGAACCTCCCTCCCACACTTTCCTAAGCTCCTGGTACCTATTTATACCAATACAGCCAGCTCTTTCTCAGCACCATCTAAAATTCTATCGAAGTGAAAAATGAGGTCTGCGTCTTTGTATCAGGCAGACAAGTTATTAAGCAATTGCCAGCCCATCTATCAGCCAGCTATCTACATGCCTATTGAATGAATCACAAGTTACAAAAGTCGACCTCTAACCCTTCCCTCCCGGATACAAGCAACTGGAGACATCTGGATGCAAGAGAATATGGCATCTTCTGGAGGGCAGGACCTGCCTATAGGATCACTTCCTGCCGCACCAGGCTGATGCTCACTTTCCAGGTGAGCTTTCTCCTCCATCAAAGTATAGGGGCTGCCAGCGTGAGGGTGAGATTTCCCAATTATTTATTTTATTTATTTATTTAACAGTATTTCTAAACCGCCTTATCTTAATAATCAAGGTGGTATCACGGCAAACAATCAGGTCAGGTGAGTGTGTTATACATGCAGTGGGGGAAATTGAGTGTGTGTCGTGTTGTGTGTTAGATTGGTATGAGCTATTTACAGAGTGGGCTATATACAGTGGTGCAAAAACAAATTCCATGCATACATTGGTTAGGCGGAATCATGCGCTGTTGTTCATTCTCTGAAGTTATGTGATGTGTCCATAGTGTTCTATGAACAGTATGGTTTTTAGCTGTTTTCTGAAGTCTTTTAGGTCTGTAGCGGCCCTCAAGTCGTCCGGGAGTTTGTTCCATATTGTTGGAGCGGCCATTGAGAGTGCTCTGTCTGTTGTGTCCTTGCGTGTGTGTTTGTGTTCACTGGGGGTGCTGACTCTGTTGTGGGTTTGTTTCCTTCTGGGACGCGTACTGGTGTCTGATTGTATGAGTGTGTGTAGGCTGTTGGCTGATGTGTGGTGTTTGATCTTGAATATGTTTATGATAGTTTTGTATTTGATGCGTGCACCGAATTATGCCACTGAAGATCTCCTCTCTATATCTTTCTGTCTGCTTCAGTTCCTCCAACTCTGCTAATTCTAGCCTTAGGAGATCAGACTCATTCTCTGAAACCCTGGAACTCTTTGCACAAAAGTAAACATGCAAAACCTCTCACCAACTGGACAATAATCATACTCAATATTCAAAGCAAGCCCTCTTTTGGCATCCAGAGAATTTTTTTTTTTATTTCTTGGGGAATAGGTGAAGATATTGTGTATTTACAATGAGCTCTCTTGAAGAGTTTTCTGTGATTTAGTCAAGAATGGTTCTGAAAAATATTTTCCATGGGAGTGGTTAGGAAAATCAGCTGAAAAGATAGAAAGTTTACTAATGGCTCTTATGCTATGTCCACTGTAGGACATCCAAAGCAAGTCTCTTTGGTCTTTCGTGGAAGGCTTTTTTTGAGGGATATGAGTTTTGATGCTGTGCTGCTTTGATTTTATTGATCAAAACATAAAAACCTCAACCAAATATAGGTGACCCGTAATACAATAATTTTCTTTTGTCAGAGCTGACCGTGGGGAGGTCGAAAGGGAAAAATGACCCCCACCCAGCGGGTAGCTACTTTTTATTATTTTTAAGGTTCTTCACCCAAAACCATAATCGAAATAACTTTAAAAATACAAAACTTATCTCAGTCCAAAAACAACGCTGCTTCCAGAAGTCCACTCGCACGACGCGCGCGTTTCGGGTATCCTCACCCTGTATCAAGTGCAATAACAAAGTATAGATTTTTGCAGCAACCGTCCAAAAACGCTGTCTCTATGCAGCACAGGTCTAAATTTTCAATGGCGGACAACCTGCTCTTAAAGGAAGAACCAGCCAATCAAGAAACAGGGAGGCCCCACATGTCGGGAAACCCTGACCCGATTGGAAGAACTGTTTCCATGTTAATTTACAATTAAAAAAATTGAAAAAAAATTGTCAGCAGACATTATCAACAACGTCCATGTCTACAACAGACTTGTCCAGTCTATGTCCCGATTGAGACCATCAGGTTCAACTGAACCTAAGCGAAAGATCCATCGTTGCTCTAAGCGTTGAAGATGATATTCTCTATTTCCCCGACGAGGATCTAAGGGAACATGATCAATGATTGACCAGGTGAGTTGTGCAAAATCATGAGAGTGCTCCAGACAATGGGAAACAATCGGGGCTGATGTAATCCGTCGACGTAGCCGGGAAGCATGCTCCATTAGACGACGTTTCATAGAACGAACAGTGCGGCCAACATAGAGAAGTGAGCACGGGCATTTGATAAGGTATACCACATATGTAGATTCACAAGTCGTATCCCAACGTCGTCGGTATACTCGTTGTGTTTTCGGATAAGTCCATTCCAGACCTGTTAAAGTAGAAGCACAATAAACACAGTTTTCACAGGCCACATGGCCACATACAGGATCTGGAAAAGTGGGACGGTCCTCCACCATGGAAGTCTTCACTAAATAATCACTCAGGTTAGGACCCCGGGAAAAAGCAATTTGCAATGGCTGCTGAAAACATTCATGGAGTTGTAAAATCGGCCAATGAGATTTTATAATATGAAGGACATCCTTGCTCCGATCAGTATAAGGAAGAATTCCAGTAATTTTTGACATGTCAGAAGAATTCGAAGACGTATATGCCGGATCTATAAGCCACTCTCTATGAGTGTATTTAGCTCTTTTATAGGCTCGAGATACTACAGATTCCGGGTAACCCCTAGATATCAGCCGATTGCGCAATTCACATGCGTGCAGTTTAAATGCCTCCAAAGAATGGCATAAACGCGTAAACGCAAAAACTGACCATAGGGAAGACCCCGACGTAAGGGGCCCGGGTGGAAACTCCGATAATGCAAGAGACTGTTCCTTTGCACAGATTTTCTGTAGAGAGAGGTAGATAGCATTCCATCCAATATAGAGATCTGTAGATCCAGGAAATCAATTGTATCCAGTGCTATATGTTCTGTGACTACTCGTGGTCGTCCGGTTTTTCGGAGGGGCCGTCGTTCTCGTCAACCTCCTGCGGCCGAAGATTGGGATCCTCCGGTTACCCGCCAACGTTACAAACAGAACCTTCAATAGTGGTCAACCTCTCCTCTAAAATGCTGACCCCTGAACATGAGCGAGTATTGAATTATGGTTTGTCTTATGTTCTAACGAATCACTATGATCCTTTTCAAATGCGTGTATGTCTCTATAGATTTTTTCGGAAATTACGAATTATACATTTTTTCCAACATCGTACCTCCACACGTGATGAATCTGTGGTATTTCCTCCCTCTCGATGGATGCCTCCCGAATTACCTGCTGATTCAGTCTTAGCTACTTTTCAATCTCTGATATTGCGAGATTTATCTCGTATGGAACAGCAACCAATTCGTCCTTATTTCAATCTTAATCGGGTCGAACGACAGGCTTTGACTGATTTGCGATCTGATCCTTCGCTAGTGATCCGGCGGGCGGATAAAGGAGGTGCGCTAGTGTTGCAAGATCTGTCTGCCTATCAGCAGACTTTACGTGCCCATTTGGATGACAGTACTGTTTATAAGAATCTACCTGAAGATCCAACTATATCTCTGTCCTTAGAAATAAAATCACTGTTAGGCTCTGCTCTGAATAATGGCTGGATAACGCATCGTGAATATGCTTTTTTGAATTGTCTGCATCCGAAATGTCCGATTTTGTACATGCTTCCGAAAGTACATAAATCCCTTGTGGCCCCCCCAGGGCGGCCTATTGTATCATGCCGGGATTCCGTCCTAGAGCCACTTTCGATTTTTTGTGACACTTTCTTAAAGCTAGAAGCCTGTCAGGTGAAATCATATATAAAGGATTCTACTCATTTTTTGCAAGCTATATCTATGTTGGTTATTCCACCGGGGGCCTTTTTGGTTACCCTTGACGTGGTTTCTTTATATACTAATATTAATCAAGTTGAAGTTTTGGATCTCTTGCAACAAAAATTTACATATGCACCTGAACGTTTGCCACGTCTCTTTTTGAATCAATTGGTAGAATTAGTTCTCACTCGTAATTATTTTCTGTCAGAGGGGGTTTTCTACCAACAACTATCTGGTATTGCTATGGGGCGACTTTGGCTCCCTCTGTAGCTACATTGTATCTAGCGGCTATGGAAGAGACTCTGATTGAAAAATCTGACCTATACCAATATGTCTTATTTTGGAGACGTTTCCTGGATGACGTTTTTTTCGTGTGGACATCAGATGGAGAGTCTTTACACGCCTTTATACTTTGGTTAAATGGGTTAAAACCTAATATCCGTTTCACAGAACATATAGCACTGGATACAATTGATTTCCTGGATCTACAGATCTCTATATTGGATGGAATGCTATCTACCTCTCTCTACAGAAAATCTGTGCAAAGGAACAGTCTCTTGCATTATCGGAGTTTCCACCCGGGCCCCTTACGTCGGGGTCTTCCCTATGGTCAGTTTTTGCGTTTACGGCGTTTATGCCATTCTTTGGAGGCATTTAAACTGCACGCATGTGAATTGCGCAATCGGCTGATATCTAGGGGTTACCCGGAATCTGTAGTATCTCGAGCCTATAAAAGAGCTAAATACACTCATAGAGAGTGGCTTATAGATCCGGCATATACGTCTTCGAATTCTTCTGACATGTCAAAAATTACTGGAATTCTTCCTTATACTGATCGGAGCAAGGATGTCCTTCATATTATAAAATCTCATTGGCCGATTTTACAACTCCATGAATGTTTTCAGCAGCCATTGCAAATTGCTTTTTCCCGGGGTCCTAACCTGAGTGATTATTTAGTGAAGACTTCCATGGTGGAGGACCGTCCCACTTTTCCAGATCCTGTATGTGGCCATGTGGCCTGTGAAAACTGTGTTTATTGTGCTTCTACTTTAACAGGTCTGGAATGGACTTATCCGAAAACACAACGAGTATACCGACGACGTTGGGATACGACTTGTGAATCTACATATGTGGTATACCTTATCAAATGCCCGTGCTCACTTCTCTATGTTGGCCGCACTGTTCGTTCTATGAAACGTCGTCTAATGGAGCATGCTTCCCGGCTACGTCGACGGATTACATCAGCCCCGATTGTTTCCCATTGTCTGGAGCACTCTCATGATTTTGCACAACTCACCTGGTCAATCATTGATCATGTTCCCTTAGATCCTCGTCGGGGAAATAGAGAATATCATCTTCAACGCTTAGAGCAACGATGGATCTTTCGCTTAGGTTCAGTTGAACCTGATGGTCTCAATCGGGACATAGACTGGACAAGTCTGTTGTAGACATGGGCGTTGTTGATAATGTCTGCTGACAATTTTTTTCAATTTTTTTAATTTTTTTAATTGTAAATTAACATGGAAACAGTTCTTCCAATCGGGTCAGGGTTTCCCGACATGTGGGGCCTCCCTGTTTCTTGATTGGCTGGTTCTTCCTTTAAGAGCAGGTTGTCCGCCATTGAAAATTTAGACCTGTGCTGCATAGAGACAGCGTTTTTGGACGGTTGCTGCAAAAATCTATACTTTGTTATTGCACTTGATACAGGGTGAGGATACCCGAAACGCGCGCGTCGTGCGAGTGGACTTCTGGAAGCAGCGTTGTTTTTGGACTGAGATAAGTTTTGTATTTTTAAAGTTATTTCGATTATGGTTTTGGGTGAAGAACCTTAAAAATAATAAAAAGTAGCTACCCGCTGGGTGGGGGTCGTTTTTCCCTTTCGACCTCCCCACGGTCAGCTCCGACAAAAGAAAATTATTGTATTACGGGTCACCTATATTTGGTTGAGGTTTTTATGTTTTGATTATTGATTTACCTTGACCTTAAGGTTTATTTTTTTGATTTTATTGATGGCATCTAAATGAACGGTTTTATTTAATGTTAGTTTGTTTTCTTTTCATTGCATTTTATTATATGTTACTTTTACTGAAAACCATTTTAATTACTTTTCAGAAAGGGTGGTCAAATTTTTATAAACACTACATTATTAAAATTTAAGAAAGAAATAGGGTGAACAAAACTAGAGATTTCTTTTTCTCTCCATATTTTATAAATTAACATAATCTACATTGAACAGAAGATACCAAATACTGATCTGAAATGAACACTTGAACATTTGAAGAAATGGATGCATTGGTTGCTCTTGTGAACAGCTGATGATATTCTGTTCCAAATCGCAAAGTGCTATGTGGCACTAATTCTTCCTCTGCTAAGGGAGATTTTAAGATCACCCTTTTGTTCGCTCTATCCCATCCCTCCCCGTCGCATACTACAGATAGTGTAGGGTTAATTTTGCGCTGTCATTGCAGCCCATTAGTGCACATTCATGCCACATTAACAGCTAGCGCAGCTAACATGCTCCTAGGTGTCAATGTATACAGCAATCATTAAGAAAAACATGCGCTTCATTCCCAAGTTTCATAGTAAAATTAACATGTGTGTGTGTGTTGGCACTGTGCATAACTATTTCTCCCTGTCTGTCTGCGTCTGTTGGGAACATGTATGTCAGTGACCAGAAGAAAAGAGGAGAGGGAAGGGTAGAGAGAGGGGTTTCATAGGAGCAATTCTCTACTATGTTTCAATGCCTTTATGCTGCAGCTACTGAAAGTGGATCTCTCACTGAAATGCACTAGGCCTTTTCTGGGAGAGGAGAGAAAAGGAAATTATTTCTCTGGAACCTCCAAGTCCGATTGTCCCATTTTCTAATTCTATGCTTTTCCTCTGGGTTTTCTCCTCTGCCAAATTGATTCCTTTCTGTTAAGATTCTGGAAAGTTTTCTTTTTTCCAATAAGTTCATTAGGTTGAAAAGAAGAACAATTTTGTTTGTCAAACCCAACTGCATACCCAGCTCTGTCGTATAAGAAAAAATTGAACTCTATTTAAGCTGTCCTCATTAATTCTTCATTTAGTCTAGGAGGATTCTTTTGCAAGAGACTTTTTGGGCCTAGTAATTTCTCATTTCTCTTTTTCCCCCCTAGTTCAATGGGAACCTGGTTAAAGGAAAGAAAGAGTAGTTACTCAACTATAACAGGTTTTCTCCAGAGATAGCAGGAATCAGTCCTCACATATGGATGATGTCTGAGCCGACGGAGCTCACATGAGCATTACCCCAGCTTTCAAAGAAAGCCTATGGGACCATGCTACAATGCATGCGTGATCCCCTTCCCGCCCAAGGGTGCCATCTTGCTCGGTCAGATGACATAGCTAGGACAATAGTAAAAACTAAAACTAGGTAGGGAGGATACTTTCAGGAGAGGAGGGAGGGGTGTGAGGACCGAATCCTGCTGTCCCTGGAGAACACCTGTTACAGGGTGAGTAACTATGCTTTCTCCAGGAACACGCAGGAAGATAGTCCTCACATGGGACTCCCTAGCTCCAATCTGACGAGGACTGAACCACGACAGCACCAACGGCGACAAATTGGGTAGCCGTAAGTTGCAGAAGGTGAGTCCCCACTGAGAAACTCTGCAAGACCCTAGCGTCCAGCAATACTATCACTTCGATAGACTGAACACAGAAGGGTCAGAGGGCAGGAACTGCCCACACCCTGAGATTATTATGGAGTACCGCCTGGGGGAGAGAGCTGAGAGGCGGCGCAGAGGTCCGGTGAGGCAGGCACCTGCTCCGGCCGTCCCGACGTCACCGGGGGCCTTGTCAAATACCGGAGCAGAGGAGAGTTGCCTTGGGAGAGAGCTGAGAGGCGGCGCAGAGGTCCGGTGAGGCAGGCACCTGCTCCGGCCGTCCCGACGTCACCGGGGGCCTTGTCAAATACCAGAGCAGAGGAGAGTTGCCTTGGGAGAGAGCTGAGAGGCGGCGCAGAGGTCCGGTGAGGCAGGCACCTGCTCCGGCCGTCCCGACGTCACCGGGGGCCTTGTCAAATACCGGAGCAGAGGAGAGTTGCCTTGGGAGAGAGCTGAGAGGCGGCGCAGAGGTCCGGTGAGGCAGGCACCTGCTCCGGCCGTCCCGACGTCACCGGGGGCCTGTTTAAAGGTTCTCTGGGGAGGCGCAGCCGGAGGCGCTAGTCGGGGCAGCGATAGAAGGGGCTAGATACAAGGGGCATTTCACGTCCCTTGGGAGCCCCTTGGAGCAACGAGGGAGCAAATAGCCTGGGTTGTCATCGTTTGGCTGTTAGGATTGTGATGGGAAAACGTAAGAAGAAGATCGAGCCGGCTGTGGCAGACAAGCCTGCGGTGGGCCCCATGGACAAGCATGTTCAGGTACTTTCTGGTGTGGATGCTACGCTTGACCCTGACTTCCTTGTGCTCCGGCCCTCTCCGGTGTCCTTGAGCTCTCCAGACCGGACACCACCTTCTCCCCCAGTCTATGTATCTCCTCCTTTATCCATTTCAGAGGGTATGCAATTTCAGCAGAGTACCCCGGTGATAGCAGGGGAAAAGTTGAAGCCTGTGGTATGGGTACCCGTTCCAAAGGAAGCCAGTTTGGTGCCTGATGAGCAGGTAACTCTGGCTGACATTTGGAAAGTGGTTACCCGTATTGAAAGTTCTTTATTACCTATTGTTGTGCAACTTTGCAATTTCTCTTCGGAGATTATTGCTAAAGTTTCTGAAATGGATAGTAAGGTGGAGAATGTTTCTAAGCAGATTATTAATTGTGAAAATCAGTGTCAGGCTCTTAAAGAAGTGAATGCTTCCCATATAAAAGATAGTTTAGTTCTGCACCACAAAATGGAACAGTATGATAATCTACTACGTGAAAAAAATGTTAGGATGCTGAATTTTCCCTATTGTCGGTTGCTGTCAGCAGAAATACTTTTGCGAAAGTATTTTAGAGAGGTTCTGGGGCTGGCTTCGGCTGACTCCATTGGCCTTTCTAAATTTTATTACTTGACTGGTAGAGCTCTGTCTCGGGGTTCTCCTGGGGGGTTTGACGAGGTTCAAGGTGGAGCTGACTTTGATCTCACCAAATTCCTGGAGGACTCACAAGATAATATTTCTTCTAGAGCCACCTTGGTGGTTTCCTTTTTGTCTGATCAAGACAGAGCTCTTGTATTTCGTAGTTATTTTAAGAATATGTCTGTTCTGTTTTGTGGAGCGAAAGTACAAATATTTCCGGATGTCTGTAGGGCGACTCAAACTAGGAGACAGGGTTTTTTGATCCTTAAACCTAGAGTGATTGCCCTATCGGCCACCTTTTTTCTTCGATACCCCTGCAAGTGCTTGATAACCTTTCAGGGTTCTAGGTTTGTTTTTCTTGACCCTACTCAACTTGAATTGTTTCTTTCTGATAAAGAGGGGCTTGGCACGAAGAGATTGGGATAGGTGGTATTAAATTAGTAGCTGCCTAGGTATTCAGGAGTTTAGTTTCCTGGTTATTTCTTATGATTGTTATTATGTTTAACTCTCCCCATATTGTGGGCTAGGCTCGGATGTATTGTTATTTTATATATTTTTTTTTCTTTTTTCTATTTCCTTTGAATGCATCATCTGTAAGTTTCTTTATGCTTGCTTTGTAAGTTATAAAAAGTTTCAATAAAAAAAAAACAAAAAAAACACAAAACGGAGTACCGCCTGGCCAAACGCACTGTCCCTGCAGGACTCGCTCTCCAAGCAGTAGTGAGCTGTGAACATATGACCTGAAGACTATGTGGCGGCCTTGCAGATCTCCGTCACCAGCACTGATTGCAGGTTGGCCACCAACAAGACCATCGCCTTCACACAGTGTGCTGTGATCCGGTATTCAAGGAAGAGGCCAGCTCGCTCATAGGCAAGAGCAATACAGTCCGCCACCCAAGTGGACAGAGTTCACTTAGACATGGGGAGCCCCAGTCTGCTGGGGTCAAGAGACACAAAAAGCTGAGGGGCTTTGCGATGGGCCTGTGTCTGCTGTAAGTAGAAAGACAGGTCTTATTTGCAATCCAGAGTATGAAGTACTAGTTCCACCCTGCCAGTGTGAGACCGCAGAAAGAAGGTGGGGAGGACCACCTCTTGGTTGAAGCGGAAAGGAGGTACCACCTTTGGGAGGAATTTGGGGTGTACGTGGAGAACTACCCTGTTCTTATAGAACCTTGTATATGGTAGATCTGCCACCAAGACCAGGTGTTCGCTCACTCTTCGAGCGGATGTGAGGCCCAACAGAAAGGCCACTTTCCAAGACAGGTACCGCAGGTGACAAGTGGCTAGGGGCTCGAATGGCAGTTTGGTGAGCTGAGAGAGCACCACATTAAGGTCCCATTCTTTTGCCGGAGGGCAGAGAGGGGGCTTGGATAACAGGAAGCCCTGGAGGAACCTGGGGACCAAGTGCTGGCCCGAGAGGGGTTTCCCCGGTGATGGTTAGCGGCTATCGCGCTCAGATGCACCCTCACTGAGTTAGACCAGCCCAGTATGGGACAGGTGCTGGAGTACTAATTGCACATGGCAGGAGAAGGGGTTCTCTCTTCTTTCCGCACACCAGGCAGAGAACCTTCTCCACTTAAAGACATAAGCCCATCTGGTGGAGGGCTTTTGGGAGGCCAGCAGCATCTCCTCGACTTCTCTCAGAAGATTGAAAGGGGCCAGTGCTACCCTTTCAGCAGCCATGCTGTTAGTGTTAGGTATCTCATGCTGGGTCCTCCAAGACAGGAGGTCCGGCGCACAGCCCAGCAGGACCGGAAGTGCCACCGACAGTGAGAACAGCAGTGGAAACCAGGACTGCCTCAGCCACCTGGGGGCGATTAGTATGACTGACGCCCTCTCACTCTTGACCTTGAAGAGGATCCTGGCGACCGGGTGGGGGGGGGGGGAAATTGGTGGGAACGCATAAAATAGGTCCTAGGACCATGAGATCAGAAAGGCATCTGCTGCCACTCTCTCTGGGTGCAGTTGGTATGAGCGGAAGCGAGGCAGCTGCGTGCTGTCCGGAGAGGCAAATAGATCCATCATGGGCCTGCCCCAGAGGTGGAAGAGCCTTTCGGCCACCCTGGGGTTCAGGCGCCACTCGTGTTGCTTAAGGACTCTATCAGCCTGTCTGCTAGGCAGTTGTCCTGGCCCGGAAGATAGGCTGCTCACAAGAGCATGTTGTTGCACGCTGAAAAAGAGAGGAGGGCCACCACCTCCTGGCAGAGGGAGTTCGAGCCTGTACCCCCCTGCTTGTTGATATAGAACATGGAGACTCATTGTCCATCTGGATCAGTATGGACCAGTGTCACAGGCAGAGGCGGAATGCTCATAGGGCTAGGCAGATCACCCTAAACTCCAGGAGATTAATCTGTAGGAGCAACTCCTCCTGGGACCAGTTGCCCTGTGTGCGGCAGTCCCCACAATGTGTCCTCCCCCAACCTAGGAGGGAGGTGTCCGTGATCAGGGATCTCTGAGGAGAGGGTGCTTGGAAGGGCATTCCCGCCCGGAGGTGGCGGAAAGTTTGCCACCAGTTGAGGGATTCTGCCAGTTAGCTGATAACCCTGACCCTGTCCTGTAGCCTGCCCGTGGCTTGGGTCTACTATGAACGGAGGCACCACTTGGCTAACTGCATGTGGGCTGAGGGCCTTACCCTATGGTCTCGTAGGCGGAGGAGGAGACAAGCTGACACTGACCGGCGATGTTGAACCTTTCCTGTCAGATGCCTGAGGCGTTCTGCCCTGTATCTGGAGAGGACTGCCTTGACTTGCAGTGTGTTGAGCTGAGCACCTATGAACTCCAGATTTTGGGCTGGAGAAAGGTGGGATTTAGGATAGTTGGTGGTGAACCCCAGATGCTGCAGAAGGAGAGTCGCACACTCTGTGGCCTGACTGGCCTCTGAGACTGCGTCACCCCCTGATTAGCCAGTTATCTAGGTAGAGGAAGACGAAGGCCCCTTGCAAACACAGTTGGGTGGCCACCACAGCCAGGCATTTGGTAAAGACCCTTGGCAAGGAGGTCAGGCCGAAGGGTAGGACCCTGTACTGATAGTGCCCTCCTTCTACCCCAATCCTTAGGTACTGCCTGTGGGAGGGGTGGATTAGGATGTGTGTGTACGCATCCTTTAGATCCAAGGAGCACAGCCAGTCACCCTGGTGGAGGTAAGGCAGCTGTGTTGCAAGAGAGAACATCTTGAATTTCTCCCTTAGCAGAAACTTAAATGGATCTAGTATGAGCCTGAGGCCCCCATTTATCTTTGGGACAAAGAAGTACCTACAGTAGAAGCCCTTTCCCACAGGTGTTTGGGTACAGGCTCTACTGCGTTGTCCCTGATCAGGCCTGTGTGCTCTGTAAGCAGAAGAGTCTAGTGAAGGAGGGGCTGTACCGGCTCTTCTGGAAAGAACCTGGGTGGTATTTGCTGTAAGTGGAGGTGGTAATCTTCCCTTATCACTTGCAGTACCCACTGGTCCGAGGTGATGTTGGCCCATCTGTGGGCAAAGAGTGCAAGGCATCCCCCTGTGGGCTAGTTAAGGTCTCCTGGAGGAGGGGAGGCTCTGCCCTGGGAATCAAAAGCTCCCCCCAGGTAGGGTGGGAACTGGGGACTAAGGTTTCGGTGTTTTTGCCTTTGGAGCCCTGTGGCCTTGTCTCTTAGGGAGAGAACCTTGTTGCTGGCCCGAGAAGGGCTGTAGTGGTGACTCTGTGGAAAGGGCCCTTTTCCCTCGGGAAAAGGGGTCTTTTCCCTGATGGCTTTCTGCGGGGAAGGGATGAGGTCTTTTTTGAGAGCTTCTGGCATGTCACCACATCGGCCTCAATCTCAGCCACCTTGTTGGCCATCGGTTTGCCGAATAGGTTCTTCTTGATGCATGGGACGTCAAGAAGCTTATCTTGGACCCATTGCTCGATGGCAGAAGACTATAGGCAGGCCTGGCATCAGGCGCCGATGCCAGCTGCTGCAACCCAAGCCACTGACATGAAGCCATTGTAGGCTGCTCGGGAGAGGAACTTGGAGCAGGTCCTTGATCCCCAAGGTCAGGGATTGGAACCGCTGGAGAGGTTCCCTGACAAAGCCAGCCAAAAACCCCGACAGCTCCTGGGTTAGAGCCTTTAAGTACATACCTATGTATAATTCATAGGCTTGGATCTGGCACCCCAGCATCGAGCCCTGGGAACACTTGCGTCTAGGGCGTCGAGGTCTCTGGCCTCCTTTCCAGTGGGATCAGAGGAGTGGGTCTTTTGGCTCTTTTTGCTTGGTTGACTCGACAACCATAGAGTTAAGTGGAAGCTGGGGTTTGTGGAACCTCAGGCCCTTTTCAGACGAGCATTGGCTGCACGGGCACTGTGAGGGTTTCCTTGGGTGGAGACTTGTATTGGAGGATCTCCAACTCCCGGTGCGCAGGTCCTCCTCTGCCTCGGTCTCCACCAAGAGGGCTCTGGCCATGTCCTTGACAAAGTCATGGAAGGCTATATCCTCTAGAGGGGAGGGGCACCGGGAGAGACGGATCCGAGGGGATGTCTCGGACCCGTTCAGTCTTCGGGGATGCCTCATCGGTCTCCCACTCAGAGTCAAGTGGCGATAATGAATCCGAGGCTCTGAGACTCATTGCCTCAAGGCCGGCGATGAAGAGTCGGTTGCCTCCAGAGGACCAGGGGTCCGCGTTGCGGAAACTAGCCTGGGAGGACCAGATGCCTGAGGATCAGGACCGGGACCAGGATCTCAACCGGTGCCACAGGCTTATCCGAGGCCAGTAGCGCTCAGAGTTCAGCTCGATGACAGGGGACTTCCCCGCAGTCGGGGGGCTCAGTCATCGGGGCATATGATGCAGACAAACTAGCCATCATTGCCTGCTGCAAGGCCAGCATAGAAGTGATATTCTGCTCCAGAGTCGCCATTCTGGTTTCCAAGCCAGAAGGCTCCACAGCTTTCAGTGCGGGCACAGAGGATCTCGGGCCAGGCGCCGGCATTCTGGTGAGTGTGTCCTCAACGAAGACTACAGCCTCAAGGAACCTCACAGTCTCCGCCGGCTGAGGAATCCTTCTTGAGGACTTTGGTAGGGCACTTCTCAGAGCTGCCCAAGTCCTTCATGGTGGTTTTACTTACCTTAGTATAATTAGCAAGGATTTTTCCCAGGAAAAGAGAACAGATGTCTGTTGGGCTCTGCGGAAAAAAGGAGACTGAGCAAGATGGCACCCTTGGGCGGGAAGGGGACCATACATGCGTGATAGCATGTCCCAAAGGTTTTCTTTGAAAGCTAGGGAAATGCTAAGCGTGGGCTCCGTTGGCACGGACGTCAACCATATGCGAGGACTGACTTCCTGCTTTATCCTGGAGAAATATGGTTTATCTATCTTACAGTTCTCCCCCTAACTACTCTCTCTTATAAGCACAGGACTAAGACTGGGAGGAGGAATTGCTATTATCTTTGACAATTCCATTAATGTCACAGAAAGCACAGTTACTTACCTGTAAAAGGTGTTCTCTGTAGAGAGAGAGCAGGATAAGTCCTCATATCTTGAAGCTAATGACACCTCATCAGGAGTTAGTGGGCCTGATTAGCCTGTGAAAGAACTGAGGGCTGCATAAAAAGTCTTCAGAGCCTTGCACTGTTGAGGCATTCTTAACAGAGGCTCTACACATTTCAAGCAAAGGACAGCTGAGAAACCGGCTGGTACTTTGGTAGGTCTCCTTCTCTTTTGCTTCAACAAGTACCTAAGCTTCACCAACTGAACAATGACTGGGAAAAATAGTATCACCAAAACAGTTGCCCCTGTTACAGCTTCTGCCTCTGTCCAGACAGAGGACCTAATGCCAGTTGAAGGACCGGTTCCATGTGCAGGATGCCTGCATGCTGAAGCTCTCAGGAAAAAAGTGGAGGAGCTAAGAGAAGAGGTGGCGAGGCTGAGGAGCATTCAAGACAGTGAGAAGTACACTGTTGAGATGCTTCTTAAAACATCCAAGCTCTCCAGCAGAGGAGAAGATGGGAGTCTACAGAATGAAGAAGGTTGGACATGAGTCACCAGAGCCTGCAGAATCACCAATCCAACTCCTCCAGCCCTTCAATTAAAGAACCATTATGCATCCCTGGAAGTGGAGGAGGTGAAAGCATCCCTTGAAAGGGAAGAACCAGAGCTCAAGCATCCCAAAGCTGCATAATCAGTGACCACAAGGAAGCGAAGAGTAATGATGGTAGGTGACTCTCTTCTGAGAGGTACTGAGGCATCCAACTGCCGACTAGACTTGATTTCCAGAGAGGTATGCTGTCTACCAGGTGCCAAAATCTGAGATGTTACAGAGAGTTTGCCGAGACTCATCAAGCCCACTATTACTCGATGTTGCTCATCCATGTCGGTATCCCTCTGAGCGTATCAAAAGTGACTTCATGGCTCTGAGACAGAGGGTGAAGCAGATAGGTGCGCAGGTGGTGTTCTCTTCAAACCTCCCTGTTGAGGGTAAAGGCCAAGGCATCGAAGCTCGCATCCTGGAGATAAATGCATGGCTGTGTGGATCGTGTCATTGAGAGTGTTTTGGTTTCCTGGACCATGGGATGTTGTTCCAAGGGTTGCAGAGAAGAGATGGTATCCATCTGTCCAAGAAGGGCCGATATGTATTCAGTAACAGACTGGGTAACCTACCGAAGAGAGCTTTAAACTAGATTCGTTGGGGATAGGTGAAGAAAGCCCCCAGGTAAATGAAACATTAAATACCTTTATGGAAATGGGTAAAAGGGGCAACATATGGAAAGCAGTGTGTATAAATGCCCAGAGCATGGGAAATAAGATTCCAGATGTTGACGCTTTAATGGGAGAGGCTGATTTGGATTAAGTGGCAACAACAGAGACATGATTCATGGACAACCATGACTGGGATGTAACTATACCAGGCTATACTTTATTCAGCAAGGACAAGATAGGTAGAAGGGGAGGAGGAGTGGCACTATATGTAAAAAAATAATATTAAAACTATGGAACTACAGGGTTTAAAAGGGAGAGGGGAGGCACTATGGGTTAAACTAGAAAGTGGGAAAGAGAAATCTATTTGCATTGGCATTGGCATGATATACAGACCTCCCTCACCAGGAGAAGAGGTGGACGGAGAGTTAATTTAAGACATACGCAGCATTGCCAGGAAAGGAAAGTGCTACTAATAGGAGATTTCAATATGCCAGATGTTGATTGGCACATTCCTGCTACAGTATCATCTAGAAGTAAGGAGATCCTCGATTCTCTACAGGGAGAACTATTCAGGCAACTGGTAACAGAATTCACACATGAAGGGCCATACTGAACTTGGTACTTACCAATGGTGAAAGTGTTTCTGATGTTATACTGGGGGATCATTTCGCATCCAGTGATCATGAGATGGTGTGGTTCAGTATTAGGATTAGGGCTGCTAAAATCCATTCAAAAGCGAGGGTCTTAGACTTTAGGAAAACTAACTTTGCCAAGATGGGCCAATACCTCAGGGAGTCGTTAGCGGGATAGGAACAGCTGGGGGATGTAGAAAACAGTGGGCAAAACTGAAAGGGGATATTTTAAGGGCAACCAACCTTTTTGTTAAAATGGTAAATAAAGGTAAAAGGAAAAGGAGACTGCTATAGTTTTCAAAAGAAGTAGCTGAAAAAGTGAAGAAAAAGAGGGAGGCTTTCATGAAATACAAGAGATCACAGAGAAAGGAAGACAGGGATCTATATTTGGAAAAACTTAGAGAAGCTAGCAAAGTAGTCAGGAAAGCAAGATTCAAAAAGAGGAGGAAAAAGCCAATGCAATAAAATGGCGGGATAAGACATTTTTCAGATATGTTAGTGAGAAGAGGAAGGGCAAAAGTGGTATTGTCAGACTCAAGGGTGAAGGGGAGGAATATGTAGAAGCTGATAAAGATAAAGCAGAATTGCTTAACAAATATTTCTGTTCTGTGTTCACAGATGAAGAACCAGGAATAGGACCTCAGAAAACACCCACAAACAGGAACAGAAACGAGGGGCATCTTGAACAATTTTCAGAAGACTGTGTTAGTGAGAAGCTAGCTAAACAAAGTAGAGAAAGAGAAGGGACCGGATGGGATTCACCCGAGTATACTGAGGGAATTTGGGGACATTCTAGCAGCTCTACTGACTGACATTTTCAATGTCTCGTAGTCAGGAGTGGTGCCAGAGGGCTGGAGAGAGGCACATGTGGTCCCTTTACACAAAAGCGGAAGTAAGGATGTGGTTGAAAACTACAGTCCGGTTAGTTTAACCTCAGTGGTGAGTAAATTATTGGAAATGCTGCTGAAAAAGAAAATAGTGAAATTTCTGGAGTCCAACGGATTACCAGATCCGAGGCAGCATGGATTCACCAGAAGCAGATCTTGTCAGACAAATATGATTGATTTCTTTGACTGGGTAACTAGGGAGTTGTACTGAGGGAGAGCCCTAGAAGTGGTGTATTTAGATTTCAGTAAAGCCTTTGAAACCGTTCCGCACAGGAGACTTATAAACAAATTGAGCACCCTAGGGATGGACCCTAAAGTTACTGCTTGGGTTAGAAATTGGTTGAGTAGTAGGCGACAAAGGGTACAGGTAAATGGAGTTCACTTGTCGGAGAAGGAGGTTATCAGTGGTGTGCCCCAGGGATCTGTCCTTGGTCCGATTCTTTTTAAAATCTTTGTTAGTGATACTGCGGAAGGCAGTCGGATAAGGTTTCCCTCTTTAGGGATGATACCAAAATCTGCAATAGAGGAAGCTGGAGATAACATGAAGAGGGATCTAGCTAAGCTTGAAGAATGGTCTAGAATTTCACAGCTGAGATTTAATGTTAAAAAATGCAAGGTCATGCATTTGGGCTGCAGCAATTAGGAGCGCTATAGTATAGGGGGTGAAGTACTTCTGTCCACAAAACCTAGGTGTGATTGTGTCTGATGATCTTAAAGTAGCTAAACAGGTAGAAAAGGCAACGGAAAAAGCTAGAAGGATGCTTGGGTGTATAGGGAGAGAAATGGCCAGCAGAAGAAAGAAGATGATAGTGCCTTTGTATAAGACTTTGGTGCAACCTCATTTGGAGTATTGTGTGCAATTCTGGAGACCGCACCTTCAAAAGGAAATAAACAGTTGGAGTTGATACAGAGGGTGGCTACTAAAATGGTTAGTGGTCTTCGTTATAAAGCATATGAGGACAGAATTAAAGATCTTAATATGTATACTTTAGAGTAAAGGCGGGAGAGAGATGATATGATCGAGGCATTTAAATACCTCCGTGGCATAAATGCATAGGAGAGCCTCTTTTGATTGAAAGCAAGCTCTGCTATGAAGAGACATAGGATGAGGGTGAAAGGAGATAGACTTAGAAGTAATATGCGGAAATATTTTTTTATGGAAAGAGTTGTAGATCCGTGGAACAGTCTCACAATAGAGGTGGTAGAGATGAGGACAGTGTCTGAATTCAAAAAGGCATGGGACAAACACAGAGGATATCTAAAGTTATAAAAGGGGACTGTTCAAGTGGTTGATATGGAAGGACAGACTAGATAGGCCATGAGGTCTTTTTCTGCCGTCATGTTTCTATGTTTCTATCTGGGTGACCTCATCGATGGAGCCCCTAATGGGATAGCTCTCTCAGCTCCTTCTAGAAACCTTTGGAGAGACTGCACCACACATAGGATCATGTTTACTAAAGGTTAATGCACATTATGTGCTGCAATGGCCCACAGAAATGAATGAGCATTGTCCACAGAACATCTGCTATAGGTAAGTAACTTTGTTTTTTCTGCAAACAAGATGGATAAGTGCTCACATATGGGATTCCCTAGCTACAGACTGCCTCAAAAGAAAAAAAAAAAAGAGTAAAGAAACTTGTGCTCCAACAAGCTGACATTAGAAAACCAAATTGCTGAGAGCAACCAGCCACTTAAAATCACCCTTCCTTCAGTTAAATATGGTGGAGGTTCCATAAAGTTGTCAGGCTATTTTGCTGCCTCAGGAACTGGAGGTCTGGAACGTATTAAAGGAATCATGAAGTCAGAGGACTACCAAGGAACTAGGGAAAATATTTCTTTATGCAGATGGAACTAAAATCTGGAACAGAATTTATGCCTCTCAGAGTAGAATACAGTTACAGTTTTGATTTATTTGATATACTGCCTATGGCCGAGGGAGCTATGTGGTTAACAAAGAAAATAATACATTCATTACAGAAATTAAAAGCAAGTTGACACTGAGGGGTGGGTTGCAAAGACAAAAAACAGCGGATTGGACAAGGGGGGGGAGCCTAGATTATATTGTAATGGCTACAGTTTTCATACCTAAAGCAGCTACAGTCCTGATGGTAGGGATGTTGAAAGACATTGGAACCTCATCCATATTTACAACATCCATTGCAGAGATACCATGTTCAGATATTTCTTTGAAGACAAATTCACGGAAGTCGTTCACCTTTTGCTGTCAGTCGTCTGGAAGTTGCTGGTCTACAATGGTTCTCATTCTCACTGAAAGTCCATTTCTTTTCATGAATCTAGAAATCCAGGCGAAACCCACTTTGAAATCAGTGATTCCTCTTTCATTTGTCAGAAGCTTTGCTTTGATCTGAATTGCGATAGTAGAGATAGCTTAATTTTGTTCCCTCCGAGAAAGAACCCAATCTCTCAAGTCACTCTCCAATTTAGGCATTTGCTTTGGGCCCACGATGTATGCATTTGCAGAGGTTCATATATTCTCAAGCTCCTTTTTGTCCTTTCTCCATTCGCGAATGGACATCTCTCCAACCTCGTACTCTCTCACCGCCGCTCTTTTGCTTGTTTCTTCCACTCTCACAACAACTTTTAGTTTGAAGTTGGCAGTGCAGGACTTACGTTTCATGCCCTTATACCGTGTGAGAGAGCAGTGTATCAAGTTTTAAATAAAGGACACTTGTAAGGAATTGGTTTCTCTAGTCAAGGGGAACTGTACTCAAGTGGCCAACAGTAAAACAGAAGCTAACAAGTTAACTTCTGACATTTACACATCATTAGCTAAAGTAACTTTAAGACTACTATGAATTACCGTATTTTCACATACATGTTATACATGTGGGCATGTTATGTGAAATTCCAGAACAGAATGGTGTCACTTCCACGCATTATGCGTGTGCTCCCTTTATATACGTGGGCAAGTAATTTGCGTGAAAATACGATATATATTATCAAACTTGCTTTCAGTTTATTGTCTTTCTAAAGAAACAAAATGGTTGAGTACTTCTCGATGTCAGAGACAGAGAACAACAGATGCACATGGGGCAACACAGATACAAATACATGCACACATATACACACACATATATATACATGTGCGCATGCAGAGGGTTGGAAAAAATTCCATGAGCCATGCTCCGCATGCTTCCTCTACTTATTTTTATGAGAAATGTGTGTTAATGAAATAAAAAAGCCTGATTATAGATGCATGAGTTGACTTTGCACTTTCACAGTAAGAAGGGTCAGATTAAATAATAGGTGGAAGTACTAGAAGTGTGTGCCAACTCTTAAAAAAAATTATCATGTAGTCTTCTAAAGAGAACTCAACACTTAAAAATATAAGGCATACCATATATTTGGTCAGACCAATGGTCTATTGAGCCCAGCACTGTATCTCAATAGTGATCAATTCAGGTCAACTTGAAGAAGCAAAAGTTCCTAAAGGAGAGCTTTTCTTCTACATCCTCCAGCAACAAATTCTATAGATTAATTATGCATACTTTTTTATAATCTGTTTTAATTATCAACAGTTTCATGGGATGTCTTCTAGTCCTGTTCCCTATTTACTTGTTCCATAAAATTCATATTTATTGATAAAAAATGTATATCAAACCAATTACTTACAGTTTTAGGCAGAAATCCAGGAACAATGAAATAATATAAAAATGTAACATACCATAAAACATAAAACCTAGAAACCCAATCATAATAAAGTAGACAATACATGAAAAAAAAAAACAACGAAACTTAGGTGCCTGAGTAAAACTATGCTCCTGCAAGCCAACAAATCAGTTTTTAACATAACATTAACAGGTAAACCATTCATAAATTCAGACTTGCTAGAGAGAATATCTGCTAAAAATCTCCAAATTAACACCTTCACACCAAACTACTGTATCGAAAACAAGGGGAAACTAAGTGAAGCTATATCAACCTGAGGCACACACGAATATTCCTCATTTGTATTATAGGTGTTATCCTTAACAATTGTAACAGCACAAGAGCATTTTCATATGTTGCCCCTGCATTATAGAATGCCCTGCCTAACAATCTAAGAAACATAAAAGACTTACAGCAATTTCGCAAAGACCTGAAAACACATCTTTTTATAGAGCATTATGGCACCACCCATGAGCACCCTTTAACCACATCATAAATAATTCCATCAGCTCAATGTATTTCTATGACAATTATTGTAATACTGTACATAGTTATTATTAGGTTACCATGCTTATACCTAATTTTGCTATATAAGTTGTATGTACATAGTTAATGAAGTTTCAATGTAAAGTTCTGGTTCAATGTAAACCACTCCTGATCCTGGGAAGGAGCGGTATATAAATTAATGTTAAATAAAATAAATAAATTTATAAACCTGAAGGCTTCTTTACCAACAGCTGCTTGACAGTTCCTAACACAGCTCAGAGATTTCATGGGTGAAAAGCAAAGTCAACTGTCATGATATAAAGGTTCACTAGGGTTGCTGCTAAGTGGCTTTTCAGTTTATTTAAATGCATTTAAACACTGTAAAAACATAAGAGCTGTATAATAAGGCCAAAGAATGTAATAAAAGGGCGTCATCAATGTGCTTTTTCTAGTGGGCATAAATATTGCCGCTAGTTGGTCACTAGCACTAGCACTGAGGCCTTTATATTTTACCCTGTATCCTTCTTCTTAGAGCTTTGAATATAATGATAACACCTATAATACAGGTGTGGGAATATTCATGTGTGCCTCAGGTTGATGTAGCTTCACTTAGTTTCCCCTTGTTTTTGATACAGAAAATATTTGAGCATGTGTTTCCAACTCCTAATGTATACTGCAGCTAAGGGATTTTTAGCTGCCTTCAGTCTGGTGAGATCAATGAACATAGCACATGGTATAAAGACAATGGCACTATTAATGGCAGGAACACTGAATCTCAAAACTTTCAATATCAATATCTGACTTAAATCACATATCACTCCATCAGCAGCCAATGTAAGGAACAAAACACAAGTGATAGGGAGAAATTTTACATTCCTGATTATTTACTTTCCTTGAAACCTGCTAGACCAGTCCAGACATGTGGATGATGTTTTCTTGCCAGCAGGTGGAAGTAGACTTCAACAACATTCACTGAAAACCTCAGTTGGTATATCCACTGGTGCAGCAACAAGAGAAGCCAGTATAACAGTTCCCAAGCAGTAAGCAAGAAAAACTCAGAAATGCATTAACAAAACACCTTTGGAACAAATCTCTCAAGCAAGAATTTGGCTCTCTTACCACAGAACCGACTAGGTATTTTACAGCAGCCAGAGTCCCAAACCAGCAGAAAAGTGTCTTCTGGGCTGGGTCCTAGACTGGTCTAGCAGGATTCAAGGTAAGTAATTATGAGGATGTAAAATTTCTCCTTCCTTATCATTGTGCTAGACCAGTGCAGGCATGAAGGATGGTACGCAAGCAGTAAAGGACCCAGGGTGGGAGGAGGAAGATGATCAAGACAGAGTTGCCCTGCCAAAGATGCCATCTGTAACAATCCCCATGAGTAATCTATAGTGCTTCACAAGGTACGCTTAGCAAAGACTAGACAGCTACATGCAGATGGCCTCTGAAGACATCAAGGAAGACTCCACCCAGGAGGTGGCCTGCACTCTGACTCACTCTGGCACACACTGACCAGTCAGAATGCACACTGGCTTCCTTAAACCAGTGGGCAATAGTTGACGTGACCTCTGCCAGTCCTTACCTCTGACCACTGAGGAGGAAAAAGGATGCTCCAACCAGTGGAAGGATCCAACAATTGCCAGGTATCTGAGCAACACCCTCCATACATTCACCAGGCACAGCAAGGGAGTCGTTCTGAAGATCTTCCTCTGAAAAGAAAGGCAGAACGATAATCTAATTATGATAAAAGAGGGACAGTATCTTTGGGAGAATGGACAGCAACGCTCAGAAGGAGCCAAAAAGCTGTCAAGATGATCAAAACAGGTTCCCTGCAAGACAAGAACTACAACTTGTATACCCGCCTGGTGGATGCTATAGCCCTCAGGAAAACCAGCTAAATCCTCGAGGAAGGTCTTACAAAAGGGCTCAAAGGAAGACTCTTTCAGTACCTTCAACACCAGATAGAGGCTCCACTGAACAGATAGATGGAATTGCTTCACTCCCTTGTGAAACAGGAGACACTGGGGTGCATGGCCAATGAAATCCCTTGGACGCATCCCTGTAGCATGCAGGTCCAGTACTTGAACCTTCATTGTTCATGGCCAAGCCCTGGACCAGGTCAGACATTAGCCAAAGGTATAGAAGCCCATCAGGCTTCAATCAGAGCATCTACTACCACTCCAAAGTAGCCTTTCCTGGAAAGTCTATACTTTTCAAGGGCCGGGCCATAAGCGAGAAGGGACCAGGGCCCTCCATTACCAGGAACCAGCACTGCAGTAGGTCTCTTCGCTTGAGGGAGACAGAGAAGGGGCCATGCCAACTGATTCAAGAGATCTGTGTATTATGACCCACAAGGCCAGTCTGGAGCTATAAGGATCACTAGGCTCAGATGGGCCTCACATCTGTGCAGAAGATGGTTCAACTGAAGCCACTTCTGAAGTACAGTATCCAAGCTTGCCATTCAGAGACCCTCCTCATGGGTGAAAAGGCTGCCCATATTGGCATTCTCCTGCGTAGCAACCAAGTCAAACACTGAGATCCAATCTGTGCACTATGAGGCCACACACAAGACCTGAGCTCCCAGTTGCCTGGATCCACAGAGCTCTGACTCAGGAAGTCAGCCTGCATGTTTCATACGCCTGCAATGTGCACTGCAGACAGGGCAACCAAATGCTCCTCCGCCTAACCACACAGCTCCAAGACCTCAAGAGTCACTTTAAATCAAGACAGCAGTGGTGGGAAACCCTGGGCTAGCTGCTTAGAAGGCAGCTATGCTATAAAGTACCAATGCCTTGCTTCCAGCACTGCGAGTTCTGTCTTGTTTGTTGAAATATGCCACCATCATGGCATTGTCCAAAAATACTCAAACCACTCTATCCACTAGGAGAGCATAAATTACAGACACTGCTCTTGCCTCCAGGCGGATGAACATCTAGGAGCCTCGTGAAGGGATCAGAGTCCTTGTGCCAACTGGCCCAATCATTGTGCATCCCATCCTCCCAGGCTGGCATCTGACATGATAGTCACTCAATCCGGTACTTCCAATGCCATCTCGGCCATCAGATTGTGGAACCACAACCACCCAGGAGAGAAGAAGGGTCTCGTCAAACTGGGAGCAGGGAGAGCAAGTGGTTAGGTGCCCCTGCAGCAGGCACATGTGCACCTTACCCTAAGGAACTGACTTCCAAGAGAAATGTTAAGGACCCAAGACCTGGAGATAGTCCCAGATCCATGGAGCCAAGTTGGCACGCAATGTCCTGAGTTGGTTGAAGCTTGGAGGACCTCTCTGTTGTGAGGAAACAACCCAGGAGAGTATGGAACTGATCCCCAAGATAATCTAAGTCTGGAGACAGAAGCTTGCTGTTCTTGGGATAGATGAACTCCAACACCAGTCTTTCCAGTCAGGAAACCACATGACTGTATCATCTCTGGACTTCCCAAACTCCAATCAGATCAGCCAGTCATCCAGCACCATGATCTTGGAATATATGCAAGGAGGATGGCTATGCTAAAAGGCAAAGCTCATATTGGAAAAGGTGGCCCAGAATACAAAGTAGAAAACCACTGATGAAAAAGAGAAAATATGCCTTGGCGAGGTCTAGAGAGCTGAGAAACTCACCCTGCCTGACCAATGCCATGACATACCTGATGGTCTTCATTCAGAAATGAGGGACTCAGAGCTTGGTACTAACTGCCTTTAGGTCCAAAGTAGGCAACAAGGAACCTCCCTTGTGGCCTACCCTGATGCAAATAGAATAACTACTCTGGCCCTACTGTACAGAAGGCACAGGTAGAATATCCTCCAAATGCAGGAGGCACTGAAGAGGATTCTTGAATGTCACCTGCTTGAATGAGAAGCCACAGGGAAATTCAAGAAGGGCATCCTACAGCTGCACTGTCATAACTAATGAAAAACAGGGTTACTTACCTGTAGCAAGTGTTCTCCATGGACAGCAGGATAAGTCCTCACATATGGGTGGCATCAATGACAAAGTCATGGGTGGGAACATTCTCAGCTCTTTCTAGAAGCTTTTAGAATGGACTATTTGTGCATGTGTACGCCTTCCCGCCTGCTACCATGACACTCATCTCCTCACTTTGGTAAGAAACTAATGCCAGGAACTCCAACGAGACAATGCCATGGGGAGGTGGGAGAGTTTTGAGGGCTTATTCTGCTGTCAATGTAGAACAATTGCTACAGATGAGTAACCCTGTTTTCTCCATGGACAAGCAGGATAATGTTCTCACATATGGGATTCCCTAGCTACAAGCTGCCTATAAAGAAAAATAAGGAAAGAACACAGTGTCTCAAATGGAGACTATGAACATAAAGGGCCTGTTGCCAGCAAAAATATTTGTAAGTGGAATTATTTTCTACAGAGGCAACCTGAATAAAAAGAAATGAGTCTGGAAGGATGGAGTTCGATTCTACTCCCTGAAAATATTCTGAAGAATGGACTGGCCGAATCTGCTGACATGTCAGGAGTCCAATTCCAGAGAGCAGTGAAATGCAAATATGTGGACAGAAGTCCAAGTCGCAACTTCAATGGAGGCCGATCGTAAGTGGGCCACTGATGCAGCCATGACTCAGATGTTGTGAGCTATGATATAACCCTCAAGGTCAGACCTATTTGAGCATAAGCGAAAGAGATGCAATCTGCTATTCAAATTAAAAGAGAATGCTCATTGACAGCAGTCCCCAATCTACTGGAGCCAAAGGAAACAAAAAGCTGAGTAGATATCCCAGTCTGCTCCAAATACAAAGTTAAGGCTCTCTTGCAGTCCGTGTGCAATACTGCTGTCCTCCACTGTGAGCATGGGGTTTTGGGAAAAATGTTGGAAGGACTACTGACTACTTAAGGATGAATTCTGATACCTCTTTAGGAAGGAATTTAGAATATGTACATAAGACCACCCTATTCTGGAAAAACTTTATGAATGATGCATCCACTACTAGAGTCTGGAGGCACTCACTAAATCTGTGTGCTGAAGTAGTGGTCACCAGAAATAAGATCTTTCAGGTAAGGTATTTCAAAGTAACATAGTATATGATGGCAGATAAAGACCAGTATGGTCCATCTAGTCTACCCAGCAAGGCGATAAGAGTAGGTCCCCCCTCCCCATGCCTTTGTTTAGGGGTGTACCCATCGCTCCATGTAGGTCACCCCTATTTGTCGAGGCATTGCGCAAAGAATTCAGCCCATTCCTGGCCAAACTCATGGGTCTATCCTTCGCAAGGGCTCTTTCCCACGAAGCTTGAAGCAGACATCCATTAGGCCACTTCTAAAAAACAGCAAGCTTGACCCCCAGAAGGCAGACTCTTACAGGCCAATCTCAAGCATCCCACTAATGGCCAAAATAACTGAAAAGGTCGTCCAACAGCAAATCCAAACCCTTATCGAGACCACCGCTCCCCTCGACCCATGCCAACACAGATTCAGGGAATCGCACGGGGTTGAGACGCTCCTGACCACTCTCTTCAGCACACTCATCACTGAATTGGACAACAGCAGATGAGAATACGTCCTAATCTTCCAGGACATTGCCGCAGCATTCGACTCTGTCAACCATGAACTACTCCTAGGGTGCCTCGCAGAGAAAAGGATCCAGAACACAGCTGGTGCAAATCATACCTATCAGACAGTTGGCAACATGTATGGACCGGCCCCACGACCTCGAAGCTGTTCCAATAAAAACAGGGCGTACCACAGGGCTCCTCTCTCTCGGCACTGTTCTTCAACATATATATGCAGCCCATCTGCGCACTCGTCCGCTACTTCGACATCTCATGCCTCGTATACGCTGATGACGTGCTACTATACATCAAAGAATTATTAAATATCGCTCATGTATCAATAAAGTGGAATATGCATTTATTTCTTTATCTTCTTCAAAAATTTTTTTTTATATATTTCTATAAATTATCTAACCTGAGGTCTCAGACTCTGCGGCTCTGCTATTGGGACTAACGTCCGTTATTCAAGCAGTTTGCCCGTTTGCATCAATGACCTCATACTGAAAAGCACATATTCAGGTGACTATATTATGTTCAACTGTTGTATGTCTTTTAACAAAGACTACTTATCTTAGATATGTTGCACCCGTCAATGTAAAAAAGGACAGTTTAAGAATCCCGACGCCCTCTATGGGTACCGCTCTCGCGTTTCAGACTGAGACTTTCTTCAGGGGATACTGCTTAAACTCATAGTCCTATAAGCTTTTCAACATTATCAAAACGCTGCTGCCCGCATTTCATTTAAATGTTATCAATTTTCTCTTCGGCTCAAGAATGAAACGCCGCGCAACAAAACAGAAACAAAGGAAATACACTCTCTTTTTGTCGGAGTAACCAGTCAAGAGGAAGCAGGAGAAAACCCGCTCCTCGCCGTGGTCAGTCCATTTTACTCATTTTAAATGCTTGAAAAACTTAGCTTTTTTCTTTCAATTCAGCCATTAGAGAATCCAGGAAACACAACGTGCCACGTTTCGAGCCAGTTATCTCATCTATGGCCCTGCATCAGGTGAAAATTGTGGAATCCCAAAGATAGGCTTTTAGTTGAAGCACAACGGTTAGGTTTAAAAAGAGGATAGCGTGTGACGTCCTGCTGTTATAAAGGAATCCACTGTATCTGTCCCAAGCCACTTTGAATTCCGTAACTGTATTTGCCCCAACCACTTCCATCGGGAGGGCATTCCACGCATCCACCACACTTTCAGTGAAAATGCATTTCCTGACATTGCCTTTCAGTTTACCCCCTTGCAGCTTCATGTTATGCCCTATAGTTTTACAGCTTCCCCGGCTTTGGAAGAGGTTTGTTTGTTCGTTACTACTCTAAGTACTGCATTTAAAGGTCTGAATCATATCTCCCCTCACTCTCCTCTCCTCCAGAGTGCACATATTTAGGTCTTCAAGTCTCTTCTCAAATGTCTTCTGACGAAGGCTCCAAATCATTTGGGTCGCCTTCCTCTGAACAGTTTCCAGTATTTTTATATCCTTTGCGAGATAAGGTCTCTAAAACTGAACACAATATTCCAAGTGAGGCCTCACCAGTGACTTGTACAGTGGCATTAGTATCTCTTCCTTTCTGCTGGTAATTCCTCTCTGTATGCAACCCAGTATCCTTCTGGCTTTTGCCACCACTTTGTCACTCTGTTTCACTACCTTGAGATCCTCAGAAACAATCACTCCAAGGACCTTTCTCCTGGTCCGTGCACACCAATCTCTTGCCCCCTATCGCATACAATTCCCTTGGGTTTCTGCTTCCAAGTGCATTAAACCTTATCTGCCAAGCATTAGATCATTATTCCAGCTTTTGTAGATCTTTCCTCATGTTATCCACTTCCTCCAGGGAGTCCACTCTGTTGCAAAGTTTGGTGTCATCTACAAAAAGACAGACTTTTCCATTCAGTCCTTCGGCTATATCACTCACAAATACTTTGAACAGTACCGGTCCCAGGACCGAACCCTGGGGCATACCACTATGCACTTTCCTTTCTTCCGAGTGAGTTCCGTTTACCATCACCTTCTGTAGTCTGTCACGCAACCTATTTCTGATCCAGTGCACCACCTTGGGACCCATCGCCAAGCTGTTAAGTTTATTGATAAGCCTCCTATGAGGAACAGTATCAAAGGCTTTGCTGAAAGCTAGGTAGATCACATCCATCGCACGCCCTTGATCTAGTTCTCTGGTCACCCAGTCAAAGAACTCAATAAGATTTGTTTGGCAAGATTGTTCTTTGGTAAAACCATGTTGCCTCAGATCATGCAACCTGTTGGTTATGAGAAAGTCCACCATTCGCTCTTCCAGGAGCGCCTCCATTACTTTTCCCGCCACCAAGGTAACACTTACTGATCTGTAGTTTGTCGCTTCTTCCCTATTACCACTTTTGTAAAGAGGTACCACATCAGCCCTTCTCCAGTCCTGTAGAACTTCTCCTGTCTTCAAGGATTTATTAAAAACATTCTTAAACGGTCCTGCAAGAACCTCTTGGAGCTCTTTCAGTATCCTGGGATATATACCATCTGGTCCCATGGCCTTGTCCACTTTCAGTTTTGCAAGCTGTTCTAACAAATCATCTTCTGTGTATGGTGTGGTATCTACTCTATTCCCATTTGTATACTTGTCAATCACAGGTGGACCTTCTTCAGGATTTTCTTTAGTAAAAATAGAACAGAAGTATTTGTTTAGCATTTGCGCTTTTTCAGTGTCACTTTCCACGAGTCCGTTTCCAGCACTTCTGAGTCCTGCAATTCCACCTCTGATTTTCCTCCTCTCCCGAATATACCTGAAAAAAGTTTTATCGCCACACTTCACATCTTTAGCCATCTTTTCTTCTGCCTTGGATTTTGCTATCCTTATTTTTCTTTTTGTCTCTTTTAGTTTTATCCTATATTCTTTTCTGTGTTCCTCTGTTTGCGAACTTCTGAATTTTGTGAAAGCTGTGTTTTTTGCCTTCATTTGTGCAGCCACTTCTTTGGAGAACCAAATAGGTTTCCTTTTCCTCTTGCTTTTATTTACTTTCCTTACATGTGTATCTGTTGCCCCTTTTATTGCCTCCTTTAGTTTAGCCAACTGCAATGCCACTTTATTTATCCCCTCCCACCCTGCCAACTCCTCTTTCAGGCACTTGGCCATTTTACTAAAGTCAGTGTTTTTGAAGTCTAGGACTTTGAACTTGCTGTGATTGGACTCCGCCTTGCTTTTCTCGCAAACCACACTGTGTGGTGATAGCTGTTGCTCATATGGGCACCCAACCGGATATTCGACACGCTATTTCCGTTGGTGAGTACTAAATCCAACATCAAGCTTTCCCTGGTCGGTTCCATCACCATTTGTCTAAGGAAGGCATCCACTGTTTTTTTTTTTTTTTTTTTACTTCTTTCCAGTTTTGCAGAAGGAATATTCCAATCCACATAAGGTAGATTAAAGTCACCCAATATGATCACTTCCCCTTTCAATGATACTTAGAGGCTTGAAAGGAACTTTCATCAGCTGAATTAAAACCATCTTGATGTCCCAAGATACTGCAGACTTGTAGGGGGGGGCTCTTTAAGTAGCAAGACTCAGATGAAGCAAACAACTAAAGACTGAAGAGAAATAGGTTTACCTTTCACATAATGGTGCTAAGCACCATTTGCATTCAGGTGAACCCTAATGGAATTGGTCTTCAAACAAGACAGACAAAATGTAAAAGGCACTCAGGTAGTTTTTGTATGAGACATGAGAAAGGGTCTAGGGTCTGTCCTTCACACCAGATTGCAAACTTCATCCATTTGAAACCACAAGATCGCCAAGTTGAATCCTTTTTGGAAGCCAAGTTGAATCCTTTTTGGAAGCCAAAAGAATAGAGGCTACACCAACTGGCAGGTTCAAATGAGACAGAGCTACCCCCTCAGCAATATCAAGTCCCTCGCCCTCAAGCTGTGAGGGTAAGGGACGTGATATTGGGATGCAGCAGTCTCTTCATCCTGAGAAATCAGAGTTGTTGAGTTGCTGAGACAAATTGGGGTCTTAATGAAAAATTTAAATAAGAGAGGAAACCAGTTGCCTAGGCCAGTAAGGTTCTACTAGTATAACCTCAATCATCTGAGTTTCAGAAGGATTTCTGCTATGAATGGTAAGGTGAATATTCATACAGAAGACCCTCTCCCCAGTGATTCAGCAAAATAAAGTCTTGCTTCACCAATCAGCTACATTTTTTTGAAGATATGAATATACAGGTAGATAAAGGTGAATCTGTGGACACAGTGTACCCGGAATTTTTAGAAAGCCTTTGATAAGGTGTCCGTCATGAGAGACCCTTGAGGAAATTAAAAAGTCATGCAATAGGAGGCAGTGTCCAACTATTGATTGAAAATTGATTAAAAAGATGAAAAAAAACCCAGAGAGTAGAGCAAATAGAGGTGTGAGGCAGCAATCACCTAGGGATGCAGTCTTTAGTGCTGTGAAGCAGACAGACAATCTTGTGCAGCAACCCATGTAACAGCTACCTGCTCTTGTCAATCAAGTGTCAATCAAGCTATGGCAAGGAGTAGCCACAAATTGTAGAGCATGGAAGCGGGACGGAGAGGCAAAGGCAAGCCACCGTGCAAAAGAATATGAAGTATAATTTGAAGCCGCCTTAAAGTTTAGTGTACAGCCCAGTTTTGTACAGAGGGAAAGAGGAATATGAGGTGGGAATAGAACAGTGTTGGAGAGGAAGAGGGGAAGAATCTAAATGGACAGACCTTAAAGCAAAATATTGTACAAAAAAAAGACCTTAAAGCAAAAGACTTAAATTATAAAAGAAGGCTTAGCCAGATGAGAATTTAGAAGGCTAAGGACTAACTTACTTGTAAATCCCCTGAGTTTGGTGAAGGAATGAAAGTTAGGAACATAGTGAACAGTACCGAGTGGTCCCATTATTATTCCAGAGGCCCACAATAATGCTAATTCTGGTAAAGCATAGTTACTCACCTGTAACAGGTGATCTCCAGGAACAGCAGGAATTTAGTCTTCACATATGGGTATCGTCGATACCGATGGAGCCTGTGCGGGAACGCTCCCCAGCGTCCAATAGGAAAGGTTTTGGGAGCATCCCACAGCACCTGCGTGCTGCCTTCCCGCCTTTCCCAACTGTCCCTCTCCAGCTGAGTTTAAAGCTGAGACAAAAGAGAGAGGGAAAGAGAGAAAGAGAGAGAGATAGAGAGATACAACTCCTAGGGGAGGTGGGTGGGTTGTGAAGACTAAATTCCTGCTGCGAGGGCCCTTAGTCACAAAGCTTCGTTGCAGAGCAACAGAGAGCCTGTTCCGCACATAGAACAGGGCTACTTGATAGTCTTAGTTCAAATGGACAGTCTTGTAGCTGAACTGGGTGTGAAATACTCGAAGAGCAATGAAGATTGTTCTGAGCTCCAGGAGACTGATATGGAGACAGGCCTCCTGTGGAGGCACCTTGGGTAGAGAGGCCTTGCAGGTGGGCTCCCCGACCCACCTGTGAAGCATCTGTTGTTAGAGTTGCTTGGGGTGGGGGTTGCTGAAAAGAAAACCCCACCAAAAGGTTTTTGGGTGACTGCCACCATTGGAGGGACGAAATAAGGCGATCTGAGTTTGCTATTTTGTCTGACAGGCAACCTGACGCCTGAGCCCACTGAGTGGATAAGGTCCACTGGGCTGCCCTCATATGGAGGCGAGCATAAGGAACCACATGTACGGTGGATGCCATGTGGCCTAGCAACTGTAACATTTCCCGAGCAGTGAGGTAAGGTTTTAGCACTGCTTGGGAAGCTAACTGCACAAGGTAGGCCCTTGTCTGTCTGGTATCCAGAAGAGCTCCTATAAACTCTAGGACTTGAGTGGGAGCAAGGTTGGACTTTGGGAAATTTATGACCAGTCCCAAATACTGAAGGATGCGCATTGTGTGAGACAGAGCAACCCTGGCCTCTAGCTCTGAAGGGGCTCGAATGAGCCAGTCGTCTAAGTAAGGGAAGACGAATATTCCGAGGGTGCGGAGAAATGCTGCTACCACAGCCATGCATTTTGTAAACACCCTTGGTGCAGAGGCCAGGCCAAAAGGAAGAACCCTGTATTGGTAGTGCTTCCCTTGAAACAGGAATCGAAGGAACTTTCGGTGAGTTGGATGGATGAGAACATGAGTGTACGCATCCTTGAGATCTAGAGAACAAAGCCAATCCTGACTCGGAAGGTATGGCAGTAGAGTTCCTACAGAAATCATTTTGAACTTCTCTCTGAACAGGAATTTGTTCAATTCTCTGAGGTCTAGAATGGGTCTGTGTTCTCCTGTTTTCTTTAGAATAAGGAAATAGGGGGAGTAAAACCCTGTACCCCATTGGGGAATAAGCACCTCTTCTATTGCCCCTTGAGCAAGGAGCATAGTGACTTCTTGACCTAACCGGTCGTTAAGAGAGGTTTGAGAATTGAACTGTCTTACCATTGTAAAAGGGGGCATGCTGTGGAAATGAAGCTTGTACCCCTCTCTTACAATAGACAGAGTCCAATTTTCTGCTGTTATCTGACCCCATCTGGGGGCAAAATGACATAACCTTCCTGGGATGGTGGAGGGTTCTGGGCCGTTCAGGGCCAGGAAGGCAAAGTTCTCTAGACAGGAGTCAAAGCCCCTGTGGAGGCTGAGTCTGCTGAGCCGGTTGAGGCTTAGCTGCTTTTGTCTTTCTTTGCCTAGGTTGTTGCTGCTGTCCCTTTCGGCAGATTGACCTAAACGATGCCCCTGTTGGGTATAGGATGGATAAAACGTTTTCTTCTTGCTGAAGAATGGTTTCTTACAGGATCTTTTCCTCGCAGGCTCAGCTGTAGATTTAGACAATCTATCCAATCCATCCAAAGTGATATTGTCAGCATCTATCTCATTAGCTTTTTCCTGCCAATTCTTGCCAAAGAGATTCTCTCCTATGCAAGGTATATTCCCCAGTTTGTCCTGTACCCAGATTTCCAAGTCAGATAAGGTTTAAGGTTTAATCATTTGATAAAAACCGCCTTTCTGGAACAATCAAGGCGGTGTACAATAAAATAAATAAAATACATAAAATTCATAAATGCATTAAATTATACAAAAACATAAAAACATAGTACATAAGAACTTTAGCCAAAACCAGAGAGAAAAAGAAATATACAAATCTATAAAGGACAGAAGGCTAGAGTGAAAGAAATACAGGACAAGATACAAGAGGTAGATAAGTACAGTGGGGGCAGACTCATACAAAAGGGGAGGGAAGGTTAAATGCTATGGAGAAAAGGTGAGTTTTGAGGTTTTGTTTGAAGACTGTGAATTGTGGTTCCAGGCGGAGGGAGGAAGGGAGGGAATTCCAATGTGCAGGACCGGCAAAATAAAATGCGGAATGACGCGTGAGCTGGAGATGGGCACGGGAGGGGGAGGGAAGGGCAAGACGGTTAAGGTGAAAAGAACGGGGAGTGAACCGAGGAGAATGAAAGGATAGAAGATCAGTCAGATAGGATGGGGTACCAGTATGATAGGCCTTATGGAGCAGGATCATAAGCCAGGCAATTCTATGGGCTCCTATGGCAATGGCAGAGGTTCTGCTTATGCATTCAAAGCAGTCAAAGGCTGCACGATTCACAAACTTGGAAACATTCTGAGCATGTTTTACAATAACAAGATAATCTTGCCTTTTATCATCAGGAAGGAGAGGGCTCATAAGCTCTAAGTCTCCTTTGACCTCTTTAAGGAACATTCCCATATACAGGATATAGGAACTGATCCTAGCCAAAAGCATGGAGGCCTGAAAGGATCGACGTCCAAAGGCGTCAAGAGTCCTACACTCATGTCCTGGAGGATTAGATGCATGCCTTTTTGCACTCTTTATCCGTCTCATGGCTGATTCCACCACCATGGAATGGTGTGGTAATTGAGTCTTCTGAAACCCAGGACAAGGAGGAACTCGATACATGGTGTCGAGTCTTCGAGAGTGAGGAGATGTGGTCAGAGATGTTTCCCACATCCTTAACATAAGATCATGCAAGATCTCATGAATAGGTAAAGTAGCTGCCTCCTTGGGAGCTTTAGGGTATTGTAGGATTTCTAATTCCTTTGCCCTAGGCTCTTTTTCAGGAGTCACTGTGATGGAAAGACCTCGGGCCACATCTCGGATAAAATCCTGAAAGGACATATCCTCTGGTGGAGACATCCTACGCTGAGGAGAAGAGGAATCCTCAGGAAGAAGTACTCTGGTATCGGCAGAGCTTTCAGAGTCTTCAGATTCATCCGCGGATTCAAAGTATCTCTGATCTGAGTGATCGTGCAAGGCACGGTACCGGTACTGATCAAAGTCGGCATCAGAGTGGTCCGGTACCGACTTGTCGATGCCGGATAGAGACGCATGACTCGGTCCCGGTAAAATACCTGCCGATATCGATGCAATTGGTGCCGGTACAGGTTGAATTGTCTGAAGCGGTTTCAAGGGCATCGAGGCCGTGAGAAGAGCCGTCAGACTGCGTTCAATAGCCAAGAACCTCTGGTCTATCGACGCTGACGATGCTTGGGTATCGGTGCCAGATGAAGCAGCCAGAATCCCAGAGCATGGCACCAGTAGTTCTGCCGAGGTTGAAGCCTCGAGAACATCCTGGAGCCCCATTAGTGCTTTGGAAGCCGAAGCCTCCCTCCGGGGCAATTTTGCCGGTGAAAGTCCCTCAAGGGCAACGCCAGAGGCATCTCGATGTTTAGAAGGAGATCTACCCTTTGAGGACCGGCTAGATTTATGTTTAATTACCTGAGATCCATGGGAGGAAGATGAAGCCCTGGAAGACGTCGATGCCACAGAGGCTGCATCGGAGGGAAAAAGAGTGCTAAGTTTAACAGCTCGGTTTTGCAGGCGCCTTTTCGACATCATCCCACAGGCAACACACTCTGAAATAGAGTGGTCAGGACCTAAACATTTGAGGCACCACTCATGGGTGTCTGTGACAGAAATGGTACCACCACACTTAGAACACTTTTTAAAACCCGAAGCGGGTTTTTCCATTTTGAGGGAAAAAATTGGGCCTAGTGCCCAAAATGGCGCGTGGCACCCGAGAAGAAATTTACTGGAGAAAGACCCCAGAAACAAAGGGGTTTTTGGGGGGGGGTTTAGAAAAAAGAAAAGAACCACCGGCGGTACCGGTATAGCGTCGAGGGAAGGCAGACGCGACCACAAAAAAGAAGGGGGGAAATTTTCTGCAGTGACAGAATGTGCGACCTGTTGGCTCCGCGGAAAACAAAGAACTGGAGAGGGACAATTGGGAAAGGCAGGAAGGCAGCACGCAGGCACTGTGGGATGCTCACAAAAGCTTTCCTATATGACGCTGGGGACGTTCCCACGCAGGCTCCGTCAGTACCGATGATACCCATATGTGAAGATTACATTCCTGCTTGTTCCTGGAGATTACTATAATAGGACTGTGTGCTGGCACTGTGTTGGTAAATGGTATTCCCATAAAGGCAGATATTTTGACTTTAAGAGTCTGCAACTGGTACAGCACGTTCATTACGTGATACTGGTCCAGGTGCTACCTGTCTTATTGTTACCACCTCTTGCCTGTGGGCTTGGTGAGATGCTGTCTTGGTCACAATGGGATCATCATTATATACTTGTTATTGCAGAGTAAAAATACTCTCTCTGAGCTAGACAGTGAGGCTTTTCAGAGAATGCCTGACTAAAACAGGAATACCTGAGGGTGTCCCAGGAGAGCAGTGACAGATTTTTCACCTGAGGACTTTGCAATGGAATCCAAAATCAGCTATGTAGAGGCTTTGCTGAAATCTAAGTATATCACATCCATCGCATGCCCTTGATCTAGTTCTCTGGTCACCCAGTCAAAGAACTCAATCAAATTTGTTTGGCATGATCTTCCCTTGGTAAAACCATGTTGCCTTGGATCATGCAATCCATTGGTTTCCAGAAAGTCCACTATTCTTTCTTTCAAGAGCGCCTCCGTTATTTTTCCCACCACAGAGGTAAGGTTTACCAGCCTTTAGTTTGTCATCTCTTCCCTATTACCATTTTTTGTGAAGTAGTACATCAGCCCTTCTCCAGCCCTGCAGAACCTCCCCCGTCTCCAGGGATCTATTAAAAACATCCTTTAAAGGCCCTGCCAGAATCTTCCTGAGCTCCTTCACTATCCCATCTGGTCCCTATGGCCTTGTCCACTTTCAGTTTTGCAAGCTGCTCAAAAACATCTTCTCTGACTGGTGTGGTATCTACTCCATTCCCATTTGTATATTTGTCAATCTTACGTGGTCCTTCTCCAGGATTTTCTTTCATGAATATAGATGTACGTGTTTAGTATTTTCAATTTTTTAATGTCACTTTCCACAAATCTGTCCTCGGCACTTTTGAGTCTTACAGATCTACCTCTGATCTTCCTCTTCTCCCGAATATACCTGAAAAAGTTGTGTCTCCATGCATCACATCTTTAGCCATCTTTTCTTTTGCTATCCTTATTTCTCTGTCTCTGAGTTTTATCCCTTATTCTTTTCTGTATTCCTTTTTTTTTGATCGTCTGAATTTTGTGAAAGCTGTGGTTTTTGCCTTTATTTGTGCAGCCACTTCTTTAGTGAACCATATAGATTTCCTTTTCCTCGTTTTTATTTACTTTCTTTACATATATAGCCGTTGCCCCTTTTAGTTTAGCCCACTGCAATTCCATTTCCCTTATCTCCTCCTACCTTGCTAACTTCTCCTTCAGGTACTTTCCCATTATACTGCAGTTAGTGTTTTTGAAGTCTAGGACTTTGAGCTTGCTGTGATTGGGCTCTGCCTTGGCTTTTACTTCAAACCACACTGTGTAATCACTGCTGCTCAAATGGACTTCCACCCGCACATTTGATACACTATCTCCATTGGTGAGTATTAAATCCAGCATCGAACGTTCCCTGGTCGGGAAGGTTGTGTTATCAGTGATTTCAGTTAATGCATCATAGAGATCACCTAGCTGATACCATTTATTAACGCTTAGCATGCTAACCGTTTAAAAAACCCTAAATGCAATTCTCGCTGCCTCTGCAGCCCCACAGAATGAAAATCTACTGTGATCTCTAGAGCATATTCTAATTATTTTTGCTACTAGAATATAATTATGTCTAAGCCTCTTTATCTTACAAAGTAAGAAAGCAGTTGTATAGCAGGTGGCTTCTGTGGCAGATGATCAGATTAATCTTTGTGTCACATTAATATAATGTTAGATACTTACCATAACAATCACATGCTATTCTTCTACAGAAACTACATGCCATAAAATTTCTGCTACAAAAGTTATAGTCTATCAGACCACTGCCATGAAAAAAAAAAACACCGCCATCAACCCTCTAGGAGCCACATACCACTAGAGCTTATAGCATAATATGACACTGTAATGGACGTCTGTTACAGAAGGCATGCTTCACTGAAATGCTGCCCAAGGAAGCCAGGTGACCCCAAATTCTACCACATGCCATCAGGACTCTGCTATATTAAACATATGCCACCAGATTTCTGCCACAGACACTATATGCTGCCAAAGCTCTTACACAGAAACCACATATATCTTGACGTTTCTGATAGAAGCCAGATTTCCCTAGATCTATAATGGAAACCCCTCACCATTGGAGACCAATAACAATATCTGTCATCTGTTAGCACAGTTGTTGCATATTTGTCAATTGAACTAATTTAACTGAATAAATATATGCCAAGTGATTCAAAAGCATTTCAATTCTAAAATGAAAATGTTCCACAAAGATACCATCTAGCTAGCACAGGGAAACAAGAAACCTTACCGTGAAGCTGTTGTTAACATTTTTAGTGCTGGATTCAGCAACGCTGGCATCTGTCAAATCCACTTCATCAAAAATGATGGACTAAAAGGGAAAACAAAGAATCAGAAACTTTAATGGGGAGTGAAAGGTTGTCTCTTGTTTCTTAGTGCACATCTCTAGGTGTGTGTTTGAGAGGAGCTTAGGCTATAAAACAAACAGAATGTGGCCTTGCAACCACAGCAACAAAGGATAAGAACCAGACTTTCCAGAACAAGTAAAACTGAAAAACAAAAAGAGCACTGAGAAGACAGGAAACCCCAAAACAAGGAAACTATGCATCAAGCAGCACATAGCAATTCACAGAAGGACAGATGCAGGACACAATATTACAGAACACAGAAGAAACACACAGGAATGCTGCAAAAGCCTGCATTACCTGCCCACAACACAGCAGGATACAACACAAAACCATGTACAGCAGAGCAGAACACAATGCACACTAACATGGAGTGTATGGGAACACAATGCACAATAATACACACTGCATCAGTAAGCGTAGGGGTCTGTTTACTAAAGTGCAGTAAGTACTTAGCACAGGTCTTAATGCATGTTAACCATTAGTACGGAACTGTGCTAAAAAGAGTACCACAGTAAAAAAAAAAAAACACTCTTAAGTGCTTAGCATGGGTTGGGGCAGGATCAAATGTGGCCACTGGTGACAGCTAGTGTGTGGGACATTACTGTGCATTAACTGTCACAGCTACCAAAAGTCAGCTGCTGCCCAAAGAGCTTTTTAAAAAGGTGCACCCAATCTGACCTACCCCACAACAGCAAGCCCTCCCCGATCAGCACCGCACACTCAACAGCAACACCCCCTAAAACAATACGCCCCCCCCGATCCAGACTTTTCACATGTGACCCCATATTCATCACCCCCCACCAAAACAAGACAGACACTCGCCACAGATGCAACCCTAACACCTCCCCCCCTCCCCCAGAATTCACTTGAGAATCTCCCTGAAAGTCTATCTAAGTGGTCCAGAGCAGGAGTAGCCCCCTTCTGCTCCCATCGTGGCCCTGCTGGGTTCCAAAATGGTGCCAGTAATCTCTAGCAGTAGAGATGTCATAATGGGTCAGACCAAGTGTCCATCAGTGGCCATTCCAAGTCTCAAGTTCATGTCGAGTTCCCAAGGGTATACACATTCCATGCTGCTTGTCCCAGGAGTAAGCAGTGGATTTTCCCAGTCCTCTTTAATTAACATCCAGAGAATATAGGGTTAAGTGATTTGCGCAAGATCGCAAGGGGCAGAAGTGGGATCTGAACCCTGGCCACCCTGGTTCTAGCCCACAACTCTAACCATTAGGTTATTCAACATCCCTGTAGTCTTGCAATACTACCACTAGAGGTATGGACTAGGATAGTACTACAAGATTATCAGTAGGGGTTACTGCCACCTTTTTGAAATACAGCAGCTACGGGGGTGTAGAAGCAGAGGGGACCACCCCTGCCTCAGGCTACTTAGTCTGGCGCATGTGTATTTTTATGGCGGAGGGAGTATGATGAGTGGGAGAGCCGCACTGAAGAGAAATGAAATGGGGAGGGGGGTTGCTACTGTCAGGTGGGGGAGTGCAAATCAGGGAGTGGTCTGGTTGGGGGGACTTGATGTTGGAAGGGGGGGGGGTGGAATCAGATGGGGAGGATGCCTGGTGCCACGATGGCAGCTGTTTTTTATTTTTCTCTAGAGCAGAGGTCTGCATTCCATGCCTCTGCAGGTAAGATGGGTAAACCAATATTATTTGCCAATGCATGGACTGTGGTTTATGAGGTATTTTTTTATTTTATTTATTTATTTATTTATTTAACATTTTTTATATACCGCCTTTCATGATATCAAGGCGGTTTACATTGAACAAACTGAAATTACATTGAACAGGGCATTATAACTTGGAGATAACTATTTTACAGGGAACATGGGCTATGGAGGGTTAAGTGGCTTGCCCAAGACCACAAGGAGCACCTGTGGGACTAGAAACCCCAGTCCTTCCGGCCCAAGGTTGCTGTCCTCTAGTGGGATTTGAACCCCCGACCTTCCGGCCTGAAGTACCTTGCCCCAACCACTAGGCCACTCCTCCACTCCTCCACCAGGTTTCATCATGATAAGGTGGTCCTAAGGTATGTATCTGCCCTGTATGGTAAATGCAGAGGGTATGACCAGCAACTTCAGTTTTGTGCTTCTAGAGACCTGGCCTTATGGTCTCTAGAAAATCCTTTATTAGTAAGTCTTACTAGCATATTTGGTGAAAAATAGCTTTATTCTACCATTAGAGAATATTTCAACAACTAACTATGCTTTATGACTGCTGTAAGAGTTAATAGAAGCTGATAATAGAGAAATTAAGGGGCCTATTTATTAAAGTGCAATAAGGGTTTGTTATTTAATGCACCTTAAGTGCAATTTGTTGTTGTTAAATGCCATGGAGTTAATGTTGCCTTCTGGCACCCTGTGAATAGCTGTCCATGTTGTGATAATCCCCTGGATTTTCTTGGCAACATGTGACCGGAAATAGATTGTCAAGCCTTTCTTCCACACATTAAATCTACAGCACCTGGTATTTCAAGGTTACTATCCAAGTACTAACCAGGCTCGACCCTGCTTAGCTTCTGAGATCAGACGAGATTGGGTGCACTCAGGGTGGTGTGACTCATCTGTAAAGCACAGTTACTTACCTGTAACAGGTGATCTCTGGGAACAGCAGGAATTAGTCCTCACATATGGGTACGTCGGTACCGACGGAGCCTGCGCGGGAAAGCTCCCCAGCTTCCCAGAAGGAAGCTTTAGGGGCCTCCCACTGCACATGCGCACTGCCTTCCCGCCTTCCTGACCAGCTCTCCTCAGTTCGAGTTTATAGCTGAGACAATAGAGAGAGGAAAGGAAGATAGATAGAAGATACAACTCCTAGGGGAGGTGGGTGGGTTGTGAGGACTAATTCCTGCTGTTCCCAGAGATCACCTGTTACAGGTAAGTAACTGTGCTATCTCCAGGAACAAGCAGGAATAAGTCCTCACATATGGGGACTCCCTAGCTAAGATGCCTGGGAGATCCCGTTCCAAGGGTTCGCCATCTTCGTATGGATCTCAGGCATCCATCCTGGGAAGGTGGGCAGGAGTTGTTCAAGTATGGAACAGGTGTTTGAGGACAGCCTGACCAAACAAGGCATCCCGGCGGGAGTCCTTGTCCAAGAAGTAATGGGCTGTGAAGGTATGAACCGAGGCCCATGTGGCGGCTCGACAGATCTGATCTATGGAGACAGAGTGAAGATGAGCCACAGAAGTGGCCATGGCCCTCACATTGTGAGCTGTGACATGGCCTTCCAGAGAAATATTTTTACTCTGGTAAGCAAAGGAAATACACTGAGCAATCCAATTGGAAAGTGTACGTTTGGAGACTGGAAGTCCCAAATGAGAAGGATCAAAAGCCACGAAAAGTTGGGAAGACTTTCGATGTGGCTGAGTCCTGTTGAGGTAAAAAGCAAGAGCTCTTTTACAATCTAAAGTATGAAGGTTCCTCTCTGCACTGGATGCATGAGGAGCTGGAAAAAAGACAGGTAGATATACCTCCTGATTAAGATGAAAAGGCGAGACCACTTTGGGCATAAAGTGGGGATTCGTCCTTAGGACCACCTTATCATGATGAAACCTGGTATAAGGTGGATGAGCCACTAAGGCCTGTAGTTCACTGATGCGGCGAGCCGAAGTGACTGCAATAAGGAAAAGGACCTTCCAGGAAAGAAATTTCAAGGAGGTAGAAACCAACGGTTCAAAAGGTGGCTTCATAAGCTGACCTAGAACTAGGTTCAAGTCCCATGCTACCGGAGGAGGTCGGATGGGAGGCTTAGTTAGAGTCAGGCCTCTCATGAATCGTGCAACAAGCGGATGAGAGGAGACAGGTTGTCCATTTATAGGTTTTAAGGATGCTGCAATAGCACTCAAATGGACTCTTACTGAATTCGTCTTGAGGCCTGCATTAGAAAGATGCAGGAGATAGTCTAGTAGAGAATTCAAAGGAAGTGCTAGAGGGTCAAGACCCTGTTGAGCACACCAAATGGAAAAGCGTTTCCATTTGAAAGCATAGGAACGCCTCGTGGAGGGTTTCCTAGAGGCATGAAGGATATCTTTCACTGGTGGAGAAAGATTGAAGTCATGAAGGCTTAGGCCTTCAGTAACCAAGCTCTGAGGTGTAGGGACTTGGGGTTTGGGTGCCACAAAGTCCCCCCCTCCTGAGACAGGTGGTCTGGCGCAGCTCCCAGGTCCAGAGGGGGTCCCTGGGAGAGATGCAGAAGTAGAGGGAACCACACTTGGCGTGGCCAGCGTGGAGCTATGAGGATCATCGATCCGTGATCCCTCTGGAGTTTGAACAGAGTCTTGGGAATCAAAGGAATGGGTGGAAAGGCATATAGGAATTCCTGACCCCAATGCAGGAGAAAGGCATCGTTGGCCTGAGCTCCCTGACACGGAGTCCTGGAACAGAACCGGGGAAGTTTGGCATTCCACGGACTTGCAAAGAGGTCTATGTCCGGGGTTCCCCATTCCTGAAAGATTCTGCCTATCTGGTCCATATGTAGGGACCATTCGTGTGGAAGCAGAACTCGACTGAGTCTGTCTGCCCGAGAGTTTTGAACCCCTGGAAGATATACTGCCAGAAGATGAATTTGATGCTCTCTGGCGAAGGCCCATAATCTGAGAGCTTCGTTGCAAAGCGACAGAGAGCCTGTCCCTCCTTGTTTGTTTACGTAGAACATGGCCACCTGATTGTCTGTCTGAACTAGGACGGTCAGGTTGACAAGGAGGGTATGGAAGACTTTGAGGGCAAAGAAGATTGCTCGCAGTTCCAGGAGGTTGATGTGAAGGGTGGTCTCCTGCGGAGACCAAGTACCCTGAGTGGAGAGGGATTGTAGATGGGCTCCCCACCCTGTTTGGGAGGCATCTGTTATGAGGGTTGCTTGGGGCAACAAAGGTTGGAAGGGGGCCCCCAACAACAGATTCTTGGTGGACATCCACCATTGGAGGGACCAAAACAGACGCTTTGAGGTGAGTATTTGGTCGGAGAGCACTCCTGATGCTTGAGTCCACTGGGTGGCCAAGGTCCATTGAGCTGCTCTCATATGAAGACGAGCGTAGGGCACCACGTGTACCGTGGAGGCCATGTGGCCCAGAAATCGCAGCATTTCTCTGGCTGTCAAGTGACTGCTGGACTGAGCTTGGGAGGCCAAGCACAGCAGACGTTGGCCCCGGACTTGAGGTAGGTAGGCCCTTGCAGTGGTGGTGTCCAACTGGGCCCCTATGAATTCCAGAGACTGAGTAGGGATAAGTTGAGACTTGGGAAGGTTTACCACCAGTCCCAGATACTGCAGAAGGTGCCTTGTGCGGTCCAGGGAAATCTGGGCCTCTGACTGAGATGGAGCTCTGATGAGCCAGTCGTCCAGATATGGGAATACAAAAATTCCCAGACTTCTTAGAAATGCGGCAACAACTGCCATGCATTTGGTGAACACTCTTGGAGCAGAGGCTAGACCGAAGGGAAGTACTCTGTACTGGAAATGTTTTCCCTGAAACAGAAATCTTAGATATTTTCTGTGGGATGGGTGGATGAGTATATGTGTGTACGCATCCTTGAGATCTAGAGAACAAAGCCAATCCTGACTCTGAAGGTATGGAAGGAGAATGCCTAGAGAAAGCATTTTGAATTTCTCCTTGTACAGAAATTTGTTCAATTCTCTCAGATCTAGGATAGGTCTGAATCCCCCTGTCTTCTTTGTTATGAGAAAATAAGGGGAGTAGAAACCTGTCCCTTGTTGAAGAAGAGGAACCTCTTCTATTGCCCCTTGGGCAAGGAGAGAAGAGACTTCCTAATCCAACAGGTCAAGGAGAAATGGGGGAGAATTGAAGTGCCTCACCATGGTATATGGAGGAAGGTTGGAAAAATGAAGTTTGTAGCCCTCTTTGATGATAGAGAGGGTCCATTGCTCTGATGTGATTTGCTCCCATCTGGGAGCAAAGTGAGCTAACCTTCCGGGAATGGTGAGGGGCTCTGGTTGTTCTAGAGCCAGAAATGTTAAGTTCTCTAGGGGCAAGTCAAAACCCCTGAGGGGGTTGAGCCTGCTGAGAAGTGGTAGACGCTGCAGGCTTTGACTTTGCCTGTTTAGGTTGCTGACGTTTAGCAGCAAAGTGAGGCTGAGAAGATTGTTGGCCAGTATTTGTGGAAAATCTGGCCTTCTTGTAGTAAGGCCTCTTGAAAGACTTTTTCTTGGCAGGAGTAGAGGCAGACTTAGAAAGTCTATCCAAGGTAGCATTTTCTGCGTCCATTTGAGTGGCTTTAATTTGCCAGTCCTTACCAAATAAGTTCTCACCTGTACAGGGCAGATTCCGTAAGCCATCCAGGACCCAGGGTTCTAGGTCAGAGGCCTGGAGCCAAGCAAGTCATCGGGCTGCAATAGCAATGCCCGAAGCTCTACCGGCACCCTCAAAGGAATCAAAAGCTGCTCTGTTGGAGAACTTAGAAACATCTAGAAGCTGTTTCACCAGAGAAATGAACTCCTCTTTTCTATCCTCAGGGATAAAGGAGGCAAAATGTCGTATCTTTAGGGCAAGTTCCCTGAGAAACATGCCCATATACAGACTGTAAGAATTAAACCTGGCTATAAGCATAGTAGCCTGGAAAATTTTCTTGCCAAAAGAGTCTAGGGTCTTACATTCTCGTCCTGGAGGGGTAGAAGAGTGCCTTTTGGTACTCTTAATCTTTTTCAGTGCAGACTTCACCACAATGGAATGGTGAGGCAACTGAGTCTTTTGAAAACCAGGAGAAGGAGGGACCCGGTACATGGTGTCCAACCTACGAGAATAAGGAGACAACGTTAGAGGAGCCTCCCATAAGTCCATCAAGTGTTCTTGAAGGATTTCATGGATAGGCAGGGTGACTGCCTCTTTAGGAACCTTAGGGTATCCTAAAATATCCAATTTCTTTGACCTAGGTTCTTTTTCAGAGGATGTGGTAATAGAAAGTCCTTTAGCTAGTTCAATAATGAAGTCTTGAAAGGACAAATCCTCTGGTAGAGACATTCTCCTCTTTGGGGAAGAGGGGTCTTCATGAAGAACTAGAGACAGCTCATCAGAGTCCTCAGAGGAGTCAAAATCCTCAGAAGAAGCAGAGTATTCTCTATTTGCTTCCAACGCACGATACGCATACCGATCGGTATCGACATCGGGCGTACCGGGTATGGGATCGGTATCGGGTGAAAACCCGGATCCGGCATGCGGAACCGATCTGCGTTTGGAAGTCGATGGTCTCGGTTCCGGTATGGGAGACGATACCGGAACCTGACCCGGTACCGCTGAACGCAGTACCGAGGGCGTCGCAGCATTAATAAAAGCCAGCATGGCCTGCTGCATGGTCTGAACAGTATTGCTCATAGACGCCACTGCTGCCTGGATGTCGGTACCGGTATGGGCCGGTACCCCAGAGCAGTCCAACAGGTGATCAGTCGAGACCGTGCCATCGATGTCAACCTGTAACCCCATAGATGGTGCTGGATTATCTGAAGCAAACAGCACATGGAATTTGTTGGTCCGGTTCTGCAACCCACGTTTAGACATCTGGGAGCAGGATGGGCAGTCCGGAATGGAGTGGTCAGGTCCCAAACACTTAAGACACCATTCATGGGTGTCTGTGACAGAAATAACAGCACTACACTTGGTACACTTCTTAAAACCAGGGGCTGGTTTCTCCATGAGGAGAATTTGTGTAGGCCTGAGGCCTAACCGAAGTCACCAAGTTGTGCAGAATAAAGATTTTTTTTTTTTTTTTAAAGAAAGAAAAGAGAGACCGGCGGTACCGGTTTCGGTATGGGGAAGGCAGGTACGCGGTCTAAAGAAACAAACTAAAACAATAATTTCTTCAGCGGTGACAGGAACACGACCTGCTGGCTCCGCGGAAAAAGAGAAACAGAGGAGAGCTGGTCAGGAAGGCGGGAAGGCAGCGCGCATGTGCAGTGGGAGGCCCCAAAAGCTTCCTTCTGGGAAGCTGGGGAGCTTTCCCGCGCAGGCTCCGTCGGTACCGACGTACCCATATGTGAGGACTTATTCCTGCTTGTTCCTGGAGATCAGGTGCTCTCCAGGAACAGCAGGAATCAGTCCTAACATATGGGTGACATTGGCAGCAACAGAGCCCGCGCAGAAGCATCTCCCCAGCTTTTAAAAAAAGTCTTTGGGAGATGCACCATGCATGCCTGGTCCACTTCACGCCCAAGGGTGCCATCTTGCCTCAGTCAAATAACATAGCTCAGATGGCAAAAATTAAAATACTGTAAAGAAGCAACTCCAAGGGGAGGAGGGAGGGAGGGTTCCTGCTGTCCCTGGAGAACACCTGTTACAGGTGAGTAACACCTGTAAGAGTGCACCCTTACAAAAGGGGACTGCTACTTCTGGAGAGAGATCTGCAATTGTAAGCTTACTTCTGGGAATTTTTCTAAATCTTGGGGAAAAAGGAGTTCTTTAGATTAAAGCTGATTAATCTGTGAACCCAGTATATTTGTTAAATCAGTCAGGGCCTAGTAGCAGCAAAGAGTTTCAGTTTAAATTTAACACACAGAAGAGAGTTTCTGGTTAGATTTAGAACCCAACAGAGAGCTTCCAGTTTAAATTTAATACTCAGCCAGGACCAAGTTTACATTTAAAACACAGCGGAGAGCTTTCTGGTTAGATTTAGAACCCAAGACTCCCTCTATCCAAGCAAGGGCTGTGGGACTCTCCCTGGAGATTGGTCACAGATTACCTTAGAAGCACAGGACAGGGTACTGTGTAGCAGCCAGCCTTTAATACAGGGGTCTCAAACACGCGGCCCGCGAGAGAAGGTTGTGCGGCCCGCGACGGAGGGAAATAAAAAAAGCCTTGCTTCTGCCGTTGCCGCCGTGGCAGCGGCAGAATCGACTGTCAATTTTTTTTTTAAAACGGGCTTCTGCTGCTCAAGCAGCAAAATCAGCTGTGCTGCGGTACCTTCCTCTCTGCCCGGAGATCCTTCATTGTGCTCCATCAGCGTGTGCTTTTCAAGCCGCGAAGAGAGTATTCCCCTCTCGCGAGGCTTGACAAGTGAATAGGCTTAAGCCGCGCGAGAGGGAAATACTCTCTTCGCGGCTTAAGAAGCACACGCTGATGAAGCACAATGAGGGATCTCCGGGCAGAGAGGAAGGGGCCGCGGGACAGCTGATTTTCTGCTGCAGCAGCAGCAGCAGCAGAAGAAGCCAGGTGTTTTTTTTATTTACCCGGGGGGGGGGGTAGGACTGGAAATGGGCTATTGGCAGGGGGGGTTATGACTGGAAATGGGCTATTGGCAGGGGGGGGGGTGTAGGACTGGAAATGGGCTATTGGCAAGGGGGGTTATGACTGTAAGTGGGCTATTGGCAGGGGGGGGTGTAGGACTGGAAATGGGCTATTGGCAGGGGGCATGTAGGACTGGAAATGGGCTATTGGCAGGGGGGGGGGTTATGACTGGAAATGGGCAATTGGCAGGGGGGGGGGTTATTAATGGAAATGGGCTATTGGCGGGGGGGGGGGGTTATGACTGGAAATTGGCAATTTGCAGGGGGGGTATGACTGGTAATGGGCTATGGTGGGGGCTAGGACTGGACAAGGGCAGGTGGGGGTTAGGAAGGACTGGAAGTGGGCCGACGGGGCGCGTTAGGACTGGTAATGAGCTATGGAGGGGCTGACTGAAATGGGGTAATGGGGGTTAGGGCTGGAAGTGGGCTATTGGCAGGGGGGGGTTATGACTGGTAATGGGCTATGGTGGGGGCTAGGACTGGAAATGGGCAGATGGGGGTTAGGACTGGAGGTGGGCTGATTGGAAGGGGGGCTTGAACTGCAAATGGCTGATGGGGAGGGGGCTTGGAATGGAAATGGGCTGTGAGGGGAGGGAGCTAGGATTGGAAATGGGCTGATGGGGGGCTAGGATTGGAAATGGGCTGATGGGGGCTAGGATTGGAAATGGACTGATGCAGGGACTAGAAGGGAGCGTATGCTGGGTGGGGCTGGAACTAGAAGGGAGCTGATGTTGGGGGAGGATTAGAATGGGATGGAGCTGGGAAAGTGAAATGGAGAGGGGAAAAATATTTTGTCTGGGAGAGAAGACAAATCTACAATTGGCCAGGTATTGGGAGAGTAAGTGGGGATTGAGGATGGAGGGGTAAAATTTGAGTGGATGAAATAGGAATGAGGAAAGAGAAAAAGGAGAAAGATTAGTATGTTAAAGCAGATGTAGAGAGAGAATGGAAAAAAAACTAGGAGAGAAGAAAGGGCAAATGGACAGCAGACGATGGAGAGTTAGCAGAAGACATGAAGAAACCAGAAGAAAGTGGCTGGAACAATTGCAACTGAAAAAAAATGCACAAAAGGTAGAAAAATATCTCTTTATTTTGAATTTATTAACTGGAATATGTCAGCTCTGGGAAATGTGCATCATTAATGTTTGCGCTTTGTTTAGTACAAGAGGAAATTAATTTATAGTTTTATTTCTACAGTGTTGTTGTACATTCCAAGTTTGGCTTTTGGGGTTCCCAGTTTAATTATTGTCTTCCTGTTTCTAAATCTTTTAGTCTTTCTTTATCCATGCACTCATTAAAGAGGCATGTTTACTAAAAGTTAGTGCATGGTAACATTATGCAAATATTTATGCAAATGAGGCCCCTTATGCAAATGAGGCCCCGCGTCTTATGCGGCCCCCGGGTTACTTTACAAGTCCTCATTCGGCCCTCAAAGCAATTTGAGTTTGAGACCCCTGCTTTAATAAGTCTTTTAAAGGTGATACTGCAGAAGAATTGAAAGAAATATCGCTACACCAGGAAGATGTATTACAACTATTTGATGAACTGAAGAGTAGCAAATCACCTGGCCCAGATGGTATACATCCGAGGTTGTTGAAAGAACCGAAATATGAGATTGCAGACCTGCTATTAGTAATCTGTGAACTATCATTAAAATCATCTGTAATACCTGAAGATTGGAGGATCGCCAATGTAACGCCAATTTTTAAAAAGGGTTCCGGGGTGAACCGGGAAACTACAAACCGGTGAGCCTGACCTCAGTACCGGGAAAAATGGTAGAAACCATCATAAAGAATAAAATTACTCAGCATGTAGATAGTCCTGGCCTAATGGGAGACAGCCAACATGGATTTAGACAAGGAAGATCTTGTCTTACTAATCTGTTATTTTTTTTGAAAGTGTGAATAAACAGGTAGACAAAGGTGAGTTGGTTGATACAGTGTAACTGGACTTTCAGAAAACCTTTGACAAGGTCCCTCATCAGAGACTTTTGTCAAAACTAAAATGTCAGGGGATAGGAGGTAATGTACTATTGTGGATCAGGAACTGGTTAAAAGATAGAAAGCAGAGGGTAGGGCTAAATGGCCAATATTCCCAATGGAAAAAGGTGAATTGTGGAGTACCCCAGGGATCTGTGCTGGGTCTGCTGCTTTTTGACATATTCATAAATGACCTGGAAAAGGGACTAACGAGTGAGGTTATCAAATTTGCAGATGACACAAAACTATTTAAAGTTGTTAAAACCCAAGAGGATTGTGGAAAATTGCAAGAGGATCTTGATAAATTGGAAGACTGGGCATCCAAATGGCAGATGAAATTTAATGTGGACAAGTGCAAAGTTATGCACCTAGGAAATAACAACCCAAACTATGGTTACACAATGCAAGGTTCCACATTGGGAACCACCACCCAAGAAAAAGATTTAGGCGTCATCGTGAATAACATGTTAAAACCCTCCGCCCAGTGTGCAGCGGCAGCCAAGAGAGCAAAAAGAATGTTAGGTATCATAAGTAAAGAAATGGAAAATAAAACAAAGGATATTATAATGCCTCTGTATTGTTCCATGGTGCGACCATAGTAAGATCATAGTATGTAATTCTGGTCGCTGTATCTTAAAAAGGATATAGCATTATTAGAAAAGGTACAGAGAAGAGCCACCAAAATGGTAAAGGGGATGGAAGGCTACTCTTATGAAGAGAGGCTAAAAAAGTTAGGGCTCTTCAACCTGGAAAAGAGACGGTTGAGGGGAGATATGATAGAGGTCTATAAATTAATGAATGGAGTGGAAAAGGTAAACTTAGATCTATTGTTTACGTCATAAGACTATAAAAAGACTAGGGGACATGCAATAAAGCTACAGGGTAACCTATTTAAAACCAATAAGAGAAAATATTATTTCACTCAACGTGTAATCTAACTCTGGAATTTGTTCCTGGAGAATGTAGTAAGACCGTTTGGCATTTAAACTGTCGATCCTTACGAAATAAGACCCTTCTTATCCAAGACCTTGTCCTCCAGTCCTCCTTTGATCTTACTCTCATTATGGAAACCTGGCTTAAGGATGGTGAGGACGCTCTCCTTGCTCGTTGTCTGCCTCCTGGGTTCTCCGCGGCCTCTGTCCCTCGTCTTGGGCGGTTAGGTGGTGGTGTTGCCGCTCTACTTCACCCGTCCCTCCCTTTTACTCAGGTTTCCTCTTCACTACTGCACTACCCCGAATCCCTTCTGCTTCATCTTCACACTTCTCCTCCCATTCATATACTCCTTATTTATTCCCCCCCCCTGCTCTTCGCTCGGAGTTGTGGGATGCTCTTCTGCTAACAATTACTGATGTATCTCTAGCTTTTCCTGAAATCCTTATCGCAGGAGATTTTAACCTTCACGTCAATGCTCCCACTTCTTTTCGGGAGCATGCTTTTCTCACCCTTCTTCACGATTTATCCCTCGTACAGCATGTTACCCTTCCTACTCACCAGGCAGGTCACACTCTCGACCTACTCCTGACACCCTCCTCTTCTTCTCTTTCACTCTCTAATATTAGCGCTACACCCCTTCCCTGGTCAGACCACGTTTGTCTTGTGGTCACTTGTTTCGGGTCAGGAGATTCTTTTTCCTCCTCTTCCTCTCCCTTGTCCCCGCCGGAACAGCTACGACGTGTCCTTACCCCTCTCACACTCCAACAGTTTCCCGCAGCAACTGATCTCCTGCCTTCAGACTTCTCCTCGCTTTCTCCCAACTCCCAGGCAGCCCTCTGGTCCTCTACTCTTTCCACCGCTCTGGATCGTATCGCCCCTTTACGCTCCCGCCCTCCCCGGCACCGTCCCTCACACCCATGGTATCACAGTGGTCTCCGGCTGCTCTGGACTCATCTTCGAAGAGCGGAACGAATATGGCGTAAGTTCCCCTCTCTGACTACTTTAGCAATCTTTAACTCTCATCACTCCTTTTACCGTTCCAAAGTTCACTCTGCTAAGCGCTCTTATTTCTCTAATGCGATCTCCAATGCCCCGAATCAGACTAGGCATCTCTACTCCGTTTTCCAAACTCTTACCTCTTTACATGTTCCCCCATCCAATTCCTCAGCCCCTTCTCTTCCCCCTCCGTCGCAACTTGCTTCCTTTTTCAGCGACAAGGTTACGTCTTTGAGAGCGTCTTTGCCCTCCTGTCCTGCCCCCATTGATTCTCCCCCCCCCCTGCTCCCTCCCCTCCACCTACTTCCCGACTCTCTCACTTTTGGGCCTCTTTCGACCCTATCACTGCCCCCAAACTTCTTCACCTCATATCATCCTCTAAGAAAACTTCCTGCCTCTTGATCCCATTCCCTCCTCTTGGCTTCTTACTCCTTCCCTGGGCCTTCTTCCCTACATTCTCACTATGTTCAATTCAAGCCTTTCTACAGGGACTTTTCCTAAACCCTGGAAACATGCTTTGATACGCCCCATTCTTAAGAACACTTCACTAGATCCTCTGGTTCCTGCTCACTATCGTCCTGTTTCTAATCTTCCTTTTCTGTCTAAACCTTTAGAGAAATTTGTTTTGCACAGCTTTCCCATCACCTTAATTCTATTAACTTCCTTCACCCTCGTCAGTCTGGGTTCTGTCAGGGTCATAGTGTTGAAACCGTTCTTCTAGCTTTCACAAATGCGTTACACGTAGCACGTGACCGTGGTGATATCTCGGTGGCGGTTGCCTTGGATCTTTCAGCTGCTTTTGATTTGGTTGATCACTCCCTTCTCCTTCACCGTCTTCGGGATGCAGGTCTTTGTAGTACAGTGCACCGCTGGTTCCATTCTTTTCTTTCTTCTCGGTCTTGTGCGGTTCTTTCTTCTTCTTCTTCTTCCACCCCCCTTCAGATCCCCATCATCTTCCCTGTGGGGTTCCTCAGGGTTCTGTTCTTGCCCCCCTTATTTTCAACCTTTTCTTGGCTCCCATCGCCTCTCTAATACAGCAGTTTGGTATTTCCACCTTTTTCTATGCGGATGATATTCTTTTATTCTTTTACTTCATCATACTTCTCCTTCCTGCCCCGATCTCTCAGTATTGGACTCCTGTCTTGCAGCTGTAGCAAATTGGCTGACGCTCAACTGCCTGCACTTAAATCTCACTAAAACTATTGCTATTTGGTTTTCTCACAACCCCCCCCCCCCCCCCACCCGCTTCCACGGCCCCTTCTTTTTCTGGCTCTCCTGTACCTTTGGTCTCCACTTTTCGCTACCTTGGTGTGCACTTCGATTCCGACTTATCTTTTCACACTCACATTTCCCACATTACTAAAACATCCTTCTTTCTTCGCCAAATTCGCTCCATTCGCCCTTTTCTTTCCCCTTCAGCCCTTGTCACACTGGTTCTGTCTTTAGTCATGTCCCGTGTGGACTTTGCCAACTCTCTATTCATCGGCCTTCCAAAAAACCAACTAACCCGCCTTCAACGAATTCAGAGCACTGCTGCACGCCTTGTCACACACTCCTCCCCCCGGGACCACATAACCCCTCTATTATTTCATCTTCACTGGTTGCCTCTCCCTTTACGTGCCACATTCAAATTACTGACTCTGGTTCACAAAGCCTTTCACACAAGCACCCCGCAATACTTAATAGATCTCCTCTTCTTTCACTCTCCTAAACATACCCCTCGCTCTTTTCATCTCAATCGCCTTACCCTCCCCTTCCCTTCCCATGCTCACTTGCAGTCCACCCGTTCCTCTGCCTTCTTTTTCGCTGGTCCTGCCCTTTGGAATGCCCTTCCCCCCTCCCTCCGTCTAGAACCTCAATACACTACATTCAAACAGAATTTAAAAACCCATCTGTTCTCTCTAGCTTTTAATGTTCCCTCCCCTTTTGTGTGATCTACTCTCTCCCCCACCTCTTGTTTCTCTCTAGGCTTATCCTCTACCTACGTTTTGTCTTGTTTTCTTCAATTTCTTCTACTCTCCTGTAAGATATTGTACACTTCTTTTCTTTTTCGTTGGCTATTAGCCTTCTTTTATTGAATTTTAATGTACACCGCCTTGGTTATTGCAGAAAGGCGGTTTTTTTATCAAATGAAATAAACATAAACATAACAGTTGTCAGTGTAGTTGGGTTTAAAAAAGGTTTGGACAAGTTCCTGGAAGAAAGGTCCATAAACCAAATTATTAAAAGGGACCCAAGATATCACTGCTTGACCCAATACAAGCATTGTGGAAGCTGTGTCTTTTGGGGAAACTGCTAGGTACTTGTAACCTGAATTGGCCACTACTGGAAACAGGATACTGGGCTTGATGGACCTTGGTCTGACCCAGTATGGCATATCTTATGTTCTTATCTACGCTTTCGCCAGGAACAAGCAGGAAAGCACAGTTACTTACCTGTAACAGGTGATCTCCGGGAACAGCAGGAATAAGTCTTCACATATGGGTATCGTCGGTACCGACGGAGCCTGCGCAGGAACGCTCCCCAGCGTCCAGTAAGAAAGCTTTTGGGAGCATCCCACAGCGCCTGCGTGCTGCCTTCCCGCCTTTCCCAACCGCCTCTCTCCAGTTCGAGTTTTAAAGCTGAGACAAAGAGAGAGAGAGGAAAGGAAAGAGAGATAGAGAGATACAACTCCTAGGGGAGGTGGGTGGGTTGTGAAGACTTATTCCTGCTGTTCCCAGAGATCACCTGTTACAGGTAAGTAACTGTGCTATCTCCAGGAACAATCAGGAATGAGTCTTCACATATGGGGACTCCCTAGCTGCAGATGCCAGGGAGAAACCCCAGGTTGTGTGTCCTTGAAAAGGACTCTACCTCCCCCCATGGATCTCTGGCATCCGACCAGGGTAGGTGGGTAGGAGTTGATTAGGAATGGAACAGGTGTTTGAGAACAGCCTGACCAAACGAGGCATCCCGGCGGGAGTCCTTGTCCAAACAGTAATGGGCTGTGAAGGTATGAACCGAGGCCCAGGTGGCCGCTCGACAGATTTGGTCAATGGACACAGAGTTTAGATGAGCCATTGAGGATGCCATGGCTCTCACATTGTGAGCTGTGACATGGCCCTCCAGAGAAATGTTCCTACTCTGGTAGGCGAAAGAAATACACTGAGCAATCCAGTTGGACAGTGTTCTCTTAGAGACTGGAAGGATCAAAAGCAACAAAGAGTTGAAAAGACTTTCTATGTTGCTGTGTTCTTTGTAAGTAAAAAGCGAGAGCTCTCTTACAATCCAAGGTATGAAGATTCCTCTCTGCATTTGATGCATGAGGTCCTGGAAAAAAGACAGGTAAATATACCTCTTGGTTCAGATGAAAAGGCGAGACCACTTTAGGCATAAAGTGTGGATTGGTCCTGAGGACTACCTTATCATGATGGAACCTTGTATAAGGTGGATTAGCCACCAAGGCTTGCAACTCACTGATGCGGCGTGCTGAGGTGACTGCAATGAGAAAAATAACTTTCGAAGAAAGAAATTTCAAGGAGGTGGTGGCTAAAGGTTCAAAGGGTGGCTTCATAAGCTGGCCAAGAACCAGGTTTAAGTCCCATGCCAATGGTGGTGGTCTAACGGGAGGTTTAGTTAAAAGAAGGCCTCTCATGAATCTTGCTATAAGAGGATGAGAGGAAATAGGTTGTCCATTGAGAGGCTTGAGGGACGCTGCAATAGCACTCAAAAGGACTCTTACTGAATTCGTTTTCAGACCTGCATGGGATAGATGCAGGAGATACTCTAGTAGAGAATTCAGAGGTATTGCAAGAGGGTTAAGACCGTTCCCTGAACACCAAATGGTAAATCTTTTCCATTTGAAAGCATAGGAACGTCTAATAGAAGGCTTTCTAGAGGCATGAATAACATCTCTGACTTGCTGAGAGAGATGAAAATCTTGAAGGTCTAGGCCCTCAGCAATCAAGCCCTGAGATGGAGAGACTGGGGGTTTGGGTGCCACAACGTTCCTTCTTCCTGGGATAGAAGGTCTGGTGCAGATCCCAAGTCCAGGGAGGGAGCTTGAGAGAGATGCAGAAGTAGAGGGTACCACACTTGGCGTGGCCAATGTGGTGCTATGAGGATCATGGTCCCTCGATCTCTCTGAAGCTTGAATAGTGTTTTGGGAATTAGGGGAATTGGTGGAAAGGCATAAAGGAAGTCTTGACCCCAGTGAAGGAGGAAGGCATCCTTGGCCTGAACTCCCTGACACGGAATTCTGGAACAGAACCCGGGAAGTTTGGCATTCCACGGACTTGCAAAGAGGTCTATGTCCGGGGTTCCCCAAATTCGAAAAATCCTGGCTACCTGGTCCATGTGGAGGTACCACTCGTGTGGAAGCAGAACTCGACTGAGTCTGTCCGCCCAAGAGTTTTGAACACCAGAAAGATATACTGCCAGAAGATGGATGTGATGCTCTCTGGCGAAGGCCCACAGTCGCAAAGCTTCGTTGCAAAGTGACAGAGAGCCAGTCCCGCCCTGCTTGTTTACACAGAACATGGCTACTTGGTTGTCCGTATGGATGAGGACTGTCCTGTAGCTGAGCAGGGAATGGAACACTCTGAGAGCTAAGAATATTGCTCTGAGTTCCAAGAGATTGGCATGCAGAGAAGTCTCCTGTGGAGACCAGATGCTCTGGGTGGAGAGATCCTGAAGATGAGCTCCCCAACCCTTTGGAGAAGCATCTGTTGTAAGGGTTGCTTGGGGTAGGGACTGCTGAAAAGGGGACCCCAGCAACAGATTTGGAGAGGACTTCCACCACTGGAGAGACCAAAAAAGGCGACTGGAGTTTGCTATTTTGTCTGACAGGCAACCTGATGCCTGAGTCCATTGGGTGGACAAAGTCCATTGAGCTGCCCTCATGTGAAGGCGAGCATATGGAACCACATGCACGGTGGATGCCATGTGGCCTAATAGTTGTAACATCTCTCGAGCAGTTAAATGGGACTTTAACTGTATCTGGGAGGCTAACTGCACCAAGCGTAGGCAACGGGCCTGAGGAAGATAGGCCCTTGCGGTTGTGGTATCCAGCAAGGCCCCTATAAACTCCAGAGACTGAGTAGGGGTGAGATTGGATTTTGGGATGTTTATTACCAGTCCCAAATACTGAAGGACACGCATTGTGCAGGTTAGACAATTCTGGGCCTCTGATTGGGATGGAGCTCGAATGAGCCAGTCGTCCAGATATGGGAATACGAATATTCCTAGAGTGCGCAGAAATGCAGCTACCACTGCCATGCATTTCGTGAACACCCTTGGTGCAGAGGCCAGACCGAAAGGAAGCACCCTGTATTGGTAGTGCTTTCCTTGAAAAAGGAACCGAAGGAACCTTCTGTGTGTTGGATGGATGAGGACATGGGTGTACGCATCCTTGAGATCTAGAGAACAAAGCCAGTCCTGACTCTGAAGGTATGGAAGCAGAGCACCTAGAGAAATTATCTTGAATTTCTCCTTGAATAGAAACTTGTTCAATTCTCTGAGATCTAATATGGGTCTGTAACCCCCTGTTTTCTTTGGAATAAGAAAATAAGGGGAGTAGAACCCTGAGCCCTGTTGAAAAATAGGTACTTCTTCTATTGCCCCTTGGGCAAGAAGGGTAGCAATCTCCTGACCCAGAAGGTTGAGGAGAGATGTTGGAGAACTGAACTGTTTCACCATGGTGTGAGGAGGAAGGCTTAAGAAATGAAGCTTGTACCCTTCCCTTATGATGGAGAGGGTCCATTGCTCTGCTGTGATTTGCTCCCATCTGGGAGCAAAGTAAGTCAACCTTCCTGGAATGGTGAGGGGCTCTGGTTCTTCCAGAGCTAGAAAGGCTAAGTTCTCTAGTTGCAAGTCAAAGGCCCTGAGGAGGCTGAGGCTGCTGGGCAGTGGCAGGCCTGGCAGCCTTTGACTTGGCCTGTTTAGGTGGCTGCTGACACTTTGCAGCAAAACGACCTGCAGAAGATGCCTGCTGACCATAAGCAGAATAATATCTTCCCTTTTTTGAAAAAGATGTCTTCTTGAACAATCTTTTCTTAACAGGAGCAGAGGTAGACTTTGAAAGTCGATCCAGAGCAGAGTTCTCAGCATCCATTTGAGTGGCCTTTGCTTGCCAATCCTTGCCAAAAAGGTTTTCACCTGTACAAGGAAGATTTACCAATTCATCTTGGACCCAGAGTTCCAAATCAGAGGCCTGTAACCAAGCAATTCTGCGTGCACCTATGGCAATAGCTGAGGCTCTGCTTACACACTCAAAAGAGTCAAAGGCTGCACGGTTGGAAAATTTGGAAACATCTTGGGCATGTTTGAGCCAAGTGAGAAATTCCTGCCTTTTGTCTTCTGAAATAAAAGGAGTTAAAGTCTGCAGATGATCTGTGACTTCTTTTAGAAACATCCCCATATAGAGACTATAGGAGTTGATTCTGGCAGCAAGCATATTAGCTTGGAAAACCCTTCGGCCAAAAGCATCTAGGGTCCTGCATTCACGTCCTGGAGGATTAGATGAGTGTCTCTTTGCACTCTTTATTTTCCTCATGGCAGACTCTACCACAATAGAGTGGTGAGGAAGCTGAGTCTTATGAAAGCCAGGACAAGGAGGGACACGGTACATGGTGTCTAACCTACGAGAATGAGGAGAGGTGGTGAGAGGAGTCTCCCACATGCCCAACATGAGATCATAGAGAATCTCATGAATAGGTAAGGTAGCTGCTTCTTTAGGAGCCTTAGGATATTGCAAAATATCTAATTGCTTGGCTCTAGGCTCTGACTCAGGGGCCACTGTAATGGAGAGGCCCCTAGCCACTTCCCTAATGAAGTCTTGAAAAGACAAGTCTTCTGGGGGAGACATTCTTCGTTTTGGAGAAGCAGACTCCTGAGGAAGAAGTACCGGTGCCTCGACAGAAGCCTCCGACTCAGAGTCTTCGGAGGAATCGAAGTATCGCCTGTCTGGATGCTCCTGTAAAGCCCGATATGTGTACCGAGTGGGATCGACATCGGGAGTAAGCGGTACCGGTTCGGTACCGATGGGCATCATAGGACAGGGTACCGTTGCAGTCGACACCGAAGCCGATGTCGATGCAATCGGTACCGGCACCGGGAACAATGCCGGTGCCGGAGTCGGTACCGGCAACGGAGATTGTTGCGGTACCGGAGGCGTCGAAGCCTGCATAAATGCCGTTAGGGTGCGCTGCATGGACAGAATCTTCTCATCCATCGACGCCACCAGAGTCTGGATGTCGGTACCAGTGGAGGCCACCGGTACCCCAGAACACGGCAACAGGTGATCGGTCGAGGCCGAGCCATCGATGTCAACCTGTGACCCCATAGACAATGCTTTGGAATCCGGAACTTCCCACCGGGGCAATTTTGCCGGTGTGGAATCCTCGAGGACAAGCCCGGAGGCATCTCGATGCTTAGAGGGAGATTTGCCCTTCGAGGACCGACTAGATTTATGTTTGGTTACCTGAGATCCATGGGAGGAAGAAGCAGCCCTGGAAGACGTCGATGCCACCGAGGCTGCATTAGAGGGAAACAGGGTACTGAGCTTGGCTGCTCAGTTCTGCCGACCTCTTTTAGACATCATGGTACAGGACACACAATCCGTGATGGAATGGTCAGGATCCAAACATTTTAGACACCAATCATGGGTGTCGGTGACAGAAATAGTACCGCCACATTTTGTGCACTTTTTGAACCCGGAAGCGGGCTTCTCCATGAGGAGAAAATATTCAGGCCTAAGGCCCAAACTGAAAATGCACAGTTGAAGAAAGAAAAGTTTGTTTGTTTGTTTGTTTTAAAGAAAGAAAAGAAAAGACCGGTGGTACTGGTCTGACGTCGAAGAAGGCAGACGCGACACAGAAAAATAAAGAACAAAATAAAGAACTTCTTCTGCAGTGACAGGAACACGACCTGCTGGCTCCGCGGAAAAGAAGAACTCGAGAGAGGCGGTTGGCAAAGGCGGGAAGGCAGCGCGCAGGCACTGTGGGATGCTCCCAAAAGCTTTCTTACTGGACACTGGGGAGCGTTCCCACGCAGGCTCCATCGGTACCGACGATACCCATATGTGAAGACTCATTCCTGCTTGTTCCTGGAGATGTCAGTCTCACCTATGGGACTCCCCAGCTACAGGCTACCGACAACCTTTAAAAACGCCACAGTGACCTGCAAATGGTGAGCCGTGATCAGCAGCAATTGAGTCCCTACTGAGAGACTCTCATAAAACCCAAGTGTCTGGCAGAGAACTAGCACTCTGATAGCCTGAACACAGAAGAGTCGGCGGGCAGGAGTTGCCTACACCCCGAAGAGATTATGGAGTATGGCCTGGCCAAAAGTGCTGCCCCATCAGTACTCCCTCTCCAGGTAGTAGTGAGCTACGAAGACCATGACTGAACACCAGGTGGTGGCTCGGCAGATTTCCGTTATAGGGACAGAATGCAGATTTGCCATAGAAGTAGCCATGACCCTGACACGGTGCACCATGACCCTCTAGTCCAGTGAGATCCCTGCTTGCTCATAGGCAAGTGGACAGAGTTTGCTTAGTCAGTGGGAGCCCCAGAAGGCTGGGGTCATAGGATACGAAAAGCTGTGCTGCTTTGCTGTTGCCCTGAGTCCGTTGCAGGTAAAACAACAGGGCTCTCTTACAATCCAGATTGTGGAGAACCGTCTCCGCCCTACCGGCATGAAGCCTTGGAAAGAAGGTGGGGAGCACCACTTCCTGGTTGAGGTGGAATGGGGACACCACCTTCGGCAAAAATTTGGGGTGTGTGCGGAGCACCACCCTGTTCTTGTCAAACCTTGTGTAGGGAAGCAACACCCTTGCCTAAGCTTGGAAAGCCATTTAAAGCTAAGCATTTTAAGCTAAGCATTTTAAAGCCACGTTTAAAGTTTTGCACTTTTTGGAAAAATAGCTGACAACAGGATAGTGGTCATTGATGTTAAGGTAGGGCGTTCAGTTGGTTCTTCTGACTTGAGCCCGGTAATACTGAGACCCTCTGGTCCAGTGAGATCCCTGCTTGCTCATAGGCAAGTGGACAGAGTTTGCTTAGTCAGTGGGAGCCCCAGAAGGCTGGGGTCATAGGATACGAAAAGCTGTGCTGCTTTGCTGTTGCCCTGAGTCCGTTGCAGGTAAAACAGGAGGGCTCTCTTACAATCCAGATTGTGGAGAACCGTCTCCGCCCTACCGGCATGAAGCCTTGGAAAGAAGGTGGGGAGCACCACTTCCTGGTTGAGGTGGAATGGGGACACCACCTTCGGCAAAAATTTGGGGTGTGTGCGGAGCACCACCCTGTTCTTGTCAAACCTTGCGTTGGGAAGCAACACCCTTGCCTAAGCTTGGAAAGCCATTTAAAGCTAAGCATTTTAAGCTAAGCATTTTAAAGCCATGTTTAAAGTTTTGCACTTTTTGGAAAAATAGCTGACAACAGGATAGTGGTCATTGATGTTAAGGTAGGGCGTTCAGTTGGTTCTTCTGACTTGAGCCCGGTAATACTGAGACCACGTTGTCATCTACTTTGAAACCATATGTAGATGTTTTACATACATGTTTTTGATACAAGCAGTCGGCGATATAGCCAAGTTTACTTTCTTGTTGTAATACAGAGCGTTTCTAATATTTTGTAAATCTTGTGTAGGGCCATTCCACCATCAGACCCTGGAGCTCACTGACTGCGTGCTGATCTGCTACCAGGAAAGCAACCTTCCAGGACAGATACCAAAGGTGGCAGGTAACCAGAGGCTCAAACGGAGGCTTAGTCAGCTGCGAGAGCACCACATTGGGATCCCACTCCACCACTGGAGGGCGGACAGAGGATTTGGATAACATGAGGCCCCGCAGGAATCGGGACACAAGGGGCTGAGCCGAGAGGAGTTTTCCCTCAATGGAATGGGATGTGCTGCAATGGTGCTTGGGTGAACTCTGACTAAATTGGATTTCAGTCTCACTTCAATAGGTGCAGCATGTACTGGAGCACCACTTGTACCGAGCAGAAGAATGGGTTTGCCCGCCTTTCTGTGCACCAAAATGAGAATCGGCGCCACCTGAAGATGTACACCCTTCTTGTGGAGGTCTTATGAGAGGTCATGGAAGGTTGAAGGGGGCTAACGCTACCCTTTCAGCAGCCAAGCTGTGAGCAAGAGGGATCCTAGGTTGAGGTGTAGAATAGAGCAGCAAAGCCATGAGTGCGAGGGACCTCAGATTGGGGTGTAGGAGAGAGCCCTGCTTCTGTGAGAGCAGCCCTGGGGCTCGGCCAAGGAGAATCAGCAACTCCATTGATAGGGAGAGGAGCAGTGGAAACCACGGCTGCCTGGGCCACCGAGGGGCTATCATTATCAGCAATGCTCTGTCGCGCTGGTCCTTGAGTAGAGTGTCTTGGCTACCAGCAGTGTCGGTGGGAAGGCATACAGGAGGGCTTCCATCCATGGGATGAGGAATGCATCCGCTGCCACCTGGGACGGGTGCAGATGGCGGGAGCAGAATTGGGGCAACTGCATGTTGTCCGGACTGGCGAACAGGTCGAACGAGGGGACGCCCCAGAGACAAAACAGCCGTGAGACAACTACTATATCCAGGCGCAACTGGAAGACCCTGCCCAACTTCTCTGCCAGGGCACTGTCCTGGCCCGGGACATACACCGCCCTTAGGAGCATCCCTCTGCGTGCAGCCTAGGAGCAGAGGGCTACTGCCTCCTGGCAGAGGGGGTACAACTCTATTCCCCCCTGTTTGTTCAGGAAGAACAATGCAACCTGACTGTTGGTCTCGATCAGCACTGAGTGGTGCTGCAGCAGGTGGTGGAAGGCTTGGAGAGCTAGGTATATTGCCTGTAACTCTTGCAGATTGATTTACCTCTGCGATTCCCTCTGGGATCAGTGGCTTGTGTATGGAGCTCTTGCAATGCGCTCCCCAGCCCATTAGAGAGACATCCGTGGTGAGGACCTTCTAGGTTGGGTGCCTGGAAGGGCATCCTGGCCTGAAGATGACGTGGAACCTACCACCATCCAAGCAAGTCTGCCAACTGACGGGTCACCTTCACTCTGTCCCTGAGCCTGCCTATGGCTTGTGTCCACTGAGAGCAGAGGCACCACTGGGCTTCTCTCATGTGCAGGCGGGCATATGAGGTCATGTGAACCATGGAGGCCATGTGCCCCAACAGGCGGAGTAGGAGCTGGGCTGGTAGCGCCCGGCACCAGCTTACCTCTGCAGCTAATTCCTTGAGCCATACTGTCCTCTCCTGAGGGAGGAAGGCTTTTGCCCGGAGGGTATCCAGTTGCGCCCCTATGAATTTTAGGCACTGGACCGGAGTGAGGTGGGACTTTGGGTAGTTTATGACTAACCCCGGGTGCTGTAGGTGGTTGATTGCGCGCCTGGTGGCATATTGTGCCTCTGCAGTCATGTCCCCATTTATGAGCCAGTCGTCCAGGTAAAGGAAAACAAAGGCCCTTTGGAGCCTGAGGTGGGCTGCGACTACCATATGGCACTTTGTGAAGACCCTTGTGATGAGGCTAAACCAAAGGGTAGCACTCTGTATTGGTAGTGCTGTCTCCCCACCATGAACCAGAGGTATTTTCTATGGCTGGGATGGATTAGGATGTGTGTGTAGGCATCCTTAAGGTCTAAGAAGCATAGCCAATCTCCCTGCTGGAGGAATGGCAGTAGTGTCCCAAGGGAGAGCATCTTGAACTTCTCCATGACCAGAAACCTTTTGAGCTCTCACAAGTCAAGGATGGGCTTGAAGCTCCCTGTCCTCTTGGGGACGAGAAAATACCTAGAGTAGAAGCCCGTGCCCCAGAGATGTTTCAGCACTGGCTCCACTGCTTTGTCATTTATTAGGCCTGCTACATTGGTGAGAAGCATGGTCTGGTGAAGGAGAGGTCTCGTGGGCTCTCCTGGGATGTATGAGGGTGGCGCCCACTGTAGGCGGAGGAGGTAGCCCTCCTTGACCACTTGTAGCACCCAGGTATCCCTGGTGATGGCTGTCCACTTTTGGGCAAACTGGGCTAGGCATCCCCCTGTGGGCAGCAGAGGACCCCCGGGGGGGGGGAGGTCGCGCCCAGGCAGTCTCCCCCCAGGCTGGGCCAGAGCCGGCACCTGGGACTTTGGGGTCTTCTGTTTTCTGAAACAATGTCCCTGGCCTTTTTGCTGCTGGCCCTATTGAGGGGCCGAGGTGGCCTGGAAGTGTGGTGTACTGCTAAAGTCCACCTTCTTCCTTGGGAAGAATGGCTTTATTCCCAGGGTTTCTTCCAGGGTTGCACCGAGGTCTTTTTTGAGAGTCTGGCTCTCATCACAAACTCAGTTTCTATCTCTGCTGCCTTATCTGCCATGCATTTCCTGAATAGGTTCTCTCCTATGCAAGGGACATCAATGCGTTTGTCCTGCACACATTGCTCCAGGTCAGATGACTGCAACCATGATTGACGTTATGCCCCGATGCCTGCTGCGGCCACCCCTGGCCGATGACTCGAAGCCATTGTAGGCTGCTCGGGACAAAGACTTTAAGCATTCTTTTACCGCCAAGGTCAGGGTCATTGAAAACTCTGTAGGGGTTCCCCAACGAGGCCTGCAGAGAATCCACCAAGCTCCTTCAACAGTTCCTTCAGGTACATGCCAATATAGAGCTGATAGGACTGGATCTGGCATGTTAGCATCAAGCCCTGAAAGGCCTTCCAGCCGAGGGCGTCGAGGGTTCAGGCCTTCCTGCTGGGTGAGACCTGCAAATAAATTTTTGGGGTATTAAGCCAATGCATGACCGATTCCACGACCAATGAGTTGTGGGGAAGCTGGGTCTTTTGGAACCTATGGCTTCGGCATACCCGGTACATGGCATCGATGCCGATGTTTCCCACATCCAGAGGCGGCGGCGGTCGAGGATCGGGGGCACCAGTACCATAAGTATTTCCTTCGGGGGTGCCTCATATTGGAGTATTTCTAATTCTTCAGGGTGTGGGTCCTTCTCAGCTTCGGTCTCGATAGTAAGAGCCTTGGCCATGTCCCGCATGAAATACAGGAAAGCGATGTCCTCGTAACAGCGTCATGTCATAGTGTGAGATGGGTCAGAGGGCATGTCTCTATGTCACCATGGGTCCAGGGACTCTTTGTTCTCGGTATCCCATTCGGACTCGAAGTCCAAGTACGAGTCCAATGTCGCACAGTCACCTCAGTCGAGGTCCACTCTAGGCAATCCACAACTTCCGGAGGATCTGCGGTTCAAGCCGCGGGTGCTTGCTGGGAAGGACTGGTGCCCCGAGGAATGGGACTGAGACCTCATCCGGTGTCAGGGGCTCACTCGAGGCCGAAGGTGCTCGAGGACTGGCTTGACGTCTAAGGAAGCCCTCGATGTCAAGGGTCCCATTGTCAGGGCGGATGAACTGGACAAGCCTGACATGAATGCCCACTGCATGGCCACTAGGGCAGACATACTGCTCTCTAGGGCCACCATTCTGGCCTCCATACCAGTTGGCTCCGCAGCCTTTTATGCAGGCACCAATGACTTCGGGCCTGGCATCGGTACTGTCAAGGGGGAGTCCTCGGTGAGGATGGCCTCCTATTATCAAATGCCATTTGAAAATCCAGATATACTCTGTAAATTTTCTCACTCTTATTAACCTCTTCAAAGACATAATAGACTAGTAAGGCAAGACTTCCCGCAGCTAAGTCCGTGCTAGCTCTGATCTATTAAACCATGTCAAACAAATGTTCAGTAATTTTGTTTTTCAGAATGGTCTCTGCCATTTTCCTCTGTACCAATGTTAGGCTCTCCGATCTATAAAATTCCTGGAGCCCTTTTTAAAACTTAGGTACTATAGCCACTTTCAATTTTAGGTTACAGATTGTGACTAATGTGTCTGCAATTTCATTTCCAGGTTCTTTCAGAACTCTAGAGTGCACACTATCCACACTAAGTGATTTCTTTAGTTTGTCAGTTTCTTCTATTGCATTTTCAGATTCACTATTATTTGCTTCAGGTTCCTCTGAATCATCACCATTAAAGACTATTTTTGGTGTGGGTATCTCCCTAACCTCACCAATAAACAGCAAAACAAAGAATTAACTTTGTTGCCTATTCTAAATCAAGGATTTTGTTTCCTCCTTTGGTGGAAGAATTTAGGAGTTATGTGAAATAGCAGACTCCAAAATCAATACGGACAAGATAGAGGCTATGAATATTTATCTACCAAATCAGATGAAAGAGACACAGACAACATTTTTCCTTTAGGTGAGTGCACAGACAAATAAAATATCCTGGTGTGAATCTCCCTGAGAACTTCTCAAAACTTGCAAAAGTGAATTACCACTTCTAGAGAAAATATTTCAAGATCTTAAAAACTGGTAGGACTCTATCTATCATTGCTGGGTAGAAAAGTCTGTATTAAAATGAAAATTCTCTCAAAGTTAATTTACCTATCTCATACACTTATAATATTGACTCCTGCTGCATAGTTGCATAATTTGCAGAAGAAAGCTTTTTAATTTATTTGGAAGTCCCAGAATGGAAATTAGGGGTGGTCTCAGGGCCCCTAATTTCAGGCATTATTATCAGGCATCGATATTGAAAACATTGCTAGAATGGATAGAGAACCTTCAGGACAAACAATGGATGGAGTTAAAGGTGATATTTTACTTGCCAGATAATGTCCTTTCCTTGAGTCCTGCTAGACCAGTCCAAACAAGTGGGCTGTGGTCCCCTGCCAGAAGTTTGGTGGAGACAGATAGCCAATGAAATGCCTCGGTTTCAAAGACATCACTCCCATGCCTCTATCAGCCTGTACCACTAGAGGACACCTCAGTATTTGTCCCAAAGCATATGGGAAAGCATGGCAAACCTCACACAACCTCAACGTGGGCAACAATGATGAACTGAACAGTACAGAAACCATGTACAGGAGATATTGAACAGCAGGCTATCAGTAGGATATGGATCTGCAGAGCCAAGCATATAAATCACAGCTGACCAACATACCACCAAAACATAACAGACCATACACAATTCCAGGGGTGGGTTCTGAACTGGTCTAGCAGGTCTTAAGGAAAGCACATTATCTGGTAAGTAAAACGTCACCTTCCATACTGTCATGCTAGACCAGTCCAGTATTAAAACTATGCCCTCACTGGGCAGGAAGAAAACACAGCAGCTCATAAACCTTGAGCCAAAGCCCATGTCCACCCCTCTGGAATCAGCCAATTCTGTCACACACATGCTGAGGCAATTGCCTCCTTGCTCCAGCGCTCAAAGGTAGATGATGATCAGACTTACGAAAGGAATTTATAACCTCCAAGTCCTGGAGAAGCACCCTCCAGACATCCTCAAGGCGAAGATCCTTTTCTTCTTCTCTACGCTGCTCCTTAGAGAAGGGCAAGCAAACCACCTGGTTCACATGAAAGATAGATATCACCTTGGCTAAAAAGGAAAGCACAGGCCAAATGAAACAGTCATGGCTGAAAAGGACAAACAGGGATCCCAGCAACAAGAGTCTGTAGCTCGGAATCTGCCTTACTGAACAAATCATGACCAAGAAAACAATCTTGAGAGTCAAGCCCTACAGAGTAGTATACTTCAGAGAGTCAAAGAGCTCCAACAACAAGGCCCTGAGCACCAGACAGAAATTCCAGGAAGGGACAAATGACCAGAGGGGAGGACACCAGATGCTGAACCCCTTGAAGAAAATGTGAAACATCCAGGCGCAAGGCTGAAGACTTTCCAGCCATCATACTTCTGAAACAGGACAAGGCTGCCACCTGGACTTTCAGGGAGGTAAGATAAAAACCTTTTTCCAGACCATACTGCAGAAGACCAACAGAGCTGGATCTTTGGCAGACTTAGGAACAAGCTGTTGTGCACTGCACCCATGTTCAAAGAGGTACCAGACTCGCACATATGCCAGGCTGGTAGAACCCCTCCAGACTTGGAGAAGAGTGGAAACCACTGCAGGAAAACAGCGCTTACACATCAGCTGACTCTCTTCAAGAGTCAAGCTGTAAGTGAGAAGGTATCCAGGTAATCTAAGGCAACTGGCCCCAAAATGGGGCAGATGACGAGGAGGAACCTGTAGGAACCGCATCAGGTCCCTAAACCACACTCTCTTTGTAGAATCCAGCACCACCAGAACAATCCGGCCCAGATTGCACTCTATGCACCAAAGAAGATGCCTCAACTGCAACTATGGAGGAAGCATATACAAACAGGCACCACCGTGGCCAGGACTGAGCCAGGGCCACAATGCCCTTGGACCCAGTTTCTGTATGGTGAGTAAAGCAACAGCCCACTTTGTCATTGGAGCAGGACTCCATCAATTCCATCACAAAGTGACCCCAATGGCGGAGAAGCATCTGAAATGCCTCCTGACCCACTCTCATCACTCTCTCAAACATGGACAGAAGACAACCGCTTTCATAATGACCAACCCAACAATGTGCCAAGTTGACAGAGCTAGGAGGCTCATTTCTACCCAGGCAAACTAGAGAGCCATTCACAAGGCCACTCCTGCACACCTCGTGCCACCTTGATGACTGATATATGCCACTGCCATGTTGTTACCCAAGAACACTTGCACCACCCTGCCCTTGACCAAGGGCGAGAAAACACAAGAAGGCCAGCCCGATAGCCCTTGCTTTGAGATGGTTGATGGATCACACTGCCTGCCTGCGGCTCCAACAGCCCTGAGCTTTTTAATCTTGATAAGTGTCATGAGGTAGACAGCACAGACCCTGAAATATTAAGAAATAATAGGAAAGAAGAGCTTACCTGGCAGCCTCAGGTGCAGTTGCAGCATTCACAATGCAGAGAGGCAGGGAAAAGGAAAACAAACTTTCCACATGGTTTTAGTGACGCAGTAAGAATTGAGGGTTCCAATCAAGCTCACCTGGACCCAGACTCACGTTCTACGTTAGTTGAGCAGAGAGATAAAAACAAGTGGGAAATCCCACAGAGGCAGAACTGGAAGTGGAAAGGGAAGGAGGAGGAGAGAGAAAGGAAGCTGGAGCCTGGATTAGGGCTGGAGCAGGAGTTTGATTCTGAGTAGGAAAGCAGAGACCAAAGGAAGTCTGACTGCAGTTCCAGGCAGGCTTGGAGAGAAGGTGAGAACAGAACTCCCAAGCAGTTACAGAAAGAGACGTTGCCTTGGAGAACCAGGGCTGAAGAAAGGCAGGCTGATAAACCCAGGAGAGCTAAGAAAGACAGTAGCAAAGTCTTCCCAGCCAGAGGGGTCCTCATACCGAGGCAAACAGCCCAGCCAACAGAAGGCAGAGGTCACGTCCAGGGAAGCTCCCTGAAAGCAGGAAGTGAGTTTCCTTCAGCCAAGCCCAGTAACCCGTGTTCCCAAAGAAGAGCAGGCTGCAGGGCAGAGAGAAAGCCTTGGCTAGAAGCAGAGGAGTGTGAAACCATCTTCTCCACAGGAAAAGATAAGTACCCTATCTTTAGTGAAGGGAGAGAAGGGGGTCTCCGTGGGAAAAGCCAGGCTTACACCAAGCTAGTGAACTCTTATTGGCCTAAGCAGTGGGAAGAAATCCCCAGCACAGCTCCTGCTATCTGGGACATACAAAAGCAACTCCAACTTGCAGCAACTGAGGTTTCCCCAGGGCAAGGCTCGGAGAGCAACTTCACAGGGGCTCACTGTCCATACACAGGACCAGGTCCTGGCCCTATGCAGTGGGAGAGCTATAGCACAGAAAACATCCCGGAGCCCATGGAATGTGCTTTATGTGTGGCTGATAATATAGAGTCTCTCTGTTAAGGAAAAGAGCAAGAAAGAAAGTGTATTTTCACATTGGAAATGTGTTGGACTATTGTTTGCTGGAAAGAAGCATAATTATTGTTTTGTTAAGCATCCTCTACATCGGTGAAGCAACCATTCTTTTAAGTTGTCCTTATTCTATGACATCCTCAAGGGAAGGGGAATAAAACCCAACCTTAATTTCACTCTGGTCACGACTACAGTGTCCGTTATTTCCACAACTCAAGGCTATACCCGGGTCTAGGCAACCGCCTAGGACCGGCGTGGTCTCACATAAGACCTTCCCCGCCCATAAGACTGGCACCCGTTGCTAGAAGAATCCACAAGTGATCATCCAGCAGCATGCCTCTTTTCAGATAACATGGGCATAGCTGCCACCTCAAGCTGGCTCTCACTTACAGATGGAGTGGAAGCCTGAGTTCGAACTCTGATCAGGAAGGTCCGCCGAAGCGGCTTCATATGAACACACCTATGACACCATCTTGATTGCCGCTGCCATCAAGTTGAGAAGCTAAAGATAATCCTAAACCCTGTGAGCCTGGTGAGAACAGAATACTTCAAGTCATTCCGTGTGCCCACTTTCTCCTCCGGCAGGAAGATGCTGCCCACTTGAGCATCAAACCATGCTCCCAGGAATTCCACGGATTGGGAAGGCCCTGGAGAACATTCTCAGGGCAGTGGACAGGCCAAATGGAGAGCAGCAAACTGATGGTGTGAGCCAAACACAGCAAAATGCAGACATCCCTGCTGATCCTCCCAGATCGGGATATGAAAAGAAGCTTTGGCCAAAACCAGAGACACTAGGAACTCCCTTCAGAACATCAGCAAAATCACAAATCTCTGAGTTTTCATTCAGAAATGCAACACACGCAAAGGAACATTGACCGCCTTGAGGATATTAGTCAGAAGGAGCCATCCTTCTTTGGTATCCTAAAAGAAATGGAATATCTGTCCTTGCCCCACTCGGCTGGGGGCACTGGCACCACCATCTTTAGATGTAACAACTTGGCCAACGTGACTCATGCAGTGGCTCTCATGTTCACCAAATCACGTGGAAAGATGACAAATGCCTCCAGGATTGGCTGCTTGCAGTCTTGACATAGCTGCCTTGAGTGGTATCTAGCATCCTTCTATCCTTGGTGACATTCAGGAATGAGCCCCAAAACCTACATAGTGATGAATGGGAGGAACCCCCTATGTTGGGGACAAAATCTCTGCACCCACGAGCTCCATCAAAGGACTAATTACGGATCTGACATCCAGAAGCAGAGAAGGGCTTTCCAGGATGAAATGCCAGGAGTCCCAAGACCCCCAGAGGTCAGTCTAGCGTGTCCACAATGGACAGGCGAGGCCAAAGAGGGAAAGGACCCTGTCTGCTTCCCATGACCTTTCGTTCTATTGTCTAAAAGGCGATAAACTTCTCCAATCAGCCCCACAAGGGAGCTTTCCCTTAAGGCCAGTTAAGCTAGCTGGGCTTTGAAGAATGTATCTGCTGTCCAGTGGCAAAGCCATAAGAACATAAGAACATAATATATGCCATACTGGGTCAGACCAAGGTCCATCAAGCCCAGTATCCTGTTTCCAACAGTGGCCAATCTAGCAGCTTCCCCAAAAGACAGGTTCCACAATGCTTGTATTGGGTCAAGCATTGATATCCTGGGCCCCTTCTTAATAATGGTTTATGGACCTTTCCTCCAGGAACTTATCCAAACCTTTTTTAAACCCAACTACACCAAGAGCCTTTACTACATCCTCCGGTAACAAATTCCAGAGTTTGATTACACGTTGAGTGAAAAAATATTTTCCTTTATTAGTCTTAAATAGTTTACCCTGTAGCTTCATTGCATGTCCCCTAGTAACATAATAACATAGTAAATGACGAAAATAAAGACCAGTGTGGTCCATCTAGTCTGCCCAGCAATATGGCAGGAGTAGGTGCACCCCTTCCCATGTCCTCACCCCTCCCCATATCTTTGTTTCTTTGTTTAGGGGTGAACCCACCGCTCCTCCCCCCATCGCTCCATGTAGGACACCCCTGTTTGTTGAGAAATTAGATGGTTCAGTTTATTTTGATTTAATCTTGTTGCTGTAAAGGGATCCACTGTGTCTGTCCCAGGCCACTTTGAATTCCGTCACTGTGTTTGCCCCCACCACCTCCATCAGGAGGGCATTCCAAGCATCCACCGCCCTTTTCAGTAAAAAAGTATTTCCTGACATTGCCTTTCAATTTACCACCTTGCAGCTTCATGTCATGTCCTCTAGTTTTACAGCTTCCCCGTCTCTGGAAGAGGTTTGTTTGTTCATTACTTCTCTAAGTATTTAAAGGTCTGAATCATATCTCCCATATTCCTCCTCTTCTCCAAAGTGTACATATTTAAGTCTTCAAATCTCTCCTCATAAGGCTTCTGATGCAGGCTCCAAATCATTTTGGTCGCCTTCCTCTGAACAGCTTCCATTCTTTTTACATCCTTTGCAAGATACGGTCTCCAAAACTGAACACAGTATTCCAAGTGAGGCCTCACCAGAGACTTATACAGTGGCACTAGTACCCCTTCCTTTCTGCTGGTAATTCATCTTCGAATGCAGCCCAACATCCTCCTGGCTTTTGCCACCGCCTTGTCGCACTGTTTTCCCACCTTGAGATCTACAGAAATAATCACACCGAGGTCTTTCTCCTGCTCCGTGCACACCAACCTCTCGCCCTCTATCGTGTACATTTCCTTTGGATTTCTGCTACCCAAGTGCATGACAATGCACTTCTTCGCATTAAACCTCAATTGCCAAGCATCAGACCATTCCTCCAGCTTTTGCAGATCCCTCCTCATGTTAAACACTCCCTTGGGAGAGTCCACTCTGTTGCAAATTTTCGTGTCATCTGCAAAAAGACAGACTTTTCCATTCAGTCCTTCAGCAATATCACTCACAAATACATTGAACAGTGCCGGGCCCAGGACTGAACCTGAGGCACCCCGCTAATTACCTTCCTTTCATCCGAGTGAGCTCCATTTACCATCACCTTCTGTCGTCTGTTAGTCAACCAATTTCTTATCCAGTTTACCACCTTGGGACCCATCCCCAAACTACTGAGTTTATTGATAAGCCTCCTATGAAGGACAGTATCAAAGGCTTTGCTGAAATCCAGGTAGATGACATCCATCGCGTGTCCTTGATGCAGTTCTCTGGTCACCCTGTCAAAGAACTCAGATTTGTCTGGTAATCCAATCCACATTAGGTAGATTAAAGTCACCCAATATGATCACTTCCCCCTTTGTTGCTATCTTGGCAATATCTATAATCAATTTATCATCTCTCTCTTCAATTTGAGTCGGAGGTCTGTAGATTACAGCAGTATGGATGACAGTGCCATCTCCTCTTTCCAACACGATCCAGAGCGCTTCTTCTTTTCCCCATGCACCCTGCATTTCAGTAGCTTTAATATTGGTTTTGACATACAAGGCTACTCCTCCCCAAGTGTCCCTGCCCCAGTAGGCTTATACCTGAACTGAGGGCACACTCAGAAAACTGTTAAGGCTACACAAAGAAAACAAGCAGTTTGACTATCCCCAAACGTAATGTAGGACCAGCAATTAGCAATTTTCCCAATAACTAAGGTTTAACCCACAGTTAATATTCTATATTTGCAATAAAAAACCCAGCAGAGATAGAAAGGAGAAAGCTTAGTCTTATCTGTGTCTTGGGCAGCTCCGGCCTTTCAGACTCTATATTCTGATAACGTAAACAATTGATCTACGTTTACCCGTTCCCACTCCATTCATTAATTTATAGACTTCTATCATATCTCCCCTCGGCCGTCTCTTTTCCAGGTTAAAGAGCCCAACTTTTTTAGCCTTTCTTCACAGGGGTATCCTTCCATCCCCTTTACCATTTTGGTGGCTTTTCTCTGAACCTTTTCTAATAACGCTATATCCTTTTTAAGATACGGCGACCAGGATTGCACACAATATTCAAGGTGCATTCTCACCATGGAACGATATAGAGGCATTATAATATCCTTTGTTTTATTTTCCATTCCTTTCCTTATGATACCTATTTATTTATTTATTTATTTATTTAACAGCTTTTATATACCGCACTTTTGACATCAGCGCGGTTTACATTTTAACAAGTTTTGTACTTAAACATAAAAACAAATGTTAAGTTTACAGAGAACAGGGAATAAAAACATGGATAACAGGGATTAACAATTAACAGATATTTTCAATTATTTACAATAGGTTCTTAAATGCTTGAGTTTTAAAGGTAGGGTTTGTGAGGCCTGGTCTAGATCAAGTGGTAAGATTTCAGGAGCTTATTTGGCTAGCCGTGGTCAATGGTCTGTGTGGGAGGGGGGTCAGTATATTGAGAGAAGTGTTGTAGGAAGAGATATGTTTTTATGGATTTTCTGAACTGGGACAGGTCCTTTTGTGCTCTAATACTAGGTGGTAGCGTGTTCCAGCATCTAGGGGCGAAGGAAGAGAATGCTCTTAAAGTGGTTGTTTGAGTGAGTTTTTTGCTGTCTTTTGGGATTGTTAGCAAGTTCTCTGTTACAGAACGTCTAGATCTGGTGTTCTGTGTGTGTTGGAGGAGATCAGATAAGGAGGATGATGAGATATGGTGGAATGCTTTAAAGGTAAGGATGAGAGCTTTGTATAAGATTCTGCCAGCTAGTGGGAGCCAGTGGAGGTCAAATAGTATGGGAGTAATATGTTGACTCTTTTGGGATCCATGAAGAACTCTGGCCGCTGTATTCATGGCCAATTGAAGCGGGTTTAGAGTGCTCTTGGGTAGGCCATGAAGAACGATATTTGCATAGTCAAAATGAGGAGTGACTAATGCCTGGAAGGTTGTACGAAAGTCAGATGGTTCAAGCATAGGTCTGAGGTGTCGAAGGGTCTTGATTTTATAGTAAATGGCTTTTACAGTATTTTTTATGTGTTCTTTGAATTCAAGTCGTTGGTCAAGTATAACACCCAGATAACGTATTGAGGTTTTGAGTGGTAGATCAGCATCACGTGTTTTTAGAGTTGGTGGGGGAGAGAAGTCTTTGTTCCTAGTGACAATCAGGACTTCGGTTTTTTTTAAAATTGATTCTGAGGTTTTGAGTGAGTAGCCAATCTGATATTGAGTTGAAGCAGGTGATTAGAGTAGTGTAGTCAGGTTTTAATACATTGATTGGAGTGAATAAGAGCACGTCATCTGCGTAGATAAGACATGATACTCCGAATGAGCGGGAGATGTTGCAGAGAGGTTGCATATATGTTAAATAGAAGGGCTGAAAGAGAGGAACCTTGTGGAACTCCTTGCTTCTGATGAAAAGGTTGAGATGTGGTCTCCCCAGTCCGTACTTGTTGCCAACGATCTTCTAGGTAAGATCTGCACCAATTCAGTGCCGTTCCTTGAATTCCTTTTTCGTGGAGCCTGGTGAGTAGCATTCTATTTGCTCTCTTGGCCGCTGCTGCACACTGGGCCGAGGGTTTTAACATGTTATCCACAATGATGCCTAAATCTTTTTCCTGGGTGGTGGTTCCTGATGTGGAACCTTGCATCGTGTAACCATAGTTTGGGTTCTTCCTCCCTAGGTGCATAACTTTGCACTTCTCCACATTAAATTTCATCTGCCATTTGGATGCCCAGTCTTCCAATTTATCAAGATCCTCTTGCAATTTTAAACAATCCTCTTGGGTTTTAACAACTTTAAATAGTTTTGTGTCATCTGCAAATTTGATAACCTCACTCGTTATTCCCTCTTCCAGGTCATTTATGAAGATGTCAAAAAGCAGCGGACCCAGCACAGATCCCTGGGGTACACCACTATTCACCTTTCTCCATTGGGAAAATTGGCCATATAGCCCTACCCTCTGCTTTCTATCTTGATTGCAAGAGGATCTTGATAAATTGGAAGACTGGGCATCAAAATGGCAGATGAAATTTAATGTGGAGAACTGCAAAGTTATGCACCTAGGGAAGAACAACCCAAACTATGGTTACACAATGCAAGGTTCCACATTAGGAACCACCACCCAGGAAAAAGATTTAGGCGTCATTGTGAATAACATGTTAAAACCCTCGGCCCAAGCAGCAGCAGCCAAGAGAGTAAATAGAATGCTAGGTATCATAAGGAAAGGAATGGAAAATAAAACAAAAGATATTATAATGCCTCTATACCGTTCCATGGTGAGACCGCACCTTGAATATTGTGTGCAATTCGGGTCGCCGTATCTTAAAAAGGATATAGCGTTATTAGAAAAGATTCAGAGAAGAGCCACCAAAATGGTTAAGGGGATGGAAGGATACTCCTATGAAGAAAGGCTAAAAAGGTTAGGGCTCTTTAACCTAGAAAAGAGACGGCTGAGAGGAGATATGATAGAAGTCTATAAATTAATGAACGGAGTGGAACGGGTAAACGTAGATCGATTGTTTACGTTATCAGAATATAGAAAGACTAGGGGACATGCAATGAAGCTACAAGGTAAACTATTTAAGACTAATAAAAGAAAATATTTTTCCACTCAACGTGCAATCAAACTCTGGAATTTGTTACCTGAGGATGTAGTAAAGGCTGTTAGTGTAGCTGGGTTTAAAAAGGTTTTGGACAAGTTCCTGGAGGAAAGGTACATAAACCATTATTAAGAAGGGACCCAGGATATAGCTCAGTTACTTACCTGTAACAGGTGATCTCTGGGAACAGCAGGAATAAGTCTTCACATATGGGTATCGTCAGTACCGACGGAGCCTGCACGGGAACGCTCCCCAGCGTCCAAAAGGAAAGCTTTTGGGAGCATCCCACAACGCCTGCGCGCTGCCTTCCCGCCTTTCCCAACCGCCTCTCTCCAGTTCGAGTTTTAAGCTGAGACAAAGAGAAAGAGAGAAAGGAAAGGAAAGATAGAGAGATACAACTCCTAGGGGAGGTGGGTGGGTTGTGAAGACTTATTCCTGCTGTTCCCAGAGATCACCTGTTACAGGTAAGTAACTGTGCTATCTCCAGGAACAAGCAGGAACGAGTCTTCACTTATGGGGACTCCCCAGCTAGAGATGCCAGGGAGATCCCCAAGGATGTGAGTCCCTGAGAAGGACTCTACCTCCCCCTATGGATCTCGGGCATCCAACCAGGGATGGGGGGTAGGAGTTGATTAGGTATGGAACAGGTGTTTGAGAACAGCCTGACCAAACAAGGCATCCCGGCGGGAGTCCTTGTCCAAGCAATAATGGGCAGTAAAGGTAAGAACCGAGGCCCAGGTGGCCGCTCGACAGATTTGGTTGATGGACACAGAATTTAGATGAGCCATAGAGGCTGCCATGGCCCTCACATTGTGAGCTGTGACATGGCCCTCCAGAGAAAGGTTCTTACTCTGGTAGGCGAAAGAAATACACTGAGCAATCCAATTGGACAGAGTTCTCTTAGAGATTGGAAGTCCTAAATGAGAGGGATCGAAAGCAACAAAGAGTTGAGAGGACTTTCTATGTTGCTGTGTCCTTTGTAAGTAAAAAGCAAGCGCTCTCTTACAATCCAGGGTATGGAGATTCCTCTCTGCAGTTGATGCATGAGGTCCTGGAAAAAAGACAGGTAAATACACCTCCTGGTTCAGATGAAAAGGTGAGACCACTTTAGGCATAAAGTGCGGATTGGTCCTGAGGACTACCTTGTCATGATAGAACCTTGTATAAGGAGGATTAGCCACCAAGGCTTGCAGCTCACTGATGCGGCGAGCTGAAGTGACTGCAATGAGAAAAATAACCTTCCAGGAAAGGAATTTCAAGGAGGTAGTGGCTAAGGGTTCAAAGGGTGGCTGCATAAGCTGGCCAAGAGTGGAGGAGTGGCCTAGTGATTGGGGCAAGGTACTTCAGGACGGAAGGTCGGGGGTTCAAATCTCACTAGAGGACAGCAACCTTGGGCCGGAAGGACTGGGGTTTCTAGTCCCACAGGTGCTCCTTGTGGTCTTGGGCAAGCCACTTAACCCTCCATAGCCCATGTTCCCTGTAAAATAGTTATCTCCAAGTTATAATACCCTGTTCAATGTAATTTCAGTTTGTTCAGTGCAAACCGCACTGATGCAGAATAGCGCGGTATATAAGAGAATGTAAATAAAATAAATAAATAAATAAACAAGAACCAGATTCAAGTCCCATGCCACTGGAGGTGGTCTAATGGGAGGTTTAGTTAAAAGAAGGCCTCTCATGAATCTTGCTATAAGAGGATGAGAGGAAATAGGTTGTCCATTGAGAGGTTTAAGGGATGCTGCAATAGCACTCAAATGGACTCTTACTGAATTCGTTTTAAGGCCTGCATGGGATAAAGGCAGCAAATACTCTAGTAAAGAATTCAGAGGTATTGCAAGAGGGTTAAGACCCCTCTCTGCACACCAAATGGTAAACCTTTTCCATTTAAAAGCATAGGAACGTCTAGTGGAAGGCTTTCTGGAAGCATGAAGGATATCCTTCACTTGCTGAGAAAGATGCAAATCTTGAAGGTCTAGGCCTTCAGCAACCAGGCTCTGAGGAAGATCCTGGCTATCTGGTCCCCATGGAGGGACCATTCGTGTGGAAGCAGAACTCGACTGAGTCTGTCTGCCCAAGAGTTTTGAACCCCTGGAAGATACACTGCCATGAGATGAATTTGATGCTCTCTGGCGAAGGCCCACAATCTCAAAGCTTTGTTGCAAAGCGACAGAGAGCCAGTCCCGCCCTGCTTGTTCACGTAGAACATGGCTACTTGGTTGTCTGTGTGGATGAGGACTGTCTTGTAGCTGAGCAGGGTGTGGAAGACTCAGAGCTAGAAAAATTGCTCTAAGCTCTAAGAGGTTGATATGTAGAGATGTCTTCTGTGGAGACCAGATGCCTTGAGTGGAGAGATCTTGTAGATGAGTTCCCCAACCCCTTGGAGAGACATCTGTTGTAAGGGTTGCTTGGGGTAGCACCTGTTGAAAGGGGGACCCCAGCAACAGATTTTGAGTGGACTTCCACCACTGGAGAGAGCTAAAGAGACAACTGGAGGTTGCTATTTTGTCTGATAGGCACCCTGATGCCTGGGTCCATTGGGTGGATAGAGTCCACTGAGCTGTCCTCATGTGAAGGCGAGCGTAAGGAACCACATGCACAGTGGATGCCATGTGGCCTAACAGTTGTAACATTTCTCGAGCAGTTAAATGGGATTTTAAATGAATTTGTGAGGCTAACTGCACCAAGCGTAGGCAACGGACCTGGGGAAGATAGGCCCTTGCAGTTGTGGTATCCAGCAAGGCCCCTCTGAACTCTAAAGACTGAGTAGGGGTGAGATGGGATTTTGGGATGTTTATTACAAGTCCCAGATACTGAAGAACACGCCTTGTGCAGGCTAGGGAAGTCTGGGCCTCTGACTGGGATGGAGCTCAGATGAGCCAGTCGTCCAGATATGGGAATACGAATATCCCTAGAGTGCGTAGAAATGCAGCTACTACTGCCATGCATTTTGTGAACACTCTTGGTGCAGAGGCCAGACCGAAAGGAAGCACTCTGTATTGGTAGTGCTTTCCTCGATAAAGGAAGCGAAGGAACCTTCTGTGTGTTGGATGGACGAGGACATGGGTGTACGCATCCTTGAGGTCTAGAGAACAAAGCCAATCCTGACTCTGAAGGTATGGAAGGAGAGCACCGAGAGAAATCATCTTGAATTTCTCCTTGCATAGAAACTTGTTCAATTCTCTGAGATCTAATATGGGTCTGTAGCCCCCTGTTTTCTTTGGGATAAGAAAGTAGGGGGAGTAGAACCCTGATCCCTGTTGAAGAAGGGGTACTTCTTCTATTGCCCCTTGGGCAAGAAGGGTAGCAATCTCCTGACCCAGAAGGTCGAGGAGAGATGTTGGAGAATTGAACTGTCTCACCATGGTGTGAGGAGGAAGGTTTAAGAAATGAAACTTGTACCCCTCCCTTATGATGGAGAGGGTCCATTGCTCTGCTGTGATTTGTTCCCACCTGGGAGCAAAGTGAGCTAACCTTCCTGGAATGGTGAGAGACTCTGGTTCTTTTAGAGCCAGAAAGGCTAAGTTCTCTAGTTGAAAGTCAAAGGCCCTGAGGAGGCTGAGGCTGTTGGGCCGTAGCAGCCCTTGCAGCCTTAGGCTTGGCCTGTTTAGGTTGTTGCTGTCGCTTTGCAGCAAAACGACCTGCAGAAGATGCCTGTTGACCATAAACAGGATAATATCTCCCCTTTTTGGGAAAAAATCCCTTTTTGAACAACCTTTTCTTAACAGGAGCAGAAGTAGACTTTGAAAGTCTATCTAAAGCAGAATTTTCAGCATCCATCTGAGTGGCCTTTGCTTGCCAATCTTTGCCAAAAAGGTTTTCACCTGTACAAGGAAGATTTCGTAGTCCATCCTGAACCCAGGGTTCCAAATCAGAAGCTTGTAGCCAAGCAACTCTGCGTGCACCTATGGCAATAGCCGAGGCTCTGCTAGCACACTCAAAAGAGTCAAAGGCTGCACGGTTGGAAAACTTGGAAACATCCTGGGCATGTTTAAGCCAGGTGAGAAACTCCTCTCTTTTATCTTCTGAAACAAAAGGAGATAAAGTTTGCAGGTGATCTGTAACTTCTTTTAGAAACATCCCCATATAGAGACTATAGGAGTTGATTCTAGCAACAAGCATATTGGCCTGGAAAATTCTCCTGCCAAAAGCATCTAAGGTTCTGCATTCTCTTCCTGGAGGATTAGATGAGTGCCTTTTTGTACTCTTTATCCTCTTCATAGCAGACTCCACCATAATAGAGTGGGTGAGGAAGCTGAGTCTTATGAAAGCCAGGACAAGGAGGAACACGGTACATGGTGTCCAACCTACGAGAATGAGGGGAGTTGGTGAGAGGTGTCTCCCATATGCCCAACATGTGATCATAAAGGATCTCATGAATTGGTAAAGTAGCTGCCTCTTTAGGAGCCTTAGAATATTGTAAGATATCCAATTTTTTGGCTCTAGGCTCTGCCTCAGGGGCCACTGAAATGGAGAGGCCCCTGGCCACTTCCCTAATGAAGTCTTGAAAAGACAAGTCTTCTGGAGAAGACATTCTTCTTTTTGGAGAAGAGGGCTCCTGAGGAAGGAGTACCGATGCTTCGACAGAAACCTCTGATTCATCAGAGTCTTCAGAGGAATCGAAGTATCGCCTGTCTGGATGCTCCTGCAGAGCCCGATACGCGTACCGAGTGGTATCGACATCGGGAGTGATCGGTACCAATTCGGTACCGATGGGCATCACAGAACAGGGTACCGCTGCAGTCGACACCGAAGCTGATGTCGATGCAATCGGTACCGGCACCGGAACAGATATCGGTGCCGGAACCGGTACTGACAACGGAGTTTGTTGCGGTACCGGAGGCGTCGCAGCTTGTATGAATGCCGTAATGGCACGCTGCATGGTCAGAATATTCTGATCCATCGACGCCACCAATGTCTGAATGTCGGTACCAGTGGGAACCACCGGTACCCCAGAACATGGCAACAGGTGATCGGTCGAGGCCGAGCCATCGATGTCAACCTGTGACCCCATAGATAAAGCTTTGGAAGCCAAAGCCTCCCGCCGGGGTAATTTTGCCGGTGCGGATTCCTCGAGAGCAAGCCCGGAGGCATCTCGATACTTAGAGGGAGATCTACCCTTCGAGGACCGGCTGGACTTGAGTTTGGTTACCTGAGATCCATGGGAGGAAGAAGCAGCCCTGTAAGATGTCGATGCTACCGAAGCTGCATCAGAGGGAAACAGGGTACTGAGCTTGGCTGCTCGATTCTGTAGACCTCTTTTAGACATCATGGAACAGGACTCACAATCCGTGATGGAGTGGTCAGGACCCAAACATTTTAGACACCAGTCATGGGTGTCAGTGACAGAAATAGTGCCGCTGCACTTCGTGCACTTTTTAAACCAGGAAGCGAGCTTTTCCATGAGGAGAATTTTTCGTAGGCCTAAGGCCAAAAGAAAAATGCACAGAAGTGAAAATAGTAGTCTTTTTTTTTTTTTTTAAGAAGAAAGAAAGAAAGACCGACGGTACCGGTCCGACGTCGAAGAAGGCAGACGCGCGACCAAAGAAATAAAATAAAATAAAGAACTTCTTCAGCGGTGACAGGAACACGACCTGCTGGCTCCGCGGAAAAGAAGAACTGGAGAGAGGCGGTTGGGAAAGGCGGGAAGGCAGCGCGCAGGCGCTGTGGGATACTCCCAAAAGTTTTCCTTTTGGACACTGGGGAGCGTTCCCGCGCAGGCTCCGTCGGTACCGACGATACCCATATGTGAAGACTCATTCCTGCTTGTTCCTGGAGATCAATGCTTGACCCAGTACAAGCATTGCGGAACCTGTGTCTTTTGGGGAAACAGCTAGGTACATACGACGTAGATTGGCCACTGTTGGAAACAGGATACTGGGCTTGATGGACCTTGGTCTGACCCAGTATGGCATATCTTATGACAGGAGGGACAATCCAAATGTATTTATATAATAATCAAACTCAAACAGGATTGCACGCTTAGCAATAAATATAGTGTGAAAGATTCATCCTAAACGTAACGAGAGCTCAAAATTCATTTAGAGTTTTCAAATTCAACCTCAGACAAGCCTAGAAAAGACATCCTTTTTGGACTTGTACATTTACAAACTGGTTTATATATTGACAATCATATTATTTAGACAACCAATTTGTTGAGAGTTGAAAGCCATCATTCGAGAAGACAGCATATATTGGCGAACTCATGAGTTCTTTAGACTCAGATGTATTTTTTCCACAACCAAAGAACTTAAGATGCAAGCTGGTAGTTTAGATTTTTTGAGAGGGGTTACCCTGTTAACAATATAGTAACATAGTATATGACGGCAGATAAAGATCAGTAAGGTCCACCTAGTCTGCCCAACAACAACCACCATCCTGTTATTACAATAATAATAATATGGAAAGCGCGGTATAAAGCAGAAGTGGTCAAACAGGCAGACCCTCGCAACAGGCCTACTCCACAATGTAAATAACAAGCAGTTTCATGTACTGTTGTACCACCTATGTATATAGTTGACCATGATATCCCTTATCAGATAAACCACCATTGTATTTAGTTACCCGTTTCTCCAAGTTCTACTTCCTGTTAAATGTAATGACCAGACATATGTAAATTGTCGGATGTTTTCTGTTCAATGTAAACCGCGCTGATGTCTAATAGTGCGGTATATAAGAATTGTTAATAAATAAATAAATAAAATAAATAAAAATGTTCAATAAATAAAAAGAGCTTATGGATGTGCATTGTTTGCTTATGCTTCAGTAACAATTTACATCAACCTCAAGAGGATCAATAGATCTGCATTCTCAAATATACTCACAAAAGCATTCTCAGCGGCAAGAATACTGGTTATGTGCTTTCCTTACATATTTTGAAATAGGGACCGTGCACAGTACTCATGAGTGGTAGGAACATTAAAGAATTTTGAATTCCATGCTACTAGCCTTCAATGCAACAAGAAATCAAGATTCACTGGGAATCAGAATGTGAATTCTAGGGGAACTGAACTGTTACATTAAGGAGGAGGAGAGGGGCTTGTGAACTGCTCTGTGCTTCTCCTACTTGCTGTTGTTCCTGGTTCCCTGTGCAGGCAGACAGAGTGCAGCTGTGATAGAAGTGGACCCCCCCCACACACTACATATTTCCTGAGGTCTTCGGCTGCGGATTGTGGCCTGCAGGTCGCGTACAGAAGGGGTGTGACCAAAGGGACTGGACATGCCCATTTGGCACCCCTTTGGCATACCAGCGGTGTGTTTGAGTTGGTGAATGTTAGTAACTATCAGTGAGATGGGGAAACAGAAAAACAAAGGGGGAGGGGTAAAAATGGACCTTGGGACATCTTTGGCAGGTAAAATTGTTGGTCCACTAGATCAGCATTTTTCAACCACTGTGCCGCGGCACACTAGTGTGCCGTGAGATATTGTCTGGTGTGCCGTGGGAAAAATTCCAATTTCATCCGTAACATGTGGCCTCGGCTCACAAATTAGGGTTGCCAACCGGCCGGTTTTCAGCCGGCCTGGCCGGTTTTTCCATGGCCAGGCCGGCTGCCAGCACAGTTGTAAAACCGGCCATTGAAAAGCCGGTTTTTTGCTCTGGCCGCAAGATCGGGAGCGGCCAGAGCAAAAAAACGGCTTTTGTGCTGAAGTCCACGGCGCGAACGCGATCGCGATTCCCTATAGCAGTGCAGCCGCTGGTTCTGCTTTGTACAGAGCAGCGGCTGCACTACACTTACATTGAAAAGTAAAGAGAAACTGTGTCAGGAGCCCTCCGATCATGCAGAGCCCGAGGAAGTGATGTCATGGGGGCGGGCTCCTCACAGGCTGTCTTTCCTTTTCAAATTAACTTTAGCTGCAATAAAGTTAATTTGAAAAGGAAAGACAGCCTGTGAGGAGCCCGCCTCCATGACATCACTTCCTCGGGCTCTGCGATGACCGGAGGGCTCCTGACACAGTTTCTCTTTACTTTTCAATGTAAGTGTAGTGCAGCCGCTGCTCTGTACAAAGCAGAAGCAGCGGCTTGGGCAGAGGGGGTGTGTGTGTGTGTGAGTGAACCAGCAAAGGGGGGGGGGAGTGTGAGTGAACCAGCAAGGGGGGGGGGGAGTGTGAGTGAACCAGCAGTGGAGGGGGGGGGTGTGAGTGAACCAGCAAGGGGGGGGGGGGGGCGATGGTGTGAGTGAACCAGCAGGGGAGGGGGGGTAAGTGAGTGAGTGACCCAGCAGGAGGGGTGAGTAAGTGACAGGGGGGTGGGTGAGTGAACCAGCAGTGGAGGGGGGGGGTGGTGTGAGTGAACCAGCAGGGGAGGGGGGTTGGTGTGAACCAGCAGGGGAGGGGGGTTGGTGTGAGTGTTTGATTCCTATTCAAGAGAATTACTTTATATAGTCAATATAGGCACAGAGGTAAATTTTTTTAACATTTTCTAATGGTGGTGTGCCTCGTGATTTTTTTCATGAAAAAAGTGTGCCTTTGCACAAAAAAGGTTGAAAAACACTGCACTAGATAAACATTTAGTTTCTTTGCAGAGTGGTCAGCCCTCCCCTGAAGGAGCTTCTGTAAGCTCCGGGGTCCGACGCCGCCACCTCACCCTCTGCCTGTGTTGTCATCAACGTTATTGGGAATTAGTTCCCCTGGGGAGGTAGCTGGAGACACTCAGGTTTTAATTCTAAAGTCTGTTAATTTTATAGAGTCTCCTGTGGTTGTGACAGCTCCCTTGAATGGGGAAGCTACACTTAAAGATTTGGGGGGTGCGATTAGTGCTATTGATGTTAAACTTTTTTCTATGGTAGTTTCATTATGTACTTTTACTCAGGGTGCTGTGGAAAAGATTTCTGAAGTGGATGCTAGGTTGTCTAAGGTGTAAAATTCAGTGGTCCAAGTGGAAGCTCAGGTGCAGTCGGTTTCCACTGCGCAGGTGGCTTCAATTAAGGATTCACTGATGGTTCATGCTCGTATTGAGGCATTGGAAAATGTCTCGAGCCTATAATTTGCACTTTTTAAACTTTCCAGTTACACATTTATTAGCATTTATTCTCCTTACTAAATATTTTACTGAGATCTTGAAATTGCCTCAATCTGTGGATATTGTTCAATTAAATTATGTACCCTCTAAAGTTTGATGGCTTCACTGGATGAAGGGACGTTTCATTCCCTTCCTCCGACTGTAAGCCAGAATCTTACTGAATTTTTGGAGGACTCTTCTGATATGATCACAAAAAAAACACCTTATTGGTTACCTTTGCTACTGTGGCAGTGAAGGCAAAAATCTTGAAGTTATACTTTAAGTATAAGGATGTTCCTTTTTGTGGTCAGAAAATAAACATATTTCCTGATGTGACTAGATCAACTCAAGCACGTTGGAAACATTTTCTTGCTTTGAAGGAGAGAGTTCTTTCCCTGGGTGCAACATTTTACTTACAATTTCCTTGTAAACGTTGTATTACTTTACAGAGACAATCCTATGTTTTCATTGATGTTTCTCATTTAGAAAAGTTCTTGACTGATAGGCAGAAGTAGAGATGGGCTGTGTTGCTTGGAAGTATAGAAATCCTCCTAAATATGGTGCATTTTTGTGCCTAATTGTCTTTTATTTATGTGGGTTATTTTTGATGGTGTAAATTCCCCAAGATGTGGGCTTGAACATTTTTTCTTTTGATATGATCTAATGTGATAGTTTTCTTCTTAAGTGGATTGTATGATGTTTTTCCTTTTGAAAATGGAAATGTATAATTTGCAAATTCTATAAAAAAAAGGTCTTTTGGAAAGTCTCTGCTGGGTTACTACCTCTGCCTCGATCTCGCGGCCTTATCGGACATAGACTTTCCAAAAAGATTCTCCCCATTGCAGGGCATGTCCAGGAGTTTCTCTTGCACCGCTGCACCAGGTCAGAGGTCTGCTGCCACGCCTGGTGCCAGGCACCGATGCCCACAGCAGCCACACGGGCTGAGGCCTCAAACCCATCGTAGGCAGTTCTAGAGAGAAACTTAGAGCAGTCCCGGACAGCCCTGGTCAAGAACAAGAAGCGCTGGAGGGGTTCCCCAACAAGGCCCACCGAGAACCCTGAGAGCTCCTGGATCAGGACCAGGCTCTTCAAAATACATTCCCATATACAGCTCGTAGGCTTGTATACAGGACCCGAGCATGGCACCCTGGTAGCACTTACAGCCCAGGGCATCGAGGGCCCGGGCCTCCTTGCCCAGGGGGCACAGACGAGTAGATCTTTTGACTCTTGAGCCTCTGCATCGACGACTCCACCACCATTGAGCTGTGAGGGAATAGGGCTTATGGAACCCCAGACCCTTCTGGATTCGGTAAATGGCATTGAGACGCCAGCTGACCACTGGCACCAAGGCCAGCATCTCCCATGTTTGGAGCAGGAGCCTCTTGAGGATGGACGGGATCGGGACTGTTAGAGTCTCCTTGGGCGGAGACTTATACTGCAAGATTTCCAGCTCCTCGGTGCGCGGGTCCTTCTCGGACTCCGTCTGCACAGAGAAAGCTTGGGCCATGTCCCAAACAAAATCATGGAATGCCACATCCTTGGGTGGGCAAGTCCAAGCGTGGTAATAGGAAAGACCTTTATTTGTCGTATACCAGGGACTTGGTCTTTGCATCTACATAGTACAATTGCTTCTCGTGGTGTTGCTTTACCTATCGACATCCTTGGGTGGGACATGGGGTGGAGGTTGCAGGGCTGAGGGCTCCGAGGGGACGTCCCGATGCTGGGAGGTCTCGGAAGAAGCCTCATTCTCTATCTTCTATTTCCTTATCGTTCCTCCAGCTTAGTCCTCGACGTATGGGTAGTGCACCTCCTCCTGCAGCATGAAGACTGGACCAATCAGATTTCAACTCCTCTGGAACCATCACACCAGGGAACTCTAACTCCAGTGTGTCCAGTCTTCATGCAGCAGGAGGACATTAGTGAGCCTAGCTGGGCTCACTAGTTCAGTAGTTAATTGCTTTTTTTCCCTAGCTAACCTTTTGGGTCTTTATTTTTGGTCCTATTAGGGCTTATTTTCATTTTATTAGTGTAAGGTTCCTGTCCCTTTAAAATTTGCTCTTCTTGTCACGGCACTCCGTGGGGGGGGGGGGCCTGAGGAAGGTCCCTCTCCTGCCCAGTCTTTGCCGCTCTTGTTTTATTAGTCTGTCTCCCTTGGGTATATTGGATCTCTGCCCCAGGGATCTTCGGGGCAGAGCTCCTGCGGCGACTATACTACAGCTACTCTCCGGAGGGTTGCTGAATCTGTTGCACGGGTGCCGGTGAGTACTAACGGCTGTGGGGGATCAGAACTGCTACTGAGCCGCGTTCTGTGATCTCCCCAGCTGTTCTGGGATCTCTCAGGGCTGGACAGTTCCTTCGGGGGGCTCCCGGGGTCGCGGTGCTCAGGGGGTGCGAGGTCCAGGCTTGGGATTTCCCTCGGGCTGTGTTTTTCGGCGGCGGGAAAAAGCGCGCCAAATTACCTGACTGCCGCGGCCATCTTTTCCTGAATCGCGGTTTTTTCTTCACGGTGCTCCGCGGTAGATTTTTTTCTTTCTTTGTTTTCTTTTGTTTCTTTTAGCTTCTTTAATTAATTTCTGTTGATTCCTTTCAGTTTCTGTTAATTTCTGGCCGGTTTCGTTTCGGCCCTTTTACCTTGGACTGCAACGGTCCCGCGGCTACGGGGGGGGGGGGGGGGGAGGTGATTCGGCTGGTACTTTCCCCTTTCCTTGCGGGGCGGTTGTGGTCTCCTCGGTGGGTCAGTCCTCGGGTGCTCTTGTGTGAGTTATTTAAAAAAAAAAAAAAAAAAGGAGACAGACAGGGGTCTGGTCTACCGAAAGCCTTCGCTGCTTCTAGCTGGGTAAAGGGGGTGACATTCTACTCTCCTCCCTTCACAGGCTTTCTATTGCTGGCTATTGCCCAGTTCCTGCATGGTTCTGCTGGGTCAGTAAGCCGGTCCTTCTCCTTCAGTAGTCCGCACTGCCTGCTAACTTCCCACAGTGCAAGGGCTCCCATGCCAGGGGGATCTCTTTGCCTCATTTGTGGATCTCGGCGGGGCGCAGACGCGGAGACCGGAGTGTGCCCATGCTGTGCCTCGCTGTCTCGCAGCATGGAGCAGCGCCTGGAAAGTTCTTTGGCTGCGCCGGCGCAGTCTGCTGCCGTAGCAGGGGACTTGGACTCTCCTCTGGAGGGACCCTTGGGGCTTCCTTCTACCGGTTGCTTAGCATCTGGGGGGCAGTCGAACCTCGGGGGGACCTTGCCCTTGGAGGATTTTTCTCCCGATTTTGTTTTGCTCCTGCACCAGGCGTTCTGCCGTAGACGCCAAGTTATGGGAGCTGCGCCACTCCCAGTGCAGGGGGTGTCTGCCCAGTCCTCTTCGGGGGAGCCTCCGTTGTCCGACAGCAGGGCTCCCAAGCGACCACGGATGCACGAAACTTTTCCTTCGGAGACTGAGTGGCCTGAAGGTGATGAACCCGAGTTCGACCAGGAGTTGGATGCAGACGGCTTGGAAGAGGGCGAACTTCCGGAGCCGGAGGATCAGGCAAAGATTATTCGCGTGTTCCGCCGTGACGAACTCCCGGCTCTTGTCTCGGAGGCGCTTCAGACTCTGGGGTTGGCCCCTACTGCTGCGATAGAGGAGGCGGACGGGGCAGATCCCATTATTCAGGCGGTACGACAAACTAATGTGGTTTTCCCCATTCACAAGGTTATTGACCAGATGATTCAGGCCGAGTGGGATACTCCTGAATCGGGGCTCAAGGGAGTTAAGATCATGCGTCGGCTTTATCCTTTATCGGACACAGATCTTGAGCGTTTCCGATCTCCTAAAGTCGACGCGGCCGTGTCGGCGGTGACTAAGAAGACCACCATTCCGGTGGAAGGGAGTGCGGCTTTACGGGAGCCGCAGGACCGGAAAATGGACGGACTGTTAAAGCAAGCCTTTGAGGCAGACGCCATTGCTTTACAGGCTTCCGTTTGTGGAACTTGGGTTGCCCGAGCCTGTTTACGCTGGGTTCAGCGGTTTCTGCAGACTCCTTCCTTGGAGGCCGACGTGCTGACGGAGATTCACCGCTTGGAATCTGGTACGGCGTATTTGGCGGATGTCCAGTATGATCTCATCAGAGCTCTCTCCAATAGCATGGCCTCCGTGGTGGCGTCACGCAGAGCCCTTTGGTTAAAAAATTGGGCGGCCGATGGGTCTTCCAAGTCGCGTTTGGGCAAATTACCTTTTAAAGGTAGACTGCTCTTTGGTGAGGATTTGGATAAGTTGGTCAAAGATCTGGGAGAATCCAAGGGCGGTCGCCTGCCGGAAGATAGACCCAAGCGGGGTAGGTCGCCTTTGGTCGCTCGGGGGCAGTCTCGGGACTTTCGTAGGTTCCGGTCGCCCCGTTATGGGGGCTTCCAGCGTGGCAGATATTCCTCCCGAGCGTCGGGTTTTCGCAGCTTTCGAGGAGCCAGCCGAGGATTCTCGGCGGCTGGTTCTCCGGCCGCTCGCAAGCCCCAATGAAGGACAGCAGGTCCAGGTGGAGCTGCCGGTGATCGGAGGGCGTCTTCGACGTTTTTCTCCGCCTGGACCCAAATTACTTCCGATCAGTGGGTGTTGGACATCATACGAGACGGGTATGTTCTCGATTTGGTCCGTCCCGTGCTCGATTCCTTTGTAGCGTCCCCCTGCCGCGGTGTCCGAAAGACCCTTCAGGTGCGGCAAACGCTCGATCGTCTTCTCCAGCTGGGGGCGGTTATTCCCGTGCCGCAAGCGGAATATGGTCTGGGAAGGTACTCCATCTATTTTGTGGTGCCAAAGAAGGGTGGCGATCTTCGCCCCGTTTTGGATCTCAAAGGAGTGAATCGTTGTCTGCGGATTCCTCACTTTCGCATGGAAACCCTACGGTCCGTAATAGTCGCCGTCCGCCGGGGCGAGTTTCTCACGTCTCTTGACCTCACGGAGGCTTATCTCCATATCCCTATTCGAGAGGATCAACAGAAGTATCTCCGCTTCGCGCTGCCGTGGGGTCATTTCCAGTTTCAGGCTTTGCCATTCGGTCTGGCGACCGCGCCGCGAGTCTTCACCAAAATTATGGTGGTGGTAGCAGCAGCCTTGCGCAAAGACGGCGTACTAGTTCATCCCTATCTGGACGATTGGTTGATTCGCGGGAAGTCTCGCGCAGAAAGCTTGGCGGCGACGGCAAAAGTAGTGGCGCTCTTGCAGTCTCTCGGCTGGGTGGTCAACCCCCACAAGAGCCATTTGGTTCCGACGCAGCTTCTCGAATATTTGGGAGTACAGTTCGAAACGTGCGGGGGGTTGGTTTCCCTTCCCGACCGCAGGATCTTGGCTCTTCAGTCTCTGGTGCGGAAATTCCGACAGTCTCCAGCTCCGTCGGCCTGGCACTACCTGCAGTTGCTGGGGACGATGGCAGCTTCCCTGGAGGTGGTACCCTGGGCGCGCTTTCACATGCGTTCGCTTCAGCGGGCCTTGCTCCGTCGCTGGTCCAACCAGTCCGATTCCTTGAGCAAACGTCTACCTTGCCCGGTGGCTGTTCGGAGAGATCTACGTTGGTGGTTGAGTCCAGTCGCGCTTCGCGTGGGGATACCATTGGAGCAGCCGAACTGGGTTCCGCTCTTAACGGATGCCTGCCTGACGGGCTGGGGCGCTCACTACGAGGGCCAGTTCGCTCAGGGGCTCTGGTCTCCGGAGGAGAGCGCTTGGTCGATCGCTCGCTTGGAACTTCGGGCCGTGCGGTTGGCATTACAACACTTCGAGATCCGGATATCGTCTCGGGCAGTTCGGGTTCTCTCCGACAATGCGGCGACTGTGGCCTACATCAACCGGCAGGGCGGAACCGGAAGCGTCGGTCTGGAAGCGGAGACTCGGACGTTGTTCGAGTGGGTAGAGCCCCGGCTGTCTGCCATCTCCGCGGCGCACATCGCCGGAAAAGACAACGTGACGGCGGACTTTCTCAGCAGAGTTCAGGTGGATCCCGGCGAATGGGAACTCCATCCCAGGGTGTTCGCACAGCTGGTTCAGCGTTGGGGCCAACCGGTCATGGACTTGATGGCCACGTTCCGCTCAGCAAAGGCAGCTTGGTTCTACAGTCGACGGCGAGAGCCGATGTCCGAGGGTCTGGATGCTCTCTTGCAGATTTGGCCCTCCACGGGTCTCCTCTACGTGTTTCCTCCGTGGCCCCTGCTGGGGCGCGTGATTCAGCGTATCGAGGCTCACCGGGGTCGGGTGCTTTTGATTGCGCCGGATTGGCCTCGTCGTCCTTGGCATGCGGATCTGATGCGGTTGGTAGACGGTTCTCCGTGGAGGCTTCCCTTGATTCCGGATCTGTTGTGTCAGGGTCCCCTTCGCATGCCTCAAGTGGGGAGATTCTCTCTTACGGCCTGGCTATTGAAAGGGCTCGGCTAAGAAAACGGGGTTATTCCCGGTCGGTTGTGGCGACCCTGTTACAAGCGCGCAAACGATCCACTTCGCTGGCCTATGTACGGGTTTGGCGTATTTTTGAGGACTGGTGTTCTCGGCATCAGATCCGAGCGGCTACGGCCTCTCTTCCCGTGATTCTGGATTTCTTACAAGACGGTTTTGATAAAGGTCTGGCCGCCAGTTCTTTACGGGTACAATTGGCGGCACTGTCATGTTATCGCGGAAAGGTTCAGGGCGTGTCTTTAGGAGCTCATGCTGATGTCGTTCGTTTCTTGCGAGCTGTTTCTAGATTGCGTCCGGCTCGCAGAGTCTCCGTGCCCTCATGGGATCTTAATTTGGTGTTGCGGGCTCTCAGTGCAGCACCTTGTGAGCCTCTTTCTCGTAGTTCGGTAAAGGATTTGACTCTTAAAACGGTGTTTCTAGTGGCGATTTGTTCGGCACGCCGTATTTCCGAGCTCCAGGCTCTTTCTTGCAGGGAGCCTTTCCTGTCTTTCTCGGCTCAAAAAGTGGTTCTGCGAACTGTGCCTTCCTTCTTACCTAAGGTGGCTTCTCCTTTCCACTTGAACCAGGTCGTCTCCCTTCCGGTATTTTCGGAGTCGGAAGGGCGTGCTTCTGATCGCGGTCTGAGTCGGTTGGACCTCAAGAGGGTTTTGCGACGCTATTTGAAAGTTACCAGTGATTTTCGTAAATCAGACCACTTGTTTGTGCTGTTTGGCGGCCCTCGCAAAGGGGAAGCGGCAGCGAAGGCCTCTATTGCTCGGTGGATTAAGGAGGCAATTGGCTCGGCTTATCTCTTACACGGTCGGGTTCCGCCTATTGGGTTGCGTGCTCATTCTACGAGAGCGCAAGCAGCGTCCTGGGCGGAGTTCAGTTTGGTTTCGCCTGTAGATATTTGTAAGGCGGCCACGTGGTCTTCTTTGCACACTTTCAGTAAACATTATCGGCTTGATGTTTTGGCGGCGAGCGATGCCGGTTTTGGTTCCGCGGTTCTGCGTGCCGGCTGGCAAAATCCCGCCCGTTAGGCTGCTTTGATACATCCCATACGTCGAGGACTAAGCTGGAGGAACGATAAGGAAATAGTAATTACACTTACCTGGTAATTGTAGTTCCTTGAGAGACGACAGCTTAGTCCTCCTGCCTCTCCCTGTCTCATTTCTTTTAGCGCGGTACGCCTTGGGTTCAGAGATCCATATTCCCAGGTGAGTGCGTTCCCTTGTTTTCTTTCCTTTCGCTCCAATGTTTTTCCTTTTCTGCTCACTCTCTGTTTCTGCGGTGGCAGGGGCGGGACTTTCCGTCCCTATTACTTGTGGCTTTTGGCTACAATATGTAAATAATAAAAAAATAAAAAAAAACTTGAAAATAATAGAATATGTATCTTCTAGGAGAGACCTTATTAAAGGTTAGCTACGTGTTTGAGTTTGCTTTGACAGTAGTTCACTGGAGTTAGAGTTCCCTGGTGTGATGGTTCCAGAGGAGTTGAAATCTGATTGGTCCAGTCTTCATGCTGCAGGAGGAGGTGCACTACCCATACGTCGAGGACTAAGCTGTCGTCTCTCAAGGAACTACAATTACCAGGTAAGTGTAATTACTATTTGGATCCCGCATCAGGTACAAAATAATCATCACTACATTCAAACTAATAAACAATTATGCCCCATCTTATCTTGCCACACTCATAAAATCACAAAACACCAACAGGAAAAGACGAACACACAACCTAAATACACTACAAACCCCCCTCTCCATTTGCAAATCAAAAGCATTCACCAGTAATAGAGCATTCACTTACACTGCTCCAACACAATGGAACAAACTCCCAGACACCTTAAGAACTAACAAAGATCTCATATCATTCCGTAAGAGCCTTAAAACACATCTATTCAAAGAATACTTCAATTTGACAGAAATAACAAAGTAATTCCAGGATTAAATCAATTTGTCAGAGATTTTTTACACCTTTGCCAGTTAAAAATTTTCAAATCCACGGAGAATCAAATAAAAATCTACCTTTACTATCGTTCACAAATAATGTATATAGTTAATTGTATAACATGTATGTTTGACATTACTTCATGTATATAGTTTTTCTATTTCATTGAGCTATCCTAATGTTCAAAAGTTATTATCTTACAGTTTTATGTATACAGTTATTATTGTTCTACCTATTGAGTTATCCTAATGTTCTAATGTTATTATCCTACAGTTTTATGTAACTGCTAAATCTATGCAGAGTTAATTGTTAGATGTAAACCGCTGCTGATCACTGGAAGGAGCGGTATAAAAATGTGCTCAAATAAATAAAAAAATAAACACAGAGGGCCTCGGGTACGATGCTGGCATTCCGGAGAGTGCATCCTCCAGGACTATAGGCTCTCAAACCCTGGCACGGTCACTGCCAGCCGAGGGCTCCTGCCTCAAGACTTTAAGAGGGCACTGAACCGAGTCGCCCGAGTCCCACCACAGGATCTTCCCAGGTTTCGTCGGCAACTCGGGAGGCCGCACCTTTTTCTTCTTCTTAGGATGGTCCGGCGACCTACCAGAGAAGCCGCCACCGCAGGACTCTGAGGACGCCCGGACCTCTCGAGAGGAACCCTCCTTCGGACTGGGAGAGGGAGACACCAGAACAGAGTCTGGCTTGGGGAACAGCTTCCCCTGCAACTCCGACCTCTTCCTATTGGTCTTGGGCATCATGGCCTGGCACCAGTCACAGGTGGAGCTGTCGTGGTCTGGGTCCAGACAGCAAAGGCAGCATTCATGAGTATCGGTAACCAATATGGAGTGGAGGAGTGGCCTAGTGGTTGGGGCAAGGTACTTCAGGCCAGAAGGTCGGGGGCTCAAATCCCACTAGAGGACAGCAACCTTGGGCCGGAAGGACTGGGGTTTCTAGTCCCACAGGTGCTCCTTGTGGTCTTGGGCAAGCCACTTAACCCTCCATAGCCCATGTTCCCTGTAAAATAGTTATCTCCAAGTTATAATGCCCTGTTCAATGTAATTTCAGTTTGTTCAATGTAAACAGCACTGATGCAGAATAGCGCGGTATATAAGAGAATGTAAATAAATAAATATGGTCTGGCCACATCGGTCACACTTTTTAAATCCGCCGGAGTATGGTGGGAGAACACCCGGCAAAGGTCGAAGACCCCTGGGCAAAAGAAGGCACGAACGCCGGTCAAAAAGGAACCTCGACAAAAAGGGACAGCAACGAGACTGAGAACGGCACCAAGGTGCCAACTTGAGGCGGAGGATGGTACAAGACCGAAGCAAACTATTTGGAAAGGGAAAAGAATCACTTTTTCCGGGACAGATGAGGACCACGTCCGTTGGGCTCCGCAGAAAAAAGGAGACTGAACAAGATGGCACCCTTGGGCTAGAAGGAGGCCACGCATGCGTGGTAGCATTCCCAAAGGCTTTCTTTGAAAGCTGGGGAAACATTCCGCGTGGGTTCTGTTGGCACCATCATCACCCATATATGAGGACTGACTTCCTGCTTGTTCCTGGAGAATCAACTTTTTCAAGGGAAAGACATCTGAAGGGCTCCGCGGAAAAAGGAGACTGAGCAAGATGGCACCGTTGGGCGGGAAGGGCACCACGCATGCGTGGTGGAATCTCCCAAGGGTTTTCTTTGAAAGCTGGGGGATGCTTCCACGAGGGCTCTGTCGGCGCCGATGTCACCCATATGTGAGGGCTGACTTCCTGCTTATTCTCGGAGAAAATAGATAAATTCAACTGTATTGGTTCAACTAATTTACAGTGTGAATCAACAGGAGGTCGAGTTCCGAGTGTAATAAGGAGTCATTTGACTGTGCGGTAAAATGTTAAGTGTCCGTCCCATAAAATTCTTGGAAAATGTGTGTTTTAAGCTTCTTGACGAACGTCTTTTGTTGTTCTCATGTTGAGGAGAAACTGTCTCAGAGATATGTGTACAGCTCTGTGCACATCTAGTAAGCATTACAGAAATGATAAGAAGTAGTAGTAGTAGCAGCAGTTTTAGAGAAGCCTCTTCTTTTGGAATACCTGTGTGGTCCCCTACTAGACTAGGCTCACAGCTCTAGAACAGCCCTGGCTGAGACTGTAGGCCAGACAAGGAGCCCCTTGCAAGGAGGCATATACTCAAGTCTTCTCGGCCACCCTAGATAGTACGCTTGATTTCCTCCTGAGAAAGCAAAATAGCTCCAAGTGAACTGCTTACATTCTAGTTCTATCAAGTGACACTGCCACCACCTGACCTTGAATAGCACTAAATGACAATCTTTTCTTTAACCTGTACTGGGTTTGTGCCAAACTGGGCAGTTTGCCAGCAGCTGTATAACTTCATAAGGAAGTGAACCCATGGGATTTCTGGGAGCTGTAATCCAAAGTGCTCTGAAACAGTAGCACAAAGGCAAAGGTAATCAAACACCTGGCCCTAATTTGGAGAACTACTTGGCAAGAAAGATTAGCCTATCTGTATGCAGGCAGGCAGCTTATCAACATCTGAAAGGTACTGCCTCTTCTGCACTTTATTGGGTGGCGAGACTTAGCACTTTCATGGTCTGTAAGCTTTTCCTTTATAGGAACTTAAAACATTTACCACTGCCTTTCAAGCAACACCTGGCCTTTCATCCAAATACTAACCAGGTTGAACATTGTCTAGCTTCTTAAGTCCCAATGCCTTCAAGCCTTCCCAGGTTGGAGCTACTAGGTAGCGTACTGAAGGAAAGAACAACATTATCTATGCTGTGATCTGTTCTACTGCAAGCCAGCATCCTGCTCCTCTCTCCTCTCTCCTAAAGAAACACCACTACTGAGCAACATTCTCCTTCTCTAGGCTTCTAATTCCACATCCTCTACTGCTGTATCTAGGCTAGTATTAGGCTGGGGAGCCTCCAAGTGCTTTCCTTATACAGAGAGGACCTTGCTTACCAGGGTGAATGGAAACTAGCTGCTGCTCTTAAAAATAAACACAAAACACAAAGAGGTGCTATACACCACAAAGTAAAATCAAAGAGTGGTGATAAATGCAGACAAAGGGTACAAATCAAATAAATACAATTTATTTTCTTTGTTCTAGAATGATGTTAATGTTTTAATTTTAGCTTTTATTTATGCTGTAGGTTGTAGCTCGTACCATTGCGCACTTTTTGAAATGTGCCCCTGATGCAGGCTTGGAGTTGAAATGGGTTCTAACTTTTATAATTGGGCAATTTTATGCATATTTATGTATTTTTATATTTAGGTTTTATGGTTCCAATGTATATGTATTACAATTGTATTTATTTGATTTGTACTGTTTATCTGCTTTTATTTTGTTTTATTTATTTATTTAAAAACACTTATAAACTGCCATATGTGCAAGCAATTCAAGGCGGTGTACAAAAGAATAAAACACATATCAACCCCTCAGGTCCCACCCAGGAGGACCCTGTTAGCCCCCCCATCCAACCCTTCCTAACCACCACTGCACATACCTGCTGAACAATAACCTACCTGCCCGCTGCTCATAATATCGCTCAAGGGAAAAGGAAAGTTTTTAATGTCTTCCAAAAAGTTAAGAGATCAGACTCCATAAGTAGTGCTGCAGGCAGGGCATTCCAGAGACGGAGGTGCTACAGAGAACACCCGTGCTCACCAGCATTGTAAACAAACTTGCGCAGGCCCTGGCAGCACCAGCAGATGCGTCTCAGCAGAGTGCAAACCCACCCTGGCTGATAGCACTGTACCAACTCTCACAAATACCAGGGCCACAGCTCCCTTAATGCTTTAAAAACCAGGAGCAATACCTTAAAATCACATCATTGCCTAACAGGGAGCAACTGGAATTGTCGCAGAACTCCCGCTCCCGCTCTTTGTCTGCTCTTAGAAGTAAGCCTGAAGTGCTACCAAAATTAACTCAGGAGAGGCTGCTCATGTCACAAGAATGGGCAGTGGAAGAAGCAGGATATAACCATAGCTTTCTTTGTTTAAAGCAGACTAGGCCATTCTGAATGCCCCAAAAGGGTCAACTGCTGTGCCTCCTATGGTCAGTCATATCCACTTTACCTTTTCTCTGAGGGCTAAGACTTGGCTAGGGCCTGCTGCTGGCACCCTATCACCACACATCATAGCACTTCACAAGGTACTGTGGCCTGCTGCTTCTGGCATCTTGCTGCTGCACTTTCTCCTCCTTTGCGAGCAGCCTTGCTGTTAGCATGCACCACAACTAAAGCTCCCAAGATTCTTCCTCTATAGTGCAGAAAGGGAACACTGGCCTTGAAAGGCTGGCTCACTTGGCTGTTGCCTTTTCTTCACCCCTTGGCTTCTACTGCATTAGATGACCTCTCAGAACCTCTGCCACAAAAGTCGTTCTTTGTTGCTGCACCAGTCCATTATTTTGCCCATCTCCTGGAGACAGAGAATACTGACCGACTTCTCCTCTGCATCAACCTTTATAAAGAAGCCTCCACCTCTACTCCTACCCTACCCTCACACCGCCCCCCCCCCCATACCCATTTCTTTCACTCACACACACACACCCTTATACTCTCAAGATAGACAAAATATACACAAAGTATCACTCATACATACATCTCGCAGAATCCCCATGCAATGCACACAGCCACAAGCCTGACTGCTATGCAACACTTACAAGACATGCTTTAACATGCCTCTTCACATCAATTCTCCCACCCAGAAATGCACAATGAATGAAGATGAAACGTGCCACTGTATTACACTATAAGTGTTCACTTTTCAACTTGTTATTTCATGAATTGACTGGACTAATTGACTGTGCTTGTCAGAGATTGAATTTGATTTTTAGATGGACAGCGAGCTCTCATTATGTTTAGAATGAATCTTTCACTTCAGATTTTGATGCTGAATCTTCTTAATTTTGGATTTTCAGATTGTTGTAGTATGAGACAAATATATCCATTCAAGACATTCTTCTGAGGAAGAGCAAAATCATAGGTCCTACCAGAAAATCAAATGACTTCCAAGTCCTAATCAGAATGTACTGATGTTCATAGCTTTATGCAGTACATGTGACCTCATGTTTTCTAGGACCACTGATGTGTCTTAAGTCTCAGTTTGGAGACACCCACTTAATTATCTGTGCTGCAAAGCTAGAGAAAGCAGCAGCAGGCCTGTGTGTTTGAGGTATGCGAGAAAGGTGACGGATGCAGCCTACATAAGAGTGTCCAGCAGGCTCCGTATGGAGAATGATTGATGGGTTAATATGCTGGTTCTAAACTCTGATCCTCAAGGTTCTCAAACAGGTCTGGTTTCCAGGGTACCCAAGTATGCAAATAAATCTGGTTCTGGTACTAGATCTCGACAGTACTGTGCTGGGAACCCTCCGATTTTTCTAGGCATGGACCAGGGCTGTACGGCTCATCCACAGCTCTGTGAAATAACCAAACCCAGTCAATGCGTCTCATTTCCTTTACTAAACAGAGACTCTCCTAACTAGATATGTACTGCTCCGGTTCCAGTCTAGCTCAGCATCGCACTTACATTCTTCATCCCTACATCCCAGGACACCAATTCTCAGTAACTCGGGACTGTATGTTCTGAGATATTTCGTTGAAATATACACACACAATCACTTTATCTCTACATCATAAGAAGGCAAAAAAAAATTCCCCAACCAAAACTGCAACATGATGAAAATAATAGCCAAATAAGGTTCTGACAGGCAGAAACTTGAGTGCTATAAATAAATCAGCTGTTATCACAGGGAGCACTCCTTCCCATAGTATGGTCTGGCTTTTCAGACAAATTAAGTCAACCGTTTATCTTAAACTGCATAATGAAAGATGAAGTGTAGATACATTTAGACTAACATAATTACTTGTGCTTTGTATTGGTGAAAATCTTCAGAAAAGAAAAGAAAAGAGTAAATTAGACTTACCTGCTAATTGTTGTTCCTTAAGGAACTCTAGTCCAGTCCCGGAACCATAGAATTTAGAACCTCCACCAGCAGCTTTGGAGACTGAAAGACATCATCGCTTTGCTGGCACCACTATAAATAGGCAGGAACCGCCCCCTTTCACCAGTACCTATTGACAAAGCAAACTCAGCAGAGCAACAAATAAGCAGATAAGTCAATAATAAGTATTATCAGTATGCTTCTTTTTTTTTTAAACATGAAAAAACTCTATACACCACCTGTGCTGTGGAAGGGCCCCTACGATGGCTTCACTCCGCAACCTCAGAGAACCCCACCAACAACCACCTTGCAGTTACTGCTTCACATCTGCTTCAGGCTGAACGATCCCCGAAACCCAGGGTGGGATCCGGGACTGGACTAGAGTTCCTTAAGGAACAACAATTAGCAGGTAAGTCTAATTTACTCTTCCTTTGCGTCCCTCTAGTCCAGTCCCGGAACCATAGAGGATGTAACAGAGCAGTACATATCAACGGGAGGGACCCGCAAGCCCAGCCTGAAGGACCGCGGAGCCAAAACGACCATCCCGCGCTGTTTGGACATCAAGGCGATAATGTTTTGCAAAACGAGTGCAATGACAACCAAGTCGCCGCCTTACAAATGTCCTCTACCGGCACCAAACTGAACTCTGCCCAAGACGCCACCTGCGCCCTAGTCGAGTGCGCACGAATGCCTGCCGGCACCACCTTACTCTTCAAGAGGTACGCCGACGCAATGGCCTCTTTCAACCAACGGGAGAAAGACGCCTTCGCCGCCGCTTCCCCCTTTCTCGGACCTCCGAAGGCCACAAACAATCGGCCGGACTTGTGAAAGGACGCCGTCCTACGGAGATAAGCCCTAAGCATGCGGCGAACATCCAACCTGTGCAACCGGCCCTGTGACTCGTCCTTCTGTCTCTCCGAGAACACCGGTAGCGATACCACCTGGTTCACATGAAAAGCAGACACCACCTTAGGCAGGAACGGGACACAATACGACCTTATGATCAAAAAAAGGACAAATACGGCTCCTTACAGGACAACGCCTGCAACTCCGAAATCCTCCTCGCAGAACAAATCGCCACTAGAAAAACTGTCTTTAAGGTCAGATCTTTCAAGGAAGCCACAGTTAACGACTCAAAGGGCGCTCTGAGCAATGCTTCCAACACGAGATTCAAATCCCACTGCGGCACAATACACCGCCTGGGAGGACGCATGAGCAATACAGCCCGCAAAAACCGACGAATGTCCCCGTGCGCTCCCAACAACTGACCTCTAATCTTACCAAGGTAACAGGATATAGCCGCCAACTGCACGCGTAAGGAACTAGCCGCCAGCCCCTTCTCCACACCATCCTGCAGAAAGGAAAGGATCTGAGAAACCGAGGCCCCCAAGGGCCGCAGACTGCGCTCCGCACACCAAGCCTCAAAAATACGCCAAACCCGGATGTACGCCAGCGAAGTGGACCGCCTACGCGCTTTAAGCAAGGTTGCAATGACCGGCGCCGAATAACCCTTAGCCGTCATGCGAGCCCTCTCAAGAGCCAAGCCGTAAGCGAGAATCGAGTCACCTGGGGCATGCGAAGAGGACCCTGACGCAAGAGATCCTCCCGCTGTGGCAGCCACCAAGGCCTGTCCGCCAGCAACCTCACCAAGTCCGCATACCAAGGTCGCCTGGGCCAGTCGGGCGCTATCAGAATCACTAGACCGCGATGGCGCTCTATGCGCTGCAGTACTCGTCCTATGAAGCCCCACGGCGGAAACACATAGAGTAGACCTCCTTCTGGCCACCCCTGTGCCAACGCATCGAGCCCCTCCGACATCTGTTCCCGCCTTCTGCTGAAGAACCTCGCCACTTGAGCGGACTCGAAGCTCGCCATCAGATCCATTTGCGGAGCCCCCCAATGCCGCGCTATCAATGCAAATACTTCCGGGTGAAGCACCCACTCTCCCGGATCCACTCTGCGGCGACTGAGGTAATCCGCCTCAACATTGTCCACCCCGGCCACATGCTGCGCCGAAAGCGCCTGTAGATTTCGCTCGGCCCACCATAACAACAGAGCCGCCTCTGCCTCCAGCACTAGACTGCCGGTGCCACCTTGCCGATTGATGTAGGCTACTGTCGTGGCATTGTCGGACAGAATCCGCACCGCCTGTCGAGAGAAGCTACCCCGAAACCTTTGAAGCGCCAAAAATACCGCTCTCATCCCCAGCCGGTTGATGGACCAGCTTTTTTCTTCCGGCGACCAAGATCCCTGGGCAAACTTTCCCGCGTAATGCGCCCCCCAGCCCAAGAGGTTCGCATCTGTGGTCAGGAGTCTCCATGAGGGGGGCTCGAGAGGCATGCCCGCCTCCAAACTCGCCGGCCTCAACCACCAGCGAAGTTCGAGACGTACCTCCGGAGGACAAACAAGGCGCTGAGACAACGCATCTCGCTGATGAGACCACCGCCGCAGCAGCGCGCTCTGCAACGGCCTCATGTACACCCTGGCCCACGGCACCACCTCGATAGCTGCCGCCATCGTTCCGAGCAATTGCAGATACTGCCACGCTGTCGGAGCTGGCCTGGACAAAAACTGAGTCACCAGACGCCGCAGTCCCTGCACCCGCTGGACCGGGAGAAACACCGCAGCCTTCTGTGTCTCGAACCGTGCCCCCAAATACTCCAGGGACTGCGAGGGAACCAAGTTGCTCTTTGAAAAGTTGACCACCCAACCTAGGCTCTCCAACATCTGCACCACCCGGGCGGGTGGCCACGGTACTCTCTTCCCTGGACTTTGCCCGGATTAGCCAATCGTCCAAATACGGATGCACTAGCATTCCCTCCTTGCGGAGCGCCGCCGCTACCACCACCATGACCTTGGTGAACATCCGAGGGGCTGTAGCCAACCCGAAAGGCAACGCCTGAAACTGAAAATGCCCCATCAGCACTGCAAAGCGGAGAAACGTTTGATGCTCGGCCCGCACTGAGATATGCAGATACGCTTCCATAAGATCTAACAACGTCAGAAATTCTCCCGCTCTGACCACCGCAATCACCGACTGAAGCGTCTCCATACGGAAATGGGTGACCCGAAGACAACGATTCACCCTTTTTAAGTCCAGAATCGGCCGAAAGGTGCCTTCTTTCTTTGGCACCACGAAATAAATGGAGTATCGACCGGAACCACACTGATCCGGAGGGACGGGCACCACCGCCCTGAGCTGCAGCAGCCGCTGGAGCGTATCCGCGACCGCCCTCAACTTCCTTGGCGCTTTGCAAGGAGAACGGACAAAGGAATCTAACACGGGACGATGAAGTTCTAGAGCATAACCCTCTCGAATGACTTCCAGAACCCATTGGTCCGACGTAATTCGGACCCAGGCGGGGTAAAATTCCCGCAATTGCCCCCCTACGGGAATAACCCCCACCTGAGCCCGCGTTATTTCATTGAGACTTTTTAATGGTCGAGGAGTGGAACGGAGCAAACCCCCGACCTGCTCCCCGGAAGCCCCGGAAACCCTGCCCCCTCGCTGGAAACCGCGCTCACTGCGATTGGCCATACCGAGAGGAACGAAATCGACGAAACTCCCTGGGGTTCCCCCGGGACCCGGTCGCAGCCCGACCTGGTCTTGGCTTATCCTCGGGCAGTCTACCACCCTTCGACTCCCCGAGATCCTTAACCAACTTCTCCAAATCCTCGCCAAATAACAGCTTACCCCTAAAAGGCAGTTTGCTAAGGCGAGCCTTTGACGACCCATCCGCCGACCAATTTCTCAACCAGAGATACCGACGGGCCGCCACTACCGAGGCCATACTTTTAGCCAAGCCGCGGATGAGATCATAATGAATGTCCACTAAATATGCTGTTCCGGACTCCATCCGTGCAACCTCCTCCAATTGCTCCTCTAAGAGATCTCCCTGCAGCCTTTGGGACCACCGCAAACAGGCTCTCGCCACCCATGCCCCCGCTACAGAGGCCTGCATCGAGAGGGCGCTAACATCAAACACCTGTTTCAACAGGGTATCCAACTTTCTATCCTGCACATCTTTCAACGCAGCCGCCCCTTCCACCGGAATCATTGTTTTCTTAGTGACCGCCGAGACCACCGCATCTACCTTCGGAGAACGAAACAGTTCCCTATCCTGGTCAGCTAGCGGATAAAGGCGGGCCAAGGCCCGGGAACCCTTGAGGGCCGACTCCGGCGAGTCCCATTCCTCATGGATCATACTCCTAAAAACCCTATGCACTGGAAAAACTCTTTGGGACGTGCGGACTGCTTGCAGCCGCCTCTCCTGAGGGCATGTTAAGCATTTTGAGAGTCTCCGCAATCAAGGCCGGAAGCTCCTCGCGGCGAAAAACGCGGACCACCCTTCTCTGTTCTTCCGAAGCAGGCAACTCTCCTTCTTCCATGTCATCTTCCGAAAACTGTTCTAAAAGGGTATCTACTTCGCCCAGGTCCTCCCTGAGACGCGGCGCGGGACTCTCCTCCCGGGTGCCCCTAGCTCTCTTAGGTGCGGTAGCACTCTCCGCCGTACTACCCAGAGTCGCCGGCCGCTTCAGCCCCTGCGACCTGTGAGGCGGAACAGACACAGTCGGTTGTAGCAATGCGAATGCCTGCTGCATGAGCGAAAAGAAGTTAGGTGGAATCAGAGTAGTGGACCCCCCGGGGAGCTCCCCAGAGCCGTAGAGGGTCCCTCCCCCGAGGCAAGATCCACTAATTGCTCCGCTGGGCTCATGGAAGGAGGCAGGACATCCTCCCCTATCGGAGGCACTGCCCCCAGCTCTCCGGAGGCCTGCTCCGACGCCTTGTCCATCGCCAGTGCCTCCAGAGTGCACGGCTTACATACCCCAGAGTCTTGCACCATGCCTCGACGCGTTCCACACACCAAACACCGAGGTTTTGCAGGCATACTAAGGCCCCAGCCGCAATTCTGCACCCAGCACTCCCTAATTAACTTGAGGAAGCTACGGACTCTGAGGCTTTGTTTTTGGTTTTTTTTCCCACTCCCCCTACGTAGTAGTAGGTTCAGCAGGCTTTCCTAACCCAGTTTCCCTGCAAAACGAAGCTTCTACTGCCTCCCAGGCAGCAAAGAAGGCCCCAGGAAACTGAATGGCGTTCTAAAATGGCCGCCACCGCTTTTCCCGCGCGGCTACACGCGGCCTCCAAAAAATGCTTTCTGCCTGCCCTCCTTGGCCGTCCCCCTTGCCAGGGCCAAAGGCAACACCCGCCAAACACAGCCCCCACTCACCGATTGCTGTTTTGCCGGTGCGGAGGACAGCGACAGTCCCGTCAGAGCTCAGCCCTTCTCGCGGCTTCAGCTCCGAAGCTGTCAAAACAAAACTGCCCGAGGCTCCTCTGCTCGCTTGTTCGGGCCCCCGCCTACCACCTGCTCCTCACCCTTAATTGCGGGTTCGGGAGCAGGGAGGCTCTTGAAGACTGGGGGGGGGGGGGGGAGGGGAGGGGAGGTGAGGGAGGGAGAAAGAGAGAGAAGAGAAAAAAGGATGAAGCAGAGCCAGCCGCAGAAAACTTCTCAGCCCAGCTGTCTACCTGCAAAATAAAAAAAAATCAAGACTGAGAACGCAGTCAAATTAATCTCCCCCCTAACCTAACCTAAAGGAACTTAAAGTAAAAGGGATCAATCCCTGCTTATTTGCCACTCTGCATCTACTCTCTGAGCCCAGTCCCCGGCTCAGAACCTCCTCAGCTGCTTGGAGACTGAAAGTACTGGTGAAAAGGGGCGGTTCCTGCCTATTTATACTGGTGCCAGCAAAGCGATGATGTCTTTCAGTCTCCAAACCTGCTGGTGGAGGTTCTAAACTCTATGGTTCTGGGACTGGACTAGAGGGACGCAAAGGAATTAATATTTTATGAATTATCTTATCTTAATGTAATAAAGTCAATTAATTTAATTCCTTTTTCCAACTGGTGAGAGACATACAAAAAATCTGGACTTTAAGCTCTGGAAGAGGTACCCTCGTATGTGCTTGTATATAGGTGCCTGTGTATGTATGCATTTTTGTTTATTTTGCTTTTGTATGTGTGTTCTCAAGCATTTGTTGTGCATTGGCGTGTGTGTGTAGTATATGTATTATGTGCTTGAATGTTTATGTTCTATATTTATTTATTTATTTATTTACAGTTCTTATATACCGCGCTATTTGGTATCAGTGCGGTTTACGAATAACAAAGATTTTGCATTAGAACAGAGGATCTTTTGCTTACATTGAAACAGGGATTGCAACTTGGGACTGAAACAAGGGTAACTATATACAAATCAACAATGGTGGTTGTAAAATTATTTACAGTTTATAATGCACATTGGAATCGTAATGCAAGTGGCTTGTAATCTATACTTGCTATGAGTAAGTCTGAGGGCAGGTCTGTTATGTGTGTAGTTAGGGGTTAAGTTGTTGGAATGTCAGAGGCTGAGTGGGTGAAGTGAGGTGCTGGGAGTGATTGTGTTATGTACAAGTAAGCGTAGTTACTCACCTGTAACAGGTGTTCTCCGGGAACAGCAGGAATTAAGTCTTCACATATGGGTATCGTCGGTACCGACGGAGCCTGCGCGGGAACGCTCCCCAGCGTCCAATAGGAAAGCTTTTGGGAGCATCCCACAGCGCCTGCGTGCTGCTTTCCCGCCTTTCCAACTCTCCATCATTTGAGTTTATAGCTGAGACAAAAAGAGAGAAGGAGAGAAAGAGAACATAAGAACATAAGATATGCCATACTGGGTCAGACCAAGGTCCATCAAGCCCAGTATCCTGTTTCCAACAGTGGCCAATCTATACGTACCTAGCAGTTTCCCCAAAAGACACAGGTTCTGCAATGCTTGTACTGGGTCAAGCATTGATATCCTGGGTCCCTTCTTAATAATGGTTTATGGACCTTTCCTCCAGGAACTTGTCCAAACCTTTTTTAAACCCAGCTATACTAACAGCCTTTACTACATCCTCCGGTAACAAATTCCAGAGTTTGATTACACGTTGAGTGAAAAAATATTTTCACAGAGAGAGAGAGAGACAACTCCTAGGGGAGGTGGGCGGGTTGTGAAGACTTAATTCCTGCTGTTCCCGGAGATCACCTGTTACAGGTGAGTAACTACGCTATCTCCAGGAACAAGCAGGAATGTAGTCTTCACATATGGTGACTCCCCAGCTGAGAGATGCCAGGTGGATGACCCTAGCAAGCTGCGAACCTCTGGTGAGATGGGTCATTCTTTCTCCCATGGATCTCTGGCATCGAAAACCCGGGACGGTGGGTAGGAGTTGTACTAAGTCTGAAAGAGATGCTGTAGAACAGCCTGTCCAAACAAGGAGTCCTTGTCTAAACAATAATGGGCTGTAAAGCTGTGTACTGAAGCCCAGGTGGCTGCTCTACAGATGTCGCCAATGGACACAGAACGAAGATTAGCCATAGAGGTTGCCATTGCTCTCACATTGTGAGCTGTGACGTGGCCTTCGAGAGAAAGTCCCTTACTCTCGTATGCAAAAGATATGCAATTTGCAATCCATCTAGAGAGAGTTCTTTTGGAAACTGGAAGTCCCAAATGACTAGAATCAAAAGCAACGAAAAGCTGAGAAGATTTTCTATGTTGCTTAGTTCTTTGAAGGTAAAAAGCCAAGGCTCTTTTACAATCCAAGGTATGAAGGTTCCTTTCTGCATTAGAGGCATGAGGCCTAGGGAAGAATACAGGAAGGTAAACCACTTGGTTTAAATGAAAAGGCGAAACCACCTTTGGCATGAAGTGAGGATGAGTCCTAAGAACTACCTTATCATGGTGAAATCTTGTATAAGGAGGCTCAGCCACTAAGGCCTGCAACTCACTGACGCATCTTGCAGAAGTGAGAGCAACTAGGAAGATGACTTTTCAGGAAAGAAACTTCAGGTCCGTAGTAGCTAAGGGCTCAAAGGGCGGTTTCATAAGCTGCCCGAGAACAAGATTAAGATCCCATGCCACCGGCGGCGGCTTAATGGGAGGTTCTGTTAAGAGTAGACCTCTCATAAATCTTGCTACGAGTGGATGAGAGGAGATAGGTTGTCCAAGTGGTCTGCGGGAAGCAGCAATGGCACTAAGATGAACCCTTATTGAATTGGTTTTAAGACCAGAATTTGATAAGTGGAGGAGGTACTCCAGTAGCAATTCCACAGGCACCACAAAGGGGGTAAGTCCCATTTGAGAACACCATACAGAGAACCATTTCCACTTAAAGGCGTAGGATCGCCTTGTGGAGGGCTTTCTGGAAGCCACAAGGATATCCTTTACCTGTTGAGAAAGGTTGATATCTAGGAATCCTAGGCTTTCAGCAACCAGGCCCTGAGGTGCAAGGACTGGGGAATGGGATGCAGTAGAGTCCCGTTCTCTTGGGAAAAAAGATCTCCAGAGGTGTGGCTTGAGAGAAATGTAGAAGCAGAGGATACCACGTTTGCCATGGCCAACATGAAGCTATGAGTATCATACGACCTCTGTCTCTCTGAAGCTTTAACAATGTTTTGGGAATGAGGGGAATAGGTGGGAAGGCATAGAGGAAGTCCTGACCCCAGTGGAGAAGGAAAGCATCCCTTGCCTGACAGTTTTGAGCCAGAATTCTGGAACAGAATCGGGGAAGTTTGGCATTCTGTGGACTTGCAAAGAGGTCTATATCTGGGGTTCCCCAGATTCGGAAAACTCGAGCAAGTTGGTCTGAGTGAAGAGACCATTCATGTGGCAGTAGTATCCGACTGAGTTTGTCTGCCCAAAGATTTTGAATGCCCGGAAGATATACCACTAGGAGGTGGATTTGAAGCTCTCTGGCAAGGGTCCACAGTCGCAAAGCTTCGTGCATAATGACAGAGAGTCCATTCCCCCCTGCTTGTTCACGCAGAACATGGCTACTTGATTGTCGGTTTGAACCAGGACTGTCTTGTAGCTGAGCTGGGCCTGGAATACTCAAAGAGCATGAAAGATGGCTCTGAGTTCTAGGAGGTTTATGTGAAGACAAGCCTCCTGTGGGGTCCAGAGACCTTGAGTCGAGAGGTCATGCAAGTGAGCTCCCCAACCCAACTTGGATGCATCTGTTGTTAGGGTGGGGCTTGGCATAGGGGCTGCTGGAAAGGAGAACCTATGAGGAGGTTTTCCAGGGATTGCCACCATTGGAGGGACAAAATGAGACGTGTGGAGTTTCTGATTTTGTCCGAAAGGCAACCCGAGGCTTGTGTCCACTGAGAGGATAGGGTCCACTGGGCTGCTCGCATATGAAGGCGAGCATAGGGAACCACATGGACAGTGGATGCCATATGCCCCAGGAGCTGAAGCATTTCCCGAGCAGTCAGGAAGACCTTCCGAGCTGCTTGGGATGCCAGCTGTATTATACGAAGACAACGTGGCTGTGGCAGGAAAGCCCTTGACAGCCTTGTGTCTAGACGAGCCCCTATGAATTTTAGAAACTGCAAAGGGGTGAGATGAGATTTTGGGAGGTTTATGACCAGTCCCAAATACCAAAGGATTCGCAGAGTGTGAAAAAGAGCAAAGCTGGCTTCTGGAGCTGTTGTGCTCGAATGAGCCATTCGTCTAAGTAGGGGAAGACGAATATTCCCAGAGTTCTCAAGAATGCTGCTACTACTGCCATTCATTTTTGTGAAGACTCTTGGGGCAGAAGCCAGACCGAAGGGAAGAACCCTGTATTGGAAGTATCTTCCCTGGAAAAGGAATCGAAGGAATTTCCTGTGATCTGTATGGATGAGAATATGAGTATATGCATCCTTTAGATCTAGAGAACATAGCCAGTCCTGAATCTGAAGGTATGGCAGGCGTGTTCCGAGGAAGATCATTTTGAATTTTTCTCGGAACAGATATTTGTTTAATTCTCTGAGGTCCAGAATAGGCCTGTGTCCCCCTGTTTTCTTGGGAATGAGAAAATAGGGGGAGTAGAATCCCATCACCTGTTGGGGTATGGGTACTTCTTCTATTGCCAAGTGCCAACCAATTGCACGAATCCACGTGCTCACAACTACCCAGTCAAAAACGTGGACAGCAGTAGGAAGAAACTCTTTATAGGCTTTTATCCAATAAAGAGTTTCTTCCTACTGCTGTCCACGTTTTTGACTGGGTACTTCTTCTATTGCTCCTCGAGCAAAAAGTGATGTGACCTCCTGACCCAAGAGATTGGTGACAGGGACCTGAGAATTGAACTGCTTTATGACTGTAGGAGGGGGCATGCTGTGGAAGTGAAGTCTGTACCCCTCTCGAAAAATGAACAGAGTCCAGTTTTCTGATGTTATTTGTTGCCATCTGCTGGCAAAATGGCATAACCTTCCTGGAATGGTGAGGGGTTCTGGACCTTTCAGGGGCAGAAAGACTAAGTTCTCTAGGAAAGAGTCAAAGCCCCTGAGGAGGGTGAGCTTGCGGAGCCTACTGAGTTCTTGGAACTTGTGGCTTCCGCTGCTGTCTGTTCTGTTGGTTCCCCTTTTGGGGAACATGAACTGGACAGTGAGCATGATGGGTGTAAGATGGGTAAGACCTCTTTTTCTTATTGAAAAAGGGTTTCTTGGCTGACGTTTTCTTTGCTGAATTGGCTGTAGACTTTAATAGTCTGTTCAAGGTAGTATTTTCAGATTCAAGCTGATTTGCCTTGTCTTACCCATCCTTGCCAAAAAGATTTTCTCCTGTGCAAGGAATATATCCCAGCTTCTCTTGCACCCACTGTTCTAAGTCCAATGCCTGGAGCCAGGCAATACGACGTGCACCGATGGAAATAGTAGAGGTTCTGCTAATACATTCAAAGCAATCAAAGGTTGCACGGTTCACAAACTTAGAGACATCCTGGGCGTGTTTGACTAAAGTAAGAAAATCCCTTCTTTTGCCCTCAGGGAGAAGAGGGCTCATGAGCTGTACGTCTCCTGTAACTTCTTTGAGGAACATTCCCATATAGACGATGCAAGAGCTGATCCTGGCTGCCAACATGGAGGATTAAAAACATCGACGCCCAAAGGCATCGAGTGTCCTCGACTCACGGCCCGGAGGATTGGAGGAATGCGTTTTAGCACTCTTAATCCTACGCATTGCCGATTCCACTACCATTGAATGGTGTGGTAACTGAGTCTTTTGAAACCCAGGACAGCTTGGAACTCGGTACATGGAATCAAGTTGTCGGGAGTGTGGAGACGCTATTAAAGGGGTTTCCCACATTCTTAACATAAGATCCTGCAAGATCCTATGAATGGGCAGGGTAGCTGCCTCTTTAGGAGCCTTAGGGTATTGAAGAATTTCTAATTCTTCTGCTCTGGGTTCCTTTTCTGGAGTCACCGTGATTGCAAGACCTCGAGCTACATCACGTATGAAATCCTGGAAGGACATATCCTCTGGAGGAGACATTCTGCATTGAGGAGAAGGAGATGGATCCTCCGGAAGGATTGCTCTAGTACCGGCAGAGTCATCAGAGTCATCGGAATCGGAGGATTCGAAATATCTCTGTGCCGGGTGTTCCTGCAATGCTCGGTACCGGTACCACTCGAAGTCAGTATCGGGGTGTCTTGGTACCGGCCCCTCAATACCCGATATAGACTCAAGGCTCCGCATGGGGGGCAGCATACCTGCCGAGGCATGTGCACTCAGTACCAGCACCGATGTCTGTACCGATACCTGTGGAACCATCTGTAGCGGTCTTAGCGGTACTGAAGCTGCTAAGAGAGCCGCTAGACTGCGTTCGATAGCGAGGATTCTCTGATCCATCGCTCCTGCCGATGCCTGGGTGTTGGTACCGGTGGAAGCGGCCATGACCACAGAACATGGCACCAGTAGTTCTGCAGAGGTTGAAGCCTCTGGAACATTCTGGAGCCACATTAATGCTTTGGAGACCGAGGCCTCCCGCCGGGGCTGTTTTGCCGGTGAAATTTCCTCGAGGGCAACGCCAGTGGCATCTTGATACTTAGGAGATCTACGCTTTGAGGACCGGCCAGTCTTCGAAGACTTAGGTTTAGTTACCTGAGATCCATGGGAGGAAGATGAAGCCCTTGAAGATGTTGATGCAACGGATATCGTATCAGCAGCAAAAAGGGTACCAAGTTTTGCAGCTCTATTTTGCAGACCCCTCTTGGTCATCTTTCTGCAGGAGAGACACTCCGATGGAGAATGGTCAGGACCTAAACATTTAAGACACCATTCATGGGTGTCGGTGACGGATATGGTACCGCCACATTTAGCACAGTTACTTACCTGTAACAGGTGATCTCTGGGAACAGCAGGAATTAGTCTTCACATATGGGTACGTCGGTACCGACGGAGCCTGCACGGGAATGCTCCCCAGCATCCAATCAGAAAGCTTTTGGGAGCATCCCTCGCGCCTGCGCGCTGACTTCCCGCCTTTCCCACTGCCTCTCCTCAGTTGAGTTTCATAGCTGAGACAGAAGGAGAGAAAGAGGAAAGGAGATAGATAGATACAACTCCTAGGGGAGGTGGGTGGGTTGTGAAGACTAATTCCTGCTGTTACAGGTAAGTAACTGTGCTATCTCCAGGAACAAGCAGGAATGAGTCTTCACATATGGGGACTCCCTAGCTGTGGGTGCCAGGGGAGATCCCATAAAATGCGTATCCCTGGAACAGGACGGCATTTCCCAAACCTGGATCCCCGGCATCCCCTGAGGGATAGGGGGTAGGAGTTGAATAGAGAAGAGCTGTAGAGGAACAGCGAATCTAAAGACTACAGGGAAAAAGAGTCTTTAGAATGTATGTCAAGTATCATTAAAATATTTAATGAACTAGTACAATATAGAGCTTACCTACTGGATTGTAGGAAGTAGAACTGTGATGGAGTGTACTGTAGATGCAGTAACGGAATCCTCAAGGTAACTTCACAGCAGTGAGGATGAAGTTCCAAACCTGGAATGGGCAGGTGACCCAGGTGTCAACTGGGGTAGGAGAGGAACGGCAGGTCTTCAATGGAAAGCTTTATGGGAAAAAGCTGAAAACTCTTTCAGGTACAGAGTTATTAACATTGAGGACTAAAAGAAGAAGACTGACCGATCTGGAGAATTAGCCCAGTCCTGAAGGGAAGAGGGGGTATGGAAAAAAGCCCCTATTCCCAGGGAGAACAGTAGTGTACTCAGAAATACTGAAGATGTACACTGTCTTTCCTAGCTGGTAAGAGATAGGAAGACATTGAAGTTTGATACTTCATAGACAGGGAGATCTATAACAAAAATAGAAGCTGTTGACATCACAGCAATAATTGTGTGTATAACCGCTACCACTAGCTGAGCCGTATGAGAATAGGCAAGCGGACTGTCTGGACCCCTTAAGAAGGGAAAGGCTTTATAGTACAGACAGTTAGGGAGATAGCAGGTAATACTTAGCATCCTATGGACATCTCCCAATGGGTATATATATATATAAATATATACTCACTACCTTCATGACTCCATCCAAACAACGCATCGAAGACACCACAACAGCCATCAACACAACTACCGCACAATCTGATCCATGCCCGGCTTTCTGGATCAAAGAACTACGGACTGACCTCAGTCCCCTCATATCCAGACTCATGGAACAATCGTTCACAACAGGTGCTTTCCCACGCACCCTCAAACACACATCAATAAGACCTCTACTAAAAAACAACAAATTCGACCAACAGAAACCAGAATCCTACAGACCGATAGCAAGCATACCAATGCTAGCAAAAATAATGGAAAAGGAAGTTCAGAGACAAATACAAGATCACATTGATTCCAATGCACCACTGGATCCATGCCAACATGGATTTAGAGAAGCCCACGGGGTTGAAACCCTTCTTACCACACTCTTCAGCAGCATAGTATCAGGCATTGACAATGCCCGCCAAGGCTTTGTCCTTGTCTTCCTTGACATTGCGGCAGCATTCAACTCCGTGAGCCATGAACGCCTCCTAGAACGCCTCAAAGAGAAAGGAATCTCCGGTAAAGCACTCGAGTGGTGCAGGTCCTACCTCTCGGACAGATGGCAGCAGGTACGATCCAGAGACACATCATCAGATCCATTCCACCAAAGCCAAGGTGTCCCACAAGGATCCTCCCTCTCCGCCTTGCTATTCATATATACATGCAACCTATCTGCAACCTGATCCGGTCTTTCAACGTTAACTGCATGATATACGCAGATGATGTGCTATTATACACGCCTTTTTCAACAGAAAACCCCGACCTCTCATCAATAACATGCTGCATAAATGAAATATCCAATTGGCTACAATCCCAAAACCTCCGGATTCAACACAAGAAGACGGAGGTGATGTTCATTACAAGGAACCGCAACTTCACAGCACCGGCAGTACTAAAAGTGAAGGACGCAGACCTCCAGATCAAATCCGCGATCAGGTACCTCGGCGTCACACTAGACCAGAACCTAAATATGCAAGCGCATATAAGGAACACTGTAAGGGCAGTATATCATAAAATTAGATCCCTTAGATACCTGCGATCTCTGCTTGAGCCTGATGATTTCAGAACCATCTATCAGGCACTAATCATTCCGCATTTTGATTTTGCGAATGCAATACTACAGGGACTCCCTCAAACCACTCTAAACCCACTGCAAATGGCAATGAACACCGCAGCAAGAGTTCTACACGGAGCATCCAGGAAAGACCATATCTCACCCATTATGAAACAACTCCACTGGCTTCCGATTCAAGGTAGAATTACATTTAAGACCTTGCTAATCACCTTCAAAGCCACCAAAGGTCTCTCGTCAGCATCACTAACTGAGCTAATCCAGATAACACCCCACAATAGAGACAGAAGGTCAGTAGCCCAAAACACCTTGATAGTCCCAAAATCAATAACTCAATGCACCAAGTCAACATCCAGCAGGGCCTACAAATTTTATGCACCAATGATCTGGAATAACCTCCCTCACCACATCCGAACAATCACAGACATATTCCAATTCAGAAAAGCCGTGAAACACTACCTCTTCCTCCTATATTACCCTGAAACCAATAGAAGCTCAGTACAAACTGCTGAATCCACCAAAATCTCCACTGACTAAAACCATACGAACACATGACTATTCTGTGATTTGTATATATTGTTATTGTATATAGTTCCCCTGTTAGCCAAGTTGAATCTCCTGTTCATATGTAAACACAAAGTACTATTGGAAATGTGTGTGTTCATTGTTTACTGTAAACCGCGCTGATGCTGAATAGCGCGGTATAAAAAAGACTATAAATAAATAAAATAAAATAAATAAAATATATATATATATATATATATATATATATATATATATGGAGAGACATACATATCTATATGTGCATATATGTCTAGATATGTGTGATATAGATAGATAGATAGATAGATAGATAGATAGATAGATAGATATAGATGGGCATGACTTATGCCCACACAGACTACAGAAATATGTATGTATAGGACATATACATACATGAATATAAGTCTGAGGATACATGCCTGCAACTGAGCCCCACAAAAACATTCACATGGGGAATGTGATGGGAAAAGATTCATCTAATAATGAGGGGGTAAAAACCACCTGAAGATATATAGAGAATCTATTTCTGCGGTGCAGGAATGTAGTTCAGTGGAATAACCATTATGGTTGCGTGAAAAAAAAAACAGAGGATAATAGCAGTCTGGCAAGAGCACGTCAGGAGTACTTTAGGACTCTGACATGTCCAAAGGACAAAAAAACGCATAGACTAAGACACCAGGATGACCCAGCCAAGGGACACAGGGGTATCATGTACACTAAAAGAGTATGCGTTGTCCAAGTGGAGCAGAAAAGCATAATGCCAAGCTGTAAGGAAAAAAAAGGGTAGATTCCTGCAAGATTGGGAACTCCTTGGACATTCACGCCATGGAATGATTATATAAGCTTTTTCTACTATATGGAAAAAAAACCCTCAGAGACAAAGTTCAATGCTCTGTAGCAAGGACCCATAGTAGAAAGCTTCTCTGAAGATTGCAGAGAGCATTGTGCAGGAGAATTATAAAATAAAACTGACAGAAGTCAGGTGTGTTGCCACATCCTAGGAAAGGATATGGCTAGAAAAAGATAACCTGCAGAGAGTAGTATTATGCAAGATAGTTGAAAGTAGCTTGCAATGAGCATTAAAGTAATCACTGGAACTCCTGCATACACAGCAACTGAACAAAACAGCAGAGGGGATTCTCCTGTATAAAAACAGAGAGAAAACAGACAAAGGGAACGGAGATATTCCCGTCCCTGTCTGATGAGTTGTTCAGAGCATGCATTGAAGGATAACAAAAAGTCTACACTGTAAAGAAAGAGAAGTGTTTCAGTATGGTACCAACTCAAGCAGGGGAAAAACCCTGGAAGAGAGGGGGTTGGAAGGTGACTTACCATATGGTAAGTCAGCTGAAGGAAAAGATGTCCATGTGGGGACAGAAACTATCATGGGATAGTTGTAACCTCCCTTCGTAGTAGTAAGAAGGGGAGAATTCTGTAACCCATGGACAAAAGAATCCTAACAGCTTAGCATACTGAAAAACGAAAAAACCAGTGTAGAGTTTGAAGAATAAACTTCTGCTAAGAAGAAGTTAACTGTAGATTGCAACATACAGGAACCTATGGTTGCTGGTTATGATTAGACTGGCTAGAGTCTGGAGACTTCAGACTAGGATGAGATGTCCCTTGCTTGGGTACATCTGGAGGATGGGCAGGAGAAGGGTGAAACCTTCTTTTCTTAGGGATAGAAGGTTTGGTAGGACATTTCCTACGTCCTGGGGAAAAAGAAGGCTTAGGATGGTTTCCGGAACCAGGGAAGTCAGTGGAGCAATGAGCAACCTGACGTAAAGCCTCTTTATTGAAGAGATTTTCTCCAGTACAAGGAGAATTACCCAGTGTATGCTGTGCCCATCTGCTCAAGTCTGAAGCTTGCAGCCAGGCTGTACGACGTGCTCCAATGGCAATAGCAGAGGATCTGCTAACAGACTCAAAAGAGTCTAGAGAAGCACGAGAAAGAAACCAAGAGATATTCCTGCTATGATTAAGAAGCAAGGAATAGTCAGTGGCCTTAGGTTCTGACAAAAAAGGGGACAAAAGAGATAATTTCTCTGTGACCTCCTGAAGTGTCAGACTCATATAAAAAATATATGAAATAATTCTTGAAGCCAGCATAGAAGTTTGGAAGGTTTGACGTCTAAAGGCATCAAGTGCTTTAGATGCACGACCTGGCGGATAAGAAGAATGCTTCTTCTTGCTTCTTACCTTCCTCATTGCTGATTCCACTACAATGGAATGATGTGGAAGTTGGTTTTTTTGAAACCCCGGAGAGGGAGGCACCTGATACAGAACATTAATGGCTGTAGAAGGCGAAGGAACCTTTAAAGGTGATTCCCACATCCTCAGAAGAAGATCCTGCAAAGAATGATGTAAAGGAAGCATTATATTTTCCTTTTCTGCAGGATCTTGGTCAAGAGTAGAGCCAGGAATAGGAATGGCAAGAAAGGTCCTCTCCAACTGGCGATGAACACCGCTGCCAGAGTACTTGAAGGAATATCAAAGACAGACCACATAACTCCAATCTTGAAAAGACTCCACTGGTTACCGTCTAACGCAAGAATCCACTACAAGATTATAATCACCACTTTCAAAGCCTTAAACAATCAAGCACCCTCAACGGTAGCCAACCTTCTACACACGCAGACTCTCAACAGAGCCAGAAGATCAACTGCTATAAATACATTAATAGTCCCCAAACAAACAGCCAGATACACTAAGGAAACATCTAAAAGAGCCTTCAGCATTCATGCCCCACTAGCATGGAATGCCCTCCCACCAGAATTGAGAGCTATAACCAGCCTAACACAATTCAGGAAAAGTCTCAAACACCACCTATTCTTAAGCTATTTTCCAGTTTAATCTTACACAATGGAAATAGTCCCTCCATATCCAGACCAAGACAATTTCAACTGTGAATAATGTATATAGTTTATTGTAGTTATATAGTTGATATAGTTTACCTGTAATCCCAAATTTCTAAATCCCTGTTACTTGTAAAATGCACTACAGTTACTCTGTATGTATATGTTTAGTTTCATGTAAACCGCGCTGATGACAATAGTGCGGTATATAAAAGATGTTAAATAAATAAATAAATAAATAAATGTCAAGGAGAAATTTCTGAAAGGAAGGATCTCCAATAGGAACTATTCCTGGGTAAGCTGAGGTTGAAGGAGCAGCTTGAGCACCAGAAGACATACTGGACTGGTGCAGAAAAAGAATCCTGCTAGATGGACAGTGATACTGACAGTTCTGATTCGAGGCAGTTAGTACTGCATCGTCAGTGCCCGGTATCGATTCCAAGCTAGGCATAGAAAGGATCGATGGCACCGATGGAACTGCAGGAATCGACATCGATACCAATACCGGTATCGGAGACGATAATGTCATCGAAGCAGTAATCAGGGGCTGCTGAAGCGGTACCGAGGTAGCCAAAGAACCTTGGTAAATATCCTCAGTACTGCGTAGTCGGAAACGATATGGATCGGTTCCGAAACGCGTCGGTACCAAATCATCTAGACTGGAGATCGATTCTAGACTCGGCATCGAAGGGAGCGAGTCTATCAATGCATGTCTAGAAGGTACCGACGTTGGTGGTGGTATCGATGATGCCGATACAGGAAAGTCAATCGGAATCGTATCGATTGGTTCCGAAGGTACCAAGGACGTCCGAAGACGATGCCTGGTGAAGAGAGGAATACTCGACACCGGCGCCAATGTCGGGGTATCGGTACTGCTCGAAGCCGATACCAACCCAGAGCGTGGCTCAGGTATGTTCTGTGAGGGGTGAGCCCCAGGAACAACCTGAAACCCCGTAAATGCTTTGGAGCCCGAAGACTCCCGCTGGGGTTTTATTGCCAATGGGGTCTTGAGGGCAAGGCCGGAGCCGTCATCATGCTGGGCATGAGACTTACCCTTCAAGAATTGGCTAGTCTTAACAGACTGTTTGTGGGTTACCTGATCCTGGAGAGAAGAATAAACCGGTGTCCTCACCTCAGGAGGAAAGATGGCATCGAGGGAAACTCGAAAAAGGGAAGGTCTTCTCCCAATAATACAGTCTGATGGATCAGGGAAAAAAGGGTCAGGACCCAAACAGGTTAGACACCAAGCATTGGAGTCTAAAAAGAAAACTATGTTTCCACAGTGAAGGCACTTCTTAGGGGAATAAGGCTCCATGTTGGAGAGGCCTGGTAGGCCCAAAAGGTTAAAACAAGAACTGAGGAGAAAAAATTTCTCTATGGGGCTTGTTTACAAAGCCGCGGTAGCGGTTCGCGGTCGTTATCAGAGCCACGGCCCCATTGATTTCAATGGGGCCGCGGCTCCGATAACGACCGCGAACCGCTACCGCGGCTTTGTAAACAAGCCCCTAAGTTTAGAAAAGAAAAGCACCGGCGGTACCGGTATCGGCGGGAAAGACAGCCGCGACCACAAGAAAACAAGGAAATAAGAATTTTAAAGAAAAAAAGTTTCTGCGGTGACAGGAGGACGTCCTGTCGGCTCCGCGGAAAAACGAAAACTGAGGAGAGGCAGTGGGAAAGGCGGGAAGTCAGCGCGCAGGCGCGAGGGATGCTCCCAAAAGCTTTCTGATTGGATGCTGGGGAGCATTCCCGTGCAGGCTCCGTCGGTACCGACGTACCCATATGTGAAGACTCATTCCTGCTTGTTCCTGGAGATAGAACATTTCTCAAAACCACTAGCTGGTTTTTCCATGTTTGAAGAAAAAATGGGCCTAGTGCCCAAAATGGCACCTAACCCCGAGAGGGGAAAAGGCTCCTAAAGAAAAGATTTTTAGAAGCTGGTTTTTTTTTGGGGGCGGGGAGGGTTTGAAAAGAAGAAAAGAAAACCGGTGGTACCGGTAGGCATTGAGTGAAGGCAGACATGACCCCAAAAAAACAAAAGAAGAATTTTTCTGCGGTGACAGGGTATATGTCCTGTCGGCTCCACGGAAAACGAAGAACTGACGAAGGAGAGTTGGAAAGGCGGGAAGGCAGCACGCAGGCTCTGTGGGATACTCCCAAAAGCTTTCTTATTGGACGCTGGGGACGTTCCCGCGCAGACTGTTGGTACCGATGATACCCATACGTGAAGACTAAATTCCTGCTTGTTCCTGGAGATTGGCTGTGTTGTGTCGGTATCTGTACGTCTGTATTATATACTGGTGTGGGAAAGGTTTATTTTTTTGTATGTGTTTGTGTATGTCAATGTTGTATGCACTTTTTCACTGTGCATGTGCATGAATACATGTCTTCCAAGTGACAGCTAGATAGGGTCTGCGTGGAATGTGCGCTAGCTCTGACCAATCAGCAAGAGCAGCCATCCAGTGCTTGCGTCAACTGCTCAGCAAGACTTTTATCACATCACATTACTTCCAGCCTGTAACCTAGCCAGGCACCCAGCCAGTCAAAATCCTCTGCCACTGTAGATAAGATATGAGTAGAAACTTACTGGAAAGAGAAAGTCAACCCAATTTTTTTTTACAAACTTGCTTGCCTCTGACCCTCGCAGTCTCTTTGCCAAGCTCAGCTCTCGCCTCAAAACGCCTTCATCTCAGACCCCTCTATTGCTTTCTGCCCAGACTCTGGCTTACTACTTCCATGACAAAGTTCATAAGATTAGTCTTGAGTTCTCCTCTGGGTCACCTCCACCTTCCTTTCCCCTGAGTCATTCTCAAATCCTCCCTTCATCCCCTGCCATTCTTTCTTCCTTTTCTAAAGCCACTGAGGAGGAACCAACACATCATCTCTCCTCTTCCAAACTTACTACCTGCTCCTCTGATTCCATTCCCTCTCGTCTACTAAGCTCTTTCTCCCCCACTGTCATCCCTTCCATCTGTGATATACTCAACCTATTACTTTCCACTGCAACTGTTCCTGCAGCCTTCAAGCACGCTGTGGTTACATCACTCCTCATAAAACCATCCCTGGATTCCTACCTGCCCTTCCAATTATCAGCTGATCTCCTTCCTCACTTTTGCATCCACCATCTTGCTTTTTTTTATGCAATTTTTTTTATAAATATAAACCAAGAATGAAATTCTTGTACAGAAATAGAGCATACAGCCAGAAATTGTTATTTATCCATAACAAAAGTCACTTCAATGATATTAAGCAGTCGCTCTCCCTAGCCCACTATAGAGGGGAAGGAAACATTAATAGAAATCAAACGTAACCACAAATGAAAAAGAAATGGCTAGCTAACAACCAACAGCAATACAATATTCACGGAACTCCAGGAGAGTCAACAGACGCTTCTAAGCAGCAGGCGAAGCAGCATAAGAAACAGAACAGTATTTAACCATGCATGGGTGTTTTAAAAAAAAAAAAAAAAAAAAAGGGAGTTCCCCCCAGCTGCTGCACCCCTGACGAAGGAGGAGAAAATCCCGTCGACATCTTTGAGTTTCTTTGGCGAGATCTGGATAGATTCTAAGAGATAAACCACAAAAACACTAAACTTCTGTTTCTAAAAACAATCTCAAAAGCTATTCTTTATCAGAGACCAGAGCGAAAGTCACTAGTAATGTTGATGGAATAACAATTTCTTGCCTTTCTTTTCTCTCCAGCCATCCTAGATCCACCTAGATCTGATTTTCACCCTCTACATTCCTACATTCTACAGAAACAGCCCTTGCCAAAGTATTCAGTGGCCTGTTCCTATCCAAATCCAAGGGCCTTTACTTGACCCTCATCCTTTGTGACCTCATCTATTGCTTTTGACACTACTAATCACCAGTTTCCTCAATACCATGATCTTGCTTGGATTTCAGGGCTCTGCTCTGTGTTGGTTTTCTTCTTCTCTCTCCCATTACACTTTTAGTGTATGCTCTGGTGGATCCTCCTCTGCTGTAATCCTGCTCTCAGGTAGTGTGCCTCATGGCTCTGTCTTGGGACCCTTTCTTTTCTCTCTCCATACTCATTCCCATAATGCCCTGATCTCTTTCCATGTTTTTCAGTAATGGCTCTCAGATTTACCTTTCTAGACCAAATATTTCTCCTGGAATACTGGCCCGAATTTCAGCCTTATTGTCCGATGCTGCTGCCTGGATGTCCTGCTGCCATCTGAAACTGTCGAATAAATTGAGAATCACTGCTTTTTCACCTCACCAATACTTATATTTTTTTGTCGAAGCTGAGCTGTAGGAGGGATAGTATTGAATAACTATCCCACACTTGGCTGCCAGCTACCTTTTTTTCTATATGTGGTCCTGTGTCACCAACTAATTTTTCAATAAAAAATCATTCACTTAGCTTATTTCTCTCAATGGTATCTCTATATTTCCGTCACTCAAAGAGGAATCCATTCGCATGACGCGCACGTTTCGAGCCAAAGGCCCTGTATCAAATGCTTAAATCTTCTCTGCTTAGGTAACGGAATCCAAAAAACGCCGTCCTTGCGGCTGAGGTATACGACGCGCGCGTTTCGAGCCAAAGGCCCTGTATCAAATGCTTAAATCTTCTCTGCTTAGGTAACGGAATCCAAAAAATGCCGTCCTTGCGGCTGAGGTATACACTTCTCCTCTATGGTTGCAGTAACCGAGTTTGCGTGTTTAAACAGGAGCCAACCAATGAGAACAGGGTCTACCCCATAGTGAGGGGAATCCCTGTTCTGATTGGTACCTTTAACGATAACGTCATATGATGTCTTTTTGAAGCAAGAAGCTAGTCAAGTGACCTCCTTTATTCGTGATACTACCCATTTATTACAATTATTTTCAACATTGGTTATTCCGCCAGGGGCATTTCTAGTCACTCTAGATGTCGTTTCTCTATATACAAAAATAGATCAATCTGAGGCATTAAAATTGTTAAGTGATTGCTTTCAGTTAGCCCCGACTCGTTTACCAAAATCCTTTTTATTACAACTAATAGAGCTGGTATTAATCAAAAATTACTTTTTATCAGGGGGAGTTTACTATCAACAAATTTCCGGAATTGCGATGGGGGCCACCAGTGCCCCCTCAATCGCCACTCTGTACATGGGTCATATGGAAGCATCACAAATACAACGGGCATCAGGTTTTTCCAATGTCCTTTTTTGGAAAAGATTCTTGGACGATGTATTTTTCATTTGGACTTCGGATTCGTCATCTCTTGCAGAATTTTTACTCTGGCTAAATACCTTAAGGACAAATATTCAGTTTACAGCACATGTCCATCCAACCACCATTGAATTTTTGGATCTTCAAATTACTGTATCTGATGGGCATCTTCATACTACTTTATATCGTAAAGCCGTTCAACGGAATAGTTTATTACATTTCCATAGTTACCACCCTGGTCCTCTGAAAAGAGGTTTGCCTTTTGGTCAATTCCTTCGACTTCGGCGTAACTGTGCTACATTGGAAGATTACACTGTCCATGCTAATGAACTAAGTCGACGGTTGGCAGATCGGGGATATCCTTCTACAATAATACGAAAGGCAATGCGAAGAGAGCGAGATTTGTGCATCGGGAATGGTTGTTAGATTCCCACTATGCTGCTACTAGTCAAAATTCTGAGGATTCAATAGTGGGAGTCCTTCCATTTACGGAGGGAAGTTCAGCAGTTTTACGTATTTTGAAACAACATTGGTCTACATTGCAATTATTAGAATGTTTTAATAAACCTTTAAGAATAGCGTTTTCTAGAGGGCGCAATTTAGGGGATATGCTGATGAAGACTACATTAGCGTTAGATAGATTAAATCGACCAAATGTGACCACTGGCCATGCAGTCTGTGGATCGTGTAAATTTTGCGCTACCTCGTTGACAGGAATTCAATGGAGTCATCCGAAAACAAAACATATTTATAAGAGAAATTGGGATACGAATTGCCAATCATGCTATGTAGTCTACCTAATAATCTGTCCATGCTCTTTGCTCTACATTGGAAGGACAAGTCGACCAGTTAAAATACGTTTGATAGAACATGCTTCCCGTTTACGTCATCAAGTGTTGACTGCGCCGATGATATCTCATTGTTTATCGTTGAATCATCAGTTTGAAGATTTAAAATGGTCAGTGATTGATCATACTCCAGAAGACCCGAGAGGGGGAGACCGACTTCAGAGATTGCAATTATTAGAACAAAGATGGATTTTTCAATTGGATTCAGTCGAACCCGGAGGGCTAAATCGAGAGATTGAATGGCATTCTATTGTATGACGTTATCGTTAAAGGTACCAATCAGAACAGGGATTCCCCTCACTATGGGGTAGACCCTGTTCTCATTGGTTGGCTCCTGTTTAAACACGCAAACTCGGTTACTGCAACCATAGAGGAGAAGTGTATACCTCAGCCGCAAGGACGGCGTTTTTTGGATTCCGTTACCTAAGCAGAGGAGATTTAAGCATTTGATACAGGGCCTTTGGCTCGAAACGTGCGCGTCGTATACCTCAGCCGCAAGGACAGCGTTTTTTGGATTCCGTTACCTAAGCAGAGAAGATTTAAGCATTTGATACAGGGCCTTTGGCTCAAAACGCGCGCGTCATGCGAATGGATTCCTCTTTGATTGACGGAAATATAGAGATACCATTGAGAGAAATAAGCTAAGTGAATGATTTTTTATTGAAAAATTAGTTGGTGACACAGGACCACATATAGAAAAAAAGGTAGCTGGCAGCCAAGTGTGGGATAGTTATTCAATACTATCCCTCCTACAGCTCAGCTTCGACAAAAAAATATAAGTATTGGTGAGGTGAAAAAGCAGTGATTCTCAATTTATTCGATATTTTAATTGTTTCACTGTGGGGTTGGTGATATTTAGCCATCTGAAACTGAACATGGCTGAGACAGATCTTATTATCTTTCCCCCCCCCCAAACCTATCTCCCCCTTTTCTTCCCCGATAGCCTCAAGTACCAGTAACTTCAGTGTGCTAGTATCAATTGGTAGAATGTAGCAAGTGAAATGCTTTCTATACTATGGTCCTTTTGTGTTCTGAGCTTTGCTCTTTATCAAGTAGCTGCACTTTAATTTTCCCAAGGACACAGTCTGAAACCCAAAGTGCCAGAGACATTGATAGGATAGGAGGGAAAGAAGAGCAAGTCCAAGAGAGGCTTGGGAAGAGGGGGGGAATAAGAGTCCGAGAAAGGCCTGAAGAGGACAGGAAAGAAGAGTATGTCCACTGCAAGAGGGGAAGAGAGAAGAGCGAGTCTGAGAAAGATTGTGGCTGCTGTTGTGGGTATGTGAGCAGTGGTGAGGCACTAAGATGGGGTGTGCTCTAGGGTGAAGGGTTGGGTGATGGAAAATAGCTAAGACTATAGCTGCTGAAATATATATATTTATTGCTGGTTTTGTTTTGCACATTTTTATAATCTTTTCATGTTTAAAATGCCATTTTAATAACTAGCTTACCACAGATCACCTTGAGTGCATTATGAATGGGCAATTTATAACTGCGCAGAAATAAATAACCCAATCTGTCATAAATTGGGCTCCTAGATTCATGGGGTAGTTTGACTGCATCATTGCGGGGAGGGGAGCAAAGGGCAGGGCAACATATTTGAATATTCACAAACTAGATGGATAGGAAGTCAGTATATCAAACAGGCAAGGGATGAGCTGGTGCCCCCCCAAGATGCTCAAAGAGGGAGCAGAGGCTCTCACGCAGTGGCTTTGCCAAAAAAGGGAAAGCATCATATTCCCAGGCTATATAATTAAAATGCAGCAAAAATTGTAACTGTTTAGTTATTTACTCTAAGATTAAAAAGAAAAACAGACACCTCTAAATATATATTCTCCAAAAAACAGAGGAGATGTAAGGTGCTCACACGTCAAGGGACAAGAAGAAAAAGCACAGTTTCTAACACCAAAATACATTATAACTAATTTTATTTTGGCATTAGAAACTGTGCTATGGATCTCTCTTTCTTTTTGAACATCCATTTTGCATCCAACAAAACTCCTCCTCCCACAGTAGATACAGAACAGAACTAGGACATACATGGCCGACCCATCTACTAGGCGGCAGACCTTGGGGAACGGCACAGCACACATGGCCTGCCACTTTTTTTTTAAATTTAATTTTAATTGAATTTCACAAAATAATCAAGACTAAGTCTTGTACAAAAAAGGAAACGCATAGAACAATACTACATAAAGAAATTAAAACAAAAAAAAACGTCTTCAGAGTTCCCTTATAGTCCACAAATTAAAGACAGAAGAGGGAATGCAAGGAAATATAGCATTAAGGATGGGAGGTACAAAAACCTGAATACACCAAAATACCTACAGGGGAAAAAAACGACGGCTGCAGAGCAGCCAAGGCATATTACGATTATAGCATAATTATGGCACCTCAGTTAGGTCACAAGTAATCTGGCACTGAGAAAAGCAACAAGATCACTTGGTTGGAGGAGTGGCCTAGTGGTTGGGGCAAGGTACTTCAGGCCGGAAGATCGGGGGTTCAAATCCCACTAGAGGACAGCAACCTTGGGCCGGAAGGACTGGGGTTTCTAGTCCCACAGGTGCTCCTTGTGGTCTTGGGCAAGCCACTTAACCCTCCATTGCCCATGTTCCCTGTAAGTATTAGTGTATGTGTCTAATATCCCCGTGTGTTAAATGTATCCCCCAATTGTGTTGTGACCGCTTTGATTGAAGGATAAGGCGGTATACAAAACTGTCTAAATAAAATAAATAAATCTCTCACTGATATCAACAAAACCAAACATTTTCAGGGAAATCTTAAGTAGAATGAAGCACCCAGTTGTATCACTCCAGGTTTAAGTAACAAGCAGCTTACAGCTTGTGTGTCTCTCTCGCTATATTAGGAAATATGGAAACTGAGAGGCCACAAAAGTAGCAGACCTCTTCTTAAAATACATCTTAAGAATTCAGTCTCTATCCATCACAAGAGCAAATGAAAGTAAGGTAGCCGATTTGTTAAGTCTTGCGCCCAGATACATCCAGTAATTCAGAGACATTCAAAACTTCCATATTGGAGACTATCACAGCATTAATTGGTTCTTTTTTTGCCCACAGGTAGATAACAATCTTTAGTCAAAGGTGGCATAAGTTCCCGGGGAACCAGTGAAACCTCCAGTAGATATCTTTTAAACATATCAATTGCAGATACCCACACAATTTTAGGAAAATTTAACACTCACAGGTTTAAAGCACAAGCAGAATTTTCCAGCAATTCCAACTTAAGTCTCATTGCAATATTATCTTTCACAACAGCCAAGTTCATATTAGAAAATGTAGACAGTTGGCGATCGTACTCTTCAACTTTGAATTTTAAATTATCGACAACACTTACTGAGGAAATGACCCTCTCAGATTTTGCAGAACTCTTGCCAAGATATCAGATGTTTGTTTGGATACAGCATCTGATAAAGTAGTTGGCCTTCCAAATGGTTTCAAGAGTTATTTTCTTAGGTCATGGGATAGATGAAGCAATTGGGGTGGATGACACAGCCAGGAAAACTCCAGATGTTTGCTCACCAATGCCAGAGCCACTGGCCAATGGTGTCCCTGCTGTCGGCAATCCACCCAAGGAGTCCCCAGAACCTCTAGAGATGTTCTCCCGGCTTGAGCCACCAAACCTCTCAGACATAGACTGACACAATGTCACATTCTGATGAGGCAGGCTAGGCAAGGGGAGGGGAGCTCTCGAGTGTGGCAGCAACATCCATACATCAGGGGATAAAGATGTATCAATGCCGGATAGCTGCAGGGGTTCCTCCTTACCACCAAAGCAAAGCCCAAGCAAATCTCCTGCATCACAGCCTCGGAGACTCCAACATATTGATCCATAGAACCAGTAACCATAGGTTGAAACACCAAGGGGTAATTCTTCACCTTTTCTTTACATTTAGGCATTCAGCAAACAGAGCTCCCACTCATGCAACCATCTTAAACCATGCCAACCCCAGCCACTTCTGAACCCCCTCTGACAGGAAGTTGCGTTGGAGGAGGGTCAGAAATGGCAGGCCATGTGCACCGAAGCACATGGCCTGTTGCTGGCACCAAAGCAGCGGCACAAAGCCACTGCTTTTAAAACTGCTGCCACCGTGCCGAACTGCATCCCCCCGAAGATGTAATCTAGTTGGAAAACTGAACAAGCCAGATTACTACAGATCCTACATGAAACTCCATGTTAATAGAACACCTGGTCTCAGTCATACAGGCAGAGCACAGTTAGGCCCTCACTAAGGACAGAATAAATTAACACAAACTGAAATAGAAATATTTAGATACAATTAAACTGAAACCTCAACAAGTCAGTCTCTACATGCAGTGTAATACAAGAAATAGAGGGGGCAGGTAACACTTTTCCTCACCTTTGCTGAGCAGTAACATGACATGCACAGGCCTCTCTGCTCCCACATTCAGGCTGCACAGCTTCTCCCCATAGTCTTCCCCCTTCATCACTCAGTGTCACTTGCTCAGAAGCGGCTGCGTCGTTGATTAGGTGCAGTGCTGGCTCTCCCCGCAGCTCATCTCTGAACAAGAATCACTGGGATCGAAGGAGGGGCCAAACCATGGGGAGAGGCACCGTTGCCTGCCTGTGCCTCATCTTACTGCTCAGCAAACATAAGAACAGCAGCTAACAGAGAGGTGCACATGTTTGTGCAACTGGGCAGTCTATAGCTGGTGCCAAAATTCCAAATGTGCTGTACCACTATTGCGGCCTCAACAAATTGTGTGTGGATTTAGTAGCCAGGCCAAAAAATTAGGAGCCAGTGCTTGCGACCCCCTTGTGCACACCCCAAATTGTCTACCACGCTGGTCTTATGTTCTCAAGTCTCACAAGATCAGCGCCAGAGTTCCTATACCACGTGGCATCTTCAGACAGAAATACAGATAACAAGAGTTATAGCTTCAGATATTAAGTATTTGTAAGTGTGTGTGGTGCTGGTGTTCCTGTCTGTGTGTGGCATGTGGTGGTTAAGTACCTTTGTGTGAGTGGGGTGCCAGGGCTGCAGTGCATGTGTGTATGCTGCAGAGCTGGGGAGATTGTGTGGTGCCCATGTATATATGTGTGTATATGGTGCGAAGGTGAGCTGCCCATGTGTGTATGGTGCAGAGGTGACGTGTGTATATGTATATATGGTTTGGAGACGAGATGTGTATGTGGTTCGGAGGTGGAGTGCCCGTGTGTGTGCACCTGTCTGTATGCGGTGATGGAGTGCCTCTGCGTATGGTGTGGGGGTGGGGACAAGGTGCTTGTATGCGTTCTGGGGGGAATGCACCTTTTGGCAACATCTCACACTCTTCCCTCCAACTCCTCTCCTGTTGGCTCCCCTCCTGTTACCCTTCCAGACTCTCCCCCCTCTTCACCACCCCCCCACCCCAGTACTCCCATCTCCTGCCCTAAAATCCACCCACCCTCCTTTTTTAATAGGCTCCCTGTCCCTTTAAATTGTCCACTCTCTACCTTACTTCCTCCTCCCCCCAACTCATACACACACACAACCTATTTTGCTGCAGGCCACAAACATGGCCTCCCTCTTCTCTTCTGCCTGAAAAGATCCGATCTCCCATGGGCAGACTGAAGGGGACTTTGCCGCAATCGCAGCCATCCCCTCCTCTTTTGCCTATGGGAGACAGAATCCCCGCGGGCAAAGTGTCCGACCATCGTTGGGGAAGCTCAACCCCCCAAACTATGCCTTTGCCTAGACTCTAAAAATGTTTGTCAGGCCTGTCTTACACACTGCTGCTCTTAGGAGAAGCCTAATGGTTACAGCAGTGTGCTGATAACCAGGAAAGACAGGTTCAAATCCCACTGCTGCTCGTTGTGATCTTGGGCAAGTTATTTAACCCTCCATTGCCTCAGATACCAACTCTCAATTGCCTCAGGTTGTGAGCTCTGCGAGACAGGAAAATACCTACTGTCAGGGCCGGATTTACGTATACGCCATGTACGCCATGGCGTAGGGCCCACAGCCGGCAGGGGCCCACAAATAAAGAACCAGTTTTTTTTTTTTAAACTCATTTAAAAAAAAAAACCTGGTGGCTGCCGCCGCGGGGCCCCCTCTGCTGCCGCGGGGGCCCCGTCTACAAGCTGGTCGGGTCGGGTCGGGTCGGGTCCGGTCGGGTCTCTCTTCCTCCCTCCCTCGCTGCAGGCTGCGAGAGACGCGAAGATAGAGCGTCTCCTCGCGTCTGTGTTAAGCCGGCAGGGGCTGATGGGATTTCCCATCAGCCCCTGCCGGCTTAACACAGACGCGAGGAGACGCTCTCCCTTCGCGTCTCTCGCAGCCTGCAGCGAGGGAGGGAGAGAGACCCGACCCGACCCGACCCGACCGGACCCGACCAGCTTGTAGACGGGGCCCCCGCGGCAGCAGAGGGGGCCCCGCGGCGGCAGCCACCAGGTTTTTTTTTTTAATTAAATTTTACTTTAGGCCGGGGGGGGGGTAGGACTGGTAATGGGCTATGGGGGGGGGTAGGACTGGTAATGGGCTGGGGGGGGTAGGACTGGTAATGGGCTAGGGGGGGGGTAGGACTGGTAAAGGGCTATGGGGGGTGGGTAGGACTGGTAATGGGCTATGGGGGGGGTAGGACTGGTAAGGGGCTATGGGGGGGGGGTAGGACTGGTAATGGGCTATTGGGGGGCTGGGGCTGGAAATGGGCTGGGCTGGGCTGGGCTGGGCTGGGGGGGGTTAAGGCTAGAGGTGGGCTGATGGGGTTAGGACTGGTAATGGACTGTGGGCTGTTGGGGGGGCTTAGAACTGGCAATGGGCTTTGGGGGGGGTTAAGACTGGTAATGGGCTGTGGGCTGATGGGGGCTGTCTGGTAATGGGCTATGGGGGGGGCTAGGACTGGAAATGGGCTGGGGGGTTAAGACTGGAGGTGGGCTGATGGGGTTAGGACTGGTAATGGGCTGTTGGGGGGGGGTTAGAACTGGTAATGGGCTTTGGGGGGGTTAAGACTGGTAATGGGCTGTGGGCTGATGGGGGTTGTCTGGTAATGGGCTATGGGGGGCTAGGACTGGAAATGGGCTGGGGGGTTAAAACTGGAGGTGGGATGATGGGGTTAGGACTGGTAATGGGCTGTGGGCTGATGGGGGGGTAGGACTGGCAATGGGCTATGGGGGGCTGACTGGAAATGGGTTGATGGGGTTAGGACTGGAAGTGGGCTGATGGGGGGTTAGGACTGGTAATGGGTTATAGGGGGGGCTTAAACTGACAATGGGGTGATGGGGGTTAAGGACTGAAAATGGGGTGATGGGGGGTTAAGGACGGTAAGTGGGGTGATGGGGGGGCTAGGCCTGGTCTTGGGTTGGGGGGTTGCTAGGACTGGAAATGGGCTGATGGATGGCTAGGACTGGAAATGGGCTGATGCAGGGACTAGAAGGGAATGGATGCTGGGTGAGGCTGGAACTAGAAGGGAGCTGATGTTGGGGGAGGATTAGAATGGGATGGGGCTGGAAGAGTAAAATGGAGAAGGGAAAAATATTTTGTGTGGGAGGGATAAAAAATCTACAATTGGCCGGGTATTGGGAGAGTAAGTGGGGATTGAGGATGGAGGGGTAAAATTTGAGTGGATGAAATAGGAATGAGGAAAGAGCAAAAGGAGAAAGATTAGTATGTTAAAGCAGATGTAGAGAGAGAATGGAAAAAAATCTAGAAGAGAGAAGAAAGGACAAATGGACAGCAGACGATGGAGAGTTAGCAGAAGACACGAAGAAACCAGAAGAAAGTGGCTGGAGCAATTGCAGCTGAAAAAAATGCACAAAAGGTAGAAAAATATCTCTTTATTTTGAATTTATTAATTGGAATATGTCAGCTCTGGTAAATGTGCATCATTAACATCTGTGCTTTGTTTAGTACAAGAGCAAATTAATGTATAGTTTTATTTCTACAGTGTTGTACATTCCAAGTTTGGCTTTTGGGATTCCCAGTTTAATTATTGTCTTCCTATTTCTAAATTGTGATTACTTGTTTGGTGATGGTCTATGTTCTGCATGTGTAACTGAGCTGAGGTGTTTCTGTTTATATAATTCCTATTTGACATTGCCACTTGTTCTCTTTCCCCAGTAGGTCATGTATTGTTGTTCTCTGAAATGTATTGGTTTAATATTTGCAGTGTTGCCTTTTGATTGGTAGAGTATGGTGCTTTGTGAGTCCTGGTAGTGCTGTTAGGATACGGCGGGTTTACTATGGGCAGTGTTTGTAGTAGTTCCTAATGTGTCTGGCAGTTGGCACTGGATTATAGTAATGTAGAAATCTTTTAGTCTTTCTTTATCCATACACTCATTAAGAGGCACGTTTACTAAAAGTTAGTATATGGTAACATTATGCAAATATTTATGCAAATGAGGCCCCTTATGCAAATGAGGTCCGCACCCCCCTTGGGCCGCCCCTGCTGGGGGCCCACAATTTTTGTTGGCGTAGGGCCTCACTCAAGGTAAATCCGGCCCTGCCTACTGTACTTGAATGTAACGCACCTTGAACCTATGAGAAAGGCATCAGCTAAATCCAATTCCCTTTCCCGTTTAAATAATCCCCTGCTTTCTGTTCCCTTTACTTGTTTTTATTCCAACTGTATAGAAGCCTGCCTTGAACAGCACTTTGTCTTTGCCAGGCTGATACAAGGGCATTGAGTGTCCAGCAGTTACTTACCTGTAAACAGGTAATCTCTGGGAACAGCAGGAATAAGTCTTCACATATGGGTACGTCGGTACCGACGGAGCCTGCGCGGGAACGCTCCCCAGCGTCCAATCAGAAAGCTTTTGGGAGCATCCCACAGCGCCTGCGTGCTGCCTTCCCGCCTTTCCAACTGTCTCTCCTCAGTTGAGTTTTATAGCTGAGACAAAGAGGGAGAGAGGGAAAGGAAGAGAGATAGAGAGAGAGAGACAACTCCTAGGGGAGGTGGGTGGGTTGTGAAGACTTATTCCTGCTGTTCCCAGAGATCACCTGTTACAGGTAAGTAACTGTGCTATCTCCAAGAACAAGCAGGAATGAGTCTTCACATATGGGGACTCCCTAGCTTTTGATGCCAGGGAGAGAGTCCATAAGTTGTGTGTCCCTGGGACAGGGCTGCACTTTCCCACCTGGATCTCTGGCATCCCATGAGGGATGGTGGGTAGGAGTTGATTAAGTATGGAACAGGTGTTTGAGAACAGCCTGACCAAACAAGGCATCCCGGCGGGAGTCCTTGTCCAAGCAGTAATGGGCTGTGAAGGTATGAACCGAGGCCCAAGTGGCTGCTCGACAGATGTCGTCAGACACAGAGTTCAGATGAGCCATTGAGGCTGCCATGGCTCTCACATTGTGAGCTGTGATATGGCCCTCCAGAGAAATGTTCTTGCTCTGATAGGCGAAATAAATACATTGGGCAATCCAGTTGGAAAGTGTTCTCTTGGAGACTGGTTGTCCCAAATGAGAAGGATCAAGAAGGATCAAAAGCAACAAAGAGTTGAGAAGACTTTCTATGTTGTTGTGTCCTCTGTAAGCAGAAAGCTAGAGCTCTTTTACAGTCCAGGGTATGTAGATTTCTCTCTGCACTTGATGCATGAGGCCCTGGAAAAAAGATAGGTAGGTAGACCTCTTGGTTGAGGTGAAAAGGCGAGACCACCTTAGGCATAAAGTGTGGATTAGTCCTAAGGACCACCTTGTCATGATGGAACCTTGTATAAGGTGGATTAGCTACTAGTGCTTGCAATTCACTGATGCGGCGTGCTGATGTGATTGCAATGAGAAAGATAACCTTCCAAGAAAGGTATTTCAAGGAGGTAGTAGCTAAAGGTTCAAAAGGCGGCTTCATAAGCTGACCAAGAACCAAATTTAAGTCCCATGCCACCGGAGGTGGTCTAATGGGAGGCTTTGTTAAAAGGAGGCCTCTCATGAACCTTGGTACAAGAGGATGAGAGGAAACAGGTTGTCCATTTAGAGGCTTGAGGGAAGCTGCAATAGCACTCAGATGGACTCTTACTGAATTTGTCTTAAGGCCTGCATTAGACAGATGAAGGAGATACTCCAGCAACGATTCCAGAGGTATGGCCTGGGGGTTAAGACCCTTTTCAGAACACCAGATGGTAAACCTTTTCCACTTGAAGGCGTAAGAATGTCTAGTGGAAGGTTTTCTGGATGCATAAAGAACATCTTTCACTTGTTGAGACAGATGAAGATCCTGGAGATTTAGGCCTTCAGCAACCAAGCCCTGAGATGCAGAGACTGGGGATCGGGATGCCACAACTTTCCGTCCTCCTGAGAGAGGATGTCTGGAGCAGACCCTAACTCTAGGGAGGGAGTTTGAGAGAGATGTAGAAGCAGAGGGTACCACACTTGCCGTGGGCCAATGTGGAGCTATGAGAATCATGTGGCCTCTGTCTCTCTGAAGCTTGAACAGGGTTTTGGGAATTAGGGGAATGGGTGGAAAGGCATACAGGAAGTCTTGACCCCAATGAAGGAGGAAAGCATCCCTTGCCTGAGCCCCCTGAGCCGGAGTTCTGGAACAGAACCGGGGAAGTTTGGCATTCCACGGACTTGCAAAAATGTCTATGTCCGGGGTTCCCCAAATTTGAAAAATCTTGGATACCTGGTCCATATGTAGGGACCACTCGTGTGGAAGCAGAACTCGACTGAGTCTGTCTGCCCAAGAGTTTTGAACACCTGGAAGATAGACTGCCAGAAGATGAATGTGATGCTCTCTGGCGAGGGTCCACAGTCGCAGAGCTTCGTTGCAAAGCGACAGAGTCAGTTCCTCCCTGCTTGTTTATATAGAACATGGCTACCTGATTGTCCGTGTGGACAAGGACTGTCTTGTGGCTGAGCAGGGTGTGGAAAACTCGCAGAGCAAGGAAGATTGCTCTGAGTTCCAAGAGATTGATATGTAGACAAGTCTCCTGTGGGGACCAGATGCCCTGGGTGGAGAGGTCCTGAAGATGAGCTCCCCAGCCCATTGGAGAAGCATCTGTTGTAAGTGTTGCCTGGGGTAGAGGCTGTTGAAAGGGACACCCCAGCAACAGATTTTGAGGGGACTTCCACCACTGGAGAGACAAAACGAGGCGACTTGTGTTTGCTATTTTGTCTGACAGGCAGCCTAATGCCTGGGTCCACTGGGTGGATAAAGTCCACTGAGCTGCTCTCATGTGAAGGCGAGCATATGGTACCACATAAACGGTGGATGCCATGTGGCCTAGCAACTGTAACATTTCTCGAGCAGTTAGTAGGGGTTTTGACTCTGCTTGAGAAGCTAACTGCATCAAGCAAAGGCAACGGGCCTGAGGAAGATAGGCCCTTGCCCTTGTGGTATCCAGCAACGCCCCTATAAACTTCAGGGACTGGGTAGGGATCAAATTGGATTTTGGGATGTTTATTATCAGCCCTAAATATTGAAGGATACGCATTGTGCAGGTTAGAGCAGTCTTGGCCTCTGACTGAGTGGGAGCTCGAACGAGGCAGTCGTCCAGATAAGGGAAGACAAATATTCCCAGGGTGCACAGAAAAGCAGCAACCACTGCCATGCATTTCGTGAACACCCTTGGTGCAGAGGCCAGGCCAAAGGGGAGCACTCTGTATTGATAGTGCTTCTCCTGGAAAAGGAACCGAAGGAACCTTCTGTGAGTTGGAGGGATGAGAACATGAGTGTACGCATCCTTGAGATCTAGAGAACAAAGCCAATCCTGACTCTGAAGGTATGGCAGCAGAGTTCCTAGAGAAACCATCTTGAATTTTTCTTTGACTAGGAATCTGTTCAACTCTCTGAGATCTAAAATGGGTCTGAAGCCCCCTGTTTTCTTTGGGATAAGAAAATAGGGGGAGTAGAACCCTGTGCCCTGTTGTTGAGAAGGCACTTCCTCTATTGCCCCCTGGGCTAGAAGAGTGGCAACCTCCTGCTCTAACAGGCTGAGGAGGGAGGTTGGAGAATTGAACTGGTACACTTTTGTGAGAGGGGGCAAGCTGGAAAAATGAAGTTTGCACCCCTCTCTTATGATGGAGTGTCCAATGCTCTGCTGTGATTTGCCCCCATCTGGGAGCAAAGTGACATAACCTTCCTGGAATGGTGGAGGGCTCTGGTCCTTCTAGAGCCAGGAAGGCTAAGTTCTCTAGCAGAAAGTCAAAGGCCCTGAGGGAGCTGAGATTGCTGGGCTGGAGCAGGCCTCACAGCCTTTGCCTTGGTCTGTTTGGAGGATTGCTGACGTTTGGAAGGGAACTGAGCTGCAGAAGATGCTCTCTGACTATAAGCAGGATAGGATCTTCCCTTTTTAGAAAAAGGTGTTTTCTTGAACAACCTTTTCTTAGCAGGAGCAGCTGTAGAATTGAATAGTCTATCCAAAGCAGAATTTTCAGCATCCATCTGATTGGCTTTTGCTTGCCAATCCTTACCAAACAGATTCTCACCTGTACAAGGGATATTTCCCAATTCATCTTGGACCCAGATCTCCAAATTAGATGCTTGAAGCCAAGCAATCCTACGTGCACCTATAGCTATAGCTGAGGCTCTGCTTACGCATTCAAAGGAGTCGAAAACTGCACGGCTGGAGAATTTGGAGATACCCTGGGCATGTTTGAGCCCAGTGAGAAATTCTTGCCTTTTGCTGTCAGACATAAAAGGACTTAAAGTCTGCAAATGGTCAGTGACTTCTTTTAAGAACATTCCCATGTAGAGGCTATAAGAATTAATTCTCGCAGCAAGCATGGAAGCTTGGAAGACTCTTCTACCAAAAGCATCCAGGGTTCTACATTCACGTCCTGGAGGATTAGAGGCATGTCTCTTGGCACTTCTAATCTTTCTCATTGTAGACTCAACCACAATAGAGTGGTGAGGAAGCTGAGTTTTATGGAAACCAGGACAAGGAGGGACATGATACATGGTGTCCAACCTGCGAGAATGAGGAGAGGTGGTTAGAGGTGCCTCCCACATCCTTAACATGAGATCATACAGAATCTCATGAATAGGTAAGGTAGCTGCCTCCTTAGGAGTTTTAGGATATTGTAAAATATCTAACTCCTTAGCTCTAGGCTCTGACTCTGGGGCCACTGTAATAGAGAGGCCCCGAGCCACCTCTCTGATAAAGTCTTGAAAAGACAAGTCCTCTGGAGAAGACATCCTTAGTTTAGGAGAGGACTCCTCCTGTGGAAGAAGCATCACTGCATCGACAGACTCTTCAGAATCATCAGAATCGTCAGAGGAAACAAAGTATCGTCTGTTGGGATGCTCTTGCAAAGCCCGATACCCGTACCGACTGGGATCAGTACTGGGAATCACCGGTACCGGGGTATCGGTACCGGAGGGCTGCAGAGGGCAGAGTACCAGCATAGCGGACACCGATGCCGATGTCAATACCACCGGTACCGGGATCGGTGCCGATGGCGATGCCGGAGCCGGTACCGGCTGGGTAGTCTGTTGTGGTACCACGGGCGTCGATGCCACAAGGAAAGCCGCCAGACTGCATTCGATGGACAGAATTCTATGATCCATCGACGCCGCCAATGCCTGGAAGTCGGTACCGGTGGAAGCCACCGGTACCCCAGAGCATGGCACCAGGAGATCTGTCGAGGCCATGCCATCGAGATCATCCTGGAACCCCGATGATGATGCTTTAGAGGCCGAAGCCTCCCGCCGGGGTAATTTTGCCGGTGCAGAATCCTCGAGGGCAAGGCCAGGGGCATCTCGATGCTTAGAAGGAGATTTACCCTTCGAGGACCGGCTGGATTTATGTTTAGTTACCTGAGATCCATGTGAGGAAGAAGAAGCCATGGAAGACGTCGATGCTACCGAAGCCGCATCAGAGGGAAACAGGGTACTGAGCTTGGCAGCTCGGTTCTGTCGACCTCTCTTAGACATCATAGAACAGGACACACAATCTGTAATGGAATGGACAGGGCCTAAACATTTTAGACACCAGTCATGGGTGTCGGTGACGGAGATAGTACCACCACATTTTGTGCACTTCTTAAATCCTGAGGCAGGCTTTTCCATATTTAAGGAAAAAGGTTTTGGGCCTAAGGCCCAAAACTGAAGTACACCTGAAGAAAATAAATGGAAAAAAGGTTTGTTTGTTGTTTTTTTTTTATAAAAAGAAAAGAACGACCGGCGGTACCGGTACAGCGTTGAAGAAGGCAGACGCGACAGAAAAGAAATAAAGAAAAAAATAAGGAAATTCTTCTGCGGTGACAGGAACACAACCTGCTGGCTCCGCGGAAAAAGAACAACTGAGGAGAGACAGTTGGAAAGGCGGGAAGGCAGCACACAGGCGCTGTGGGATGCTCCCAAAAGCTTTCTGATTGGACGCTGGGGAGCGTTCCCGGGCAGGCTCCGTTGGTACCGACGTACCCATATGTGAAGACTCATTCCTGCTTGTTCCTGGAGATTAGGTGAACCATCAGTTTTACGCCCCCCCCCTTCTGATATTTTGATAATTAAACTTAACAATTATGATCATCCCAATACTATCCCTCCCACAACAATCCTGAAAACGTGGATAATACTTTTAAATCTTAAAGTTTTGTATGCATGTGTGCCCACTCTCCCTGCAGGTAACCAAACGTGCTGATGGTTCTTTGAGTTTGTGTGCCTGTCAGGATTTATTGTTTTGCTTTTCACTGCTGTTGCTATTTGTTACCCCCTGAGAAGCTGCCATTCTAGGCAACAACCTGGTCTTGCATTATAGTTGTGCTGGTCCTGGTCTTTGCTCTTCTACTGCACTTGCAGCTTTTTTTTAAACTCAAGGCCTTGCCTCAGTCATCGTGTATATCTCAACCAATACTCTTTTTCCATGTCCTGGATGGGCCTTTGGAAAGGGTGCCATAAAAGTACAATAGCAGCTATAGCATCACTCAAACGACCATGTCAAAACAACCATGCACCTGGTCCTAAAGTCCACAGTCACATACACACATACTTTCCTCTCTTAATACCACAGTTTGGTAGTCTATGTATACCGAATGTTGTGCCTAAAGTGTACCAGATACACAGAAATGAACAATTCAAAGGCTTTCCATAACACAGGTTTTCCCTGCTGCCTCTTATGCCGCTTACCTTCGCAGTCTTTGCATAATAGAGGGTGCGTCCCCGCAGTTTAAAGTATCGCCTCTTCCAGCGCTGGAAAGAACTTGTCTGTTTCATCAGCATCCCCTCCTTCAAGATAGTCTGCAAACCAAAAATAATAATGTATAAAACAGTCTAACATGCTGCTTCTACAAATACCCAGAAATTGCCTCCTCATCCACCTACCCTCATGAATATCCCCTAAACAATTGCTCAAAGATGTACAAAAATGCCACTTAAGATGCTCCAGAGAGCTATCAATGCACCTCATGCCCCATATTTAGAGCTGTGAAACAGACAAGCATACATTACCACCAGACAAGCATTTAGCCCTTCTTTTAAGAGCAATCACTGTCCTTGCGACTTCACAACCTACACACAGGTTTGTGCTTGAAAATCATGTACACAGAAATGTTTTTGAGGAATAAGCATGTCTTGCCCAGTGAGCTCTAGTGCTCCAGATCCTTAGAACAGAGCACCCTCTGCTGACAGCTCATTAAATCTTCTGCTTCTAACAAACAGATGGTAGCAAGAGTCGTCAGATGGACCTTTTTCTCTCACAGGCCAAGCTGGAGAGGGGGCCCTACTAGCACAGATTCAGTACTGAGCCCTGACCTTGACTGGCTCAGTATACTTGGCTTTTATCCATTTCCCAGAGCTGTGAAGCCAAAACCAGCAATTCCCAAAGCAAAATATAAGCTCTGTGTTTGCAAGAAACATATTTATATCTCCACATACTATCCACGCATCACACAAACCCTCTCATTATAAACATGGATACACTGTATTTACATTTAGTAAATCCCAACACCACACAGCTTGACTGTTTTCAAAAAGAATTTCATCAGACTTTCCCAGAAACACAAATTTGACAAATTTTCTTGGAATCTAGGTGCCAGCTTAAAGATTTAGGAGCAGATAGCAGAGACCTTGGTCACAGTGCCCCCCACCACCTCCCAAAAGGTATATCACAGTTCCTTTAAAAGGCCTTATTTACTGTTTTCCCATTTTCAATGGGAAAAGAGAGCTTAATAAATAAGGTCTTTAATGTGCCATTACAATGTGCCAACAGAAGGCAGCAACCCTTCTCCTTCGCCCCATCCTACCACCCCTAATGAGCACGCTGTCAGCAGCATATTGGTGGCCCTTTATAGCTGCACCTAAGGTAACTTCCTTTTTTGCTTCATTTATCACCATGGCCTGGTAATACATAAAGCAAAAAAAATCCCTCATAGTCGCCGCAGCCATCACCCCACCTCTCTCTCTCTCTCAAAGCCTGCCCACACCATCACCCGGTGTCTCTCTCTCAAAGCCCCCCTCCCCCCATGTCTCACAACTTTTTTCTTGTGGCTGCAGCAAACAGGCTTTGCTGCTTTCTCACTGCGATTCGCTGCAGCCGCAAGAAGAAAAGTGAGACACAGGAGATTTATGTTTTCAGGGTCATCATATCCCAGGCACTAGGATACAATTTCTAGGTGCCATAGTGACCTGGTTCCCGAGATTTATTGAGTCCTGGAGTGGCAGAGTAGCCTAATGGTTAGAACACTGGCTTAGGAGCCAAGAGACCAAAGTTCAATTCCCATTACCACTCCTTGTAGCGTTGGGCAAGTCATTTAACCCTCCATTGCCTCAGAAAAATCCAAGTTATCAATGTCCCTGTTTAATGTACATTACCAAGATTAAGTTGTAATGTAAACCGCTTTGACTAAATGATAAAGCAGTATAAAAAACTTGTTAAATAAACTCACCCTCATACATTTATATCATTGCAAACACACCCAATTGAAGTTTATAGACCACTCTGGATTATATGGTTTAATCTGCGTCAAAACTGCAATTGGGATAGCTGGAGCTCTTTTTATTGAGTCCCTAGACTCTCTTGGGCACCTGTGTGGAACATATGAAGTTCTCTATACTCTGATACTTCATATTTCCCCTCAAGTTCTCTAAAGAAGGGACACACACAACTCTTTGTATCCGAGCTCCAGGCTTTCCTCAGCATACCTTTATGAAAAATAAGGAGTTCTTTGTATCACTCAGGCTTTCCTCAGCCCCCTCTCCCCCCTTCCCCAATACTGGGATAACATGGCATGCTTGGTATTCTAAACCTCTAAGCTTTCCTCAAAAGCCTAAGTACCTAAGATTTCCTCAAGGATACTTGTGTGGGAGACACATGCTGTTTGCTGCATTCTGAATCTGCAAACTTCTCTTGGGCCCGTGTGGTGATACATGGCCAGTGGTGATTTGAAACTAATGGATGGGGAGTGGCTCTGCTGCTAACTGTGGGGGCAGTCAGGAAATGTTTTTGTTTCGCAGTGTAATCGTACTTGTACTATTCATACCTCTCTAGGTGCTATCAGTGCCATTTTGGAACCCTGCACCAACTGGGGTCCTGTAGGTCCCAGACAGGGTGGGATATTTCAGGGGGGTCTCTGTTGGCTAGATAGGCAATTCTGAGCTGGGGGAGCCGGGGGGAGGGGTATACAGTTGGAATGGTAGGGAAGGGTTTAAGCTGCCACTTTTTTTTGGTCACTTTCATTGGGCAGTGGCCGGTAGTGGAACTGCACTCAACACCACCTCTTAAGTGCAGTCATGACAACTAGCACATGGTACCACCCATCCCGTGCGCTCTCAGCAGCCACCAAGCCAGCTGTCTCCACCCTAAATTGCCCAAACTTGCACTAAGTACTTATTGAAGGCTTTTTACCACCGTATCTTTTTTTTTTGGGGGGGGGTACTTTACCATGCAGTACCCAATAACATGGGCCTACACTAACAATTAGTACATGCTAAAACCTACGCTAAGTTTATAGTTTATTTGATTTGCTATACTGTCCTTTGTAGAGGTATGTACAGAGTAGTTTACAATAAAAAAAATATATTTAGAAAGCATAGGAAAAGAATGCCAATATTAAAATAGGAAAGTTGTGACACTAGGAGATAAAAAGTTTTAAAAAGTTAGTGCTCGCCAAGACATCAACCGTCTTCCGAGTCCGGCCCTATTCTGAATGCCTGTACAAACAGGTGAGTTAAGAAGTGTTTTAAACTTTTTAAATTAGGGTTCTAGACAAAGAGGAAGGGGTAGACAATTCCATAAGGATGGAGCAGTACAATAAAAAGTTAAGTGCTCAGCGCACTCTATTAGTTACACTTTTTTCATTTCGTTTCTTAGATCTTACCTGCCAATCCATAACAGTCCTATGCAGGATACTATAAATCATACATAATATATAAAATACAATAAAACAAAAACAGCACCAGCAGTAGAGCTGGAAAGAATTATACAAAAGGGAGTCAGGAACATTTGCATATTTGCAAATCTGCCTGGGAGCAAAATAACTCTCCAAAATCTAACAGAATGGAATGAAACTTGGCATGTGATAAAAACTGGTAAAAATATATATGGAGTTTGAAAATGGGCAAAACAGATTGGGTTTTTAGGATAAAAAAGCCCCTCAAAAAATGGTCCAATGCATTTCTCTGGGAGAAGGAGTTTTAGCTTCTGTAACATATAAAGCACAGTTACTTACCTGTAACAGGTGATCTCTGGGAACAGCAGGAATAAGTCTTCACATATGGGTACGTCGGTACCGACGGAGCCTGCGCGGGAACGCTCCCCAGCTTCCCAAAAGGAAAGCTTTTGGGAGCATCCCACTGCGCCTGCGCGCTGCCTTCCCGCCTTTACTGACCAGCTCTCCTCAGTTCGAGTTTAAAGCTGAGACAATAGAGAGAGAGAGGAAAGGAAAGACAGAAAAGAGATACAACTCCTAGGGGAGGTGGGAGGGTTGTGAAGACTTATTCCTGCTGTTCCCAGAGATCACCTGTTACAGGTAAGTAACTGTGCTATCTCCAGGAACAAGCAGGAATGAGTCTTCACATATGGGGACTCCCTAGCTAAGATGCCCGGGAGATCCCCAAGGATATGAGACCCTGGAAATGGGTCTAGGTCCTCCTATGGATCTCAGGCATCCATCCAGGGAAGGAGGGTAGGAGTTGTTTAAGAATGGAACAGGTGTTTGAGGACAGTCTGACCAAACAAGGCATCGCGGCGGGAGTCCTTGTCCAAGCAGTAATGGGCTGTGAAGGTATGAACCGAGGCCCAAGTGGCTGCTCGACAGATCTGGTCGATGGACACAGAATTTAGATGAGCCATAGAGGTGGCCATGGCCCTCACATTATGGGCTGTGACATGGCTCTCCAGAGAAAGGTTCTTGCTCTGGTAGGCGAAAGAAATACACTGAGCAATCCAGTTGGACAGTGTTCTCTTAGAGACTGGAAGTCCCAAATGAGAAGGATCAAAAGCAACAAAATGCTGGGAAGACTTTCTATGTTGCTGTGTCCTTTGTAAGTAAAAAGCAAGAGCTCTTTTACAATCCAGAGTATGAAGACTCTTCTCTGCATTGGATGCATGAGGAGCTGGAAAAAAGACAGGTAAATACACCTCTTGATTAAGATGAAAAGGTGAGACCACTTTAGGCATAAAGTGTGGATTTGTCCTAAGGACTACCTTATCATGATGGAACCTTGTATAAGGTGGATTAGCCACTAAAGCCTGCAGTTCACTGATGCGGTGAGCTGAAGTGACTGCAATGAGGAAAATAACCTTCCAGGAAAGAAATTTTAAGGAGGTAGTGGCTAAGGGTTCAAAAGGCGGCTTCATAAGCTGGCCAAGAACCAAATTTAAGTCCCATGCCACCGGAGGAGGCCTAATGGGAGGTTTAGTTAAAGTTAGGCCTCTCATGAATCTTGCAATGAGAGGATGAGAGGAAACAGGTTGTCCATTGATGGGCTTAAGGGATGCTGCAATAGCACTCAAATGGACTCTTACTGAATTTGTCTTAAGTCCTGCATCAGAAAGATGCAGGAGATAGTCTAACAGAGAATTTAAAGGTAGTGCTAGAGGGTCAAGACCCTTTTCAGCACACGAAATGGAAAATCTTTTCCATTTAAAAGCATAGGAACGCCTGGTGGAAGGTTTTCTGGAAGCATGGAGAATATCCTTCACTTGCTGAGAAATATTTAAGGCTTGAAGGTCTAGGCCTTCAGTAACCAAGCTCTGAGGTGAAGGGACTTGGGGTTTGGGTGCCACAAAGTCCCTTCCTCCTGGGACAGAAGGTCTGGAGCAGCTCCCAAATCCAGGGAGGGGGCTTGGGAGAGATGCAGAAGTAGAGGGTACCACACTTGGCGTGGCCAGCGTGGAGCTTTGAGGATCATAGATCCTTGATCCCTCTGGAGTTTGAATAGAGTCTTGGGAATCAAGGGAATGGGTGGAAAGGCATACAGGAAGCCCTGACCCCAATGAAGGAGGAAGGCATCCTTGGCCTGAACTCCCTGACACGGAATTCTGGAACAGAACCGGGGAAGTTTGGCCTTCCACCGACTTGCAAAGAGGTCTATGTCTGGGGTTCCCTATTCTTTTTTTTTTTTTCCATTTAAAATTTTTATTAGTGAATAACACACCAATATAAAGCATGTTTAATACAGCAAGTTATCACCCCATCCCACCCCCTTCGTCTCTATTATAAGACAGAGGAACCGAAGTAAACTGCTCTTAGACAAGGAAAGCACTAACATAACTCAAACAGTGATCAATTCACCAACGCTAAATAACATAAAATAAAACAGCAGATGTGATGTTCCCCTGCTTTAATCCCCCCGCCTATAATTCAACAAACCACAGGCAACTCCCCTGTGCGAAATCCCCCCTCCTTCCCTCCCTACCCCCCTCTCCCCTCCCTACCCCCTCCCCTCCCCCCGTATGCAAACACTTAGATCCATTTCTGCATCTTCGAACCCTACCTATGCCCACTATTCCCCCCACCAGTCCCAGCACCCCCACCTGCCCCCCTCCATAATCCTCCCCCTACTCCCCCCTCCTCTTGCCATTCCTCCACCCATTTCCATACCTTCTGCCAATGTACCCCACTTCTCTCCCCACCCCCCCGGCACTGCACTGTCAGCCGGTGCATCAGCCCCACTTCACTCACTCTGCGGATGAAACCAGCCACCTGCGGGGCACTCTGTCCCCCCCAGTGCCGGGCTATTTCGCAACGGGCCGCTACTAGACAATGGTGTAATACCCCCGCCTCCCTCCTGGGTATCTCTTCTTCTAGGAGATGTAACAGACATATTTCGGGCTTTTGTGGCATTTTGTGTCCCGTCATCGCATGTATTACTTCTAAAACCCTCGTCCAGTAAGCTCGCATATGGACACACCTCCACCACATATGCATCTGGGTTCCCTATTCTTGAAAGATTATGAGTACCTGATCCATCTGCAGGGACCATTCGTGCGGAAGCAGAACTCGACTGAGTCTGTCTGCCCAAGAGTTTTGGACTCCTGGGAGGTATACTGCCAGGAGATGGATTTGATGCTCTCTGGCGAAGGCCCACAATCTTAGAGCTTCGTTGCAAAGCGACAGAGAGCCAGTTCCTCCTTGCTTGTTTATGTAAAACATAGCTACTTGATTGTCCGTGTGAATGAGGACTGTCTTGTAGCTGAGGAGGGTATGGAAGACCTTGAAAGCTAGAAAAACTGCTCGAAGCTCCAAGTGGTTGATATGAAGAGAGGTCTCCTGAGGGGACCAAGTGCCTTGAGTGGAGAGGTCCTGTAGATGAGCTCCCCAACCTATTTGGGAGGCATCGGTTGTGAGGGTTGCTTGGGGCAACAACTGTTGGAAGGGGGACCCCCGCAACAGATTTTGAGTGGACATCCACCATTGGAGAGACCAAAAAAGACATTTGGAGGTTGCTATTTGGTCTGAGAGAGCTCCTGATGCTTGAGTCCACTGGGTGGACAAAGTCCATTGAGCTGCTCTCATGTGTAGACGAGCATAGGGTACCACATGTACTGTGGAAGCCATGTGGCCTAGCAGTTGCAGCATCTCCCGGGCAGTTAAGTGGCTCTTTGACTGAATCTGGGAGGCTAACTGCACTAGACGCTGGCAACGGGCCTGAGGAAGGTAGGCCCTTGCAGTGGTGGTATCCAACCAGGCCCCTATGAATTCTAGGGACTGAGTAGGGGTGAGCTGAGACTTTGGGAGGTTTACCACAAGTCCCAGATACTGCAGAATGCGCCTTGTGCGGTCCAAGGAAATCTGGGCCTCTGACTGAGATGGGGCTCGGATGAGCCAGTCGTCCAAGTATGGGAAGATAAATATTCCCAGAGTGCGTAGAAATTCAGCAACTACTGCCATGCATTTGGTGAACACTCTTGGGGCAGAGGCCAGACCGAAAGGAAGCACTCTGTATTGGTAATGTTTTCCTTGGAAAAGAAAACGCAGGAATCTTCTGTGAGATGGATGGATGAGAACATGTGTGTACGCATCCTTGAGATCTAGAGAACAAAGCCAATCCTGACTTTGAAGGTATGGAAGGAGAGTGCCCAGAGAAAGCATCTTGAACTTCTCCTTGCATAGAAATGTGTTCAATTCTCTGAGGTCTAGAATGGGTCTATATCCCCCTGTCTTCTTTGGAATGAGAAAATAGGGGGAGTAGAACCCTGACCCTTGTTGAAGAAGAGGAACTTCTTCTTTGGCCCCTTGGACAAGAAGGGTAGTTATCTCCTGACCTAGAAGGTCGAGAAGAGATGTGGGAGAATTGAAGTGTCTCACCATGGTGTGGGGAGGAAGGTCTGAGAAATGGAGTTTGTAGCCCTCTCTTATGATGGAGAGGGTCCACTGCTCTGATGTGATTTGCTCCCATCTGGGAGCAAAAAGAGCTAACCTTCCTGGAATGGTGAGAGGTTCTGGCTGTGTTAAAGCCAGAAAGGCTAAGTTCTCTAGCATCAAGTCAAAAACCCTGAGGGGGTTGGGACTGCTGAGTTACAGCAGCCCCTGTAGACTTAGGCCTGGCCTGCTTAGGTTGCTGACGCTTAGCGGTAAAGCGACCTGTAGAAGATTGTTGGCCAGAAGTGGAAGGAAACCTGCCCTTTTTGAAAAAAGACTTTTTAAAAGTCTTTTTCTTGGCAGGAATGGAGGTAGACTTTGAAAGTCTATCCAGAGCAGAATTCTCTGCATCCATTTGAGTGGCTTTAATTTGCCACTCCTTGCCAAATAGATTTTCACCTGTACAGGGAAGATTTCCTAAGCCATCTTGAACCCAGGGTTCTAGGTCAGAAGCCTGGAGCCAAGCAATTCTGCGGGCAGCTATGGCAATGCCTGAGGCTCTACTGGCACCTTCAAAGGAGTCAAAGGCTGCCCTGTTTGAAAACTTGGAGATGTCTTGAGTATGCTTAAGCCACATGCGGAATTCTTCCCTTCTATCTTCTGGAATAAAAGGGAAGAAAGTGTGCAGCTTTTCTGCCACTTCTTTTAGAAACATACCCATGTAGAGGCTATATGAGTTGATTCTGGCAATAAGCATACTGGCCTGGAAGATTTTCCTACCAAAAGCATCCAAGGTTCTGCATTCTCTTCCTGGAGGAGCAGAAGAGTGTCTCTTTGTACTCTTTATCCTCTTCATAGCTGACTGCACCACAATGGAATGGTGAGGAAGCTGAGTTTTTTGAAATCCAGGACAGGGAGGGACACGGTACATAGTGTCCAACCTGCGAGAATGAGGAGAGAGAGTGAGAGGAGTCTCCCATAAATCAATCATGTGTTCATAAAGAATCTCATGAATTGGTAAGGTGACTGCCTCTCTAGGAGCCTTAGGGTATCCTAAAATATCCAATTTTTTTGCTCTAGGCTCTGATTCAGAGGCTACTGAGATAGATAGTCCTTTAGCTACTTCTCTTATGAAGTCTTGAAAGGACAAGTCCTCTGGAGGAGACATTCTTCTTTTTGGAGAAGGCTCTTCAGGAAGAGCTATGGATACTTCAGGTGATTCATCTGATGAATCAGAATCACCAGAGGAATCGAAGTATCGTCTGTCAGGGTGCTCTTCCAGCGCTCGATACGCGTATCGAGCGGTATCGACATCGGGCGTTTTCGGAACCGGATTGGTACCGAAAAAAAGCCCTGGACAAGGAACCACTGTCCTAGTCGATGTCGATGCGGTCGGTACCGGTATCGGCGCTGGTGACGGTACCGAAGCCAATACCAACAACGGAGCTCGTTGCGGTACCGTCGGCGTCGCAGCTTGAATGAAGGCTGAAATAGCCTGCTGCATGGACAGAACATTCTGATCCATCGACGCCATGAATGCCTGGAGATCAGTACCGGGAGATTGTGCCGGTACCCCAGAGCATTCTAAATAGTAATTAGATCTTACCTGCTAATTAGTGTTCCTGAAGGAACGACAGTCCAGTCCCTTTACTTCTGGGTTACGCAACCCTTCCAGCAGCTTGGAGGCTGAGCCCAACCTTTTTGGAGGTGGAGCGGTATAAATACCACTGGGACCACCCACCAACTCCAGTATTCGAATGAAAAAGCAGACATAATGAACTTCACTCAATAATCTTAACGAACTAATAAGCATTCCAAAAACAAACTTTTTTTTTTTTTTTTTTTTTTTTGAATGGTATAGGAGAAGGAGAGGAGGGGGGCAACGGGCGGAGGGACCTGAGACTGGCCGGGCCGGCTTTCTCCTGCACTCCTTCATGCCGAACCTGTCCTACGCTCGGTCCGATGCTTCTTCCATGAATAATAGGTCTTGACGTTCGCCGGAACCGGGTGGGATCAGGGACTGGACTGTCGTTCCTTCAGGAACACTAATTAGCAGGTAAGATCTAATTACTATTTCCTTATCGTCACTCCAGTCCAGTCCCTTTACTTCTGGGAAGTACCCGAGCAGTTCAAACCTGGGTGGGATCCGGCATACCGGACTGAAGAACCGCTAGACCAAACCGAGCGTCCGCTGCACTCTGCACGTCCAGCCTGTAGTGCTTGGTGAAGGTATGCAGAGAGGACCAAGTCGCTGCCCTACAAATATCCTGCGGGGGAACTAGGCTGACTTCCGCCCAAGAGGTAGCCAGAGCTCGAGTGGAGTGTGCCCGCAGGCCCCCTGGAACCTGCTTCCCCTTCAGGATGTAGGCGGAGGCAATCGCCTCTCTGATCCACCTGGAGATGGAGGCCTTGGCCGCCGCCTCCCCTTTATGCGGACCCCCGAACTGAATGAACAGCCGGTCGGACTTGCGGAAGGGCGCAGTGCGAGAGAGGTACCGTTTCAAAGCCCTCTGGACGTCTAGGAGACGAAGCTTGCTATCCCTGCCTTCCTGTCCCCGGTCGAGAAGGCCGGGAGGGTGACTGACTGATTCACATGAAAAGGAGTGATCACTTTGGGTAAGAAGGAGGGAACCGTGCGCAGAACTACTTTGTCCTTGAGAAAGGACAGAAAGGGGGGTTGGGACGACAGCGCCTGTAGTTCCGAAACCCTCCTGGCCGAACAGATGGCGACCAGAAAAACTGTCTTCAGTGTCAAATCCTTTAAGGAGGCCCTCTTTAAAGGCTCGAAGGGTTCCCCGACCAAGGAATTTAGCACTAGGTTAAGATCCCACGGGGGAATGATCGACCTCCGCTGAGGACGTAGCCGTTTAACCGCCCTTAGGAACCTGGAGACGTCCGCGTGGGCCCCTAGGGGTTTGCCACGGACCTTGCCTCGATAGCAGGTGATAGCAGCTAGCTGAACCCGTAAGGAGCTGTGCGCCAGACCCTTGTCAAATCCTGCTTGCAAGAACTCCAGAACGTCCGGGACTGAGGCCGAAAGGGGCTTCCGGCGGTGCTCTGCACACCAGGCTTCGAAGATTCGCCAAACTCTTACATAGGATAGACAGGTCGAGCGCTTCTTAGCATTCAACAGCGTCGAGATTACCGCTCCAGAGTAACCTCGTTTCAGGAGCCTCGCCCTTTCAATAGCCAGGCCGTAAGCGAGAATCGATCCACGTGAGGCATCCGAACCGGGCCCTGTCTCAGCAGGTCCCTTTTGTGAGGGAGCCGCCACGGTTGGTCGGCGATCATCCTCACCAGATCCGCATACCATGGGCGGCGAGGCCAATCCGGAGCTATGAGGATTACCAATCCTTGGTGGGACTCCACCCGCTGGAGAACCTTTCCGATCAGGGCCCAAGGCGGAAAAACATAGAGTAGACCTTCCGAGGGCCACCTTTGGGCCAGGGCATCTAAGCCCTCGGACATTCTTTCCCTTCTCCGACTGAAGAATCTGTCCACTTTGGCTGAGGAGAAACGCGCCATGAGGTCCATGACTGGGAGTCCCCACCGGGCCACTATCTGGTTGAATGTCTCCTGGTCCAGTTCCCACTCTCCGTGGTCTATCTTGCACCTGCTGAGAAAGTCGGCTGTGACGTTGTCCGTGCCTGCCACGTGTTGAGCCGAGAGCGCTTGCAGCCGGACCTCCGCCCACTGGAATAGAGCGTCCGCCTCCTTCTCCAAGGCGGGGCTGCTGGTGCCTCCCTGGTGGTTGATGTAGGCCACCGCGGTGACATTGTCGGAGAGAACCCGAATAGCTCTTTTTTGTACTAAGGCCTCGAGAGCCTTGAGCGCTAGGGTGACGGCCCGCAATTCCAGTCTGTTGATGGGCCATTGGGATTCCAACTGTGTCCAGAGACCCTGGACGAACTTGTCCTCGCAGTGCGCTCCCCAGCCTGTCAGACTGGCATCTGTCGTCAATAACAGCCACTGATGAGGTTCGAGGGGCATCCCGCGATCCAGATTCCTTGGGCACCGCCACCAGCGAAGGGACTGCTTGGTCCGCGGGGCGCAAGGTAACTGCATTGACAGAGGATGAATCTGTGGAGACCAACGACGTAACAGAGCCCGCTGCAGAGGCCGCATGTGGGCCCTGGCCCATGGTACAACCTCTATCGCAGCCGCCATTGTTCCCAGAACCTGAAGATAATGCCACGCCGAGGGATTCCTTCTGCCTAGAAACTGCGTGACTAGAAGCCTTAGTTCCCTTGATCTTGTCCGGGACAGGAACACTCTGCCCCTGTAGGTGTCGAATCTTGCTCCGAGGTACTCGAGCTCCTGGGAGGGAGTCAACCTGCTCTTTGCACGATTGATGACCCACCCCAACTCCTCTAGAACCTGGATCACTCTGGTCGTTGCGGAGTGACTTTCCTGTTCCGATTTTGCCCGGATCAGCCAATCGTCTAAGTAAGGGTGTACTAATATTCCCTCCTTCCGCAGAAAGGCTGCTACTACCACCATCACCTTGGTGAACGTCCTGGGAGCTGTAGCCAGACCGAAGGGTAGGGCCTGGAATTGAAAGTGGCCTCTTGGCACTGCGAATCTCAGGAACTGTTGATGGGACTTCCTGACTGGGATATGCAAGTAGGCTTCTGTCAAATCGAGGGACGTCAGGAACTCCCCGCCCCTCACAGCTGCTATGACTGAACGTAGGGTCTCCATCCGGAAATGGGGTACCCTGAGACAGCGGTTGACCTGCTTTAGATCCAGGATCGGTCGGAAGGACCCTTCCTTCTTTGGTACTACGAAGTAAATGGAGTACCGACCCGAGCCGCACTGGTCTGGTGGTACTGGGACCACGGCCCCGAGCGCTATTAGGCGAGCGAGAGTTGCCTCTATCGCCGCCCTCTTTGTAGATGAACCGCAGGGAGACTGAACAAAGGCTGGAAGTATTTGTTTGGCCAATTCGAGAGCGTATCCTTCTCTGATCACCTCTAGAACCCATTGATCGGACGTGACTCGGGACCAGGCGGGAAGAAACAGCCTTAGGCGTCCGCCCACCGGCCGCTCTTCCTCCTGGACCCCCGTCATCTCATTGCTGTTTTCTAGGTCCCGAGAAGGAGGAGGAGGATGCTCCAAAGCCTCGACCTGCTCCTCGAAACCCTCTGAAACCTAGACCCTTCGAGGGAAAACGGCCCCTGGTAAAAGTGTTTGACCTGGCCGGGCGAAATCTCCGTGAGTCCCTCGACTGGGGACGCACTGGGGCTAAGGGGCGCCCTTGCTTTGGTCTATCTTCGGGGAGTCTGCCTCCCTTCGACTCACCGAGGTCCTTTACTAACTTCTCTAGATCCTCTCCGAATAACAGCTTCCCCTTAAAGGGAAGACGACTCAGGCGTGCCTTCGAGGAAGCGTCGGCTGACCAATTCCTTAGCCACAGATAGCGCCTAGCCGCCACCACCGAGGCCATGTTCTTGGCTAGGCTTCTGATGAGGTCGTACTGACTATCCGCCAAGTAGGCTGTTCCGGATTCCATCCTAGCCACGTTGGCCTGTGTTTCGCCGGATGAGTCCTCTGCCTGGAGCTGTTGAGCCCACCTTAAACAGGCCCGAGCCACCCAAGCTCCCGACACGGAGGCCTGCAAGGCGAGGGCGCTTACGTCAAAGGCCTGTTTCAGGAGCGTATCCAACTTCCTGTCTTGAGCATCTCTTAAGGCCGTGCTGCCCTCAACTGGGATAGTCGTCTTCTTAGTAACTGCTGAGACCGCTGCATCCACCCTGGGAGATTTCAGCAGCTCCTTATCTGCCTCTGGAAGAGGGTATAGGCGAGTCATGGCCCGGACTCCCCTTAAACTTGACTCTGGTTGATCCCATTCTTCCTGGATCATCTGACGCACGACCCTGTGGAGAGGGAAAACCTTCTGGGATCTCCTAATGGCCTGGATTAAAGGGTCCTCCAACGCCTCTTCCTGTGCCGGCGTGTCTGAGGCTACATTGAGGGCTTTCAGGGATTCATTAATTAATGCTGGGAGCTCATCCCGACGAAAAACCCTAACTATCCGGGATTGATCTTCTTCCGGGATCTCCCCTTCTTCAAGCTCCTCCTCTTCCTCGTCCAAGTCCTTATCAGAGCTATCCTCCTCTGGGGTACCCTGAGAGAAGGACGCTAGAGGCTCTTCACAAGCAAGACGGGGACGTTTAGGAGGGATACCGGATTCCAGATTGTTTGCTCCCATGCATCTAGATGACTTGTCGTCTGATGACGTGCCAGCCTCCTCTTTCCTAAAGCCCTGCTTACGTAGGCAGTAAGCCTTATGAAGCAAGAGAATAAAGTCAGGGGAAAAAAATTCTCCGGCCCCCCCTGCACCAGAGGGGAGGGACGGAAGGGGCAGAGGAGGAGTGGGCAGATCCGAGGGAGTAGAGAGAGGCAAATGGGACCCACTCTCTCCTTCTAGGGGGTCTCCTGACCCCTGAGAGGGCTGTGTCATAGTTAGATTAGTTTCTTGTTCCACGGAGGCAGCCACTGTGGCACAAACCCTACAGATCCCTGCCTCCGAGAAAGTTCCCCTGCGAGAGCCGCAGGAGGGACACTTAGATTTGGCCGCCATACCTTGAAAAGAGCTCCCGAAGCCCTTCTTACTCAGAGGCTTTGGAATAGCCGAGAGCCCAAAGTCTGCACTGCCCAGGATACGCGGATCTCTCACCAGAGTCTGGCACTCTTTTACACGGGCTGAGGGTTCTGTGTGCTCTCTCCCCCAGTAACACAACAGTTCCCCCTAACCGAGAATTAACAGGCCCTTTGTCCTTATTAAATTAAAAATTACCTTCCAAAGAAACAGGCTACATAACACAAAAAGAAACAAATAAACTAAAATTAAAATTAAAATCCTCAAATTACAATGCTATGAAACTTAAATGTACTTGCGATTAAGTGCCTGATGTTAGCTGGGCCCGGCTCAGCGTTCACTGCCCGTTGGCTCAACACGTGGTGAGCCTCACCACGTGGAGCCTGAACGGGGCGCCGCGAGCCTGTCCTCCGTGCCGGCAGCCGAAAGGAGACTGGAGACGGGAACCACTCTTCCAAAAGGTGATCGCCGCTTGAAACTGCAGCCCCGCCGGTAAAACGGGGTACCCAGCACTCGCCCCCGCGTCCCTCTGCTCCGGGACGGGTCCGGCGGTGGGAGTAAGATGGCGGCGCTGCCTCAAGCGCTCAGCCACCCAGGGGGCTTCGGCGCGAGGCAGGAGGGCTCTCGGTGAAGAGTGCAGGAGCCAGCCGCAAATACAGCCGAGGAGATCAGCCAAGGAAGTCTCTTCGCTGCAGCCTGCAGGAAAAACGTCTCCGACGCCCGTGCCGACCCCGGGGGGGGGGGGGGGGGGAGGAGAGCAGGCAGGAGGAATTAAAGGTGCAGTACCTACTAAGTACTAAAAGAAAGGAAAACAGCAGACAAATAAGAAATAAATGAGAAATAAATAAGTAAGTAAATCCTAACTAAAAGGAAAGGCTCCAGTAAGCCCTAGGCTTACGGAACCCTCCAGCTGCTTGGAGGCTGAGAATACTGGAGTTGGTGGGTGGTCCCAGTGGTATTTATACCGCTCCACCTCCAAAAAGGTTGGGCTCAGCCTCCAAGCTGCTGGAAGGGTTGCGTAACCCAGAAGTAAAGGGACTGGACTGGAGTGACGATAAGGAACAGGTGATCGGTCGAGGCCGTGCCATCGATGTCAACCTGTAACCCCATAGGAGGAGCTTTTTTAAACCGGAGCTTCCCACCGGGGTTGTTTGGCTGGTGCAGGGTCCTCGAGGGCAAGCCCGGAGGCATCTCGATGCTTAGAAGGAGATCTACCCTTCGAGGACCTGCTAGACTTATGTTTGGTTACCTGAGATCCATCAGGAGAAGAAGACCGGGAAGAGGTCGATGCTACCGACGCTGCATCAGCGGGAAACAGCACATGGAGCTTAGCTGCTCGGTTCTGTAAACCCCATTTAGACATTAGAGAGCAGGACGGACAATCCGGAATGGAGTGTTCAGGACCCAAACATTTAAGGCACCATTCATGGGTATCTGTAATAGAAATAGTACCGCTACACTTAGTGCATTTCTTAAACCCGGAGGCTGGTTTTTCCATGAGGAAATTTTTCTCTTGGGCCTTGAGGCCTAGAAGAAAAAATTACACTAAGTGAGGAAAAGTATATATATATATATATATATTTTTTTTTTTTTTTTTTAAAGAAGAAAGAAAAGACCGGCGGTACCGGTCCGGAGTCAAGGAAGGCAGACACGCGACCAAAGAAACAAAATAAAATAAAGAACTTCTTCAGCGGTGACAGGGCTCGACCTGCTGGCTCCGCGGCAAAGAAGAACTGAGGAGAGCTGGTCAGGAAAGGCGGGAAGGCAGCGCGCAGGCGCAGTGGGATGCTCCCAAAAGCTTTCCTTTTGGGAAGCTGGGGAGCGTTCCCGCGCAGGCTCCGTCGGTACCGACGTACCCATATGTGAAGACTCATTCCTGCTTGTTCCTGGAGATATGTACATACAGTGAAATACAACAGTTAGGAATTATGTCGTTCAAATTCCCTCTCCTTGTTCTCTACTCTCCCAATCCCTCCAAACTGTCCTCAACCCCAACAACTATCCCACACATAATGCCCCCACCCCAAAAAATACTCCCCTGTAAATGCCCTACCCCGAAAAAAACACCCTCAAACAATTGCCTCACCACCCTGCAAACTGCCTCCCACTGTTCATCAGGTTCATAAGGTTTCCACCCATAACAGGGTCTTTTCAAAGCATGTTCTATTTTATGGGACTCTGCCCAGTTAAGATATGCCTTGAAGAGAATTACAACTTTTCGAAAGAAAGTCAAGACTGTTTTCTACTCAGGCCTTTTCTTAAATGTATTATTAAAGCTGTTTAATAAATGTTTCAAATACTGTTGGTCGTATTTGTACAGTATCTATTCTTTGTTGCATGCTGACTAGTAACTTCTGATAGATGGGTATAAACGAATAAAATGAAATGAAAACTAGCCTCACCTCGCACACTGCCTGTACTGCTAAAAGGTTTGCTTCCAACTTCCCTATCACACCACAAACTGCCCCATTCCTCAAAAATACCCACCCACAAAAGTACTACCGCCTCCCTGTCCCCCCATATCTATCAAATCCTTCCTCCTCCCACGTCTCAAAAAACGTTCTTCTTTTGGCTGCAGCAAAAAGGCTTTGCTGCTTTCTCACTGCAATTTGCTGCAGCCGCAAGAAACAGGAGTTTACGTTTTCAGGGGCATGAAATCCCAGGTACTAGGACAAAATATCTAAGTGCCATGGCGACTTACCACCACTCCAAAAAACTACCACTTTGCTATTGCCCCACCACCCTGCAAATTGTCCCACCCTCCTAAAACTCATTATTCCCCCTCTCTTTTTTTCTGTGAATAACACTATGATCCTCCCCGTTTCCTCAGCTCGCAACCTTGGAGTCATCTTTGACTCCTCTCTTACTCTATGCACATCATACAGATAGTTACAACATGTCATTTCTTTCTCTATAACATCAGCAAAATTCATCCCTTTCTTTCTGAACACACTACTAAAACCCTTACCCACTCTCTAGTTAACTCCTGCTTAGATTATTACAACCTGTTCCTCACTGGTCTCCCACTAACACATCTCTCCCCCGTTCAATCTATTCAACAGCACACGGTTATTCTTCTGCCAGTGTTATGTCCACATAACTCCTCGTCTAAAGTCACTTCATTAGCTTCCTATCTATTTCTGCATATAATTCAAAACTTCTCTTTCTGACCTACAAGTGTATTAACTCTAGTTTCTCATTACCTCTCGTCTCTCATCTCGTCCTACACCCCTTCTTGGGAACATATCTCATCAGGTAAATCTCTTTTATATGTGCCCTTCTCTTCCACTGCCAACTCCAGATTCTATTCATTCCATCTTGCTGCACCATATGCCTGGAATAGACTATCAATTCAGTACGCCATCTCCATCCCTGGTCCTATTCAATTCCAGACTAAAAATTCACCTCTTCAAGGCTGCCTTTGGATCCTGATGCATTATTCTCCCGTTTACTATCCTTGTGTGTTGCAACCAGTTTCTCTTCGATTATCCTAGTCCCCTTTTGGATCCGTTTGTCTTGAATAGGTATATTACACCCACTCTACAGCAACCTCACGTGCTACCAGTCCAGGCCCAAACCAAATACAAGACTCTGCTGATCATCTACAAAATCATGCACAACTTATATCCAGCCATCCTCCAACCACTGATCATCAAGGTACCTGAGAATAGACCAAGAAGAACTCAAAATAAAAATTTACTGGTCTTACCGATGGACATAACAACAGCCAACCAGATAACATGTAACAAGGCTATATTCATGCATGCGCCAACTATATGGAACACCCTGCCCGTAAACATAAGGGCAATGACCTCTGGAATTTCAGGAAAGCACTAAAAACCCACTAATTTAAGGAACACTATTGACGTACCATTTAATTCCACTCACTTCCTATCCTGAGACTCACCTTCAATGCTACCCAACCTCAAATCACCCCTACCCTAACTGCCTACTTCCATCTACCCAGAAACCCTGACCTGCCGTTCTAACCATTTGTAAATATTTAGACTAAGTGCCCTATATAGGCATCCAAGTTGTACAATCCCTGTTCAATGTAAACTGCATGCAGGTTATGCTGTAAACCGCTTTGAATTTTATGAGAAGATGATATAGAAAACTCGTTAAATAGAATAAACAATAAATAAAATAATAAATATTTATTTTATTTTAACAACTTTTTCTATATCGCTATATCTACTAGACAAGGCGGTTTACATAGAACAGATTAGAACGGAAACTCGATCGTTATATGAAACACTTTGAACGAAATAAACCCTACAACATAAACTGTGCAAAACAATCAAAGAGGGACAGAGTGTAAGTTAAACTATGCAGTGTGTAGGTAAGACATTCATAGGGCAAAGGTATAGCACATGGGTGTGCTGGAGGCCAGGTTGGTTTAGAAGGTGTTTAGCTGTATTGGGCAGGGACTGTTTCTTATGTGTATACTGTATGTACAGCACTGAATATGCCTTGTAGTGCTACAGAAATGTTAAGCAGTAGTAGTAATAGTATTAACTCCCCTATGCAACTGTCCCAATCCTAAAAACTCCCAACTGCAACCAGGGCCAGCCTAAGATAGAAGGATGGCTAACATATCTTGATATCTTTCAGAATTTAAAACCTCTATCTGCCGTTCCTAATCCTCCCCTTGTGTGAGTGAGCCTGCTTTGCCTGCTTCCAATGTAACCAGCACCAGAAATTGTGGGTAGAATAAAGTCAATGGAAAGGCTGTGGGGGCGGAGTTCTGTAATGATGCTCTTGTGATAGGGATTAGCAGTGGGATTTAAATCCTGGCTTCCCTGCTTCTAGCTCGCTGCTTTAACCATTAGCACACACATACACACAGATGGGTTGGAAAGAATTCCATGAGCCATGTTCTGCATGCTTTCCCACTTGTTTGGGCAATTCTGCATGAATCTAGAAAACTCCATATTTTTCCTCAAGAAAAACATCTTTATAGCAGAAATGCAATTTAACTACCTAGTTCTGCTCATATTTCATTGCAAATGAAAGCAAACATTGCTACCTTTTACCAAGTTCTCAGTCTCAAGGAAGTCAGTAAGATTTAAACTGCTTAACAAAAAGACTGACCTCCTCCTCCTCACGCTCTCTCTTTAGGATCATTTCTTCCAGGGGTTAAATAGAATATCCTCACAATAGAAGGCATATTCCAGTAGCATTCCCAAAACTTCAACAAAATATCTATGAATCATAGGAAAATTGAGTAATGTTGAACTTTCTGCCTTGGTTGTGGAGAGTTTTGAATGTCCAGTGTGTGACCATCTGATCTTTGATCAAGGCAGTTGAACATATTTGGAACACTACAATCTGGATACGCAACTCTCCATCTTTGCTTCCTGCGCTGCTATGCAATGCTCTTGATGCTGATTTTGATTTTTAAGCTCATTAGTAGCCCAAAGGAATTGTTTATATGATAAAACAAAAACATTTTTCCATCAAAACAATGGCTAACCAGAGTCTCAAGTGCTATTGTAAGGGGCTTGTTCATACCAGTAGGAGTCCACATCATATTTGTTGCAAACAATCAAAGGTCCATCCAGATGTGGGTCCCCAGCTTCCTCCTTGTGCCGGCTCATCAGCTCATTAAATACATAGTCTTGGGATTATCACAGGACCTCCACTTTCTGTTGGAGTCTCCAACAAATGCAGTAATGAGGTTCCGCCTCCATTTAGCCTGACCAGCAATATGACCAAAGTCGAACCAAAGTTCAATGCATGTGTCACCACCCCATCCCCCTTCTCAGGCTGCACTACAGGGCTTCTATGCCAACACATATTTCTGAACACTGCTGTCAACCTCTGCATTTTACTATAAGAAACCATCCAAAGTAGCCTGGGTAGGGGGAGGGAGATCGGCCTAGTCCTGATGGTAAACTAAAATGGTTCCCTTCCTTTTTCCCCAGAGCAAGAAGCAAATAGAAGGGGGAAAAAATCAAAGGGTGAAAGAAAAGCAGGAGCTCTTGCAAGTCAGTGTTATCAGCTTGACGACATCTTGAATCTCTTCCCTCCAGTTCTGGTTTTGCATGGTGATGGAGCTCTGTCTCATTGATTTCTCTTAAATAATCAGAGATACAAATTACAATATTACTAACTATTTACATTTTCAAGATGTAAATATTTTGAAGATAATAATCAAAGCACTTTACACAACAAAAACAGCATTTTATCTGCGGATATTGGGATTTTATCATTGCCCAGTCTCTCCATGGGTAAAATCATGAATGGCATTCAACAAATGGTGGTCCCAGAGGGCAGGTGGCATTTATTTTGCCTTTTAAAAAGCTGGCATCCCTAGACATCATAGATGTCAGAGAGGTTAAACAGAAAAAGGAAGATGATGGGGAAAAATGGTGAAAACAGGTGGTAAGAAAGAACAGCAAGAGGAGGGGGTAAGAAATATTTATAAAAAAGCAGAGGTTTTACATGGTTGAGGTTTACACCCCTCTCTCACCATTACTATTATTTCTGGGGCGAAAGGACCCCCAAAGCTCTCAAGTATAGCAATCTGTCCTGCGTGTCCCAATTTTGAGGGGGAGGAGGATGCCTAATATTAACAGTACATTAAGAGGGTAATTTTACGTGTGTACTTGACTTTATAAAATATTTGCATAAATAGTCGAAAACGCACATTAATTTAAGGCACAATCATAATGCTCATGCCTAGATTTGTAAGCAATGCGCATGAAGTTTAGGAGTCCATCATTTACATGTGTACCCTTGTGCACACCCACAGTGAAATTACGCTTAAATGGGTGTGCGTGCATGCTTACAATACAGTGACGATACCATTTGAACATATAAGCGCCTACTTACGTGTGAATATGACTAAAATACCTAGGTTTATGTGCGTAAATCTAGGCAGCTTTTAAAAAATTACCCCTCAAAAGCATGATAAAATAATCTTTCATTTTGGCTACTACCGCAAAATCTGAAATTTCATTCACTGCAACATGGGACAAGTTCAGAGAATTCTTAGGTTGTGAGGAAGGAAGGGGAAAGCAGGAAATCACGTAGAATCTGTGGAAAGAAAAACAGGTAGACTAGCTGGAGCCTTGTACTCTTCATTTGCCATTATATTTAGATTTCTCTGGTTTACTGGTGTTTCTAATTTACTGATCAGAGACCGAAGACTGCAAGAACAGCATTGATGTTAAACAGACTAAGACTTAGGATACATCCCTGCTCGACTCCTCACTCCTGCCTGAGGCTGGCTGTCTGCAAGTTGTTTATCTTTACCTTACAGCCATGGATGAATAAATTTATTTAATTACAGCTGGTTACACGCCTCCCCTCCATTCCACATTACGACAGTTTAAGATTGAGACAAAGATAACAGTTTTATAAGTTAACAAAACATGCAAACAATTTCCTCAAGGAGGTATTTTTACATGCTTATTATTCAATGTTTGTAAGATAAAGATGTGATCAACGGTTCAGTGCTTGGGGAGGAACCCAATCTGAATTCTACGCACTGTGCCGTTTGTTAGAATGTGTAGTGCCCTTTTGTTAAGGACACTGCATAGTATTTTATGAGCACTGTGGTTCAAGAGACAGATCTCTCTGTAATTATTTTCTAACTCTCCTCCCTGTGATGCTCCCTCATGGACATGGTTCACCGCCACATCAGCTGCTCTCTTTTGGTACTGCTGCCATCTCTGGTCAGTGCTGCATTGTTATTTATAGTAAGCGTCCTCCTCAGCACAGATGTTCCCCGGCTCCAGGTGGAAAGCATTCCTACTAGGTTTTTAGCCTTTTGAGTACAGTATGTTGCACTTAGCTCACACACACATTCACTGGTCCCATCAGCAGCACAAAGGTCCAAAAGGAGAAGGGCGGCAGTTCTCAAAATTGTCTCCAGGACCCAATAATTAGCCAGGTTTTCAGGGTATTCACCACAGTGAATATACATGAGATATTTGCATTCACTTGAAAGCCTGCAAATGCAGTATCTGCTGTCAAATCAAATCCTGACTCATGGCAACCCAGCCCCTGGGTTTCTTGGCAAAGTGTCTTCTGTGCAATGAGTTTACAGCTCCTGGCATTACAGGGCTGTCACCCATCCAAGTACTAGCCAGGCTCAACCCTGCTTAATTTCAGAGATCAGCCAAGAGCAGATTCATTCAGGACATCTGAAGACTTACAGGGTTACTCTGCAAGAGATAGACGTAGTTTGGACATCCAAAAAGAGGAAGGTAGATATGCTTCCAATCAGGAAACTTAAAATGCTATTTCAGAAGAGGGCATATCCGGATGTCCCCATGGCTGGCACTTACAAATGCCAGCATTCCAAAATTGGCAGGTCAGAGGGCGTTATGGGGCATGGCCAAAGCAGAGCCAGGACACAGACGCCCAAAACCTATTTAACATAGCGTCCCCGATGTGCCATGCACAGCAGCCAGACATCCCGGCCTAGACCTGCTTTAAAGCACAAACAGGCAAGGGACTTTGCTGACCATGCTCATCGCATATGTAACTGTGCTAGGAGGAGAGAGGAGAGCATGAAGGAGAGGAGGGAAGAGAGAGCGATCGAGGAGCCTGCCTGTTAGTGCAGTCTACTACGTGCCATGCCCAACGACCCCCCCCCCCCATATTACAAACCTGAACCCCGTACATCTCCCCGTTCACCCAGTCTCTTTAGGCACACCTCGATCCCCTCACCCAGCCATATGCGCCCAACCCACCTCCATTCCCCAATGCCAAATTAGGAACCCCTGACTGCGGTGTCTCCACAAGGTGAAGCCATCAGTGCAAGTGCATGTAGAATGGTACTGGGCGTTGGTCTGTGTGTGTAGGAGGGTGTGCGAGTATTCGTTTGCCATGCATCCCTGTGCATGTGTACCTTCATCGCACACAACACAGACTATGGTCTTTATCTGCCGTCATATACTATCTACTCTGCCCAGTAAAATGACTAGAGCGGTCGTGACTGCTACTCCGTGCAAGTCACCCCCTACTCTATGCCTTTGTTTGGGGTTGTAACCACAGCTCCATGCAGATCACCCCCACCCCTCTATTTACTGAGGTACAAGAGACAAAGTTTGTTTTGATTTCATCCTCTTGCTATAAAAGGGATCCATTATGTCTGTCCCATGCCATTTTGAATCCTGTCACTGTATTTGCCCCCACCACCTCCATCAGGAGGGCATTCGAAGCATTTACCACTCTTTCATTGTAAAAGTATTTCCAGATGTTGCTTTTAAGTTTACGATCTTGCAGCTTCATCGTATGCCCTCTAGTTTTACAGCTTCCCCTTCTCTGAAAAAGACTGGTTCATTCAGTAATATTCTTTAAGTATTTAAAAGGTCTTTATCATATCTCCCCTGTCCCACCTCTCCTCTAGGGTATACATATTTAGGTCTTCAAGTTTTTTCTCATCCGTCTTCTAGCACAGGCTCCAAATTGTGGTCATCTTCCTCTGAACCGTTTCAAGTCTTTTTATATCTTCTGTGAAATACGGGCCTTAAAACTGAACACAATACTGCAAGTGAGGTCTCACCAACAATTTGTACAGAGGCATTAATACCTCCTCCTGTATGCTGGTTATTCCTCTCTGTATGCAGTCCAGCATCCTTCTGGCTTGGCTATCGCCTTATGACATGGTTTTGCCACCTTGAGATCCTCAAACACTATCACTCCGAGGTCTCTTTCCTGGTCTGTGCACACCAACCTCTTGCCCCCTATCATATACAATTCCTTTGGATTTCTGCATCCCAAGTACATGACTCTACACTTGCTCGCATTAATCATAACTGCCAAGCATTAGATCATTCTTCCAGTGTTTGTAGATCTTTCCTCATGTTGTCCACTCCCTCAGAAGTGTCCACTTTGTTATAAATTGTTGCGTCAACTGCAAAAAGGCAGACTTTTCTCTTCAATCCTTCCACAATATCACTCACAAATACATTGAACAGTATCAGTCACAGGACCGATCCCTGAGGCATGCCACTATAACACCTTCCTTTCTTCTGAGTGAGTTCCAATTTGCCACATCTTTGGTTGTCTTTCAGTCAACCAATCCCTGATCCAGTTCACCACCTTGGGACCTTATCCCCAGGCTGCTCCATTTATTGATATGTCTCCTAAGAGGAATACTATCAAAGGCTTTACTGACATCTAGGTCTATCACATCCATCGTATGCCTTTCATCTAGTTCTCTGATCACCCAATCAAAAAACTCAATCAAATTTGTTTAGCATGATCTTCCTTTGGTAAAGGGGATGAAAGGATACCCCTATCAAGAAAGGCTTAAAAGGCTAGGGTTTTTCAATTTGGAAAAGAGACGGCTGAGCAGAGTGGAGTAAAACGGGTAAATGTAGATTGGTTGTTTACTCCATCAAAATGTAGAAGGATTAGGGGGCTTGCAATGAAGCCACAATGTAACCCATTTAAGACTAATAAGAGAAAATATTTTTTTCACTCAACGCGTAATCAAACTCTGGAATTCATTTCCGATGGACGTAGTAAAAGCTATTAGTGTAGCTGGGTTTAAAAAAGATTTGGACAAGTTCCTGAAGCAAAGATCCATAAACCATTATTAACAAGGACCTGGAAAATCCACTGCTTGCCCTGGGACAAGCATTGTGGAACCCGTGTGCCTTTTTGGGAACCTGCCAGGTACTTGTAACCTGGAATGGCCACTGTTGGAAACAGGATAATGGGCTTGATGGACCTTGGTCTGACCCAGTATGGCAGTTCTTATGTTCTTAAGACCATGTTGCCTCAGATCATGCAATCCATTGGTTTCTAGAAAGTCCACTATTCTTTCTTTCAAGAGCGCCTCCACTACTTTTCCCGCCACAGAGGTAAGGCTTACCAGCCTATAGTTTGCCACCTCTTCCCTATTACCGCTTTTGTGAAGAGGTACATCAGATCAGCCTTTCTCCAGTCCTGTGGAACCTCTCCTGTTTCTAAGGATCTATTAAAAACATCTTTTAAAGGCCCTGCCAGAACTTCTCTGAGCTCTTTCAGGATCCTGGAATGTATCCCATCCGGTCCCATGGCTCTGTCCACTTTCAGTTTTGCAAGCTGTTCCAAAACATCATCTTCTGTGAATGATGTGGTATCTACTCCATTACCATTTGTATATTTGTGAATCATATGTGGTCCTTCTCCGAGATTTTCTTTCATGAATACAGAACAAAAGTATTTTATTTTAGCATTTTCGCTTTTTTTATGTCATTTTGCACAACATACAGCACTGTGTGTTGGTGCTGGTAGCACAGGATAGGCGGAGGTGGGTCTCCATTGGTGCAGGTGGTGGAAACAGACATGCAGCATGTGAAATGGCAGATTGTAAAAGCCACTGATGAGGAGCTGCAGAGGAAGAGCAGGAGAGCACCTAGAGGGCACCCATACAAGAGAATATACCGGCCAAGAGGCCAGTTCATGGGGCTCACAGATGAACACTGCCCGACACTGTTCTGTTTTGACAAAGCCACCATACAATGTTTGTGTCTGGAGCTAAAACAAGACCTCAGTGCCAGCACAGAGCGAGGACGCCCCATACCTGTTGCCCTCAGATTTCTGGTGACTGGCAACTTCCAGTCTGTGCTGGCAGCCATGACAGGCATCAGTCAGTTGGCAGTGTCACTGTGTCTCACACAGTTCCTCACCGTGTTCGTCCCCAGGATGGCATACCATGAATGCTTTCCCAGCACTGCCCTACAGTGTCAACAGACCATAACGGGCTTCAATCGGGTAGCAAGTTTTCCTACGGTGCTTAGTGTCATAAACTACACCCTAACCATGCGCCCCCGCATGCAAGGGAAGCAATCTACCAGAATCACAAGTCATATCATTCCATGAACATGCAGGTAGTGTGAGTTGTTGTTATTGTTAAGTGCCATCAAGTCGGTGTCAACCCTCTGGATAGTTATCCTAAACGGTATTCAGCCTTTAGTCAAGCGGCTCCTAGTTGATAGAGGGGCATCTATAGCTGCTGTTGTTGTATCAATCCATCTCATTGCTGGCTTTCCTCTTTTATGTTGACCTTCAATCTTGCCAAGCATGACAACTCTCTGTAATGATCTCTCTCTTCACATGATGTGTCCAAAGTATGGAAGTCTTGTCATCTGAGTTTCTAAGTAAAGCTTAGGTTTGGTCTCCTCTAGTACTGACTGGTTTGTTCTTCGGGAAGTCTATGGTATACAGAATATTCTTCGACAGCACCATAATTCAAAGGCATCAATTTTCGCCTTGCCTATCTTTTTCACTATCCAACTTTCACATCCATATGACGTTATTGAAAATATCATGGCAATGGTGAGGGTGCAATAACTGATGTCTTCCCCTGTTTCCCAGGGTCATGCCACAAAACCTATATCCTGTCACAATCAGGCATTCACGAGCACTTCAGCAATGAGGAGATCACAGGCAGCTGTCTCCTTAGTAAGTCACAGTCTCCCAACTAAGGCATAGCGCCATGGCTACAGCTAGTGTCGCGAAACAGGAGGAGGAAGCACACGAGCAAGAAACCAAAGCTTGCTCAGAGCCAGCAAGAAGGTAAACGAATGGTAGTGGGGGAGAACGCTGCAAATGACAGCCTCTGACTGTCATCCCCCCTTATATCCCCTCATACAGATGATCGTGGCTACCCACTAAGGAGCTCGCTGATAACACCTATTGTCTCCCCATACAGTGAGGCAGAGGAGTGCTACTACTGGGCACACAGGGCAACTCGTTCCATCATAGACTGTACTTTTGGCCAGCTGAAAACAGGTAGGGGCAAGCTGCTGTAAAGCCCGCACAAGGTCTGCCAGATCTTCATGGTCTGCTGCATGCTATACAACCTGGCCAAGAAGCGGCAGCATCCCCTGCCCCCAGAAAACGCACCCAAGAAGGACAATACTGAGAAAGACTCTAAAGTCACAGGCCAGCCATACAGCCATGGGGAGTAAGAAACAGGCTGAAACAGAACCATTTCACCTAAGGTACATATTTAATGCATGAGCATTAAAGTAAGCTTACAGAAGAAGATCCATGCCCATTCCCCCCATTCCTCATGCCCCACTGCTAAGCCCCAGCAGAGGTTGCCACAGCCCAACACCTCACACTTGCACACACTACCCTAATGCTGTCCCCTTCACCAAGCAGACCTCCACACAGCCCCCTAGCACCCCTGGCCCAGCAGTCAGCTTACCACCATTCTTTTGCATGTCCCCTGTCCCCAAACCCGTGCCACCTACAACCACCCTGCCAGCATGACCTAAGACACCCCCTTGCACCAATGCTACACACCCATGGATGTACAGCACAACCATGTCACAGCAATTGCAGCGACCCTGCGATCCCTCCTCTCTGACCCTCCTCAACTGTCAATGCCTGTGTGTGAACTCATGAGGTATCCTGGATGCTTTTGCTGAACTCCGAGGAGCTAGCACCCTCCTTGTCTGACCCTGCAACACCCTGTGATAAAGAAGAGTGGAAATCCAGGAACCTCATGGGGGTGCTCGTGCTGGGGGGTGGTGTTTCAAGGATACTGCCCATGGTTGCCTCATGTTGTCTGCAGGTCTAAGGACCTGTGGCCCTGCTATCCATGGAGGCTGCTGTCATCGACTCTAGTAAAGATGGAGGCCCATTGCCAGGGGCTGGCACCATTTGGGTTATGTGGGACGCTAGAATGCCCACATGTGCCACCAGAGTAACTAGGGACTGGCTAATGTGTTCCAGACTGTGCTGCATGCACTCATTACTCTCTTTTCCCTCTTGCAGTGCATGAAGAATGCCCTCAAGGACACCGGTGCGTGCCCACTCCAGTTCAAAGAATCGGATGAGCTACTGTCTGCGCTGGCTGGGTGGTGGGCCCTCCTCTGCTAACCTGGTCACTGCCTCCTCACGAGGTGGGTTGACTGCAAGACTGTATCCCTGAGCTGACTCCACTTGCACCATCTCCTCCATGTGCTTGTCCCTCTGCTTCAACCTACAGGTGTGGCTGCTGTGGCTCATTCTTCACCCTGTCTACCATGGTGCTCATCTCCTCCTGCCTCAGACAAGTGTCCAGAACCCACGTTGGATGTGCCTGGACTGGACTCCTGGCTGGCCCTCTCTGAACCATCCTTGCCTTCACTCAAGGACTGCTGCACCACCTCACCAAATGCACTGGTACCTGCAGGGTGCCTGTTGCAGAATCCCTGCCCAGTTGTAGTGCCGGGGTGACTACCTTACATGACAGGAGTGTGCTACCCACTTGTTTGCTGCGAGGACCATGAAATATCCAGATTGCCGACACTGCTCAGTGACTCCTCGTCCATCGTGCCCAGTACCCATTCCTCTAGCCCGGTCAGCGTTTGTGCTCAACCATCGGGACCTCGTTCAGCCATCTTCGCCTTGCGTTTAATCACCCTCCATTTCTTTTTGTAGTCCTCAATGTCACAGTTGTGGCAATACATTGCATCGAGCGTTGTACTGATTCCATGCTGCATATGCTCCTTTTGTGGGCGCTATAGTTGGTGCTGGTGTGACCAAACAGGATGTAGTGTTTTTCAAGGTGGCTAACCAGCAGCTCCACCTTGCCTGGACAGAAGTTCTTCTTTTGACTGGATACCTTTGCCCTTGGTACCATATCTCTGACCCTCCGCCATCAGTCACACACTCATGTTGCAAAATTCATCATATGCACATACGGCACTGCTGATTTAAATGTCCTGATGGCTTGCATCTGCAGACACACAAGTTGGACATCTCAATCTACAAAATGGAACATTTGTGCGGACATCCTCACAACCTGGATGTTCCACCAGACGTTTACGGACTCGACTTCAAGGACGCCTCCACCACTAGCACAGGGTAGACAGAGTCCAGGCGAACATGAGGTTGTTAACTGGACAGCCAGGATACACTGTTGAGGAGGGCGGACAGGGGTGGGGGGCAATCCATATACCTTACATACCTACTGACACTGCCTGAATGGGTGGCTGATGTCTCCATGTTTGGCAGTGCTGCCAATGTCCTGGATGCTCATGTGCAGGACTTGCCTGCCTCCACCGTGATCATGGAGCCTTTCACAGTGCTGTGGATTTTGGTCACGCTGAAAGATTGTGCAGGGCGAGGGCATGCTGTACAAGACCGTATAGCGTGATGCGCCAAAATAACAATGGGCCATGTGTATGGTGTTGTACCTCAGGGCCTCATGGAAAAATCACAGGCACACGCGCCTTGCCTGTAGAGTGCCATTGGTAAATGTGATGGGGACGATGGCACTGTTGTGGTGCCAAGAGCAAAGGGACCATGTCAGGATAGCTGCCTAGGCAAGTAAGGCTGTGTGGCATCTGCAGGTCCTACATATGTTTTTCCATCGCTATGTCCCTGCATCTGTGCTACTGGAGAACAGCCCTAGTACTCTGTGGGATATACATCATGGTCTGTGTACACATATCTCAGTGGTCATGCAGGGTTCAAAGAGTGCTACTACTAGTACCACTGAGCATTTGTATAGCGCTACAAGACATACGCAGCGCTGCATAGACATGTAAGAGACCGTCCTTGCTCATCAGAGCTTACAATCTAGTCAAGACAGACAACACAAGGGAAACACAAGGAGATCAGGTGAGTCAAGAGCCAAAAGCGGCAGCAAAGAGGTGAGTTTTCAGCCTGGATATGAAAAGGATCAGAGAAGGCACCTGGCATACAGACTCAGGTAGTTTTTTTCCAGGCGTAAGGTGCAGCAAGGTGAAAGGAGTGAAGTCTGTAGTTAGCAATAGAAGAGAAGGGCACAAATAGAAGCAATTTGCCAGAAGAGCGGAGTCCCCCGAGGAGGGGTGTAGGGAGAGATAAGAGAGGAAAGGTAGTGAGGAGCTGCAGAGTGGTGGTCAGCTTTGTTGGGCCCCCAAATTGGCAATAAGCACAGGGCTGCTGAGCACCTGGGACTACTGTCATGCATATGCTGGAGAGGGGAAGAATGACTCAAACACAGAGACTGAATATACGTTCCTGTCGTTTTTATTTGCACACTGTAACATGTTATCCGTCACAGTAGCCTGTTCCCTTCCCCTTACCCACTGCCCTCCCCCCAGGAGGAGGTGGCATCGGGATGGAGCAGAGGCTCCACTGGCCCAACAATGTCTGTGCGAGCGCTCTCGGCTCTGCGCCGATGCCCTCCAGATGGCCAACCATGATGTCCAGGGCCCAGGCAACAGCTGTGAAGCCCTACTGCATCTCATGTCTGAAGGCCTGTAGGTGCATTGGGACATCCTGATCACTTTAGCCCAAGGGGCCCTCATGGTGGTGCACATGGGAGCCCCTAATGTACCACAGCCTCCTACAGCTGTGTCACAGCAGTGCTGCCATTCACGTACACCCCTGCTCCTCTCACACCTCTCCCCTCAGGCCCTCCCTGATCCACCCCCTCTTCTGACTCCAACACTGCTGGACCTGCATCCTCCACCAGGCAGTCAGCTCCCATTCAGCTGTGCTTCCTTTTCCTCCTTCCTTGAGGTATCTATCACCAGCTGCCCACTGCCGCTACTGGTGCTGCTGTGTGCGACCTCCACATGTGTGCCTGCCACCTGGGCATCCTCTCCAGCCACAGCTTTCTCCTCTGCAGGGGAGTCTTGAACTGCACAATGGAGGTTGCACGATGCTAGTATCATTCTATGCATTCCCACTTGTGCTACTGCTCACCATGCCTGCCATGCTGATCCCCCAGCCTGTGGCATTGCCAAGCTAGCGATGGGTCTTTTATGCTCATGCCGCATGTCCTTACCTTGCTGTTCCTGGAGCATATGCCACAGTCGCTCTAGGAACAGCAAGCTTGGAAGTGGCACTTCAGTGCTTCTATAGATCTCTGGATCCTGTTGTGCCTGAGGATGGACATATCACGGTTAGTGCTGCCCTGCCTTTCACAACTGCTATGTCTCCACAGAACCCACCAGCGCCATAAATCTGTGCTCACCACAGTCATTCCACTGCTTTGCTGGTCCCATGCAGCAACCAAATGTGTCCTACCTAGTAATGCTATTACTTTGCTTGTCCTCCCCGTGTGCCCTTTTACCCCTGCTGCCCTGGTTCATCGTGCTCGGCACTTCCCTCTAATATTTTTGTATGCTACACGATATCATCCTGCCCCTGCAGATGCCCAAGCCCTGTCTCCTCTACCACACTTATAGTGCAATGCCATAAGGATTGCTCACCATGTCATGTTGATCTTCTGCAGGTTGGTTCGTATAACACAGGCCAGATAGAGCAGGTCCTCACTGGCAAGCACAAGGCGACACAGTTTTTGTCTCCATGCAGGAGACGTTTGGGAGCATGCCAGACATGCTGCCACCTTCTCCACTGGCCCTCGTGCTCTGGCCCCAATTTGCTGTACGTGCTTGTGTATCATCACTTAAACCTGGATGTCTTTGGGTCCATCAGCCTCATCCAACTGTGCGTCCATTCACCGCACATCCACCGTTCCCAAATGACAACCAGCCTAGATGTCCCTAGGCCCGGTTCAAAAATCGCATACATTTTCTGCACATCCCCATTTGGACATCTTGCATGTGCCTTGTACGCCCTATGTAAAATGCCCCTCTTAGTGTATCCAGATTTATCTCATGCATATGCAATGTAGACATCCTAAAAATCAGACTGACTCTGAGGTTAAAAGGATAGGACTAAGAGTATAGAGCAGCGATGGCGAACCTGTGGCACGCGAAGGCCTTGCAGCTGGCACGCGGGCCATAGGTCCGCAAAAAAAAGAAAAAAGCTGTCTCTGACTGCTGCCGCGGACGCGGCAAGGGCAGAATGCAGCGTCCCGCGGGGCCCCCTCCGCCCGCTAAGCCCCTCTGCAAGAGCTTTCAGATTCGCGAGGGAGAGCGTCTCCCTCGCGTCTCTGTTAAGCCCGCAGGGGCTAATGGGAAATTTCCCATCAGCCCCTTTAGACGCGAGGGACTGATGGGAAATTTCCCATTAGCACCTGCGGGCTTAACAGACACGCGAGGGTGACGCTGTCCCGCCCGAAACTTAAAGCCCTGGCAGAGGGGCTTAGCGGGCGGAGGGGGCCCCGCGGGACATTGTAATCTGCCGCGGCAGCAGCCAGAGCCTGCTTTTTTTTAAAAAAAATTTGCCGGTGGGGGGGGGGGGGGGGGGGGTTAGGACTGCTAATGGGCAGGAGGAGGGGGGGGGTTAGGATTGCTAATGGGCAGGAGGGGGGGGGTTAGGACTGCTAATGGGCAGGAGGGGGGGGTGTTAGGACTGCTAATGGGCAGGAGGGGGGGGGTTATGACTTCTAATGGGCAGGGGGGGATATGACTGCTAATGGTCAGGAGGAGTGGTAATGAATTCTAATGGGATGGGGGGGAGGGTTAGGACTGCTAATGGGCAGGAGGGGGGGGGTTAGGACTGCTAATGGGCAGGGGGGGGAGGGTTAGGACTGCTAATGGGCAGGAGGAGGGGGGGTGTAAGGACTGCTAATGGGCGGGGCGGGGGGTTTAGGACTGCTAATGGGCTGGGGGGGTTAGGACTGCTAATGGGCGGGCGGGCGGGGGGTTAGGACTGCTAATGGGCAGGAGGGGGGGTGTTAGGACTGCTAATGGGCTGGGGGGGTTAGGACTGCTAATGGGCGGGCGGGCGGGGGGGGTAGGACTGCTAATGGGCTGGGGGGGTAGGACTGCTAATGGGCTGTGGGCTGATGGGGGCTGTCTGGAAATGGGGTGATGGGGGTTTAGGGCTGGAAGTGAGTTGATGGGGGGGGCTAGGACTGGTATTGGGTTGGGGGGTTGCTAGGACTGGAAATGGGCTGATGCAGGGTCTAGAAGGGAATGGATGCTGGGTGAGGCTGGAACTTGAAGGGAGCTGATGGTGTGGGAGGATTAGAATGGGATGGGGCTGGGAGAGTAAAATGGAGAGGGGAAAAATATTTTGTGTGGGAGGGATAAAAAATCTACAATTGGCCGGGTATTGGGAGAGTAAGTGGGGATTGAGGATGGAGGGGTAAAATTTGAGTGGATGAAATAGGAATGAGGAAAGAGCAAAAGGAGAAAGATTAGTATGTTAAAGCGGATGTAGAGAGAGAGAATGGAAAAAAAAACTAGAAGAGAGAAGAAAGGACAAATGGACAGCAGATGATGGAGAGTTAGCAGAAAACATGAAGAAACCAGAAGAAAGTGGCTGGAGCAATTGCAACTGAGCTGAGGTATTCTGTTTATGTAATTCCTTTTTGACATTGCCACTTGTTCTCTTTCCCCAGTAGGTCATGTATTGTTATTGTCTGAAATGTATTGGTTTAATATTTGCAGTGTTGCCTTTTGATAGGTAGGGTATGGTGCTTTGTGAGTCCTGGTAGTGCTGTTAGGATACGGCGGGTTTGCTATTGGTTCTAAATGGGCAGTGTTTGTAGTAGTTCCTAATGTGCCTGGCGGTTGGCACTGGATTATAGTAATGTAGAAATCTTTTAGTCTGTCTTTATCCATACACTCATTAAGAGACATGTTTACTAAAAGTTAGTGTATGTTAGCATTATGCAAATATTTATGCAAATTGACGTGCTGGCACTTTGAGGAAATTCTTTGGTTTTGTGCGGCAGTTTGGGCACTCGGGCTCAAAAAGGTTAGCCATCACTGGTATAGAGTATACCTACCACATGTTACATTCCTGCATACCAGGGATGCAAAAGTGCCCATATCATCATACAAAGAAAATGAAGGCAAATAGAGACCACCAGCCTTTCAACCAACACATCCAAACCAACTGTTCACCTCTGCAATCTTTTCTTTCTCCTCAGAAATCCTCTGTGCTTGTCCCATGCTTTACTGAATTCAGCTACTATTGTCATCTCCAAGACCTTCACTGGGAGGCTGCTTAATGCATCCACCACCTTTTCTGTAAAGAAATATTTCCTTAGATTGTTTCTGTGTCTACTACTTTTCATCCTCAACCTAACCTCTCATTCCAGATTTTCCTTTCCATTTAAAGAAACCTGTCTCCTGTGCATTTTATATCTTGAAGGTATTTAAATGTCTCGATCACTGGACCCTCCTTACCACCATTCTTCCAAAGTATACCTGTTTAGATCTTTAAGACTGTCCCCATATGCTTTATGACAAAGACCACTGACCAGTTTCAGCAGTTGCTCTCTGGACCAGCTCCATCCAGTTTATATTCATTTTAAAAGGCCAGAATTGCACAATGTACTCTGAATGAGGTCTCACCAGAGACTTATACAGAAGCACTAACACTTCTTTTCTTTCTCGCCATTCCTCTCTCTATGCATTCAAGCATCCTTTTGGCTTCTGCTATTGCCTTATTTATCTGTTTGCTACCTTAAGATTATTTAAATACAATCACCCCAAAGATTCCACTCTTTTGTGCACAGAACTACTTCAGCCACTACACTGTATCACTCCCTCGTGTTTTCATTGCCCAAATAAAGCTTAAGCTTTAGCTGCCAAAATCTAGACCACTCCTCAAACTTCACTAGATCTTTCCTAATGTTATCCATATTTTTCAGAGTGTCTACTTTGCTGCAAATTTTGGCATCATCCACAAAGAGACAAACCTTTCACAAAAGCCCTTCCACAAAACTGCTAACAAAAATTTAGAGACCAGAAAAAGAGGAATGATCCCTTCAGCACACTACTGTTCTTGTCACTTTCCTTAGTGAACTCCGTTAACCACTACTTTTTGTTGCCTCCCACATAACCAGTTGCTGAGCCAGTCCTTATATCAAGAGTGGTAAGTATATTTATAACTCACCTATACAAAACCATGTCAAAGGCCTTGCTGAATCCAAGTGCAACACACATCTATCACTCTCAGTGATCTAACTTTCTAGTCGCCCAATCAAAGAAAGTAAACAGATACTAGAGATGGATCTTATCATATGTAACAACTATGCTGCATTGGATCTTGTAATCTACTGGATTCCAGAAACTGCACTATTCTCTGTTTTAGCTGTAATTCCTTTAATTTACTCACCACCAAGGTTACACCAAGGGTGAAAGGCCAATTTTCTCAATGGAAGAAGGTGAATAGGGAGTACCCCACGAATCTTACTGGGGCCAATGCTTTTTAACATATTTAGAAATAAATCTGGAAATGGGAACAGTGAGCAAAGTAATTAAATATGCAGATGACAACAAATTATTCAAAGTTGTTAAATCTCATGTGAATTGTGAAAAATTGCAGGAGGACCTTGTGAGACTGGGACACTGGGCATCCACATGGCATATGAAACTTAGCTTACTAATGTTAACGCACTTTAATTTTCATTAATGTGGGTTAAGTGCTGCCATGGCCCACAAAAATGAATAGGCCGTGGTAGCATTTAATATCCGTTAACTTCATTAACATGCGTTAACCTTTAGTAAACATGCACCTTAGTGTGGACATGTGCAAAGTGATGCACGTAGGGAATAACAACCCAAATTATAGCTACACAATGCTAGCAGCCATCACTCAAGAAAAGGCTCTAGGCATCATGGACAATATAATGAAACTTCTGCCCAGTGTGCAGCACCAGCCAAAAAAGTAAACAGTGTTAGGAGTTACAGAGAAAGGAATAAAGACTATCTTATTTATTTATTATTAGCTTTTATATACCGCACTATTTGGTATCAGAGCGGTTTACAAGAAACGTTAACATTCAAAGAACTTTACATAGAACATAGAACAGGCATAAAACAAGCGTAACAAAACAGGTAACTTTACAATAACAGGCATGAGCTGCAACTATACATAACTTAACGCCTCTGTATCACCCCCATGGTACAACCTCACCTTGAGTGTTGTGTGCAGTTTTGATTGACACATCAGCGAATTATAAATAAAGTGAGCACTTTAGAGTGACTGACTAGGCTAAAAATTGGTTAAGTGGCAGCCGACACTCTGAGGAGAAGGATGTTACCAGTGGTATGCCACAGGGATCTCTCTCGGTCTGATTCTTTTTAACATTTATGCCAGTGATATTGCAGAAGGGCTGTCAGGTAAGGTATACAGTAGACACCCAGGAAGGAGTAGATAACACGAGGAGGGATCTAGCTAAGTTTGAAGAATGGTTGAAAATTTGCCAGTTGAGATTTAATGCTAAAAGACGCAGGATCATGCATTTGGGCGGCAAAAGCCCAAGGGAGTGGTACAGTATAGGGGCGAAGTACTTCTGTCCACAAATGAGTAGGACCTGGGCGTGATTGCTTCAGATGATCTTAAGGTACAGTAGTTAAACAGGCAGAAAAAGGTGAAGGCGAAAACCAGGGTGCTTGGGTGCATAGCAGAAGTACTACTACTATTACTGAACATTTGTATAGCGCTACAAGACGTACGCAGAGCTGCACAGACACATGTAAAAGACTGTCCCTGCTCATCAGAGCTTACAATCTAGTCAAGACAGGCAACACAGTAGCTGTAGGCATGGGATACATCTAGGGGGAATGGTAAGGGAACACAAAGGAGATCAGGCGAGTCAAGATCCAAATGCGGCAGCAAAGAGTTGAGTTTTCAGTCTGGATTTGAAAAGGATCAGAGAAGGTGCCTGACGTACAGACTCGGGTAGTTTGTTCTATGAATAAGGAACAGCAAGGTGAAATGAGCAAAGTCTGGAGTTAGCAATAGATGAGAAGGGCACAGATAGAAGCGATTTGCCAGAAGGAATATCTTAATGCCTCACAGACAGAAGGAGGTGATAGTGCCTCTGTATAAGTCTTTGGTGAGACCTCATTTGGAGCATTGTGTGCAATTCTGGAGACCACACCTTCAAAAGGATATAAACAGAATGGAGTCAGTGCAGAGGGTGGCTACCAAAATGATCAATGGGCTTCATCAGTAGGCATATCAGGACAAACTTAAAGATCTCAATATGTATACTTCGGACAAAAGGCAGGAGAGAGGAGGTATGATAGGGACATTTAAATATCACAGTGGCATAAATGCATAGGAGGAGAGTCTCTTTCAATTGAAAGAAGGCTCTGCGAGGGGGCTCAGGATGAAGGTGAAAGGGGACAGACTCCAGTGTAATATGCAGAAATATTTCTGTATGGGAAAGAGTGGTAAATGTGTAGAATAGACTCCCAGAGGAAGTAGTAGAGATGAGGACAGTATCTGAATTCAGGAAAGCATGAGACAAACAGAAGATCTCTAAAGGAATAAAAGGGACTATAGTAGTTGGTATGGAAGGGCAGGCTAGATAGGCCATATGACCTTTTTCTGCCATCATCCTTCTAGGTTTCTATGTAAAACAGAGCAGAATTAGATAAGGTACAGAGAAGGGCTATACAAATGATAAAGAGTAAGGTACAACTCTCCTATAAGAAAATCTAAAAAGATTAGGGCTCTTCAGCTTAGAGAAGAGATGGCTGAGGAGAGATGTGATAGAGATATATAAAATCCTGAGTGGAGTGGAACAGGTAAATGCAAATCAATTGTTTATTCTTTCAGAAAGTACAAAGACAAGGGGACATGTCATGAAATTACAAAATGGTACATTTAAAAGAAATGAGAGAAAATATTTTTTCTCTAAACACATATTTAAACTACAGAACCAGTTGTCAATGGATGTGGTAAAATCAAATAACATAACTGGATTTATAAAAGGCTCGGACAAATTCCTGGAGACTAAAATATATAAACTGTTATTAAGGCACATCTGCGAAAATCCACCTCTCATCCTGGGGATAAGATGCATAGAATCTGGCTACTTTTGGGATATGCCAGGTACTTGTGACCTGGATTAACCATGGTTGCAAACAAGATACTTTGGTCTGACACAGTATGGCGATTTTTATATTCTTATGACTCAGCCTGTAGTTCCCAACCTACTCCGTCCACTTTTGGGAAAAGGAATCACATCTGCCCATCTCCATTTCTCCAGTATCACGCCCATCTCTAAAGAAGAACTGAAAAGATCAGACAGCGGAGCAGCCAGCATCCCTTAAGCTCCTTCAATAGCCTTAGATTTATCCAATATAGTCCTCACTGCTTTGTCTACATTTAGTTTAGCTTGTTCCTTAAGAACACAGTCTTCTGAGAACGGTTCAGGATCTACATCACTTCCATTCTTATTTGCATCTGTTTTCTGTGATTCTACTCCCACTGCTTCCTCTGTTAAGAGATTTTGCTTTATCCAGAACAGCCTCTGTATATTTCTCCCCTTTAAGTTCCACATCATTGTTGCACTTCCTCCTGTTACTAAAATATCTAAAAAGAAAGTCTTGTCCCCTGTTTTGGTGTTAGCTGTTCCTTCTTCCATCTTTGTCTTCCTGACTACTTTCCAGCTTCTCTTAGTTTTTCCAGATACTACATAGTAACATAGTAAATGATGGCAGATAAAGACCGGCATGGTCCATCCAGTCTGCCCAGCAATACAGCAAGAGTAGGTGCACCTGTCGCTCTGTGCAGGCCACCCCACCCCATGTCTTTGTTTAGGGGTGGACCCACTACTCCATGTATGACACCCCTATTTGTTGAAAAGTTAGATGGTTGTTTATTTTGTTTTTATCCTGTTGCTCTAAAGGGATCCTCTGTGCTTGTCCCATGCTGTATTGAATTCCATCACCGTGTTTGCCCCCACCACTTCTATCGGGAGAGCATTCCAAGCATCCACCACCCTTTCAGTGAAAAAATATTTCCTGACATTGCCTTTCAAGTTTCCACCTTGCAGCTTCATGTTATGCGCTCTAGTTTTGCAGCTTCCCCGTCTTTGGAAGAGGTTTGTTTGTTCATCATTCCTCTTTCAGTATTTAAAGGTTTGAATCATATCTCCTCCATCCCTCCTCTTCTCCAAAGCGTACATATTTAGGTCTTCAAGTCTCTTTTCATAAGGTTTCTTATGCAGGCTCCAAATCATTTTGGTCGCCTTCCTCTGAACAGTTTCCAGTCTCTTTACATCTTTTGCAAGATATGGTCTCCAAAACTGAACACGGTATTCCAAGTGAGGCCTCACCAGCGACATGTACAGTGGCATAAGTACCTCTTCCTTTCTGCTGGTAATCCCTCTTTGTATGCAGCCCAACATCCTCCTGGCTTTTGCCACCGCCTTGTCGCACTGTTTTGCCACCTTGAGATCATCAGAGATAATCACACCAAGGTCTTTCTCCTGAACCATGCACACCAACCTCTCGCCCTCTATTGCGTACATTTCCCTTGGATTTCTGCTACCTAAGTACATGACACTGCACTTTTTCACATTAAATCATAATTGCCAAGCATTAGACCATTCTTCCAGCTTTTGTAGATCTTTCCTCATGTTAGCCACTCCCTCGGGGGAGTCCACTCCGTTGCAAATGTTTGTGTCATCTGCAAAAAGGCAGACTTTTCCATTCAGTCCTTCAGCAATACCACTCACAAATACATTGAACAGTGCCGGGCCCAGGACCGAACCCTGGGGCACCCCGCTAATCACCTTCCTTTCATCCGAGTGAGCTCCATGTACCATCACCTTCTGTCGTCTGTCAGTCAACCAATTTCTAATCCAGTTTACCATCTTGGGACTCATCCCCCAAGCTACTGAGTTTGTTGACAAGCCTCCTATGAGGAACAGTATCAAAGGCTTTGCTGAAATCCAGGTAGATGACATCCATCGCATGCCCCTGATCTAGTTCCTTGGTCACCCAGTCAAAGAACTCAATCAGATTTGTTTGGCAAGACCGTCCTTCAGTAGAACCATGTTGCCTCGGATCTTGCAAGCTGTTGGTTTTGAGAAAGTTCACTATTCACTCTTTCAGGAGCGCCTCCATCACTTTTCCCGCCACTGAGGTAAGGCTCACGGGTCTGTAGTTTGACACTTCTTCCCTGTCACCACTTTTGTGTAGAGGTACGACATCAGCCATTCTCCAGTCCTGAGGAACCTCTCCTGTTTCCAAGGATCTGTTGAATACATCCTTTAATGGCCCTGCAAGAACCTCTCTGAGCTCTTTCAGTATCCTGGGATGTATCCCATCCGGTCCCATGGCTTTGTCCACTTTCAGTTTAGCAAGTTGTTCCAACACCTCATCTTCTGTGAATGGTGTGGTATCTACTATTTGGGAGTCACAGCTGGTCCATCTCCAGGATTTTCTTAGTAAAAACAGAGCAGAAGTATTTGTTTAGCAATTTTGCTTTTTCTATGTCACTTTCCACGAGTCCTTTCCCAGCACTTCTGAGTCCTGCAATTCCAACTCTGATCTTCTTCCTTTCCCGAATATACCTGAAGAAAGTTTTGTCGCCACCCTTAACATCTTTAGCCATCTTTTCCTCTGCCTTTGATTTTGCTATCCTTATTTCTCTTTTTGACTCTGAGTTTCATCCTGTATTCATTTCTGTGTTCTTCTGTTTGCAAGCTTTTGAATTTTGCGAAAGCTGTGGTTTTTGCCTTTATTTGGGCAGCCACTTCTTTGGAAAACCAAACAGGTTTTCTTCTCCTCTTGTTTTTATTTACTTTTTTTACATATTTATCTGCTGTCCCTTTTATTGCCACCTTTAGTTTAGCCCATTGCAATTCCACTTCCCTTATCTCCTTCCACCTTGCCATCTCCTCCTTTAGGTACTCGGCCATTTTTTTGAAGTCAGTGTTTTTGAAGTTTAGGACTTTGAGCTTACTATGTTTGGCCTGTACCTTTGTTTTTATCTCAAACCACACCGTGTGATGATCGCTGTTGTTCACAGGGGCACTCACGCAGACATTTGACACGCTATCACCATTGTTGAGCACTAAATCCAGCGTTGAGCTTTCCCTGGTTGGTTCCCTGACCATTTGTCTAAGTGATGCATCTTGGACAGCATCTACAATTTTTTTGCTTCTTTCCAGATGTGCAGAAGGAGTAATCCAAGCTTGTCTTCCTATTTTTGCAATCTCTTGCAGTTTATGAATGTTGGCTTTTATTTTCTTACCTTTTGAACTACTTTGAAAAAAATCCAATGGCCTTAATTTCCTCTTACTTTTATTTTCTTAACAAACAGGTTTATTGCCCTTAAAATGTCTACTTTTGATTTTGCCCTTTGCTTTTCTATTTCCCCTAGACATTACCAATCAGAAAATGACTCAGAGACACTTCTCTCATACTGGCAAAGTTAGTTTTCCTAAAGTCTTTCTAAAGAAAATTAGACTTTTTGAATTGACCCTCATGCCAGTGCCCTAATACTGAATTACTCCAATCAGTGATCATTGAATCCTAAATGAACACCCACTAAGATATCACAAACACTTTCCCCATTTGTAAGAACCACGCCCAATATCACCCCTCCTACAAGGGTTCCATCACCAGTTGCGGAAGCAGTTCCCTGCAGCGAATCCAGGATCTTCCTACTTCTAGATGACACTGCAGCTAGTATGTCCCAATCAACATCCAGCAAATTGAAATCATCTACTGATAGCAAATCCCCTCTCAGCAATTCTATGAATGTCTTTGATTAAGGATTTATTTCTTCTGCCTGTGGAGGTCTCTATATCATACCAATGTAAACGGATGTTCCATTCGCTCTTTCCAGGTCAATCAACAGTACTTCCTCCTTACCTCCTAAGCTAGGCAGTTCTGTTCTAATTTTTTTTTAAACATATAATGCCACAACTCTTTCCTTTCTTCCAGTCCCACCACTGGGACCACCACTAAACCCAAGTCAGCATCTTCCATTACAGTCTCTAATTCTAGGACTTTATTTCCCATACTATGTGCATTAGTATATATAACTTTCCAGAAGCTGCCCTTTTGATGCATTTCTATACACGTATGCAATGTTTTATTTACCTGAGGGCTTTCTCCATCCATGGCTATTAATCCTAGCTTAATGCCTTGTCTGTTCAGGAAGACATTTCACTCCTTCTTTGATAGGTGGATACCATTTCTGCTCAGCAGCACCTAGAGTATCATTCCCTGGTTCTGGAAGCCAAAACACTTTCAAACTGACGTCATCCATACAACCTGTATTCATCTCCAGAATACCTGCTACTCTGCCTTGAACCTCATCCTCATTCAGGAGGAGACCTAACTGCTGCTTCCTCTCTCCCAAAGTTCTAAAGTCATTTTTGATGCATTTGGGGAGGTACCTAGTAATATTTGTTTGTGCCAACATGGTTAAACAGCATCCAATAATAGTCAGTAGGCTGTTAGTTTAGGAAATCTCTCCACAATGTCTCGGATCTTGGCAAGCAGCAGAGAACACACTTACCCAGATCATATATGATCATCAGATCAATGTCTCTATGCCTCTCAGAAGGGATAGCAAACCACCGCTATCCTTTGCTTTCTAATTATGGTGGTTGCTGATCCTGTAGCTTTGAGTTTTACAAGTTCTAGTTTCACCACATCCTGGATGGTTTTAACTCTTCCACATACCTGTTCTTTAGGTTGAGTGAAGTTGGAGTCAGGGTGTCTATTCTACAGGTTTTGGTAATTTCTGTTTAGCCGTCATCTTGCAGTCTATTTTCATCTTCCCCTCTGCTGAGGTTTTCCAACTTAGATGCTTTCAGAACAATTTCACTAAATTCACTCTCAGCAGAGAAAAAAATTCATTTCTGATGTATTAATTTAGGGCTTGGATCAAAACTCACTTCAATTACTATGATGAATAACTCTAGAACATGTGGAATGGAAAATATTTATATACCTGATAATTTTCTTGCCTTGAATCCTGCTAGACCAGTCCAGACATATGGGTTACGTTCCCTTGACAGCAGGTGACGGCAGACTTAAGAAACTTCGGTGAAGCACAGAGAAGCCAGTATGACATTTCCCACACAGTAAGCAAGACTAAAAAACACAAACACCTCAGAAATGAATAACGTTAGTCAGGGCTTGACAAACCCCAGGCACCAGGTCACCATGGTGACTAGAAATTTGCACCTGGGATTATCTTGCCACCTCAAAAAAAAAAAAAAAAAAAAAAAATGCAATGTTGATCTCTAAAGCAGCAGGCTGCCCTTGGGAATCCCATCCCATCTCCCCCCTCGAGCAGTAGAAGAAAAGTAAGCTGGCAAAGGCTCCTTCTTTACCGGGGGATGGGAACCCCGTCAACAGCCTGATGCCTTTGGGCCGAGATCTTGGGCAGAGGACAGCTGGATCGGATCCACAGGGGGAAAAAAAAGGTTAAATGGGGGGGGGGGGGGTGAGACGGCAAAAATCTAAAGGGGTAATAACCTTAAAAAAAAAGAAGAGAGAGGGAGGATGAGGGACTGGAGGGCAAGGAGTGCATATGAGCATAATTTGGGGGAACAAGGCAGCATTGCCCTCCCCCAAGTGAGTTGCTCCGATGGCCATGACCGCAGGGATGCTATCTCCCCGGGGACAGAAGAGAAGGAATCACAGTCTGCAGCTAAAAAGGTAAAAAGATTTTGTGTGCTTGAGGGGATGGAGGGGAGGAAATAAGATAAAGGAGGCAGAGACAATTTAAAGGGGCAACAAGCCTATTAAAAAAAGGAGGAAGCGGGAGAGGATTTTAGGGCAGGGGATGAGAATGCTAGGAGGGTTTGGTGAAAGGGGAGAGTCTGGAAGGGTAACAGAGGAGGGAAGCCAACAGAAGAGGGGTTGGAGGGGAAGATAAAATGCAAGGTGTTGCCAAAATGTGCAAATCCCTTCCCTCAGAACACCCACACATTCAGAAGCACCCCACCAGCCACTCACAGGCACCCCATCTCTGCACAACAGTCACCCCACCTTCGAGCCATATATGCACACTTGCACAGGAGCCACGGAATGCCTCTGACTGGGGGGGGGGGGGGGGTCAAACTCTGTCCTAAAGCCGCCCCAGCTTCCCACAGCCTTTCCCTCCTGTTCTGCCCACAGGGATCTGACCTCCCGCAGGCAGAAGAAAAGAGAATGGCTGCGACTGTGAAAGCCTCCTCCTGTCTGCCCACAGGAGATCGGATCCCCATGGGTAGACAGCAGCCTTCCCCTCCTGCCCATGGGGATCCGATCTCAGTAAAGCGTGTAAATGCCTTAAATCCAAATATTCAATGACACTTACACGGTTATCCCCTTCTAACTCCCCTATGTGCCCCGATGCTATGCGGTTAGCATCAGGGCGTGTTGGGGACATTCCAGGGCGGAGCCGAGGCAGAGACTGTTGCTAACTGGACAGTGTCAATATTGCATGCTGCCTGGTTAGTGACCCTCTCCTATCTTTAAGGCGCAGGAGCTAACCAGGCAGCATGCAATATTGCTGCTGCCCAGCTAGCTACTGCGGCTTCCAGCGTGTGCGGCGATCTCGGAATATTCAATGCCGGGGCCGTATAGCCTGCCCAACTCAATATCGGGCCCATAATGTCTGAAGCTATAACTTATCTGTATTTCTGTCTAAAGATATAAACGGTATAGGAACTCTGGTGTTGGTCTCATGAGATTTGAGAACATGAGACCAGCGCGAGAGACAATGGGGGGTACAAGGAGGTCACAAGTACTGGCTCCTGAGATTTTGGCCTGTCTCTTAAATCCACACAAAATTTGTTGAGGCCTGACATTAGTATACAACAAGCCAAATTTGGAAAAGTTATCTTCAACGGTTAAAATCAATGATTTTAGCATTTCGGTTAAAAATGAAGTTAAATACTTAGGGGTAATTTATTATTATTTATTTATTATTTATTACAGGCTCTTATATACCGCTCTATTCAGAATCAGCGCGGTTCACAATATAACAACATACCATAACAACAAACTGTTAGGTTTTACAGAGAACAAGGTCAGAGAACTTGGATAAAACATGGGACGTCATTACTGCAACTATTTACAAGAGTATTTACAAGAGTATTTACAAGTATACATAACAGGATTTGTTCTTAGTTTGGGTAGTGATTAAGATTGGTTAGTTGGTCAAGTAATATTGGGGGAAGAGGTGGGATTTGAGTGCCTTTCTGAAAAGGGATAGATCAGTGATAGCACGAATCTCTGGGGGTAGAGCGTTCCAGTACTTAGGGGCATAGAATCTGAAGGCCCTGTTAGATGTCACTGATAGGCATTTTGTCGCTGCTTTAGGGATGATTAGAGTATTTGTTGATATCGTTCTCCTGGATCTGTTGGGTGGGACGGCCTGAATGAGGTCTATTAGAGAGGAGGAGGTGATGCTTTTAGTGGCCTTGAAAGTTAGTAGTAATGTTTTGAACAATATTCTGCCATGTATGGGGAGCCAGTGGAGTTGCTCTAGGATGGGTGTTACATGGTCCCTTCTTGATGCTCCGTAGAGGACTCTAGCAGCGGTATTCATGGCGAGTTGCAAAGGGTTTAATGTGGAGTGTGGGAGGCCTTGGAGAATGGCATTGGCATAGTCAAGGTGTGGTAAGGTTAAGGCTTGAAATATAGTTCTGAAGTCATCAGGATCAAGCAGGGGGCGAAGATGTCGAAGAGTCCGGATCTTGAGGTAGATTGCTCTGACTACGTTGGTTATGTGTAGTTTCAGATCCATGCGTTGGTCAAAAGTGACTCCAAGGTAGCGAATGGAAGGTTTTGATTGGAGCTCAGCTTCTTTCACCTTTATATGGGATGGGGGGGTGAAAAGTGGGTCCCTGGTGATGAAGAGAACCTCGGTCTTTTTGTGTTGAATTCGGAGGTTCTGGGATTGAAGCCATTCGGATACTGCATCAAAACATTTAGCTAGCGGGGAAAGGTCCATATGAACTGTGGAGAAAGGCATATATAGGAGGATGTCATCTGCGTATATCAAGCATTCAACCTTGAAGGACCTGATGATATTGCAAACCGGTTGTATGTATATATTGAAAAAGAGTGAGGATAGGGATGATCCTTGTGGTACGCCTTGCTTTTGGTGGTAAGGTGTGGATGTTGTGGTCCCTGAGGTAACGTACTGCCATCTCTGATCAAGGTATGACTTGCACCACTCCAGGGCAGTGTTATTGATGCCTTTTTCTTTTAGTCGCCCTATTAACAGATCGTGATGTACAGAGTCAAAAGCCGCAGCAATGTCTAAGAAGATTGACCATTGATCATTGACCATTCCCTTAACTTCACATCCCACATAAAACAAACAAAAAAAATATACTATAAACTCAAACTTCTAAAACAACTCTGTCCCCTTCTTCACCCTCGCGACTTTCAATCAGTAATACAAGCCATGATCACACCACACCTAGGACTTTGCAAATTCTATCCTTCAAGGCATCACAAAACGCCTTCAACTAGCTCAAAATGTTGCAGCAAGAATTGTATTGAACACTAACCCAACCAAACACATCACACCAACACTTCAGGCACTCCACTGGCTACCTATGCAAATTTGCAGTACTTACAAAATCCTTGTCACTACTTTCAAATTAATTAACCATATTTCCCCATCTTACCTATCAATACTCATCACCAAAGAAAATAACCATCGCAAGGGAAACAAAAACAAACTTAGGATTCCAAGTGATTTCAGGAAAACTAGACAAATAACTAGCAACAACGCCTTCTCTCATGTTGCCCCTCATCTGTGGAACACCCTCTCTGATCACCTCAGAGAACAAACTGACAATAACTTTCAGAAAAAACCTCAACACACACCTATTTACCCTCCACTTTGACACTCATGACACACCAGTAACATCCCCTTCCCCCTACCGCTCTCACCCCTAATCTGTAATATTCCACTCTACAAATAAGTTATAAATAGTTAACTTGCAATTGTTTTATATTTATGTTGCTGTCACTGTTAAGCACACAATGCATTTAAGCTCATGTACATAGTTCTCTTCTGTTCAATGTACTTAAAGAATGCAACTGTTCATGCACTCTTCAAAAATGTTAATTGTAAACCGCATTTGATCCTCCGAAATTGCAGTATAGAAATGGTTTCAAAATAAAATAAAAAAATAAAAACAACATAACAGATTAGTAAGACAAGATCTTCCTTGTCTAAAGCCATGTTGGCTGTCTCCCATTAAGCCATGACTACCTGTTGAGTAATTTTGTTCTTTATGATGGTTTCTACCATTTTTCCCAGTTCTGATGTCAGGCTCAATGGTCCGTAGTGTCCCTGCATCACCCCTGGAACCCTTTTTAAAAATTGGTGTTGCATTGGCCATCCTCCAATCTTCAGGTATTACAGGTGATTTTACACATTATTTTAATTAAAGATACAGAAATATTTCTCACTGTATTCAGAAACACGGGCCTGATTAAGAGGAATTTCCAACTGCATCTTGACAAGTTGCCTATGCATGTTACATCTGATGAACTCCAGTAGGAAGTTATCTTTGGCATGATGTAAGTATTACAGCAAGCATTAGCAGTACATTTTGAGAGACTGAGATCATACTCTACATACCCTGGCTTAGGAGTGAACATAAGAACATAAGATATGCCATACTGGGTCAGACCAAGGTCCATCAAGCCCAGTATCCTGTTTCCAACAGTGGCCAATCTAGGTCATACGTACCTAGCATTTTCCCCAAAAGACACAGTGAGCTGTATCACTGTCATGGTATGAGCAAAACTAACCTATTTGGAGAACTGCCCCTTGACATGAAATGTCAGTTTTAAGTGGTTCTTCTCTGAATTGTATGACGATCAAAAAATATCCAGTGCCTCCTGCAGCTGTAGTTATTGTACATGTACCCTCTGCAAAGCAGGGCCAGGAGAGGTTTTTATCTATTTCATAGTGCCCAAGAAGGGAGGTTCCTTCCAGCCTATCCTGAACCTGGAGGCAGTCAATGGCAAGCTCAAAGTCCTCCACTTCCACATGGAGACCATTTGGTCAGTCATTGTGTCGGTCTAACAAGGGGCGTTCCTCACCTCCCTGGATCTTGTTGAAGTGTACTTACTTAATCTCCAGGAACAAGCAGGAATGTAGTCTTCACATATGGGTATCGTCGGTACCGACGGAGCTCGTGAGGGAATGCTCCCCAGCGTCCAATAGGACAGCCTTTGGGAGCATCCCACAGCGCATGCGTGCTGCCTTCCCCCGCCTCTGTACCTCTCTCACTTCAGTTCTTCGTTTTCCGCGGAGCCGACAGGACGTGGTACCCTGTCATCGCAGAAAATGTACCTTTATTTCTTGTTTTTTGTGGTCGCGTCTGCTTTCATTCGATGCCTACCAGTACCGCCAGTTCTCTTCTTCTTTCCTTAAAAAAAAAAAAACTTGTAGTTCTTCAGGGATCTTTCCCTGCTTCTGGTGCTAGGCACCAGGCCCATTTTTCTTCAAGCATGGAGAAACCAGCTAGTGGTTTCAAAAAATGCTCAAAATGTGGCAGCACCATTTCCGTCACCAACACCCATGATTGGTGTCTAAAATGTTTGGGTCCTGAACATTGTCCAACGGAGTGTCTCTCCTGCACAAGGATGACCAAAAAGGGCCTGCAGAATAGAGCTGCAAAATTCGGTACCCTTTTTGCTGCCGACACGATGTCAGTTGCATCGACGTCTTCCTGGGCTTCATCTTCCTCCCATGGATCTCAGGTAACCAAATTTAAGTCTTCTAAGACTAGCCGGTCCTCGAAGGGTAAATCTCCTTCAAAGTATTGAGATGCCACTGGCATTTCCCTCGAGGATACTTTACCGGCAAAATAGCCCTGGCAGGAGTCTTCGGGCTCCAAAGCATTAACGGGGCTCCAAGATGTTCCAGAGGCCTCCACCTCTGCGGAACTACTGGTGCCATGTTCTGGCGTCGTAGCCGCTCCCACCGGTACCGGCACCTAGGCATCGGCAGGAACGATGGATCACAGAATCCTCGCTATCGAATGCAGGCTAGCGGCCCTCTTAGTGTTTTCGGTACCGCTAAGACCACAACAGACGGTTCAACAGGTATCGGTACCGACATCGGTACCGGTACCGACAGTACTTGCTTCGACAGGCTTGCTTCCCCCCATGCCGATCTCTGATACAGGGGGATCAGGAACCGAGACATTTAGGTACCGACTTCGAACGGTACCGATACCATGGGTTACAGGAGCACCCGATGCTTGAGTCTTCCAATTCCGATGACTCTGACGATTCTACCAGTACCAGAGCGAATCTATTAGAAGATTCAGTTCCTTCTCCTCAACGCAGAATGTCTCCTCCAGAGGATATGTCCTTCCAGGATATCATACGTGATTTAGCAAAGGGTCTTGCAATCACTGTGATTCCAGAAAAGGAACCTAGGGCAGAAGAATTAAGAATTCTACAATACCCTATGCTCCCAAGGAAGCAGCTATGCTTCCCATTCACAAGATCTTACATGATCTAATGTTGAGAATGTGGGAAACTCCTTTAACAATATCTTCACATTTCCGACGCCTTGCACTATGTACCAAGTGCCAAGTTGTCCTGGTTTTCAAAAAACTCAGTTACCACACCATTCAATGGTAGTGGAATCGGCCATGCGAAGGATCAAGCGTGCTAAAACACATTCTTCTAATCCTCCAGGCCGCGAATCCAGGACTCTCGAAGCCTTTGGCCATCGATGCTTTCAATCCTCCATGCTCGGAGTCAGGATCAGTTCCTACATTCTTTATATGGGAATGTTCTTGGAAGCAGTCACAAAAGACTTAGAGCTCCTTAGTCCTTGTGTTTCGGAGGAAAAAAGAGCAGACTACCTTATTCTGGTCAAGCATGCCCAGAATGTTTCAAAATTCATGAACCATGCTACATTTGATTGCTTTGAATGTATTAGCAGAACCTCCTCTATATCCATAGGAGCATGTCATATTGCTTGGCTTCAAGCATCAGACTTAGAACAGTGGGTGCAAGAAAAGCTGGGAAACATTCCTTGCACAGGAGAATATCTCTTTGGCAAGGACTGGCAGGACAAGGCTAATCAGCTTGAATCTGACAATACTACTTTAAACAGATTGTCAGAGTCTACAGCCAACCCAGCAAAAAAGAAAATATTCAATAAACCCTTTTTCAGTAAGAAAAAGAAGCCTTACCAATCTTACACCCATCAAACTCACTGTGCGCTCCATGTTCCCCAAAAGGGGCAACAACAGGACAGCAAAGAAAGCCGCAAGCTCAACTGGCTCAACAGACCCAGCCCCCTCATGGTCTTTGACTTCTATCTAGAGAACTATCTAAAAGGTCCAGAACCCTTGACCATTCCAGGAAGACTATGTTATTTTGCCAAAAGATGGCAACAAATAACACCAGAAAATTCGACTCTGTCCACTGTACAACTGGGGTACAAACTTCATTTTCTCAACTTGCCCCCACCTACAATAGTAAAACAGTTCAATTCTCAGGGGCCTGCCACCAACCTCAAGGAGCAATCGACGAAGTACACATTCCACAACAGGGAACAGGGTTTTACTCCCCCTACTTTCTTATTCCAAAGAAGACAGGGGGACACAGACCTATATTAGACCTCAGAGAATTAAACAAATATTTGTTCCAAGAAAAGTTCAAAACGATCTCCCTCGGAACACTTTTACCATACCTTCAAAGTCAGGACTGGCTATGTTCTCTAGACCTAAGAGATGCGTACACGCATATTCTCATCCACTCAGATCACAGGAAGTTCCTTTGATTCCTGGTCCAGGGAAGACACTTCCAGTACAGAGTTCTTCCCTTCGGACTAGCCTCTGCTCCAAGAGTCTTCACAAAATGCATAGCAGTGGTAGCAGCATTTGAGGACTCTGGGAATATTCGTCTTCCCTTACTTAGACGACTGGCTCATTCAAGCATCCACAGCTCCAGAGGCCAGCTTCGCTCTCTCTTGAGCAATAGGAAGTTTTCAATACTTGGGGCTGGTCATAAACCTCCCAAAATCTCATCTCACCCCCTCTCAATCTCTAGAATTCATAGAGTCTCGTTTAGACACACAGCAGTCAAGGGCTTTCCTGCCCCAGCCACGCCTTTTATGTATAATACAACTGGCATCTCAAGCATCTATGAAAGTATTCCTTACTGCTCGGGAGATGGTTCAACTGCTGGGACACATAGCATCCACTGTCCATGTGGTTCCCTATGCTCGCCTCCACATGCGAGCAGCCCAGTGGACCCTTTTCTCTCGAGTCGACTAACAGACAAAATCAGAACTACCACATGTCCGATTTCATCCCTGCAATGGTGGCAATCCCTGGAAAACCTCATTGCAGGACCTCCTTTCCAGCAGCCTCTATGCCAAACCACTCTGACGACAGATGCATCCAAGATGGGTTGGGGGGCCCACTTGCACAATCTCTTCATTCAGGGTCTTTGGACCTTACAGGAGGTTTCCCTTCACATAAATCTCCTAGAGCTGAGAGACATTTTCAATGCTACTCAAGTCTTTCAGGACCATCTCAGCAACAAAACAGTTCTGGTCCAAACCGACAATCAGGTAGCTATGTTCTATGTGAACAAGCAAGGCAGAACAGGCTCTGTCGCTATGCAATGAAGCTTTGCAAGTATGGGCCCTCGCCAGAGAGTTACAAATTCACCTGTTTGCGGTATACCTTCCAGGCATTCAAAACTTGTGGGCAGACAAACTCAGTCGAATAATGCTGCCACACAAGTGGTCCCTCCACTCATACCAGCTTGCTCGAGTCTTTCAAATCTGGGGAACACCAGATATAGACCTCTTTGCAAGTCCACAGAATGCCATACTTCCCCGATTCTGTTCCAGAATTCCGGATCAAAACTGTCACGCAAGAGATGCATTCCTTCTCCACTGGGGACAGGACTTCCTCTATGCCTTCCCACCCATTCCCCTCATTCCCAAGACTTTATTCAAACTTCAGAGAGACAGAGGTCTTATGATACTCATATCTCCACGTTGGCCACGGCTAACGTAGTATCCTCTTCTTCTGCGTCTCTCTCAAATGGAGGGAGCAGTGGCCTAGTGGTTGGGGCAAGGTACTACAGGCCGGAAGGTCGGTGGTTCAAATCCCACTAGAGGACAGCAACCTTGGGCCGGAAAGACTGGGGTTTCTAGTCCCACAGGTGCTCCTTGTGGTCTTGGGCAAGCAACTTAACCCTCCATTGCCCATGTTCCCTGTATTAGTGTATGTGTCTCATATCCCCTTGTGTTAAATGTATCCCCCAACCGCTTTGACCCGGTGAAAAGCGGGATATAAATGCAGCTAAATAAATAAATAAACCACTCCTCTGGAGTTGGGGAATGCTCCAGATCTCCTGTCGCAGGAGGATGGATCTTTACTGCATCCCAATCCCCAGTCCCTACATCTCAGGGCCTGGTTACTGAAAGCCTAGAATTCCAGGATGTTAACCTTTCTCAACAAGTAAAGGATAGCCTCCTGGCTTCCAGAAAACCTTCCACAAGACGTTCATATGCTTTCAAGTGGAAAAGTTCTCTATCTGGTGTTCACAAAAGGGACTTAACCCCCTTTTAGTACCGGTAGAGTTGCTACTAGAGTATCTTCTACAATTATCAAATTCTGGTCTGAAGACCAATTCAGTTAGGGTCCATCTTAGTGCTATTGCTGCTTTTCATAAACCTTTCGATGGACAACCTATTTCCTCTCATCCACTTATCAAGATTTATGAGAGGCCTACTTTTAACAAAACCTCCCATTAAACCACCACCGGTGGCATGGGATCTAAATCTTGTTCTTGATCAGCTTATGAAACCGTCCTTTAAACCTTTAGCCACTTCAGACCTAAAGTTTCTTTCATGGAAAGTTATTGTCCTAATTACCATCACTTCTGCAAGACGCATTAGTGAACTACAGGCGTTAGAAGCTGACCCTCCTTATACAAGGTTTCACCATGATAAAGTAGTCCTCAGGACTCATCCTCACTTTCTGCAAAGGTGGTTTCGCCTTTTCATTTAAACCAGTCGGTTTATCTTCCTATATTCTTCCCTAGGCCTAATGCCTCCAGTGTGGAAAGGAATCTTCACACATTGAATTGTAAAAGAGCCTTGGCTTTTTATCTCCAGAGAACTAAGCCACATAGAAAATCTTCTCAGCTTTTTGTGGCTTTTGACTCTAGTCATTTGGGACTTCCAGTTTCTAAAAGAACTCTGTCAAATTGGATTGTATATCCTATACAAAGAGTAAGGTACTCTCTCTCAAAGGCCGTGTCACGACTCACAATGTGAGAGCAATGGCAGCCTCAACGACTAACCTTCGTTCTGTCTCTCTTGATGACATCTGCAAAGCAGCCACTTGGACTTTGGTATATACCTTTACAGCCCACTATTGCTTAGACAAGGACTCCCGTCAGGATGCCTCATTTGGACAGGCTGTTCTACAACAACTCTTCCATACTTAATACAACTCCTACCCACCATCCACAGTTTGGATGCCTAAGGTCCATGGGAGGAAGCATGACCCATCTCACCTGGGTTCGCAGCTAGCTGGGGTCACCCCTTGGCATCTTTCAGCTGGGGAGTCCCCATATGTGAAGACTACATTCCTACTTGTTCCTGGAGATAGCGTAGTTACTCACCTGTAACAGATGATAACCCTACCCCCCAACATTAGAACCATTACCAATCTATATCAGTTCAGGAAGGCTCTCAAAACATACCTTTTCTGCCAGTACTTCCCAGACAGCAACTGAACTAGATATCCCCTCCAAGAAATGACCCAATCTAGAAATGCCCTCACACTGCATTGTAGATAGATTATGTATATAGTTAACCCAGTTATCCAAGTTTGTACTCCTGTTCAATGTAAAACCTGACAGTTTGTCGTTATGGTCGTTGTTGTTATGATGTAAACCGCGCTGATTCTAAATAGCGCGGTATATAAGAAACTGTAATAATAATAATAATGATCTCCAGGAACAGCAGGAATTTAGTCTTCACAACCCACCCACCTCTTCTAGGAGTTGTCTCTATCTCTCTCTTTCTCTACTTCTCTCCTTTGGTCTCAGCTATAAACTCAACTGAAGTGAGAGAGGTACAGAGGCGGGAAGGCAGCACGCATGCGCTGTGGGATGCTCCAAAAGGCTTTCCTATTGGACACTGGGGAGTGTTCCTGCGCAGGCTCCGTCGGTACTGACGATACCCATATGTGAAGACTAAATTCCTGCTATTCCCGGAGATCACCTGTTACAGGTGAGTAACTACGCTTACCCATTTGGGAGCAGCATTAGCATTTCTTTGCTTCTGTGTTCTGGACTGCCATTTTCAGTTTTGTGCCTTGCCCTTTGGCCTGCCAATGGCTCCTTGCATGTTTTTGAAGGTCATGGCGGTGGCATTCCTACGCAGACAGGGTTTCCAAGTTCACCCGTACCTAGACAACTGACTAATTTGGAGAAGCCATGAGACAAAGCAGCCCTAGTGCGTTCATTTGTTTCTCAGTGGAGTCTCTCCCGTTGGTATTGAAGGCTCTGAAAAGACCTCCTTTTGAACCCATCCATAAAGCCTCTCTCAAGAATCTGACCCTTTAAAGTGGTTTTCCAGGTGGCTATCTAGTGTCTGCAAGGCAGGCATCAGAGCTGCAGGCCTGTCCTATAGGCCACCTTTTTTTGGTCATCTCAACAACTTCTGTTTTACTCGGGGTAATTTCTCCGAATGAGTTAGTTTTGCGCATACTATGGCATTTGTGAACCTCACTTCTAAGCCAGGGTATGTGGAGTATGATCTTAGTCTCTCAAATTTACTGCCAATGCTCAGTGAATACTTGCATCGTGCCAAAGAGAGTCTCCTGCTGGAGTTTGTGAGATGTAACATGCATGGGTTGTTTGTCTTAAATTTGCATCTGTTACTTTTTGCAGTTTTCTAATGGAAATTTTCCTCTTTCTTCCAACTTTTCGCAGACTCTTTGTGTACCCTCTTGATTTAAATATAGGGTTTGTAGCATAAAAATAGAAGTGCATTATCTCCTCTTTATCTGCAGAATTCCACTTAACCATAGTTAATCTTCTTAAATCACAGAAGTTAATGAAAAGGTTATTTCCTGCCACAGTGGGTCCATGAACAGGCTCACCATGGCTTTTATCTGTGGCAGTGATTTTATCTGCATCTGTGGCACTTGCAGTATTGCAATCACCATCTTTAGCCCTGGTGAATAAGCTACAGGTGGGCACTTTTTTTATCTTAGGCGACGTGTGGCTAGCATCTATTGTGGTCTGTACTGTCTTCCTTTTAACCACAATATTGTTCTATCCTCTTCCTTCTCGGAGGATATCCGGGTAGCTCCCTCTGTGCATTTGGTGGACATGCGGAGGGCATTAGTCAGATACCTAGAAGTTACTAATCCCTTTTGATGATCGAATCATCTTTTTGTCCTCTGCGGCAGTCTGAGGAAAGGACTGACAGTGGCCAAATCCTCAATTACCTGCTAGATTAAGCTGGCTATTGGGTCAGCATACCTTCTTACTGGTAAGCATGTGCCATAAGGAGTCAGAGTTCACTCTGCAAAGGCAACGACTGCCTCCTGAGTGGAGTTTCCAGAGGACATTCCTAAAGCAGATGCCTGGTCTCCGAGCAACCTTGTGAAGCACTAAAGGTCACATGTGAGGCTGAAACAGAGGGTGCCTTTGGCAGGGCAGTTCTGTTCAGAGCATCATCTTCCTCACACCCTGGGTCCTACTGCTTGAGTACATCCCATAAGTCTGGATTGGTCTAGCAGGTTGATAAGGAAGAAAAAATTGTGCATACACTATAATTTTCTTTCTTTGAATCTTGCTATACCAAACCAGGGCCTACCCTGGAAGGCTTTCTTGTTCTACATGTTCGGGAGTCCAATTGCCATTAAGTGCATTGTGAGTATGTTCTGATGCAGAATTCATTGTGGTAAGAGAGCCAAATACTTGTTCAAGTTAACTTCTCCAAATTTGGGTTGCTGTATACTAATGTCAGGCCTGAAGAAAAATGGGCCTAGTGCCCAAAATGGGGCCTAGCACCAGAAGCAGGGAAAGATCCCTGAAGAAATACAAGGGTTTTTTTTGTTTTTTTTTAAGGAAAGAAGAAGAGAACCGGCGGTACCGGTAGGCGTCAAATGAAGGCAGACGCGACCACAAAAAACAAGAAATAAAGGTAAAATTTTCTGCGGTGATAGGGTACCACGTCCTGTCAGCTCCGCGGAAAACAAATAACTGAAGTGAGAGGAGGTACAGAGGCGGGAAGGCAGCACGCATGCGCTGTGGGATGCTCCCAAAGGCTTTCCTATTGGACGCTGGGGAGCGTTACCAACAGGCTCCGTCGGTATCGATGATACCCATATGTGAAGACTACATTCCTGCTTGTTCCTGGAGATTAAGTAAGTACACTTCAACAAGATCCAGGGAAGTGAGGAACGCCCCTTGTCAGACCGACACAATGACTGACCAAATGGTCTCCATGTGGAAGTGAAGGACTTTGAGCATGCCATTGACTGCCTCCAGGTTCAGAATAGGCTGGAAGGAACCTCCCTTTTTGGGCACTATGAAATAGATAAAAACCTCTCCTGGCCCTGCTTTGCAGGTACATGTACAATAGCTACAGCTGCAGGAGGCACTGGATATTTTTTGATCGTCATACAATTCAGAGAAGAACCACTTAAAACTGACATTTCATGTCAAGGGGCAGTTCTCCAAATAGGTTAGTTTTGCTCATACCATGACAGTCATACAGCTCACTCATAAGCCAGGATATGTAGAGTATGATCTCAGTCTCTCAAAATGTACTGCTAATGCTTGCAATACTTACATCATGCCAAAGATAACTTCCTACTGGAGTTCATCAGATGTAACATGCATAGGCAACTTGTCAAGATGCAGTTGGAAATTCCTCTTAATTAGGCCCGCGGCTCTCAATACAATGAGAAATATTTCTGTATCTTTAATTAAAATAATCTGTAAAATAACCTGTAATACCTGAAGATAGGAGGATGGCCAATGTAACGCCAATTTTTAAAAAGGGTTCCAGGGGTGATGCAGGGAAACTATGGACCAGTGAGCCTCACATCAATACTGGGAAAAATGGTAGAAACCATCATAAAGAACAAAATTATTCAATAGGTAGATAGTCATGGCTTAATGGGAGACAGCCAACGTGGCTTTAGACAAGGAAGATCTTGTCTTACTAATCTGTTATGTTTTTTTGTTTTTATTTATTTATTTTATTTTGAAACCATTTCTATACCGCAATTTCGGAGGATCAAATGCGGTTTACAATTAACAACATTTTTGAAGAGTGCATGAACAGTTGCATTCTTCAAGTACATTGAACAGAAGAGAACTACGTACATGAGCTTAAATGCATTGCGTGCTTAACAGTGACAGCAACATAAACATAAAACAATTGCAAGTTATCTATTTACAATTTATTTGTAGAGTGGAATATTATAGATTAGGGGTGAGAGCGGGAGGGGGAAGGGGATGTTACTGGTTTATCATGTTGGTCATGAGAGTCAAAGTGGAGGGTAAATAGGTGTGTTTTGAGTTTTTTTCTGAAAGTTATTAACCAGTTTGTTCTCTGAGGTGGTCAGAGAGGGTGTTCCAGAGATGAGGGGCAACATGAGAGAAGGCCTTGTTGCTAGTTATTTGTCTAGTTTTCCTGAAAGCACTTGGAATCATAAGTTTGTTTTTGTTTCCCTTGCAATGGTTATTTTCTTTGGTGATGAGTATTGATAGGTAAGATGGGGAAATATGGTTAATTAATTTGAAAGTAGTGACAAGGATTTTGTAAGTACTGCAAATTTGCATAGGTAGCCAGTGGAGTGCCTGAAGTGTTGGTGTGATGTGTTTGGTTGGGTTAGTGTTCAATATAATTCTTGCTGCAACATTTTGAGTTAGTTGAAGGCGTTTTAGATCCTGTTTTGTGATGCCTTGAAGGAAAGAACTTGCAAAGTCTAGGTGTGGTGTGATTATGGCTTTTATTACTGATTGAAAGTCGTAAGGGTGAAGAAGGGGACTGAGTTGTTTTAGAAGTTTGAGTTTATAGTATATTTTTTTGGTGGTTTGTTTTATGCGGGATGTGAAGTTAAGGGAACAGTCAATGATTACCCCTAAATATTTAACTTCATTTTTAACCGAAATGCTAAAATCGTTGATTTTAACCGTTGAAGGGAGGGAGAGGTTATGATTTCTTGTAACAAACATGACATCAGTTTTTGAGAAATTGATGTAAAGGTTGTGATTCTCTAGCCATTTTATGGTTTCTGAGAGAGCAGCCAGCAAGAAGTTGGGTTGGTGGGTTTAGGCTGTCCCATGGTAGATATAGCATTATGTCATCTTATGTTTTTTGAAGGTGTGAATAAACAGGTAGACAAAAGGTGAGTCGACTGATATAATGTATCTAGACTTTCAGAAAGCCTTTGACAAGGTCCCTCATCAGAGACTTTTGGCAAAACTAAAAAGTCATGGGATAGGAGACAGTGTACTATTATGGATCAGGAACTGGTTAGAAGACAGAAAGCAGAGGGTAGGGCTAAATTGCCAATTTTCCCAATGGAAAAAGGTGAATAGTGGAGTACCGCAGGGATCTGTGCTGGATCCGCTGCTTTTTGACATATTCATAAATGACCTGGAAAAGGGAATAATGAGTGAGGTTATCAAATTTGCAGATGACACAAAACTATTTAAAGTTGTTAAAAGCCAAGAGGATTGTGAAAAATTGCAAGAGGATCTTGATAAATTGGAAGACTGGGCATCCAAATGGCAGATGAAATTTAATGTGGACAAGGGCAAGTTATGCACCTAGGAAAGAACAACTCAAACTATGGTTACACGATGCAAGGTTCCACATTGGGAACCACCACCCAGGAAAAAGATTTAGGCGTCACCGTAGATAACACGTTAAAACCCTCCGCCCAGTGTGTAGCGGCGGCCAAGAGAGCAAATAGAATGCTAGGTATCATATGCAAGGAATGCAAGGAAAGGAATGGAAAATAAAACAAAGGATATTATAATGTCTCTGTATCGTTCCATGGTGAGACCGCACCTTGAATATTGTGTGTAATTCTGGTCACCGTATCTTAAAAAGGATATAGCGTTATTAGAAAAGGTACAGAGAACAGCCACCAAAATGCTAAAGGGGATGGAAGGATACCCCTATGAAGAGAGGCTAAAACGTTTAGGGCTCTTCAACCTGGAAAAGAGATGGCTGAGGGGAGATATGATAGAGGTCTATAAATTAATGAATGGAGTGGAACAGGTAAAGCTAGATCGATTGTTTACGTCATCAGAATACAGAATACAGACATGCAATGAAGCTACAAAGTAAACTATTTAAGACTAATAAGAAAAAAGTTTGTTTCACTCAACGTGTAATCAAACTATTTAATTTGTTACTGGAGGATGTAGTAAAAGCTGTTAGTGTAGCTGGGTTTAAAAAAAGGTTTGGACAAGTTTCTGGAGGAAAGGTCCATAAAATGGAAATTACACTTACATGGTAAATGTTGTTCCTTGAGGGAGTACAGTTCAGTCCTCCACCTCTGGGTAGTGCACCTCCTCCTGCAGCATGGAGACTGGACAGTCAAATTCATGACATCACCGGGTATATCTTGCTGGTCTTCTCCCATCACCCCCCCCCCCCCCCGTGACCTACTGACAAAGCAGACTCAAAGGAGCAACAAAAAGGCAGTTAAGGAATTAAGTACAATCTTATGCTCTACCTTTAAACTTTGAAATTACAGTTCCCTTGAAAGAAAAGACAAAGAACCTCCTCCTACTTGACTCCTCCCTCCTGCCTGCCGATCAGAGAAGACAGACAGAGGCAGGGAAGGAGGACTCAAAGAGAACATAAACAGAAATAGATATGCTAACACACCTATTCTTGTGACTACCGGCCTGACAGAACCTGTTGTCCTCTCATGAACCGGCAATCCCCCCCCCCCCCCCAAACCGACGCCTCGCGTCTAAGTCGTTCATCCCCGGGTGAGACTGAGGACTGAACTGTACTCCCTCAAGGAACAACAATTACCAGGTAAGTGTAATTTCCATTTCCTCTTCGGTCCTACAGTTCAGTCCTCCACCTCTGGGATGTAACAGAGCAGTAAACATTGGGAGGGACCTGTCCACCTGGATCGCAAAACTGCCGACCTAAAAGAAGCCTCGCTTTCCGCTAGAACCTCCAGGCGATAGTGTTTAACGAAGTATGGCGAGACGACCAAGAAACCAGTCTGCAAATCTGCACTGGCGGAACAAACCACGCTCCGCCCAAGCCATCGCTTGTGCCCAAGAAGAGGGAGCCCTCAATCTCACAGACGCCAAAACGACCTTGCCAACCATATGCTGACGCTAATACTACTCAGCCCCACAGGCAAACGAAACCCTGGCTGCCGCCGCACCTTTAACGCAAACTTTCCAAAGAAAGAATAGACCACCGGACCTATGACAAAAACAAAGTCACCAAGACTAATGGGATTGACGCAGAACTCTAAGTCCAAACGACGCCGAACACGGCGCAGTGCATCCTCCTCCAAAGACCCCAATGCTGGCCACTAGAGAGGATGATTTACATTAAAATATAAAACCACCTTGGACAAAAAGAAACGGAACTGACCGCAACAACGCCTTCTGTGTTTGTTTGTTGTGGGGTTTTTTTTTTTCTTTTGAACGAAGGAAGAACGGCTCCTGACAGGACAACTCCCGCCACACCAAACCACGGCATGCCAAACAATAAACCACAAAAAGATACACTGACTAAGGACAAACCCTGAATCAAATTTGGCGGAAGTGTACAACAAGTTTCGTTGTCAATGCTCCAAGCACTAAGTTGAGATGCCACAGAGAAACCATCAGACGGTGAACAGACTGACTCCAAGCTATCGCGCTTAGAAACCGAATCACGCCCGCAGCGACTAAACAAGCAACTGCAATGTTCTGCAAAGCAAGATTATATGACCAAGATTGAAAGCTCTTAACGTCTGCATCATTTGTCGGGCTCTGGGGCTCTTAAGACCACCGGATGTCAGCGCTGCTCCTGGACGGATTTGGTAAAAGCAGATCCTGGAGAGTTCAGTTAGCACAGGGGTCACGGGCTGCATGCGGCCCACGAGGTCCCTTCCTGCGGCCCGCGAGGCTCTACCCCGGTTAACATTACGTGCGGCCCGCCAAGGATTCCCGCCATTGTAGCCATCTCAAGACTTCACCAAGCACTCGCAAGACTTTGCCCTCTTCAGTGCCCCCTTCGAGATGAACCCCACCGACGTGCCCTCTGACCTTCAAATGGACTTGATCGAACTGCAGTGTGACGACGCACAGAAGTCGCGCTTCATGGCTATGGGCCCTGTCGCATTTTGGAAGACACAGGCGGCCACCCACCCGTCCATGGCCGCCAACGCACGCAAGGTCGCTGCTCTCTTCGGCTCAACCTACTGCTGCGAACAGCTGTTCAGCCGAATGAAATTGATAAAGTCATCCACGCGCTCGCAGCTCACCGACGACCACTTGCAAGCGTCCCTTCTCCTGTCAGTGTCATCTGTGAAGCCGGACTTTAAGCGTTTGTCTGCTAGCATGAATCATCAGCCATTGTTTTCATAATTTTGCGTTTGTTGTTTTTTTTCGCGGGGGCGGGGAGAAGGGGGGTGCGGCCCGCGAGGCTCCCGGTAGTCGGCTGTGCGGCCCGCAGCCCTCTGGAGGTTGGTGACCACTGAGTTAGCAGCTCTGTCCTGCTATATTTTATTTATTTATTTACATTCTCTTATATACCGTGCTATTCTGCATCAGTGCGGTTTACATTGAACAAACTGAAATTACATTGAACAGGGCATTATAACTTGGAGATAACTATTTTACAGGGAACATGGGCTATGGAGGGTTAAGTGGCTTGCCCAAGACCACAAGGAGCACCTGTGGGACTAGAAACCCCAGTCCTTCCGGCCCAAGGTTGCTGTCCTCTAGTGGGATTTGAACCCCCGACCTTCCGGCCTTGAGTACCATGCCCCAACCACTAGGCCACTCCTCCACTCCACTGCTATAGGGGCTAAGGACACAGAGTGGCTCTCCTGCACAGGTTGATGTGGTACGCTCTCCCAGGCGGTTACCAGACTGTAGCCCTCACGTAGGATATTAATTCCACTGGGGAAACTCAAGTTGGCTTTATGAGCGTTAGCTAGCGCGCCCTTGGGGCCCTTGCAACAGGCGTAGGTGAAGAGTTTGGCCTTGAAGATGGTATGTTTGATGGACATCTGTTCGGCGAGGCGATATTCGGAGTTGCAAACGTCAAGGGTCCCCGAAGAGGAGACTAACTAAATCGGGTATGCCAGACCCTACGTCCCAACTGTTGCCACTAACAGTGCTTTCCCCCCAATGCGCCACAATGTGCTGACCCACATGTCCAATACGCACCCGCGGGGGAAAGGCAAAGAGACGACCGGCCAATGACCAGTAGTGCAGCAAGCCTTGGCTAGCTGAACAGGTCCCCATGAGATCCATAAGGGGAGGAACCCACTGGAGGACTATCTGAGCCAGCTCCTCTGGATGAAGCTCCTATGACCCGTCATTCATCCGGCTCCGCTGAGCAAAGCCGCCCTTGCCTTGCCTGTTCCCGCAATACGGGCCGCTGATATCGCCTGCCGCCTAGGCACCTCCCCGAGCGAACAGAGCGCCTTCTTCCACTTCCAAGACCGCACTCCCCTTGCCATCCTGCTGGGAGAGGTAAGGCACTGTCGCAATATTGACTGACAGCCCTGAGGTCTCGAATGCTTCAACTGCCAAAACCACTGCTCCTAGAACCAAGCAGCTGACGGACCATCGGGCCTCCTGGCCTCTCTAATCACCCTGTACAAAGAGAGAGTTGCCTCCGTCCACAGCTAAATCCATTGTGGATGTTCCCATGACCTACCCGCTGCCAGATTTCCTGGGCACAGCCAGCCCAGAGAGGGCCGCCTTAGCCGCTAGGGACAGAGAAGACGCCTGCACCAAGAAACATTCCGGTATACCAATGCCAGAGTCATAACCCCTGGAAGGGCCGCGTAAGAGCCCTGGCCCACAATACTAAGCCTAGGGTCCCCGCCATTGAGCCTAACCCGTGAGTATATTCCAAGCTGAACGAGCTGGAGTCAACCCACACGTGTGTACTAGATGCAAGAGATCCGGAGCTTGCCGAAATGGGAGAAATACCGCTGTTAACCGGGTGATGAACTGTAACCCGAGGTACACTAGTACCTGCAGCATAACTAACCGGCCTTCGGCCGCCCTGTCCCCCTAGCCGAGCCTCTGAAGGAACTCCACTACTCCGCTAATAACCGGCCCGCACTGGAAATCTGCCCGAATCAACACTCATCGAGGTATGGGGGGACTAAACCTCCTTCCTTACGCTGCACTTTCCCTACCACCACCATAATCTTGGAGAAGGGTTGCGACCCATCGCCTAACCACAGGGCAAAGCCTGAAACTGAAAATATCCTCCTGGCAGCGCCAACTTCAGAGAATGCTAAGGAACTGATCTGATAGGGATGTGCAAGTACTCATCTGTAAGGTCGAGGAATGTCCAAAAACTTCCACAGGCCGAACCGTCCCATCACTGAACCAAATGTTTCAGTTCGAAAGAGCGACTCTCGAGGTCAATTGGTACTCCTTTGAGACCCTGAATAGGACGGAAGGGGTCGCTCTTCGTTGGTACTACCAAATCAATAGAGAGACGACGAATGCCGTCTGTCAAATCCTTCGAAATTGTGTCAATGAAATTCGTAGATACATCTACAGGCCTGAATGGATGATTTTTTTTCCTTTTTTTTTTTTTTTTGAAGAAACTGAAGCTATCAGAGAAACTAAAGAAAAATAACATAACCAACATAGAGGGAAAATAAAATAAACCCCCACAGACTAACTACACTAGTGCTCCTCAGCTAGCTTTTCAGTGAGCCCAGCACCTAGGCTCACTACGTCCTCCTGCTGCATGGAGACTGGACACACTGGGGGGTGATGGGAGAAGACCAGCAAGATATACCCGGTGATGTCATGAATTTGACTATCCAGTCTCCATGCTGCAGGAGGAGGTGCACTACCCAGAGGTGGAGGACTGAACTGTAGGACCGAAGAGGAACCATTATTAAAAGGGACCCGGGATATCACTGCTTGACCCAATACAAGCATTGAGGAACCTGTATCTTTTTGGGAGACTGCTAGGTAATTATGACCTAGATTGGCCACTGTTGGAAACAGGATACTGAGCTTGATGGACCTTGTTCTGACCCAGTATGGCATATCTTATGTTCTTATGTTTCTGCCAAGGTTTTTGGGTCTCTGACTGCATTTCTTGGTACTTCCAGATTGGTTTTCTCTCCACACGATTCACAGAATAATCACTTGGAACCAACACCTCTATTATGATTGCTATTCTGGTGGTTTTCTCCTTTACCACTATGTCACTGTGAGACAGACCTATGTCACTGTGAGACAGACCACTGCTGCCAATGTGTTTATGGCAATCCTAGTCTCACGCTGCTGCTGGTGTGCTTACATTGAAATAGGCCCCATGCTGCTGCTCAGCATGCTTACAGCAAGAACACTCCAGTCTCATAGGCACATGCTCAACTGTTTTAGGAAGCTGTGATGTGCTGTTCTCTTGTAGCACTTCCCCTATAAAAACCGTGTTCAATGCTACTACGGAGATAGGGAGAAAGCAAAGACTCAGGAAAAGAAAAAGAAGGAGAGAGTAAGACAGAGAAACAGAAAGGAGAGAAAACCAGACACACACAGAGACAAGAGATGTTCTGCATTCATCATACCCAGATTTAAGCAAGGCAACTGTCTAGGGCAAATTTCAAAGATGTACAATATCCAAGCTAAATAAGAGCCTGCTCCAGCTTATTTTAGGGTCATGCACATATGCCTCTTAAAAGAGGTGCCGCAGTAGCGTCCGGCCTTCCTCTTCTCCTCCCCCCCCACCCCCGTCTCTCCAGTTTTACAGATCTCTGATGCCCGTACCCCTATCACACTCTCTGGAATCTGTTGTCTGATCTTGCCTGTGGGCACCAAAATCTTAAATCCAGCCCTGGTCTTCATACTTAGGGCACTCATCGTTGTTTACAATAGTGCAATGGAAAAGGATTTGGTAACTCACTGAAGCAAAGCTCTGTGCCAACACTTGGACTGCAGTATAATCTCATACTACTGCTAAGAAACACCATTTCAATATGGCAAAGCTCTGTGCCAGCATTAAAATACCACCAATATACAATAGCAAAGTCAGTGGACTACAATTCAAGGGCTCTGCTCCATCACAGCAAGGCCCAGACTCAGCACCATAAGTGGGCATTAGATAGCACTGCTCCTCAAAACTGTGCCCCCCTCCCAGCTTACATAAGTTGGCAGAAGCAGAGGAGATACAAACCTTCATACTCCATTCCCTCTCCCCTCCCTCTTTCATCTTGTCATTCTCAGTGGGAGAAGCTGTTTGCAGTGGTGGTAGCAATCACTGAGGGCGGGCTCAGAATCCATAAGCATTCACAGGCTCCGCCTCCTGCAAGAGTTCCCTTTTCAGTAAGACAGCAATGAAGACAAAACATGCTGCCCCTGGGTTTTCCTGGCAAGGTGTTACGGGACGTAGACTACCAGGCCTTTCTTCTGAGGCAATCTATGTCTGGTCACACCTTGCCAAGAAAACCCAGGGGCTGCTGGGCTGCCAGGAGACAGCATTGACCTAATGGCACACATTACATTTTTGAAGACAAACATTTTAGAAGAGCATACTGAAACATCTTGCCTTTCAAAGAATTAAAATGTGGAGGGGTTTTGGCTGGCCATTAACATTTTAGGGTTTAACAATTAATGTCTGTATGGACTGTCTGGAGTATGAGTTTTAAATGGGATTATATTAGTACAGCCAAAATTTTGTCTGCAAGGCCTGAGGATTTGTATATGGCTATATTTATGATAGTAAGTCATTTGAATATTTGCAATTATTTTAGTGTTTTTATTTCTATGGTTTTATAGTTTTTTTGGTTTGGGGTTTATGATTGCTTCATTAGAATTTCATTTATTATAATGTGACTGAGTGTACCCACTCTGAACACCTAGTGTGATAAGGCAAGTTATAAATCTTTAAATAAATAAAAATTTAATACTGTGATGCTCCCGAAACCCACAGATCAATCTGGGCTCTGGCATGCTCTACAACACAGTTGAAGACTGTGCTCCTGTTTAGAGCCAAAATCATCATGCCTCACTTTACCACACAGATGAATGCTACTATGGGACTAATATATGGTGCTCTATCTTTATTCATTTCTTTAATAGAGGTGTTGGTTTAGGGAGGAGTGGTCTAGTGGTTGGGGCAAGGTACCACAGGCCGGAAGGTCGATGGATCAAATCCCACTAGAGGACAGCAACCTTGGGCTGGAAGGACTGGGGTTTCTAGTCCCACAGGTGCTCCTTGTGGTCTTGGGCAAGCCACTTTATTTATTTATTTATATTCTCTTATATACCGCGCTATTCTGCATCAGTGCGGTTTACATTGAACAAACTGAAATTACATTGAACAGGGCATTATAACTTGGAGATAACTATTTTACAGGGAACATGGGCTATGGAGGGTTAAGTGGCTTGCCCAAGACCACAATATTACCTTCCTCCACTTAATCCTCCATTGCCCATGTTCCCTGTAAGTATTAGTGTATGTGTCTCATATCCGCTCGTGTTAAATGTATCCCCCAACCGCTTTGACCCGGTGAAAAACGGGATATAAATGCAGCTAAATAAAGATATACCGCCCACACCGAGGCATCAGGGTGGTTTACAATATAATTTGACTGCAGGGAAAAGAAACAGAACTCCATTGATGTGACAGGAAAGGGATAGAAACAAAGATAAAGAAAAGGTGAGAGACAAGCTTGAAATTCAGAGAATGGACAAACAGGGGAAGACAAATCACTCAGAAGACGGAGGGGGGAGGAGGAATGGGGCAGGTCGAAGGCGGCACAGAAGAGGTGAATCTTCAGGCCAGCTTTAAATTTGGGGAAGGAGAGTTCAAGGCGGAGGGCAGGGGGGAGCGAATTAAAAAAGCTTGGGGCCAAGGAAGAAAAATGCAGTAGAGCGAGTAGTTCTAGGTGGGCAGAGGAAGGGGAGGGGACGTCATTTCCACAGTCGCTGGTGGTGTTCAATATTACTTCCTCCACAGCGAGATGGCACTCACTGTACTTTGAAAATACAAGATTATGGCTAACCCTGAACTTCCACTCTATGAAGATAACTTGACCTACAAGTTGGTAGGTAGGCATTAAGACGACTTTTCTGTTTACATTTAAAGTTTTCATCGAACAGTTTGGATGCAGTTGCACCACAACTTTCTGTAGAAGTACCAAGTACCTCATTTTGAGCAAACAGGAAATCAAACATTTGCTAAAGGAGTAGTGAGCCACTCAGCAAACTCCTGTCCCATTGGACATCTCATTAAGGGGCTGAAGAAATTCATTTTGCTGGCCAAGATGTCACTGCTTGCATATCAAATCCCAGTACTTCACTTTAATTAGTGCACACTTTTTCTGCCATTGCTTGTCCTAGTCGCACAAGAAAAGATGACAAGCTTTGCGGCGTGAATGTTGGGGTCAATATATGACTAAGCCATACAACATGGACATGTACGGTTTACTGAGCAATATATGGGTCAGACATTTTCAAAGAAACTAAGCAGTTACCTGACTAAATAGCCCTTGCTGAAAACTGCTCCTCTTGGTAGGGGGCGGAGGGAGGTATATATGGGCTCTCACAACATGCATACTTTCCAGATTGAAATGGAGCTCTGGGAATGTGTCAAAAGTAAACAAGGCATGTACGACTGGCTTTTCACATGTATATACCATGTATACACCTCATAGCAGAAAGCAAGTTCTGCTACGAGGGGACACGGGATGAGGATGAAGGGGGATAGATTCAGGAGTGATATGCGGAAATATTTCTTTATGGAAAGAGTGGTGGATCCGTGGAATAGTCTCCCAGTGGAGGTGGTAGAGATGAAGACAGTAACTGAATTCAAAAAAACATGGGACAAACACAGAGGATCTCTAAAGGAAACAAGGGGACCGTTGTAGTTGTTGGTATGGAAGGACAGACTAGATAAGCCATGTGGTCTTTTTCTGTTGTCATATTTCTATGTTTCTATGTTTGCCTGCAGAAACGGCAAGTTTAAAGTACAAGGGCACTTTTGTATTCACATACTTTGTAATCCATTTTTAAAGGGAAGCAACGCAGGCTATTTGAAACTGTCATCATGATATGTTTTGTAAGATATTATGGGAACTGTATGACACTGTGCGATTTCATATGGGGAACTAAGCAATAGGAGCGTGTATAAATTGTGAAATAAGGAAGTGTATCAGTGAGTGAGAGTATAATACACATGAATGATTTTATTTATTTACAAGATTTTTATACCACTCTGAGTAAAAAAGAACTTGCTCAAATGGTTTACAGAGCCATCATAAAATACGAATCAAATAGGAGGAAAAACACCTCTCTCTCTATCCCTCAAATCAAAATAATAAATACAATTTTAAACCTTAAAATAGGACAACCACCACCATAAACACAGAACTACCAAGGATATAAAAGAAGCCTTCAAATGCTTCCTAAACTGTTGTAAACTTAACAACAAAACATGTTTATTCCAACATTCTGGGGCTATGACAGAAAGGTGGTAACTGCATAGCAGGTGCGCGGAAAGGTATGCGTTAGAAATGTAAGTCCCTATTCCACAGGGCGTATGTGAGTGAATGGGCACTTCCACATGCACTTTAGTTGGCCACTATTCTGTATGCACACACACAAGTCCCATCGTGAATACATTCAGTTAGGGTGCACATGGGAATGAGTATAGGTGGAGCCTAAATTTACACACATAAGTTATAGAATAGTAGGCGCGGGCATTTACACTCGCTCCAGAGCAGGTGTAACTATCATAACTAGGCTCTAGCACATCAGTATGCCCCTATTCTATAAAGTAAACTACACTCGTACTTTGCTTTGTATAATAGGTCCCACGTACGTTTGTAAGTTTACAGAATTGCCCTCAAAATGCTTTAGATCTTCACTTCACTTTACTCATCTCCCTATAAGGGGATACAATTAACAAATTACCTTGAGAAGAGCACAAGACCCTACCTAGCATATAACGCTGCATCATGGACAAGCTCCATTTTCTAATTAGATAGCAATTTAAAAGTCAACAACATCAATTAAAATTCACAGCTTTCCTATATAGACAGCCAATGTAGATATAATAAGGATAACTGAGCATTTTTGTATTCTTTTCCCCCAATAAAAAGACAAGCTACAGTATTCTGAATAAGCTGCAACTTTCTCCTCAGCCTACTAGGCAACCCAATTATTTTTTACAATAATCTAAAGTAGACATCACTAAAGTGTGAAACACCGGTCAACAAAGTTTTACAAAAGTCATGTTACTGAAATAAAAATAGTCATTTCTTTTCAATTTTTATATGCTGAACACGAATATGACAGTGAAATTGCAAAGTTAGCTCTAGTTTTTTTGTAATCTACAAGAATTAATGTTTACATCATGAAATGCATGTCAGTAGTAAATATAATAGTCCTTCGGTTAATACCTGTAAAAAAACAAGTCAAAGACTACTTCTTAGATTTTTTCGCCTGTCTCTTGTACAGCTGTTTGGGAGCTTCTCCGGGGAGTGTCCAGCAGTAGTCAGCCAGCATTGTAGTGGACCATTTTCCCTGGTATCTTTGCTCCATCGTTGCGATATCCTGGTGAAAACGTTCGCCCTGTTCATCACTAACCATACCACAGTTGTCAGGAAAGAAATCGAGATGTAATCAAGGAAATGGATCTTTAGAGATATATTGCAGCCATGTTTCTGATACTGCATCAGCATGTCTTCTGCTAGTTTATTTATTTATTTATTTAGAATAAATTTGTATACCGCAACTTCCAGCGATCAGCAGCGGTTTGATTACAGATTGAAAATTGCCAAATCAAGACAGAAATTTCAGAGTATCAATACATTGATTTGCAAGGAAAGCACGGCACACAGTAATAAGGTCATAGGAGAGGAGTCAGAAATTTACATATGTACATTTTTCCTAACAGAATTCCAGTTGCAAATTGTGACATCTTGTATTCCCCTGGGATTTACATCAAATTGTAATAGCACTGGAATAGATGAGTCTTTGGTCGCTCTGAGCTCAGGCGGTAGTTGGTTCCAGAGGGTCGGGGCAGAGTAAGAGTATGCTCGGTGGCTAGTACTGGATTTCCTTGTAGTTTTCTGCCCTAACATTCGCGAGAAGTTTGACACTATGCGAAAAGCATTCAATGCTTGTTTCGCACCACCCTGCAGCAAGATGTTGAACTGGTCATCTTTGAAGAGCTCTCGAATCTGAGGACCCACAAAAACTCCCTCTTTAATCTTTGCTTCGCTGAGTCGAGGGAATTTTTCATGCAGGTATCGAAAAGCTGGCGAAGTGCGGTCCATGGCTTTCACGAAGCCCTAGATAATATTGTTTATTTAGAGTAATTGTCTTAGTGTACATATGTTTTTTAGTTTTCTCATCATACAAAGACGATTTATCTTCTGTGCATACATGATTGAAGTCCTGCTGCACTAGCGCTTCAGCAGCAGTACGACATCACCATTTATCCACGATATACTAGGAAATTTAGAATTGGTCTACAGTGAGTACATATTTATGTATCATGTCTTTAACACTGTCCTTTCTAGATGTTTTTTTATACATTTTCCTTTTTTTATACATTTCCTTTGTTATACAGTTTTCATACATATTTATGTTTTCATATATAATAATCATTCTTTTATTTCCCTATGTATATTCTTTTGTCCTGCGTTTACGTTTAAATATGGAGCAAGAAGTTTGTAGTTTAAGGTTCAAATTGAGCTTTAAGTCTTTAGTGTTATTAGGGCTTTTCTTACTATTAAAAATTCATAACAATAATAATAAATGACATTATGTTTGATGTTTTAGCTGTTACCCCCTGAGGAAGGCATTTCATGCCGAAACGCGTTGGGGACTACTTCAATAAAAGAACTTTGGATTTATCCTGACGATCTTTGTCTCTTGCTCATTGTGCATCCTGGTGGAAAGGGACAGCCTTCTCGCAAGCGTCATGTCATCGACTTGGAGACCAAATTGAAAAACATTTGTAATCATGAAGGTGGCCAAACCATCACCTCCATTGCTCGTGAACTTGGCTATGCACCATCGTCAAAGATATCACCCACATAAGAGAGCACGTTAAAGGTTCTGCTATAAAATTGTTGTCAATTTGGATGGAAGACCAGGCTCAAAAGCATGTTCCCCTAAGCCTGCAGTTAGTTCAGGCCAAGACCAAAAGCCTTTTGGAAGACATCAAGGCCAAGTATCTGGAAGGCACTCAAACCTTTTCGGCCAGCGGGGGTTGGTTTCAGCATTTCAGTAATCATGCAGGGTTTCACAATGTGAAAGTTTCCAGAGAAGCTGCAAGTGCTGATGTCGAGGCTTCAAAGCAACACACCGAGTGGCTAAAAAAAAAAATCATCAACGAAAGGCCCTAACTTCCAGAACAAATTTTCCTCCTTTGAAAATGTATGTTCTAGATGGTATTTTGTGGTAGAAAAGACTATGCCCGGGCACAAAGCTGCCAAGAAAAAGGTCACACTTCTGTTGGGGGTAATGCATCCGGAACATGTAAAGTAAAGCCTCTAATTGTCCACACGTTTGAGAACCCTTGTGCATTGAAAGGCATCACAAAGGTGACACTCCCTATGCACTTCTGATCAAACAAAAAGGCATGTGTAACCATACTCCTATTTGAGGATCAGTTTTTGAATTGCTTTTTGCCCGAAGTGGGAAAGTACTGTCAGGAAAATAACCTCCCTTTCAAAATTCTGCTCATCTTAGACAACACACCCAGTCATCCCATCCATCTCAACGACATCTCTCCAAATGTGAAAGTGGTCTACCTCTCCACAACACTACCTCCCTACTGCAATTGATGGACCAGGGAGCCATCTACAACTTTAAAACAAACATTCTGAGACAAACATTTACTCAAGCCATCGACGCCCTCAACTCCAACCCTGAACGGACGCTGCAGGAGTTCTGGCAAAAGTTAAACATTTATGAGGCAATATAAAATCTCACTATGGCCTGGACCAAAGTGATTATAGACCTGTAGGAAAGGGGTGTGGAAGCCAATTAATTCCTCATCTTGTGCCGGATTTTCAAGGTTTCGAGGACAATGATGAGACATTCGAACAGGTAGCTGTAAAAATTGTTAAGCTTGCATAAAAGCTTCAACTTGAGGTGGACAAAGATGATGTGGACGAGCTGGTGGAGTCTCATAATGAATTACTGAACGAGGAGTTAATCGAGCTTGAGGTGGCAAAGGTAGCTGATAACAAGCAGCATGACACTGAAAAGCTGGAAGTGCAGTCCAAACATTTCACGGCGAAGGATATGTGCGTAGATGTGCAATTGTTGAATAACCTCAATGAAGCTATAGAAAGACAGGACCCTGATGTATCCCAATTTCTGCAGTTTCAACGCATAGTCGTCAATGCCTTCCCTGTTCAAACTTCTCTTGACCAATTTATCATGAGACAGGAAGATCCACCGAGCCACCAGCATTTGGAAGAGAGCCATCATCTGCTTCTTCTGCCACTATCTCTGCCTCTGCCTAAACTGGATAAGAAAGTGACTCCAGTATTGATTATTCAGTATTATTATGTTTTCTGCTGATTATTAATAAAAATATGAATTATTTTTCATTTCTTATTATTGTGTATTTGGCATAGAAGTCCCACCTCCAGTCTGGCAGTATCACTGTTGCCATGGAGGAGAGAGGTCACGTGACAGGAGAGCATCACCCTGGTGTGGCAGGAAGTGATCCTGTAACTAGGACCTGTCCTCCAGGTGATCTAAAACCCTCTTGCACCGAGGAACTTTCTCCAGGGCCATGTGCCCATGAGGGAAGGGTTAGGACAGCCATAATAGTTGGTGATTCGATCATTAGGCATGTAGATAGCTGGGTGGCTGGTGGACGTGAGGATCGCCTGGTAACATGCCTGCATGGTGCGAAGCTAGCAGACCTCACGCACCACCTAGATAAGGTCTTAGATAGTGCTGGGGAGGAGTCTGCTGTCTTGGTACATGTCAGTACCAATGACACAGGAAAACGTGGTAGGGAGGTTCTGGAGGCTAAATTTAGGCTTTTAGGTAGAAAGTTGAAATCCAGAACTTCCAGGGTAGCGTTCTCCAAAGTGCTTCCCGTTCCACGCGCAGGACCCAAAAGGCAGGCAGAGCTTCGGAGTCTCAATGTGTGGATGAGACAATGGTGCAGAGATGAGGGTTTTGGATTTGTTAGGAACTGGGGAACATTCTGGGGAAAGGAGGGGCTCTTCCGAAGGAATGGGCTTCACCTTAACCGGGATGGAACCAGGTTACTGGCATTAACCATTCAAAAGGAGATAGAGCAGCTTTTAAACTAGATAATAGGGGAAAGCCGACAGTCGCCCAAGAGCGGATGGTTCAGAAGAATGTATCCTTGAAGGATACTACCAAAAGCAGAGAGGTTCCAAAAAAGAGTAAAGTAGCCCAAATGCCCTTGAGTATGGAGCAAACAGAGCTTAAAGATCCCAAATTACCCATGTCTACCAATAGCCAAATTAATATGAATAAAATACAGTCTCTAAAATGCTTGTATGCAAATACTAGAAGTCTAAAAAATAAGATGGGAGAGTTAGAATATATAGCACTAAATGAAAGGTTAGATATGATTTGAATATCAGAGACATGGTGGAAGGAGGACAACCAGTGGGACACTGTGATAACTGGGTACAAACTATATCGTAATGATAGAGCTGATCAAATTGGTGGAGGGGTTGCGCTCTATGTTAGAGAGGGCACTGAGTCAGAAAGGATTAAAGTTTTGCAGGAAACAAAATTTGCTGTAGAATTTCTATGGATTGAAATTCCATGTAAAAAGGGGAAGGCGATGGCAGTGGGGGTGTACTATCGACCGCCTGGCCAGAATGAACAAATGGATGATGAAATGCTCAAAGAAATCAAGGAAGCTAACAAACGTTACAGCACAGTAATAATAATGGGTGATTTCAATTACCCCGGTATCGACTGGGTCAGTGTCACGGCAGGACATGCTAGGGAGATAAAGTTCCTAGATGACATAAATGACTGCTTCTTGGAGCAGCTGGTTCATGAACCGACCAGAGGGGAAGCCATATTAGACCTAGTCCTTAGTGGAACACCAGATCTAGTGCAAGAGATAAGGGTGTTGGGGCCACTTGGCAATGGTGATCATAGCATGTTTGCCTTTGATTTAATTAGTGGAGGAGGGATAGTAAGGAAATCCACAGTACTACCTTTTAACTTTCGAAAGGGAGACTATGATAAAATGAGGAAAATAGTTAAGAAAAAACTAAAAGGAGCAGTTTCAAAGGTTAAAGACTTACATCATGCTTGGGTGTTGTTGAAAAATACTATCTTGGAAGCCCAGACCAGCTGTATTCCACGCTTTAAGAAAAGTGGAAGGAAGTCCAAAAAACTGCCAGCATGGTTTAAAGGCGAGGTCAGAGAGGCTGTGGTTGCCAAAAAAGCATCTTTCAGGAAATGGAAAAAAGAGCCAAACGACGAAACCTGGAAACAGCACAAGCACTGGCAAGTCAAATGCAAGGCATTGATAAAGCAGGCAATGGGAGAATTTGAGAAGAAGCTTGCTGCAGAAGCAAAAACGCGAAATAAAGATTTTTTCAAGTACATTCTTAGTAAAAAACCTGAGAGTCAGTTGCTCCATTAGACGATAGAGGAGTTAAAGGGGCACTAAGAGGCGACAAGGCGATAGCAGAGAGACTGAATGAATTCTTTGCTTCAGTCTTTACTGAGGAAGATGTAGGGATGTTACCCATGACTGAAGTGGTATTTAAAGGTGCGGAAGAATTGCAGGAAATATCGATACATCGGGGAGATGTATTACAACTATTAGATAAACTGAAGAGTAGCAAATCACCTGGGCCGGATGGTATACATCCAAGGGTGTTGAAAGAACTGAAATATGAGATTGCAGACCTGCTATTAGTAATCTGTGAACTATCATTAAAATCATCTCTAATACCTGAAGATTGGCGGATCACCAATGTAACACCAATTTTTAAAAAGGGTTTCAGGGGTGATCCGGGACACTACAGACCAGTGAGCATGACGTCAGTACCGGGAAAAATGGTAGAAACCATCATAAAGAATAAAATTACTCAGCATGTAGATAGTCATGGCCTAATGGGAGACAGCCAACATGGCTTTAGACAAGGAAGATCTTGTCTTACTAATCTGTTATGTTTTTTTTTTGAAAGTGTGAATAAACAGGTGGACAAAGGTGAGTCGGTTGATATAGTGTATCTGGACTTTCAGAAAGCCTTTGACAAGGTCCCTCATCAAAGACTTTTGGCAAAACTAAAAAGAGTCATGTGATAGGAGGCAGTATACTACTGTGGATCAGGAACTGGTTAAAAGATAGAAAACAGAGGGTTGGGCTAAATGGCCAATTTTCCCAATGGAGAAAGGTGAATAGTGGTGTACCCCAGGGATCTGTGCTGGGTCCGCTGCTTATTGACATATTCATAAATGACCTGGAAAGTGGAATAACGAATGTGGTTATCAAATTTGCAGATGACACAAAAGTTGTTAAAACCCAAGAGGATTGTGTAAAATTGCAAGAGGATCTTGATAAATTGGAAGAATGGGCCTCAAAATGGCAGATGAAATTTAATGTGGACAAGTGCAAAGTTATGCACCTAGGAAAGAACAACCCTAACTATGGTTACACAATGCAAGGTTCCACATTAGGAACCACCACCCAGGAAAAAGATTTAGGCGTCATTGTGGTTAACATGTTAAAACCCCCAGCCCAGCGTGCAGCGGCAGTCAAGAGAGCAAATAGAATGCTAGGTATCATAAGGAAAGGAATGAAAAATAAAACAAAAGATATTATAATGCCTCTATATCGTTCCATGGTGAGACCGCACCTTGAATATTGTGTGCAATTCTGGTCGCCGTATCTTAAAAAGGATATAGCGTTATTAGAAAAGGTTCAGAGAAGAGCCACCAAAATGGTAAAGGGGATGGAAGGATACTCCTATGAAGAAAGGCTAAAAAGGTTAGGGCTCTTTAACATGAAAAAGAGACGGCTGAGGGGAGATATGATAGAAGTCTATAAATTAATGAACGGAGTGGAACGGGTAAACGTAGATCGATTGTTTACGTTAGAATATAGAAAGACTAGGGGACATGCAATGAAGCTACAGGGTAAACTATTTAAGACTAATAAAAGAAAATATTTTTTCACTCAACGTGTAATCAAACTCTGGAATTTGTTACCGGAGGATGTAGAAAAGGCTGTTAGTGTAGCTGGGTTTAAAAAAGGTTTGGACAAGTTCCTGGAGGAAAGGTCCATAAACCATTATTAAGAAGGGACCCAGGATATCAATGCTTGACCCAGTACAAGCATTGCGGAACCTGTATCTTTTGGGGAAACTGCTAGATACGTATGACCTAGATTGGCCACTGTTGGAAACAGGATACTAAGCTTGATGGACCTTGGTCTGACCCAGTATGGCATATCTTATGTTTTTATGTTCTTATGTAGACTATAACGTGGCTCTAAGTTATGTAAATGTTGACTTACGCATAGGGTCGTGGAATGATCCACTTACGTAAGTCAGGGACTTTCTGTACTTGATCTAGAAAGGCTCCTAATAAAGCTTTGGTGCCACTGCCCACTTGGAAATCAGCTTGTTCTATATCTAGAGTATTATTATCCTCCAAAAAGCCACTAATTTGGATTTGCTGCCTCTTTTTCAAATCACTTTTGATGGCATAGGGGTATTAGAAAAAGATTTATAATTAGAATAATTTAAATTTGTCTATATCTCTCTTCTTCAATACTGGCATTACTACCGACTCTTCCAAATAGGGCAGGACGACTCCCTGCTGCAAGGAAGCATTAAAAAAAATCCATCAACCAATCTTTTATAGCATAAGGATGGTCTTTAAAAGTTCCTGGAGCATGATTAAGCAGTGAGAAATTAACATTTAAACTGGCCACCAAACGCTTAGTTTAGTGACTCCAAAAAAGGACTCCAAGAAATATGATACAGAAATAAGGAATTTAACATAATTGATGAAGCAAATAGGGACCTATACTAACAAAAGCCTTTAGGGTCAAATAAAAAATAACTGAGACAAAAAAAAAAAACTAAACCAAAGCTATGTTTTTAGGAATCTTGGATATAGATCACAACTCAATATATCTAATGAGCTACCATCACTGGTTCTAATTTTTAATCTATACACCCTTGTGTCTCCAAAGCTATTTAATAGCAGTGTCTCTCTTCTTCAAAACACAAATATTGGAAAAAAAAATCACTGCCCTGCAGTAACTTTGTCCAATGAGGTTTCTGCAGGGCAGTAATTTGCTTTTGCTCAAATTTTGCATTTTGAAGCGAGACTGCACTATTTATACAGTGAAGAAGAAATGGTTGGCAGAGGCCAGATGACATCATAAGCACGAGAGTGGCAGCGAGCCCAAGCCCTGCCAGTCCAGAATGAGATCAGAGCTCTGGCAGCACTGGCAACAAGCAGCATCTCTCTCCCCTTCTCCAACAGCTGCCATTCCCAAACCGGTCATTTAAAACCAGCAGCCATGACCTGTCAGGCAATCTTCTCTTGCCCTTTAGCTCAGGGTCTGAGGAACTTTGCTCCTGGACTGAAGGGGAAGAAAAATGCCCCAAGGAGCCGCTGCTGCTAGTTTTAAATGGCCAAACTGGGACTGGCAACCCTAAAGAAAAGGGCGAGAGATGCAGCAGCTGATGGGAGGAGAAAATCTGTGGCAGGAATAGGATGATAGTGAGACAGCCGCTTAGGAGAGATCAGCAGTAAAGCGTAGTTACTTACCTGTAACTGGAGTTCTCCGTGGACAGCAGGATGAGTCAGCCACACCTGGTGTCGTCCCCCGACGGCGCCGAATACGGAAGTGCTCTCAGAGCTCAGACTTATTGAGCATGGGCCAGAGACCCCACCCACGAGCCCGCCCCTAGCCAGCCAGTGAGTATCTAGCTGTGCCCGGCATAACCGTGGCTAGGGGCGTGCGGAGGCCGACCTCGGCCTGGGGCGGTGGGCGGGAATGTGTGGCTGACTCATCCTGCTGTCCACGGAGAACTCCAGTTACAGGTAAGTAACTACGCTTTCTCCTAGGACAAGCAGGATTCGTCAGCCACACCTGGTGCCTCCCTAGCTGCGCGGTAGCGCGGAATAGCAGTGGAGAGGGAGGCCGAGGCAAAAGCTTTATTGTCAGTGCACCAACAGATTAAACATTCCAAAGGTCATACAATCACTCATGGAAAGTGGCCAACGTGGCCAAAAAACACACTACAGAACCGTGGCCAACATGGCCAAGTCGTATACAGTTGAATGCCAAAAACACACTACAGAACCGTGGCCAACATGGCCAAGTCGTATACAAGTTGAATGGCCGCCACTATGGCCGTACGATAAGGCCATCATGGCCGGAAGAACTGGGCTAGCATAAGACAATGAAATGTGGCTGTACCCAAGTCATGTCCTGTTAGCGGTGGAGAGGATAGCTTGCCCGAAGGCGCAACGCGTCTGCGTGTCTAGGTCCAGACAGTAATGTTTCCGAAAGGTATGTGTGGAGGACCATGTGGCAGCTCTGCAGATTTCAGTAAGTGGGATGGAGCGCAGGTTGGCTATGGTGGCAGCGAGCGCTCTGAGCTGGTGCGGCCCTACGTTGGGAGCCGCGTGTGTGCCTGCCATTTCGTGGCAGAAGCCGATGCAGGTTGAGATCCAGAGTGCCATCGTGCGCTTTGAGACCGGGCGCCCTGGCTTGTTGGGGTCATAGGAGACGAACAGCTGAGAACTCTGCCGGATGGGTCCTGTTTTGAGGATATAGGTCCGGAGGGCTCTGGTGCAGTCGAGAGTGTGCAACCTCTCCTCCTCGGGAGAAGAGTGTGGTTCTGGATAGAAAGTTGGCAGTTCGATGGTTTGATTTATGTGGAATTCAGAGGCCACCTTGGGGATGAACCTGGGATGAGTGCGAAGAGTGGCTCTGTCGTGGAACAACTGAGTGTATGGTGGGTGGGCCACCAACGCCTGAAGTTCGCTGATTCTGCGTGCAGATGTGATGGCGATCAGGAACAGAGTTTTCCATGTAAGGTACTTCATGTTGGCCGTGAGCAAAGGTTCGAAGGGCGGCTTGGTCAGCTGCTGTAGGACAAGGTTCAGGTCCCAGGCCGGGACGGGGGCGCGTATAGGAGGCCGTAGGTTGTGTAGTCCTTTCATGAAGCTCAATACTAAGGGAGCACAGGCAATCGATCTACTGTCCATGCGTTCGTGGAATGCCGCAATGGCTGACAGGTGTACACGGACAGAGTTTGTTTTGAGACCTTGTTCGGAGAGCGAGGCCAGGTATTGCAGGACGCAAGAGACCGGGCAGTCAGAGGGGTTGATCCCTTTGGGAGCGCACCAGAAGCTGAAGCGTCTCCACTTGAGGCCATAGGATTTTCTTGTGGAGGGCCGTCTGGCCGCCAGAATGATTTGTTGTACCTCCTCCGAAATGCTCAGCGACGCGAGCGACATCCGCTCAATCTCCATGCTGTCAGCGCCAGGGACCCCAGGTTGGGGTGGAGCGTGAGCCCCTCGTCCTGTGTCAGCAAGGACTGGAGGAGAGGAAGGCGGAAGGGTGGTTCCAGGGAGAGGCGTAGCAGGGTCGGAAACCACATCTGTCTGGGCCAGTATGGGGCCACTAGGATAATCTGGGCTCTGTCTTGAATGATCTTCTGCAGCGTCTTGGAGATTAGGGGAGTGGGTGGGAAGGCATATGCGAGAGACCACTCCTCCCAGCACATGGCGAAGGCATCCGACGCCACGCTGAGGGCTGACGGATGTTTGGAGCAAAACCGGGGACATTTCGTGTTCTGCTCTGTAGCGAAAAGGTCGATCTCCGGTTGGCCCCAGCGCTGGAAGATGAGATCGATGGCCTGTGGGCTCAGGGCCCATTCGTGTGGACTCAGTTGACGGCTCAATTTGTCCGCCAGGCAGTTCTGGTCGCCCGGAAGGTAAGACGCTTTTAGCCAGCAATGGTTCGTTGTAACTAGCGTCCATGTTTTGAGCGCCTCCCTGCATAGGCGTCTCGAGCCTGTCCCTCCTTGCTTGTTGATATAGAACATGGCCACCTGGTTGTCCGTCAGTATCAACACTGATTTGCCCTTGATATGTGGCAGAAAAACCTGTAGTGCATACCGTATGGCTCTGAGTTCCAGGAGGTTTATGTGGAAGTCTCTCTCTGTCGACGTCCAGACTCCTTGCGTGCGAAGGTGGCGCATATGGGCTCCCCATCCAATCTGTGATGCATCGGTGGTGATGGTTACTTGATGGCTCGGTTGTTGGAATCGTTTCCCCATCATGAGGTTTCGTTTGAGAGTCCACCATCGAAGGCTCCTCTTGGTGCGGGGGTCGAGGGTGACCTTGACAGAGAGCGGTTGGGCACGCTGGTTCCAGCAAGAACGTAGGCGCCATTGAAGAGTGCGCATGTGCAGTCTTGCTACGGGTAGCACATGTGTGGTTGCAGCCATATGGCCCAGGAGGCATAGGAGGGACTGGGCTGTTGATGTCATTTGGACAGAGGCCGCCATGGCTAGAGAGGCCAACCTCTTGGCCCTCTGAGTTGGAAGGAAGGCCTTCGCCTCGACGGTATCTATTTCGGCCCCTATGAACTCCAGGCGCTGAGTGGGGGCAAGATGTGACTTCTGATGGTTCACCAGGAACCCGAGGGTAGAGAGTAGACGGATGGTCCGCTTGATGGCCCAGCAAGTCTCCTGTGGGGATGGGGCAGCTAGAAGCCAGTCGTCCAAGTATGGGAAGACCTGGATCCCCTGTTTTCGTAGGTGGGCCGCTGCGACCCCTACACACTTTGTAAACACTCGGGGCGCTGGTGAGAGGCCAAAGGGGAGTGCCTTGTACTGGTAATGGTTCCCGAGGACTTGAAAACGCAGGTACTGCCTGTCCTGAGGGTGGATTGGAACATGCGTGTACGCGTCCTGTAGATCCAGGGAGGCAATCCAATCCCCTGGTTGGATGAGGGGTAGGATTGAGTCCAGAGAGTACATGCGGAACTTCTCCTTGAGAATGAACTTGTTTAAATTCCGCAAGTCCAAGATGGGTCGCATTCCCCCCGACTTCTTTGTAACAAGAAAAAAGCGGGAGTAGAATCCCTGATTGATCTGATCCGGAGGCACTGATTCTATGGCTTGGATTGACAGAAGGTGCAGCAATTCCGGGTGTAGAGGGAGGGATGATATGATGTCGTCGGGAGGTGGCGGCGCACGTTGTTGATAGGGTCGGGACTGGAACCGTAGACGGTAGCCATCTCGAATGATTTGTAGGACCCATGTGTCTGATGAAATAAATTGCCAGGAGTCCCAGAAGGCGCTTAATCGTCCTCCGACAGGGAGATCTGATGTTGGCGCCGCCGGCTGGTTGTCAAAAGGACGGTGTGTTTTGCCGGAGAGGGGCGTCCTCTTCTTTTGCTTCCTGTCCTGCGGCTTCTGATGATGGGCGTTCCCATACGCAGGTCTGTAGGGGGCCTGCTTGTATCGAGGGGGCTGCCATTTGCGGTGCGATTGATACCCTTGGTGGCTGGCGTAGGATTTGCGGTTATACGTTCCTTTGTTGCCAGTCCGACGTTCTAGCCCTTCATCAGCGAGTGTTTGTAGCGTCGAACAATGTTCTTTTATGTCGTTGACGGTGTCAGCAACTTTGTCACCAAAAAGTGATTCGCCATTGCAGGGGGCATCTGCTATACGCTCATGAGTGTCTTCACGCAGGCCCGAAGCTCTTAGCCATGCTAACCTCCTGGTAGAGATGGCGGTGCCTGCTGTGCGTGTAGCAACTTCGAACGCATCATGTATCGTGCTGATGAGATGTTTCCCGCATTCATTTAAGTCAGCAATCAATGTCAGCGCTTTCGCTTTTTCCTCGTTTGGGGCGGAAGCTAAAGTGTCCTTGAGGGTTGCCAGCAAGGCATCCTGAAAGAGTACGTGCTGGAACTGGTGTGCCGTAATACGCGCATTCAGCATGGCACCTTGGAAGACTTTCTTTCCGACGTCATCCAGAAGTTTGGGGTCCTTGCCCGGTGGTGAGTTAGCGTGATTGCGTGAGGATTTCACGCGCTTCAGGGCTGAGGAGACCACAATGGAGTGGTGTGGCAACTGGCTTTTTCCAAATCCGGGTGCTTGCTGGACTTGGTATTTTACATCCAATTTCTTAGGGCATGCATGTGAAGAAGCTGGGCTTTGCCATAGTTTCAGACGTGCATCCAGAAGGCGCTTATGGATGGGCAATGTGATGGGGGCCTTCGGAGCGTCGAGGTACTTGAAAACTTCTGGGCCATCCTGCTGAGGATCTGGGTTTGAAAGTTTGAGAGCGGCAGCCACCTTACGCAGGAACTTGGGGTATGTGAGCTCCTCCTGCGGAGGGATAGGTGTCACAACCCCTTGCTGGTGCATGCCCCTGAGGATGTTGATTCCGAGATCTTATCAGAAACCGCTGGGGTTTTTGGCTGCTCGGATCCGAGAGGCGTCAGTTCATCTTCTTCCCCGGAGCTGAGAGAAAGGGAGGAGGCATACTCCTCAGAGGCGCTGCTGTTGAGGGTTCTCTCAAGGTCAGCGGGGTCTGAGGGCTCAGCTAAGATTGTATCCCGAGTAGTGGACTGTCGGGTGTCCTCAGGGGTGGTTAGGGCAGCGGGACTGCTGGAGCCGCTCCGTAGAAGTTCAGTGAGGTTGGTAAGAAGTTGTAGAATGGTACCTTGATGGGGTAGTGCAGGCGTAGGGGAGACAGACTCAGTGATTTGTATTGCTGTGTCTGAGAGTCTCTTGGCTGCCCTGGGCAGGGAGCTGGGGCTGCGGTGCTTCCGTTTATGAGAGCAGTGAGTTTCATACTCACTCTGTCTGCTGTGGTCCCGTTGTCTGTGTTGCTGCAGTTTGCTGAGGCTCTTGCAGCTGCGATCATGCTCCCTGCTCCGATCGCGTTGTCTGCCCCTCTGATGGCTGTTGCTGTTGCTCAGCTGGCTCCTGTGACTGTCCCGGCTCCGATGCCTGCCTCGGCTCCGATGAGAGGCTGGAGACACGGAGCCGTTGTGGAGGGGCGGGCCAGAGTCAGTGCTGACATGGGAGGAAGCCCTGTGATGTCGAGGAGACTGCTGACCAATGGGCAGAGGCTTGGAGGAGCTGGATGGCCCAATCGGGAGCATGTGGGAGGAGCTGGGGAAGTCCTGACGTTGCCCAATAGGAGAGGAGGAGGCGGGACTCTCAGCGATGATGTCATCAGCAAGATGGCCGCCCCCAGGTGAAACGTGGCTGGAGCATGGAGGGTCTCCCCGGGGGGTCTCCCGGGAGTGTTTCTGCTTCTTAATTCCAGCGCTGCGAGGGTCGGAGGGCTTATCGGAGGCAGATAAAACAGTACCTTTTGTGCCTCGGGCATCCGAAATCCTCGTGGGGGGCAGCTGTTGTTTGAAGGGAGCTCCGGAGGTGGAAGGCTGGTCCGTGGCAGCGCGACCGGGGATGGAGGCCCCGGGGGGCGCATCCCGTGTCGGTGAAGAGATCCGGTGGCCTTCGGGATGCTGCGCAGCAAGGAAGTCCTTAAGGGCATGGCCTCTGGACTTTAAAGCCCTGGGGGACATCCGGGAGCAGTGCTGGCAGTCCTGTACCTGATGGCTGGCTCCCAAGCATCTAACACATTGATCGTGATCATCTGAACTACTCATCTTCCTAGAGCAGCAGTTGCACTTCTTGAAGCCGGGTTTTGATGGCATCTTTGTGGTAAGTTGGTGTTTAAAATTTCTTCTCTGGCTAGAGAGAGCAGGATCCGCGTGTGAAAGGCACGGCGGAAGAAAAAAGACTGGCTGGCTGGCTGGCTAGGGGCGGGCTCGTGGGTGGGGTCTCTGGCCCATGCTCAATAAGTCTGAGCTCTGAGAGCACTTCCGTATTCGGCGCCGTCGGGGGACGACACCAGGTGTGGCTGACGAATCCTGCTTGTCCTAGGAGAAGGAAGTATTTTATTTAAGACCTGGGTGAGGGTGAGAAGATCACACACAGGCCTTAGAACAACAGAGCTGCTAATAACTTGTTTCCTGCTGAAAGCATTTCTTAATTTCCATTGCTCTCCTTTCTCTTTCCGTTTGCTTTTTACGTAGACAGTTTTTAACTCTGTAACTGGACTAGTTTGATGTGTAGGTTTTTTTTATTATAAACCATAAATCAGTGTGTGTGTATATATATATATTAGGGGTGTGTGTGTGTTTATATAGATATAGATATATAGATAGATATATTAGGGGATTGGGGAGGGGATTAGTGAGAAGGTAAGAGGAAGTGGAAATAAAAGGACTGGAGCAAGATAGTATATGATGGCAGATAAAGACCAGCATGGTCCATCTAGTCTGCCCAGTAAGGTGGCTAAAGTAGTTGTACCCACTGCTGCATGCTGGTCACCCACTCTATGCCTTTGAGCCATTATCTCCCTGTGCCTTGGTTTATCTAACTGTAACTGAGTAATAATAACAATCATAATATTTTCTCCTTCAACCCCTTTGGAATTTTTCATGTCATCTGTCACCCCCACAGGTGACAGTCTGTATGTTTCTGAAATATTACTGTAAAGCAAGCACATGAAAATCCTCAGAAGGATCAATAATCAGCCGAGGAGCGAGATATTTATATCAATTTACCAGCACCTTCATGCTCCTGGTGGCCTTGGGCAAGCCACTTAACCTACCTCAGGTACAAACTTAAGGACCAATACAGAAAGACTAGAGTGCCCTTTGCACGCAGATAACGCAACTTATACATGCAAGTTCCGCCACGCCAAATGCAGAAAAGAGATCGACGTGTGCATAAACAGCAAAAGAAAAGGATGCGCACACAACGCCATACGTATTTAAATATATGCAAATGAGCTGCACAAATTAAAATGAATGCTAATAAGGTCTGACCCAATGCAGAGAAACGTGTAAAGGATTACACAACCAGCAGAAGCGCCAATATCTCTAACTCCTGGTCTGAGGTGGCTTACACATCTTGCGCGAGTAGGCAAACACTGTTTCAGGGTATGTATCGGTGAAGTTACCTTTGACAAGAACATTTTCTGCCTGTATCTTTCAGCATATAAGCGAAAGTTCAGCGTTGAAGAACAAATGTCTTTTGCTTCTTAGCCTGTGCTTTTTGGACACACTTATATCATTCTCCATTTAATGTTGTGATTTCTTAAAAAAGTGTTTTCTAGGCGAAAGAGTGTTGACTATTATGGGCAGAGTGCCAAAAGAACCTGCACATCTGTGCGCATAATATGAGTGTTTGACATTTACAGGCATGTGCACATGGCCGCCTCCTTTCAACTTTACACCGACGTTTTGCGCACAGCTGATTTGCATATATACCCTTTGCTGCATACTGGCACTAAACTCTTGTGCTATTGGCACGCTACAAAAAACACATAGTGCACAACTTCAGCGCCGACTTTCTGCATCAGCCTGTTAGATCGTAAGCTCTCCGAGGACAGAGAAATAACTACTGTACTTGAATGTAACTGGAAAAGCATATACTAAATATTAAAGTTAATTTAAACAAAAATTTAATTTTTGTAATTGGCATTCAGCAATAGAGATTCTTTCAGCTGGCTGAAGATTAGGGCTCCCTGTTCAAAGGATGTAACATCGGAGGGGGTGTGGGCTGTTGTATGTTTCTTCAAATGAGAGGAATGCAGACGGTGTGTGGCAGCAGTATGCGGGGAGGGGATCATAGGGAGAGGAAAATGATTTTATTTTATTTATTTATTGTTAGTATTTAGCTCACGCTTTTCCGGTAGTAGTTCAAGGAGAGTTACAATCAGGTACTGTACATATTTCCTTGTCTTTGAAGAGCTTATAATCCAACAGGCCGATGCAGAAAGCCAGCGCTAGACCAGCGCTGGATCGATTTTTTTTTACGTTCCTGACAACGGACACATTTTAACATGCGATACAGGAAGGTTAGACTATGTAAATGCCCACCGCGGTAACCCTGTGCATGCAAATGAGCCACTGCAGCATTAAACTGGGAGAACAAGCCAAACACATGCACACAAGAAGTTTGCGCCAGTTTGGCATGCTCTCCAAGCACCGGGGGCTAATTTGCATTTTTTTTTTTACTGTATGACAAACAGAGGTTCTGCTACACAAATGCTCATAAGGGCCTATTGCTGGCTACAGGGAACAGAAAAGCCGGTTCCCAGAGCTGCCAGAGATGATCTCTCTGTCTCCTAATGTCGTTTGGGGGGGGGGGGGGGGAGGAGAACAGGGCGCCATGGATTCTTTTTTGTCGGCATGGCCCCCAACAGTGTTTTGATGGCATCGAGGGTTTTGCTCAATGCATGATCATCTGGGGAGAAGATGATCTAGGCACTGGGGAAAACACCCAGTGCCATCAAAATGCTGTCAGGAGCAGCGTTAGAGATTTACTTCTACTCAGACTCTGCAGTAAAAATTTTGGCGCTATGGCTGGTTGCAAAATCATCTACGCCTGTCTCTGCATAGGGCATAGCCATGATTTGCATACCAGCCCAGCAAATTAAAATACATTTAAATAATTACTATTCATCTAAATACACATGGCGTTAATTGGGCGCTAGTTTTTCCACCGGCATTTACATCTATTTCCTGCATAGGAAGGATAGTAAAAATGTGTTTAAAGGTGCCGTTATGGGCTCGTAAAGTCCGTGCTAGCTTTCTGCATCGGCCTGCAAGTTTGTAACTGAGGCAATACACCTGCTGGTTCCAAGCTGCTGCCCTAAACAATATACTACAAGTTTGCACCCTACAATCTTCTATCCATGTACATACACTCCCTACCATTCCTCCTTCCCCAATACATAGCTTCTCCCCCATATATGTTTATGACTTTTAATTTTCAAAAATGGAATTGACAGTAATAAACATATTTTCAGTACCCTCCAAAACACCTGTGCCTATGTAGAGGATGCTATGATGGAAGGCATGCATGAGATAAACATACCAGCAATATGATATGGAGGCAAAATTAGAGAATATAATAGAAAGTGCATGTGGGTGCAATGCCGTATTAGATGTTCTTTCTTGCCCCTCTCTGGTTGTAAGTTAAGGACATATGGAAGTGTATGTGTGCACATCTCATGAGGAAGGTATGCAAAGGACATCCCTGATGTGAATGTGAATCTGTAAAGACTCTCCTGGCTTACACCCCGGGGTCCTTCTGGGGGTGACTCGGGGTTCATAAGGGAGAGGAGGCGCTGGGAAGACCAGACGCAGTCCACCAGTCTCCCGGGCTCGAGCCGCCAGGAAAAGCCGCGGCTGCAACTACGGCCCGACCCAGCCCGCCGCGAACTCACCTTCTGGCGGATCTGGCCCGAGGTAGACACCTTGCGGATGAGTTTCTGCGGGGAACCGGGCTCCTGCTCGGGCTCACTGTCCGAGGACTCCTCCGGCAGTGGCGCGGCAGCAGGGCTCGGAGGCTGCGCACCGGAGCGGGGCAGCGAAGAACCGGCCGCCACCGCCGCCGCCATGCTGCACTAAGAGAGCGGCCAGCCAGCAGCGACATCCGGCGGCAGCCATAGGAAACTGCAGCCCGGTACGAAAGCGACGCCTACGGGCGAGAAGGGGTCCTTCAGTTTTCTGACCTGGCAAGCAATTGGGGGGCTGTCACAAGCATTGCGATTTCGTGCCGCGAGAGATGGACATGAAACTTGCAGAGCACTTATGTACAATGAATAGCAAAATAGGATCATTATATTTTAAGTGTGGTCCATGAATATATCAAATGGCTCATCATGGTGATGAAACAGGAAGCGCTGTTTCTTTTCTAAAGGGTCTATTGGACTTGTATACCTAGTAAAAACTGCAGGACTGCAACTAGGATTCAAAGCATTGCCTCTTTTTGACATATATGGTGACCCCCCCCCCCCCCCCCTTTAAGCTCTTGACAGGATAGGATAGAACCTCCTCCATTTCTGTGACACACTCTCCAGATCCATAATTCCCCCAGAAGGAGTGCATGCAAAATCAGGATGCACCCCCTTATAATTCACCATACGAAAACAAAAACTAATTTGATGTCATCTCAGTAACAGCAACACAAAATCCAGAAAAGCAGTTACTGGGAACCTATGTAGCAAATCTGCCACACCATAACATGCCCATTTACAAACGTAAATTATTAAAATACCATGATTTACACACATCGATGGCACATAACTTTATGGATCCCTATAAAATTACTTTATCCCAACTCATGCCCATCCTTCCAATATTACATCTCAGCCATAACAGAGCGAACTCCCTTAATAACTCTTGAGACCTTGAAGCACTTTGCAGCTTGTCTATTTATGACTTCCACCACCAGGGGGAGATTTAAGACTTTGGTGCCCAAAGGCAAGACCAGACCACAGATTCCAGAAAGAAAAAGGGGAGAGGGATAGGGCTATCAGAGATCCCAAAAAGACCAGAGAGCCAAAAGAGCAGAGAGGAAGGCCACAGTGGCACTTTTTTTGTAATAGCATATGCATCTGGCCATAAATAATTTGCCCCAAACCTTGCTCTGAAAAATCTTCTTTAGGGTTTTTTTTATCTTATTAAATTCAGCAGGCATCCCCACTGGATTTAATAAGATAAGTCTAAAGGAGGTTTTGTCAGAGCAGGTTACTGACTCTTACTGTGAGCAACTGAGATGTTTGCCTGATACAGATGGGATTGAACTGTTGAAACATAGATGAATGCTATGGATCACATCAGGAAGTGGGAATTGGAACAAGAGTTGGAACAAGCTTTATGTTTATGTTTATGTTTATTAGCTTTCTAGACCGCCCTTCAGTAGTAAGCAGAGCGGTTTACAATTAAAATAAAATTCATTGTACAGCAGGTAAAGGGCTGGAAACGGAAAAAGAAGTTACAATTTTTCATGAGAGAGAGAGGAGAGAAAAGTAAAGAGACAGAAACATGAGGAGGGGTAGACAGCAAGGGAGAGGGGAGGCTAAGGGAGAGGTAAGTTGAAGGCGAGGGAAAAGAGGTAGGTCTTCAGGGCTTGTTTAAAGGTGGTGTGGTGGGGCTCTAGAAGGAGAGGGGTAGGTAGGGAGTTCCATAGAGCTGGACCTGTGAAAAAAAAGCTGAGGAGCGAGTGGACTGGAGATGAGCAAGTGAAGGGGAGGGAAGTGCAAGACGGTTGAGATGGAAGGAGCGAGGGGTGTGCCTAGGGGTGTGGAAGTGGATGAGGTCGGATAGGTACTGAGGTGTGGAGGTGTGGAGAGCCTTATGAGTGAGTGTAAGTAGCTTGAAGCGGATGCGAAAGGAAACGGGAAGCCAATGAAGGCGGAAAAGGAGAGGGGTAATGTGGTCTCTAGGGGATGAGTATGATATGAGGCGGGCTGCAGTGTGACAATATGCCAGTTGCTTTATTATTTTTTTTATGTGAATTTAATTGAATATATTGAAAGAAACTTTTAAGTGACTGCAGATATAAATTGAAAAAAAGTAAAAGGACTACTTTAAGTATGCATAAGAATTCACTGGTGCACTTTAACCATAGAGGGTCTAGCAAAAATTTTACTTTTCTGGTTCTTTGAATTCATATTCTGGGGTTTTCTTTAGTTTTTATCTGATATTTACCCTGGTATTTGGTGGAACTGATTTGGTTTATTAAACTACCAGCATACGTCTATGAGGATCCGTCTGTTGAACTTCCCCTTTCCCCTTAGCAAGTCCTCCCATTCTCTGGGAGCTTTGAAAGGAATGCGCCTGCACACCTCTCACTGTGTCTCCCATTGCTACATGATCTTTATTCAGGGCTGGCCGTCCATTGTGCGAGAATGTTGTTCGCACAGGGCCCCGCACTTCAGGGGGCCCCGCGCAAGCTTCATTCTCACACAGTGATGCTCTTTGAAATGCAGGCTTCAGAGGGAACTGGGCAAGCCCGTCCGAGGCCCCAGCTCACCTCCGCAAAGTCACCAGCGTAAAGAGTGGTGTTTTCTCTCTCACGCTGGCAGCTGTGTTCTTGTGAAGCACGCAAGTGCCAGGAAACAGGAAATGCCCTTTAACCTTTCCTGGCATTCAGTGTGCTTCACTAGAATTCAGCTGCCAGCATAAGGGAAAATGCCGCTCTTTACACTGGTGACTGTGCAGAGGTGAGCTGGGACCTCGGGCAGGCTTCCCTGGCTCCCTCTGAAGCCACTTCGACATGCGCTGGGCTCTTCAGGGGAGGGGAGTCTAGTATAGGACTGGAAATAGTCGATGGGGGGCTAAGATTGGAAATGGGCTGATGAGGGGCTAGGATAGGACTGGAAATTGCTGAATGGGGGCTAGGAGTGGGAATGGGCTGATGGGGGAGCTTGGACTGGAAATGGGCTGTTGGGGGGCTGGAATAGGACTGAAAATGGCTGATGGGGGGCTAGGACTGGAAATGAGCAGATGGGGGACTAGTACTGGAAATGGGCTAATGCGGAGGCATGGGACTACAAGGGAGCGGATGCTGGGTGGGGCTGGCACTACAAGGAAGCTGATGTTGGCGAAGTACTATAAGCAGTTAGGGCTTGGGGAATGAGGATAGACAGGGGAAAAGATATTTTGTGTGGGAGAGAAGAAAAATCTACAATTGGCTGGGTATTGGGAGAGTAAGTGGGGATTGAGGATAGAAGGGTGAAATTTGATTGAATAATAAAGGAATAAAGAAAGAAATGGAGGAAACAGCAAAAGGGAAAAGATCAGTATGTTAAAGCAGATGCAGAGAGAGAATGGAAAAAATCTAGAAGAGAGAAGAAAGGACAAATTGACAGCTAGCAGAAGACACAAAGAAATCAGAAGAAAGTAACTGGAGCAATTGCAACTAAAAAATAAAATGCCAAAACAAAAGGTAGAAAAATACTTTTTATTTAAATTTATTAATTGGAATATATCAGCTCTGGGAAATGTGTATCACTAATCTCTTTGCATTTTTGTTTAGTACAAGAGGAAATTAATTTATAGTTTTATTTATTTATTTATCATCATTTTATTTCTCCAGTGTTGTTGTACATTCTAAGTTTAGCTTTTGGGGTTCTGAGTTTAATGATTATCTTCCTATTTCTAAATTGTGATCCCTTGTTCTTTGTTTGGCGACGGTCTGTGTTCTGCATGTGTAACCAAGCTGAGGTATTCTGTTCATGTACGTAGTTTCTGTTTGACAGTGCCACTTGTTCTCTTTCCCAATAGAAGATATATTGGTATTCTCTGAGATGTATTGGTTTAATATTTGCAGTGTTACCTTTTGATAGGTAGGGTTTGGTGCTTTGTGAGTCCTGGTAGTGCTGTTATGATACGGTGGGTTTGCTATGGGTTCTAAATAGTCAATGTTTATAGTACTTCCTAATGTGCCTGGCAGTTGGCACTGGAGTATAGTAATGTAGAAATCTGGTAGTTTTTAAGCCAGCACTCAAGAGGCATGTTTACTAAAAGATAGCGCATGTTAACATTATGCAAATATTTATGCAAATGAGACTCTTTATGCAAATGAGGCCCCACAATGAGTCTCCACACATGGCCCCATACCCCCCCTTGTGCTGCCCCTGCCTTTATTAGTCATCTGCATTAACTAAAGATTATTTTTTTATGAGCCCAGTTCATGAAACGATTCTCTTCATCATAGTTGATAGTTGAGACATGCCCACCCCTCATAATACTAGTGGGTTCCCCTTATGCTAGCCACTTTGCGAGTAGTACCTCATGTTGGGAAGAGTCATAATGCCCCACCACACTGGTCAATCTTAGGAAGCACTTCACCCAGTTGAATATATTTTTTGGGACTCTTCTCCTCTTGTGTTCATCTCTATGTTTCTTTTTCTTCTTTCCTTTGTCCTTTCTACTCTCCCTTCTCCCTTCCAAATTTTTAAATATATCTATATACTTTCTCACCCTCATTTTCCTCTTCAATTGGACACCTCTTTCCATAATTCTGACAATGAAACCAGGGCAGGATGCCCCACATTATATCTTGGGCTTACCACATCCCCTCTATTCTTGCTTCCTCGTGGTTCTCTGTAGACAAGAATTGCTGTTGCTGGGATGTGAAACTATCCCTCTTTTTCCTACATTCTTGCCATCCTCCTCTTTGCTCTTGATCAACTTAACTGCTTGGTCCTCCTTCCCTTACATCCTGTGATCCATCCTCTTCTTGAGTCTTTTTTCCCATCTAAGACTTCTCTCTCTTCCCTCGGTTGCCTCACCATTCACTCCGAACTTCTCCACTCTTCCTTGGTGGATTCCATACCAGTCAGGCTCTCTGGGTTCCACAACACTACCCCCTTTCCATTCTCGTCCTGCCACTCCAGTTCCCCACACTCATCCTACTATTTGAAGCCATACCCTACTACCATGCCATTCAGCATCATTTTCCAAACTGAGGCAACCCCTCCCCCTTGGTTTCCCCATCCTTCCTCATAACTCCAGCTCTCATCCATTCCTTGGTTGTCCCAGCCCATGCCTTTTCATTCATCCATGCAATTCTCTACTTCTTGATCCCCCTTACTCATTGGTCCTTTCACCTCTTTATTGCATGTATGCACTGTCCCAGCCCCCACCTTGCCTTTCTCTCCTGCCTTCCTAGTCCTCGGATCCATTCCTTTTCCCCCACCACCTTTTTAACTGTTGTACTTCCCCCCCCTCCCCCCCCCCATAGCTTCTTCTTCTTTGCCTAGTACACCCTTTCTTACCTTTCATTATTTACTTAACCTGAGTCCTCTCAGAAACCATATCCAGTGTTAATAAGCCTTGCTCACCCACATCTTCTAACTCATCTGAGTGGGGGGGAGGCGCTGCCACTGCCCTCCATCACTGCACCATTAAGCTGCTGTCACATTAGTGGACCATGGCTCCTTTCTGCCTCAGTCTATGCAGCTTCCCTCAGTTCATGCTGCTGTGTTGCCTCTGTTTGCCTCTTCCATTGTGGTTCCCACTATCCAGCCAGGACCATCTGCACCCAAACTCTGCCAGACATGCTGCTATCTGACCTCCAGGTTCACAGGCACTACAGGAATGATCTCGCTTTATGCAGATCTTTCTCTCTGGGTCTTGCATCCCTGCCATCTCCCTCTGCATTCTCCAGTCCCTGCTGCCTACCTTGTCATTCAAAAAAGAATCTCCCCCGATTACCTAATCCCTGCCCCCCTTTTCCCATGCTGCTCCTACCCATTTGCCTGCACCCACACTCCACTACTTTGGGAGGGGTTGACATCACTGTGCCATGTTAATGCCGGCTGTGGTGAATGTGACCCCTCCAGTCTCTTAGGGTGGCATTTTCAAAGGCATTTACATGGGTAACTGCCGTAGTTATCTATGGAAATGCCTTATCTGGGATTTTTGAAAGGCACCTACATGGGTAGTGCCTTTCGAAAATTCTGGATAAGTCCCTAACGTGCCCAGATGCTATATGGTTAGCATCGGGGTGTGTTGGGGGTGTTCGGGGGCAGAGGAAAGGGCTAACCGGGTAGCAGTGATTTTCGATGCTACCCACTTGGCCCTCTGCGCCTTAAAAGAGGTTTTTTTCTCACCTATTTTTACGGCACAGGGACTAAGCGGGTAGCATTGAAAATCGCTGCTACCCGCTTAGCCTTAGCGGCTGCCGGCACATCAGCATAACCGGGATTTTCATTTCCATTGCCGCAGACGTGAAAATCCGGGTTAAGGGGGTCAGTGGGCAGGCTATGCACCGACCCTGCCTAAATCAAAATACCCTGGCAAAGGCAAAGTGCTATTCAAGGCAAGCTTCTATACAGACGGAATGAAAAAAAGCAGCAGTGTGTAGGGTGACTGATAAAAAGCAAAGTTTAATATTTAAAAGAATGAGGCCCAATTATGCATTTTTGTAGGATTATTATAGTAGGGGTAGTGTTTGGATGATCATGATTGCTGAGTTTAATTATCAAAATCTCAGGGGATGGGGCCATAAGGCTGATGGTTTACTTAGGGCACCCAATATACTTGTACCAGCTCTGGCTCAGTCTCACCTGCAGGCCTACCCTCCAGAGCCTTCAGAAGGCACTGCTGTTTCCCCAGCAATTCAGGCTTGTGCCAATCATTCAGCAAACATACCCTCAGGACTCCTAACAGCTCGAGGATGCAGAGACAGTTGTTCTTGACTCTATTTCTTCATCCAGTAAGTTGTGTATTTTTCTATTCCTATTGTTCAATAAAGCAATCGGAATTTGGATTAGTTCTGTGCTTACCTGCATACAGTGTAGTTACGTGCAATGAGGACAGAATACCTATTACTGGTGAGGACTTTGGGGTTCTTGCATATACTACTGACACATCTCCTTCCAAGTACTTTGTAAGGACTTTCAGAAGACCTCTAGTGACTCTATTAAAATACTGCATTATGATCTTTTTATGGCACCCAGAACATGGGAGAACTCGCCTGACCAGTGATGTAATGGTATGAGGAGACTTTGCCTGGAAACCTGACTAGTATAAACGCCAAGCCCAAATGCATTTTCCCATCTTTGGCTGGCATACCCACTGTGCCACAGCAACAGGTGCATCTGTCTCCACAGCCACGCATCACAGAGGAGAAGGAGAGGTTCCTGATTCATTCACACAGGAAATCAACTAACAGAAGTAGTGACAAGGGCTGCTCAGGCCATTGCACTCTACATCAGGGAGTAAAGGAGAAAGCAGAAGAGAAGGAGTTTTGGAGACAAAGGAAGCAGCAGAGATCTTTATCCTAGAACAAGAGAGGAGAAGGATACAATTGACATCCCCTGGAGCAAAGAAAGGAGGACCAGGCCTAAAGAAACACAAGGTGTGTGATCACATCCAAGTCCTGCACCCAGCTCTACACTGGAAAAGGACTCAGTGAGGGGAAATCCCCACTGCAGGGATAGTCCCGTATGTGTGTCATGTTTTGTGCTCTGCTATTATACTATTTTTGTTTTGTCAATGATCCCTGAATATTTTCGGTAATCCCATGTTCAGTACTACCAAATTCTGGCCTGGACTCAGTTACTGAAGCAAGTGAGGACTGGAGTGAGTGGATCGAAGGTGCAAATGGCTTACCAGCAGTGGTGTGAATTCTTCCCAAGCAGCCCGGGCAAATAGGGGGCTCACATGGTGGCATGGCAACTTATTTTTATTTTCTGCCACACTATCTCTGCTCCAGGTGCAGTAGTTGTTACGTTTCAGACTGAAGTCTCGCATTAACAACTGCACCATGAGACTTCAACCCGGAAAGTAACAGCCACCAGGCTTGGAGAAGAGGCAGCACAGCAAGCAAATTAAAGTAAGTTTACTGCACACAGAGCATGCCACAATAATGGGGGGAGCAACATTGAGGGGCCCATCATTAGAACTTTTGCCACTGCCTCACAGTTTTACTGGTCCCGGCCTAGAACCCTAAGAAATTCCTAGCAAGGACAGTATTATCTCCCTGAAGGTGGGCTCCCAATCTGCCAAATAGCTATAAATAGCCACTGTGAGGACTTCCAGACTGGCAGAAATTACACACAAATTGTACCTTCAAAGTTAAGCCCCTATAGAACAGCCTGTTCACTTACTCTGTGTAGCACTTCACTCATCCCACTCCCAGCTGGGCTTTGTAGAGATTGTTCCTTCACTCCTTTCAAAATTTTATATAGAATGCTAATTCGTTGTCACCTGGGCTTTCTAGAGACAAGCCCTTCATCCCTTGTTGGGCTTCATGCACCTCTTATGCGCATTGGTTCTCAAACTGAGGAGGTGCAGCATGGATCATTGAGGGGTGCAAGATGGTTGATGCACTATTTGAATTTCTGTACATTATACTGCAATTTTAAAAATATATAGTACTGATTATTTGGAGGGAGTGAATAGCTAACAATATCACAGAGAAGAAAAGGAGACAGTCACTTAGGTCTAAGAAATAGGCAAGGGAGAATCCTCCTAGCAGTAACAATTTAAAGTCCTAAATAGATGCTCAGTTCCCAAATATACAAACCAGTTGTCCTTTCTTGGTAATCTCATGGTCACTAAAAACACAAACTTTGTTACAGAATTAATATATAATATTTAGCCACCCCTCTAAATGGTGGCCAGAACATAGGTTGCATGCCCAAAAGTATTTCAAACAAATTACCCTTTTTCAAAGTGATTGTAATATTGCTTCCGACAACCATTGTTGAGTTCCATACAAAGGGATTAGATTGTTACTTTCATTTTCCCAAGCGGTATGTGTCTCTTTAGCCTATATGTCTGCCTTCAGAGCTTTTAGTAATAAAAGAAAAATCAACCCAGTACAACTTTGATCAAATTGGGAGGGTTTAATTTCCTGGAGCCTTTGAAGCTGAGTCTAAAGCTGTTGGAAGGTGGAGGGAGGGATCCCAAGAGAAGAGCTGGTTTCTGAGCATAGAACATCTCTAGAAATGAGAGCAGGTTTAAACTGGGGATTCGAAAGGTGAAATCTGGGAAGACTAAAAGGCAACCCCACCCGCACTGACGTTTTATAAGTTGCTGCATATAAAGTTTCTAGGAAAAGAGCCTCTGAGGAGCTCTCTTCTTTGTCTTTAATCTATTGAGCAAAGTACTATGGTTGTCATACTAGGCCTCTTGGACATATTAAAACAAGGGTCGAACACTTTGTAGGTAATAGCTTTTTTATTGGATTAACTCAATACATTTGTAACTTTCATCAAATCAATGAAGAAAGAGCACAGTGAAAGAAGCCAAAGTTAGGACAAGAAAAAACTTTCACACGCATAAAATAACACTTCAGAAAGAAGAACAGAGTGAAACCTTAGTACTGAATATTTCTTGAGGGAAGATCACTTCTGAATAATCTCACGATGAAGGTACTTTTTAGACACACAAAATATTTGGAATTATGATAATCAAACACTTTGAAACAAACACAAAAGGAACTAACAAAAGCATGGACTTTCTCACCCATTATCGGATATATGCCCTTTAAACTGTTAACATTTTGCTGTTACTGTCATCTCTGCTCATCTCCCTCCCCACCTCACATCAACCCCTCTTTATTGCACGGTAATAGTACATACAGACAATCTAAAGCCTACCTGACTGTACTATGTAATGTAGGGCAATTGCACTGTTTGTCCACTGATCTGATGTTTTAGGTATCAAAAGCTAGTCATAAATATATTGAGTTAGTCCATTAAAAAGATGTCACATACAACTTGTTTCTTAGCCCTTAGTACTTGCATTTTATTAAATTAAGGGACTTGTTTACTAAAGTGTGGTGAAGTTTTGCACTTACCATGCTTTGGAAGTCATTTTTTAACGAGCCATGTAAAGTTATATGGTATCAATGCACATAAATGATATATTTTTCATGACTTAAGCTTGCGGGCGGGCACTTAAACAGAGACTTTGAATGGCTGCTATTCTATAAGTATGCATATAAGTTCAAGCATGTGTACTTTTGGTGTGGTCGTGCACAGGAGCCGAGTTTGGGCACAGAGTAGGCAAAGTGCAAATCTACACATGTTCCTGCAAAATCCAAGCACAGGCATTTACATCTGTCACAGGGCAAGCATAAGTACTCATGCCCAGTTTACTTGAGCTTTGTCACAATTTATGCCTCTATTCTATAAAGGACGCACACATTTTATTTTATAAAGTAGGTGCAAAATGCACCTGTGACAACACATGTTAAACTAGATGATCCTTATAAAATTGCTTCCTATAGGTGCAAACCTGTGCTGTAACTGCTGGGGGTGTGCCCAGCATCATTCGTGCAGTTACTGCAACGGTGTAAATATTTTGCACATTTAAGTAAATGAATCAGCAGATAGTGCATGTAAACTTACTGCACTATCGGCATGCATTTACCATAGCCTGGTGTTGTTCAAAAAAATAAGTTGAAAAGTGTACACTTGCAATGTGACACAATAGCACATTATCCCCAGAGAATCAGACATGTGGGGGACGCATCTGTATGTGTCATGAGGGGTGTCAGGAGTGAGTATGTGTGTGTCAAGGGTGTATATATGTGGGTCATGAAGAATTTAAGAGGGTGTGTGCGGGTTTGTGTCATGGGGCATTTTAGTATGTGTGTGTGTGTGTGTGTGTATCATAGGGAGTGTGAACGGGTGCATGTGTGTGTTTGTGTGTGCGTGTGTGTCTGTGTGTGTCATGGGCTGCGTGCCTATGTGTGTTTATCATGGGGAATGTTAGTGGTGCATGTGTGTGTCTTGGGACGTATTAGCAGGTGTGGGCATGTGTGCATGTCATGGGGAGTGTCAGAGCTCTGTGTGTGTGTGTGTGTGTGTAATGTGTGTCATGGGCAGTATCAGGTGCTGTCTGTATGTGTTATGGGCAGTGTGAGGTGCAGTGTGTTGCGTTATGAACCGTGTGAGATGCAGTATGTGTGTGTCATGGGCAGTGTGGAGTGCTGCATATGTGTGTGTGTGTGTGTCATGGGCAGCATTGGGTGCTGCATGTGTGTGTGTCATAGGCAGCATTTGGAACTGCATGTGTGTTTATGTATCATGGGCAGTGTCAGGAGCTGCATGTTAGGGTGTGTCATGGACAGTATTGGGAGTTGTGTTTGTGTGTCATGAGCAGTGTCAGGAGATGCATGTGTGTGTGTCTCTCTCTCATAACCTCCCTCCCAGGCTTCCTCTAGTATCTTTCTCATGTCCCTTCCACCAGCCTTCTTCCTATCTCTCTCTCTCTCTCTCAAAACCACACACACACATACAACCTTCCCCCAGTCTCTCTCTCTCTCATGACACTTCCCTCCAGGCTTCACCCAGTTTCTTTATTTCCCATCCCTCTCCCCTTCATCCAGGTGCTCTTTTAAGAACATAAGAACATAAGACATGCCATACTGGGTCAGACCGAGGTCCATCAAGCCCAGTATCCTGTTTCCAACAGTGGCCAATCTAGGTCCTACGTACCTAGCAATATCCCCAAAAGACACAGGTTCCATAATGCTTGTACTGGGTCAAGCATTGATATCCTGGGTCCCTTTTTAATAGTGGTTTATGGACCTTTCCTCCAGGAACTTGTCCAAACCTTTTTTAAACCCAACTATACTAACAGCCCTTACTACATCCTCCGGTAACAGATTCCAGAGTTTGATTACACGTTGAGTGAAAAAATATTTTCTCTTATTTGTCTTAAATAGTTTACCCTGTAGCTTCATTACATGTCCCCTAGTCTTTCTATATTCTGATAGCGTAAACAATTGATCCACGTTTATCCGTTCCACTCCATTCATTAATTTATAGACCTCTATCATATCTCCCCTCAGCCGTCTCTTTTCCAGGTTAAAGAGCCCTAACCTTTTTAGCCTCTCTTCATAGGAGTAGCCTTCCATCCCCTTCACCAATTTGGTGGCTCTTCTCTGTACTTTTTCTAATAACGCTATGTCCTTTTTAAGATACGGCGACCAGAATTGCACACAATATTCAAGGTGCGGTCGTACCATGGAGCGATACAGAGGCATTATAATATCCTTTGTTTTATTCTACTCACAGCTTCTTCCCCCCTGGCTGCCGCTCGTGAAAAACACAGGGGTTCACACTTCCCCCTCCACGATGGGCTATCTGCATGGCTGAGCCCTGTGGTGAAGGAAGTTCAGGGTGATCTTCTGGTTTGACATCATCCACTTCCTCCACATTAGGGCTCAACTGAGGCTGTCACAGTGGGGGAGCAGTGAACTGCCGCATTTTCCCTGGGATAGGCATATGCATGTTTGTTTGCACATGCGTACGGACAGACACAATTTCCCTGCCTCCTGAACCCTCAACAGGCGCTATGCATATGCTTATGTGAAACAGGCCTAAAAACGTGATCCCCCCAATAAACATTGCCACTCCCACCCCTGATCAACATCTTCCAACAATCACCAACCTCACCATTCAGCATGATCATCTCCCCATCCCCTCAATACGCAGTTGCCCTTGTCCCATCAGCGCACAGAAGGAAAATGGCAGCTCTGACCTCTAGCAATAGTTGTGCAGGACTACTGCTTGGGGTTGCTGCCAAATAAGGGTGAGCGCTTGAAATTTATGCTCAGTTTCAGCAGTATAAATTGCATAAGTGCTGCCTCCACTGAACATTCTCATATTACTTTAAAAGGATTTCTTATCTTTTTAAAGTCATACCTGCTGTTTACCTGTCATCACTTGAATTGTACAACTTATATATTCACTGTGCAAAAAAGTCCAAATCAGGGAATCCACACTCAAACCACATAACCAAAGGCATCCCAAATGTAAATTCATTTTTCTTGGACTAATAACACTGATCAACATTGAAATCGTTACTGACTTTAAAAGGCCCTAATCTGTAGTATCTTGGTGAGCTGAACACAAATATAACATTAAAAAATGTTATTGGCTCTCATTTTGAAGATATTGCATGTAGATCATTTTTGACGTTTCACTGTGTAAATTTATCCAGTAGGACATCAACAACATCCCAAATAAGCCTTGAATGATGTAATATTGCATCACATTGCATAATACCAGCATGCACACATCATCCAGAGTTTTTTGCATCATTTTCTGATGCAATGCAATACTACTGCCAGACGGCTGCTGAAGCCATCTGACGTCAGCAGTGTACTATATGCAGTCGGAAAGGAAAGTAATCTGGTATTCTGTTCCGATATTGAAAGCCTCATGAATGCCTTAAAAATCACTCATGACCCACAAGACTGGAGACTATTTATAGACTCTTCGAAACTGAGTCTGAAGGCTGTGCTTTTGAACAATGGAAACCGTCTTCCATCTATTCCAGTAGCGCATGCTGTCCACATGAAAGAGACACTCGTACGATAATTTAAAGCATCTACTGACTTCCATTAACTATAACAAGTACAGCTGGCACCTCTGTGGTGACTTGAAGGTAGTTGCCCTTTTAATGGGACTGCAGCAGGGATATATAAAATGCATGTGTTTCTTATGTGAGTGGGATAGCCAAGCAAGGGATTGGCACTACTTGCGGAAGGAATGGAATTGCAGACAAAAGGGTATGTTTACTAAACCATCTTAATTTGCGCTCTGTGACGTTATCGCACGATAAGGTACCTTATCACGCGATAATGGCGCTTTACAAGGTGCACAGGTACCTTATCGCGCGATAACGCGCCCTGCGGCGCAAACGAGCGCTGAAGGCGGGGAAAGGCTCCCGGAGGGTGGAGGAAGGCTCCCCAGGGGCGGAGAGAAGGGGTCAATGGGTGGAGAGTGGGAGGGGAGAGACTCCCCGCACACTAACGCTGTGAAATCCGAGGCCAAAACTAACGCCAGTGAAAACCTCGCGTTAGAGCTGATTTAAAGGGAAAAGAAACCATTTCTGTCAGCAATGTACAGCAAAACCAGGGAAACCTACAAAAAAGTGATAAGTGTGATACATGTGCACCGAACAAAAGTACAAATAAAAGTTGAAAAGGACCCCAACAAAATATACAAAAAACATAACCAAGCTGGGCAATAGTGATAGTAATGGGATACAGCAAAAAACACTCCCAAGAAAGCTCCAAAAAAAAGATATGAATTTTGGAAGGGTCTACGCTCCGTCCCCATACAAGGTGAATGATCCCACAGTGAAATAGCACTGATCAGGGTTTCCCTCTCCATTGGACAGGTTTCCTATGGCATGCACATGTTCCACAACAGCAGTGTGGGCATGTCGGAATGGGCAACTGGACAGATGCTGGGAAAGGGGATACAGAGGGCTGCAGGTGGCACATGCTGTGGTGCAGCTGGGGCACAGTGCGGACTAGGAAGATGCCTAGGTGGCACTTAGGAATGCTGAAACTGTACAGCAGCCAGACAGCAACTGATGAGGGCCCAACATGGGCACAAGAGTGTTTATCACAGTGTCACAGGGGATAGTACCCAGCAGGTACCTCCAAGAGCACAGAACATTGGCAGGCGGTGTTGGGGGGAAGCGTGGACGTCTATGCAGGCACCCCTACCCCAGAACACACACCATAGGCAGCCGCCTACCCGCACACTGGATGGCCTGAGACTGCGCTCCACCAGCACCACCAGCAGAAGGGCAGGTCAGCAGGGTGGCAGAGGGGCACTGGTGGTGGAGGGGGCAGTGGCAGCTGCCCAGAGCAGACCATGGCCTAACCCTGTGTAGGTGGGTGCCATGCACTGCAGCAGACAGGCCCCGTCTGATGAACAGTCATGGTATCCCCAGGGGATGTACTGTCTCTGTGGCAACACGGTGGTGCAGTGCACACAGCCAGTATGTTCAGGAGCGGAAGGTTACAGGTTCAAGTCCCAGCTGTGGTTCCTGCCAACCCAGCCCCCATTTTTTACCCACTACTAAAATGTGCTAATACAGACAGAACCTTTATTGCAGATGATGTAAACATGCCCAAAACACCTACATTTTACCCTACAGAGCACAGACACCATAAGCAGGCGCATTACCTAGAGCAGAGTCTCCCAAATGCAGTTCTGGAGGGCCAAACACCATTCAGGTTCCACGCTGCCTCTAATAAAGATGCCTGTGCTGCATATCTATGCACCGCCCCCATGGTATGCAGATGTATCTCATGCATATTTATGAGGGACAGCATGAAAACCCGAACAGTGTTTGGCACACCAGGACTGGAGTTGGGAACCTCTGCCGTAAAGCAGCAGCCAACAGGGGCAGACACACCCACACCCACAGGCTCCATTAGCCAATGCCTCCTGGAGAGGCAGGACATTGGGCCCTGCGTGCATCTCCCAATACTAGCACTTGCATACCGTAGCAATGCCACCCTAAACCTGGGAATATGGTACACAGCTATCAAAAGGTAGCTATGATTACTGGCAGATAGCAATTCCTACGTTAAGCACAATTGGCTGATGGAGCTGCATCATAGCAACCTTTCTGATGTCTGTGGAGTGAGCCTCAGGTCTGGTGTCTGACAGAGTGACCCCAACAGTATTGCGTACCATAGCCATGCCTGCACTGTGCCCAGGACTGGTGTGGTGGCCAGGACTGCCAAACACCTCTATAGTAGCACAATGCTGGCATAGGTGCAGGAGTGTGTGTCTGTCTATCCAGTGTGTGGTGGCTGCAAACACCCTCCACAGCCCACACTGCCAGCACGGTTGCCAGTATTGGCCTCCCAATGTGCATAATGAGGAGCAAGGTACCATGGGTATAGCCCAGACAGGGTGGCCTGGCCAGGATGCATCTGCACAGGGCATAGGGCAATGGCTGGGACATTGTAGTGCCCAGCCACCACCTGCACAGACAGGGTAGCCACACCATGTTCTGCTGGGAGATCACTCTCACCCTGACTGAGCAGTGACCACGGCATGGCTAGGTTCCCCCATAGTGCTATGTAGTATTTCTTTCATGTGATATTTATGGGTTCCTTTTTGGGGCCTAGTCACTGACTTATCTGCTTGGTGTGTATGCTGACATCCCAGTTCTGGGTGCACGCATTTCCACCAGGAACATGCACTATGGACTAGCTAGCAGACTGTCTGCAGCTGGTATGTGTCTTGCTGGAACACCTTGCAGGGTGCAGCGGCTGAAGGCTTGCTGCAGGAGAATATCAGATAGTGGTGGGGTGCAGCTTAGCATATCCAGGCCTAATGTCTGTCTGCTATTGCTTTATGGATGTGTACAGAGCTGCATTGACTGCCCTGTAGGGTGTCTGTTCCCCAGCAGGACTGGGGTTGATAGTCCTCCCTACTGCCACCATTGCAGGGAGGTAGAATGTGGATCTGTTGGTGGGAGACCCTGTTTCCCACCCTCAGCCCCAGGGGGGGGGGGGGTGGTACATAATACACCTATGGGTCCAATAAGGGCTAAACCTTGACTGAGAAATACAGATGTATCCAAGGTGTGTCTGCAGACACTACCTATCTCACACATTAGCACTGCTGGGGTCCTGCAGCATGTCCTATTTCTGCTGTGGACCTGGTGCTGGGCCCCCTACCTCACCCTCAGGGTGAGTACCGTACCTGCACAATGTGACGGTGTGTAGCTACTCTGTGCCAGTGCCACACACGGTCAGTTCCCCCTACCAGGCCGGGGTGCTGTGGGGGTGCATATCCCATCTTGTGATCATCTGTAGACTGCTGATTTGCATGTGCAGTGCATCATGGGTATGGGAGGGTTAACCCTATCCTGGTGACCACAGCAGACTGTTTGTGTGGTGACGTGCAGTCCTTCTGCAGCCAGCCAGGGGTTTGCTAGCAGCTATGGAGCTGTAGCCCACTGGTTACTTCACTGCTTGTGGAGCCAGAGGTCATGGGTTCAAACCCACAGTGGGGTTATTTGATAGGGCTGTCTGAAGCATTGTCTATTTTTAATGTACATTAGTGCTGCCAGCATAACACCCTCAGGGTACTGTAACCATAAGGTGCCTCAGAGGGCACCCTATAAAGCGCCTTCTGAGGCACCTTATGGTTACAGTCCGTATAAGGTGCCTTATAAGGTGTCCTATGGAGCGCCTTATAGGGTGCCCTGTAGGGGACATTATAGGGTGCCTGGGCGTACAGTGCACTTTATAGTATGCCCTCTGGAGTGCCTTATAGGGCGGCTGATGCGGCACCTTATGTTACAGCACTTTGAGAGTGTGTTTGCTAGCAGCACTAATTAAAACAATATTAAATTGCCTCATAATGCAATATTACACATAACAGGTAGTGCCTCAGGCAGCCTTATTCATTGGGCATAGTGCGGGATTGAACCCATGACCCCTGCACCATCAGTCAGTGTCTTAACCATTGTGCTACACTGCTGTTTCTCCTTGCATGTCAGCGCACCTACTTAACATTTCCATGTGTTAAAATGCACAGTGCTGCCATCAAAAACAGTGCTATGACCTTGCCGTGCCTCATAGGGCACCCTATATGGCGCCCTATAGGCCACCCTTTATGCAACATTGTAGGGTGCCGTGGCAGACAGTGCACTTTAAAATGTGCCCTCTGGGGTACCTTATGGGGTGCCTTATGCAGCACCTTATGTTACAGCGCTTTGAGAGTGTGTTTGCTAGCAGCAGTAATTAAAATAAAATTAAAATGCCTCATAATGCAATATTACACATAACAGGTGGTGCCTCAGGCAGCCTTATTCATTGGGCACAGTGGGGGATTGAACCCATGACCCCCGCACCATCTGTCAGTGTCTTCACTATTGTACTGCAGCCCTGTTCCTCTGTTTGCACATCAGCGCGCCTGCTTATGCTTCCCGCACGCGTTTCTCATGCGCTAATGTGCGCGGCGCACATTAGCGCACAGCGCACAAGAGCGCGCGATAATCCCGGTTTGCTAGGTTAAGACTGAAACGCCCACTCCTTATATGGCATCCTGCACACTAGCGCCGGGCGCACATTAGGACGGTTTAGTAAACATACACCAAAATGTAACAGTTGGAGAGAAGAATATCCAGCATCCAGCTCTGGTTGAGGCTCACAAAATCCTGCTACCACCCCTTCACATCAAACTAGGTTTGATGAAAAACTTTGTGAAAGCCATGGACCGCACTTCACCAGCTTTACGATACCTGCATGAAAAAGTCCCTCGACTCAGCGAAGCAAAGATTAAAGAGGGAGTTTTTGTGGGTCCTCAGATTCGAGAGCTCTTCAAAGATGACCGGTTCAACAACTTGCTGCAGGGTGATGCGAAACAAGCATGGATGCTTTTCGCCTAGTGTCAACAAACTTTCTCGGGAATGTTAGGGCAGAAAACTACAAGGAACTAGTAGAAGACATGCTGATGCAGTATCAGAAACTTGGCTGCAATATGTCTCTAAAGATCCATTTCCTTGATTCCCATCTCGATTTCTTTCCTGACAACTGTGGTATGGTTAGTGATGAACAGGGCGAACGTTTTCACCAGGATATCACAATGATGGAGCAAAGATACCAGGGAAAATGGTCCACTACAATGCTGGCTGACTACTGCTGGACACTCCCCAGAGAAGCTCCCAAACAACTGTACAAGAGACAGGCGAAAAAAATCTAAAAAGTAGTCTATGACTTGGTTTTTTACAGGTATTAACCGAAGGCCTATTATATTTACTATTGACATGCATTTCGTGATGTAAACATTCATTCTTGTAGATTACAAAAAAACTAGAGCCAACTTTGCAATTTCACTGTCTTATTCGTGTTCAGCATATAAAAATTGATAAGAAATGACTATTCTTATTTCAGTAACATGACTTGTAAAAATTTGTTGACTAGTGTAATCAAAGATCATCCAACTAAGGTGTGACCTGCAGAAAACAGTCCATTTTAATTTATTGAAACACCAAGGAGAATAAAGTCTGTGCAAGTCCATCACAAGCCTTTGACAGAGAGATACACACCCAAGACACAGATGCGTGATTAAAAATATCGCCGACACAGACTCTGTGTTTCGAACATAATGGGGCATGTTTACTAAAGATTGATAACGTCACAGGTGGTATTAGCACGCGAAATGTAACAGCGCACGATACGTAATGCTATCAAGCGATAAAGTAACATATTCGCGCGATAATATTACGTTTCGCGCAATAAAATTAGCGGCGGCGTTAGGACACACAGGGAGTGTGGAGTAAGGCATTCGAGAGGGTGGAGAGAAGGGGTCAATGGGTGGAGAGTGGGCGTGTTGATGCTCCAGGCACACTAACACTGTGAAATGTAGGGCAGAACATTAACGTCAGTGAAAACCTTGCGTTAGAGGCACAAGTGCAGGAGAGAGAAACCATTTCAGTCAGCAATGTACAGCAAAGGCAGGGAGACCCAGAACAGCGATAGTAGTGATACATGTGCAGCAACAGCATAGTGCCCAAGTACGAAAGGGCACTGTGGTGAGGCTGCAAATGGGGTACAGGGGGCCACAGGTGGAACATGCAGTGGGGCAGCTGGGGCACAGTGCGGGCTAGGCAGATGCCCAGGTGCCACATAGGAAGGCAGAAACGGAAAAGTAGCACACATCAACTGACCAAGGGCAAACATATTCACGAGTGTGTCTCCCACAGTGCCCCAATGGACATGACCCAGCAGGTACCCCAAAGGGCACACAGGATGGCCTGGGACTGCGTACCTCCATCATCATCGGCAGAAGGGCATGTCAGCATGGAGGCTGAGGGGTGCTGGTGGTGGAGGGGGGGCATTGGCAGCTGCCCACACCAGACCAAGGCCAAGCCCTAGCCCTGTTTAGGTGGGTGGCGTGCAGTCCAACAGACAAGGTCTGTCTGACGAATGGTAATGATATACCCAGGAAATGACCTACTTCTGTGGCAACAGTTTGGTGCAGTGCACACAGTCAGTGTGTTCACAGGCAGAAGGTCACAGGTTCAAGTCCCATCTGTGGCTACAGCTCCCCTTGTCCCCATATTTTACCCTACAGAGCACATACACAAGAATAATGTGCACTCCCCAGAGCAGATGTTGGCAACCCCAGTTCTGGAGGGGCAAACTCCATTCAGTTTGTCAGGCTGTCGCTAATAAATACCCAGTCACAAACGTGGATAGTGGGGAAGGATACTTTATTAATGAACACTCATGAGCCAAAGCCCAACACAGGCCGTGTTTTGATCTCTCTTCTTCAGGGGCTGTTTTTTGGCTACAAAAATATATATAAATATGAACATTAAAACAGACATATGGCTGTTTTGCATATTGAACATATATATAACAAATAAATCCACCAACCATAATGTAAAACCTTGTATAAAACAATACCACGGTAGATTATACATATGTATTCAGTAATGTGAATGACATAAAACTATAAGCTAATACGGCTCTATCCACACATTATACAGTAATAAAAATTAATATAACTTAAAATCCATAAAATATAAAAACATGAATAGATAAAAAACTTGAATGGATAAAAAACTTATTGAGAAGGCCAAAAAGAAGTGATGTACTATAACTCATTTAATTAAATTCCTACCTAATGTGCATATGTTCTTGCCAATCTATATTATTTTTGAGAAAAGGGGATAAGGAATCTTTAATGTTATGTATAATGTATCAATGAATTAATTAATTAATAGCGCAACAGGAACGAACCGAGATTATTGTACCCTATCTAACAAATTATAATTAATATATGGCAAGAAGGGAAAGTAATCAATGTTGAAGGCATTAAACATTAATGACAGTTATAAAAATTATAATTGCCCAGCATACGATTGCCACAGCACGGTATAAACCCCAAACAAAGACTAGAATTCTAACTTGTGTCAAAAATAAACGGCTTGCTTTCAAATACACATAAATAAATAAACATGTCAAAATAAGAGACTGAACCAAAGATTATAGGTACATATCAAAAAACTATACCCCGTTAAACTCATTCAGCTCTACAGTTCACTTTGGCTTTTTTTTTGTAATTCTGCACTCCTTCGTATACTAGATCATCCATCTAGAAATGGAAGCACCTCATAATAAAGATCACATTTGTTACTCACGCAAAAAATGGGACACCGCTGTATTTACAACATATAATGCATCCGATCGCTGATTTTTCTGTCACACTCTAAATGAATGAACGCCGGCGTCTGCGCTGTAAAAATAGATGGTTTCCGCGGGAAAATGATGACGTAGTACATAATTACCATAAAATACAAATGTCATCCTTGTGGGTAGATTTACAAAAATTATACTCAAATAAAGTCTCTTTAAACAATTTATAAAGCCATTACATAAAAAATCTATAAAAATGGGACTAACCCCAAAACTAAGGGGGATGTTTACTGAAAACCGGAAATGTGCGCGCCGCAAAATAGCGCACGGAAACGCGGCACTGAAACGCTAATAAACGCTAATAAACGCCCCGCACACGTGCGTGTCACCCCCGCAAAGGTGCACGGCACACTAACGGGCCCCGTACAAGTGCGGGCCCGCAAATGTCCGATAGAGGCGTGGAATGGCTAAAGGAGGGCGGAGGAAGGCTCCGGAGGGGCGGAGGGACGGGGTCAATGGGTGGAGAGTGGGAGGGGAGAGGCTCCCCGCACAGTATCGGGCCCGAATTTGCATGTAGAAAGCATTTAAAGGGAAGAGAAACCATTTCCGTCAGCAATGTACAGGAAAACCGGGGAAACCAGCAAAACGTGAGCAGTGTGATACATGTGCACAGCACAAAAGTGCAAATAAAAATAGAAAATGACCACAACAGAACTATTAAAAATAGTAATTCAGCTGGGGAACAGTTATAGTGATGGGCAAATACAGAAAACACACCCAGAAAAGCTCCAGAAAAAAGAAATGAATTTTGGAAGGGTTTACGGAGCGGAGACTCTTCCAAAAACATTTCCTTTTGTGGAGCTTTCCTGGGAGTGTTTGCTATGGTTGCCCATTAATATCACTGTTGCCCAGACACCCCTGTATTGCAGGGGACATAAGCATGGGGAAAACACCCATATTTTACCCAACAACGCACACACACCACAACAATGGACATTACCCACAGCCAAGTACCCCAAATGCAGTCCCGTACTGCCACATTCCAATCAGGTCACCTGCCTTTTATGGGAGAAGCTCATGCCAGCTTGTTGGCGGACGAGTACATGTGGTGCAGGGGGCAGTGGCTGCTAGCGACAGAAGACAGAGGCCTAGCCATGTGCAGGCTGGCACAGTCCACAGCAACAGACAGGCCCTGCTGGATCCACAGTCATGGACTATCCAGGGAATTCAGCCAAGCTGTGGCTACACGGTGGTGCAGTGCACACAGACAATGCATGCAAGAACAGAAGGTTACAGGTTCAAAGACCAGCTGGTGCTACCAGCAATCCTGCCCACATATTTTCCCCACAAATAAACAGTGACAGTAAGGACACACCTTTCGTGACGAGGACATATGCAATGGTAATACGTCTATCTTTTACCCCACTGAGCACAGACACCATGAACAGGGGCAGAACCTACAGCAGAATCCCCCAAATGCAGTCCTGGTGGGCCACACACCAGTCAGGTTCCATGCTGCCACTCATACAAATGCCTGTGCTGTATATCTATGCACGGTATGTAGATGTAGCTCATGCATATTCATGAGGGACAGCAGGAAGACCCGAACAGTGTGATGCAAAACTGGGCTGGAGTGGGGAAGCGCTGCCGTAAAGCAGCAGCCAACAGGGGCAGACACACCCACACCCACACCCACAGGCCCTATTGGCCAATGTCTCCTGTAGAGGCAGAACATTGGACCCTGCGTGCATCTCCCAATACCAGCACCTGCATACCTTAGCAATGTCACCCTACACCTGAGGTACACAGCTCTGAAACGTTTGCTAAGAGTACAGGCTGATAGATATCCCTACGTTACGCACATACTGCTAGTTGACCCCATCCGAACAATCTGTTTGGTGTCTGCGGTGCGTGCTCCAGGCCTGGCCTCTGATGGTGTTCACCACCCTGGGGAGTGGCCCCCAGCAGTACTGCGTACCATATCCATGCCTGTGCCGTGCCCAGGACCGGTGTGGTGGCCAAGGCTAATCACCCCCTCAATAGTAGCACAATGCTGGCATAGGTGTGGGAGTGTGTGTCTGTCTATACAGTGTGTGTTGGCTGCAAACACCTTCCCCAACCCACACTGCCAGCACTACTGCCAGTATTGGCCTGCCAATGTGCATAATGAGCAGCAAGGTACCATGGGTATAGGTCAGACATGGTGGGCTGGCCAGGATGCATCTGCACAGGGCATAGGGCACTGGCTGTGACATTGTAGTGCCAGGCCACCACCTACACAGACAGGGTGACCTCTGTATGTGCTGCTGGGGGAGCACTCTCACCCTGAGTGTGCAGTGATGACAGCATGGCTAGGCACCCCCATAGTGCTGTATTGTGTTTCTCTCTTGTGATATATATGGGTTTCCTGTTGGGGTCTCCTCACAGAACTCTCTGCTTGTGTGTGCTGCCACCCCAGTTTTGGGTGCATGCATTTCCATCAGGGCTAACCAGCAGACTGTTCACAGCTGGTATGTGTCTTGATGGAGTGCCTTGCAGGGTGCAGTGGCTGATGGCTTGCTGCAGGTGAATATCTGATAGTGCTGGGGTGCATCTTTGGATATCCAGGCCTAAAGTCTGTCTGATATTGTGTTATGGATGTGTGTGGAGCTGCTTGGACTGCCCTGTAGGGTGTCTGTTCCCCAGCAGGACTGGGGTTTGATGGTCCACTCTACTGCTGTGGGGGGTGGGATGGGGATCTGGGGGTGGGGGGCCCTGTTTGCCACCCTGGGGGGGGGGGTAACTTTGACCACCTAGGGGGGTCCATGGGGGTTTCCACTAACTGAGACAGAGATATCCAACATGTTTCTGCAGCACCTTCCTATCTCACAGGTTAGTACTGTTTTGGAACTCTGTCATGGCCTCATCCAGCCATGGCTGGTGTTGTGGACCTGGTCCTGGCCGCCACATCACACCCTCAGGGTGAGCACAGTACCCGCACAATGTGACGGTGTGTAGCTACTCTTTGCTGGTAGTCCACCCGCTCAGGACCCCCTACCAAGCCGAGGTGCTGTGTGGGTGCACATGGACAATTCCCCCTACCAGGCCGGGTAGCTGTTGGGGTGCATTCCCCATCTTGTGTGCATCTGTGGACAGCTGATTTGCATGTGCAGTGCATCATGGGTACGGGTGGCCTAACCTTATCCTGTCTACAACAGCAGACTGTCTGTGGGGTGACGTGCAGGCTCTCTGCAGCCAGCCAGGGGCTTGCTATCAGCTATAGAGCTGTAGCCCAATGGTTATGTCACTCCCTGTACAGCCAGAGGTCATGGGTTCAAACCCACAGTGGGGCCCTTTGATAGGGTCGTCCACAGCTTTATTTTTATTTACTGTACATATGTCTATGCCAGCAAAACCACACACAGCTTACTATACCCATTAGGTGCCTCTGAGGGTGCTTTATAGGGCGCCCTATAGGCCACCTTATGGTTGCCATCCATATAGGGTGCACTATACATTATCCTGTGTCGCAACATACATGGTGCCCTATAGGGGACATTCTAGGGTGCCTTGGCGGACAGTGCACTGTAACATGTGCCTTACGGGCATCCGTATGTTAACACACTGTGAGAGCGGGTTTACTAGTGGTGGGAAATAAAATATAAATGGAAGGCCTCCTACAGCACTCCTCACCATGATACATACTGCCCCAGCCAGCCTTGTTCACTGGGCACTGTGAGGGGTTGAACCCCTGGCCCCTGCACCATTGGTCAGTGTCTTAACCATTGTGCTGTGGCTCTGTTCCTGTGTTTGTGCATCCGCGCGCAACCTTGTAGCCATCAGCGCGCCATCTTGTGGCGCACTAAATTAACAGCGCGCCGCCTTATGCCGCACAACATGGAAATGCCCCTAAAATAATGCCTCAGCCAGCTGTCTTCAATGGGCACTGTGGGGAATTGAACCCATGATCCCTGCACGAGTGGTCAGTGTCTTAACCATTGTGCTATGGCTCCGTTCCTGTTATTTGCACATCAGCGCGCCACTTATCCCTCCCACTATTGGACTGCCCCCTCACACATCAGCGCGCCGCCTTCTGCCCACCGGCTCGCCGCCTTCTGTTGCCCACATTTATCAGCGCACCGCCTTCTGCCGCCCAAACTTAACAATGCGCTGCCATCTGCCGCCCACACTAAACAGTGCGCCGCCTCATGCCGTAATAAAAATAACAGTGCGCCGCCTTCTGCTGCCCAAAATTAATATGCCTCCTAACCACTTTTGCCCATAAATGTTGGTGCCTCAGCTGGTCTTTTTTGTTGAGCGCAATGGGGGTTTGAACCCCTGGCCCCTGCACCATTGGTCGGTGTCTTCACCGTTGTACTACGGCTCTGTTGTTTGGTTTTGCAGCAGCGCCCCACTTAGCCTTCCCACGCGCTAATGTGGGCCCCGCACATTAGCGCGATGCACACACGTACGGTCCAGTTTTTTGCTTTTTTCTGCCTGGCCCGCCCACTCCTTATATGGCACCAGCACACTAACGGGAACCCACACAGCAACGGTGTTTAGTAAACATGCCCCTAAGTTAACAAGTCTTTGTATATTAATTTCTGATGAATTTAAGTTATACCACAAGATAAAAGGACATGAAGAACAAGTCATATAAAAGGTGGCAGCTTCAAAACAAATTGTAAAGCCCGGAGGCATGCACCCAATTCATAATCATATATAAATAACATAAGTACAAATGAAATTAAGACCAGCTCCATATTGTTGAAAATAATTGTAATTCAACGCATATGAGAAACCCCTTTCTATTATCACCAATGTCCCAAGATGGCTCCAGCAAGGTTCCAAATCCCTTATTTCCCAGACATATCATCTAGATTGTGGACTGGAAAAACTACGGCAAAAAACTTGAGTACGGAATGTGCCAAACACATCCCCTAAACCAAGAGCTTCAAAGCTTAAAGGGTCTCAAGGGACGAAAAAAGGGGGGGGGGAGTTTTTGTTTATAAAGAATATTATTAATATAAAAAATGAAAAATATATGTATATACTGTACTGCAATCAAACTCCCAAAAGATCCCACGGCAGGATAATATAAATTGATATGTTTATGCTCCGTGGCCTTTTAATATATACAAATTTTCACAAAATGGAAAGGAAGGCTCTAACCTTCAAAATATGGATGTCACTCCCCAACAAACCATACACCTATCATGTGACTCAGATTCTTTATTAAAAAAGAAATTTTCAAAAGTTGTTACTAGTGTATGGACACGATTGTTGAAGAAGATATCATGTATGATACCTACAAAAAAACAGACAAATCTTCATCCATGTTCTGCCCCTTAGGGTGCAAACTCTCCAAGTTAAAAATATACCGTTGCTCTAGCCGCAAGATAGTTCTGGTGATGTCACCACTCCTCCAATTCGGTTTTACTCTTTTAATCACAAAAAAATTTAAATCAGAAATCTTGTGATTAAGCTCTAACCAATGACTAACCAGAGGTTTCTCCACCGCTTTCCTATTAATACTACTTCTATGTTCAATGATTCTCTGCCTGATCGAACGTGTAGACATTCCTACATACAATTTGTTACAAGGACATTGTATGACATATATTACATGACTTGTTGCACAATTGGAATAGTCATCTATATAAAACACTCGCTTGTTGGTAGGATGTATGTCTTGCTTTCTAATGGGCAGGGCATGAATACACACAGAACATCTGCTGCATTGAAACTGTCCCTTATGATTGGAGAGAAATTTCCGTTCGGTGAATGTAGATGGAAGCAGCATGTTGCGTAATGATACATTACGTTTATGTGCTATTGTTAAATTTACCTCTGCAAAGCCTGGCAGGGATTGTACCAAAAACCAATATTTTTTCAAAATCTTCACAATGTTTTGGGAATTATATGAATAAAGAAGGGGACATACCATATTGCTAATCTCCTTTTTAGTACGTACTTGTAATAACTGTTCCCGAGAGGTCTGGGCAGCTCTTCTATATGCCTTATTGATCTGATATGATGGATATTGTCTAACTTCAAACTGTTCTTTCATAATCTTAGCTTGATCTTCAAAATCTTGAGTAGCCATACAAATTCTCTTGGCTCTCAAGAATTGACCAAAAGGTAAATTGTTTTTAAGTGCCAAGTTATGAAAACTCTTATAATGTAGTAATTGATTTCTATCTGTAACTTTCCTACAGAGTGTAACGCTCAAACCTTCCTCTGTCTTTACTATGAGCAAATCCAAATATGGTATCTTCTGGAACTCATATGTCATTTGAAATCTCAAATTGACATCACAGGTATTTATCCATTCATTAAATGTAGATAACTGTTCTATAGATCCATCCCATAATATAAAGATGTCATCAATATATCTAATCCATAATCTTATATTTGTTGTAAAAGGATTCTGCTTTATGTATTTCTCCTCAAAATCAAACATGTATAAATTTGCCACATCTGGGGCCATGGATGACCCCATGGCAAGGCCCTTGATCTGTTTGTAAAATATATCGCGAAAACAAAAATAATTCTCACATAGAGCCATTCGTGCCAAATCTACCAAAAATGCTGTGGGAATAAGTTTGTGATGTTGCCTGTTATATAGACATTGTGCAATGATCTTAAGGGCCTCTTGTTGTGGGATGTTTGTGTACAAGGACTCCACGTCCAAAGTTACTAAAATAGTTGATTTGCAATCATGTATGTCAGCTAAAATATTAATTACCTGTGACGAGTCCCGAATATATGACCACATGTTCTGCACACTGGGACAAAATAAAATATCGAAAAGTTGTGAAATGGGCTCAAAAAGTGAACCTATGGCAGAGACAATGGGTCGACCCAGGGGATTATCTAATGATTTATGAATTTTTGGATTGATATAAATGATTGGAATAATAGGAGCAGGTACAATAAGAACATCGTTTTCTTTTTCAGTGATATAACCAAATTCAAATGCAATGAGAATCAAATTGTCCACTGAATTTTTTAATTTAGAAGTAGGATCATTATCCAACCGGCTCTAAAAGGTGGTGTCTTTTAATTGTCTTTGTATCTCCGCAACATAGTAGTCCTTATCTAAAATAACCATGGCTCCCCCTTTGTCTGCTGGCTTTATAATAATATTATTGTTAACTTGTAGTGATTTTATAGCTTTCCTTTCTTCCTTAGTTAAGTTCTGATACGGAGGAGGCTTATTGGTTATTAATTTACTAGTTTCTTTAAGTACAATTTTTTCAAAGGCTTCAATTGTGGGGTCCGTATTCTGTGGGGGAATCCAACAGGATTTCCTCTTTATAATGGATTGATCCATCTGGGTGGAATGAAGAAGGCTGCAGGGCCTCGTACCTGGCCGGCCGGTGGTAACCGGGCCGGCGGCGCGTGGCATCCCTTTCGGGCCGTGGGGGCCGGAAGGATGCCGCGAGGCCGGGCAGCGTCTTTTGAATTGATTGGCTCCGGTGGCTGAGTGGCAGCAGCGGGAGCCAATCGGTGTTGGCAAAGGGAAGGAGGGAGGGAGCTGAGGAAGCGGGACCTGCCAGAGCATGCATTCGGGCACGCAGGGCAGGAGACAGCAGATGTCCCTCCCTCCCGCCCATTATCGGGTTTTGGGGGTGGGGTTGGGGTTCTTGCAGCTGGGGGGGGGGGGGGTGGCAGGATCCCAGAGGTTTCCGGGGTCCGGAGCCATAGGTATTGGTTGGGCGGGGGTGGGGTACCCCCGACCCGGATAACCCCGGTGAGGCTTTTGCTAGTAATATGGCGAAGCCGGAGAAAGGGGTGGTAGGATGAGCAGTAGCCTCGCTGCGGTGGCAACAGCGATGACCTCGCTTTGCTACCCACATGGCTGGTGAGTCATCACTGTTGAGGTAGAGGCGGGATTGTTTGTTTGGAATTATTGTGGAAATTTGTTAAAGTTAATAAAGCTGCGACCGGTGTTATGCCAACGATGGAGTGCTGTGAGTTATTGTGGGAGTGGGGGGTGGAGGGGGTGGGCGAGGGGGAGGTGCACCGCGTCCGCCGTGCCACGGTTATGTTGATTCTTTAAAAAATGATGTATACGTATTTTGCGAAAAAATGTATATAAATCCACCCTGGTTTCAAAAGGGTCATATTTCTTAACCGGTACAAATGAGAGACCTTTATTAAGTAATGTTTCTTCGTCAGAGGAAGTGTGTATTTAGAAATGTTAATCACATTGCTATCCATAAAATATAAAAACATGAATAGATAAAAAACTTGAATGAATAAAAAACTTATTGAGAAGGCCAAAAAGAAGTGATGTACTATAACTCATTTAATTAAGTTCCTACCTACCTTAATGTTCATATGTTCTGGCCAATCTATATTATTTTTGAGAAAAGGGGATAAGGAATCTTTAATGTTATGTATAATGTGTTGTTGTTGTTGTTAAGTGCCGTCGAGTCGGAGTCGACTCATGGCGACAATCTGGATAGCTATCCTAAATTGTGTTCGATCTTCAGTCAGGCGGCTCATTGTTGACAGACTGGTACCCGTAGCTGCTGTTATTGTATCGATCCATCTCATTGCTGGCCTTCCTCTTTTGCGTTGACCTTCTATCTTGCCAAGCATGATGTCTTTCTCTAATGATCTCTCTCTCCGCATGATGTGTCCAAAGTATGAAAGTCGAAGTCTTGTCATCTGAGCTTCTAAAGAAAGCTTAGGTTTGATCTCCTCTAGTACAGACTGGTTTGTTCTTCGGGCAGTCCATGGTATACACAGTATTCGCTGCCAGCACCATAATTCAAAGGCATCAATTTTCTTCCTGTCTATCTTTTTCACTGTCCAGCTTTCACATCCATATGATGTTATTGAAAATACCATGGCTTGAACAAGTCGAATCTTTGTATGGAGAGAGACATCTCTGCTCTTGAGAATCTTATCTAGGTCTTTCATAGCCATTCTGCCAAGAGCAATGTGTCGTCTGATTTCTTGACTGCTTGTTGCTTCTTTATTGATAGTTGATCCAAGTAGGTTAAAGTTATTCACGATTTCAATTTCTTCTCCTTCGACGATGAACCTGTTGATTATGCCAGTTGTCATGATCTTTGTCTTCTTTACATTAAGGTGCAGGCCCATTTTGAGACTATATTCTTTGATTGTGAGAAGCAAATATTTCAGATCATCTTCACTTTCTGCCAGTAATGTGGTATCATCAGCATAGCGAAGGTTGTTGATGAGTCTTCCACCAATCTTCACACCTCTGTTGTCTTCATACAATCCTGCTTCTCTGATGATTTGTTCTGCATATAAATTAAACAGGTAGGGGGAAAGTATGCAGCCTTGTCTTACACCTTTGCTTATTTTAAACCATTCTGTTTCTCCTTGTTCCGTTTGAACTGTTGCTTCTTGATCAATGTACAGATTGTGCAAGAGAACGATCAGGTGTTCTGGTATACCCATGCTTCTTAATGTGGCCCAGAGTTTCTCATGGTTTACACAGTCAAAAGCTTTGCTATAGTCAATAAAGCACAAATAGATATCCTTTTGGTATTCTTTAGTCTTTTCAAGGATCCATCTCACATCCGCAATGATGTCTCTCGTTCCTCGCCCTTTTCTGAACCCTGCTTGCATTTCAGGTAGTTCTTGTTCGAGGTATGACTGTAGTCTCTTTTGAATAATCTTCAGTAGAATTTTGCTGGCATGTGGGATCAGAGCGATTGTGCGATAATTTCCACAGTCAGTTGGATCACCTTTCTTTAGTACTGGTATAAACACAGATCTTTTCCAGTCAGTTGGCCATGATGCTGTCTTCCATATTTCTTGGCAAAGCCTTGTAAGTACGGTAACAGCTGCATCAGATTGCTGTAATACTTCTATGGGAATGCAATCAATGCCTGGTGCTTTGTTCTTTGATAAGGCTTTCAATGCTGCTTCAACTTCTTCTTTCATCACCAATGGTTCCAGATCATAAGGTACAGGTTGAAACGGCTGTTGGTCCACTTGATCTTTATCATATAAAAACTCTGTATATTCCTTCCATCTTTTCTTGATCTTCTCAGCATCATTCAACATAGAACCTTGAGCATCTTGTAACATTCCAATTTGAGGCTGGAACTTTTTCTTTAACTCTCGTAGCTTTAGGAAAGCTGATCTTGTTCTTCCTCTAATAGTTTCTGCTTCTATTTCCTTGCATGCGTCATTGTAGTACTTTTCCTTGTCCAGTCTTGCTGCACATTGGAAATCTCTGTTGAGTTCTGTGATTGTCTTTCTTTCTCCTCTGGCTTTAGCTTCTCTGCGTTTCTGGGCAATTTTCAGAGTTTCTTCCGTCATCCATTTTGGCCGTTTTTTTCTTTTTTACCTTTTGTAGAGACTTCTCGCTTTCTTCCAACACAACCTTCTTGATGTCATTCCATAACTCTTCTGGAACTCTATCATTTGTATCTAAAGCAGCAAATCGATTTTGCAGGCAGTCTTTAAATTCCAGTGGTATATTCTCAAGGTCATATTTTGCTGCATTTATGAGTGATTTGCTCTTTTTCAGCTTTAGCTTGAGTTTGCATACTAGTAGTTGATGATCTGTACCACAGTAAGCTCCAGGTTTTGTCTTTGTTGATGTTATAGAGCTTTTCCATCATTGACTTCCACAGATGTAGTCAATTTGATTTTTATACAATCCATTGGGTGAAGTCCATGTGTACAGTCGCCGCTTGTGTTGCTGGAAGAAGGTGTTCGAGATGAATAGATCGTTGGTCTTGCAGAATTCTATCAGTCTTTCTCCAGCTTCATTTCTGTTGCCAAGTCCATATTTTCCAACTACTTTGTCTTCTTCTTTGTTGCCAACCTTTGCGTTCCAATCACCCATGACTATCAGGATATCCTGTTTGCATGTTCTGTCAATTTCAGCTTGTACTTGTTCATAGAACTCTTCAATTTCATTCTCTTCTGCAGCTGTTGTTGGGGCATATACTTGAATTATAGTTGTGTTGATAGGCATTCCTCGTAGACGAATAGAGATTAAGCGTTCGCTGACTGCATTGTATTTCATTACAGTTCTTGCAAGTTTCTTCTTTATTATAAATGCAACACCATTTCTTTTGTCTTTCTTTTCCAGCATAGTAGACCATGTGATCATCTGATGCAAAATGCCCAATGCCAGTCCATTTCAGTTCGCTGACACCCAACAGATCAAGTTGTACACGTTCCATTTCATTCTTGACCACCTCCAACTTCCCTTGGTTCATGCTTTGTACGTTCCATGTTCCAATGTGTAAGACATCTTTACAGCTTCTGACTCTCATTTCATGCGCAGCTACATCAGCAGTCAGACGTCCCGAGGGCTTTGATCCAACCACATCATAAATGCTGGCTTTACTCTGAAAAGTCTTCAGCTCTTCCCCAGTAGCTAGTTGAGTGCTTTCCAACCTGGGGGTCTCATCTTCCAGCACTACAGCACAATTTGTTTTGTTGTAACTATCCATTGGGTTTTCATGGCAAGATACAGAAGTAGATTGCCGGGCCTTTCTTCCGCGCAGTTTAAGTTTGGTGTTGTTGCCGTTGTCACAGAAATGTGATCCTCCGCCGTCAACACTATCCCATTCTGCTGCTGCCCAGATGGGTGGTTTGTCTTGGTCTGGCATCTCAGCTGAGACCTGTCCATCTTGGGAGACCCTGCCAGTAGTTAAACTACCGATAGTTTAGCTCTCAGCATCACTGATGCACACAATCCCTCACAGCACGACAAACTGCAAACCAAGCTGCAAACTCAACAAATAGGGATGTCCTACATGGAGTGGTGGGTCCACCCCTAAACAAAGACATGGGGAGGGGTGGCCTGCACAGAGCGACAGGTGCACCTACTCTTGCCGTATTTCTGGGCAGACTGGATGGACCATGCTGGTCTTTATCTGCCGTCATTTACTATGTTACTATGTTACCTACATGTGGTTGCCTTATCCAGCTTGTTCAAAGAGAAAGCTAGGCTGCTTATCTGTAATAGGGATTCTCTGTGGACAACAGGATAAGCCAGCCACACCATCCCTCCCACCTTTCCTTTGGTTGAATTCCAGAAAATACTCTGAGCTTTGGGACTGACTAACAGGGACCTGGCATTGGCGGCAGCTGCTACTAGAAGGGGGCGTTCACAAACATCCAGAAAGCCTTCTAGACTTTTCTAGGCTCTGGGAGAGCAGGTCCATACAGATGACACGTATGTGTGGCTGATTTATCCTGCTGTCTACACAGTACCCCCACTACAGTTAAACAGCACAGTTCTCCTTGAGAATGGATGGAAAGCATTATAACACAACTAGAGAAATAAATAAATAGTGGGGCCAATAATCAGAGACATATTTGGTTAACAGTGAGATACTCCGTGGCACTATCTGGTTAATACTGCTGAATATTTCCTCTGACCACCTCGGTACTATCTATACAGTGCTACAGCAGTCTATGGGCAGAATAGGCATTTATCCAGATAGCAGCAATATTCAGCCACCATCCAATTTGCCCCCTCATCCACAGTCTTGCGGCTTCACTTTTCTTTTTAAACTCTTCAAAAAAAAAAATGTATCAATGAATTAATTAATTAATAGCGCAACAGGAACGAACCGGGATTATTGTACCCTATCTAACAAATTATAATTAATATATGGCAACAAGGGAAAGTAATCAATGTTGAAGACATTAAGCATTAATGACAGTTAACGGGGTATAGTTTTTTGATATGTACCTATAATCTTTGGTTCAGTCTCTTATTTTGACGTTTATTTATTTATGTGTATTTGAAAGCAAGCCGTTTATTTTTGACACAAGTTAGAATTCTAGTCTTTGTTTGGGGTTTATATCGTGTGGTGGCAATCGTATGCTGGGCAATTATAATTTTTATAGCTGTCATTAATGTTTAATGCCTTCAACATTGATTACTTTCCCTTGTTGCCATATATTAATTATAATTTTTTTAGATAGGGTACAATAATCTCGGTTCATTCCTGTTGCGCTATTAATTAATTAATTCATTGATACATTATACATAACATTAAAGATTCCTTATCCCCTTTTCTCAAAAATAATATAGATTGGCAAGAACATATGAACATTAAGGTAGGTAGGAATTTAATTAAATGAGTTATAGTACATCATTTCTTTTTGGCCTTCTCAATAAGTTTTTTATCCATTCAAGTTTTTTATCTATTCATGTTTTTATATTTTATGGATTTTAAGTTATATTAATTTTTATTACTGTACAATGTGTGGATAGAGCCGTATTAGCTTATGGTTTTATGTCATTCACAGTACTGAATACATATGTATAATCTACCGTGGTATTGTTTTATACAAGGTTTTACATTATGGTTGGTGGATTTATTTGTTATATATATGTTCAATATGTTAAACAGCCATATCTGTTTTAACGTTCATATTTATATATATTTTTGTAGCCAAAAAACAGCCCCTGAAGAAGAGAGATTGAAACACGGCCTGTGTTGGGCTTTGGCTCATGAGTGTTCATTAATAAAGTATCCTTCCCCTGCTATCCACGTTTGTGACTGGGTATTTACGGCACGTGGTTTTGTGCTTTTTGGTTGGACTATGTCCCTAATAAATATGCATGAGATGCATTTGAAGGCACTGCCCCCATTGTATGCAAATGTACTCCATGCATATTCAGTAGGGACAGCCTGACAACCTGAATTCTGTCTGAGCCACCCTGAACGAATCTGTGGACCTCTGCCCCAGAACAGCAGCCAAGAGGGGCACAAACACCCATACCATCCAAAGGCTAATGAAAAGGCAGGCTGTTGTGCCCTGCACTGAGCGGCAGCTCCCACTACAAGCACCTGCATACCTTAACAATGCTGTAATAAACATGGAAACACGTCCCATATACATCAAAAGGTAGCTGTGACCAATGTCAGATAACAAATCACAAATTAAACACAGCTGTCTAACAGAGATCCATCATAGCAACCTTTCTGACATATGTGGTGTATGTGCCCCCTCATCAATTTCTTACAGTGTTTACCACCCTGGAGAGTGACCCTAACAGTAATGAGTATCTTACCAATGCCTGCACTAAGCCCATGACAGGTGTTGCCAACAGGGCTGCCAACCACCGCTAGCTTTGCAAAATGCCCAAATAGGTGTGGTAATCTGTGTATGTTTATCCAGTGTTTTGTGGCTGCCCACACCCCACTGAGCCCCCAATGCTTGCCCTGGTTCCACTGTTAGCCTTCTAATGTGCATAATGATGAGCAAGGTATTGTGGGTAGGGCCACCACAGGGCGGTTTATCCAGGATGCATCTGCATAGGGCATAGGGCAATGGCTGGGATATGTTCATTTGCAAACGCCATCTGCACAGACAGGGTGGCCACAGCAAGTCAGGCTGTGTGGGCACTCACACCCTGACTGAGCAGTGACCATGGCATGTCTAGCCTCCCACATAGTGCCATACAATGTTTTTACTAGTGATATTAGTGAGTCCCCAATTCTGGGACCAAATCACTGATATACCTGCTTGGTGTTGGTGCTAATATCCCGCATCTGGGGACACACAGTTCCTCTGGGAACATGCACCAGGTATGGGCTAGCATGTGTACGGCTGCAACACCTTGCAGGGTGCAGCAGGTGCACACTGACTGTGGCCTCTGCTGGTGAACTCCAGATCGTGATGGAGGGAAGCTGAGCTGAGCAGGCCTATTACCTGTCTGTCAGTGGCACCAACCTGCAGCAACTGTCGGATTGTCAAAAGGATGGTGGTTGCTGGTCTCACAGCATGTTGCACCACTGACCCTGTTGGAGATGTGCAGAGTGTGGGTCTGTTGGGGGCAGATCATGTCCCCCACCCCGACCGGGCGCCTTGCTATGTACATAATCAGCATGTGTGTCCACACACACCCCTGCTCCATGAACAAGTGACCATGGCAAGCACACTGCCTATGCACCAGTTTGTTTGCATCATGGTCCACAAGGGGCAGACATGACTGCCAAATACAAACGGAAACAGGACGAACGCAGGCATCTCAGCAAATACCTGTCACACACTAGCACTGATGGAGACTTGCAGCAAAGCATACCTCAGCCAACACGGGTAGTGCGGACCTGGTGCTGCCCACCCCACCTCACACTCAGAGTGAGCACAGAACACGCACAATGGCATGGACTGTAGGTGGTCAGTGGCAGTGACACGCACGGTCACACCCCCCTACAAGCTGACACGCTGTAGAGGTGCATACCCCATCTGGTTAGCAGGTGTAGACAGGTGTCCTGCATGTGAATTGCATTATGGGTACTGTTGTTTCGATCCTATCCTGGTTAACCCAGGAGACCGTATGTCCGGTGACCTGCACTCTTTCTGTAGACAGCCATTGTTTAGATGAACCATATAGTGATGTAGCACAATGGTTAATATGATGACCTCAGTGGTAGACATCAGGGGTTCAATCCCACAGTGGGCCCCCTTCTGTAAGATTGTCTGAGGCAACCCCCTTCTCTGCCTGTAACACTCACACATATGGTTGAAATCCCTATTTACAACACCCTCACCTCATTTGCCTAACCTAAGGTGAGAGCTTGTGTGATGACCTGCACTCTTTCTGTAGCCAGACACTGTTTTGAAAAACCCCATATTGATGTAGCACAATATTTAATAGGATGATCTCAGTGGCTTACGTCATGGGTGTAATCCCACAGTGGGTTTCCTTTAGTAAGACTGTCAGAGGCAACTCCCTGTTATGCGTGTTATAGTCACACATATGCCTTAAACCATCCTACCAGACAAAAACACCCTCACCCCATTTGCATAAGCTAAGGTGCCCTGTAAAGTGTCTTAGCTCTGGGATTCCCCTATCCCATGCACATCCAAAGGTTTGTGGGATGACCTGGATCCTCCTGTAGGCAGCCATTGTGTTGATGAACCACATATTGATGTAGCACAATGGTTAATTTGATGACTGCAGTGGTAGACGTCATGGGTTCAATCCCTCACAGAACTCCCTTTAGTAAGATTGTCTGAGGCAACTCCCTTTTATGCCTGTAACAGTCACACATTTGCCATAAATCCTTTTTCCTGAAAATCACACACTCACCCCATTTACCTAAGGTAACATGTCCTGGAAACTGGCCTAGCTGTGGGCCTCCCCTATCCCAGTAAGCACAGCAGAATGTTTGTGCGGTGACATGCAGTTGTTGTGTAGCCAGCCATGGCTATGATATTGGCCATAGAGGCATAGCACAATGGTTAATACAATGAGTCCATAGCCAGAGATCATGGGTTCAAGTCCCCAGTGCTACAACATAATGAAGAGTGTCTGAGGCAGTCCCCTTTTTCATGGTTGTAACAGTTGGACACATCTCTGTAGTCTGTGGTTAAAGCAAAATACACACTCACCCTAGTCCTGTACACTACGGTGGCGCAGAGCATGGGCCGGAACAAGGCGCGTCATAGGGCGCCGCAAGGTAGGTGCCCTAAGATGCATCAGATGCACAAATGCCGGAAAGCTACCCTGGCGTAACATAATTAGCTAGTCAACAATTAAAGTGATGAAATGGTACGTGCTTGCGAGATCGGGTGTCTGTGGATTCTAAAAAAGGCTCATATCATCTGCGCCACGTATCCCTGTGCTGCTACAAATACCTTGCCGTGTACCATAGGTGACAATGCCACATGTGCTGCGTGCCATAGTAGCATGAGATAGCACGTGTATGTGCGCACCACACCGCATGTGCAAAGTGCATCATCAAGCTATGCCCAACAGACCAAAATGGGGATGCCAGCTTTCACAAAGAGGGAGCTGAGGGTGTTGGGCAAGCTGATATGCACAAGGCAGAGGCGCCTTTTTCCTGGAGCATCTAAGCAGCAGGACCTGGGGAGGGTGAGGAAGGCATGTGTGCACCTCACCAGGCGCTACAACAGATCTGTGGCCTACCCACGTGAAGTAAGTGTATGGTGCCAGGTCACACAATGGCAGTTGTGCAACACAATATACAGTAATCATCACATATCATACATGCAGAAAATGGTAGAAATACCAGTGTGGAGGACTACCTGTGGCCAATGTAGATGCATATGGTGTTGATTGCAAGTCTGCACTATCCACAGAGGCCCCTCAGACCTGATTGCCCGGGTCTATTATACATCCTGGTGTTATGGTACCTGCATCTGTTGCAGTTTCACAGCTCTGCCCTATCCCCAGTGGGCCTTAGACCTGATGACAGAGGTCTATTAGAGAGTCCTGGTGTTATGGTAGTTGTTCCTGTTGATGTGATTAATTCCACGCTATCCCCAGGAGGCCCCAGACCTAATTATAGAGGTCGAATAGACATCCTGGTGTTATGGTACCAGCATTTTTGCAGTTACACAGCTCTGCCCTATCTCCAGGAGGCTTGAGACCTGTTTACAGGGATCTAATAGACATCCTGGTGTTATGGTACCAGCATATGTTGCATTTGCACAGCTCTGCCATATCTCCAGGGGGCCTGAGACCTGATGACAGAGGTCTATTAGAGATCCTGGTGTTATGGTAGTTGTTCCTGTTGATGTGTTTAATTCCACCCTATCCCCAGGGGGCCCCAGATCTAATTATAGAGGTTGAATAGACATCCTGGTGTTATGGTACCAGCATCTGTTGCAGTTCTACAGCTCTGTCCCATCTCCAGGATGCCTGAGACCTGATTACATAGGTCTAATATACCTCCTGGTGTTATGGTATCTGCATTTGTTGCAGTTTCACAGCTCTGCCCTATCCCCAGGAGGCCCCAGACCTAATCAAAGAGGTCTAATACACAATACACAATACACAATACACAAAGGAAGCTCCGGCAGGAGCACAGGCCTCTCCGTTGCCTGCACCCCTCCGGCCCAGCCACTGCTCTCCCGATCGGGGAGGAGCACGCCGGAGCAACGCGGCTCCTCCAGCCTGCTGCTCTACCCAATCGGGGCAGAGCAGCCAACGTTTAAAGGAAGCTCCGGCAGGAGCACAGGCCTCTCCGTTGCCTGCACCCCTCCGGCCCAGCCACTGCTCTCCCGATCGGGGGAGGAGCACGCCGGAGCAACGCGGCTCCTCCAGCCTGCTGCTCTACCCAATCGGGGCAGAGCAGCCAACGTTTAAAGGAAGCTCCGGCAGGAGCACAGGCCTCTCCGTTGCCTGCACCCCTCCGGCCCAGCCACTGCTCTCCCGATCGGGGAGGAGCACGCCGGAGCAACGCGGCTCCTCCAGCCTGCTGCTCTACCCAATCGGGGCAGAGCAGCCAACGTTTAAAGGAAGCTCCGGCAGGAGCACAGGCCTCTCCGTTGCCTGCACCCCTCCGGCCCAGCCACTGCTCTCCCGATCGGGGAGGAGCACGCCGGAGCAACGCGGCTCCTCCAGCCTGCTGCTCTACCCAATCGGGGCAGAGCAGCCAACGTTTAAAGGAAGCTCCGGCAGGAGCACAGGCCTCTCCGTTGCCTGCACCCCTCCGGCCCAGCCACTGCTCTCCCGATCGGGGAGGAGCACGCCGGAGCAACGCGGCTCCTCCAGCCTGCTGCTCTACCCAATCGGGGCAGAGCAGCCAACGTTTAAAGGAAGCTCCGGCAGGAGCACAGGCCTCTCCGTTGCCTGCACCCCTCCGGCCCAGCCACTGCTCTCCCGATCGGGGAGGAGCACGCCGGAGCAACGCGGCTCCTCCAGCCTGCTGCTCTACCCAATCGGGGCAGAGCAGCCAACGTTTAAAGGAAGCTCCGGCAGGAGCACAGGCCTCTCCGTTGCCTGCACCCCTCCGGCCCAGCCACTGCTCTCCCGATCGGGGAGGAGCACGCCGGAGCAACGCGGCTCCTCCAGCCTGCTGCTCTACCCAATCGGGGCAGAGCAGCCAACGTTTAAAGGAAGCTCCGGCAGGAGCACAGGCCTCTCCGTTGCCTGCACACCTCCGGCCCAGCCACTGCTCTCCCGATCGGGGAGGAGCACGCCGGAGCAACGCGGCTCCTCCAGCCTGCTGCTCTACCCAATCGGGGCAGAGCAGCCAACGTTTAAAGGAAGCTCCGGCAGGAGCACAGGCCTCTCCGTTGCCTGCACCCCTCCGGCCCAGCCACTGCTCTCCCGATCGGGGAGGAGCACGCCGGAGCAACGCGGCTCCTCCAGCCTGCTGCTCTACCCAATCGGGGCAGAGCAGCCAACGTTTAAAGGAAGCTCCGGCAGGAGCACAGGCCTCTCCGTTGCCTGCACCCCTCCGCCCAGCCACTGCTCTCCCGATCGGGGAGGAGCACGCCGGAGCAACGCGGCTCCTCCAGCCTGCTGCTCTACCCAATCGGGGCAGAGCAGCCAACGTTTAAAGGAAGCTCCGGCAGGAGCACAGGCCTCTCCGTTGCCTGCACCCCTCCGGCCCAGCCACTGCTCTCCCGATCGGGGAGGAGCACGCCGGAGCAACGCGGCTCCTCCAGCCTGCTGCTCTAACCCAATCGGGGCAGAGCAGCCAACGTTTAAAGGAAGCTCCGGCAGGAGCACAGGCCTCTCCGTTGCCTGCACCCCTCCGGCCCAGCCACTGCTCTCCCGATCGGGGAGGAGCACGCCGGAGCAACGCGGCTCCTCCAGCCTGCTGCTCTACCCAATCGGGGCAGAGCAGCCAACGTTTAAAAGAAGCGCCGGCAGGCGTGCCCACGCCTGGCGGGCCCGCGCCTGAGGGCCTCGACAGAGGGCCCTTTGGCGTGGCCCTTAGGCGGGGACCGCGAGAAGGGGCACCAGAAAAAACCCCTTCCATCATCAGCAGCTCTCCGGCAGCAGGATAACAACACCAGCCATATTCGCAAAATCGAAGCTGCCTGCACAGACGTTTAAGCCCTGCACATCTCCCCGGAGGGAGCGTGCTGTCAGCCAACTCGGGCCACCGCAGACGTTCCAGCCTGCTCCTCCTGCCCAAACGCGGCAGCTCAGCCCGTTTAAAAGAAGAACGTCGAAGGGCGGACCTGCGCCTTGCAGACCCGCGCCTGAGGGCATCGCCGGAGGGCCCTTTGGCGTGGCCCTTAGGCAGTGGCACACACGTGAGCACCAAGACCACATTTACACATCGGCATCACTTCAGCAGATCAGCAGCTTGAGCTCCCCTCGGTCGAGCTCGCCCCCTCTCAACAGCCCTGTCTCTCCTCAAACGTTCTACTGCCAGCACAGCCTTCCTCACCACCAGAGCAACAGAGCGTAAGAACTGGATACAAGACGAATAACTCAGAGGACCTAAGGTACAAACTAGCCGACACATGGTGCCTACCTATCTGAATTACTATACCTCATTGCTATACCTGAATTGCTACACGTCATTGCTACACTGTATTGTTGCACTATATTGCTACCCCTCATCGCTACACCTTAATTGCTATACTGCATTGCCACACTATATTGCTGCACTACTAAACTGCTACACCTCATTGCTACACTGTATTGATACATTATATTGCTGCACTGTATTGCTATACCGAATTGCTATACTGCATTGCCACACTATATTGCTGCACTACTAAACTGCTACACCTCATTGCTACACTGTATTGATACATTATATTGCTGCACTGTATTGCTATACCGAATTGCTATACTGCATTGCCACACTATATTGCTGCACTACTAAACTGCTACACCTCATTGCTACACTGTATTGATACATTATATTGCTGCACTGTATTGCTATACCGAATTGCTATACTGCATTGCCACACTATATTGCTGCACTACTAAACTGCTATACCTCATTGCTACACTGTATTGATACATTATATCGCTGCACTGTATTGCTAGACCGAATTGATATACCTCATTGCCACACTGTATTGATACATTATATTGCTGCACTGTATTGCTATACCGAATTGATATACCTCATTGCCACACTGTATTGACACATTATATTGCTGCACTGTATTGCTATACCGAATTGATATACCTCATTACCACACTATATTGCTATACTATATTGCTACACTGTACTGCTCTACTGAATCACTACTTTGAAGTGCTAAACACCTCCACTAACACAACACAGCACTAGAAAAACACATGCAACATCACAAAACACCAGTAACCTAGAAACGTCTCATTCCGGAAACATAAATGGCTTACCCATTACTTACTTTTGCCCTACTCTATACACTGGTCAGCACACTCTATGAATCAGTTGTATTGGCAGATGGATGCAACCCCATCCAACTACTAAAGAGTGCAAACGGTAAAACATACAACAACCAATACCACCGGCACTCAAACCCTTCACACAGAAGACTGTCACACTTAATATATAGCCATAGAGACCTCAAACTCCACAAAACATAAAAACACAAAGCATCAACAAGAACTAAGGTGCGCCCTTATCAACGCACGTTCGGTCCGTAATAAATGGCCGGTAATCACTGACCTAATCACTATGCACAATCTAGACATGCTAATGGTCACAGAAACATGGATCTCTGAATCCGACAATGTCATATTAAATCACCTTACACCACCTAACTTTTCGATCTATACCTGTAATAGGGAAAACAAAAGAGGAGGAGGTGTACTGATCCTTGCAAAAACATTGTTACAATACCGGACTAGCCTTACCAAGAGCACGCAACTCCTGAATACACTAACCATCACCAACAAATACAATACTATTAACCTCATTTACAGAACCCCAGGAATTGGATCAGATGAGCTCTCAGACATCATTGACCTAGCATGTAATCCAGAAGACTCCTCCAAACCTAACTGGCTACTAGGAGACCTTAATCTCGCTTCCACTCAACCCACCCTAGCCAAAGCCTTCCTCGAAGCAATGGCTGACCTCAACTACAAGCAGGCTATAACTGATCCCACCCACCAAGGAGGAAACCCCCTTGACCTAATATTCATCCCACATACCGCCATGAGTACATCAAACCAATTTGACCTTACTATCTCACCAGTCCCCTGGTCAGACCACAATCTAATAACATTCCATTTACCAATGCAACACTCTACGAGCCACCGCCCAAGTGCAACGGAAACATCAGGAACCACACGATTCAAGCAACTCAACAGGGAAACAATCGTTAGTGACGTTCTCCCAAAGCTTGATCAACCAGCAACCAACCTGAATGACATGATGTCCAACTGGAACGAGACCCTCTCCCATTACGCTCAACAACCTGCCAACAACAAAAAAACCGCATCGGACAGAAGAGACACCAAGAAACACGCCGCCCCATGGTTTTCCCCGGAACTACGAGCGTCCCTACTCCGACTCAGAAAACTCGAAAGGAAATGGAGAGCGACTAAAAATACCTCAGACCAAGCCATCTATCAACAATATCTGAAGACCCATCGCGAATCAACGTGGGCCAAAAGGAAACAATTCCATGCAGAAATTCTCAGCCGCTCACTAAATAAGCCAAGAGACCTTTTCCAGCTGGTGAAATCCCTTACCAACCAACCTTCCCCTCCTCAACAAGAAGGTATTCAGCCACAAGCATATGCGAATTACATCCAATCAAAATCAATAAAGGTAACTACAATGGCATCATCACTTCATCTTAACCATACCACAAATCCCAAAACCACTCTTTCCCAGTCCACACTCACCAAACTCTCACCGCCATCAACCAAAGACCATTGAAGAAGTAATTGCATCAATCAACGCCACGACCGCACCAACCGACCCCTGCCCAGCGCACTGGATCAAGACAATGCGCACGGAGTTCAGCCCTATCATAGCCAACATCACCAAGCTGTCATTTGAAACAGGAGTTTTCCCAGATGCGCTCAAGCACACATCCATCCGCCCACTACTAAAAAACAATCAACTTGACCCAAAGAAAGAGGAATCTTACAGACCAATCTCCAGTATCCCTTTTCTGGCTAAGATCCTAGAGAGAATAACCCTTAGACAGATCCAGCAGCATGTTGACTCCTCCTCACCACTGGATCCCTCTCAACATGGATTCAGAGAAGCACACGGTATCGAAACCCTACTGACAACATTAACCAGTTCACTGATCAATGGAATTGACAGTATAAAGAATGGCTTCGCACTAATCTTCCTTGATATATCAGCAGCGTTTGACTCCGTAGACCACCTGCAGCTTCTCACCCGGCTACATGAGAAGGGAATCCGAGATCAAGCGTGGGACTGGTGTAAATCCTACCTCGAAGGCAGATGTCAACAAGTCCGGATTCAAAGCACCACCTCCGAACCTTTCCAACAGCACCAAGGTGTACCCCAAGGATCCTCCCTCTCCGCGTTGCTCTTTAACATCTATATGCAACCAATCTGTGACATTGCCCGTTCATTTGGCATATCGTGTCTTATGTATGCCGATGATGTCCTGCTATTCACACCCATTGTCATCAATTGTCCCGACTATACAGTGCTAGTTGACTGCTTCAACACAATAACTGACTGGCTACTCACTCAGAACCTCCGGATAAACTTCAAAAAAACGGAAGTACTAATGATCACAAGGAATAAAGCCTTCTCTCCGCCACCAACACTCAAAGTCAGAGACGCGGAACTTCCAATCAAATCCAACATACGATATCTCGGGGTAATTCTTGATCAACAACTCAACTTCAAGGAACATATCAAACGCACTGTCAAGACCATCTATTTCAAGATAAAAACCCTACGGCATCTTAGGCCCATGATGGAATCCGCGGATTTCCGCACCATCTTCCAGGCACTAGTCACACCGCACTTCGACTATGCCAACATAGTTCTACATGGCCTTCCAAAGAGCTCCCTCAAACCATTACAGCTAGCCATGAATGCGGCAGCCCGTGTGCTCTACGGAACCTCAAGGGTCGACCACATCTCCCCCATTCTAAAGGAACTACACTGGCTTCCCATAAGCAGTAGAATCCTGTACAAAACCCTCCTCATTACCTTCAAGGCCTTCAACATGATAGCTCCCCCATCCATTTCCGACCTCATAACGCGTTCTCCAGACAACAGATCCAGGAGATCCCAGGCTGCCAACATGCTACTTATACCAATTGAATCCACAAAACTCAACCAGATCACCACCAATAGGGCTTTCAGGAACTATGCCCCTGTATGCTGGAACAAACTCCCCCCACACATTAGAGCTATTAGAGACCTTATTCAATTTAGAAAAGCCCTCAAACACCACCTTTTTCTCTTACATTATAGCCATCCCGATACCCCATTACCTCCCACACACCCCCACTATATCATACAGCCGCTACATGATGTAAAACACTGTAATCATACCTAATATGTAATACAATCGATTTGTACATAGTTTCCTAAGTTTGCTATAAACTTGAATGTAAATAGTTCCCCAAGTTCTCCTCCATGTTAACTCCCCGTTTTATGTAAACGACGGCCAATGTATCTGGTCAAGTGTTCTATTGTTTTGATGTAAACCGCGCTGATGACAAATAGCGCGGTATATAAGAAATGTTAAATAAATAAATAAATAAAATAAATAAATGGTACCAGCATCTGTTGCAGTTTCACAGTTCTTCCCTATCCCCAGGTGGCCTTAGACCTAATTATAGAGGTTGAATAGACATCCTGGTGTTATGGTACCAGCATCTGTTGCAGTTACACATCTCTGCCTTATCTTCAGGAGGCCTGAGACCTGTTTACAGGGATCTAATAGACATCCTGGTATTATGGTACCAGCATATGTTGCAGTTGCACAGCTCTGCCCTATCTCCAGGGGGCCTGAGACCTGATGACAGAGGTCTCTTATAGATCCTGGTATTATGGCAGTTGTTCGTGCTGATGTACATAATTCCACGCTAGCCCCAGGAGTCCGGAGACGTGATTACAGAGGTATATTCAAGATCCTGGTGTTATGGTAGTTCTCCCTGTTGATGTGTTCACTTTCACCCTATCCCCAGGAGGCGGTAGACCTGCTAACAGAAGTCTATCAAACATCCTGGTGTTACGGCAGGTGTTGCTGTTGATGTGTGTAAGTCCAACCTATCCCCAGGAGGCCGTACACCTGCATGCAGAGGTCTGCCATACACCCTGGTGTGATGGTACGTGCCTCTGTTGCAGTTCCACAGATCTGCCCCATCCCCAGTAGGCTATAGACCTGACTACATAGGTCACATATACATCCTGCTGTTCCAGTTGGTTCCCCTTCAGAGTTATGGAGTTACGGTGCAAATCCAGGTGTGCCTCTGTAACACAGAGAGTCACGAATAGCATCCCCTGGAGATCAGCATGACTGCCCCACACATGGCATGGTACTGCCATGTCATGCAAGGAGAGGGCATAAACCCAGAATGGGGTGCCCGGGGGGATCACAGAGGACACGTAGGTGGCACACCGCGCATGCCCGGTCACACACCCACACATGCAGGCGGCAGTGGCAACAGGTAGTAGTGCACCCACTGGCCACTGCCGCAGAAGCCCCCTGCTGCTCACAGCCATGTGTGATAGATAAAGGCCTTGATCAGACATATCCAGTCCCTAATGGTCACAAACCTTGCATTCCCCCCCAGATGGAGGACCTGCGGAAGAAGGGCCGTGAGCTGCGGCTGCACCAGCCTGAGTTTCTGCTCTGCCTCCAACAGAGGACAATGGGCCATCATGAAGGTGAGTGTTGCAGCTGCTACAGTGCACTACAGTATGTCCCAGTGGCCCAGCAGCCAGTGCAAGCACATTCTCTGTGATGTGGCTCCCGCATGCCACCGTGCTAATGTCTGGTTTTCCCCACAGAGGACGGAAATGCTGGAGAGGGCCCATCCGCAGCAGGACAAGCCACCCCAAGCCCAACAAAGATGGTGCAGTGGAGGTGTTGGAAGGCAATGGAGCAGAGGAGCAACACATGGAGGGGGCGGAGGATGTGATGGGGTGGGAGGAAGGGGAGGGGGAGGGTGCGTGTGAGGCAGTGGGTGGGAGGACGACTGTGAGGAGAATGGGGAGGGGGCGAGGACGAGGGTGAGGGGAGTAGGGAGGGGGCGGGGACAAGGGTGAGGGGGTTGGGGAGGCAATGGTGGTGGAGGAGGAGTGTGTGGAGGGTGGGCCTGAGGGTGGGAGGGGCCACAGGACAGCACAGGGTACCGGGGGTCCCTGCCACATGTCCCATGTGTGCAGTGATGGGGCCCATCCGGGTGTTTTTGTGGCACCCATTGCCACAGACAGGGGCCACGCAGATGCCACCACACAGACAGTGGCAACATGGTGTGGATGTGGTGGCCACTGCGTACGGTACCTGTCTGTGGCAATGGGTATGTTGCTGCACCACCAGTGGGACCATGACCGCACCATCAGGCTTCTGTCAGGTGCCATGGAGCGGATGGGTACGGAGATGCGCATGCAGCGTGGGCCTGGCAGGGGCCACGCATCTCCAGAACCATCCGCTCATGGGCGAACCTGGAGTGTGTGAGGTGCACAGTGCCACATCACACATGTGCCGTGTGCTGTCCTGTGACCCGGGACCAGCACATGTGGGCAGCTGTTAAGACAGGTCGTGTCAATAAACACATGTTATGTTTTGTTACAACATCACAATAGTCATGTGTCTCCCTTACAGACAGACTGTTGAGGTGCGCATGGGACATGTGTGTGGATCCCTATGTGTATGTGTGGCAGACATGGGTAACATACATGGGCCGCTTCCGTCCTCAGGTGTGGGGGCTGGCCATGTGCGTAGGCGCCTGTGTCCTCGGGTGCCCCTGTGATGTAACCATGGGCTGGGTGGCCCTGCAGCTATGGTCAAACACATGATGCCTGTGATATGTAGGGTGCATATCAGATGCAGCACACTTGGGAGAGGATGACGGGAATGGCTAGCAGTAGGTATGTGGCTGTAGGGGTAGGACGGACCACTGTACCCAGAAGCAGGACAGGAGGATAGATGGTGAGCCCATGACAGGTAGTGCTGGACATGTGGAGGGGCTGCGGCTCCCAACAAGGTTTGAGGGGGGGGAACAACTGACTGTAGCTAGTTCCCATTGCCTGGCCTGCGTGTCTTGCAAGCATCTGTGGCTGAGAGGCCAACTAGGCCCTGCTGTGGTCCAGAGAGAATAGGCACACATGTGGTGTGAATAATGTAGAGGATATGGGGTGAGAGGGAGTGACACATCTGTACAACAAAGATGTATCACCAACAACAGCCTCGACGGGTCGACGGGTGAGGGAGGGTATACCCCCACGCAGTGGGAGAGGTGTGCACACATGGCACTGGGCTTGGCACACAGAGCACAGTGGAACATATGTGCGCTGATTGGTGGTACTGCAGACACAACACCCGTAAGGGTACAGGGATGGCACATGTGATGAGTTGCCCACATGGGGTCCCGGTTAACCAGAGTAGCATTTTGTGAAATAATAGAGACGTGCACGGAGGTGTAAAAAGGGAAAACCATCTTTATTTGATCAGCTTGCGTGTCCTGTCCCTCACAATCAGAGCCTGCGTGGCCGCCCACATCCGCGGCGACCACTTGCCACATCTCCCCTCTGTGCCGGTTGCTCTGGAGCCACCTCCTGCGCTGCGGCCAGCTGCTGGGGACGCCCAGCCATGGCCTCCTGTGCATCTGCTATATGGGTGAGCGCTGCCGCCATCACCTCGGCTGTGGCACACAGTTCTCAGAGTTCCAGAAGAGCCTGCCACATGCCTGTGGGTAGAACACAAAGGGATGTGTGATACATGTGTCGCAACGCCCACCGTGACCCATGCACGTCCGGTGTATCTCAACAGACCACTTCTCAGATCAATTTTTCACGCGAAGACTAGCAACATGGTAGCATGTGTACATCTGTGTGTCCCCTGAACCATCCTTGTGGCAGGTGATGTCCCTTATGATGGCCGTGGGAATCAGAGGTATGACACATGGTACTGTGTTGCAGGTCAATGTGTCAATGATTGATCTGTGCATTGTTTGCATGGGACTAGCCATGTAACGTGGGGTTCATGACGAGCTGATGGATATCTGGGGGGCGCTGGTGGCTCCACCCCTGACCCACAGTACTGCCCACCAGGATGGCTTAGGCTAGGTACCATCAGCCAGGATGGGGGATCCACAGAGTAAGCTGTCTGGGTGGTAAGGGATAGGGCTTGGGTGATGCACGTATCCTGGGATATATGGAGGTGAGGAGCGAGTGGCAGTATGAGGCCTGAAACATCATGTGGACAGATGGCCCTTGCTACAATAAGGTGACTCACATGGCACAGAGTCCCACAACACAGACGGAACTACGTGCGATGGAGACATTAGTTAGGGGATCACATGGGATGCCATTGTGGATGTTAGCCCAACTCCCTGGGGACATCCTGCCTATTCAGTCACCTACCTTCAGCATCCTGCCGTGATGAGGTAGTATGAGACCTCAGCTCCTGCAGGATGACATCCATGCTGGTGGGTGGGTGGAGGGGTGGTCCCAGTGCCTGCGCTGTGTGCTGGCTCCCCTCCGTGCCATGGTCCTCCACAGGCAGTGTGCTGCTGCCGGAGGTCAGCACAGTGGTGCGGACATCCGCCGGCATGTCCTCTGCTACGACCACCACATTTGTCCCGTGGGCCTCCGTGCCTGTGCTGGCAGCAACTTCGGCCCCATCACCCTCTGGTCCATTGCCATCCCCTGGCTCACCCATATCCGCCTCCTCATACGCCTCCAAGGCCTGGATGTCACCTGGGGGGTGGAACAGGGTATACATCACAGTTGGTTTACCACATACTTATACAGACATACCACATTCATGGTGTACGTGGCAGGGGGGGTGCGGGGCAGCTACCTGTGCTGGGGCTGCTGTGCCACACTCAATGGTGTGTCCTGGGGGGATGGTGAGGCAAGTGCTGGAGTCACTGTGTGCAGCAGTGGTTATGCAATGTGCGTGTGATGGGGGCTGCTACTACATGTGTCCTGGGTGCGTGTGTGAGCCCTCTGTGTGACTGTGGCCTGTCACAGTGTGTATGAGTGATATGTATGTATTGGCCTGTGTGGTGTGCTCAGTACGTGTTGCACCCTGCGACCATGGTGACCACTGTGCGGTGTGGGTGTACAGCTATCCAGCACTCTGTGTGTTGTGGTGGACTGCTGCTGGGGATGGGTGTAGTGATGCTGGGCATGGCGTTGCACTGTGGATGGGGGTCCTGGGAATGTGTCTTGGGCACTGCGGTGCCTGCAGGGGTGCTATTCCCAGGTGGTGTGGGTGGTGGGGTAGGTGGGGCCTTTGAGGCTTTGGAACTGTGCGCCCCAATGGCCTGTGCGGGTGGATGTGGGATCCATACTGTGTGGTGGTCACTGACAGAGTAGTATGCTACACAACTGCCTTTTGTGGCTGTGACAGTACACATACAATATATGCATAGAGAATGAAGAGGTAAAATGAACATGAAAAAATGTTCCAAAATCTAGTAAAAAGTTTTCACAATGAGTGTAAACTAAAGGTGGGCATCGATTAAAACGTTTGATCAAAATCAATTGTGCAATTATTCACAGTTGATTGCATGTCATTTTTCAGTCACAGAGAATTTAAATGTTGTTAAGAAATACATAGTATATCTAGTATGAATAAACTGACACCATATTAAATTAATTTGACTTATACTAGTGTATCAACAATTACCCTTTGGAAAATGATGGTTAGTAGAGAATTGTTTTATATTAAACAGAGCATCATGGGCGAACATTTAAATACATCACTCAAGGCTAGCGGATGTTATAACAGATTTGGCAACCTGACATATTTCACCTCCCACCAAACAGACTTCTCATATGTTGCCAATAAAAATAATTCCCTGCACAGGCACATTTAGCTGCTTTTGCCTTATCCTCTTCCCTCCCTAGAGCCGGTGATTGACATGTGCTGTCACCCGGCCTCACGCCAGTAGCAGCACTACTGCGCCATTGCTCTCCTCCTCCCGCCACTTTGGGAAGTGGCAGGTTCGTCGGCGAGTTAAAAATTCCTAATTGAGTTACAATGCTAAAAAATTGAATAGCGTTAATAAAGAGTTAAATATTCACCTCTAGCACAAATCAAACATTTTTATGGCTATGCACACCCCTACTAGGGAACATATTGAGGGAGGAGTAGCCTAGTGGTTGGGGCAAGGTACTTCAGGCCGGAAGGTCGGGGGTTCAAATCCCACTAGAGGACAGCAACCTTGGGCCGGAAGGACTGGGGTTTCTAGTCCCACAGATGCTCCTTGTGGTCTTGGGCAAGTCACTTAACCCTCCATTGCCCATGTTCCCTGTAAGTATTAGTGTATGTGTCTCATATCCCCATGTGTTAAATGTATTCCCCAATTGTGTTGTGACCGCTTTGATTGAAGGATAAGGCGGTATACAAAACTGTCTAAATAAAATAAATATTGAAGCAAAGGAAGAGAAGAATAGGTGACCCCCAGAGAAACAAAACGAGTTTATCCAAGCAAATAAGATAGACAAGTAGTGCAATACCGTTGATGGCATCAACCACTGCACTGAGATCAAGGAGAACTATACAATAAAGACAGGCCTTAGTCCCATCCAGAGCACAAATGATCCATTGAAAAGGGTCAAGACACTCATTACAATGAAGATATTCCTACAACTGTATTCCAGTAGCCTTTTTCTGTGACTCCCCCCAAAAAGAGGAACTATAGCTATGTAGGCAATTTGAAAATTGTCCTCCTAAACTACGTGAGTGGAGGAATAGCTTAGTGGTTAGAGCACTGGCATAGTAATCAAGAGACCAGGGTTTAATGCCCACTGGTACTCCCGTAGCCTTGCACAAGGTATTTAACCCTCCACGGCCTCAGAAGAAAGGCCTAGCAATCTATTTCTGGTCACACTGCCAAGAAAACCCAGGAGCTGCTGAGTCAGCGAGATGCCAAGCGTGGCCCATCCCAATGAGTGAGATTGAAGGCCAGTGAGTGAGGTTTTGTCTCGCAGCACATTCGGAGTATAAATTTGGAAAGATTTGCATCTGTTTTTGTTATGCACATGAGAGGAACACCACAAAAATCACTACTGTGATTCCAACTAGAACAATTTTTGAAAATCCTGAAAAAATACACTTTTAGAATCTATATAGCAAACCTGTCATACCAAAACACTTAACTGCCAACACTTGTACAGAAAAAACCTTATCTAGGAAAATATGGCATTGTAAATATTACTACAGGTCCGAAAACACCAGTACACCTCCTGCTGGGAAAATAGAAGCAGCTGAACTACTACAGATCCCCACACAAGCTGTGCACTAGAGAAATAGCTCACCTTGGGTACAGATACAAGAACAGAGCGTTCCCAAATACAGACCACAGGACTATAAGATAGAAATATGAACATGCAAGCCAAAAGCTGAAATGGACACTACAAGAAGTCAAACTCTGCATGCAGTGCACCAGTAGAAAAACAATCACCACCATTCCACAGAATGTTTAACACACATACAATCACTGTTCCCTCTAAGCTGTGCGCGTGTGCGCGCGCACACACCTCGCCGAGCGAGCGCACATACTTTACAACAGAGCGCACAAAAATTACAGTTCTGATTCTAATAGAAAACAACACAGACGTCTTAAAATTTAAAAGTTGTCATTGTAATTACTAGAAATTTTCCGCTTCATTTAGTAATCGTCTATTTTCATTTAATTTGATTAAAATCTTTGTGGTGTACATACTGTATTCTGACGTGTAGTCAAATTTTAAAGTATATAACTCCGAGTGTCGTTATGTGGCGCACAAAAATTTAACTTTCCTTCAAAAGCTGCACAGCTGATATTTTATGCGCGCACAGCCTACAGAAAATTAGAGGGAACATTGCATACAATATACATAGTTTATTACATATCAAAGAATAAGATAGTAGAATCATACTAAAGACAAAGGGCCCGATATTCAGCGGTGGCTAGCACTGTTAAAGCAGCTAGTCGCTGCCTCTGAACTTCAAATCCAGATATTCAATGGTGAGGCCATATCCCAGCCTGGCACTGAATATCCGGGTTGCCCGGGTAGCGATGAAGCTAACTGGGCAGTGGTGATATTCAGGGTTGCCCGATTTGATTCAGCAGTGAAAGTTAGGCTAGCATTTACTGTGCCTGACGTTCGCCATTTAGTGATAACCGGGCAGCAGCTCAATATCGCTGCCTTCTGGTTATGGCTTGGTTCTGTCTGGTTATGGCTTGTCCCCCAGAATGCCCCAATGTTAGCCGGTTAGCATTGGGACATGCAGCGGCAGCCCCTGTAGATATTCAGCAGCACTAACCATGTTAGTGCCACTGACTATCCCAACTAGGGGGACTAACATGTTAAACAGGTCTGCTAATCATGCTAATCCCTTTGAATATGGCAGAGGAGCCTAGCGGTTAGGTCAGCAACGTGGGACCAGAACAGTATTCATAATCCCACTGACACGTCTTATGGCCTTGGGAAGTCACTTAGCCCTCCATTGCCTCAGGTACAAACGTAGATTGTAAGCCCTCTGAGGATAAGGAAATATCTACAGTATCTGACTATAACTCGCCTTGAACGATTACTGGAAAGGTGTAAGCTAAATACTAATAAATAAAATAAAATAATTTTAAGCAACTGAAAACTCCGACATAAAATATTTCAAAACATTAAATGACATCCAACAATTTAAACTAATAAAGATGAAAAATTCCCTTCTCTCTGTCCCTCCTCCCACCCCCTGCCCTGCGTACCTCTCTCTCGCTCTCCTCAGGCCCAGCAGCATCTATTCCCAGCCTAGTGAAAACCTGTCCCCACCATCTGTAGATTGCAGCAGCATCCACCTTTCTTTTCTCCCTCCCACCCCAAGTTGCCAGCACCCTCTTCTTTCCTACCCTCTGCCCAGATCTGCACCATCCAGATTCTCCTCTCTCTGCCTTCACCCTCCCAGCCCCAGGAATGCAATCCTCCTCAGACACTACCTTCTCTAAGCCCCCAGAAACATTCCACTTTCACTGTCTTTCACCTTCTCAGATCCCCCAAACCACAGGAGCAAAGTATTCCCCTTTCTCTCTTCTCCCTCTCCCCCCCCCCCCCCCAAGATCCCAGGAGCATTCCCCGTCTCTTCCCTGCTCCAGACCTCAGATGCATGCCCCACTCTCTTCCCCCCACCCTGAGACCGCAGGAGTATTCCATCTCCCTTTCCCCCCAACCCAGCAATAACAGCAAGGAGCATCTCGACAGGAGCACCACTGGACACAGACTGCTGCATCTGGTTCTGTTCATCTCTCCCAGAGCAGAAAGAAAGCCAATCACCCTCCTCTTTAAAAGTTCTGCTGCCTCACTGCTGCCTCCAGCCACCTTGAGGTCAGTCAAGTGAGCCACAGCACTGGTCTTTTTGTTCCTGCAACAGTTGCCGCTTCAATTAGACATTGAAGTAGCACAGCCACATACCCTCCTCCCCCCCATCCTCTTTAGCAGGGCCATGCAGTGCAAGTTGGAGTGACGTGGACTGCGGCTTGGTGAGGAGGGAGACCAATGGCGTTCCTGGTCCCCAGGCCACCCGGACATCCCTCATCCCTGACCTATGGAGACAGTGCGGAAAACTAACTTACCTTAAAGTTGACTTGCTGCGCTGTCTCCGCTCTGTGGGCCCGCTGCTATCTTCTCCTGGCCAAAGTCTCGTGAATCGTGAGACTTTGGCCCATAGAAGAGAGCAAAGACTGCGTGACAAGCCAACTTTAAGGTGAGTTAGTTTGCCGCGCTGTTTCCATAGGCCCGGCAGTGGGTGCACCTCCCTCTCGGCCAGCACCTGGGGTGGGCCACACCCAATGCCACACTCTTGGTATGCCACTGGGGTGACTGTGGCAATTACTTCTGGTCGGGTCTCTTATGGGTTGCAGCCTGGGGAGGGGGGGAGGGAGGGGAGGGAGGCAGCGGCAATTGCTTCCGGTTGAGTCTCTATGTAGAGTACAAGCTTTTTAAAAGTATAAATCTGTTCTGGGCCATTGGGCACAAACACTAAATCAATGAAGAAAGGAATTGTAGTGATTACTTCTGCTAATGCTGGCTTGCACCAAAACAGCATGTCTATCCCGCTTTATCCTAAGGTCAAAGCAGTTCACAGCAAACGGAGCATTATGCATAGAACAGGATATTAAACTTGGAGAAAACTCGAAAGGCAGTATAAGTAGAAATAGAAATAGAGGGAAAAGGGTTAGGGCAGGCTATAGGAGGTGAAGGGGGACAGTGAACATAGGTATATAGGCAGAGATAATATGCTATGTTACATCTTCAGAGAAGCATATTAAAAATAAATGTATTTATTTATTTTTTATTTATTTAACATTTCTTTTATACCGCGCTCTTTATCGTCAGCGCGGTTTACAATTAACAAAACGATTCGAGGACCACAAGGCATTCTCGAGTTTACATCGAACAGGGAGAACAACTTGGAGAGAGAACAGGGAAAACTATGTACAAATTACATACTGATGTTACGATAATGTTACACAGGGGAGAAGGGATTGAGAATAAGTGTGCATTCCAATTATGGACTACTTCCTCTCACTTAACTAGAGTAAGCTTTTATTTATCAGGTTGTGGGGTGGTGTTTGTGATGCTATGCAGCGCTGGGGGAATTGGAGCATTGTGAAAGTGTGTGATGAACAAGTGGTGCTTGAGGGCTTTTCTAAATTGAGTTATGTCCTTAATTGCTCTGATATTATGTGGGAGGTTGTTCCATGAACTGGGTGCATAGGACACAAATGCTCGTTTGTTGGTGGATTGTGCCCATTTTGTGGAATCTTTTGGAATTATGAGTGTATTAGTGTGATGCAGCCTCTTGGATCTGTTGTTGGTGGGTTGGGAGATGAGCATGGAGATTGATTGGGGCGCTTTGTTGTTTATAGCCTTAAATGTGGTTAGTAGAACCTTGAAAGAGATCCTACAACTTATCGGTAGCCAGTGTAGATCCCTTAGGACAGGGGATATGTGGTCGCTTCTTGATGTCCCAACTAATACATGGGCAGCGGCATTCATCGCTAATTGAAGAGTGTTAAGTGTGTTTTTGGGGAGGCCTTGGAGTACAATGTTGGCGTAGTCAAAATGGGGTATGACTAGAGCTTGAAATATTGTGCGGAAGCTGACAGGATCTAGCTTGGGTCTGAGGTGGCGAAGGGTCTTGATCTTGTAATAAACAATTTTTACTGTGTGACTTATGTGTTCTTTAAAGTTTAGCTGCTGATCGAATATTACTCCCAAGTAGCGTATAGTCTTTAAAGCTTTTCTAAATGAAAGCAGGTCCTTTATGGCCTGGAGCTTGTGTAGAATTGAGTTCCAGAGCAAAGGTGCGTACAACGAGAAAGCTCTGTTGGACGTAGTGGTATTGGGTTTAGTAAAGAGTGTTGGTAAGTGTAGAGTGTTTTGAGATCCAGTTTGCCTGGAACGGTTGTCCGTGGTCTCATGTATTAAGGTTTGGAGGTAAGTGGGTGAAAGTTTGTTAAAGGCTTTGAAGATGGTGAGGATAGCTTTGAATCTTGTACACTCAATGATAGGCAGCCAATATAACTATTTAAGCATGCGGTTCAGTTATACATAGTAACATAGTAAATGACGGCAGATAAAGACCAGCATTGATTATTGTAATGTGTCTTTAGCTGGTTTACCACAATCTCAACTTTCCCGTTTACAGCGTGTCCAGAATGCAGCGGTCCGTGTACTATCTTGTGCTTCTCGCTACGATCACGTCACTTCCCTACTTTTGCACCATCATTGGTTACCAATTTTGTTTCGTATACGGTATAAGATTCTTACATTTGTGCACAGGGTGATTCACACAGGTACCCCTCTCTATCTTGCAGATCTGATTCAATTCCGCACCCCCCATCGTTTGATCCGTTCTATCCATGTTAACCGTATGTCCCTCCCTTCTCCTTCCCAAGCCCACCTTGAATCCACTCGTTCCTCGGCTTTCTACTTCCTGGACCCTAGACTTTGGAATTCACTCCCCCCTTCCTTCCGCTCAGAGCAATCCTACCAAGCCTTTAAAAAGCAACTCAAAACCCATTTGTTTGGTCTGGCATTTGATCTCCCTTCCCCGTCCTTGTCTCCCTCCTCTTCCTCCTGTTGATGTTTCTCTACTTGCTATGTTCTTTTATCCTTTGCCTCTCCTCTATCGCTTTTATTATTTTAACTGGCGTTCTTTTCAGTTTCTTAAGAGCCTGTAATGTAATGTTATTTTAATAATTGTAAACCGCCCAGATGCCACTGGTATGGGGCGGTATAGAAAATATTTTAATAAACATAAACATAAACATGGTCCATCTAGTCTGCCCAGCAAGATGGCAAGAGTAGGTGCACCTGTTGCTCTGTGCAGGCCACCCCTCCCCATGTCTTTGTTTAGGGGTAAACCCACCACTCCATGTAGGACACCCCTATTTGTTGAGACGTTATATGGTTCAGAAGTTAGATGGTACTGTTTATTTTGTTTTTATCCTATTGCTGTAAAGGGATCCTCTGTGTTTGTCCCATGCCTTTTTGAATTCTGTCACCGTGTTTGCCCCTACCATTTCCATCGGGAGGGCATTCCAAGCATCCACCACCCTTTCAGTGAAAAAATATTTCCTGATATTGCCTTTCAATTTACCCCCTTGCAGCTTCATGTTATGCCCTCTAGTTTTACAGCTTTCCCGCCTTTGGAAGAGGTTTGTTTGTTCATCATCTCTCTTTAAGTATTTAAAGGTCTGAATCATATATGTTTATGTTTATGTTTATTTGAATTTGATATACCGCTCAGGCCGAAGCATTAGAGCGGTTTACAATAATATATCATTTGTGGAAACATGAAAGGAACGCCATTTGTAAGATAGGAAAGAGTAGAGGACAGAAACAGTCAAAAGGATAGGCAAAGAAAAGAAAGGGAACAGCAGGTTACCATAATATAACCGTATGACAATCCAGACCACATATTCAATGCTCAGTATGTTGGATGGCGGGGGTTGCACTGCTTGGTATAGCTCAATGAGACCTGTGTGCCACCTCTGTTGCCAGTTATAGATGCAGGAGCAGGATGGTGAGCTGATGGTACTCTTTGTACTCGGAGCACTGGCAGAAGCCTGCACAAGGGTGGTAGCTGACCACTGCTGGCTGTATGTCCCCCTCAGGTCATGATGGAGTGCATGCATTTTCTCTAGGAGGTCACAAATGTAATCCCTATGTTCCCCCTGTCCCTCCTCTCCTCCGAAGTGTACATATTTAGGTCTTCAAGTCTCTTCTCATAAGGCTTCTGACGCAGGCTCCAAATCATTTTGGTCGCCTTCCTCTGAACAGTTTCCAGTCTTTTTACATCTTTTGCAAGATATGGTCTCCAAAACTGAACACAGTATTCCAAGTGAGGCCTCACCAGTGACTTATACAGTGGCATAAGTACCTCTTCTTTTCTGCTGGTAATCCCTCTTTGTATCCAGCCCAACATCCTCCTGGCTTTTGCCACCGCCTTGTCGCATTGTTTTGCCACCTTGAGATCATCAGAGATAATCACACCAAGGTCTTTCTCCTGAACCGTGCATACCAACCTCTCGCCCCCTATCGCGTACATTTCTCTTGGATTTCTGCTACCCAAGTGCATGACACTGCACTTTTTCGCATTAAATCGTAGTTGCCAAGCATTAGACCAGTCTTCCAGCTTTTGTTGATCTTTCCTCATGTTAACCACTCCCTCGGGGGAGTCCACTCTGTTGCAAATTTTTGTGTCGTCTGCAAAAAGACAGACTTTTCCATTCAGTCCTTCAGCAATATCACTCACAAATACATTGAACAGTGCCGTACCCAGGACCGAACCCTGGGGCACCCCGCTAATCACCTTCCTCTCATCCGAGTGAACTCCATGTACAATCACCTTCTGTCGTCTAATCCAGTTTACCATCTTGGGACCCATCCCCAAGCTACTGAGTTTGTTGACAAGCCTCCTATGAGGAACAGTATCAAAGGCTTTGCTGAAATCCAGGTAGATGACATCCATCGCATGCCCCTGATCTAGTTCCCTGGTCACCCAGTCAAAGAACTCAATCAGATTTGTTTGGCAAGATTGTCCTTCGGTAAAACCATGTTGCCTCAGGTCTTGCATCCTGTTGGTTTTGAAAAAGTTCACTATTCGCTCTTTCAGGAGCGCCTCCATTACTTTTCCCGCCACCGAGGTAAGGCTCACGGGCCTGTAGTTTGACACTTCTTCCCTGTCACCACTTTTGTGTAGAGGTACGACATCAGCCATTCTCCAGTCCTGAGGAACCTCTTCTGTTTCCAAGGATCTGTTGAAGACATCCTTTAATGGTCCTGCAAGAACCTCTCTGAGCTCTTTCAGTATCCTGGGATGTATCCCATCCGGTCCCATGGCTTTGTCCACTTTCAGTTTAACAAGTTGTTCTAACACCTCGTCTTCTGTGAATGGTGTGGTATCTACTTCATTCCCATTTTTATATTTGGGAGTCACACCTGGTCCATCTCCAGGATCTTCTTTAGTAAAAACAGAGCAGAAGTATTTGTTTAGCAATTTCGCTTTTTCAGTGTCACTTTCCACGAGTCCTTTCCCAGCACTTCTGAGTCCTGCAATTCCAACTCTGATCTTTTTCCTTTCCTGAATATACCTGAAGAAAATTTTGTTGCCACCCTTAACATCTTTAGCCATCTTTTCCTCTGCCTTTGATTTTGCTATCCTTATTCATTTCTGTGTTCTTCTGTTTGCAAGCTTTTGAATTTTGCAAAAGTTGTGGTTTTTGCCTTTATTTGAGCAGCCACCTCTTTGGAAAACCAAATAGGTTTCCTTCTCCTCTTGCTTTTATTTACTTTTCTTACATATTTATCTGTTGCCCCTTTTATTGCCTCCTTTAGTTTAGCCCATTGCAATTCCACTTCCTTTATCTCCTTCCACCCCGTCATCTCCTCCTTTAAGTACTCTGCCATTTTATTGAAGTCAGTGTATTTGAAGTTTAGGACTTTGAGCTTGCTAAGATTGGCCTGAACCATGACTTTTATCTCAAACCACACCGTGTGATGGTCGTTGTTGCTCACAGGGGCACTCACGGAGACATTCGACACACTATCACCGTTGGTGAGCACTACATCCAGTGTTGAGCTTTCCCTGTTTGGTTCCATCACCATTTGTCTAAATAATGCATCTTGGAGAGCATCCACAATTTTTTTGCTTCTTTCCAGATGTGCAGAAGGAGTAATCCAATCCGCATCAGGTAGATTAAAGTCACCCAATATGATTGCTTCCCTCTTTGTTGCTATCTTGGCAATATCTATAATCAATTCATTGTCTCTCTCTTCAATTTGAGTCGGAGGTCTGTAGACTACAGCAATATGGATGACAGTTATAGACGCATTGTAAAGGATATGTGCTGACATGTTAAGGGCTAATTGAAGCGGGTGAATTGTTGCCTTTGATACTCCTTGAAAGATGATGTTACAGTAGTCTATATGCTGTAAGATAAGTGCCTGAAGAGCTGTACGAAGGTCTTGGATAGTTAACAGAGGCTTGAGAAGCTGCATAGTCTTGAGCTTAACATAAGAACATAAGATATGCCATACTGGGTCAGACCAAGGTCCATCAAGCCCAGTATCCTGTTTCCAACAGTGGCCAATCTAGGTCATACGTACCTAGCAGTTTCCCCAAAAGACACAGGTTCCATAATGCTTGTATTGGGTTACACATTGATATCCTGGGTCCCTTTTTAATAATGGTTTATGGACCTTTCCTCCAGGAACTTGTCCAAACCTTTTTTAAACCCAGCTACACGAACAGCCTTTACTACATCCTCCGGTAAAAAATTCCAGAGTTTGATTACACGTTGAGTGAAAAAATATTTTCTCTTATTTGTCTTAAATAGTTTACCCTGTAACTTCATTGCATGTCCCCTGATAACGTAAACAGTAGATATACGTTTACCCATTCCACTCCGTTCATTAATTTATAGACTTCTATCATATCTCACCTCAGCTGTCTCTTTTCCAGGTTAAAGAGCCCTAACCTTTTTAGCCTTTCTTCATAGGGGTATCCTTCCATCCACTTTACCATTTTGGTGGCTCTTCTCTGAACTTTTTCTAATAACGCTATATCCTTTTTAAGATACGGCGACCAGAATCGCACACAATATTCAAGGTGCGGTCGCACCATGGACCGATAAAGAGGCATTATAATATCTTTTGTTTTATTTTCCATTCCTTTCCTTATGATACCTAGCATTCTATTTGCTCTCTTGGCCGCCGCTGCACACTGGGCGGAGGGTTTTAACATGTTATCTACAATGACGACTAAATCTTTTTCCTGGGTGGTGGTTCCTAATGTGGAACCTTACATCATGTAACCATAGTTTGGGTTATTCTTCCCTAGGTGCATAACTTTGCACTTGTCCACATTGAATTTCATCTGACATTTTGATGCCCAGTCTTCCAATTTATCAAGATCCTCTTACAATTTTCCACAATCTTCATATGTTTTAACAACTTTAAATAGTTTTGTGTCATCTACAAATTTGATAACCTCACTCGTTATTCCCTTTTCCAGGTCATTTATGAATATGTCAAAAAGCAGCGGTCCCAGCACAGATCCCTGGGGTACACCACTATTCACCTTTCTCCATTGGGAAAATTGGCCATTTAGCCCTACCCTCTGCTTTCTATCTTTTAACCAGTTCCTGATCCACAATAGTACACTGCCTCCTATCCCATGACTCTTTAGATTTGCCAAAAGTCTCTGATGAGGAACCTTGTCAAAGGCTTTTTGAAAGTCCAGATATACTATATCAACCAACTCACCTTTGTCTATCTGTTTATTCACACCTTCAAAAAAACATAACAGATTAGTAAGACAAGTTATTCCTTGTCTAAAGTCATGTTGGCTGTCTCCCATTAAGCCATGACTATCTACATGTTCAGCAATTTTGTTCTTTATGATGGTTTCTACCATTTTTCCCGGTACTGACGTCAGACTCACAGGTCTGTAATTTCCCAGATCACCCCTGGAACCCTTTTTAAAAATTGGCGTTACGTTGGCCACCCTCCAATCTTCAGGTATTATAGATGATTTTAATGATAGTTCACAGATTACTAATAGGAGATCTGCAATCTCATATTTCAGTTCTTTCAACACCCTTGGATGTATACCATCCTATCCAGGTGATTTGCTACTCTTCAGTTTATCAAATAGTTGTAATACATTTTCCCGATGTATCGATATTTCCTTCAATTTTTCTGCACCTTTAAATACCACTTCAGTCATGGGTAACATCCCTACATTTTCCTCAGTAAAGACTGAAGCAAAGAATTCATTCAGTCTCTCCGCTATCGCCTTGTCGCCTCTTAGTGCCCCTTTAACCCTTCTATCATCTAATGGACCAACTGACTCTCTCACAGGTTTTTTGCTACGAATGTACTTGAAAAAGTCTTTATTACGCGTTTTTGCTTCTGCAGCAAGCTTCTTCTCAAATTCTCCCTTTGCCTGCCTTATCAATGCCTTGCATTTAACTTGCCAGTGCTTGTGCTGTTTCCTGTTTTCGTCATTTAGCTCTTTTTTCCATTTCTTAAAAGATGCTTTTTTGGTAACAACAGCCTCTGTGACCTTACCTTTAAGCCATGCTGTCAGTTTTTTGGACTTCCTTCCACTTTTCTTAAAGCGTGGAATACAGCTGTTCTGGGCTTCCAAGATAGTATTTTTCAACAACACCCAAGCTTGATGTAAGTCTTTAACCTTTGCCACTGCTCCTTTTAATTTTTTCTTAACTATTTTCCTCATTTTATCATAGTCCCCCTTTCGAAAGTTAAAAGGTAGTACTGTGGATTTCCTTACTATCCCTCCTCCACTAATTAAATCAAATGCGATTATGCTATGATCACTATTGCCAAGGGGCCCCAACACCCTTATCTCTTGCACCAGATCTGGTGTTCCACTAAGGACTATGTCCAATATGGCTTCCCCAATGTTCGGTTCATGAACCAGCTGCTCCAAGAAGCAGTCATTTATTTCATCTAGGAACTTTATCTCCCTAGCATGTCCTGCCGTGACACTGGCCCAGTCGATACCGGAGTAATTGAAATCACCCATTATTATTACTGTGCTGTAACTTTTGTTAGTTTCCTTGATTTCTTTGAGCATTTCATCATCCATTTGTTCATTCTGGCCAGGCGGTCGATAGTACACCCCCACTGCCATCGCCTTAAATTATATGCTCCTGGCAGTGTTTTTGATTTGTATAGAAAATGTCAGATGCTGATCAATGATAACACCCAGGTAATGCAGCTCTCGTTGTATTTGAATTAGTGTACCATTGAGGTTTATGGCAGCTGGAGGGGTGAAGGTGGTGTCTCTTCTGATAAAAAGGGCTTCAGTCTTTTTAAGGTTTATAGTCATGTTTTGGGCGGTGAACCATGCATTGATGTTGGTGAAGCATTTGGTTATTATCTTGATGTCAGGATTGAGTGTATTGATAGGTGCATAGAACATGATGTCATCAGCATATGTATGGCAGTGAACATTGAGCGCTTGTATGATTGAGCAGAGTGATCGAATAAAGATGTTAAATAATAAAGCTGAGAGGGCTGATCCTTGGGGAACTCCTTGATTTTGTGTAAATGGTTTTGATGTTGTTGAACCATTTTAAAGGGCTCTTAGTTAGGCCAATTTTTTGCAGTCTTTTGATGATTAGTGCGTGAGATATAGAATCAAATGCAGCCTTAATGTCAGAAAAATGAGTAAGAATCCTGAGTTTGGCTTATCAGTATCTGTTATAAGTTTATCAAGAAGTACAGTCATCAGTGTTTCAACTCCATGGCGAGGATCCATATTGTTAAGGGTCAAGGGGAGAGTTTTTATCAATATGATCTTGTAGTTGTTGGAGTACAATTTTTTCTAATATCTTAGTTATGAAGGGAAGACTAGATATAGATCTGTATGATGTTGCTTGGTTGATATCATTATTGGTTCCTTTACGTACTGGATGAATAGATGCTATCTTAAATTCAGGTGGTAGGTATCCTTGTTGAAGAGAAAGCTGAATTATTTTGTAGATTATTGGTGCAAGCTCTTGTCTAGAGATTTTAATTAGGCTAACTGAACACAGGTCAAGTGGAGATGTGGTTGTGCTAATATTAGTAATAATATCCTCAATGTCATTAGTTGTGATAGATGAGAATGTCCTCCCTGTGTATAGCAATCTTGAAGGTTCTTGAAGTGAATGGTCTACAATGAAGCTTGCATAATTATTGATGGGGGAGGTTAGAGTTTGATAGTAGTTGGCCATGACCTGTGAAGTTAGACTTGTTCCTTCTGCTTGAACAGAGCTATCCTTTGTAAGGGATTTGACAATTTCAAAGAGTTGAAAGATTTTTGTATCAATTGTGTATAGAACTCTTTTTTTGCTTGAAGGGTGGCTAATTGGTATTCATTAAGTTTTATTTTGTAAAAGGTTAGATTGCCTGATGTTTTGGGGTTCCTCCACTTCCTCTCAGCAGCCCTAAGAGTGCGCTTCATGCTTTTAAGTTGTTGTGTAAACCATATTGCTAGATTATTACTTCTCTGTGTGCTAGGCTTGGTTGGCATTGTTGCTGCATCAGCTATGATTCTATTCCATGTTCGAAAAAGTGAGTCAAGGTCATCAGGAGTAGATTGCAGATTAGGCAGGATTTGGTCCAGGAAGGCTTTTTTATCTTGCTTAATAAATATACGAGCTGTAGGCTTAGGGTTCTGAGGGATCCAAAGCAATATGTTGAGGTGTATGAAGATAGACATAAGCATTGGTGGGATCCAGCTGGTGCGGCCCAGTTCATGTGAACCAGTTCCTGCCACAGGTCTCGTTTGGCGAACTGGACCGAAAACGGCATCCAGATGCCAGCCCCTGGACTCCCCTCACCCACCTATGGTTTGATGGCACTGGACGACTGTGGCATCGCAGGAAGCCCTTGATGCCGTTAAACCACTTGCAAATGGGGGGAATGAGCTACTGGGCCACCAGGGAGCTACTGCCCTGCTGTGACCGCCAGCAACCTCAGCGTGCAGAGCAGGCAACACAAACGCATGCCATGTTGCCGCCCGCTCTGTCCTGTCAGTGGCGGGATCGATCTGAACTGGTTCCTGTTTGGATTGGATCCCGCCACTAGATATAAGCCTGTGATCAGACCAGGGGACATCAATGAGAGAGGGGGCTAAATATCGCCATTAACCGGATAACCACTGCGGTCAGTGGCGAAACTGGATTTTCAACACCAGATGCTGAACTGCCTCGATTGCTAAATATAGTTTCATTTTTGCCTGCAGTGGTCAGGCATTTGCTGCAGACGAAATATCAACCCTAATGGATTTCTCGCTGTGAACTGGATTCTTTATAGGTGGTATATAAAATGTTGAGAAATAGAAAATAATGTAGGGGTTTCTTTTTATAATTATTAACATTAATTATTGGCTTTTTAAGAAAAATGAATAACGGAATAAATATTAATTTGTATCTTGATTGTACAATTGTGTTACTATTATCTTCCATGATGTGGATTTTTATAGCTGACATGGACAGCAGCTCTGCTATCAAGTTGGTAAAGTGTCTGGTTAGATGACCTCTAGGGGTCTCCAAGAAGAGTGGCTGGACCCCAGGGATTCACCAGACACTGGGTCAACTTCTGATAGAAAGCAGGGTGCAGAATCTATTTATTGGGGATTCCATAAGGCAGAAATTGGGGCTCCAAAGGGAAAAAGTGTGCAACCTTGGTACTTTGGAATCACAAACAGATCTAGTTTTCCAGGAAGCCAAACTATGCAAATTAATCTGGTCTAAGACTACATTTATTCATATATGCCTGATGAAAATTCATAGTAGATAGCCTGAAAACCAGGCCTGTTTGTGGCTCTTTAAGGCCAGGGTTGTACAAATCTGCAACAGGGGATAGAGTAGATCTCTATGTATAGATTCCATTTTCTACTGTCTGACCCTACCATCGTGGAAATTCTATATGATCAACTTCTCCTTCTAGTCAGGTACATAGGATCTGGAATGAAATACATGATTTCCAAATGGAAGAAGAACAGAATGGAGAAAAGTTAGTTATTAGAGGATTGCTTCTTCATGTAGCAGAGGCTAAAACCAGGCCAGTGAAAGATGTCAGTGGTCATGTAATTCCTACCACACCAGGGGACAATGGTTCCCAGAAGTGGACAATAGCTGTCATATGACTACCAGGTACATTGTTTAAAAAGAATAAGAAGATCATGTTCACATATACAGTGGTTAACGCCTTCTTTTTATGAGGCTTACCTTATCAAGAGTATCATTAACTTGGTTATCTTCCTATTGTACTTGTGAAAAGAATGATTTCTCCATATCTGAGAATTTCCTAGAATAATTTAATATGTGGCTGAGGAGAAGGTTTTCACACGATGGCTCATCACAGTGGACACTTTCAAACTCTTATGATGGATATTTTGGAATGCACGGTGGAACTAAAGAACATGCCATAAAGCCCCCTTGGAAATCAGCAAAATGGCCAGATTGCTAGTAAAAAAAAAAGGAGGACTGGTTTTCCATTTGCAAAGCAATCAGTCATTCTGAGGTCAGTTTTCAGCCCAACAGCACTTCTGCATTCAGTTCAAACAGATTTTCAACAGTGGTCCGTTTAAAGTTAAGCCTGTTCGTTCTGTGGCACTGCTTGGGCAGATAAGTTATCCAGCTAGTGGCTGACTATCGCACAACATGGGATGGCACCAGTTTATGTGCAATCAATAACTCCTCATTTGTCCACTCAGCCACTACTTGTTGTGCCATTGTTGAAAGTAATGCATAAAGCGTTTACAAGAGATTGTGCATTTCAAATTGTAGAATATATTCCTAGTGTGACTTCAGTTCAGCTTGGACTTACTGAAATTTCATAAAGGGATCTGGTTGAGCAATATTTTGACAGTGCGAACTGATTTAGCTCACATGAAAAATTTCAAATGTTTCTAGTGTGTTGTTGATATGTGGGATTACTCATTATTTAACTTGCCTGTGTTTTATTTAGGTATAATATATAATCATTATCGTCAAATGTTAAACTGTTTCTTGCCTAGAATATTGTGATAATTAGGTTATGCATTGTACACAGTTACCTGGAGGAATGGGGCTCATGCGCTGGAGCAGCCCTGATGCCGAGGGGCTGGAGAGCAAGTCTCTTGTTGCAGCGGTACAAGTTCTGGACGAGGTCTATCAGCCAGCTGCTGCAGGAAGAGGGAAGCAAGTAAATAACTAACCCGGAAAATCCTAACACCGGTGAAATTAAGCAAATTATTTTTGTTGGAAGAGCAAACCCAGTCAAGGGGAAGAAAACCCCATACCGCCGTGGCAGATTCCTTTTTAATAAATATTTCTTTTTTAGAAAATTTTTCTTTGTTTTAAAAAAATCAGTGAGCACTTAACTGAAGTAACAGTCCTTCTTCATCCAGAGAGCAATGTAGCAGATGACGTGGCACGTTTCGGGGCCAATCATAATGTATGCCCCTGCTTCAGATCTAAGACTTCGCTGATTGATAATGTCCTGGGGCAAGCAGTGAATTTTCCTGGTTCTCTTTAATAATGATTTATGGACTTTTCCTCCAGGAACTTGTCCAAACCTTTTTTTTTTAAACCCAACTACACTAATAGCCTTTATTATATCCTCCGGTAACAAATTCCAAAGTTTGATTATGGGGCTGAGTGAAAAATATTTTCTCAGATTAGCCTTAAATGTGCTACATAGTCGTTTCATTGCATGTTCCCTAGTCTTCTACTTTTTGATGGTGAAAATAATCGATCTAAGTTTACCCGTTCCACTCCATTCATTATTTTATAGACTCTATCATATCTCCCCTCAGCCATCTTTTTTCCAATTTGAAGATTGGATTGCTAGGGCAGTAGGTAAGAGAGTCCCTAGCTAGATAGAAAACGGCATTTTATTTTTATTTGTAGTTTAACAAAACAGTACAAAGTAATACACATAGAACAGGCATACTTGTGCTCGAGAAGGCTTGAAGTTTGTATGGCCTATTAGGCAGGTCTAGAAAGGGGCTTTATTGTCCTTTTTTAGTCAGAGCCAGGTATAATGAGGGACAAAAGTGCATCTTAGTTCACAGCCTGGGAAAAGAGCCATGCATCTGAAGATATCCCAGGACATCTGCTTCTCAGTTATGGACAGATGTCAAATTACCCATTGGTGAGGTCTTTCCATGCATGCACACATACTGGCCAGAACACTCTTCGTAACTGAGCTCAATTTGCCTGGTTTGATGAGTGAACTTATGGGGTGTATCCAGTGGCATATGTTACAATGAGGAGCACCAAGCAAAATTTTGCTGAGGGACCCCCCATTGTCATGGCTGTTGTGCACCCCCCCTGTGCGGCCCCCCGCCATATGGTGGGCTCCCCATGCAGTGGCGGCGGCAGCAGTGTGACAAACTTACTTTATCATATTTGCCGTGCTGCTCCGCTCATGTAAGTTCGCTACAGGGAACACGGGCCCAGCAGCTGTACCCTGCAGCGAACTTACAAGAGCGGAGCAGCACAGCAAACATGTTAAAGTAAGTTTACTATGTTGCTGCCGCCACTGTGTAGGCCCCCTTTCTGCCCAGGCTCCCTCCACATTGCGGGGGCTGCTTGGATGGAATTTAAGCCAGTGGGTGTACCAATATTCTAGATACCAACACAAAGGAGGAACATTACCTACTTGCGATGTTAAGTGTTTCAGCATTTGCTCAATCCAGTTGTATGCTCCATGGAGCTTGAAAAGAAGGACATCTGAAAGACACATGAAGGGAAATTTTATACGTCACACCTAGATTTATGCACATTTTAATGCATATATTTCATGCCTATTTTATAAAGTACATGGTCTTCCAGATTGATCTTTTTAACAAGGCCAGGAATAACAGGCTCAAATTTCAGTTGGGCGGTGCTATGTGCTGCATCAGCACATAGCCCGCCCACCTCTCACCTACCCTGGATGTTCCATGCTGGGGTCATATGTGACCCCGGCATCGAAAATCCAGGTGTCGCTGCATAGCCAGGTAGCCACAGGAATTACCCATGTAGCACCAATTTTCGATGCTACACGGTTAGCCTCAGCACCTTAAAAATAGGTGAGGTTTTCACACCTATCTTTAAGGCGCAGAGCGCTAATCATGTAGCATTGAAAATCAGTGCTACATGAGTAGCGCCATGGCCTGCCTTCACTCTACCCCAGAATGCCCCCAACACACCTCAGTGCTAATGTGGATAGCATCTGGTCTCGTTAGAGATATATCCGGGATTTTCAAAGGATACTACCATGCAGGTGCCCTTCGAAAATCGGGCCCAGCATGACTAAGCCTAGACACAAAGGGCCTAATTCCGTCCCGGACGTAGATTCCCTCTGTGCGTCCGGTCTGAACCGGACACACAGAGGGGATTGCGATTCTGATCCCGCGGGCCACGTCTAGCCCCGCGGAATAAGAATTGCGAATAGTCCTGCACGTGCAGGCAAGGACTGTGATTCTATCTGGCCTGCACATGCAGGACTGTCCCTGACTAACTCAGTCAGGGATTTTAAAAGCTGTGATGCCAGCCGCCAGCAAAAAGGGTTTATTCCCCGCAGCCTGACCCCCAATCTGGCCACCCATGCCCCGGGCCATCAAAAAGAAACGTCCAGGGAAGTTATTCCACCTCAGAGGTGGAATAACTTCCCTGAACATTTCGCAGGCCCTGGACGTACAAAGCCAACATTAGAATTGGCCCTGTACTTCCAGGGCCGGCGACCGCCCATTGCCTGCCCAGACTCCGCCCCCAGACAGCCCCTTCCCTGCCCCCATCTAACTTCCCAACATAACCGGTGGGGAAGTTAGTCGGGGGGCAGGCAAGGGCATGAATACCAGAGATCCCGTCGGGCCATCCATGCCCACTATTGGTAGCACAGAATAACCCCCAAAGAGCCCGATTTTCATTTGGGTGGTGCTATGTGCCACGTTGGCGCATAGCCCACCCGCTGTCTGTCTAACCTGGATTTTCAATGCTGGGATCATATGTGGCCCTGGCATTAAAAATCCAGTTCTTGCCTCACAACCCAGAAGTCGCAGGAGCTAACCGGGTTGCAGCGATTTTCGATGCTACCCATTTAGCCCCTGCACCTGAAAGATTTATTTTATTTATTTATTTTTATTTATTTACATTCTCTTATATACCGCACTATTCGGCATCAGGGCGGTTTACATGGAACAAAATGCTCAGTACAACAACATGTATGAGTTTACAGATAACAGGGAACAAAAAACTTGGATAACAGGGGTAACTATTTACAAAACTTATTACATGGAAAAATCAAAGGATTCATAGAAGACACAATCACGTCATAGGTTTGAGTATCAAGTTGTTGTGTTGTTGGTATGCTATAAGTATAAGATTATAAGTATATAAGATTGGTGAGGAAAAACCTTGCCTATCTTTAGGGCACAGAGTGCTAAGCGGGTAACATCGAAAATTGCTGCTACCCGTTTAGCCCTTTCCTCTGCCCCTGCTTCGCCTCAGAACACCCCCAACAAGCCTCGATGTAACCGCATAGCATCTGGGCACATTAGGACTTATCCGGGATTTTGCAAAAGCACTACCCGTATAGGTGCCTTTGGAAAATCACGGATAAGGCATTTACTTGGTTAACTAGGGCAGTTATCCATATAAATGCCTTTGAAAATGCCGCCCAAAGACTTTAGCAAACTTTTTGGCATCCAGGTTGATTAAAGAGATCAGATGGTAAGAACCACATTCAGTCACATCCTTGATAGCCTTGGGAAGCACAGTTACCCCTGCCACTCTCATAGACTCTGGTAACCATTAACAACTCCTGTCAACAATGCCACTAAGACCCCACTAACACATCACCAAACGTTTGATAAAATTTAGCTCTGAGATCATCCATCCCTAGGATCTTCCCAACTTTGAGTTACAGAATAGCTTCCAACACTTCCAGGCCAGTAATATCCCTGTTTAGTAATTTGGCATCTTCCATCATAAGGGATTGAAGAGTACATCCTGAGAGGAACTCGGCTGCCTCCCTCTCTCCTTCAACCACCTCAGATGTATAGAATGCATGATAATAATGCCTAAACACAAGGCTGGCCTAACCATTAGGCAAACTAGGTGGTCATCTAGGATGGCAGCTTCTGGGGGCAGCAAAGAGCAGGACATTCAAAGCTAAACAATAGATTCTGACAGCCAGGAGAGGTGTAAGGCTTAAGATTTGCCTAGGGCGCCAACACCTTGAATCAACTCTGGGGCCGGCCCTACCTAAATGTCTCCCTAAATCCTCCATCATTTGACCAGTAGCTTCTTAACCTGTGCCATAAGCTGACATGCAAACATTTTACTTGTCTTATTACCAAACTGGAAACACGTCTGCTGGAGGCACTCCAGATGAAAAACCATTGCCTTCACTTTCATATAGGCCACAACCTTCTTAACTGCCATAATCCTAGTCTGTCCCTGCTTTGTCATCCTCTGCCTCTGCTCCCTCTCCAATGCCCCCAACATAACCCTCAAGTCTTTCTCCTGTGCCTTTATGATCTTAATATAGGTTGCTGCAACTATGAGGTGATTCCTCACCATTGCCTTCATCCCAACCCAGGCCATACCCATGCTGTTCTCCCCACCCATATTCATTGCTCAATACTCTTGAAGGGCAGGTGAGAAGTGCCGTAAGTAGTCCTTGTCCTATAACAGGAAATCATTTGCCAGAATTTCAACTGCAAGTCCTTTTTGCTCAGGTGCAATTTACATTCAATCGGAGCATGGTCTGACCAAGTAATCTGAGAACTATCTGTTTCACTTTTGAAGGAGACAAAAGAACAATCTGCCTACAATGTATGAATCCTACTATATGTAGCATGAGGCAGGGAAAAATATGTGACCATGCTGCTTACGCCAAATGTCCTCGAGACCCAACCTCTCCATCATAGCAACCAATGCCTTCCTGTTCTTCTTATTCCCTTCATATGCCCCTCTGGAATTATCCAGTCAGGGGTTAGCTGTAACATTAAAGTCTGTCCCCATCACAAATGAGCCTGTGCTAAAAAGGCATATCACCCCCTTCCAGATCAGCAAAAAAGAGTCCTCATCTGTATTGGGGGGTGTAAGGTAGATTAGGCTAAGCGTGAGAGCCTCCAACAGAACACTCATAATAAGATAATGTCTCTTGTTATCTTGATGCACTTGGTTTACCTCCACCTTCAGAGAACTGGACATCAATATGCTCTCCACCCCTTCCTTGAAGCCATTCCTTTAGCAGCTATATACAGGGTGGCCCAAAAAAAATGAGAACATCTCGTAGCATATAAGTTATTTAAAAATTCAAAAAAACAGATTAAACGATTGACAAATTAAAAAAAAAAAAAGATGGCGACCGGAAATTGTCGAAATAAAGACATTATATAACTAAAAAAGGTAAATAAGTAAACTATTTAAGCTTTTAATTTATGAGATGTTCTCACTTTTTTTGGGCCACCCTGTATGCTTTATCATACTTCTTTGAATTTAACATATTCTCCTGAGCTCCATTTATATATGTTTCTTTTACATGAAAGATACCAGAGTTAAGCCAAGCTTCTTCCTTATGGATAAGAATTCTCTTTTGCTATGAATTTCGACCCTTCACATTTGTCAACACTATCCTATATTTAATCATTGAGGGTATTTATGGTTTATTTAAAAACTTGATATATCATCCTTCTACAGTGTGTCAGGGTGGTTTAAAATAAAAACAGCAAGAGAAGGAACGCCAATTAAATGAGTAAAGGAGTTAGATACATATAGGGGAAAACAATAGGCTGGGGAAGGTGCAGAAATCTCAATATGATCCAGGTAAGAAGTGAGTGAGATATCAGGGTTGCTGTGTTCTAGACAATCTCGGGAGCAAGATTAAATGCCTGTTGAAAAAGATGAGTTTTAGGTGCTGCTTTAAATTTTAAAAAAGATGATTCAAGTTGTAGAGTCGAGGGGAGTGAGTTCCATAATGATGGTCCCAAAAAATAGAAGGCAGAATTCTGAGTATTATCACGATAGACCTGTGATGGAGATCTTTATATTTTTTGTGTTGTTTGATTTACCGCCCAACACTGGGGCATCTGAGCGGTTTACAAAAGTAAAAGTGCTACAAAAATATAGGAAAGGAAAAAGAACACCAATTATAAGACAGGAAAGGAAAGAGAGAAAGGCATAGACCTGTAGAGGATAGACGAGAGGTCAACAAATGGGACAAGAAGGGGGCAGAGGCCAGGTAGAGGTGGGAGGAAGGTCGAAGGCGAGAGAGAAGAGGTGCGTTTTTAGCATTGTCATTAAAGCAGGGGAAGGAGAGTTCAAGGCGAAAGTTAGAGGGGAGAGAATTTCAGAGGAGGGGGCCAAGGAAGAAAAATGCAGTGGCGCGGGTGGATTCTAGGTGAGCTTGTGAGGCAGAAGGGAGGAAGAGGTGGTTGGAATGAATCTGGCAAAGGGAAAGGTATAGAGCAGTGATGGCTAACCTTTTTGAGCCCGAGTGCCCAAACTGCCGCACAAAACCAAAGAATTTCCTCAAAGTGCCAGCACGTCAATTAAACCTTAACAACAAGATTTTAGTATCTAAAAACTCTTTATAAAGTTGCCTGAACTATGTAACATCATTTGTAAAGGTTGGAATCTTTGTATTGTCAGAGAATGTATTTATTTATTTTATTTAACAGGTTTTCTATACCGCCTTTTCCTTAAATCAAAGCGGTTACCAGACACAAGAAGGGAGAACAGAGACAGGGGGGCATACACTGACTAAACTAAAGAGTGAAGGTAAAATTGGGATACGCAACATCAAGGAACCGTTACAGTAAAACAAGTTATATGCAGGCTATAATAATAGAGACTGTTAGATGTCTGTGTCATAGTACTCAGTGAAGAGTACAAATTTCAGTTGTTTTCTGAACTCCTTTAAATCATCCATGGATCGCACATCGGGAGGGAGAGAGTTCCATATAAGTGGGGCCGATAAGGAAATTGCCCTTTGTGTAGTACATTTACACGCTTTTCTGAAACTACTTGGGGTGCTGAGGGTGTTTGATGTAGTTATTCGTCTTGGCCTGTTGTTATTCTGGAGTAAGAGGTTATGAAGGCTAAAAGCAGAGCATTTATGTCTGATCTTGAATATATTAATTACCATCTTGTATTTGACGCGCTGGCTTATTGGAAGCCAGTGGAGCTCTTTGAGAGTAGGGGTAATGTGATCTTGAGATGCTGAGCCAGCAATAATTCTGGCTGCCGTGTTCTGAGCCATCTGAAGGGGTTTAAGTGAGTGTTTTGAAAGACCGTAGTAGATAGGATTACAAAAGTCCAGAATAGGAGTTATTAAGGCTTGGCAGACAGACCGGAAGTGGTCATATGAGAGTAAGGGCTTGAGGCGTCTAATCACTTTCATTCTGTAGTATGCAGACCTCACAGTTTTTCTGATGTGTGACTGGAGGGTTAGACCTTTATCGAGGGTAATTCCAAGATATCTAACTTCATCCTTAACTGGTATTGTAATGTTGTTGTATTTAATGAAAGGTGGGGGGTTGAAGTCGGTGTTTCGAGTGACAATAAGCGCCTCTGTTTTATTGTAGTTTAAGGCAAGGTTATTGCATGTGAGCCAGGAAGACATGTTGTCAAGGCAATTTGTGATCTTGCTGTAGTCGGGGTTAATGAGATCAATCGGTGTATAAATCATGATGTCATCTGCATAAATCGTATAACTTATTTGATGGGCTGCCATAATTTGACAAATTGGCTGAATAAAAATGTTGAATAGAAGGGAAGAAAGCGCAGATCCCTGAGGTACTCCTTGCTTGATATTTGTAGGCTGTGAAGTGTTGTTTCCAATTTTAACCTGAAACTGCCTGTTTGTTAAATAAGAGTTAAACCAACTAAGGACAGTACCAGAGATACCGATACTTTCCAATCTTGATAGGAGGATAGTGTGGTCAACTGTGTCGAAAGCCGCTGAAATATCTAAGAAGATCAATAAAGATCCTTGCCTGTAATTGTCTATGGTCTGGATGATATCATTGAACAGATATAGCAGCAGTGTTTCAACTCCATGGTTGGGGCGAAAGCCATGTTGATGTAGATCGAGTGGGGCATGGTCGTCAACATGGTCTTGGAGTTGTAGCTGTACTGCTTTTTCTATTACTTTGGCTAGGAATGGTATGCTAGAGATTGGCCTATAAGCCGCTGGATTGTTCTTATCCAGGTTTGTTTTTTTGAGGATAGGCCTTATTGAGGCTAGTTTAAGTTGTTCGGGTATTATTCCTTGAGATAGGGATATGGATACGATATTGTGTATATAACTGAGGAAGTTATGCTTGGTTGCTTTGATCCATTGAACTGGGCAAGGATCAGTAGGGGCAGTGCTAGTATTGAGAGCAGAGATGATATCCGAATCAATTTGATTCACAATCCTTTGGTTTTCATTTCAATTTACTGGCAATTTATAATGTTTTAATGATTTCATTCAATTTAATGAATTTAGGAAGAATTTGATTCAGTTACACAATATATTTTAAATGTATTATTCACATAACATGTCAAATGTATCCTGAGTAAAAAAAGATAAACTTCTTAAAACTGTTAACTGTGTCAGGACTCGGTGTGTATTCCCAAAGAATCTATACATGAAAAAAATTAATGTGATGTTTGTTGTTGCATGCATGCTGATAACTTGTCAATCCTTGGCTCATAATGCGTTAATTTCAGAGCAACACATGCAGCACTCATGTCATCCGTTAATCTGTTTCTAGCATCAGATTTTATATGATTCAAAGCCGAAAACAGCTGCTCACAAGCATAGGATGACCCAAACAAAGTAAGAAGAGCAATCTCAAGTGCTTTCATGGACTTAAAATTGTCTGGCAGAGAATTCCACGCTTTTAGGATTTCATTTTCAGAACTGCTAGCAGTGATTTCATTTGTCACCCTTTCACACTCAATACGTTCAAGAGCCGCACGCAGGTCATTGAATTTACTTTTCCAGATAGAGCTTTCTTGAAATTCCAGTAGCTCCATTTCCAAGTTTTGAATATCCAACCACTGTAAGCAGGAAAGATCAAGATCTTCAAATGTGGACTTTTCTGGGGAAGTAATAAATGAAAGGGTTGTCTCCATCTTACGGAACTGAGAAAATCTTTTACTAAAATTCTCCTTTGCTTCGGCTACAATGGTGGAATATGCTTTGTGGATTTCCTGGTCTTTTTTATGACTGTCCACAAATGTTGTAGAATTATCCAAATGTATTTTTAGGTTGGGAAAATATTTCAGCTGTCCACTCTCAAGGTCTTTTTCAAAAACATGCAATTTTCTCTCAAAAGCTTTGATGTCACTAAACATGCTTTCTGTTGTTTTTCCCATGCCTTGTAATTTTTTGTTTAGTACATTAAAGTGGTTAGTGAAATCTGTAAAGAACATGAGGTTGGTAAGCCAGGCCATGTTGGTGAGTTGAGGATAGTCTTCCCCCTTTTCGTTCATAAATAGCCTAACTTCTTCCAAGCAGGCCACAAATCTCTCTAACACTCGTCCTCTGCTCAGCCACCGGACATTATTGTACATCAGTAAAGTGTTATATTGTGCCTGAACCTCATCAAGAAGGGCTTGAAATTGTCGAAAATTAAGAGCACGCACCATGATGAAGTTCACCATTTTTGTTACATATTTGAGGACATTGTCAAGTTTTTTGCTGCTTTCTTTGGCACAGAGAGCCTCTTGATGTATTATGCAGTGAAATTGAATCAGTGGATGTTTTGCTTCCTTAGCAAAGAAATGAATGAATCCTGATGTTGTCCCCACCATGCTAGGTGCTCCATCGCTAGTAACTGAAACCACTTTTTCTGGACTTATGTCTAGTGATGAAAAAGCATCCATCACAGCATTGTGGATATCTATCCCTTGTGTTCTTCCAGGCAAAGACAGCAGTTTTACCAGCTCTTCTCTCATGATGTTACCAGTAGCATAACGCAAAATGAGCGCTAGTCTTGCATGGTTAGTAATATCTGTACTTTCATCCAAGCACATGGAGTAGAAGGGTGCTTTTTGTAAGTCGCAAGTAAGCTGTTGACTAACATCAGCAGCCATTCGCAGAACCCTATCTTTTGCAGTATTTCTGCTTAGCGGCATCTCAGAGATGCGCTGCACAATTTTATCCTTGTTTTGGAAATCATGGAAGAGTGAATTACTCCCAGCCAAAATTGCCTTTTTGATAAAATCTCCATCAGAGAGGGGCTTACCATGTTTTGCCATGCACAGTGAAATTTGAAAGCTGGCAACTGTAAGATGATTAGTTTTTGAAAGATAGTTGCTAAAACTAAGAGACTGGGAGTGATATTTCTTTAATTTTCCTACAAGGAACTCTTTTCTTTGAGCTAAACCAAGTTCAGCAACACTGTTATGGTTGGTCTCAAAGTGACGTTTGACACTTGATGTGCGAGACACAACACTTTCATTACACATAATACACAATGCTTTCCCACTGCGTTCAATCACTCCATATGTCTCTGTCCAGGCCTCTTGGAATGATCTTCCACTATCTGTTTTTGCTTTTTTTGCTGTACTCATTTTCTTTGTTCAAGACTTCAAGTCTACAAAAAGATAAAATTTGTATAATAAAAAAAAAACTAATGAAGTGCTGTATACAAATCCGTTCCCATATAAAAAAATATGTGATTGGGGAATTTTATTAATTGTAGACATCTGTTTTGGTCAAAAAATATACCTGTTTAGTTGTTAACATTTGATGTAATTTTTTTTTAAACTAATGGGTGACACAAATGAAACCCAATTAAAAAGCCATTCTGTCATTATACAATAGTGCTGGGGTGCAATGATTCACTAGTTTTCTCGATGCAACGATTTTTCCTCCTGCCGATCCATATGCATCAATCTTGAAGTATGATTTGAGATACAGTAATAGCAGTTAATCAAATTGAATCATTGTGATTTAATAACCATGAATAACTGGACTGAGGTTAATCCTTGTAAAATGTTCATAAACGAGGTAAATCTACCATTAATTAGATCAAGACATGGCTCACGACTAGGGTTACTACCTTTTCTTGTGGCCAAACCCAAACAAATGGCAAATGAATAAATGAAATCCCATCAGAAACCGGACACCAAATAGAAAACATAGACAACAGCCTTATCACAAACCCGAACACAGGTGGCAACCCTAACCTGGACACCTAGACAAATAGCCAGATAATTTAATAGGTTTTTAAAAAGAAGCCCAGATAAGTTTATAATTATAATTAACATTAGTATTATTGGTCCAATTAAACCTAGGCAGCACAGGTAGGGCAAAGTAGAAGTTTACCTAATAATTCTTGATGTAGAATGCAGATTGCGTCTCCTGTTCTCCTCAAGTCTCCCGCCAGGGTGGGAGGGTGTGACAGAAGAACGCTCGGTGCTGCAGGCGAGGACCTGGGCGGGTTCAGAGGCGGAGGCGGGGAGTGAGACTTTGTTTCTCACAGCCCCACGGCGGTTCAGGCAGCTAGAGGCGGCGCCGCGAGGAACACATTGCCAGATGAGCTGCAAAGCAGACACCAGCACACTCACCTCCCGCCGCGCCGCATATCTTAATTGCGGACCTTCCCGCGTGCCAGCTGCAAGGCCTTCGCGTGCCACAGCTGGCACGCGTGCCATAGGTTCGCCATCGCTGGTATAGAGAATGGAGGTGGATTAAGTCAGAGAGATATTGTGGGTATAGGTGTGTATGGTACGATGGACCAGGGTAAGGATCTTGTATTGTATGCGAGATTGGATAGGCAGCCAGTGCAAGCTGATAAGCAGAGGGGTGATGTGGTCTGAGCGGGAGGAGTAGGTGAGTATGTGGGCAGCAGTGTTCTTGAGAAGTTGCAGTCGATGAAGTTGGTATAAAGGGAGGCTGGCTAGGACAACATTACAATAATCAATATGAGACATAACCAGGGAGAAGAGGAGCGTGGTTAGGGAGGAAAGTGAGAGAAAGGGGCAGACGGAGCGGATCTGGCGAAGACAGTAAAATCAGCTTTGGACAATCGAGGAAAGGTGATCATGAAAGAAGAGAGCAGAATCAAGTGTAATACTGAGGTAACAGAGAGAGGAAACCAGGGGGATGGGTGTCTGTAGTTTCATTGCATGTCCCCTAGTCTTTCTATATTCTGATGGTGTAAATAATCGACCTATGTTTACCTGTTCCACTCCATTCATTAATTTATAGACTTCTATCATATCTCCCCTCAGCCGTCTCTTTTTCAGGTTGAAGAGCCCTAACCTTTTTAGCCTTTCTTCATAGGAGTATCCTTCCATCCCCTTTACCATTTTGGTGGCTCTTCTCTGTACCTTTTCTAATAATGCTATATCCTTTTTAAGATACAGCGACCAGAATTGCACACAATATTCAAGGTGTGGTCGCACCATGGAACGATAGGCATTAAAATAGCCTTTGTTTTATTCTCCCTTTTCTTATGATTCCTAGCATTCTATTTGCTTTCCTGGCTACCACTGCACACTGGGTGGAGAGTTTCAACATGTTATCCATGATGATGATCCACAAATATATTTCTATGTTTCTATGGAAGGGCTATCGGGTAAGGTTTGCCTCTTTGCGGATGATACCAAAATCTGCAATAGAGTAGACACCCAGGAAGGTGTAAATAACATGAGGAGGGATCTAGCTAAGCTTGAAGAATGGTCTAGAATTTGGCAGCTGGGATTTAATGTTAAAAATGTAAGGTCATGCATTTGGGCTGCAGCAATCCAAGGGAGCAATATAGTATGGGGGTGAAGTACTTTTGTCCACTAAAGAAGAGCGGGACCTGGGCGTGGTTGTGTCTGATGATCTTAAAGTAGCTAAACAGGTAGAAAAGGCAACGGCAAAAGCTAGAAGGATGCTTGGGTGCACATGGAGAGGAATGACTAGCAGAAAAAAGGAGATGATAATGCCTCTGTATAAGTCTTTGGTGCGACCTCATTTGGAGTATAGTGTGCAATTCTGGAGACCGCACCTTCAAAAGGATGTGAACAGGATGGAGTCTCGGTTCAGAGGGTGGCTACTAAAATGATTAGTGGTCTTCATTATAAAGTATATGAGGACAGACTTAAGGATCTTAATATGTACACCTTGGAGGAAAGGCGGGATAGAGGTGATATGATTGAGATGTTTAAATACCTCCGTGGCATAAATGTTCAGGGAGAGAGCCTCTTTCAATTGAAAGCAAGTTGTGCTACGAGGGGACATGGGATGAGGGTGAAGGGAGATAGATTCAGGAGTGATATGCGGAAATATTTCTTTACGGAAAGAGTAGTGGATCCATGGAATAGTCTCCCAGTGGAGGTGGTAGAGATGAGGACAGTAACTGAATTCAAAAAAGCATGGGACAAACACAGAGGATCTCTAAAGGTAAAAAGGGGACTGTTGTAGTTGTTTATATGGAAGGACAGACTAGATAGGCGATGTGGTCTTTTTCTGTCATCATATTTCTATGTTTCTATGCCTAAATCTTTTTCCCGGGTGGTGGTTCCTAATGTGGAACCTTGCATCGTGTAACTATAGTTTGGGTTGTTCTTTCCTAGGTGCATAACTTTGCACTTGTCCACATTGAATTTCATCTGACATTTTGATGCCCAGTCTTCCAATTTATCAAAGTTCTCTTGCAATTTTTCACAATCCTCATGGGTTTTAACAACTTTGAATAATTTTGTGTCATCTACAAATTTGATTACCTCACTCGTTATTCTAATTTCCAGGTCATTTATGAATATATTAAAAAACAGCGGATCCAGCACAGATCCCTGGGATACTCCACCTTTCTGCATTGTGAAAATTGGCCATTTAGGTTTTGGAGGGATTGATGTGAAGAAAGTTAGAGATTATCCAAGAAGAGACAGAAGAGAGACAGGTGTTTAGTGGGGCCAAGTCGGGGGCGGAGGTGCTGGTATGATGCAAGAGAAGAATGTCATCTGCGTAGTAGTAAGCTGAAATACCGTGCTGTTGAACAATGAGTATGAGAGGTGCCAGAAAAGCATAGAAGAGGAGAGAGGTGAGAACAGAACCTTGGGGGACATTGCAGGACAAAGGAATAGGGGAAGAGGAAGAAGAGTCTGTGAAGACAGAAAAGGTCCGGGATTTGAGGAAAGAGTGAAACCAGCGAAGGACAGTGCCAATAACCCCGGAGTCATGTAAATGGGAAAGGGTGTGATGGTAGGTGGAGGTGGTTCGCATGCAAAGAACGAAGGGACCGAGTTGGCACTTATGATATAATGTAAGAGGAGAAATAGGCATGTGTTCTGGAATAGAGAATCTTATGAATAATAGTAAGAAGCTTGTATTGAGGGCTTTATGATATAGGAAGCTAATGTGATTGGATGAATCACATTGGATGGGTAGCATGAGCAAACCGCAAAGAGTGATGAAGGAGATGGATTGCAGTGTTTTGAACTGACTGTGTTTCAATTGATACTTTGGTAATCCGTAAAAAATAGTATTACAGTAATCAAGTTTTGAGATAACCAAGGAAAGCAAAAGGGTAAGAATGGCAGAAGGTGGTAAATAGGAAGGAATGGCACATATTTGATATAGAGAAAAGCAGCATTGATGGATGGTATTACTAATGTGAGAATGGAAGGAGAATGTACAGTGAAGCGTGACTCCTAAGTATTTGAACGATGAAACTGTAGGAATAGTGATACCTTTATTTTTATTTATTTATTTATCTATTTCTTCTATACCGCCCCTTCCAGAGATCAGGGGCGGTTTACATGGAACAAGTAAACAAATTTGTATACTAATGTATACATTACATGGAACAGAGATTTTTTTAACTTTATACAGATAATAGTTATTATATTACATGGAACAGAGATTTATAACATTGTAACTTTATACAAATAACTGTGCATCAATTTACCTTTGAGAGATGGGGATATGGAGGGAGGTAGGAATGAACCGGATAACCATAATGCTAACATCTTCATGGGATTGAGCTTTAAATTGTTGGTTTTCAACCAGGAGGGTATAAGGGTGAGACAGTCATTGATGGGAGCGAAGTCCGGAGAAGTGGGATGGGTATGGAAAAGCAACAGAATGTCATCCGCATAAAAATATGGGGAGACACCCTGTTGCTGAATAAGCATGGCAAGTGGGGCCAGAAAAACATTAAATAATAAAGGAGCCAACACAGATCCCTGTGGTACTCCGCAGGGTAGAGAGGAGCTGGAGGAGGAGGTAAGATCATTTCCGTGCTATGGCCGGCCTAAAACCGGATTGCAAGGGTGTAAGAAATTTGTATGCTCAAGATGTTGTGAGAGTTGTGCAAAAACAAGCTTTTCTAAGAGTTTAGATAAGAATGAGAGGTTGAAGACTGTACGAAAATTAGCTGGACTTGCTGGATCTAAAGTAACTCACTCTTTTTGAACATCTTGGAAGCCCAGTAATGATATCAGTGCCCCCTTCTGTGTTTGTGCCATGTGTGGCCGCACCACTCACACAGCCCTTGGTATGGCCCTGTCTTTCTGCCACTGGACTCCAGATACTCTGTTCTTTAGATGCAGCCACAGGGAGCTCAATACTGCTAAGACTCAACACCTTTAAGCACTGTGTGGATCTCTGAAAGGATGGAGCTCTCCTCAGAACCTCATTGACAGTAAAGGCAATCTCAATAGAGAATAGCCATTTATATCTGATATGCTCCTTTTGCAAAACTGCATTCACTGGACGTAAGGTTTGCCTCCTCTGCAAAGAGTTTCACATGGTAATCCTTCCAAAGTCAGTCTCCTTCCACATCTTAGCATAATGTGCTTAGATGGGTCTATTTTGTTCAACACTTCCTCTGGCCACACCATATCCTTGTGCAGAAGTGCCCTACAAATATCCTGGGCCACCTGCTTACAGTCTAAAAATTCTGGAGCCTCAGGAACATCCCAAATTCTGATATTATTTGGCGCATTCTATTTTCCATATCTTCCAGCTTTAACAACATCTCTTCACACACCAAGTCCGAGTCTGTAATATGCCTTTTGATAACATCCACATCCTTACTTCCTCCGCCCGAGACTTGGTAGCCTCCATTCTCCTTCCCAGTTCAGCCAATTCAATTCGCAGTTCCCCCAGTAGTTCACTCATTTCTCATCGCATCTTAGCGATTTCTTCCTTTACATCCACCATAAACTCCCACTTCAGCTCCTTCATCTTCTTTCTGAGCTCCATTTTCATTAGCATGGCTGGGGACTTCTCCTGCCACCACGAATCTCCCCACTCATGACAACTGCTTTCCTCCTCTCTTTCATGTGCTATGGCTGTTGCCGCCATTTTTGCTATACCAAACTGCTCCTCAGGTTTACTCCCCTGATTATCCCCTGGATATCATTCTGTTATCATTACAAATGTAAATAGTTAATATTGTTATCCAAGTTGAGCTACCTGTGATATGTACTACGGTGTTAACCCCCGCCGTAAATACCTCATGTTCCATGTGAACCGCACTGATGTCGAAGAGCGCGGTATATAAACGAATTAAATGAATAAATAAATAAATAAAAGATTAGTGTACTCCTTCAGGTCAGCCGTGGACATCACACTGCAACTCCAGGTACACTCTGTAACCACTATCTGGACAATGAGCTCTGGCTACTGTGCGTGCGACTCCCAGTTTCTGCCAATTTAGTTTCCACCCTGCTCTCAGCCGACCATCAGGCTGGATGACATCACTTTCTCCTTGCTCAATTTTAAAGTAGTGCACAAAGTTGGTCCTTTGTGTCTTCCCCTCCTCCTAAAAAAAATAAATGTAAAAAATAGACCCCAGGCCACTAACTTAAAGTCTGGGAATGATCTTCCAGTTTTGTGTGCCCTCATTAAACAATTGAGGATTAATAAAAATATGAACTCAAATTTTTTCCTGTACACCTCTGTTGCCTTTATAAAGTAGACACTTTTCCAGACTTCTTACATAGGCACACAGTTGTGAAATTAGGCTAAGGTTACCGGCACTTTTTACAGGTAAATCTGGGGCATTTATCTGACATGTTGGGGGGCGGTGGGAGCGAGAGGAAGGAACACCTTAGTTCTAGGTTTGAGCAACAAGATGTGAAGAAAGAAAGAGAATCATTATCTTGTCTCCCCATCCATTCCATGACAGTAATAATATCACTTCCAAGTAGAGAAATCGACAAAGAAATAGAAAATGTGATGTATTTCCCCTTTACTGTGCAAAATATAAAGATAATGGATGTAAATTCTGATCATTAAATTGAAAATAAAAACATTTTTCTCCTCCCTCTGTCCCCATTGCTGGAGTCAGGGACAGGAGGTTGCCAAACAGGTGGGAGTCAAGGACACAATTAGAAAATCAGGAACAATCTCCGAAAATTGGGGACATCTGCCAACCTTAAATTAAGCCCTTATTTGACATATGGTAAGAGACACAACCTTTTGGGCCTGATTTTATAAAAAGACACCTATTTAAGCCTTTTTTATAAAAGCAAAATCGGTGCCTATGTGCCTTTATAAAATAGGCTCCATCTGGTCACAACAGTGTGCAAAAGTCAACATTTACAAAGGTGTAAATATATGCGTTTACTTTAGGGGTATATTCACATATTTTATAAAATCCATGTGTACATTGATCACTGGACACTTCTCTCTCATCTTTTCGACATTAGATTGCGGGGTTCTGTTCTACAATGGTTTCGTTCTTTCCTTACTGCTCGCTCGTTCACTGTACACTCAGGTAATCACTCTTCTTCCTCTCTCCCCCTTATCTGTGGTGTTCCACAGTGGTCTGTTCTTTCACCTTTATTATTTAATATTTTTCTTGCCCCTTTGCCTCTTGAAATTCAGCAGTTTTCGGTGTCCCCTTACATCTATGCGGATGATATTATTCTCCTCTGCCATGTCGCTCCCCTCGCTTTGGATATTACCCCATTAAATAATTGCCTGTCCCACATTGCATCTTGGCTCTCTCAGAACTTTCTTCACTTAAATCCCTTGAAATCCACGGCTATGTGGGTATCTCTTAGCGGTTCCTGTCCTACGGTCTCTCCTGTGATTGATTCAGTTTCTATTCCTCTTGTTTCTTCTTTCCGTTACCTGGGGGTTATTCTTGATTCTACACTTTCTTTTCATGATCACATTTCTTCTCTCACTCGACGGTCCTTTGTGACTCTTCGGCAGATTCGGGCTACTCGTTCTCTCTTTTCTCCTGACTCTCTGGTTACTTTGGTTCTAGCTTTGGTGATTAGTAGACTGGACTATTGTAATGTTTTCCTAGCCAACCTCCCTAAATTTCAGCTTCAACGATTACAATCCATTCAAAACACCGCAGCTCGCCTTATCACTTTTTCCCGTCCATTTGATCATGTCACTCCCCTCTTTCTCCATCTGCACTGGCTGCCACTTCGTTTTCGTTATCAATATAAGTTTCTGATTCTGGTTCATCGTTCTATCCATACTGGTCATCCTTTGTACCTTGCGGATCTGGTTTCTCTTCACACTCCTTTCCGTCAACTCCGGTCTATTCATACCAATCGTTTATCACTACCTTCCCCGTCACAAGCCCGTTTGGAGCGGACTCAGCATTCTGCCTTTTTCTTTCTTGGCCCATTTCTCTGGAATTCTCTACCACCTTCCCTCAGATTAGAATCTTCTTATCCTCAATTCAAGTCATTACTCAAAACACATCTGTTCACACAGGCCTTCGACCTTCTTGCCAGTACCCCCCCTTGAACATAGAGTTGTTCCCCCATTTTGTGCTGTTTGTTTGTTGTTGTCCTGTTTTCTTTTGTTTTCTATTTAGTTTTTCTCTATTTTAATTTAGTTGCTTAGTTATTTGGTTTTATTGCTGTGTGCTGTGAGTTTTTACTTTCCTTTCATTTTATGGCGTTCTTTTCTATGATTTGCAGTGTGGACCTTTTATTGTACACCGCTCTATGCCTCGGCAGTAGCGGTTTATCAAATGTTTTAATAAAGATAAAGATACATTGTAAATCTGCCCCTTCTTTACCCAGAATATGTCTCTGGCAACACCTACATGTGACATACATATAAGTACTCACTATCTTCTTGGCATGTATGTTGTTGTTGTTAAGTGCCATCGAGTTGATATTGACTCCTGGTGACCCTCCGGTTATTTGACCTGAACTGTGTTTGGTCTTCAGGTAAGCGGCTCATTGTTGATAGCGTGGTATCCATAGCTGCTGTTATTCTGTCGATCCATCTCATTGCCGGCCTTCCTCTTTTATGATGACCTTCTACCTTGTCAAGCATTATATCTTTTTCCAATGATCTCTCTCTTTGCATAATGTGTCTAAAGTATGAAAGTCGAAGTCTTGTCATCTGAGCTTCTAAGGAAAGCTTAGGTTTGATCTCCTCTAGTACCATAATTCAAAGACAGCAATTTTCTTCCTCTCTATCTTTTTCACTGTCCAACTTTTGTATCCATATGATGTTATTGAAAATACCATGTCCTAGACAAGTTGAATCTTTGTATGGAGAGAGACATCTCCTGCTCTTGAGAATCTTATCTAGGTCCTTCATAGCCATTCTACCAAGAGCAATACGTTGTTGGATTTCTTGACTGCTAGTTTTTTCGTTATTGATTGTTGATCCAAGTAAGTCAAAGTTGTCAGCTATTTAAATTTCTTCTCCATCAATGATGAACTTATTGATTTTGTCAGTTGTCAGGATCTTTGTCTTCTTAACGTTAAGGTGCAAGCCCATTTTAAGATTATGTTCCTTGATCTTGAGAAGCAAATGTTTCAGATCGTCTTCACTTTCAGCCAGTAATGGGTATTATCAGCATAGCGAAGGTTGTTGATGAGTCTTCAAACCAATCTTCACACCTCGGTTGTCTTCATACATCCTGCTTCTCTGATGATTTGTTCTGCATATAAATTAAAGAGGTAGGGGGAAAGTAGAGCATGCATGCCACAGCACAATTTTATAAAAGGCCTTACTTGTATGTAAAAAAGGCTTTACATACGGAAATCCTATAAAAATTACCCCCTTTGGGAAAGATTTTATAACAGGGCCGAGCAAGGAGATTAGGCGTCCTAGGCAAACCACATCCCTTTTGCGCCCCCTCCCCCATCTGGCCACATGCCCCACATTGCCACCACTGTCACCCCTCACTGGGACCTACAGCAGTGGCAATACAAATAGAAAGTCAACCATCGGAGGGAGCAGAAGCAGGTAGCTCCACTGTGCTGAAGTTTTCAGGTAAGGGCCACCACTGTAGGTCCCAATGAGGTGCGACAGTGGTGGCAATAGGTGGCCCCAGAGGACCGATGCCCTAGGCAGCCACCTATTTCGCCTAATGTAGCGCTGACCCTGTTTATAAGGTTACCGCAGAAAGATCGGCACCTCCTACATACACAAGTCCATATTTTCCAGGACTTGCATGTGTGCATGGGCAGGTCTACACGTGCTTTGAATGGTTGCAATTCCATAAGCATGTGCAGAAATGCCCAGTGCACGGTTTTCATTAGGGGTGTACACATGTGCGGGACATACACATGACTTCGAAGGATGTGCGCACATTATAGAATACTATGACGTATGCACATTCCAGCACTGGTCTAGGTGCTACCAGCTATACTTGGTCTAGCACAGGCATAACTGCTGCACCTAGATGGCACATTGGTACGCTGCCATTTTATAAAGTGAAGCATGCACTTGTCTCACTTTATAAAATAGGGCAGGGATGCATGTTGGCAGTGTGGGGGGGGGGGGAGCGGGGTTACAAAATTCCTCTCTTTGTGTCTGCTTAGAATCAAAGAGTTCTCATTCCCTCTCTACGGCCTCAATGCTGATGGCCTACTACAGGATATGATTTTCACAGGTTCTTTTTATTTTAGTTTTAGAAGAGGTACAGAAAGATCTCCTTTTAGGCTTTTGTTGAATTTCAGTTCTATGTTTGAGCATCTTCTTCATACAAAGGCTGCACAGAAAGATCAGTGCAATCATTGCATTTCAAGCCAGGGACTCCACCCTCCCATTTATTTACTTCCTCCTCAGAGGATTAGGATAGAGAGCTGGGAGAACAGACCATTATGTGCAGAATGGGGTCAGTCTGAAAGGCTGCGACAGCAGAATGGACTCTCAGGAGCACAGTATCCAGGGACTTCATTCATGGAAAAGTAGTATAAATCAAATGCCCTCAGTACTGGAGACAGTAAAGCAAGGATTATTCTATCATACTTGTTGGAGTTCTTAGCTAAGGTAAGCCTCTCTCTTTCTTTTTTCATGGAACTGTAGGTGGCTAATGGAGGGAATAAGTGCCCAAGGGAGTTAGCTGCTTATCACAGACAACCCTCAGCCTCATTTTTTTTCCAGAAAAACTTTCTTTCATTTTCATAGAGCTGAGCAAATAAGAGCAATTGCAGCCCATAAACTATTTTGAAATGATTTAGCAGCACCCAAAATCAATCACAGATTTCATGTACGGAGTGCCTGAGATTTAGCAAAGTTAACAACACACATACACACAGGTGATTTGTTCATAAGTCACATAGTGAATTATGGAAATGGAATCTGGGCCTTAGGTTTTTAGTGTGCTGGTGCCGTAGTTACTTCATTATTCCACTTTCATGTATTGGTGCTTAGTTGGGAAGGCTGTTCTTCTATTTTTCTTCTGAAGGGAACTGTGGCAGCTATCATTATCAATATATGACCCTGAACAGGAATGGATGAAAACTGCCAAATAAGATTTGATGGTGCTGTTTTGTGATATAACTGTACCATAATGGGAAAATTAAAAACACTGGTATTACATCACAAATTTTAGCCATATAGGGGGTCATTTTATAAAGCATTTTTTGTTTGTAAAGCATGTTTTGCAGGCAGAAAATGGCCATTATAAGATTGGGAATGGCCATTATAAGAGGGAAAAACATGTAAAAGGTAGGTGCACCACAAGATTGCATCTGCTTTTACATGATCTGTGTGTTCTCCAGGGTGCAGTATAGGTGGAGCTGTGGCACAGTTACAATGTACATGCGAATTTCCTAAAATACGCATGTACAGTGCACGCATAGGAGTCTATTTACTGAAGTGTGGTAAGATTTTATAGTTCCACAGGTTAACAACCAAAATTAACTTGCAGTAACTGCAAGGTCTCCGTATTAACTGTCAGGAGAAGTTAACTCCTAATATTTTGCCCTTCAGTTAAGTCAGAGAAAATTTCTTTACCGTATATTAACTCAATGGCCAATTAGTGATATAAGTTAGCTAATCCTATTCAGGTCACATTAATTGCACTACATTAACAGTTCATGCTGGTTACTTCCAAAACATTAACTATTTGGCCCAGTGACATTGACCACTCGTTCTCCACCCAGTTCCACCTTAACTGTTAACATGGAAATTACAAGGCATTGTGGTAACCATTAGTACAGTGCCTGCATTAACTTTCAGTGTGCCTTAATTGCTGTGTTAACAGCTAACACAGCTTACTAAATAGGCCCATAGAATGCACACACACATTTAGATTTTCTATGGAATAGGATGGAATTTGTGCACTACGGGGTATAATTGCAAAAGCTTATTTTATAAATTCACATAGGCCCGTATGCTACCTTTATAAAATAGGTGTCTTTTTGAACATTTCACAGTGACACCTTGTTATGAAATTGCTCCCTAGAGTGTGTATTTTTTTTTCTTTCTTTGCACACAGATTCCAAGATGGCGAGCTCAGTGCTCTTACCGCTGCTGGTTCTGTCTTTTCTCTGTGTTATTGAATGCAAAACTACCCCTTACCCAGACGTGGTTCTTGGACCCAAATATAGAAATATGGACCCTGAGTCTGAAGCCATGTGTGAAGAGTTGCTGAGTTCCAGTGACAACGTTGACCTAACCCATGTGCCAAGATCTTGTCTCTGTTATTCATGCAAGGGAAGCCAAGGACAAAGAGGTGAGAGAGGACTCTAAGGTAAAGCTTCCACTGGGAACGGATCAAGTCACCTCAATATCGACCAGCCACCCACAATACTTACCTTAAAACCCATATCCATAGGAACCAAACCTGGGGATTCATTCTGTCATCTAAATGAGTGCAATTTTCAAAGGCCATTTGCCCCTGTAAAATTTTAATTTACACAAGTAAAACAGCTATTTGAAAACTTCCCACTGGTTAGAGTGGTGATTACTACAAAACACATAGATTCCCTTTTACTAACATATAGCTCGCATTATCTGCCACACAGACCATGGGAATAAAATGGACCATGCAGCTCCCTTTGAGTAACGGTGAGCAAAAAGGGCCCATAGTTTTGCATTTTGAAAACTACACAGTCACAAAAAATACCTATAGAAAAAGAGGTTCAAGTCTCTGCGGGTACTTTAGGAAATTTTCAAAGCGAAAACACATCCATATGTTCACGTTAAAAATTGGTATAAGCCACAGGGGTAAAATTACCTGTGTAATTGTAGATTCCTTTTGAAAATCCAATAATTCTACTTGAGTACAAAAGTACCTGCATAATATACCTCTAGCTGGCCTAATGAAAAAAAATCTCTTCAGATCATATGACAGGTCAGACATTGGTGGGGAAAAATCAGTGATGTTTTATAGATGTAAAATGCATATTTTGTGTGTGTGTGGGCGGGGTGGGGGGGGGGACAATGATCTCACACCCACACCAAAATGCACTCATGTAGATTTAAATTTTGCAGGGACAATATATAAAAATGGAAATTCTTTTGACCAAGTAAAAGGGGAAGTTGGCAACCCAGCACCTTTTTTCCCACCACTAATCTTTCTGAATGTTCCCTTCGTATCTTGAGAGTCTTTATCATAGTAATATACTGAATCTGCAGAACATAAGACTAAGAAATTGTAATACTGATTTGACATTAAATTCCTTCTCGTTTTATTTCCCAGGTCTAAAAGGTGCCAAAGGAGAGGCAGGGAGACCAGGAGTCCAAGTATCACAAGGAACAAGAGGTATGCCATTCAATTATTATGATTTATATAGTGCTACTAGCGTATGGAGCACTATACAGTCACATATAATGGGCAGCTCCTTCTCTTGAAACGTACAATCTAGTCAAAGCTGAGCAGCATGGAGGAGTAGCCTAATGGTTAGAGCAGTTGGCTGAGATCTGAGGGAGCCAGGTTCAATTCCGCCTTCTGCTCCTTGTGAGTTTGAGCAAGTCACTTAACCCTCCATTGCCTCAGGTACAAACTTATGGGTCGATGCAGAAAGACTAGTGTGCTCTTTGCATGCAGATAACGCAACATATATGCACAAGTACCGCTAATCCAAATGCAGAAAAGCGATCGACGCACGCATAAACAGCAAATAAAAGTATGTGCACACAAAGCCAAGCATATTTAAATAATATGCAAATGATCTGCATAATTTAAAATGGAATGCTAATAAGGTCTATGCCCAATGCAGAGAAACTTGTAGAGGATTACATAACCAGGCGTAAAGTTCAGGAAGGAACCAACGAGAGCAGCAAGTACTTGTACTCTAAAACAGGAGACCAAACAAGCAGGTACAAAAAGGAGACTGGCGATAATCCAATTCAGGTAAACCCCTTTATTAGCCCCTATGCGTTTCGGCTGGAAAGCCTTCTTCAGGGGGTCTTTGGAGGGAACACACCTCGAAAAATATAACAATAGACATCAAACATGAACATAATAATAAATCACTTAAAAATCAATTAATTATAAAAACATGTAAATGACAGTAATTTAAATAAGAATAATAAAACTAATAAAACAAGAATAATAAAACTAATAAAACTTGATAAGTGCTTTTGAACATGTAAAATAAAGTATAAAATATGTAGATCACTTTTATAACATAAATATAATAATCCTTAGAATATAAAACGCATAAACAGAATATCAAAAACAAAACTAGATTACATAATCGAGTGAATCAGACAACCATATCTAAAAACCATAAAATGATAAGAGGAGAGGATGAGGAGGACACAACAGAAATAATACTGAAATGATACCTTTTCTTTGTCTCGTAGTACACAAAAATGACCACTAAAGATAAAATAATAAATAAATAAATATACTATTAGAAAAAAACATAAAGGCATAAGATAAAATTAAGTCTTATAATAGAGCTACCGTAAGCTATAAGAGAGGACCATTAAAAAAATTATTTTGAACACAGGGCATTGCCATTAGAAGTCTTTTAAAATTTATATGATGTGGGGAACCGCATACCTAAAAAGATCAACATTATTGTACTGTTCATCACACTTATGAACATGTGGTGTTTAAATGGAACATCTGAGCATTAATAAAAAACTGATAAGGATTTTATGATAAAAACCCCATAGCAGTTAAAATTTACTAAATCAAATCAAATATTGTAACATATGTCTGGTGTTGTAAAAGCTAATATATCATATCTCTCATGTTATAAATTAGGGAAGATGTAAAAAAGGAAAGAGTTCATGGAGTAAATAACTTTATATTGGTATATTTCTTGTTTTACTTTTCTTACTCATGTCTTGTTTCCATTTCAAGTATGATTGCTTGTAAATTTTGTTGAAATCTTATAAATAAAAAAAAACAAAAACGAAAGAGTTCAAACGAGCTCATCCAAAACAAAAAAATCTCACAGAAAATATTGTAAAACTAGGTTAAATAAACAAACTAAGAAAACCATCAGATCAAAATAGTGAATACAACAATCAAAAATTGCACCAATATTGGATTATTTAGTATCGCCAAGAAGGGGACGTTGAGACAAACTATACAGATGATTCTGCAAGCAAATGCTTAAAGCTACAAGTGAATGCTTGTTTTAAGATGGTAAAAGATTTTTGTTTTAAGATGGTAAAAAAAGTTTTGACGCGATTACAGAGATCTGGAGAAACAATCTGCTTTTTACAACGGCACTTGAAAACGTGACAAGCTATTCCAAACAATTGTAATAAGATATTATAAATTCAAAGGAAATACATATGTAAAAAACTTATAGCACTGAAGAACCAAAGTTTAGACGAAAGCCATCTTAATGCATAAAATGTGAAGTAAACACATTCTAAGAGATTATCAAATCAAGGTAATAAACGTAACAATTTTAAAAAGTTTTATTGTGTCATCAAAAGAAGAGAAACAATCTTTTACCATCTTAAAACAAATTTTTTTTTACCATCTTAAAACAAGCATTCACTTGTAGCTTTAAGCATTTGCTTGCAGAATCATCTGTACAGTTGGTCTCAGCGTCCCCTTCTTCGTGATACTAAATAATCCAATATCGGTGCAATTTTTGATTGTTGTATTCACTATTTTGATTTGATGGTTTTCTTTGTTTATTTAACCGAGTTTTACAATATTTTCCATGAGATTTTTTGTTTTAGACGAGCTCGTTTGAACTCTTTCGTTTTTGACATCTTCCCTAATTTATAACATGAGAGATACGATATATTAGCTTTTACAACACCAGACATATGTTACAATATTTGATTTGATTTAGTAAATTTTAACTGCTATGGGGTTTTTATCATAAAATCCTTATCAGTTTTTTATTAATGCTTAGATGTTCCATTTAAACACCACATGTTCATAAGTGTGAGAACGGTACAATAATGTTGATCTTTTTAGGTATGCGGTTCCCCACATCATATAAATTTTAAAAGACTTCTAATGGCAATGCCCTGTATTCAAAAGATGTTTTCAATGGTCCTCTCTTATAGCTTACGGTAGCTCTATTATAAGAGTTAATTTTATCTTATGCCTTTATGTTTTTTCTAATAGTATAATTATTTATTTATTATTTTATCTTTAGTGGTCATTTTTGTGTACTACGAGACAAAGAAAAGGTATCATTTCAGTATTATTTCTATTGTGTCCTCCTCATCCTCTCCTCTTATCATTTTATGTTTTTTAGATATGGTTGTCTGATGCACTCGATTATGTAATCTAGTTTTGTTTTTGATATTCTATTTATGCTTTTTATATTCTAATCATTATTATATTTATGTTATAAAATTGATCTACATCTTTTATACTTTATTTTACATGTTCAAGAGCACTTATCACGTTTTATTAGTTTTATTATTCTTATTTAAATTACTGTCATTTACATGTTTTTATAATTAATTGATTTTTAAGTGATTTATTATTATGTTCATGTTTGATGTCTATTGTTGTTATATTTTTCGAGGTGTGTTCCCTCCAAATACCCCCTGAAGAAGGCTTTCCAGCCGAAACGCGTAGGGGCTAATAAAGGGGTTTACCTGAATTGGATTATCGCCAGTCTCCTTTTTGTACCTGTAAAGTTCAGGAAGGCCATTATCTCTACGCCTGGTCTGAGGTGTGCATGTAGGGAAAGACTGGTGAATATTATTATTATTATTATTATTATTAAAGACTTATAAAGCGCTGCAACATACGAAGCGCTGTACAAACAGAAGAGAGACAGTCCTTGCTCATCAGAGCTCACAATCTAATAAGACAGAAAACAAAATAAGTTACATAATACAAATAACAAAAATTTACAGGACAAAGTAAGCAAATATTGATAGAGAGATCAAGATAGGGTAAGACAGGAACAGAAAGCAGTAGTGAAGAGGTGGGATTTTAGTCTGGACTTGAAAATGGCCAGGGATGACGCCTGGCGCACAAAGATAGGAAGACTATTCCAAGCAAAGGGTGCTGCCAGTTGGAAGGAGCGAAGTCTGGAATTGTCAGTACGAGTAAAGGGCACAGATAAATGAAGACTGTTAGAAGAGCGAAGCAACTGAGAGGGGGTGTAAGGAGAGATGAGAGATGAAAGGTACTGGGGGGCAGAAGAGTGAATACATTTATAGGTCAGGAGGAGAAGTTTAAATTGGAATAGTGATCTTCAACGTGAAAATTCCCTGCATGTAAGCAAAGGATTGGCGTTCAAGAAGAAATGTTTCTTGCTTTTTATCCCTGTGTGTTTTTGTGTGTTCTTTGGACTCACTTATATTCTCCATTTATTGTTATTTCTCTTTGTTCTGATTTCATAAAAAATGTTTTTGGGCGAAATTGTGTTGATTATTATGGGGTGGGCACCAAAAGAACCTGCACGTCCTATGCGCATTTGACATTTACGCGCATGAAATACATGATCACTTGTAGCACATCTGTTGTTCGCGCATGCATTGGCTCTCCTCCTTTCAACTTTACGACAAAGTTTTGCACACAGCTCATTTGCATACATGCCCTTTGCTGCATACCAGCACTAGAGGTTTGCGTTATCGGCATGTTACAAAACCGTGTACACCTCTAATAGCACTCAATTTCACTACTGTCTTTCTGCATTGGTCTGGTAGATTTTAAGCCCTCCAGGGACAAGAAAATACCTACTGTACCTTCTGAGAAGGGCGTAAGTTAAATCCAAATTCAAGGCAGGCTGGCAAGACATACAGAGAACAAAACAAATATAAAGGCCTAGAATTAAACAGAGCAACTGATTGGGAAGAACTAAACCAGATGGGATACATCAAACTAGGGGCAAGTGACATTTCAAGGATTGAGGCCCCTGAGGAGGCTATAATCAAGGTGGTGAAGTCTAGAAAAGACTTGTTAGGTGGAGTGCACTTGAGAATAGGAGCCATTTAATTTTATTTGTTAGAAGATTTAGGTATCTAATGCACATTATTAGTGACTAGGTCCCACTGAATAACATGGGACTTGTGTTAATGCATAGTTATGTTAGTGCACCTTAGTAACTAATTTGATACATTATCTTCCGTAATACCAGTAATATTGTTTACAATAGTAATAGCTTAGGAAATTAAAAAGAAACTCCAATGCAATATAGGAAAGTGCAGGGAGAATAGGCAAGCAGAAAAAGAAACAGACAAAGACAACAGCCAGCTCCCTCTCCACTAGAGTAACTAGACTGACTGTACAGCGGCCATCTCACCATCTTGCCCATTCACACCAATAACCGGGTAAGGCGGACACATCGCCCTCCGCCCCTCATCACCACCCCTTTGATTTTCTCTAAACCAATACATGTTACCAACCACAAGACAACATTTTTGGATTTCAAAACTGGTCGCAGCTTTAATAACCTTTTTCTTTTAACAAACCAGTCAATACAAATACAAAACATTATAACTCCCCCCCCCCCCCCCGCCAAGCAGAGCGAGCCATCACCAGCCATGTTAGTAGCAAGGTGACGCTGCTTCCGCTTCCCCCGGGCACAGGCCCAATAATTTCTCCATGCCCTCCCTCTTCCGGCTTCGCCATATTATTAGCAAAAACCTGAGGGATTAACCGGGTCGGGGGTACCCTACCCCCGCCCTCCTGCTTGCCTCCGGCTCCGGACCCCGGAAACCTCCGGGATCCCGCCAACCCCCCCCAAGCTGCAACAACCCATACCCCCCCACACCCCCCCGAGCGTCCACATAAAGGGCGGGTGGGTGGGACGTCCGGCGCCTCCAGCCTCACCAACCGAAAGACCGGAGCAGTGCCGGGTCCCCGCACCTCCCCCCCTCCGCGGCCCGCAGACCTTGGACTCCCATTGGCTCCCGCGCGCTTGAAAAACCAGCGGGAGCCAATGAGACCGCCGGACGGCGCGGCCTCCTCTGGACATGCGCGTCGCCGAATCCCGAGGGGGAGGGCAGCCTGCCGCCCCCCCGGTTAGCGGCGGCCACAGGGACGCGGACCCGAGGCCTTACTATTCCCACATTATAGGTTTAGATAAAAAGATACAGGTTCATTTCTATGCCACACTTTCAAGCCAAAGCTAAACAAGACAATTTCATTACAAAAACAATATTTAACAGAGTATTGAAAGAAGAGAAGAGCAGGATTAGTCAGATTGGCTCTGCCGATTACCACCTACTCCGGTTCAGCTCTCCAAATATCTAGATAAAGAAGTAAGTTTTCAAAATGGCCTTACATTTGGGCAAATTAGCTTCCCCTCTCAGGTTAGGGGGCAGAGAATTCCAGAAAGTTGAACTGAAAAATGAAAGGGAGGTGTGCCCAAGTGAGTTCTAAATGAAAACAGGAAGGAGGGGAAGGAACCAAAAGGTTTGTATGCTGAGACCTTATAGATATGAATGATTAAGTTGGGATCAAATGTTTTGAGAGATACAGTGGCAAACAGATATGCAAGACCTTATGGATTATGCCTAGAACTTTAATGCAAATCCTAAAGTCTACTGGGAGCCAGTGCAGGTCTTTCAAGATGGAAGGTTATATGGGAATGCTAATTAGCAATGTAATTAAGGAAAGCTGCTAAAAATGAGGACTCTGTCCCATTGCCAATCTATAAAAGAAAACCAGAATGGGATGGGGAAGGTGAGGGGTAACTTGGGAGGGAAGTCAGCTTCTGCAGAAGCCAGAGAAGCAAGACAGTGAGCGGAGATAGCAATGACCTTCTAAATCAGGTAAATTCTAAAACTGTGCATCTTCCAGTATCCTTCACTATCTCACACGCCACCTAAATTTCCAGGTTGAAGAGGCCTTAAATACTTAGAAAACAAAAAAAAAAGGCAACTCTGTTACTATAGGAAAATTCAAAACATACATCACTTTTAAAGTTTGTGCTTTTACATTAATATACTTTTTCATTTACAGTAGCTTAAAAAACAACTCATCTTCTTACATATGGAAAACCCAAAAACCTGTGTAAATACCAAAATCAGAGATTTAAAGTGAAAAAATCCAAACAACAGAAGAGCCAAAACTTAAAAGCAGAAATTTTTGAGCAACTATATACCACTAATGTCTTGAAATTTGATGTCTCAATGTTTATACACTGCAGTCGGTGGCATTTCAATAAAATCTAGATATTCAACAATGAGACCCAGATTGTGGCCAGTGCTGAAAATTTGGATAGAGTGGCAATACCGAAACCACTATCAGGATAACTGTCCAATGTAAACCACACTGATGCAGAATAGCGCGGTATATAAGAGAATGTAATGAATAAATAAATAAATAAAATGTTAGGCAGGGCTGCTGCTATCATTAGGCAAATTAGGCAGTCACCTAGAGCGCCATCATTCTATGGGCGACTCATTGCCAACACTGTCACGCCTCTCCAGGAATGTAGCAACAGCAATGACTTTAAACAGCAACACAGCGCTTACCAAAACCTCCATGATGGAGTGCATGCATTTTCTCTAGGAGGTCACAAATGTAATCCCTATGTTCCCCCTGTCCCTCCTCTCCTCCGAAGTGTACATATTTAGGTCTTCAAGTCTCTTCTCATAAGGCTTCTGACGCAGGCTCCAAATCATTTTGGTCGCCTTCCTCTGAACAGTTTCCAGTCTTTTTACATCTTTTGCAAGATATGGTCTCCAAAACTTAACACAGTATTCCAAGTGAGGCCTCACCAGTGACTTATACAGTGGCATTAGTACCTCTTCCTTTCTGCTGGTAACTCCTCTTTGTATGCAACCCAACATTCTCCTGGCTTTTGCCACCGCCTTGTTGCACTGTTTTGCCACCTTGAGATCTTCAGGAATAATCACACCAAGGTCTTTCTCCTGATCCGTGCACACCAACCTCTCGCCCCCTATCGCGTACATTTCCCTTGGATTTCTGCTTCTTGACCTTTCTGTTGCTTTTAACAGTGTTGACCACAATCTTCTCCTCGATACCTTGTCCTCACTTGGTTTTAAGGGCTCTATGTTATCCTGGTCATCTTCTTGTCTCTCCCATCGCTCTTTCAGTGTTTGTTCTGGTAGATCCTCCTCTACTGCTATCCCAATTTCAGTTGGTGTACCTCAAAGGCCTGTCTTGGGTCCACTCCCTTTCTCTCTCTATAGCCAGGTCCCTTGGTGCACTCATCTCTTCCCATGGCTTTCACTACCATCTTTAGGCTGATGACTCCCAGATCTACCTTTCTACACATGAAATGTCTACAGCAATTCAGGCCCCGATCTCTGCCTGCCTTTCTGACATTGCTGCTTGGATGTCTCACTGCCGCTTGAAATTGAACATGGCAAAAACTAAACTTCTTATTTATCCCCGTAAAACCTCCACTCCCCTTCCTCCTTTCTTAGTCTCTGTGGTTAACTCTCTACTCCTCCATGTTTCCTCGGCTCGCAACCTTGGGGTCATCTTCGACTCCTCTCTCTCCTTCTCCACACACATCCAACTGATAGCTAAAACCTGCCATTTCTTCCTCTATAACATCAACAAAATTTGCCCATTCCTTTCTGAACACACTGCTAAGACACTTATCCCTCCTTAGTCACCTCCCGTCTAGACTATTGTAACCTACTCCTTGCTGGTCTCCCTCTCAATCATCTCTCTCCCCTTCATTCTGTTCAACACTCTGCTGCACGGCTAATCTTCCACCAGCTTCATCATGCTCATATTACCCTTCTTCTCAAGTCACTTCACTGCCTCCCTATCTGTTTCCACATCCAGTTCAAACTTCTCCTGCTGACCTATAAGTGCATTCACTCTGCAGCTTCTCACTACTTTTCCTCTCTTATCTGTCCCTACACCCCCTCCTTGGGAACTACGCTTTTCTGGCAGATCGCATCTATCTGTGCCCTTCTCTTCCATTGCTAACTCCAGACTTTGCTCCTTTCACCTTGCTGCTCCTTATGCCTGGAACAAACTACCTGAGTCTGTACATCAGGTGCCTTCTCTGGCCCTTTTCAAATCCAGGCTGAAACATAGAAACATAGAAATATGACGACAGAAAAAGACTACATGGCCTATCTAGTCTGTTCTTTGATATCAACAAATATAACAGTCCCCTTTTTTCCTTTAGAGATCCTCTGTATTTGTCCCATGCTTTTTTGAATTCAGTTACTGTCCTCATCTTTACCACCTCCACTGGGAGAATATTCCACGGATCCACCACTCTTTCCGTAAAGAAATATTTCCGCAAATCACTCCTGAATCTATCCCTCTTCACCCTCATCCCATGTCCCCTCGTAGCAGAACTTGCTTTCAATTGAAAGAGACTCCCCCTGAACATTTATGCCACGGAGGTATTTAAACATCACCTCTATCCCTCCTTTCCTCTAAGGTGTACATATTAAGATCCTTAAGTCTGTCCTCATATGTTTTATAATGAAGACCACTAACCATTTTAGTAGCCACCCTCTGCACCGACTCCATCCTGTTCACATCCATTTGAAGGTACGGTCTCCAGAATTGCACACTATACTCCAAATGAGATCGCACCAAAGACTTATAGAGAGGCATTATCACCTCCTTTTTTCTGCTAGCCGTTCCTCTCTGTATGCACTCAAGCATCCTTCTAGCTTTTGCCATCACCTTTTCTACCTGTTTAGCTACTTTAAGATCATCAGACACAACCACGCCCAGGTCCCGCTCTTCTTTAGTGGACAAAAGTACTTCACCTCCTATGCTATATTGCTCCCTTGGATTGCTGCAGCCCAAATGCATGACCTTACATTTTTTAACATTAAATCCCAGCTGCCAGATTCTAGACCATTCTTCAAGCTTAGCTAGATCCCTCCTAATGTTATCTACACCTTCCTGGGCGTCTACTCTATTGCAGATTTTGGTATCATCCGCAAAAAGGCAAACCTTACCCCACAGCCCTTCCGCTATATCACTAACAAAGATGTTAAAAAGAATCGGGCCAAGGACAGATCCCTGGGGCACACCACTGGTAACATCCTTCTCCTCAGAGTGAGCCCCATTTACCTGTACTCTTTGTCGCCTCCCACCCAACCAATTTTTAACCCAAGCAGTAACTTTAGGGTCCATCCCTAGGGTGCTCAGTTTGTTTATAAGTCGCCTGTGAGGAACAGTGTCAAAGGCTTTACTGAAATCTAAATACACCACATCTAGGGCTCTCCCTCGGTCCAACTCCCTGGTCACCCAGTCAAAAAAATCAATCAGATTTGTCTGACAAGACCTGCCTCTGGTGAATCCATGCTGCCTCGGATCCTGTAATCCACTGGACTCGAGAAACCTCACTATTTTCTCTTTCAGCAGCGTTTCCAATAATTTACTCACCACCGAAGTTAAACTAACCGGCCTGTAGTTTTCAACCACATCCTTACTTCCACTTTTGTGTAAAGGCACCACATGAGCCTTTCTCCATTCCTTTGGCACCACTCCAGACTCCAACGAGGCATTGAAAAGGTCAGTCAGTGGAGCTACTAGAACGTCCCAAACTTACCTCTTCACTGCCGCTTTCAGAGCTTGACTCACTTGGTCTCCTTTGTGTTTCCTTCCCATTCCCCCTAGATGTCTCCCATGTCTAGAGCTACTGTGTTGTCTGCCTTGACTAGATTGTAAGCTCTGTTGAGCAGTGACCGTCTTTTACATGTGTGTGTGCAGCACTGCATTCGTCTTGTAGTGCTATGCAAATGTCCAGTAGTAGCAGTAATGGTAGTCCCATGGAGGCTGATTCTGTTCCCTGCATGCTTGGCTGCTTTGCCCAACCGAAATGTGGATGGGCCAGAGATAGACCTGATTCTGCTGCCATGGGGCCTGGATGTACCATCTATGATGGAATTGGGAAGATATATGTCCTGGTGCTTCCCGGATTCAGTGGGGAACAACACACAGGAGCCTGCCCATTCTCCCACTCGAATGTCACTGCATCGGCCCCTGCTGCCCACTCACCGTGCACCTCCGGTGACCCATATGGGCAGGATCGTGGTGGCAGAGTTCACAGAGACAATTGGCAGTGCGTACAGAGGGCTGCAGACAGGATCCCGTGCCACACCCAGCACTTATTCCACGGCCAGGGTGGAAAAAGCCACTCATCCAGGCTGCCACTGGGTTGACCTCATAGGCTACAATAAAGATCTCTTTCCATGGTTGGTCTCATTCTGCTTTTTCTGTGCCTGCCATTGGAACACGTACAGAGGCAGGGCTGTACCGAGACTGAAATGCGACCTGTGCGACTTGCACATCGGGCGCAAGCCCCTCCCCCTCCCGCACCTCCATTTAGACACTTTATGGGGGTGCGGGAGGGGGGCACTCGCCCAATCTGCAAGTCGCTATCATGCTAAGCAGGTCTGGTCTCTCCCAGAGAGACCATACCTGCTTAGTGTGCCGGCGCAGACTTAAGGGGCGCATTTCGTCTCTCTGCTGCTGCCTGCCACCAAAAACGTGGCGGCAGCAGGCAAAGGCAGAGAGCCGAAATGCACCCTTTAAGTCTTTGCGCCCTGTGTGGCTGCACCGCTCACACAGGGCTTGGTACGGTCCTGTACAGAGGCCTATCCTGAATAGCCTCTATACAACTCGGTGTGAGTCCACTCCCTTGCTCTGCCGCCTCCCGGGGAGCGCTGCCACCGGAATCGGGCTTTAGAGCCGAGTACAGGTTGGACATCCATCCCGTACGTCCAACTCCGTTATTCGCTCCATGGAATTCCCCCTTTAGTGAAAACCACTGTCAACAATAGCAAGTGGCAAGAAATAGAACATAATCAGTAAAACTTCAAGTATAGGGACCAGTACTTATGTGGCCAGCACCAATACTGACCACGTCATTTTTTTAAAATTTCGGCCACTTATATGGATACATTTATCCAGTGACTATGCTGTGGTGAGTTACATAAATGGATAAAAATGATCATATTTAACTAAGCAGGGCTGGGGCAGGCTGGCGACTAACAAAAAGTTATTCAGAGAGTGGATAGGAATCTATAGACATTCAAATCCTTGCTCCAACATTCTGGGTTCACTGAATTCTTCTAAGTCCTCAGGTTCATAAAACCTCCAGAGATCTGTTGAGAGACAAACCTCTGATCTCATTCATAAGAACATAAGAAATGCCATTCTGGGTCAGACCAAGAACCATCAAACCCAGTATCCTATTTCCAACAGTGTCCAATCCAGTAACAAATTCCAGAGTTTGATTACATGTTGAGTGAAAAAATATTTTCTCTAATTAGTCTTAAATGAGTTACATTGTAGCTTCGTTGCATGTCCCCTAGTCTTTCTATTTTTTGTTGGCGTAAACAACCATTCTACGTTCACCTGTTCCATTCCATTCATTAATTTATAGACCTCTATCGTATCTCTCCTCAGCCATCTTTTGTCCAAGTTGAAGAGCCCTAACCTTTTAAGCCTTTCCTCCTAGGGGTATCCTTTCATCCCCTTTATCATTTTGGTGGCTCTTCTCTGTACCTTTTCTAATACTGCTACCGGTATATCCTTTTTAAGATATGGTGACCAGAATTGCACACAATATTCAAGGTGCGGTCGCACCATGGAACGATACAGAGGCATTATTTTAACCTTTGTTTTATTCTCCATGCCTTGTCTTATGATTCCTAGCATTCTATTTGCTCTTTTGGCCACCGCTGCACACTGGGCAGAGGGTTTCAATGTATTATTCATGATGACGCCTAAATCTTTTTCCTGGGTGGTGGTTCCTAATGTGGAACCTTGCATCATGTAACCATAGTTTGGGCTGTTCTTTCCTAGGTGAATAACTTTGCACTTGTCCAAATTAAATTTCATCTGCAATTTGGACATTCAGTCTTCCAATTTATCAAGGTCTTCTTGCAATTTTTCACAATCCTCTTGTGTTTTAACAACTTTTAATAATTTTTTGTCATCTACAAATTTGATCACCTCAGTCATTTTTATTTCCAGGTCATTTATGAATATGTTAAAAAGTAACAGGCACAACACAGATCCTTACTGTACTCCACTAGTCACCTTTCTCCATTGAGAAAATTGGCCATTTAGCCCTACTCTCTGTTTTCTATCTTTTAACCAGTTCCTGATCCACAATAGTACACTGCCTCCTATCCCATGACTTTTTAATTTCGCCAAGAGTCTCTCATGAGGGATTTGTCAAAGGCTTTCTGAAAATCCAGATAAATTATATCAACCACCTTACCTTTGTCTACCTGTTATTCACACCTTCAGATAAATATAACACATTAGTAAGACAAGACTTTCCTTGGCTAAATTCATGTTGGCTTTCTCCCATTAAATCATGACTATCTACATGTTCAGTAATTTTATTCTTTATAATGGTTTCTACCATTTTGCCCGGTACTGTTGCTAGGCTTATAAGTCTGTAATTTCTCAGATCAATCCTGGAACCCTTTTTAAAATTTGGCATTACGTTGGCCATTCTCCATTCTTCGGGTACTACCAATGATTTTAATGATAGTTCACAGATTACTAATAGTAGGTCTGCAATCTTGTATTTCAGTTCTTTCAATGCCCTTGGATGTATACCATCCGGGCCAGGTGATTTGCTACTTTTTAGTTTATCAAATAGTTGCAATTCATCTTCTCGGTTTATGAAAACCTGTTTCAATTCTTCTAATACATCATCTTTAAATACCATTTCAGGCATAGGTAACTTCCCTACTTCCTCTTCAGTAAAGACTGAAGAAAAGAATTCATTCAGTCTTGACTGGAGGAGTAGCCTAATGGTTAGAGCACTGGCTCGGGAACCAAGAAACTAGGGTTTGATTCCCACTAGCACTCCTTGTGGCTTTGGGCAAGTCATTTAATCCTCCATTGCCTCAGAAAAATCCAAGCTGTAAGCATGTCCTGGTAGCACAGGGGCAGTAATACAGTGTGCCTCCGAAGGCCAGGCCTGGCTGATCCTAGGTTGCGATGGCAAGAGAGGTGGGAAGTGAGTACTAGTCAAGATTTTGAGTCTTGAAGGACTAGAAAAAGGGACTGCTACTTCTGGAAAGAGATCTGCAATTGTGAGTATATACTTCTGGGAATTTTCTGAAAGGACTTCTTTGTATTAAAGCTAATTAATCTGTGAACCCAGTGTTTTTGTTAAATCAGTCAGGGCCTAGTAGCAGCAGTTTAAGTTAAAATTTAAAACACAGAAGAGAACTTTCTGGTTACATTTCATACCCAGCAGAGAGCTTGTAGTTTAAATTTAATAGTCACTCAGGGCCTAGTATCAACAAAGTACTTTTAGTTTATATTTAAAACACAAAAGAGAGCTTTCTGGTTAAATTTAGAACCCAGCAGAGAGCTTGTAGTTTAAATGTAAGACTCACTCAGGACCTAGTATCAGCAAAGTACTTTTAGTTTAAATTTAAAACACAGAAGAGAGCTTTCCGGTTAAATTTAAAACCCAGCAGAGAGCTTGTAGTTTAAATTTCATAATAAGTCAGAGCCTAGCAGCAGCAAAGAGCAGTAATTTAAATCAAATCAGAATATAACTTAGCATAAAAGGCAAAACAGGATCAGTACTCTTTGAGCAACAAATAAAGTCTTCTAGAGACCTTTACAAAGAGGCCTTCTACCTAGGGGGCAAGAGACCTGTGAAACCTTTTCAAAAGGTGTTAACACCAGGTGACAGGTCAAAAGGCCATTTTGAAAGACTCCTTCTATCCAAGCAAGGACTTCATCACCCAGGAAGTTGGTCACAGCTTATCTCAGCAGCACAGGACAGGGTACTGTGCAGCAGCCCTCTTTTAATAAGTGTTATTCCCCTTGCTCCCTCCCCAACACCCACCCACCCCTGGGGTGATCATAGCTTTATAGGTACTTACACATCTTAAAGGAAAGGAGGTGTTCTCAGGTGAAAATCATTATCCAAATCAGTCATACACTAAGGACCTGAGATTAATTAAGCTTCAGGTGAACAAGGTATATTAAACGTATTAGGTACAGTTTTATTAGTATAAATATCCATAGCAACCCTTAGTAATTAAAGAACTTAAAGATCTAAACACAAGCTTAAAACTAAGATGCAGACAGCAGTCCAGCAGCAAGATGGGGGCTTTCCAGTCTTTTGCATTTAGTGTCACATGTATGATTTTCTCCCAGAGGGTGAGAGGTCTTACGTGTGCACCAGGTGCAAGGAGCTCTTTGCTCTCAGGGAATGAGTCCATTCTCTAGAGAGGCTTGAGTAGCAGACTTGGAAGACATAAGAAAGACAGTGGTACATAGACGAGACCTACAGGGATATAGTCCTGAAGTCCCACCTCCAGTATGGCAGCATCCCTGTTGCCATGGAGGAGAGAGGTCATGTGACAGGACAGCATCACCCTGGTGTGGCAGGAAGTGATCCTGTAACTAGGACCTGTCCTCCAGGTAATGTAAAACCCTCTCGCACTGAGGAAGTTTCTCCAGGGCCATGTGCCCATGAGGGAAGGGTTAGGACAGCCGTTATAGCTGGTGATTCGATCATTAGGCATGTAGATAGCTGGTGAACGTGAGGATCGCCTGGTAACATGCCTGCCTGGTGCGAAGGTAGCGGACTTCACGCGCCACCTAGATAAGGTCTTAGATAGTGCTGGGGAGGAGTCTGCTGTCTTGGTACATGTCGGTACCAATGACATAGGAAAATGTGGTAGGGAGGTTCTGGAGGCTAAATTTAGGCTTTTAGGTAGGAAGTTGAAATCCAGAACTTCCAGGGTAGCGTTCTCCGAAATGCTTCCCGTTCCACGCCCAGGACCCAAAAGGCAGGCAGAGCTCCGGAGTCTCAATGCGTGGATGAGACGATGGTGCAGAGATGAGGGTTTTGGATTTGTTAGGAACTGGGGAACATTCTGGGGAAAGGAGGGGCTCTTCCGAAGGGATGGGCTTCACCTTAACTGGGATGGAATCAGGCTACTGGCATTAACCTTTAAAAAGGAGATAGAGCAGCTTTTAAACTAGATAATAGGGGAAAGCTGACAGTCGCCCAAGAGCGCATGGTTCGGAAGAATGTATCCTTGAAGGATACTACCAAAAGCAGAGAGGTTCCAAAAAAGAGTAAAGTAGCCCAAATGCCCTCGAGTATGGAGCAGACAGAGCTTAAGGATCCCAAATTATCCATGTCTACAAATAGCCAGATTAATATGAATAAAATACAGTCTCTAAAATGCTTGTATGCAAATGCTAGAAGTCTAAAAAATAAGATGAGAGAGAATATATAGCACTAAATGAGAGGTTAGATATGATTGGAATCTCAGAGACATGGTGGAAGGAGGACAACCTGTGTGACACTGTGATACCTGGGTACAAACTATATCATAATGATAGAGCTGATCAAATTGGTGGAGGGGTTGCGCTCTATGTTAGAGAGGGCACTGAGTCAGAAAGTATTAAAGTTTTGCAGGAAACAAAATAAGCTGTAGAATCTCTATGGATTGAAATTCCATGTAAAAAGGGGTAGGCGATGGCAGTGGGGGTGTACTATCGACCGCCTGGCCAGAATGAACAAATGGATGATGAAATGCTCAAAGACATCAGGGATGCTAACAAAAGTTACAGTGCAGTAATAATAATGGGTGATTTCAATTACCCCGGTATCGACTGGGTCAGTGTCACGGCAGGACATGCTAGGGAGATATAGATGAAATAAATGACTGCTTCTTGGAGCAGCTGGTTCATGAACCGACCAGAGGGGAAGCCATATTGGACCTAGTCCTTAGTGGAACACCAGATCTGGTGTAAGAGATAAGGGTGTTGGGGCCCCTTGGCAATAGTGATCATAGCATGATCGCATTTGATTTAATTAGTGGAGGAGGGATACTAAGGAAATCCACAGTACTACCTTTTAACTTTTGAAAGGGGGACTATGATAAAATGAGGAAAATAGTTAGGAAAAAACTAAAAGGAGCAGTAGCAAAGGTTAAAGACTTACATCAAGCTTGGGTATTATAGAAAAATACTATCTTGGAAGCCCAGAACAGCTGTATTCCATGCTTTAAGAAAAGTGGAAGGAAGTCCAAAAAACTGCCAGCATGGTTTAAAGGTGAGGTCAGAGAGGCTGTTGTTGCCAAAAAAGCATCTTTCAGGAAATGGAAAAAAGAGCCAAACGACGAAACCTGGAAACAGCACAAGCACTGGCAGGTCAAATGCAAGGCATTGATAAAGCAGGCAAAGGGAGAATTTGAGAAGAAGCTTGCTGCAGAAGCAAAAACGTGAAATAAAGACTTTTTCAAGTACATTTGTAGCAAAACACCTGTGAGAGAGTCAGTTGGTCCATTAGATGATAGAGGGGTTAAAGGGGCACTAAGAGATGACAAGGCAATAGCGGAGAGACTGAATGAAATCTTTGCTTTGGTCTTTACTGAGGAAGATGTAAGGATGCTACCCATGACTGAAGTGGTATTTAAAGGTGTGGAAGAATTGAAGGAAATATCGATACATCGGGAAGATGTATTACAACTGTTAGATAAACTGAAGAGTAGCAAATCTTCTGGGCCAGATGGTATACATCCAAGGGTGTTGAAAGAACTGAAATATGAGATTGCAGACCTGCTATTAATAATCTGTGAACTTTCATTAAAATCATCTGTAATACCTGAAGATTGGAGGATCGCCAATGTAACGTCAATTTTTAAAAAAGGTTCCAGGGGTGATCCGGGAAACTACAGACCGGTGAGCCTGATGTGAGTACCGGGAAAAATGGTAGAAACCATCAGAAAGAACAAAATTACTCAGCATGTACATAGTCATGGCCTAATGGGAGACAGCCAACATGGCTTTAGACAAGGAAGATCTTATATTACAAATTTGTTATGTTTTTTTGAAGGTGTGAATAAACAGGTGGACAAAGGTGAGTCGGTTGATATAGTGTATCTGGACTTTCAGAAAGCCTTTGACAAGGTCCCTCATCAGAGACTTTTGGCAAAACTAAAGAGTCATGGGATAGGAGGCAGTGTACTATTGTGGATCAGGAACTGGTTAAAAGATAGAAAGCAGAGGGTAGGGCTAAATGGCCAATTTTCCCAATGGAGAAAGGTGAATAGTGGTGTACCCCAGGGATCTGTGCTGGGTCCGCTGCTTTTTTACATATTCATAAATGACCTGGAAAAGGGAATAATGAGTGAGGTTATCAAAACTATTTGAAGTTGTTAAAACCCAAGAGGATTGTGGAAAATTGCAAGAGGATCTTGATAAATTGGAAGACTGGGCATCAAAATGACAGATGAAATTTAATGTGGACAGGTGCAAAGTTATGCACCTAGGGAAGAACAACCCAAACTATGGTTACACGATGCAAGGTTCCACATTAGGAACCACCACCCAGGAAAAAGATTTAGGCGTCATTGTGGATAACATGTTAAAACCCTCGGCCCAGTGTGCAGCAGCGGCCAAGAGAGCAAATAGAATGCTAGGTATCATAAGGAAAGGAATGGAAAATAAAACAAAAGATATTATAATGTCTCTATATCGTTCCATGGTGAGACCACACCTTGAATATTGTGTGCAATTCTGGTCGCCATATCTTAAAAAGGATATAGCATTATTAGAAAAGGTTCAGAGAAGAGCCACCAAAATGGTAAAGGGGATAGAAGGATACTCCTATGAAGAAATGCTAAAAAGGTTAGGGCTCTTTAACCTGGAAAAGAAACGGCTGAGGGGAAATATGATAGAAGTCTATAAATTAATGAACGGAGTGGAACGGGTAAACGTAGATCGATTGTTTACGTTATCAGAATATAGAAAGACTAGGGGGCATGCAATGAAGCTACAGGGTAAACTATTTAAGACTAATAAAAGAAAATATTTTTTCACTCAACGTGTAATCAAACTCTGGAATTGGTTACCGGAGGATGTAGTAAAGGCTGTTAGTGTAGCTGGATTTAAAACAGGTTTGGACAAGTTCCGGGAGGAAAGGTCCATAAACCATTAGTAAGAAGGGACCCAAGCTATCAATGCTTGACCCAGTACAAGCATTGTGGAACCTGTGTCTTTGGGGGAAACTGTTACGTACGTATGACCTAGATTGGCCACTGTTGGAAAGAGGATACTGGGCTTGATGGACCTTGGTCTGACCCAATATGGCATATCTTATGTTCTTATGTTATGTTCTCTCTGCTATGGCCTTCTCCTCCCTTAGCGCCCCTTTTATCCCTCTATCATCCAATGATCCAACTGACTCTTTTACAGGTTTTTTGTATGAATGTATTTGAAAAAGATTTTATTATGTGCTTTTCCAGCCACTACAAGCATTTTTTTCATATATCTGTTTGCCTGCCTTATCAATGCCTTCATCTAAATTGCCAGTGCTTATGTTGTTTCCCATTTTCATCATTTGGCTCCTTTTTGCATTTCTTGAAAGATGCTTTTTTGGCTACAACAGCCTCTTTGGCCTTACCTTTAAACAATGCTGGCAGTTTTTTGGCCTTCCTTACACTTTTTTTAAAGCGTGGAATATATCTGGTCTGGGCTTCCATGATAGTATTTTTAAACAATGCCCATGCTTAATGTAAATCTTTTACCTTTGCAGCAGCTCCTTTTAGTTTTTTCTTAACTATTTTCCTCATTTTATCATAGTTTCCCTATTGAAAGTTAAAAGGTAGTACTGTGGATTTCTTTACCATCCTTCTTCCATTTATTAAATCAAATGCTATGATCACTTTTGCCAAGTGTCCCCAACACCTTTATCTCTTGCACCAGATACTGTATTTCACTAAGGACTAGGTCCAAAATAGCTTTCCCTCTTGTCGGTTCATAAATCAACTGCTCCAAGAAGCAGTCATTTATTTCATCTAGAAATTATCTCTCTAGCGTATTCTGTTGTTACACTGATCCAGTTGATACCAGGATAATTGAAATCACCCATTATTACTGTGCTGTAACTTTTTTTTAGCTTCCCTGATTTCTTTTAGCATTTCATCATCCATCTATTCATTCTGACCAGGCGGTTGGTAGTACACCCCTACTGCCATCGCCTTACCCTTTTATCATGGGATTTCCATCCACAGAGATTTTATAGTTTTTTTTGTTTCCTCCAAAACTTTAATCCTTTGTGACTCAATGCCCTCTCTAACATAGAGCGCAACCTCTCCACAAATTTGATCTACCTCTATCATTACAATATAGTTTGTACCCAGGTATCACAGTGTCCCATTGTTTGTCTTCCTTCCACCAGGTCTTTGAGATGCCAATCATATCTAACCTTTCTTTTGGTGCTGTATACTCTAACTCTCCCATCTTAATTTTTAGACTTCTAGCATTTACATACAGGCATTTTAGAGGTTGTATTTGACTCAGGAATAGAGGAGAAGCTTTGTGGTTAGAGCAACTGTCTAGTACCCAGAAGATCAAGGGTTTGATTCCCACTGGCACACCTTGTGACCTTGGGCAAGTCACTTCACCCTCCATTGTCTTGGAAGAAAGGCCTGGCAATCTACTTCCAGTGATACATTCCAAGAAAACCCAGAGGAAGCTGGATCGCCAGGAGTCAACACTGACTTGATGTCACAAAAAATTTGACTCATATTAATCTGGTTATCAATTGATAGGGGTAATTTGGAATCTTTTAGCTCTGTCTGCTCTTACTTAAGGGAATCTGGGTTATTTTTATTGGAGCCTCTCTGTTGGGATGCCCTAACTTTCCTCTTTTTTGCTAGTTTCCTTCAAGGATACATCCTTCGAACAATGCGCTCTTAGGTGACTGTCAGCTTTCCCCTTTTTCTAGTTTAAAAGCTGCTCTCTCTCTTTTTTAAAGGTTAATGCCAGCAGCCTGGTTAAGGTGGAGCCCATCCTTCTGGAAAAGCCCCTCCCTTCTTGAGAATATTACCCAGTTCCTAACGATTCCAAAACCCTCTTCCTTGCACCATCATCACCTCTTTGGCCTTAGGATCCACTTTTTTCAGTCTAGGCACTCCTGCCTCAAGTCTTGGCTGTTCTGTGAGTAGGGCAGAAATATTCTGAAGAAATACCTAGCCTCTCCCCCTTAGCAACAAGATTTCATAGGTGTATCATCATCAACATATTACCATAAAACCTAACCATTATATTTCTAGAGATTGAGAGGTCTCTAAAATCACATAAGAATTGATATTACAGAGAACAGATTAAACTCTGAAGCTACTTCTGGTTAACAGGGATCAAGCCCCAAACCACACTTATGTCATTAAGGGTTAATTCGGGACCCCCCCGTCTCCCTACATATCCATCCCTACTGCTCCAGCAGAAGAATCAGGGTTATACAGGAGTAGTCTTCAAAAAAGGTAAACTTGGACCAAAACCAATCATGTTGCAAGAACCTTCCACTTCTCTTTCATTTTTGTTTTCACACTTAGACTGCATTTGTGGAATCTCAGTTCTTGTGGCTGAAATGTAATGGATCTTTTCTTTCTTCCATCTGTTGTTTTCCAGGTCTGAAAGGTGACAGAGGGGAACAGGGGATACAGGGTGCCCCTGGAACCGCAGGTCGTAAAGGTAGCATTGGAGATAAAGGTAAGTAATTCAAGTTCCCCTGTTACATTATATTCCCTGACAGAAGTCAGAAAATAGCCAGTATGTGAGCAGAAACAGGCAGACACAGTGGGAGGCAAGTCGATGAAAGAAGACACAGACATGAGAGGATCAGATACGGACAAAGAGGTGAGCAGTATTGCAGACAGACATCGGAGGGGCAGAACCTGTGTGAGCAAAGACACTGCGGAGAGGGAGAGCAGCGCAAAAGCCGATTTTGTGGGTGAAGTGAGATAAACAGAGCTGAGCCTGTGTGAGCAGTAGAGTAGAGACAGTCACAGGAGGATTTAATTAAAGGAACAGCTAATTCAAATTGTCCTTTTTATGTTGCAAAACTGCATTGATTTTCTAGAAGGGCTGAGTTAATGTGGCTGCTGTGCAACAGTGGAGACTTTGCAAATGTGCTCTTTTGTCTCAGTCTCAGTCTGGATAAGTTTATATATCAGAATGGGGATTTTTTTTTCTCTACAGGTGAGAAGGGTGACTTTGGAGCTAAAGGTGCTCAAGGAACTCAGGGTCCTCCAGGATCTGAAGGTGTGTGCCCACCTTGCAAGGGTGAGAGAGGTGATCAAGGAGCCAGTGGCCTCCAGGGTCTTCGTGGAGATAAGGGAGATCTTGGACTGCCTGGCAAGAATGGACTGAATGGAACCAAGGGAGATAAAGGTGAAATGGGATTTCAAGGTCTACAAGGATCAAAGGGTAACCAAGGAGATCAAGGACTCTGTAACTGCAAAGATGGAGAGAAAGGTGCACAAGGGATAATAGGGCCTCAAGGGTCTCAGGGATCCAAGGGAGATGTGGGGCAAAAAGGAGCACAAGGTGAAAAAGGAAGTCAGGGTACTCAAGGTGAAAAGGGGGTACAAGGGGAACAGGGGTTTCAGGGGATTCCAGGTCCATGCACTTCCCACATTCAGTCATCCTTTACTGCTTTACTCACAGTGTCCTATCCAAAATCTACCCTGCCCGTGCCATTTGGCAAGGTATTGCACAACCCTCAGAACCACTTCAATACCACTTCCTCTATTTACACAGCTCCAGTCAATGGCACTTATCTTTTTAGCTACCAGCTCTCTGTCTATGGCAGGATTTTGACTATTGGGCTGTTCAGAAACTCCAAACTTATTTTAAAATCAACAGATGATGCTAATCGAGACCAAGCCTCACAGCTTGTGATTCTCCACCTGGATGCAGGGGATGCTATTTGGCTTCAGGTGAAGAATGACCAGAGTAATGGAATCTACTTTGATAGTACCACAGACAGCACTTTTAGTGGCTACCTGATGCAGCCTGACTTATGTGAAGAACCTCTTGGTCGGTCTTTTGGACCCTCTACACAGCACTCTGCCCCTACCCACAGCTTTAGCCCTGTTTGGCCAGCTGATAATGATGTACCCTTACAGTAAAGTAATATCGGCCCACACAGAATCCCTTCTCTATATTCAACAAGATGGTTGTCATTCTTCTGTCCCATGTTTGATTTTGTTGTCACCATCCATCCTTATGGATTTTAATACTATTTGCGATGGTCACAAGGATCAGAATTCACCTGTTCTAACTTCTCCAGAACCAGAAACGTTTGTTCCAAGACACTCTTGGAAACGGGCCCTCATACCTTTTTCCTGTTTTCACCCCACAAAAGAGAAATGGAGATAGCTGCATGGGTAAAATGTCATTGAGGAGATTTTCATTGTGCAGCCTCAGGGGGAAAATGATGGAAGACAGTGGCCCACCCATAAGCACTGAAAGAAAGGGTTAACATCATGGTACTCATCGACTATGAAATCATGCTCTATACTTATTAAATTCATTATTGATGCTAAAATTTAGCAAGGAGATAAAATGTTGCAATAAGCAATTTTAATAGTGTGCCTAAGGAGCCCTGAGACCACATTCTTAATCCTGCTGACTGGTCAACGGTCCCTTGATAATTGGCTTTGACCTGTAGTGAGGAACATGGACAGTGCTGACCTGAAATCCTGTGAACCATCCTAGTTAGACTTAAAAAATCTAATAGCATATGCTGCTCCTATTGATGTAAAATCTCAGGTTCTTGCTTCTGCTGGTACATAGTGTCTGGTGATTCTGCTCACTTTAACACACAAGTCTTTAATATCTTGTTTTATCAGCTGTTCTTTTGTTTTCCAATTTGACTATCTTGGGTGTTTCTTATTGATACATATAAATGACTGAAGAGATGCAATGACAAAGAGAAAAGAAGAATATTATGAAAAGAAGGAAATGGACAGATACATATTGTATATTTTATTTCTCTGTCTCCATCTTCCTTCTCATTTGTAAAGCTGATTTTTGGGCACTGTGGCTGCATTAATGAATGGCTTGATATTCATGAGAAAAAACGCTAATAAAGAAAAGGTTTAATTAAATACAGGAAGGAAAGCCTAAGTATAAAGTCAAACCCAATTTCTCAAGTAATCTATATTGTTGCATTTCAATTCCATCGAATATTGCTCACAATAAACACAGTCACTAGCGACTGAAAGTCAAAATTTCAGATTTGTGACTCTTTCCTTTCTTCACTATGAAGTGAAACAGACACATACATTTGGAGAATTTGGCAAATCCGCACCATGCTGTAGAAAATAATGTTTCCATGTCTTGAATCTACAGTACAGTTAGGAATTTCCCTTCCTGTTTTGTATGTATGCAAGGCCTTGCATCACTAGTGAAATTCATTCTTAGACTGATGATTCTTAAGTCTGAGGAGGACTGGAAAGTCAAGATGTTGAGAAAACCCCAATGGTTTCTTCTGTTCTGTGAAATCTTTGCTAAAGGTGGTTTGCATTTCATCATAAACAGATTTGACTGTGTGCAACATGAGCATAATAGAAAATAACATTTCTCCCATGGGTTGATAATCCACTAAACTGAGACAGAGATAAGGGTTAAATCATCAGCGGGGTCTTTGTCTAATACTTGATGTTCATACAAGCAAAATCTTTCTGAGATGGCAGTGGCAGTTTCTACAGTCACATACTGTATCTAGTTCCCAAAACCCAGCAACACACATGAAAAAGGAAAAGGTCCTGCTCCCCCAGCCTAACACTTCTTCCAAAAGAAGATAAATACATTTTGCTCCTCAAGTCCAGTAGCACCTGGAAGAGGTGAAAGGCCCTGCTCTTCAAATGCAATAGTGCCTATAAGAGGTGAAGCTTTGCTCCTTAAACTTTAGTAGCATCTGAAAGACCAGTGAAGCCTTGCTGCCCAAACTCTAGCAGTACTTAAAGCCAGAGGTCCTTCTCGCTGAGCGCAGCACTATTTGAGAGAGTTGCGATCCCTAGCTGTCCAAGTTCAACGGCACCTGCAAAAGGCAGAATCTATATTTCCATCACAGAGCAGCCAGATTCCACTCAGTCTGCACATGCACCTGCTTTGTACTTTAATTCTGAAGCAGAAAACCTTTCCTTTAGAGTACCATCTTATTCAAATAAAATGGATTTGTAGAAAACCGCTATCAATCTTGTGCCAATCAGTGTTTGGGTTGCTATATACAGAATACTGTGGTGTAGTTGAAAACAAAAGCTTCACAACTAAAAGTCACTTTATTTTACCAAAACAAATATCACCTGCTTGAATGATCAAATGGTTGTTGTCCCTCCGTTTCTTTAGGACTTCTTTCTTCCCTGCTAAAGCATTTACTTTACCTGCAGAGGCAAGCATTGGCTGAGTGAAGTTTGCAATTATAAAAACCTACGCTCGACAATATAACAGAAGCCCAATAGTTTGCTTTGCATTTGTTTACATGAGTTTGCATTTGTTGGATGTTCTAATTAAGGGTTAGGTCTACTAAAGTGTATTAGTGCCATTAATGTGCATTACTAATAAATGGGTCCCACTGCATGAATAAGACTTGCAGCAAAATAACACCTGTTAAGAGTGTTAGTCTCAATTTTTTCCCCACATGAAGAAGTACCCAGAAAGCACATGAATTGTAGAAGAACTGGAAGAAACGTCATTTGCTGAAGGTGCTTTGTCAGATAGATAACTGTTTCTCTTTTCTTTTGAGCCATAAACATTTCAGAATTTAGAAATCAGGACTACAGGTCACTGCATGCAGTGGAGTAACAGAGCTATCAAGTGACTTAGTTCCAACAGGGAGATTTGAGGTTTGTCCTAGATTTCAGACAACCCTGTCCCTGAAGCATTATGCGACCTGCAGCACTGACTGCAATGGGTAGAATCAAGACCTACAAATACCACACTGCTTTGGGATGTAAATTGTAAACCTGGATTTGCTAGGAAGTCTCCCTCCTGGAAATGGGTAACTTGCCGTCTCTGGGATAAGATATAAATTGGATTAACCGTATTGAACAAAGCTGGAGCCAGTTGGAAATCCTACTAAAATCTGCCTCAGAATTCTAGGATTTTACTACTTTCAACCCAAATCAGCATAGCTATAGGGAGATCTTTAACCCTATTTCACAGATGGATTCTACCTATAGATGCTCTAAAGCAGTATTTCCCAAGCCAGTCCTAAAGGACCCCTAAAGCCAGTCTGTTTTTTAGCATATCCACAATGAATATGCATGAGACAGGTCTGCAGTACTTCCATGGCATGCATCTTTCTTTTGCACATTCACTGTGGATATCTTGAAATTCAGACTGGCTAGGGAAAACTCCAGAACTGGCTCTAAGCTATAGTTAAGACAGATTGCAGTTTTAACTTCTCGTCTTTTGACATGACTTCTTTCAGGTAGAAGCCAGTAGTAGATTCTGTGGCTTGGAGACAATCTCTCCTGGCCAGCCAATGGATTCCAACAGTAGCCTGGGATCACTTCACCATTAGGATTCCCAAACAGTCTGCCTCTTTTATATAAGACCAGGGCTTTTTTTGAAGGGTACGTGATGGTACAGAGTACCGGCACCTTTTTCATTGCCTGCTAAAATTGACCCATGGTCCTCATGTATTAATGAAAGAGCCTTACATATGAGTACCGACATCTTGTTTTTCTACGAAAAATGCATTGTATAGGACCAACCTGCTAGGATGTAATTGTGAGAGGTGGTGGCCTCCTTGCAGAAGCAGCATCGGGAGCTTGGAGCGCTCAGGAGAAGTATAGGACCTGTGGAAGCTACTAAGACGCTTTTTAAGACACCAGTCCTGCCCCCCAAAACTATGATGGTCTAGGCTTCTGCCAGCCCTGACTGGAACCCACTATACTCAATACAGATAATTAAAACTTGAATACACTCAAAGTGTGTCAGCACAGTTGCTTGCAAATAACCAAAGTTTTTGCAATTATTCTGCAGTCATTTCAGCTCCTGAATACTAATCAGTGCTGCCTCAGAGGGGACCTGGTTTCCCTTTCTTCCAAGTGCTTTCATTTGCTGTCCACTATACCAGCTGTTCAAGCATACATTGAAGACCCCTACAATCACATAGAACATTCCTCTAGTCACCGGTTATGGATGAAAGAGGGAAGCCCGGATAAGCTTATGGCAGAAGCCTGCTAGAGCTTAACACTAGCTCTAGCTAAATTTACACTAACACTAGCTAAATTTAAAAAGCCACAGGTTTACATGAAAAAAATAATGTTTTTTGGAAGATAAGGGGAGGATGACCAGAAGCTTGGTCCTGCTTCTTTGAGCTGTCAGCTCACCTGGAAATAGGGCTGACATACAGCACTATAAGCCTTCCATTAAAACTTTTTCATCTGCTTGATATCTCCTCCCAACTCGTTCAGCCCATTCATTGCAATGACAGGCCTTGGACAAGTGGGCTATGTAGGAGGGCTCTTTTTACAACCCTGCAATCAGAGGGCCTAAATCCATTCTCTAGATTTCACCGAGGCGTGATGACTGAGATTCTGGTGTTTTGGACAAAGGGAAGTCAAGCAACTATAATAAACTCCACAGCATCCCTAGCTTGGACCAGTCTTGGAAGCAAAAGACCAGAAACAAACACTGCATGGCACTGCCACTCAGCCACTGTGCTGTCCATAAATTCCATTTTTGAAAGGCAACAATGCCCTAGATTGATGATATTACTGAAAGGATAATCATATATATCATGCATTAATCATCTCACCCTTCAGATGGCAATCCCTAGCTTATTCTGTTAGCAGTTGTCTTCCATGGGGACTGTTCTGTCCTAATTTCCAAGGCACATCAATAATGTCCATGCAAGGTCTGTCTTCACAAGAGCCACAGTGAAATGGAAGATTTTTACCAACATATATATTCATGGAGCTCAGGATAATAAAAGTATTAGAATAAAAATCCAAGGAAAAAAAAAACAAGCAGCAACTCAGAGAGTCCAATATATCTCTTTTATTTAAGTAGGTATTTGATTAGCGGTTGGGGGAGGGGGTATGGTGACAAGCTGTTAGCAATCTTAATTACTCCAAATGCAAATGGGAATTAATACCAATCTGAAGCCTCATGCTCTTAGAGAGGATAGGGCACCAAATTTATATCAAGACTATCCATATTTCAATGTATTTGCTACCTCTAGGGAACAGCGGTTTCATCAAAAATCAATTTCTGGGGTTTTCAACATCAAAAATTTCAGTATCACAAGTGATGGCATGTTATTTTACTATTACTCTCAATACAAGCCATTTTAGAAGCTACGGGCATGTTTACTAAACCCCATACTAGTAAGGCAGGTTTGAGTTATATTACTAGCAGGGGGTATTGCACTAGATGCAGGGGGCGCTGTCAGCATGGGCTTTCAAGGCCTGTGCTAGTGACACCATGGTGGCAACACTCATGCCCCGCCAAGGCACTACCCAGACGTGCGCTGCCTGGGTAATGTGGTTTTTTTTAGCGCAGGGCCCTGTGCTACTTTTTAGTGTAGCACCAGAAACATGCGCTACCCAGGTAATGTGCTATAGTAAACATACCCCTATGGTTCACAGGTTCCTGCACATGCCAACACCATCATCTCCAGCTGACAACTAGGAATGACAGACCTATGTCATCATAAGATTAGCTCTGAAGAGTTTTCAAGCGGGATGCTAAGTGATGCCAAATTCAACTGGCAAAATCTTCACCCTCTTTGTTTAGTCCTTTATTTACATTCAGGCCTCAATGCAATAAGCCATGCTAAGCTTCAACACACAGCATTTTTAACACACAAGCTAAACAATCCTTTTACTCCCAATACAGTAAATTAATGGCAGGCAAAATTGCAGTGGCATTAAAAAATGCACACCGTCAGACAAAACAGCTCATACTACCACAGTAATATGTAGCCATCTGCTACATCATGAGTAGAATATCCCCCTTCCCGTCAAGCACCACCCCTGTACATGACCCATTCGATTTTATGTATGAGAGGTACTTCCATGCATACATACAGAAGAGCAACCAGTTGATGCATGGGCAAAAGTGCTCATTTATGCACGCAAGTCTGTGAAAGTAGAGATTTGCATGTGTGAACAGCACATAACTCTCTTAATAAAACCAGTCCTTAGCTATCCTTTGCGCGTCTGCTAATTTGTGAGTTGTAAGGATCTTATGTTTTTTGGCATGCTATGTATGTTTTATTGGAATTCGCTCAGGAGTTTGGATTGGCGGACTAGAAATACTTTAAAATAAATAAATAAGTTCTTCTTTCATTTCATTTATCTTAACATACCATTTTAACCAAAAGTAGTCTAAAATAGTTTACAAACCTATTTTCTCTATAGCAGGGGTTTCCAAAGCTGTCCTGGGGGATGCCCAAATAGTCTGGTTTTCAGGATATCCACAGTGAATATCCATGAGATAGATTCATGTGCAATGGAGACATTGCATGCATATCTCTCATATACGTATTTATTGTGGATATCCTGAAAGCCAAGCTGCCTGGAGAACCTCCAGGACAGGTTTGAGAACCAACATTTCTACCAAAAATAACATTTTACCTCTTTCACCAGTAGACCCTCAGACACAGAGGTAGCACTATTTACAGCAACAGACCATCAGAAACAAAGCCACAGGGGAAGTACTATTACTAAAATTAAGTAACTAATAAAATGATCTTCAGTCAACAAGTGGTCATCCTGGACCATGTGTTTATTTATCATCATCTTCCTCCTCATCTTTGTCATCCAATTGCAACTCATCTTTCAGCTGTTGACGAGCAAACTCCTCAAATACCAGGTCTTCATCTTGCTCACTAAGGAAAAAAAAATGTCTAAAATTGTTCATAATGCCAAGAGTTGTTTTTTGTGTTCCATGATCTTACCACTGTACTTTCCTGAATATAGTACAACAATAGTTACTAGGTCACTTGGGTTCAATGAAGAACAACAGAGCTATGTTCTACTTTATCTAAGCAACATCTTCTGTACACACCTTCCTATCCTCGGCACTCACCGCCAAAAGCCTGTGTAGCTGTGCTAGTCCCTGTGGAACTACGGCCTCTTCAGTAATTAGCATGCTGTTAGCACATGCCTGAATTAACAGTTAACACAGAAGCGTGACACTTCCTTAGCACATGTTTACTGATAAATGTGGAATGGGGCAGGGAAAGGGCGGGAACAGGGTGTGGGCCTTACACAATGTATAGTATGATACCGCACATTAACTGTTAAATGCATCAGCTAACACAGAATAGTTAATGCCACCTTGCTAAGTGGTGGCAAATGTATCCATAATATGTGCAATACAATTAATACACGTTAAGGGCATCGTCTCTGCAATAACTGGGAAGATGCTGAGCATATGCCAGTTTACACAGAGGCTTTGCCGTTACTGCATTAATGCATGGTAAATGCAACATTTTAATGCAGCTTAGAAAAGGGGCTTATGACTCTAAAGCACCAGAAAGAGAAACGAATATCAAAGTAACTTCAGATAAGAACATAAGATATGCCATACTGGGTCAGACCAAGGTCCATCAAGCCCAATATCCTGTTTCCAACAGTGGCCAATCTAGGTTACAAGTACCTCGCAGGTTCCCAAAAAGGTACACAGGTTCCACAGTGCTTGTCCCAGGGACAAGCAGTGGATTTTCTGAGTTCTCTTTAATAATGGCTTATAGACTTTTCCTCCAGGAACTTGTCCAAACCATTTTTAAAACCCAGTTACACCAAAAGCCTTCAATACATTCTCCAATAACAAATTCCAGTTTGACTGCGCGTTGAGTGAAAAAATATTTTCTCCTATTAGTTTTAAATGGGTAACATTGTAGCTTCATTGCATGTCCCCTAGTCTTTCTACTTTTTGATGGAGTAAACAACTGATCTACGTTTACCCATTCCACTTCATTCATTAATTTATAGACCTCTATCGTATCCCCCCTGAGCAGTCTCTTTTCCAAGTTGAAAAGCCCTAACCTTTTAAGCTTTTCCTCATAGGGGTATCCTTTCATCCCCTTTACCATTTTGGTGGCTCTTCTCTGTACCTTTTCTAATTCCACTATATCCTTTTTAAGATATGACAACCAGAATTGTACACAATACTCAAGGTGCGGTATATCAAGAAATTGCATAAACATAAACTATAGAATGATACAGAGGCATTATAATATCCTTTGTTTTATTCTCCATTCCTTTCGTTATGATACCTAGCATTCTATTTGTTTTCTTGGCCGCCACTACATACTGAGTGGAGGGGGTTTCAACATATTATCCACGATAATGCCTAAATATTTTTCATAGGTGGTAGTTCATAATTTGGAACCTTGCATTATATAACCATAGTCTGTGTTGTTCTTTCCTAGATGCATAACTTTGCACTTGTCCACATTAAATTTCATCTGCCAATTGGACGTCCAGTCTACCAATTTATCAAGGTCTTGCAATTGTTCACAATCCTCTTGGGTTTTAACAACTTTTAAGAATTTTGTGTCATCTGTAAATTTGATCACTTCAGTCATTTCTATTTTCAGGTCATTTATGAATATGTTATAAAGCAGCAGGCCCAGCACAGATCCCTGGGGTACTCCACTAGTCACCTTTCTCCATTGAGAAAATTGAGCATTTAGCCCTACTCTTTGCTTTCTATCTTTTAACCAACTCCTAATCCACAATAATACACTGCCTCCTATCCCATGACTTTTTAATTTTGCCAAGAGTCACTCATGAGGTACGTTGTCAAAGGCTTTCTGAAAATCCAGGAACACTATATCAACCAGCTCAACTTTATCCACACCTTCCAAAAAATATAACAGATTAGTAAAACAAGACTTTCCTTGGCTAAATCCATGTTGGCTTTCTCCCATTGAACCATGACTATCTACATATTAAGTATTTTATTCTTTAAAATGGTTTCTATCTTTTTGCCTGGTACTGATGTCAAGCTCACCAATCTGTAGTTTCCCCGATAACGCCTTGAACTCTTTTTAAAAATTGGCGTTACATCGGCCATTCTCCAATCTTCCAGTACTATAGATGATTTTAATGATGGTTCACATATTACTAATAGTAGGTCTGCAATCTCATCTTTCAGTTCTTCCAACACCCTCAGATGTATACCATCCAGTCCAGGCGATTTGCTACTCTTCAGTTTATCAAATAATTGTAATACATCTTCCTGGTTTATTGATATTTTTTTCAATTCTACTGATACATCACCTTTAAATACCATTTCAGGCATGGGTAACTTCCCTACGTCTTCTTCATTAAAGACTGAAGCAAAGAATTCAGATCTACTCTTCATAAAATTACTAAACATATGGCTCTATGAAGTACCATAATATGGCCTATCCCCAAATGGAGGTGAGCTTGCCAGTTCATAGAATGCTGCTAAAGAAAATTGGAGCAGATGTTAATATAGCAATATTGCCCTAAGCCTATAATATTTGAGTCCCTTGTTCTTTCTCCCATGTCCTACCTCATTGGGGTAATTTTATAAGGGACTTAGGCATGTTGAAGAACATTTTATGCACTCAAGCAGAGTGTTATAAAATTGCTCAGGGGTCAAGGCTGGTACTATTAGGCAAACCTGGCAGTCACCTAGAGCACTAGCCTCTGGGGGGCACCCACTACTACCCATTGCCGCCACTCTCCAGGCCAGCAGTGGCAGCAATGGCTCAGAAGCCACTACTCAGCACTTACATACTATCTCCAGGGCTGCACCACAGTTTCTGTCTTATACAATCTGACGCTTCTGCCCCCCTCCGATGCAGACTTCTGGTTTATACATAAACTGGAAGTCTGAATCAGAGGGGGGGGGGGGCAGATTGTACAAAAGAGAAACCACAACACAACCCCTGAGATAGAAGGTAAGTACTGCATCGTGGCTTTTGAGTCATTGCCACCATTGCACAGGACAAAGGGCACAGGAGGGGCAGAAGGATAGAGCCCGCTTAGGGTGCTTTCAGTCCTTGCACCAGCCCTGCCAGGGATATGCACGTATCTATCCTTTGGGAACTTGACAGGTACTTGTGACCTGGATTGGCCACTGTTGGAAACGGGATACTGGGCTTGATGGACCTTTGGTCTGACCCTGTATGGAATTTCTTATTATCTTATGTATAAAATAGATGCATAGACACATAGCAGCAACTTTTACATGATATACATATCGAGTTTGATAATCAAAAAAGAAGTCAAGCTCCTAAACTTAAGATCCTAAATTTGTGCTCTGTTTTTATGCAAATTTAGAAGCCTATGTTTTCAGCTGTAAATTCTTCTCAAATTAAGAGCTTATGTTAAGCTTTTATATTTAAGTCTATCATTCATTTGCTTAGATTTATGAGCCTAATTTATGAGCCTAGTGCTGAAAATCACTGCTAAACAACTAAGTTCTTCCCTGCCCTAAATCTGTCCCTATTGCCACCTACTTTTTATGCTCATAAATTTAGTTATTTTGAGTATAAATTTAGGCACTCAGTTCAAGTAAGTTTTCAGAGAGGCCAAATTAGGAACATAACTCTCAAAGTTAAGAGCCTAATTCCTTTGAATATTGGCTTCTGAGGATATCCCAGAGGCAGAGAATAGGTGGCAAGGGGATGGGATTGCCTCTTATACATGTAGGGCCCGATTTTGAAGTGAAAATCCGGGTTAGTCTGGACACCCTGGCAGCCGCAGAGGCTACATGGATAGCAGCGATTTTCGATGACACCCGCATAGCCTCTGCACCTTAAAGATAGGTGAGGAAAAACCTCACCTAACTTTAAGGCTATGCAGGTAGCACCGAAAATTGTTACTGCCCATGTAGCCCCTTCCTCTACTCCCATTCTGCCTCGGAATGCCCCTAACATGCCTCGAGGCTATGCGGATAGCATCAGGCCGCTTTAGGGATTTAGCTGGGATTTTCGAAGGGCACTACCCGTGTAGGTGCCCTTCAAAAATCCCGGATAAGGCCTTTACACGGGTAACTAAGGAAGTTACCTGTGTAAAGACCTTCAAAAATCAGGCCCATATTTTCTAAGACACATGCATAGGTGCATATTCTTAGTGGCATATACAGTTATAAATGTGTGCACCTCCTTTCTCTGGGGGTAATTTTATAAAGGAACATAGGTGCATATTTTACCTTTATAAAATAGAGACAACATATGCACCTCTCCTGCCTAGTCCTAGGCCTCTGTTATTGTCTTCTTCCATCATATGTATTCATTGGACTTTTCTTCCTTATTGTGGTCATTCTTTCTTTGGTGTGTTTGTCTACTGTATTACTCTATTGTGTTGTATTATCCTTAGTGTATAGTGTGTCATGCATGCTGGCATGGGAGAGTAGCCTAATGGTTAGCGCTCTGGCTTGGGAACCAAGAGACCAGGGTTCAATTCCCACTAGCACTCCTTGTGGCCTTGGGCAAGCCACTTAACCCTCCATTGCCTCAGAAAAATCCAACTTATCAATATCCCTGTTTAATGTATATTACCAAGTTTAAGTTACAATGTAAACTGCTTTGACTGAAATAATAAAGCAGTATTAAAAACCTGGGGAACACAGGCATTTTTGTGTGTTAAGAGGTGTCTCCCTCATGAACTCTGGCACACAAAAAATTAACAGACAAGTGTGATAGCACTCATGGCTGCAGTTAGCAGTATGATCCCTCGGCCTCTATATGGATATATAGCATTGATACTATGGGGCATTTTCAAGAGAGTTAGTGGATAAAGTACACTAGTATTTCACAATGCATATATCATGATCTACATAAAAAAAATGCTCTGGGGGACCTGTTTAGGTCAAGAGAGAAAACAGTATGCGTATATCAGGTTTAACAATATTGGTTCGTAGTTTTTCAAGTGTCAGTCAATCAGCAGAAAAAACAAGCAGTAGTGTACCTAGCATATTTGCTACCCGGAGCAGATCAATTTTTTTTAACACCCCATCCTCTTTACAACAACATTTTTAGTAATAATTATGAAATGAAACATGCAGAAATACTTTGCTCCAACATATCCCCAATGAAATAACATCTATTATCTATAATATTCTTTTCCTCATCCTTTACCTTCAATCCCCCTTCCTCCTCACATAGCACTTAGGGATTATAATAAGTATGCAGATATAGCATAGTTACTCACCTATAACAGGTGATCTCCAGGAACAGCAGGAATTTAGTCTTCACATATGGGTATCATCGGTTCCGAAGGAGCCTGCTCGGGAACGCTCCCCAGCGTCCAATAGGAAAGCTTTTGGGAGCATCCCACAGCGCCTGCGTGCTGCCTTCCCACCTTTCTCAACTGTCCCTCTCCAGTTGAGTTTATAGCTGAGACAAAAGAGAGAGAGAGAGAGAGAGAGAGAGAGAGAGAGAGAGATACAACTCCTAGGGGAGGTGGGCGGGTTGTGAAGACTAAATTCCTGCTGTTCCCGGAGATCACCTGTTACAGGTGAGTAACTATGCTATTTCCAGGAACAAGCAGGAATGAAGTCTTCACATATGGGGACTCCATAGCTGCAGATGCCAGGGAGATGGCCCCAGAAAGTTGTGTGCCCTTGTGAAAAAGCTCCACTTCCCCCCCAAGGATCTATGGCATCCTACCAAGGATGGTGGGTAGGAGTTGATTAAGTCTGGAACTGGTGTTGAAGAACAACCTGACCAAACAAGGCATCCCAGCGGGAGTCCTTGTCTAAGCAGTAATGGGCTGTGAAGGTATGTAACGAAGCCCAAGTAGCTGCTCATCGATAGAGACAGAGTGAAGATGAGCCATTGAGGCTGCCATGGCTCTCACATTGTGAGCTGTGACATGGCCTTCAAGAGGAAGGTTCTTACTCTCATAGGCAAAAGAAATACACTGTGCAATCCAGTTGGACAGTGTCCTTTTGGAGACTGGAAGTCCCAAATGGCTAGGATCAAAAGCAACAAAGAGTTGAGAGGATTTTCTATGTTGCTGTGTCCTTTGCAAGTAAAAGGCCAAAGCTCTTTTACAGTCCAAAGTATGAAGGTTCCTTTCTGCATTTGAGGCGTGAGGCCTTGGAAAGAATACAGGAAGGTAAACCGCTTGGTTTAAATGAAAAGGCGAAACCACTTTTGGCATAAAGTGTGGATGTGTCCTAAGGACTACCTTATCATGGTGGAATCTTGTATAAGGAGGATCAGCCACCAACACTTGCAATTCACTGATGCAACGTGCTGATGTAATTGCAATGAGGACGATAACTTTCCAGGAAAGGAATTTCAAAGAGGTAGTGGCTAATGGTTCAAAGGGCAGTTTCATGAGCTGCCCAAGTACCAGATTCAAGTCCCATGCCACCGGTGGTGGCTTAATGGGAAGCTTTGTTAAAAGAAGGCCTCTCATAAATCTCGCTATTAGAGGATGAGAGGAAATAGGTTGTCCATTTAGAGGCTTGAAAGAAGCTGCAATAGCACTCAAATGGACTCTCACTGAATTGGTCTTAAGCCCTGCATTTGACAAATGAAGGAGATACTCCAGTAATGATTCCAGAGGTATCGCAAGAGGGTTAAGACCCTTCTGCGAGCACCATATGGTAAACTTCTTCCACTTAAATGCATAAGAGCGTCTTGTGGAGGGTTTCCTGGAAGCATGAAGGATATCCTTTACCTGCTGGGAAAGGTTAAGACCCTGAACATCTAGGCTTTCAGCAACCAGGCCCTGAGATGCAGAGACTGGGGATTGGGATGCCACAGCATCCCATCCTCTTGTGAGAAAAGAGCTGGAGCAGATACTAACTCCAGAGGCGGAGCTTGAGAGAGATGTAGGAGCAGAGGGTACCACAGTTGCCGTGGCCAACGTGGAGCTATGAGAATCATATGACCTCTGTCTCTCTGAAGCTTGAACAGGCTTTTGGGAATTAGCGGAATGGGTGGAAAGGCATACAGGAAGTCCTGACCCCAATGAAGGAGGAAAGCATCCCTGGCCTGACAACCTCAAGCTGGAATTCTGGAACAAAACCAGGGAAGTTTGGCATTCAGCGGACTTGCAAAGAGGTCTATGTCCAGGGTTCTCCAAATTTGAAAAATTTGGGCCACCTGGTCTGCATGGAGAGACCATTCGTGTGGAAGCAGAACTCGACTGAGTTTGTCTGCCCAAGAGTTTTGAATGCCTGGAAGATACACCGCATGGAGATGAATCTTGATCTTGTCTTACTAATCTGTTATGTTTTTTTGAAGGAGTGAATAAACAGGTGGACAAAGGTGAGTCAGTTGATATAGTGTATCTGGACTTTCAGAAAGCCTTTGACAAGGTCCCTCATCAGAGACTTTTGGAAAAACTAAAGAGTCATGGGATAGGAGGCAGTGTACTACTGTGGATCAGGAACTGGTTAAAAGACAGAAAGCAGAGGGTTGAGCTAAATGGCCAATTTTCCCAATGGAGAAAGGTGAATAGTGGTGTACCCCAGGGATCTGTGCTGGGTCCAAAGCTCTTTGACATATTCATAAATGACCTGGAAAGTGGAATAACGAGTGAGGTTATCAAATTTGCAGATGACACAAAACTATTTAAAGTTGTTAAAACCCAAGAGGATTGTGGAAAATTGCAAGAGGATCTTGATAAATTGGAAGACTGGGCATCAAAATGGCAGATGAAATTTAATGTGGACAAGTGCAAAGTTATGCACCTAGGGAAGAACAACCCAAACTATGGTTACACGATGCAAGGTTCCACTTTAGGAACCACCACCCAGGAAAAAGATTTAGGCATCATTGTGGATAACATGTTAAAACCCTCGGCCCAATGTGCAGCGGCGGCCAAGAGAGCAAATAGAATGCTAGGTATCATAAGGAAAGGAATGGAAAATAAAACAAAAGATATTATAATGCCTCTATATAGTTCCATGGTGAGACCGCACCTTGAGTACTGTGTGCAATTCTGGTCGCCGTATCTTAAAAAGGATATAGCGTTATTAGAAAAGGTTCAGAGAAGAGCCACCAAAATGGTAAAGGGGATGGAAGGATACTCCTACGAAGAAAGGCTAAAAAGGTTAGGGCTTGTCAGACGGCTGCCTGGGTGAGAATCTTCACACTCTTGGCAAGTGCATATATCTATATGATTTGCAAGGTATTGTGGGCAATGTAGTTCATTCACACCAGACACAGCTGCTGACAATAATTTAGTTGTGCTCTTGGGTAAAGCCAATAAGATATTTATTTATGGGGTTATTTCTCCCAACACAGATATGCTTGGTAGCACATAAAATCAGGTAACTTGCTTTCAGTGTTAACTTGGAAAAACAAAGTCAAAATCAGGAAAACAACAAATGAAAAGCCACAAAGCAAGAAACAAACTGTTCTTTTCAGATTAACTTCTGATTACTTCCCACATAGATTCAGAAGTGATTCTCTTCCTAGCTCACAAGCAATTAGGTAAGGCTTAATTGCTAGCAGTTATCCAGCTGAAACCCCTTTAGCTGGCTTGCTTTCTACTGTGTGGGTCAAATCCTGCTTCAGGAGCTTTTCTGAGTAGATTAAAGAACAAATTTGTATTTCTTTGTGATGGTTGCTGTACTTTGTAACAGAAAGATACCAACGGAGTTTAGATAGAGAGCAGTCCATATAAATAGGATATTCATCTGCTATTATTCCCCCTTGTTCAACAAGCATGGGTTCAATATCAGGGATTGGCACAGATGAATCTCTCAATGGAGCACTTCCAGGAGAATACTTGTTTCCCTGCTGTCTTTCAAGGTTATAGCTAGGGCATAGATCAGTGTTCATACCTGAGCTTCCATTGCTGTGAGAGTTCCTCTCTATATAGCTTGGCCAGTATGTAGTCCAGTTCTTATGTCCAGCCTTCCAATCCAGATCCCTGGACACTGGATCTCTCTTCACATACCTTCTGGCACGGGTCTTAGGGTCCCTTCCATGTGCAGCCGTCTCCCTCACAGGTAGCCTCTGGTGATTCCTAGCTCTGCAGCACCATTCCTCTGGCTTTCCCCAGTCCAATGGTGTATGCTGGCCCTTGGAATACCTCCCAGTATACGTACTGCTTTGGACTCTTCTAGACCTCTCAAAGGCTTTTCTCCTCTTTCTTCCAGAGGGTTTCCTTGCCTCTCTGTCTGTCCGGTTTGGCTTCTGCTTCTGATGATCCTTCAGATGAAACTGATGATCAAACTCAAGCTGATTCTCAGGATACTGAGGACAATTCTCTGGATATCCAAAGTGATCATGAAGATGGTCATCTGTAGAATAAACTCTACTCTTATTCTGCTTAGATGAGTGCTCCTCCCTAATACAGCGCAGCTGTGCTGAATCAGGCCTTGCCCTTTGAGATGAGTGTTCCATCCTAGCACAGCACAGCTGTGCTGAATCAAGCCCTGCCCTTTGCAATGAGTGCTTGGAGATTACCTCATAGCCCTTTTGATTGAACACACGTTTTCTCACTTCAGCTCCTCTCATGGCTGTTGGAAACCTGGTGCATTCTGGGACTGGTAGTCTTTTATGGCAAAATTCTGTTTTCTCATTTCTACCAGCACTGACAGGTTGCTTGTTCAGAGACACTTCACCCTTTCTATAGCCCCTTCCTGAGCTATGATAAGCTTCCTTATCACAGGCTCTAACCTGGAAAAGAGACGGCTGAGGGGAGATATGATAGAAGTCTATAAATTAATGAACGGAGTGGAAAGGGTAAACGTAGATCGATTTTTTACGTTATCAGAATATAGAAAGACTAGGGGACATGCAATGAAGCTACAGGGTAAACTATTTAAGACTAATAAAAGAAAATATTTTTTCACTCAACGTGTAATCAAACTCTGGAATTTGTTACCGGAGGATGTAGTAAAGGCTGTTAGTGTAGCTGGGTTTAAAAAAGGTTTGGACAAGTTCCTGGAGGAAAGGTCCATAAACCATTATTAAGAAGGGACCCAGGATATCAATGCTTGACCCAGTACAAGCATTGTGGAACCTGTGTCTTTTGGGGAAACTGCTAGGTACGTATGACCTAGATTGACCACTGTTGGAAACAGGATACTGGGCTTGATGGACCTTGGTCTGAACCAGTATGGCATATCTTATGTTCTTATGTTCTTTTGAATCTGATCCTCTCTGGCAAGGGCCCATAGTCGCAAAGCTTTGTTGCATAGCGACAGAGAGCCTGTTCCGCCCTGCTTGTTCACATAGAGCATGGCTACCTGATTGTCCGTTTGAACTAGGACTGTCTTGTAGTTGAGCTGGGTGTGAAATACTCGAAGAGCAAGCAAGAATGCTCTGAGCTCCAGGAGGATGATATGAAGACAGGTCTCCTGTGGAGTCCAGGTACCCTGGGTAGAGAGGTCATGCAGGTGGGCTCCCCAACCCACCTGTGAAGCATCTGTTGTTAGAGTGGCTTGGGGTGGGGGTTGCTGGAAAGGAGACCCCACCAGAAGGTTTCTGGGTGACTGCCACCATTGGAGGGACAAAATAAAGCGATCTGAGTTTGCTATTTTGTCTGACAGGCAACCTGACGTCTGAGTCCACTGAGTGGATAAGGTCCACTGGGCTGACCGCATATGGAGGCGAGCATAAGGAACCACATGCACGGTAGATGCCATGTGGCCTAGCAACTGTAACATTTCCTGAGCAGTGAGATGAGGTTTGAGCACTGCTTGGGAAGCTAACTGTACAATGCGAAGGCAGCGGGACTGTGGAAGGAAGGCCCTTGTCTGTCTGATATCCAGATGAGCTCCTATAAACTCTAAGGATTGAGTGGGAGTAAGGTTGGACTTTGGGAAGTTTATGACAAGTCCCAAATACTGAAGGATGTGCATTGTGCGAGACAGAGCAACACTGGCTTCTGGCCCTGAAGGGGCTCGAATGAGCCAGTCGTCTAAGTAAGGGAAGATGAATATTCCCAGGGTGCGGAGAAATGCTGCTACGACAGCCATGCATTTTGTGAACACTCTTGGTGCAGAAGCCAGGCCAAAAGGAAGAACCCTGTATTGGTAGTGCTTTCCTTGAAACAGGAATTGAAGGAACTTGCTGCGAGTTGGATGGATGAGAACATGAGTGTATGCATCCTTGAGATCTAGAGAACAAAGCCAATCCTGACTCCGAAGGTATGGCAGCAGAGTTCCTAGAGAAATCATTTTGAACTTCTCTCTGAACAGGAATTTGTTCAATTCTCTCAGGTCTAGAATGGACCTCCTGTTTTCTCTGTGTCCTCCTGTTTTCTTTGGAATAAGGAAATAGGGGGAGTAAAACCCTGTACCCCGTTGGGAAATGGGTACCTCTACTATTGCTCCTTGAGCAAGGATTATTATGACTTCTTGACCTAACCGGTCGTTGAGAGAGGCCTGAGAATTGAACTGTCTTACTATTGTAGGAGGGGGCATGCTGAGGAAATGAAGCTTGCACCCCTCTCGTACAATGGACAGAATCCAATTTTCTGCTGTTATCTGACACCATCTGGGGCAAAATGACAGAACCTTCCTGGGATGGTGGAGGGTTCTGGGCCATTCAGGGCCAGGAAGGCAAAGTTCTCTAGACAGGAGTCAAAGCCCCTGTGGAGGCTGAGTCTGCTGAGCCGGCTGAGGCTTAGCTGCTTTTGGCTTCCTTTGTTGCCTAGGTTGTTGCTGCTGTCCCTTTTGGGCAGACTGACCTGAACGATGTCCCTGCTGGGTATAGGAGGGATAAAACTTGCTGAAGAATGGTTCTTAGAGGATCTTTTCCTCACAGGATCAGCTGTAGATTTGGACAATCTTTCCAAAGTGATATTGTCAGCATCTATCTCATTAGCTTTTTCCTGCCAATTCTTGCCAAAGAGATTCTCTCCTGTGCAAGGTATATTCCCCAGTTAGTCCTGTACCCAGATTTCCAAGTCAGATGCCTGGAGCCAGGCAATTCTACGAGCACCTATGGCAAATCATCAGGAAGAAGAGGGCTAATAAGCTCTAAGTCTCCTGTGACTTCCTTAAGGAACATCCCCATATGCAAGATATAGGAACTGATCCTAGCAGAAAGCATGGAAGCCTGGAAGGATCGACGTCCAAAGGTGTCAAAAGTCCTATACTCACTTTATGGAAGATTAGATGCATGCCTTTTTGCACTCTTCATCCGTCTCATAGCTGATTCCACCAACATGGAATGGTGTGGTAATTGAGTCTTTTGAAACCCAGGACAAGGAGGAACTCGATACATAGTGTCGAGTCTTCGAGAATGAGGAGATGTGGTTAGAGGTGTTTCCCACATCCTTAACATAAGATCATGCAAGATCTCATGAATAGGTAAGGTAGCTGCCTCCTTGGGAGCTTTAGGGTACTGTAGGATTTCCAGTTCCTTTGCCCTAGGCTCTTTTTCAGGAGTCACTGTGATGGAAAGACCTTGGGCCACATCCCGGATAAAATTCTGAAAGGACATATCCTCTGGTGGAGACATCCTACGCTGAGGAGAAGAGGAATCCTTGGGAAGAAGTACTCTGGTATCAGCAGAGTCTTTGGACTTTTCAGATTCATCCGAGGATTCGAAGTATCTCTGATCTAGGTGATCGTGCAAGGCACGGTACTGGTACCGATAGAAGTCGGTATCGGAGTGGTCCGGTATCGACTTGTCGATGCCGGATAGAGACGCATGACTCAGTCCCGGTAGTATACCTGCCGATGTCGATGCAGTCGGTGCCGGTACTGGTGTCGGTGCCGGCTGAATTGTCTGAAGCGGTTTCAGGGGCATTGAGGCCGTGAGAAGAGCCGTCAGACTGCGTTCAGTAGCCAAGAATCTCTGGTCTATCGACGCTGCCAATGCTTGGATATCAGTGCCGGTTAGAGCGGCCAGAACCCCAGAGCATGGCACCAGTAGTTCTGCCGAGGTTGAAGCCTCGAGAACATCCTGGAGCCCCGTTAGTGCTTTGGAAGCCGAAGCCTCCCGCCGGGGCAATTTTGCTGGTGAAAGTCCCTCAAAGGCAACGCCAGAGGCATCTCAGTGCTTAGAAGGGAATCTACCCTTTGAGGACCAGATAGATTTATGTTTAGTTACCTGAGATCCATGGGAGGAAGATGAAGCCCTGGAGGACGTTGATGCCACGGATGCTGCATTGGAGGGAAAAAGGTTGCTAAGTTTAGCAGCCCGGTTTTGACGGCCCCTTTTTGACATCATTCCACAGGCGAGGCACTCTGAAATAGAGTGGTCAGGAACTAAATATTTGAGGCACCACTCATGGGTGTCGGTGACAGAGATGGTACTGCCACACTTAGAACACTTTTTAAAACCCGAAGCGGGTTTTTCCATTTTAAGGAAAAAAATTGGGCCTAGTGCCCAAAATGGTGCGTGGCACCACAGAAGATAGTTACTGAAGAAAACCTCCAGAAACAAAGGGGGGTTTTTTTAGAAAAAGAGAAAAGAACCACCAGCGGTACCGGTATAGCATCGAGGGAAGGCAGACGCGACCACAAAAAAGAAGTATAAGAAGGGAATTTTTTGCGGTGACAGCATGTGCGATCTGTCGGCTCCGCGGAAAACGTTGGGAAAGGCGGGAAGGCAGCACGCAGGCGGTGTGGGATGCTCCCAAAAGCTTTCGTATTGGACGCTGGGGAGCGTTCCCACGCAGGCTCCGTCGGTACCGACGATACCCATATGTGAAGACTACATTCCTGCTTGTTCCTGGAGATATATATTTATGCATATATTTATAAATATATCTGCATATCTGTATTGCTCCTGAATTCTGCCATTCAGTCTCCCCCAGTACCTGCTTTCTGTCTCTATGACTCCACCCCTGCTCAATCTCTTCTCTTCCAAGTGACCCACAACCATAATGGAAGCAAGAGTTTTGTTCTCTACTGCTCTGATCTGCTCTTCAGCTGTTCACACTTTCTCTCCTCTATTCCTCTCCCCCTTGCACTTCATTCTTGCACCACCTGTCACTCTTCTTCCCCATCCTTCTACCTGCTGCAGCTTTGTACTTCCTCACCGTCTTCTGCTGGCAGTGCGCTGATATTTTCTGGCATGAGAGAACTTTTAGAAGGGAGACAGGGTCCACGCAGAGTTCATGCTTAGAGAGAAGGCAGGGATGAATATGAAAACAGAAACAAAGTATTTACAAAGGTGTCTTACCTTTCTTTCCCTTCATTACCAATGCACAGCCAGAAAAAAAACATATGGATAGAGAACACAAGAGTCAGTTAAGAAACAGATACATGATTCCCAGTATCCCTTGCAATTGGACTGATTTATGTTTGGTTTTTTTAGTCCAAGGGAATTTTACATAAGAACTAGTTGCTCCATGAAACTGTACTTCACATTCATGAGACCTCAGCTGTGATTGAAACACTGAAATACAATTTGGAGTACTCCTGGGATACATTAAAATCCACCCATCACTGTCTGAATACAAATTTGAATTAGTCACTCTGTCTCCCAATGTTTCCATTAACCATCTAAGTAATAACAATCAAACACTGGTCTTTCTCTTTTGCAAAATTTCAATTGTCCAGGGCCCAGAAATATGCTGCCAGTGTTGACTATGGGAGCTATTTTAGAAGCCTTATTTGTGTTTTGCACATGGATGTACCAGCACATAAACATGCAAACTACATCCATGTGCAAACAGCCATTTAAGAAAGGTCTGATTTCATTTAGCATTTATCGGACTTGATATACCGCCCTTGGCTTAGGGCAGGTAGAGCAGTTTACAATATCTAAATATAAAAACAAAAAAAAAAATGTAAAACTAGAAAAGCTATAAAATCTAGAGGACAGAAGGAGAAAGATCGAACTCCATTTGTAGCAGGAAAGAGAGGCAGGAGAGGACAGGGAGAAAACCAAACCAAACTGGAGGCAGATTGTTCATGTAGTGTCCTAAGTGCTATCTGTACCAAAAACTTGGGTAAACAAATGTCTTTAAAAGGGCCTTGAATATGGGGAAAGATGGTTCAAGATGTATCTAAGATGGGAGACAATTCCAAAGGGAGGGAGCTGCAAAGAAGGTTGAATGACGGGTAGATTCACACTGCGCGGTTGGGAGGGGGGAGGACCAGGTGGATGACATGGAAGGATCGTAGGCAGCACTATGGAACATGAAGAATAGTCAGCGAGGAAAGGTATTGTAGAGCTTGATTATGAAGGGCCTTATGTGCAAGGGTAAGAATTTTAAAGCAAATGTGTTGGGAAATGGGGATCCAATGATGTTGGATGAATAAGGGGGTAACACGATCAAATTTTCTGGCATGGGTAAGTGCATGAATGGCTGTGTTTTGTATGGACTGAAAACACTTAAATTGATGTTGGGGGAGACTGGAAAAACATAATGTCGTAGTAGTCAAGCTTTGAAATGATGGTGCAGAGCAGGAGAGTTGTTAAGGAAACTTCATCAAAGAGGGGAAATGATGAAGGGCAGCAAAGGAGGACCGGGTGAGATAATTGATGTGGGGGGAAAAGGAAAGTTCCGAGTCAAGATAGACTCCCAGATATTTGAAGGAAATGTGCAATGAAATGGAAGTGGTGCCCATGGAGGGGACCATAGCCAGAGTAGTTTTTTGAGCCAGTGAACCAAGTGACAGTAGTCTTTGAAGGGTTCAGCTTGAGAACATTCTTGTGGAGCCAAGATGATATAGAGTCTAGGGCAGAGTTGATAATGGAGAGGTCAAGAAATTTGCTATCAATGCATGTGAGGAGCAGAATATTGTCTGTGTAAATATAAAATGTGACTCCTAGTGACTGTATAAGGGTGGCCAGGGGACTGAGGAAGATATAAAAAAGCAGAGGGAATAAAGCTGACCCTTGTGGAACACCACAGAGAGTGAAGTAGGGGGCTGAAGTGAAACCTTGATGAAAGATTTGGTAGGACAAGCAGTTTATGAAGGAAGTGGCCCAGGAAATAACTACTCCACGAAGGCCCACATCATACAGACATGTTAGGAGAAGTTTGTGAGCTACCAAGTCAAAGGCAGATGTAAGGTCTAAGGAGATTGCCAGAGCAAAGAATCCTTGGTCTAAAATACTGTGAATATCATTGAGAACAGCGGTGACAATGGTCTCAGTGCTATGGTATGCATGGAATCCTCATTGATGGGGATGTAGTAATGAAGTGTGTTCCAGATGATCGGCTAATTGTGGAAGGATAAGGCATTCGGTAAGCTTCACAAGGAATGGAAGGTTAGAGATGGAGCGATAGTGATTGGGGTCTGCAGGGTCCAATTTTGGAACCTTCAGCCTGGGGCTTGAGTTAAGCATGGAAAGGATGAAGGGTATAAAGCCCAAAGAAGGCTCAGAGAGCCAGTCAGAAGGGATGGGCTCAAGTGGACAAGTGGTTGTCCTAGAGTTGGATAGGAGTCTTGTTAGGCCTGGGAGCTCGAGTGCAGCGAACTTAGTTCAGGTATGCGTAAACAAGGGAATTGGCGGAGGAGAGGACAGAGAGGGCATAAAAGGGTCAGAGGATGGCAAAACTGTCCTAGCTGCACTAATTTTAGCTAGGAAGGCATTATCGAGGGCATTTGAGGCCAGTTTAGCTGATGGAGTGGTGGAAGAAGAGGGGACCAAAGGAGTGCAGAAACAACCAGTAATGGAGAACAAAGTTTTGGGGTTGCACGCAGAGGCAGTGATCAGAGTGGAGTAATAAGATTTCTTGGCAAAAAGTACCTGCGATCTATAATGGCAATGATAGGTTCTGAAAAGCAAGAAAAGAGTTGAATCATTGGATTTTCACCAGGCTCTTTCAGAGGCTCTCAGCTGCCGTTTGAGAAGGCGGAGCCCAGGATGATACCAAGGGGATGATCGGTGTGTTTGTATGTCTGCCCTAATCATATCCAAATTACACAAGATGGGTTGGGGAGGTTGTCTGAGTGGGACAAAAAGATACACATGTATCTCACATTTCATATAGAGGATGCAATTTAAGGCAGAGATTGGCCATGACCAAATGTAATCCTGCTCGCCGACATGAAAAGTATTTAAAAATGTTTTTGCTACAGCAGTATTTATTTATTTATTTGTTATTCTTATACTGCTCCTTCCCAAGATCAGGGGCGGTGTACAATGAACAACATTTTACATAGAACTCAGTTTAACATAACATGATTGTAACAGTTGCAACTATGTACAAGAAAGGATGGGTAATAAAAGGGTCAACAACTTACAAAACTATGTACAGTACAGTAGGTAATCCTATTTACAGTTGGCACAGTGAAGAGTGTCATTGTGAGGGCTGTGTTTGAGTTGTTTCATGGGATGAACCAGTGTCATCCATATGATCTCTGAACTGCAGGGTGAATAGAAAGGTTTTTAGTTCTTTTCTGAACAGTTTTATGTTTTTAGTTGCTCGTAGTGAGACGGAGGTCAATCCATAACCTGGGTGCAGCTAGCAAGAAAGCTCAGTTGCTTGTAACTTGTTTGGTTTTGCGGTAGGTGGGAGGAAACTCCAGTGTGTGCTGGGTGTGTAGCCTTGTTGATCTGGTGTTGGTGGATTTAGTTGTTAGTGTTGAAAGGTAGGATGGCGTAATATCATTAATCGTTTTGAATATTGTCATTATTGTTTTATATTGGATTCTGCTGAGTACTGGTAACCAGTGAAGGGTGTATAGTAGAGGTGTTATATGGTCAGAGAGGTGGGCTTTGCAAACGATTCTCGCAGTTACATTTTGAGCTGTTTTGAGTTGTTTGAGGTATTTTTTTGGAATACTGTTTAGGAGGCTGTTGCAAAAGTCAAAATGAGGGGTGATCAGTGCATGAACCAGCGATCTGAAGTCGTGAGTGTCTAAAAGGGGCCTGAGGTGTTGGATTGTTCTTAGCTTGAAGTTGACAGATTTGATTATTTGCTTTATGTGGGCAGTTAATGTTAGGGATTGATCCAGTATTACGCCTAGATATCTTACTTCTTTTTTAACAGGGAGGGTTGTGTTAAGAATTTTGAATGTTTGTGGGTGGGTTAAGTTTGGGTTTCTTGATATGAATAGTATGTCAATTTTTTTTAAAGTTGATGGATAGGTTGTTTAAGTTTAGCCACGCTTGTGCTTCTCTGATGCAGGATTTGAGTATGTGTTGTGTGGTGGTTAGAGCATCTGTGGGAAGGTATATCATAATGTCATCCACATAGATGTGGTAGTTTACTTTAAATTTTTTGAAAATATTACATATTGGTTGCAGGTATATATTAAATAATAGTGCAGACAATGCAGACCCTTGGGGGATTCCTTGCTCCTGTTTGAATTTGTTAGAGGTTTTGTTCCCTATTTGGACTTGTTGTGTGCGGTTTGTGATGTATGATTGGAACCATTTGTGTGCTATCCCTGTTACTCCAATTTGTGAAAGCCTTTCAAGGAGGCTGTTATGATCGACATTATCAAAGGCAGCGGTTATGTCTAGAAATATGAGTATGAATGATTGCCTGATGTCGTCTATGCCACGTAAAAGGGTATCGAAGACCCAATTTCTGTGTGTTTGAATGCTTGATCAAGGTACATATTCGATACCCTTTTACGTGGCATAGACGACATCAGGCAATCATTCATACTCATATTTCTAGACATAACCGCTTTGTTTTTTAGCATTTTAGACTGGTTTTGAAATGTTTTATTGCTGCCTTGTTGTGCTTCCATTTTTACTTTCACTTTGTAACACTATAGCCTCTTTTGTTTACAGATAACTCAGCCTCTCTGCTCCCTTAAAGCAGTAGCCACAACACTGGCTTTGATTTCTTAAAATTACACTCCAAGAGATTTTGATGGCTTCTTTAGCCTGAGTAATTCGGTGGCAGTAGTAGTAGTTTTATATCTTTTTATATATATATATATATATATATACACATATATATATACACAGGGTGGCCCAAAAAAAGTGAGAACATCTCGTAAATTAAAAGCTTAAATAGTTTACTTATTTACCTTTTTTAGCTATATAACGTCTTTATTTCTAAAATTTCCGGTCGCCATCTTTTTTTTTTTTTAATTGTCAATCATTTACATCTGTCTTTTTGAATTTTTAAATAACTTATATGCTACGAGATGTTCTCACTTTTTTTGGGCCACCCTGTATATGTGTGTGTGTGTGTGTGTGTGTGTGTGTGTGTGTGTGTGTGGCCATCATGGTGTATAGCCAGTGCTGTTTGTGTGTAGTATTTAGCTAGTCAGTTTTGATCTTATTCCTAGCCCTTCTTTTCTTAGTTTTATAAGTATTACCATTTTTCTTTGTTTTAATAATTAGTAATATGTTATTAATTTTATTTTGTATTTATTTTTATTATATGTATTTATTATTTATTTATATATATTTTTAGTCTGTTTACTCTCATTTTATTATCATTATTATTTATATTAATTTATTTGATTTGTATTTTTTATTGTTATTGTTATTGCTGTTAACCTTTTGATGCCATCATCAACTCAAACCCATTACTGACACAACCTTTATCACTTCAAATACACGGTCAGATGTTTACTATTGAAAGTATCTCAATTATAACCACTGTGTGATTTCTACTATTGCCAGTAAGTCTTCTATTACCACTGTCAGTTTTTCTACTGTTAGCAATAAGTCATTTAAAACCACTGCCTGACTTACTGCTGCCAGTAAGCCATTTATAACCACTGCCTGATCTACACTGTTGCCAGTAAGTCATCCACAACCGCTGCCTGATTTATACTGTTGCTAGTAAGTCATCTATAACCACTGCTTGAGTTATACTGTTGCCAGTAAGTCAATTATCTACTGTCTGCCTCATCACTGTTGCAAGCAATTCTTTACTCTGTATAAGATACAACTGTTGCCAGTAGTAGATAACTGTTATTGCTACTCTTAGGCACGAACCGCTAGCAATATAATCTACAACAAACCCCTTCTACACATTGAATATGTCGCGCTCAAACACCATGACACTAAAAATAACTTACTGTTGTATATTACTGACAATCTTAATTGACCTAACTCTAAGTCTAACATCCAAAAATCACATGGCAATCCCTATAATACAAACAAAAATTAGAAATTATAACCACATTGGACACACAAACTCAAACCACCATGCAAAATCCCGAGGCCGCGGGCAGGGTCCCGGCGGCCGACATTAACCGGGCGCGTGGCCCAGCGCGGGGACCCTGTGCGTGGCCTGTACGGGGTGCGCGCACGCGGCCCTGGCGGTGGGCGCGTGCGCGTGTTGTTTAAATTGATTGGCTCCCGTGGGTCGCGGCCGCACGGGAGCCAATCATCGCCTCGGGTGCTGAGGAGCGAGGGGGGGATTAGGCGGAGTGCAGCCTCCGCGTGGCCAGTCGGCGGAGGCTGCGTTCGGGTGCCGGCATCGGTCGGGTAGCTGGACGGTTGCTGTGGCGTTGGGGCCGAGCGAGCGGGGTCCGGAGCTCACAAGCGCGGTTGCTGGAGGCTGACAGCTGCGAGGCGTGAGTTGTGGGGGAAGCATTTGCCGGCGCCGTTCAGCACGTGGCTGTTCTTCGGGAGTTCGGGGTTGAGTGGGTCCTGGCGGCTTGTGCGGGGGGCCTCGCTGACTAACTAACTTACCTTGGCACTGCTCTGTGGCTGCACGAGAGGATGCCATCTAAACGGGGTAAGGCAAAGGATGGGGGTTTGGCCCCTGCTAGGGCTGTGGTGAGGGGGCGGGGGTCTAGGTCTCGGGGGGGAGCTGCGAGGGGTAGGGGGTTGTCAGGGCCTATATATAGGGGTGGGGATGGGGATGGGGCTGGGGAGGGGGATGGGGGGGGCCGGGGGGTGCGGTGTGGGGCTGCAAAGGCGGTGGAGGTTCACACCCTCGCGGTGGATCCTGAGGGGTAGGGGAGGGGCTGCAGGGCGCGGCTGGGGTGGTGGGGCACTTGCGGCCGGGGGATGTGGTGGGGGGGGGCTACGGGGGATGTGGGGGGATGGGGGGATTTCGGGGCACAGGGCCAGGGAGGTGGGTTGCGCCCCGATGGGTCACCATGGGTGGCTGGCTGTGGTGGGGCGGCAGGGTGGTTCCCGGGTCCCGGGGGCTTTGGCACGCCGGGGGGTTCCTCCCCTTGGGAGCATTGGATGTCTGGGGGGCAGGGTACATCTAGGGCGGGGTGGGGAGGCCCTTGGTCTTCGGCTTGGCCGGTGTCAGTTCCCCCCCCTGTTTTCCCCTTTTTGTCTCCGCAGGGGCAGTGTATGGCGCAGCATTCGTGGCCGGTGGGCGCAGCTGGCGAAGAGAGCTGGATGAGTCCTTCGGCTAGGCCGGCGGCGCTGCAAGGAACGGCAGCGGAGTCGGCCCCAGGGTGTGCAAGTGACATCGCGCGCACCGATGGCGACGAACGTGCGGTGGCTGGTGAGATGGCTGCGGCCCCGGGTGAGTTGATGGGGGAAGGGGGTGAGTCACAAAGGGGAGGGGGTGGGGGGGTCTTCGCATAAGAAGCACCGGCGGTCGTGTCGGCGGTGTCGCAGCTCGGACTCGTCCTCGTCTTCGTCCTCCTCGAGTGGTTCGTCCCGGGGGTCGGGAGCGGGGGTGGTTCGGCAGCTCCCGGATTGTGGGGGGGGGGGCAGCGGTGCGGGTGGGGGGGCCTCTGCGGTGGTTTCCTTGCCGGAATTGTGGGTGGGGGTGCCGCAGAAGCTCCGGCGTAAAATTCGGAAGAGGCCCTACATTGATATCTTCCGTTTGTTGGAGGGGAGGAAGCGCTCTGGCGAGAGTCAGAAGAAGAGGAAGGATGATGAGAAGGCCGGTCGGGTCAGGAAGGTGGCGCGTAATGTGGTTAACTGGACGCGTTCCTTTTTGCACTTGGCCAGTGTGTGGGGCCGGCATGATCCGGCTCAGTACGGCATGTTGCTAGCGTACGCCGTTTCCATCCTGGAAGCGTCTCAGACGCACGACGGCTGGTCCTGGCTGAACTACGACGAGAAGTTCAGGGACAGGATGGAGGAGAGTCGCTCGCTGTCGTGGGGCACGCAGGACATTAACCTGTGGCTCACTCAGATGTCGGCGAGGTCCGGCCCCGGTGCTGTGGGCGGGGCAAAGAGTGGTGTCGGGGCGGCGGGAGGGGCGGCGCGGCCCTTTCGAGGGGGGGCGGCCGGGGGGCCCTCGAAGGCAGGTTCAGCCGGGAGCGGTGACGTGTGTTGGCGTTTTAACCGCTCCACCTGCCCTTTTCCCGATTGCAAATTCCAGCACACCTGCTCCTTGTGTGGGGGTCCCCATTCCGCTGTCAAGTGCGTCAAGAAGGGTGCCACTGGCATGGCTGGTCCTGCCCCAAAAGGGCAGTGAGTGGCGTGGGCGAGCCCCCTCCCCGGTTCGCATGGAGGCCTTCTTGGGGTGGCTAGGTTGTTATCCGCGGCGGCGAGAGGCAGCTATTTTGGGATTTGGGTTTAAGAATGGTTTCGTTATCCCAGTGCGGGGTGTGGTGTCGGTGCCGTCTGCCAGGAACTCCCCTTCGGTCCGTCGTTGGGCGGCGGTGGTCCAGGACAAATTGTTGGGCGAATTGCGGTTGGGGAGGGTGGCGGGCCCTTTCTTAGAGCCCCCATTTTCTGACATGGTGATTTCGCCTTTGGGTATTGTGCCCAAGAAGGAGCCGGGCAAATTCCGGTTGATTCATAATTTGTCCTGCCCTATTGGGGCTTCCGTGAACGATGCTATCCCGCGGCAATTTTGTTCGGTCCGCTACGCGTCCTTTGATAAGGCAGCTTTGCTAGTGCGCGGGGCCGGTCGGTCGGCCTTGCTGGCTAAGGTGGACATTGAATCGGCCTTTCGTTTGCTACCCGTTCACCCGTCTTCCTTCCCCTTATTGGGGTTCTGCTTCCAAGGGGGGTATTATTTTGACAAGTGCATGCCGATGGGCTGTTCGATCTCTTGCGCTTACTTTGAGATGTTTAGTACCTTCCTGGAGTGGGTGCTGGTTCGCGTTTCTGGCATGTCTTCCGTGGTGCATTACCTGGACGATTTTTTGTTTGTGGGTACTGCGAACTCGGGGGAATGTCAGGGGATGTTATCGGCGTTTGTGCGGTTGGCGCAGGATTTTGGGGTCCCTTTGGCGGAGGGGAAGACCGAGGGTCCGGCTACGCGGTTGACCTTTTTGGGTGTGGAGTTGGATTCGGTGGACATGGTGGCGCGTTTGCCTCAAGACAAGGTGGCTCGCTTGCGGATTTTGGTGGCCAATGTGTTGTCGGCCCCTAAGGTTTCCTTGCGGGAATTGCAGTCCCTGTTAGGGTCCTTAAATTTTGCATGCCGGACGATTCCGATGGGCCGGGTGTTTTCCCGGAGGTTGGCTTCTGCGACGGTCGGGGTACGAAAACCGCATCATCGGATTCGGGTAACGGCAGCGATGCGGGCTGATTTACGGGTGTGGGATCGTTTTTTGGGGAACTTCAATGGGACTTCTGTTTTGTTGGAGCCCGAGGTATCCAGTGATGACTTGCAGTTGTACACTGATGCGGCGGGGGGGGGGGGGGGGGGAGGGGCGGGCTTGGGTGTGTATTTCGGCGGGGCCTGGTGTGCGGATCGGTGGCTGGAGTCTTGGCGCGCAGCGGGCCTGACCCGGAATATCACCTTTTTGGAGCTCTTTCCAATTCGGGTAGTTTTGGCGCTCTGGCCAGAGCGCCTTCGGAACCGGAGGGTGCTTTGGTGGTGTGATAATGCGGCGGTTGTAAGTGTGGTTAACCGCTACACTCCCAGGTGCGTGACGGTGGCTGGTTTGATGCGCGAAGTCGTCTTAGCGTGTTTGCAGTTGAATGTGGTGGTGCGGGCACGGCATATACCGGGGTGCACTAACGAGATTGCTGATGCTCTTTCTCGTTTTCAGTGGGAGCGGTTCCGGGTGCTGGCCCCCGAAGCGGACAAGGACGGATCTGTGGTCCCAGAGAACTTGTGGAGCATTGGCCTCGAGAGCTGCTCGACCTGCTGAGGAACTCAGTGTCTGCGGGGACATGGTCTTCGTACCGGTGGGGGTGCGACCGGGTGGTCGCCTTTTTGTTATCTTGTGGGTGGCAGGTGGGGGTGGTCCCAGAGGGCTTGCTGGCCCACTATATTGTGGCTGCCAAAGGAGCCGGGTTTTCACGGTCGGCGGTGCGCTCGCAATTGGCGGGGTTTAACTTTTTTGCGAGCGCGGTGGGTTGGGGTTCCCCGGCCGGGGGGTTTTTAATACGTCGTCTTCTGCAAGGTTGGGAGCGGGTGCAGCTGACGCCGCGCGATTCGCGGTTGCCGATCACGCATGGGCTCCTGTTGCGGGTTTGCGGAGCCTTGCGGCAAGTGGCATCGTCCGTGTACGAGGCTTCGCTGTTCCGGGTGGTTTTTTGCATAGCCTTTTTTGGGGCATTTCATATAGGGGAGCTGGTTGCGAGCTCGGGCCGGGGGGGGGGGTGTTGGGGGGCTGCTGGCGCGGCACGTCCGTGTGGTAGTGGGGGGGGTGCGTATCCTTTTGGCTAAGTCTAAAACAGATCCGCTTGGGAAAGGTTTGTGGGTGTGTCTGGGCGAGGGCGCGGAGCCGCGGACTTGCCCGGTGCGGGCGTTGCGGGAATATTTGGCGGTGTGTCCGGTGGGCGCAGTCTGTTTTTTCATGCACAAGGTTTCTCGGGTTCTAACCCGTTTTCAGGTTTCGGCGGTGTTGGCTGCGGTGGGGGAGGACCCACTGCATTTTGCTCTGCATTCCTTTCGGATCGGGGCGGCCACTAGTGCGGCAGCGGCGGGTTTACTGGGGCATGTCATTCAAGGCATTGGGAGGTGGCGTTCTTCGGTTTTTAAGGGGTACGTGCGGCTGTAGGCGCCGGGATGTGGTTGGTTGGGGGCTTTAACTGTTTATTTTTCTTTCAGATGGGGGTGTCGGACCTGGTGTATGTTGGGTGGCAGGCCACTCTTTCATCCATTGGGCGGGTCAGCATGTGGTGGACCGCCCTATCGGCGCCAATTTGGGATTGGACCCGTCGTCGGTGGCTGTGCAATGGCTGGGTGTGCGAGGCCTGCGGTGGCCGCAATTGCTGCCTTTGCTGCGACGCCACGGGAGGATGTTGCGGTGGCCGGCCGCCCTGTTGGTGCATCTGGGTGGCAACGACATGGTGTCCTGGTCCTGCCTACAGCTGATCCGCATGGTTCAAGACGATCTCGGACTGGTGTTGCGGATGTTTCCCGGTGTTATTGTACTGTGGTCCGACATCATTCCAAGGCCAGCCTGCCGGGATCAGCGTCGTTGGTCCAGGGGTTTGACCAAGGTTAATCGCCAGATTGGTCGTTGGGTCTGTGAGAGGGGCGGGCATCAGATCTTACACGACTGGGTAGATGTGGGGTGTGCGGGGCTCTATCGGTCGGATGGGGTTCATTTGTCACCAGTTGGCATGGACCTACTCCTCAACGACTGGCAGGAGGCCTTGGAATATATGTCGGTCAATGATGCACGCTGGTCACAGCTTAGGGCCGGGGGGGCGGCACATGAACAGTGTTATGTGCCGGTGGCGGGATCCCGGAGGTTTCCAGGGTCCGGAGCAGCAGGCTACACTTGGGCGGGGGCGGGGTGCCCCTGACCCGGTCAAACCCTCGGACGACTTTTGCTTAGCATGGCGAAGTCGGGGAGAGGGGTATGGTAACTTGCCGGGTGGCGAGTTATGGCATTAGCGGTGGCAGGCGTTTTGCTGAGGTATGGCTGGTGCAGCCGGGTGCCGCTAATTGGGGGGTTGCAAAGTTTATTGTTGGTGTTAAATTGTTATGGCTAATAAAAGCTGCGACCAGTTATGTTTTCATAAAATTATGGTGTTATGTCTTTTGTGGGGGAGGGGTGTGGGCGGGGTTGTTGTGGAATTGGGGGGGGGGGTGGGAGGAGGTGGAGGCCCAGAGCGCCGGGTCCGCCTGCCTCGGTTATCCCGAGGCTGCGGGCAGGGTCCCGGTGGCCGACATTAACCGTGCGCGCGGCCCGGCGCGGGGACCCTGTGCGCGGCCTGTACGGGGCGGGCGCGCGCATTGTTTAAATTGATTGGCTCCCGTGGGTCGCGGCCGCACGGGAGCCAATCATCGCCTCGGGTGCTGAGGAGTGAGGGGGGGATTAGGCGGAGTGCAGCCTCCGCGTGGCCAGTCGGCGGAGGCTGCGTTCGGGCGGAGGCTGCGTTTGGGTGCCGGCGTCCCTCCCTCCCTCCCTAATTTTAGGCAGAGGGTGTTTGGGGGTGTTGCAGCTGGGGGGGGGGGTGGGATCCCGGAGGTTTCCGGGGTCCGGAGCAGCAGGCTACACTTGGGCGGGGGCGGGGTGCCCCTGACCCGGTCAAACCCTCGGACGACTTTTGCTTAGCATGGCGAAGTCGGGGAGAGGGGTATGGTAACTTGCCGGGTGGCGAGTTATGGCATTAGCGGTGGCAGGCGCTTTGCTGAGGTATGGCTGGTGCAGCCGGGTGCCGCTAATTGGGGGGTTGCAATGTTTATTGTTGGTGTTAAATTGTTATGGCTAATAAAAGCTGCGACCAGTTATGTTTCCATAAAATGATGGTGTTATGTCTTTTGTGGGGGAGGGGTGTGGGCGGGGTTGTTGTGGAATTGGGGGGGGGGGGGGTGGGAGGAGGTGGAGGCCCGGAGCGCCGGGTCCGCCTGCCTCGGTTAATAAATTACCACCGACTTATACAAATAAAACAAATTAATTCACAACAAATAACAAATGAAATTAGCATCAACAACACTACTTCTCTAACTTGCATCCTTATAAATGCCCGCTCAATGAAAAACAAACTTCCCATATTCAATGATTTAATAACAGACACAAAACCTGACATTTTATGCGTAACGGAAACCTGGCTAACTGAAACGGACACAGTCTACTTAAATCAACTTAATAGCGAAGACTATGATATAAACTATACACATAGAACCAAGAAAAAAGGAGGAGTACTTATAATGACAAAAAAGAGATTAAATGCAAGAACAATACCATCAACTATAGCCAACAATATTGACACCTTAATTATAAAAACCAACATTTTTAGAATTTGTTTAATATATAGACCCCCTGTTCAAAAAGCAGATAGCCTAGAGTCACTAATTGAATTCTTAGGCTCTTCTACAGAACAAAATCCCATAATCATGCTTGGCGATTTCAATCTCCCCTCACTTCCAGCATCAGAATCCAACTTGTTCCTAGAATCCATATCAGACATGGACTTTCACCAAATAATCAATACAACAACACACATAAAAGGAGGCACTCTTGACCTTATTCTCCTCCCAAGCACACTCTTTAAACTATTCAACCCAGATTCCATAGAATGCTCACAAATACCTTGGTCGGATCATTACATTATCAAAACAAACTTCACATTCTACATCAATAACACCAAAAATAACACACGAAGTGATCCCACTACAAAATTCAAAAAATTTAATGAAACTGAATTCTTGGATACAACAATACCCTACCTCTCATCATCCCCAACGAATCTAGATGAAGCTGTCAAAAACTGGCATATGACAATCAACAATGCAGCCAAACTTGATAAACAAATCAAAAAGCCCACTAATTTAAAAATTAACAGAACACCATGGTTCAACAACACGCTAAAACAAATGAAAAGAGAACTAAGAAAAATAGAGCACAAATGGCGCAAAACCAAATCAATCATCAACAAGGAAATATATAACAACTATCTCACAAAATACAAGGATACCTTAGATAGCACAAAAAAATATTATTACGCGGCAATCTTATCAAAATCCTATAACAGACCACGAGAACTAGTCTCCATTGTTAGAAATCTAACTAATAATCCCTAAACATCTAACAATGAAATTACTGATATTTCGGTACAAACCATAGCCAATCACTATCAAAACAAATCTACACAACCTATAATGAACCTAGACAATATCAATACGGTTCATCATTGCTCAGACGAATGGTCAGACTTTCACCCTATATCAAAAGATTCACTAAAGAATATCATATCCAATCTCAACACCACAACTTCCTATCTTGATCCATGCCCAGTAACATGGATAAAAAGTACACTTCCAATACTACTATCATACATTCTCCCCATAGTCAACCTTTCGTTACTTCAAGGACACCTCCCATCTATGCTCAAACATGCACAAATCCGTCCAATTCTCAAAAACAACATGCTTGACAAAACATTACCAAAATCATACAGACCCATCTCAAGTATCCCTTTTTTGGCTAAAATAATAGAAAAAGTGGTACAAATCCAGACACAAGAATACCTAGATTCATCCTACCCACTTGATGAGCACCAATATGGATTTAGGCCCTGACATGGAGTTGAAACACTCTTAACAGTCTTAACTGACGTACTACTAAGAGGGACTGATAATCATAAACAAGCATTTATACTCTTATTTATTGATATTTCGGCAGCATTTGATAGTGTTCATCATACTATAATGCTTAATAACCTAAACAAATAGGAATAAATGCCACTGTACACAAATGGTTCACCTCTTATTTAAACAATAGAACGCAAAATGTAAGAATAGGCAACCAAACATCAACTATATATAAACAAGAAATTGGACTCCCACAAGGCTCTGCGCTATCAGCCCTCCTGTTCAATATTTACATAAAACCAATCTGCAATATTTTTAAAAAATTCAGAGTATACTATCATCTATATGCAGATGATATTATGATGTACATCCCATTCACAATCCCTAACTTACCAATAAAACTACTATCAGATTGTTTCAATGAAATAACAACTTGGCTTAAAGCTCAAAACCTCCACATTAATCATTCAAAAACAGAAGTTCTAATTGTAACAAAAAACCAATCATATATCCCTCCAACCTACATAACAATACAAAATCATGACATTAAAATAAAAAACAAAATAAGATACATAGGTGTTATTCTAGATACACATCTGACGATGAATACTCACATCAGAAACACCATAAAGAAAATATATTTTAAACTCAAAATCCTTAAACAACTACGCCCATTAGTACACCTACAAGACTTCATTAATATAATCCAGGCTACAATAACCCCGCACTTTGATTTTGCCAACCTAACTCTTTTAGGAATAATGAAACAAAACATCAAAAGAATCCAATTAGCACAAAACGCAGCAGCTAGAATTATAATGAAAGCACACTCATTCCAGCACATAACCCCAATACTAGCTTCCCTTCACTGGTTGCCAATTCAAAGCAGGATAATATATAAAACTACAATAACTACATTTAAAGCCTTAAATGACATGGCTCCAATCCCACTAAGCAACCTAATCAGCATGGAATTTCAAAAAACTACGCACAGAAAAGGACACTCAAATAAATTAAACACTCCTAATGATTTCATAAAAGTAAATAAATTAACTAACAACAGAGCTTTTTCTCATGCAGCCCCATCCATTTGGAATTCCCTTCCGGAGGACCTACGAACCATAACCGAAATTATGGAACTCCGTAAAAAACTAAAGACCTATTTATTCTCCATGCACTACGGCAACATAGATAATCCCTCGATATACTCAGATAAAAGTTAAAAACACCTGACTGAGTAATACTAAATCCAACAACTTAACAGAAAATACACTGATCTAAAAACACTATGACTCCACTCTAAAGTGCCCACAACTTGTATTTGTATATAGTTTATTGTACATAGTTTACAAGCCAGTTTTGTGCTGTTATGTATTAGCCCATGCTGTTAACCATTATATTGTTTGATGTTACAAAATGTTCAATGTAAAACCAAGCTCTTGCTTTGTGGATTGTTGTTTTATTGTGAACCGCAACTGAACTCTGGAAGATGCGGGATATAAATGATTGTTAAATAAATAAATAAAATCATCATCTTTTAACTTTTTTTTTTAGTACTGGATCAATCAGACAACTCTATTGTTGCTCTGATCTGTTGAATATGAGGTATGTCTACTAAGCTGGGCTAACAGTTAACCTGGGCTATCTGCAATTAGATCTCATTAAATAACATAGGACCTAGTTGCAGATAGCCCAAGTTAACTGTTAGCCTGGCTTAGTAGACATACCTCTATGTCTTTGTCTGAAAATAAATAATTGTTTTACTGATTGACTCCTCTGACCAGTAACCAGGTAAGGCGGACGTGGCCCTCGTCCCCTTCAACCCCAACCTCCCCCCCCCCCGCTTTTCCCTTCAAATAACCACCACATAATCGCTTATTGGCAAATTAACTGGTCACAGCTTTATTAAACAAGCACAACATAACATTACAACCATAACTGTATTAACTTACGGTTCCGGCAGCGGGACAATCCCTCACCAGCCATATGGGTAGCAAAGTGAGTTCCTTCCCGCCTCCGCCGAGAACCGACCCTGGCAATTCCATCCCCCTCTTCCGGCTTCGCCATATTACTAGCAAAAGCCGAGGGCTTCTCCGGGTCGGGGTACCCCCACCCCCGCCCTGCATATTGCCATGCCTCCGGACCCCGGACACCTCCGGGATCCCGCCACAGGCTCAGTGACACCTGTCCCTGAGCCCCCCCCCCCACCAGAATCAAAGCTGCGACCAGCCATCCCGCCCGACACAACCCAACTCCAAGGCCTCCTGCCAATCATTCAGGAGTAAATCTATCCCAACCGGGGAAAGATGTACCCCATCCGAATGATACAGGCCCGCGCATTCGACCTCCACCCAGGAATGCAAAATCTGATAGCCCCCATGAGCCAAAACCCAACAGCCAATTTGCCGATTAATTTTTACAAACCCACGGGACCACCGCCGATGGCCCCAGCAAGCAGACCTGGGAATTATGTCAGACCAGAGCAATATGACACCGGGGAACATTAACAACACTTCCCCCAAATCCCGCTGAACCGCCCTGATCAGTTGCTTCACTGTCCATGACACCAAATCATTGCCGCCTAGATGCAGCAACAAGTACTCCGGGGATCCTCTGACGCGTTGATGGTGCCGTAGCAAGGGCAAGAGCTGTAACCAGCGCAGGCCGCGCTCACCCAGCCATGATAACGCCACCTCGTCAGCTTGCAGTCCCAGATTCGCCCCGAGCGGCCGTAAAGCTGCCTGCTGGCCGGCCCAGTACACAAAGGAATGGCCGACTATCCAGCAGGCAAACGGCACCCGAATCCCATCTAAAAGAAAAAACACAGTTAGCACCCCATACACAGACAGCCAAGCTCACAAACGTACATATCCCTTAAATGCATTTGAACGCCAGCGGCCGATCCGCTGAATATCGGTACCCGGCAAACCAGCCAGCGCCGCACTAGTAGCGGCCCCAATCCGGAAGGAATGCGGTGCGAAATCACCAGGTGATAGACCCATCTGTTGCACTACCATCCACAGAACCGCAGCAAACTGAAAACGCGTCAAATACCGCGCATCCGCATGCACAAATAGCAGTTCACCTCCCGGAGAACGCACCTGTAAGTACGCCGCCATAGCCGCTACCGGACAGATAGTAGAAGCCGGAAGCGGCCTTAAATGCACCCACACCCCCCTCCCTCTCTGATCGGTCTTAGACCGGGACAACCATATGCTCAGCTGCCCTTGTGCCAAACGCACGTGACGGAGTTGCAGAGCCGCACCCCCCAACCTCCGACTGGACGCCACCAATTCCCCCGACCAGAAGGCCCCAAAGAAGGCCACACAAAACACAGCCCGGAACAGCAGAGCCTCGTATTCAGACTCCACTACTAAGGGTAAAGCTGCGCTCATCTGTACCAGCAGATCGGGGGTAATTGGCCGCCGCTTGTCCAACTGTGGGGGGGGGGGGTAGCACGCTCCCACCCCAATAAAAGTCGGTGAGAAAGAAACCCCCAACTGTGCACTGCCCACCCAACCGCCTTAGAGAAAAAGGCAAAGCCGGCAAGGTGAGACCGCACAGTGGAGAGAGCCACCCCCGCGGCCTTTCCTGCCAGAATGTATTCACCAATGAGGTGATCAGGCACCGGGCCCAGCCGCCATCCACGAGTCACTAAGAAGGCCACCACGCTGTCACAGCCCTTGCAGTAAGAACGCCAGGTCGCCGACGACACCGAACACCTCAGCAAGCTCAGGATACCTGGAGGCCAAGCCGCCATAAACGCTCGGGGACCGACTGCCCCACCGGGTCCGCCTCTGGTGCCAAGCGCCGAAACAAGTCCCACTTGAAACGAGAAAGAGCATCAGCGACCTGGTTAGCATATCCCGGAACATGTCGAGCCCTCACTACCAGATTCAACTTCAAACAGGCAAAAATCACCTCCCTCATCAAAGCCGCCACTCGCGCGCAACGTGGCGCATAGCGATTAATAACATGGACCACTGCCTCATTGTCGCACCACCACAACAGTTGCCGATTATGAAGCCTATCCGGCCACAGCTCCAAAACCACCAAAATGGGGAACAGCTCCAAAAGCGTGATACTGTCGGTTAATCCCGCCGCCCGCCAGGCCGACGGCCATGGCGCAGCACACCAGGCTCCCCCGAAATAGACGCCCAGTCCGAAACCCCCCGCCGCGTCTGTAAAAATCTGTAAATCGAAGGAAGACACTTCCTTCGCAAGGAGGACCATAACTCCATTAAAATCTCTCAAAAACTGGTCCCAAACGCCGAGATCCGCCCTCATGCTCCTGGATACCCGGATGCGATGATGCGGCCGGCGCACTCCCGAGGTAGCCGCCGACAAGCGCCGCAGGAACACCCGGCCCATAGGGATAACCCTGCAGGCAAAGTTAAGGGAGCCCAACAAGGCCTGCATCTCCCGCAACGTAACTTTTTCCGCCCCCAACGCGTTCGCCACTAACACCCGCAAACGCACTACCTTGCCTGGAGGCAGGCGCGCCACCATGTCGACCGAATCCAATTCCACTCCCAGGAACGTGATGCGCGTGGCAGGATCCTCAGTCTTGTCCGCCGCGAGAGGCACCCTCCACTCCTGCGTGAGCCGCATGAACCCATCCAGCAGTTCACGACATAGCCCGGACGGCGCCAAACCAACAAATAGAAAGTCGTCCAAGTAGTGGACCACATTCCGCGAGCCGACGGACACCTCCAGAACCCAGTGCATGAAGGAACTGAACATCTCAAAGTAACGACAAGACACCGAGCAGCCCATCGGCAGGCACTTGTCGAAGTAATAGCGGCCCTCGAACACAAAACCCAATAAATGGAAGGAAGCAGGATGCACCGGCAGCAGGCGTAAAGCGGACTCAATATCAACTTTCGCCAGCAAACACCCGCGCCCACACTCGCGCACCAGCCGCACTGCCTCATCAAACGACGCGTACCGCACCACGCACAATTCGCGCGGAATGAGATCAGTCACCGATGCCCCCTCCGGGAAGGACAAGTTGTGAATGAGCCTGAATTTCCCGGGATCCTTCTTAGGCACGATGCCCAAAGGAGATACCACAAAATTCCGGCATGGCCGGTCCACAAAGGGCCCAGCCACACTGCCGATGGCCAACTCAGCGGCCAATTTACATCGAACCACCTGAGCTAGGCGCTTCACCGAGGGCGCACTGCGCGCCATCACCGGGCCCCCCCTCCCCCACTACTGGTATGGGGAACCCGTACTGGAAACCCCCCTCCAAGACCCGCCGGGCCTTCACCCGCTTATAACGCCTCAACCAAGGCCTGAGCACCGAAAAAAGGATAGGGGTAGGGGCCAACTCCATCGAACTATTACTGCTTCGCGGCCGTGGGTGTGGGTCCCTTCTTGCCGCAACGGAGAGCAGAGTGTCCTCCCCCACATAAGGAGCAACTATGCCGGAACTTACAGTCCGGAAAGGGGCAAGACGACTTATTAAAGCGCCAACAGACGTCCCCGACCCCCTCACCAGCGCCTTTTTGGAGACCGGGAGCCGGGCCGTTCCGAAATGGCCGCCCCGCACTCACCGATGCAGCGGCGACCCCTTTTTGCCCCCCCGCACCAGCCCCCCCTTTTGCAGACATCTGCGTTAACCAGAGGCTGATGTCCTGGGTCCCCCAGGACAAGGCGCGATTCTCCTCCATCTTGTCTCAAAACTTCTCATCATAGTTGAGCCATGCCCAACCATCATGAATCTGAGCTGCCTCCAGAATCGAGTCGGCATAGGCAAGCAACATCCCGTATTGCCCCGGGTAACGCTGCCCCCAGACGCTAGCTAACCGAAGAAAAGCCCTCGTCCAGTTGATAACGTTCCGCGAAGCCTTCTTGACCCTGCCCGCCTTCTCGTCCGCCTTCTTTTAATGCCTGCTGTCCCCCGAACGCTTCCTACCTTCCAGCAGGCGGAAGATATCTATGTATTTCCGCTTCCATATCTTGCGCCTAAGCTTACGCGGCACCCCTTCCCACAGCTCCGAAAACGAGGCCAACGTAGCACCCCGACCTCCTACCCCCCCACCCCCCATGGGTTGCCCGCCACCTCCCACAACCGACGAGGACGACGACGATGAAGACGAAGATGAGCCCCCCCCTCCGACGACGCTTACGCGAGCTGCGGCTCTTCTTCTTCGCCTTGCCTCCAACCCCCCCTGCCTGGCTAGCCGCCACGCCCTGCTCGGCTAGAGTCTCTTGTAACTCACCATCCGCCGAAGTCCGTGGTTGCACGATATCTGGTAGGGTAGACGCCAACGCCGGAAGCACCTCCTGCAGGTCCTCATGCTGCGCCATTGGTACATCAGCCGTAGTCCGTCCTGTGCTGCTCAGTGTCGTCCTTCCCCCGTCTCCGGTCGGCACCTGTGGAGACACCGGAAAAAAGGAAGGGGAACCCGACAAGCCCCAGGGAAGCTGCCAGGGCCCCGTCCAATCAACCCTGGAGGAACCCTGCCCCCCTCCCCACCAATAGTCCCAACTCGACAGGCCCCCACCCCCCGGACCCATAGGCCAGCCCCATGGGCCTCCCCGAGCCCACCCATCCTGACCCCCAGCTGAACACTGCCACCCCGCTGGCAACTGCTGTGCCCCCCCCACCCCCGAGGAGTCCGCCACCGGAGGAGGCGGAGCAGCAATGCCTGCCGCTCCCCCCATGGATCTTGCCCCCATAACCCCACTTGGTACCGGCCCCTCCAGTGCCCCTTGAGCCACCTCCCGGCCACGGCCAGCCCTACTCCCCCAGGGTCTCCCAGAACTGCCAGGAGGCACTCCAACACCACCCCTGCCTGGGACCCTGCGCCCAGCCGGCCGTGGCACCCCTGTCTTCCCCCTGGCCTGGCCTCCCGAGCCCCTAGGAGCCCAACCCAGGGACCGCCTACCACCCCTCGTGCCCCTGCCCCTATTCCCCCTGCCCCCTTGTCCCCCCATAACAATAATACCGCCGCGGGATGACTAAATGTCTCCTGTGTTCTGACTGTGCCCGGAGCGAGCAGGAAGCCGGCACCGAAGCCCCCCCCCCGTCCCAGTCCCTACTCCCCGAACAGCACCTGAATTAGGCCGCAGGAGGCCTGTGCACCTCGGATCCTAGGCTCCGCACGCTGAGCTTCCGCGCTCCCTGCCTCCGGCGCCACAATCCGCACTCCCTGCCGCAGCCCCGAACTCTCCTCAGCAGCCCCGACTCGCCTCAGCAGCCCCGAAACGGCGCCGCACTCCGCCCTCTCCTCAAGCACCGGCACCGACTCTCCAGCAACACCAACGAGCCGCAACGGAGCTGCCGCCAGACGCCCGTCCTTTTTCCCTGATTCCAGAGGACTGGCGTCTGACCGCTCGCTCCCCTTAGGTCCTCCGATCCGCTCATTGGCTCCTGCAGCCACCTGGGCACACGGGAGCCAATAAATTTAAAACAAAACTCCCGCTCGGGAGCGCGCCTCACACCGCCGCGGGGGGAGGACGAGCCACTCCGCCCCCCCGGTTACTGACGGCCGCCGGGCACGTGGGCCCGCGTCCTCCTATTTTGTGGATTTAAGCATCATTTTAATTGTTATTTATGATTGCTTACTATATTATTTATTATTTTATTTGTATTATCTGCTCTCATTGTTTGTTTTCTATATTGATGTCATAAGAAACCAAGAGGCTTCAATCCAAAGCCATGTAGACCCTTTAATTTCAATGAAAGCCAAAAGTTTAGGGGGTGTGAACCAGAACTCTTCTGGCAACAGGAATTCCTATGAATGAGACAGGAAGGAAAAAGGAGTTAGATGGAGAAGAGGCCACTGGAATGTGACAAAGAAAAATAATTAAAAGATGGACCAAAAGAAACTGTAAAAATGAGGAAATGACGTAGATGAAAAGCAGGAAGTGGAGTAGATGGATAAGGTAGAAGCAAAAAAAAAAAAGGGAGATCAGATTGGATCCAGGATTGGATTCACTAACCTGACATGTCTGGTTTTGGATGCATGAGATGGAATGGCAACTCTGTAGCCACCTCACTGCGGAAAAACAGAAAAATATATTATATAAAACTCAAGAGTAGCTGAATGTAATTTGCCTAGAGCTACTAGTGAACTAAATCCAAAATCCCCTTCCCATTTCTCAGTTTGCAAAATAAATTTAGTTCTGGATCTACAAACATTTTACAGTAAGGGCCACATTAGGCATTTCAGATCACTTAAAGAGCTGACAATTTTGCTGAGGGGAGTTCTCTCACCCCAAAAAGTATCTCCTCCTATCTCGTTCTGCAACCCCATGCAGCAGATGTTAGTGAGGCTCTGGGACAATAGTTTGGAGACCCTGGCATAGACGGTAATAGCTTTTCATCGCCCCTCTGCCCTTGCTGCATCCTCCTCCCTCTGATTCAAATTCCTGTTTCCAGGTGGGGGTGGGACACAGCAGAGGGCAAGTTCCAAGGCCGGTGAGAGGTAGAATTTATAAATTGTTGCTGTGATGGCTGGCGATAAAGAGGTGAGAGAAGGACAGAAGAGAGAGGGAGAGATGCTGGACCATGGGGGGGGGGCCGGGGGGGAGAGGCGATCAGGGCCAGCCTGACAGTAGACCTTGCCGGGCGGCATGGCACAGCACCCGCAGCACATGGTACACATGTCCTGCCACTTCGGACCCTGCTTCAACAGGAAGTCACGTCAGAGTGGCTCAGAAGTGGCAGACTATATGTGCCGAAACACATGACCCGCCACAGGCTCCAAAAACAACCAGCAATGGAGAACAGCACCAACGAGACGAGCCAAGCTGCCCCCCTGCCCCCGAAGACAGAATCGGCAGTGGCACAATGTTGCTGCTTTTAAGCTGCTGCTGCTGAGCCAAGCCCTCCCCCACCCCCAAAGATGGAATCAGCATTGGCAGGGAGGGGGGTGGCATGTCCAAGGGGGGGGGAGGCGGCACAGCCGGGGTTTCCGCCTTGGGCAACAGAAGCCCAAGGCCATGCCCTAGAGGTGGTGGCAGTGGCAGTGGCAAGGGCCAGAATTAAACCACCTTAGGGAAAAATAGGTTCCAGAGTGGTTTTTGACCCACAAACCATAGCTTGGGAACCCCTGCTTTAGATGAAAGATGAATGTCTTCTAAACTCATATACTAAATATCCTAAGCACGATCCTCATTCTCCAGGATCCAGCTGCTCATGAACATTCTTCCTCAGACAAACCTGATTTTCTTATCCATCTAATGACATAATCATAACTGAGGTCACAACTAGTCCCTGAAATACCAACTGCCACCTAACATTAAACCCCAAAGCATTCTGGTTTTTAGAAGATGTCCAGCTAGTCATACTCTTCCCTGATACATTTCTCTTTTCTCAAGTCACAGATGCATCGTTGTGCTGAACTGTACCTGGAAGTAAGGTCTCCCAAGACACTGTTGGAGGAAATAAAACAAAAATATGCAGATTAGACTTGCACTATGTGAGAGTTTACAAAAAGCCCACAATTCCCAACAGAACCAAAGAACGAACTAAATAAAAAGAAATATAGGGGGAATCCAGTGATATTTAATTAGCGTTGAAACTCCTATGTGAAAATAAGCATTTTCAATTTTTTTGCTTCTTTAGTGAGCTGAAAGTGTGCCTGTCACAAGTCAAGGGTATAATTTTGGTGGACTGATAACAGCTGGTCCCCTTCCAAATGAAACAGAGTGATTAGCATTCCTTGACTGTGTCACCAAACCCCAAATGGTAAGAAAATAGATTGTAAGGATTACTAAGGTAGCTTGTGACCTATAATACATAGTCAGTCAGCACTTCCTTCTATCAGCCAAATCTCCAGTCACATTTGGATCCACTTTAGCTATACAGATCAATGTAACCACGTGTATAGTATTTATTGTTTTCTATTCGAGTCTCCTCCATATAAAGTACCCTAGTGTGCAACTACTGAAGACTTCTATTACTGCTTCATGGTAAGCTCTCTGGGTATTGGATCATAAGGAGAATGCTGTAACTGCACAAGGTTATAGGCCCAGAGGAGTTCTGCTCACTAAAAGATAGATCCAGAGTTGTTCTGATCCAGAGTGAGTCAATTCAAAGCAACACTAAAATCATAAGCTAGGAGCCCCAAGTCGGGGGAGATGACAGACTGAGGTGCACAGCAGCTGATAACATTGACCACTCCTCCCTACCGTGAGCTTGGATTCCCACTGCTGGACCCCCCCATGGGAGGTGGGGGCGGGTAACTGCAGCGGTATTAAAGGCCCGTCGCCATAAACCATGACTTCTTGCTCTCCAGGATTGCTATCTTTCCCACAACCAACCTTTCCAATTTGCCACAGCAGGGGTACCTGAGCCAGCGATGGACATTTTAAGGGCTATGGACTGTCTGAATGTGTCATGGGTACCCCATAATAGTCAGGAGGGGCAGGCCGGGCCGGGAACCCCTGATTGACGCAAGGCTCGTTGGGGGCTAAACTGTAGTTCATGTGGTGCCACCTTGCTTCATAGTGAGGGGCCCGAGAGAGCAGTATAGATGACAGCAACCCTGCTGGTTCCCATGGTGGGCAATACTGACTGACCCTGATGGAGTAATAGTGAATAATTGATGGCTCGGGTGCCATGTGTTTTCTATCATTGTATCATTTGTTGCTACATATTGTAATAAAGCTGAATTTGCCAAATTTAAGCAGTGTCACCATGTGTCATTCAGTCTGAGAGTCCACACATACAAAGAGGTAGCCCAGAGGCTAACGGGGTCCTTAGGATGGGGAGGTCACAGCTGCCTATATTATTACTTACGCTACACTGGACACAAAGGATCTAAACAAAATACTCTGCTAATTTAAGCTGAGCAAGTGGAGAGAAAAAGAATCTTTTCCAGCATAGATCTCCGAACAGCTGCAAGAAAATTAAATACGACTAGATGGAAATGGGGTTGAATAAGGATAAGTTATGGGAAGTCATTTGCATGGATTGTATAGCACGTGCAAGAAAAAGTCATAAGTGCTTTGCTTGTAGAACACAGTTAATTAATACACATCCAGGGCAGAAAATTGCAAAGAAGGTGTAGAAATCACTGAAGAAATTGCAAGGGGGTCAAAAGGGTGTGCAGCTGCTGTTGAGGGGTCAAAAGGGTGTGCAGCAGCAGCTGTTGAATTGATGTGCAACTCTTAGAGGGACAGAATAAGGTTCCCTCCTCAAGACTTGCTGAGTACCTTCACATGGTGACCCGTTGTATAACATGTATACCAAATATCAGCAAGGCGACACTACAATTAAAGTATGTTAGGAACGAAGAAGAAAAATACATACTGGCCGCACATTGCCCAGTATAAAAAGATGCCCACCTGTAGCTTATGCACTAGGGCTAACGATGGTAGTAGTGATAGTGCAATTGCCACAGATAAAGACCATGGTGAGCCTGTTCATGGACCCACTGTGGCAGGAGATAAACCACAGAAATTAATGAAAAAGTTAAGGGGATCAACTACGGTTAAGTAGAATTCTTCAGATAAAGAGGAGATAATTGTACTGCTATTTTTATGCTACAAACCCTATATTTAAATCAAGTGGGTACACAAAGAGAGTCCACCAAAAGCTGGAAGAAAGAGGAAAATTGCCATTAGAGAAACTGCAAAAAGTGTCATGCAAATTTAAGATCTTTATTTTTAAAGATAAAAAAAAAGAAGTATGTGAATGATAACATCTTGAAGCAACTAAGGGATTCAGTGGACAAAGAAATACAAGGAGGAGGGGACCTATGTGGAAGTACCAGAACAAAGGAAAAACAGAAAAGGAAAGAGAGGTTGAGGGGGAGATGGAGTTGAGAGATTTGGAACTACAGGACAGTGAGCCGAATATAGGAAGGGTCAACAAATTAACCGAATTGGAGGAAGCAAAGGTGGAAGAAGAAAGGGAAGAGAGAGACCCAGAGGTGGAGGAATTCAAGATACAACTCATAGTCCATATGGAAAGAGATGAATATGCTGGGTTCCAAGGGAAAGATTACCCAAGCTAAATTTAATACCTAAGGCTAGAAGTATGTTAATTAAGATGAACAAGGCCATATCCGGTATAAAGGGACCATTTATTGACATCACTGGAACTAATAGAATACAATATTGTGCAGCTAAAATTATTACTGCAAGAATATTACCAACTAGAGTGCAAGGCCAGAAGAAAAAGAGAACAATAACAGTTCCTCCTTGGAAAAAGCACATTGAAGGAAAAATACAATCATTGCGTGCAGAGGTATCCCTGATGCAAGGGTATCTAAAAGGATTAAGATCATCGAAGATACTAAGGAAGATCCAAGACATCAAGCGGAAGCATGCTAAATTAACAGAAGACCTGAAATTTTTATGTTCCAACAATAAATTGAAAAAAGCGGCAGAAGCGTAAAAACTTCGAAGATATGAAGAAAACGGGAAAGAAAGATATCAGAATAAACTATTTAGAGAAAAACCAAAACAATTCTACAGGGAATTGGGGAAGAGTGTTAATAAGGTAACAGCACCTCCAACCAAAGCCGAAACTGAAACCTTCTGGAGAAAGCTATATAAGGATCCTATACAGCACAATCACAAAGCAGAATGGTTACCCAGCATATAGAAGCATTTAGAAAAAACAATCATCAAACCTATGGAATGGCCTGTAGTAACAAAGGAAGAACTGGAAAGCAGGTTAAAATGAGCTCCAAATTGGAAGAGCCCTGGCCCAGATGGAGTAATCAACTTTTGGCTCAAACAGTTAACATCACTCCACCAAGACCTGGCGAACTGCAAAAATCAATTGTTTGAGCATCCGGACTTAACACCTCAATGGCTTACTACAGAAAAAAACGTTTCTCCTTCCGAAATAAGACCCGACTAACATTCCTAAAGATTATAGACCAATAACCTGTTTGGCTACAATCTATAAGCTGTTTACTGTGATAGATGCAGACAGAATATACGATCACATTGAGCTCAATAACATCATGGCGATAGAGCGAAAGGGCAATAAGAGAGGAGCATATGGAACCAAAGACCAGTTAATGCTGAATAAGGCCTTTATGGCCAGTGCTAAGAAAGGCAGAAATCTCAGTACAGCATGGATTGATTATAAGAAAACGTTTGAAAGCATCCCACACTCTTAGATAATACATTGCCTTGAAATATATAAAATAAATTCTAGTTTTAAAGAGTACATTAAGTTCACTATGATAATGTGGCAATCCACACTCTTTTTGAGATATGAAAATGGTCAGTACATCATTCCTATCTTTTAACACTAAGTTCAGATTATACTGTTCCAGTTATATAGAACTCACTTTGTGACCGAGGTCTCAGACTATCAACAGGCTGATAATCCAACCGGACTTGCCAGACTGGACTGCCTTAATTCGCATCAACGACCTCACTCCAGTGTCACCTTAGTGAGTTTTTCTTTTTTTCTTTATATTTTTCTTTCCTTTTTATATTAATTTCACAAATTTCCAATCTGTTAACATATTCATTTCAGTGCTTTGACGTTCTTGTTTATGTCTATGTTTAACAGTCCCATTAGAACGTCAAAGCACTGAAATGAATATGTTAACAGATTGGAAATTTGTGAAATTAATATAAAAAGGAAAGAAAAATATAAATAAAAAAAGAAAAACTCACTAAGGTGACACTGGAGTGAGGTCGTTGATGCGAATTAAGGCAGTCCAGTCTGGCAAGTCCGGTTGGATTATCAGCCTGTTGATAGTCTGAGACCTCAGTCACAAAGTGAGTTCTATATAACTGGAACAGTATAATCTGAACTTAGTGTTAAAAGATAGAGCTGTAAAAGTTTATTTCATTACTTGTGTAAATTAGGCTCTATAAGGTGACTAATTATACTATTGTTAGTACATCATTCCTAACATTAAGATCCAGCGAGGAATATTTCAGGGAGATTTCCTGTCACCATTTCTATTTTGTTTGGCACTTAATCCTATGAGTGTTCTCATCAACTCTTTGTGGTATGGATTTAGCCTGAATTGTAAAGACGGTACCAACCCAGAAGCAACTTCCCATCTGCTATTTATACATGATCTGAAGCTCTGCATTTCTAGTGACCAACAATTAGCAGAGCTACTTCACCTAGTGAAAAGCTTTTCTGATAACATCAGGATGACTTTTGGCCTTGACAAGTGTGCTAAGGCAACCTTTTTCAGAGGAAAATTGAGCAAAACTGAAAACATCTCCCTTGCTGAGGGCTGTGACATCAAGGACCTTGAATAAGAAGGCGTATATAAGTATCTTGGAAGGAATGACACTCGAGCAGAAACTATTGAGAAGATCAGTAAAGAATATTACAGGAGATTAAACAGTTATTGAAAAGTGCTTTAACATCATGAAATAAGATACAAAACATCAATCAGCTGGCAATTCCTGTACTCTCATACAGTTTTGGGATTGTGGATTGGCCTCATAAATATCTTGAAAAACTGGATGTGCGAACAAGAAAACTCCTCCATGCTCATGAAGTAATTTACAAGAATCAGTGTATGCCAAGAATGTACATCCCTAGAGCTGAAGGAGGGCTAGGACTTATAGACACTGACTACAACTTCAGAGCTACTATCATAGGCCTCCAAGCCTATCTGACATCATCATCAGATCCACATACGCAAAAAGTGCTGAAATATAAAAGTAAATGTCCAGAATCTGTCTTCATCATCAAACTTGAACAAGCATTCCAATGATTAAAAGGAATGCGTGAGAATCCAGAGACATGCATGGTAAAGGAAGTAACAGAATTTGCAAAACAAGAGAAAAAAAACTCTTCAAAGAATTAGATCAGCAGGCAAGGAAAAACAAATGACAAATGCCCAAATACAGTCTGTTACTACAAAAACCTTTTGTCGATCAAGAACAGACACATGAATGTTTGAGGAGAGGTGAACTGAAACCCAAGGATGAAAAATTGAGAGTTGAAACCCAGGACAGCAGATTACGGACGAGAGAGTTTACAGCGAGTATTAAAAAAACTTGCACAACAGATATATGCTGATTCTGTAAGAAGGAGCTAGAAACAGTGACTCCCCTAATAGCAGGCTGTGAAGTTCTGATCACGGAAAAGTTCTATACAGAAAGGCACAAGAAAGTAACACGACTCCTCCACTGGAAACTGAAAAGCACTGGGATCATGACCCTAAGAGAATAACAGAGAATGAAAAGGCTATGATCACCTGGGACATTCCCATCCCGACGGATAAGAAACTGGATGCCAGGAAACCTGACATTGTGGAAAAGGAGAAGAATACCAGAATGGCATTGAAGTGTCGGTACTGAGTGATTATTTTATGAATTGTGTGGAGAGGCAGAAGATCCTGAAGTACCAAGAAATGCAGTCAGAGACCAAGAAAATGTAGAAGAAAGATACAGAAATATTTTCAATTGTACTGGGAGCCACAGGCTTGATAAAGAAGAATTTCCAAGCACATCTGGACAAACTACCCATACATGTTACATCCTATGAACTCCAGCAGGAGGCTCTCTTTAGCACAATGCAAGTATTATGCTGAGCATTAGCAGTAAATTTGAGACACTAAAATCATACTCCACATACCCTGGCTTAGAAGTGAGGTTCACGACTGCCATAGTATGCACAAAACTAACCCGTTTGGAGAAACTACCCCGAGATATAATTTAAACAGTAAACTGTTCTGCTTCACAAATTATACAGTCTGGGATGGAAAGACTCCCAAGAAATGTCAGAATACCTTAATGCTGTATTAGACATCACAGAGAGACTAAGATACATGGAGAAGAAATGAGAGCTAATCATGTGTCAACAATATTGCTCTACAATCTGCCTGATTCATAGAATCCCCTAATAAATGCATTAGAAACAAAGTTCAAGTCCAAACTTTCTTTGGCCTATTTAAGAGGAAGGTTTGTAAATTCAGCTGCCGATAAACCACAAGGCAGGAAAGTCCATGAATGCACACAAAACAATCAAAGGGACTTTGAAATAATGCCCACTTGGGGGGTGGGGGTTAGTGAAAGACCCATCCCAACAAAGGTGAGATTTCTCACACAGTTGAAGGAAGACTAGTGGGCAAACACAGTCCAGCAAAGCAGAAATTCTTCTCACAGCTGGGGATGTAGCTGGTGGCCAGTCACAGTCCAAAGTCTGCTACCATTGGAAGAAGGTGGGGCTTTTAAAAAGCCATTGTCAAGCAAGGAGATTGAGAACCACTAGAGGTTTACAACAAAGACAACAGCTAAACATGTAGACATCCAGAAAAAAACACTTAAGGAAACAGTGAAAGACATTAGAGTTACAGTTTTAAAATCACTTAGTAAGATAGTTCAGCAGGCTAGTGTAATGATTCAGGGGCAACAAGTCACATGACAAGCAATAAAGACTGATGGAGCAAGGATAGTGAAGTATCTATAAGCCAACAGTTTATGGGATCCAAGATAGCATGATTATATCAGAGGGAGAGGGTGGCAAACAAATCTGATTTTTGTTTTGAGTGGGAGATTAGAGAAGTGGATAAAGGGTGTGTGCTGGATGTGATTTACTTGGATATGAGCAAAGCTATTGTTGCTGTCCCACATAGAAGACACGTAACTAGACTTTAGCATGGGGAGGAGGGGTGTGGTTCCAAGCTGAGGTACTGAATTTGAAACTGGTTGAATGATAGATGACAGAGGGTGATGGTAAATGAAACAGATATGAGAAGAGGATTGAGAAGTTAAGTGCAAGATATTGGGAAGAGGAGAGATAGTATGGGTTTGGTTGTGTTTATAAATCTTATTATAACCTAGTGGTTAGAGCAACTGCCTGGTACCCAGATGATCAAGAGTTTGATTCCCACTGGCGCTCTTTGTGACCTTGGGCAAGTCACTTTACTCTCCATTGTCTTGGAAGAAAAGGCCTGGCAATCTACTTCTACAAGAAAACCCAGAGGCAGCTGGATCAACAGAAGTCACATAAGAACATAAGATATGCCATGCTGGGTCAGACCAAGGTCCATCAAGCCTGTTTCCAACAGTGGCCAATCTAGGTCATAAGTACCTAGCAGTCTCCCCAAAAGACACAGGTTCCACAATGCTTGTATTGGGTCAAGCAGTGATATCCTGGGTCCCTTTTTTTAAAAAATTTAATCTTTATCATTTTACAATAAATCCAAGCATAAACCACACTTGCATGGAAATTAGGGTACGGAAGGAAAGAAACAACATTGATACATCAATGTCATTCCAAAAAAACCCCATTAACAAGTAAAGAAAAGCACACAACATTCCTGCCCCTATTATAGCCCACAACATCAGGGGGAGAACCATCAAATATATATCAATTAAACTTAAACCTGAGAAGATAAACCTGATGGGAACAAGCAACCTCTGTACGACAGGTTCTTGGTGGGGTCTCACCTGGAATATTGCATTCAGTGCTGGTAACCATTTCTCAAAAAGGATAGGGAGGGGCTAAAGGTAGTTCAAAAATGGCAAACGAAATAGTAGAGAGTGCACCAAAATCTGTATAAGATGAGGTTAAAAAATCTTGCTGATATATATATTTTATAGCAGTGGAAAGACAGAGAGGACACAATAGAGACATTTAAATACATGAAATGTATTCATGAACAAGAACATCATCTTTTTTAATGGAAGAGAAGTTGTAGAACTAGGGCTCATGATGTGAAGCTTAAAGGAGGAAGATTAGTAACATCATCAGGAAATAGTTTCTTTTTTCACATAAAGGGTGGTAGGGAAATGCATTTATTAGCGCATGTTTGATTCACTGCTGTGCCTTAAAAAAATTAGTTCACACTAACCAATGAATTAATGCACCTTATGTTAATTAGCGTGCATTAAAATGCTATAATATGTGCTAAAAGTCACTATTAAAATTAACATATGAAACTAAAACTACCCATAAATCTAAAACAATTCAGTAAAAACCAAACCAAATTTTTTTGCCCGAGTACATCCATCAGAGTAGGTGGCGGAGAAACAAAACGTGAAAGACTTCAAACAAGTGTGGGATAAATATAGAGGATCGATAGTGGCAAGAGGATGAAAATAAAGCACACCGGGGTATCCTCTGTGGGATAGCAATTACAAACTTAAACAACAACAGTATGATTTGCATTCAGACCCAAAAGCATGCGGTCAACACTTGGTCATGCTTGGAACAGATAAGTGAAGAGGGCTGAAAGTTGGGTGAAGATGTGTGCAAGAGGGAAGTTGATATTGGCATGCATTTCAGAAATTTAAATGTCCATCTACAACGAGGATGAATAGGGTAGACTGGATGTGCATTTAGTTTTCATCTGCCATTATTACTATGTTACTATTCCACCTCTTCCAGGGGCGGCCCAAGGGGGGTGCGGGGCCATGTGCGGAGACTCGGTGTGGGGCCTCATTTGCATAAGTGGCCTTATTTGCATAAATATTTGCATAATGCTAACATTCATTAAGAGACATGTTTACTAAAAGTTAGTGTGTGTATGGATAAAGACAGACTAAAAGATTTCTACATTACTATAATCCAGTGCCAACCGCCAGGCACATTAGGAACTACTACAAACACTGCCCATTTAGAACCCATAGCAAACCCGCCGTATCCTAACAGCACTACCAGAACTCACAAAGCACCATACCCTACCTATCAAAAGGCAACACTGCAAATATTAAACCAATACATTTCAGAGAAAAACAATACATGACCTACTGGGGAAAGAGAACAAGTGGCAATGTCAAATAGGAATTACATAAACAGAATACCTCAGCTCAGTTACACATGCAGAACATAGACCATCACCAAACAAGGAATCACAATTTAGAAACAGGAAGGCAATAATTAAACTGGGAACCCCAAAAGCCAAACTTGGAATGTACAACAACTGTAGAAATAAAACTATAAATTAATTTCCTCTTGTACCAAACAAAGCGCAGACGTTAATGATGCACATTTCCCAGAGCTTTCATATTCCAGTTAATAAATTCAAAATAAAGAGATATCTTTCTACCTTTTGTGCATTTTTTTCCGGTTGCAATTGCTCCAGCCACTTTCTTCTGGTTTCTTCATGTTTTCTGCTAACTCTCCATCATCTGCTGTCTCTTCTCTCTTCTAGTTTTTTTTTCCATTCTCTCTCTCTCTACATCTGCTTTAACATACTAATCTTTCTCCTTTTGCTCTTTCCTCATTCCTATTTCATCCACTCACATTTTACCCCTCCATCCTCAATCCCCACTTACTCTCGCAATACCCAGCTAAGTGTAGATTTTTTACCCCTACCACACAAAATAATTTTCCCCTCTCCAATTTACTCTCCCAGCCCCATCCCATTCTAATCCTCCCCTAATCCTCCCCCAACATCAGCTCCCTTCTAGTTCCAGTCTCACCCAGCATCCATTCCCTTCTTGTCCCTGCATCAGCCCATTTCCAGTCCTAGCCCCCATCAGCCCATTTCCAGTCCTAGCAACCCCCCAACCCAATACCAGTCCTAGCCCCCCCCCATCAACCCACTTCCAGTCCTAACCCCCCCATCAGCCCACTTCCAGTCCTAACCCCCCCATCAGCCCATTTCCAGTCAGCCCCCCATAGCCCATTACCAGTCCTAACCCCCCCCAACAGCCCACAGCCCATTACCAGTCCTAACCCCATCAGCCCACCTCCAGTCTTAATCCCCCCAGCCCATTTCCAGTCCTAGCAACCCCCAACCCATTACCAGTCCTAGCCCCCCATAGCCCACTCCCAGTCCTAATCCCACCAGCCCATTACCAGTCCTAAGCCCATCAGCCCACCTCCAGTGTTAACCCCCCCATCAGCCCATTTCCAGTCCTAGCCCCCCCATAGCCCATTACCAGTCCTAACCCCCCCCCCAACAGCCCACAGCCCATTACTAGTCCTAACCCCATCAGCCCACCTCCAGTCTTAATTCCCCCCAGCCCATTTCCAGTCCTAGCAACCCCTCCAACCCATTACCAGTCCTAGCCCCCCATAGCCCACTCCCAGTCCTAATCCCACCAGCCCACTCCCAGTCCTAATCCCACCAGCCCATTTCCAGTCCTAATCCCCCTCACCCAATTTTCAGTTTAAGCCCTCCCATACCCCATTACCAGTCCTAACCTCCCCATCAACTCACTTTCAGTCCTGATCCCATCAGCCCATATACAGACTTAGCGCCCCCATAGCCCATCACCACTCCTAACCCCCCCAGCCCCCCCATAGCCCATCACCACTCCTAACCCCCCCCAGGCCCCCCCATAGCCCATCACCACTCTTAAACCCCCCCAGCCCCCCCATAGCCCATCACCACTCCTACCCCCCCAGTCCCCCCATAGCCCATCACCACTCTTAAACCCCCCAGCCCCCATAGCCCATCACCACTCCTAACCCCCCCAGCCCCCCCATAGCCCATCACCACTCTTAAACCCCCCCCCAGCCCCCCCATAGCCCATCACCACTCCGAACCCCCCCCAGGCCCCCATAGCCCATCACCACTCCTACCCCCCCACTCGTCCCTTAGCCCATAACCAATGTTTCACCCCCCGAGCCCCCATAGCCCATCACCACTCCTAACCCCCCAGCCCCCCCATAGCCCATCACCACTCTTAAACCCCCCCAGCCCCCCATAGCCCATCACCACTCCTAACCCCCCCAGCCCCCCCATAGCCCATCACCACTCTTAAACCCCCCCAGCCCCCATAGCCCATCACCACTCCTAACCCCCCCAGCCCCCCATAGCCCATCACCACTCTTAACCCCCCCAGCCCATCACCACTCTTAACCCCCCCAGCCCCCCCATAGCCCATCACCACTCTTAACCCCCCCCAGCCCCCCATAGCCCATCACCACTCTTAACCCCCCCAGCCCATCACCACTCTTAACCCTCCCCCAGCCCCCCCATAGCCCATCACCACTCCTAACCCCCCCCCCAGCCCCCCATAGCCCATCACCACTCCTACCCCCCCCAGCCCCCCATAGCCCATCACCACTCCTAACGCCCAGCCCAGCCCAGGGAAATTTTTTGAAAAAAAGAAGTTGTCTTCTCCAGCAGCCGGGGCCGCCGCGGCAGAATCGAGTGTGCCGCGGGGCCCCCCCTGCCCAGCAGAGCCTGCCCTCCCCTTTATCACCTGTCTTCGCAGCTCTAATCAAACGCGCCGGCTTTCAGAGCGCGAAAGGGCTAGTTTCCCTTTCGCGGCTCTGTTAAGCCCGCGGGGGCTGATGGGAACTTCCCATCAGCCCCCGCGGGCTTAATAGAGCAGCGAGGGAGAAACTCTCCCTCGCGCTCTGAAAGCCGGCGCGTTTGATTAGAGCTGCGAAGACAGGTGATAAAGGGGAGGGCAGGCTCGGGAGGGCAGGCTCTGCTGGGCAGGGGGGGCCCCGCGGCACACTCGATTCTGCCGCGGCGGCCCCGGCTGCCGGAGAAGACAACTTCTTTTTTCTTTTTAAAAATTTTACTTTAGGATTAGAATGTTTTTTGCGCGGGGCCCCCTGAAACGCGGGGCCCTGTGCAAAAAACATTCTCGCTCAATGGACGGGCCGGCCCTGACCTCTTCACCCCATTAAGAAAAGAACCCCAACATATTCTTTGTGTAACAAGGGGTTACATTCATCTTTCCATATCTTTGAGATAACGGCATGGAACTGTGATGCTTTCTCTTATTCCCCTGCTTGAAGACTTCTTAGAGATTCCATCAGCTCCAAATACTTTATTGTTCTTCATCTGCCTGATGGCTTTTCTCAACTTGTTAATGGCTGGTGTGATTTCAAGTTAATTTATACTGGGTATTGTTGAATGGAATTGAAAACACACTCATTGATCATAGAGTCTCAGGTACAAAGGCCTTCATAATTCTCTTTCCAAAGAGTGTTGATGCATTCTTCATTCTATCAATCCTCTTTTGCTCCTATGCTTTGGTTTGTGGGTAATTCAGTTTCTTTTGCTTGCAGCTGGTATCTTTCTCTTAAGCACAAAAGATTTTGTATTTGCAGTTGATCAACTCTTGGATCCCCCAGTCTTGCTAATTAAATAAGTATTGATATATCCTGATAGCGAATGCAAGTGTTTCTTCATAGATGCCGATGGATTTGAGGACACCCCATCCATTGCTGACATTCTTACACTGCTGATTTGAATTTAATAGTTTTTCATTTAGAAACTGCTAGAGGAAATTGCATCCAGTTTGGTCCTTTATTCCTTCAATACCGACCTTCTATTTGCATCGCTTCTTCTGCAGACATTATTTGAGAGCCGGTTTGATGGGCATGACTGGGCAGATGAATTTCAGTCAGTCCATTAGTCAGTGCTTGGCATAGGTTGGACATAAGACAATTTTCCAATCCTGGATGCAATGATGTAGTCAATCATGCCAGTGCTCAGATAGCGAATGCTCTCATGTTGTTTTGTTTGGTGTTCTGGTGGAAAGAGGTATTGGTGATGATGTTTTCATGTTTTGTGCTAAGAGGAAGATGCCATTAGAATTTAATTTTTCCCGATCCCCAATCGTCATACTCTGCTTTATACAGTAGATATAGGTTAGCTCCAGTGGCATACCAAGGGTAGGGTGGTGAGTGCGGCCTGCCGTGGGTGCTGGCCAGGAGGCGGGTGCAACCATTGCCGGGACCATGGGACAGCATGGCAAACTAATTTACCTTCAAGTTGGCTTGCTATGCTGTCTTCACTCTGCGAGTCCACCGCTTTCCTCTCCCGGCTGAAGTCTCGCTATTCAGGAGACTTCAGCCAGAAGAGAAGAGCAGCGGGCCCACCGGGCAGAGACAGCACGGTAAGCCAACTTTAAGATCAGTTAGTTTGCTGTGCTGTCTCTGTGAGCCGGGGGGAGGGGGGCAGGAACACCACTAGTTAGCTTAATTAACGTTTCAGAACTCTTACCCAGAGACAGTCAGTTTCACCTTCACCTTGTAATCCACAAGAATCCCCATCACCATTCGGTCTATTCCCTCCTTAATTCTGGAAAACAAAAAGCAAAGTGATGTGATAAAGAGCTTTGTAATGCTAGGCAAATACAGTAGTGGTCAACATTATTGGCACCCCTGCATTTTAGGTTGTTGTGTACAATATCTTGAGAAATAATTGGAAATATTCCAACTGTAAGTCATTATATTTTAATAGTATGTTCAAAGATATACAACAACAAAAAAGAAGTCTGTACAACTTAGCCGTAGTAATTTCTGAGAAAACAAATATGACCTGGACGGGATCAATGGCACCCTTCACTAATATTTGGTTGCACAACCATTGGCAGCGAGGACAGCCTCCAAACGTTTTTTGTAGTCATCTATAAGTTTTGTACATCTGTCTGCTGGTAGTTTCTCAATAGATACAAACACAAATCCTTGTTGTTTCCACAAATGTAATAAAATACTAGAAAAATAAAAATGCAGAAAACTAAATTTAATCATCGCTATTGACAAAAATTCACCACAAAATTAAAAATAACGCCATTTACCAAAGAAAAAATATATATTTATAACCGAGGGAACACAAAATACTCTGGGCACAGAAATTATAACATGCTCTGCGCTCCTTTCATCACTGCTCCCAAGTTTAACACAAAATTTTCAGTTTTTCAGTTTTATTAATAAGTGTCCTTTCTTGTTCCCTTGCTCTTTAAAAATCCTTAGTGGTATCTCCCACTCTTCAACTATGATTTGTTCCAGCTCATGAATGTTTCCAGAATTCCTTTTACCAATGGCAGATTTCAGCTCTTTCCAAAATTTCTCAATTGAATTGAGATCAGGACTCATTACTGACCAGTTTAAAACAGTCCATTTGGTTTTTTTTTAACCATTCTTTTGTACTTTTGGATGTATGTTTTGGGTCATTGTCTTGCTGGAGGACCCATGACATTTGACCCAGATCTAGCTTTCTGACACTATGTAGCATATTTTGCTTCAAAATACCTTGGTAGTCCTCTGACTTTATGATTCCTTTATTATGTTCCAGGCCTGTAGGAAGGATGTTTTTTTTTCCTTATAAGCGTCATTTCTTCACCTGTAAATGTATCGCTGGTCTGCATTGCCAAAGAGCCCATGTTTGGCTTCATCTGTCCACAGAACATTTTCTCAGAAGGATTGCTGTTTCTATGTGGGTTTGGGCAAAGATCAGGCATGTCTTTTTATGTCTTTCAGCAGTGGGGTCCCTCGTTGGCCTTCACCCATAAAGTCTGTGGGCATATGGTGCAGGTTGAAACCACCACTCTAGATTGCTCCAGGTCAGCCATAAGCTCTTTGGATGTTATACGGATTGTTTTTCTAATAGTTTTGCACTAACCTTTGAAGATGTCTTGGATTCATTTTCCTCTTCCCACCACGTTCTGGGAGGTTCTTAACAATTCCATGAGTAGAAAACTTCTAAATACCATTACTAACTGTAAACATCCAAACCTCTAAGGCACATGCCGCATACACCTCACACTTAATTATTCACCGAGAGAAAATAATGCAAAAGAGGAAGCATTACCATACGGACATACTAAAACGTTCAATGAACAAACCACACGACCTGTTCAGTATTGTAAAGTACTTAACAGGGGATCCAGAACTGGCTCAACCACCCATGCCTCAGCCGCAGGACTACGCCGACTATTTACAATCGAAGATGATCCAGACCAACATGGGCACAACTACCATAAACCACACCACCCTGCATAAAATTCCCCAGCCAGCACCACTGCTCAAATTCAGTGAGGTATCCAATAAAGAGATCGAGGACATTATAGCCTCTATCAACCTCACCACTGCACCCAACGATCCCTGTCCGGCCAGTTGGATTAAAGAGCTACGATGTGACCTAAGTCAAATCCTGAGCAGAATTCTGAACCAATCATTTTCAACTGGCTCTTTCCCACAGAGGCTAAAATACACTTCAATCAGACCACTGCTGAAAAATAGCAGACTCGACCCATCTAAAGTTGAATCATACAGACCAATTTCGAGCATCCTCCTGCTCGCCAAAATCATTAAAAAGGTTGCCCAGCAACAAATCCAACAGCATGTCGACGCCGAAGCACCGCTGGACCCATCCCAACATGGCTTTAGGGAAGCATATGGTGTGGACAGCATCATCACAACCCTCTTTAATAACCTAGTCACAGGAATTGACAACATCCACCAAGGATTCATTCTCATTTTCATGGACATTTCAGCCACCTTTGACTCTGTGAACCATGAGATACTATTACAATGCCTCAAGGAAATGGCAAATCATGCCTGTCCAATATGTGGCAACAAGTCAGGGCGGGTTCCATGACCTCAGACCCATTCCTTCAGACACAGGGGGTGCCACAGGGATCATCCCTGTCTGCATTGATGTTTAACATTTACATGCAGCCCATCTATGGTTTGATCCGCTCCTTAAACGTCCAGTCTCGCCTATGCAGATGACATCCTGCTATACATGCCGTTCATGATCGACCAGCCAGATTTCTCCCCAATAATAAGATGCTTCGAAGCAGTAGCTGACTGGCTCCTTACCCAAAACCTACGGATTAATCACAGCAAAACCGATGTTCTATTCGTCACGAGAAACCATAAGTTTACGCCACCTTCGTCATTACTAGTCAACAATGCTGAGTTGAAAACTAAATCCACAATTTGTTATCTAGGCATTACGCTTGATCAACGGCTCGACATGACGACACGTGAAAACGCCACGAAAGCAGTATATCACAAGATACGAACACTACTTCATCTCTGCCCACTGCTTGACTTCACCGTCTACCGAACTATCTTCCAAGCCTTAGTGATCCCACATCTGGACTTCGCTAATATCATCCTCCACGGACTCCCAAAGTCAACACTAAATCCGCTCCGACTTGCCAAGAACTCAGCCACAAGAGTACTTGTAGGATTATCAAGATCCGACCACATAACGCCAGTCCTGAAGAAACTCCACTGGCTTCCTTTGCAGGCCAGAATCCATTACAAGACCCTAGTCCTGACATTCAAAGCTCTAAAAAATCATCCCCCCACGCCCATCAGCAAGTTGATCCATAGCAGGCCGGACAACAGAAATAGAAGACCTACAATGATGAACACATTAGAGGTCCCCAAGATGATGACAAAATGCACAAAGACAACAGCCAGTAGGGCCTTCTCAATATTTGCACCTAGAACCTGGAATGCCCTCCCATCTGAAATTCGAGACATCACAAGCCTGGCTTTATTCAGAAAAGCCTTGAAATATCACCTTTTCCTAAAATACTATCCAGAAACTAACCCAGCAAAACACCCAACCAGCACTCTGCCTGCCTACCCATGCTGCCCCAACACTCCGACCCAGAATGAAAATGGTTAGCCAGCTCACATCCCCTGTCCCACACCGCCCTGACCAACAAACGTATGTGTAATATGCAAAGGATTTGCAGATAGGGTAAAATTAATTTGTATATAGTTTCCCCAGTTACATCCATGTTCACTGCCCCGTTCATTGTAAACTCAATGTTGCTTGTTGCATTGTAGTATGTTTTGTTCAATGTACACCGCACTGATCCTAATAGCGCGGTATAGAAGAAATTTATTTTATTTATTTATTTATTAACAATTCTTATATACCGCACTATTAGACATCAGCGCGGTTTACATTGAACAGAAAACATCCGACAGTTTACATATGTCTGGTCATTACATTTAACAGGAAGAATAATTTGGCGAAATAGGGAAACTAAATACAATGCAGGGTTATCTGATAAAGGATATCCTGGTTAACTATTTACAATAGTGGTACAATAGTATATGGAACAACTAGTTATTTACATTGTGAAGTTGGTCTGTTGCGGGAGTCTATCTGGTTTGACCACTTCTGCTATTCACCTGGGGGTTATGTTCGGAGCTGTCATTGAGATATTTAAGGAAGAGGAAATGCTTTAAAGCCTTTCTGAACTGACTTAGATTAGGTATTGCTCTGATTTGTGCTGGTAAGGTGTTCCATAGAGAAGGGGCGCAGAATTGGAAGGCTCTGTTGGCTGTTGATCTAGTGCATCTGGTGGTGTCATTTGGGATAACTAGTGTGTTTAATTCTGCTGTTCTTCGTGGCCTGTTTGGTGCAAGTGGTTGTATGAGGTTGGAGAGAGAGGAAGAGGTGAGCCCCTTAGCCGCTTTGAATGTTAGCAATAAGGTCTTGAAACTGATCCTTGCTTGAATGGGGAGCCAGTGTAGCTGTTTTAGGAGGGGTGTTACGTGATCTCTCCTGGATGCCCCGAGGAGTACCCTCGCTGCACTATTCATGGCTAATTGCAGGGGGTTCAGGGTAGACCGGGGGAGTCCTTGTAGTATGGAGTTTGAGAAGTCGAAGTGGGGGAGTATAAGGGCTTGATAAATGGTACGGAAATCATCCGGTTCAAGTAGCATGCGTAGGTGTCTGAGGGATCTGATTTTAAAGTAGATTGCCTTGACTGTGTTGGCTATGTGGTTCTTCATGTCAAGGTTTTGGTCCAGTGTTACTCCCAGGTAGCGCATTGCCGGTTTAACTTGGAGTTGGGCATCCTTTACGTTAATACAGCTAGGTGGGGTGAAGTTGGTGTTCCTCGAGACGAACAGGACTTCCGTCTTTTTGTGTTGTATTCTCAGGTTTTGTGATAGGAGCCACTCTGATATGGTATTAAAGCAGTTAGTCAGCGGGGTTAGGTCTAGGTAATCCAATGATATTGGCATATATAGTAGCACATCGTCTGCATATATCATGTAACTGACATTAAAGGATCTGATGATGTCGCAGATGGGTTGGATGTATATATTAAACATCAATGCAGATAAAGAGGATCCTTGGGGTACACCTTGACTTTGTTGGAAAGGTTCAGATGTATCCCCGTCGACTCTGACATGCTGCCATCTATCGGACAGGTAAGATTTGCACCATTCGAGTGCTGTTCCACAGATGCCTTTTTCCCTTAGCCGGAAGATGAGAATTTCGTGGCATACAGAGTCAAATGCCGCTGCTATATCTAGGAAGACAAGAGCGAAGCCCTGGCGTATGTTATCCACACCTGAGGTTATGTTGTTGAGGAGTGTTGTGAGTAGTGTTTCTACTCCATGCGACTCTCTGAAACCATGTTGAGCTGGATCCAGTGGAGCTGATGTGTCTATATGATCCTGTAATTGCCTGTGCACTATTTTCTCGATGATTTTTGCTAGCATAGGTATGCTAGATATGGGCCTATAAGATTCTACCTTTTGAGGATCAAGTTTGGTGTTCTTTAGCAGCGGTCTTACAGAGGTCTGCTTGAGCGTAGATGGGAAAGAGCCAGTGGTGAAGGAATAGTCTAAGATTTTCGCTATAGTTGAGGATATGTCACATCGCAGGTCCTTTATCCAGTGCGCAGCAGGACAAGGGTCTGTGTGTGCAGTGGTTGTGTTTAGAGCTAGGATGGTATCTTCAATAGTTTTCTTCGAAGGAGTAGAGAAGGATGCCAGTGATACTGGGTAGTCTTGTTCATCAGGAGGGTCTGGTATTAATATTTTGTTGGTCTTGCACATTTTAGATTGCATGTAAATTGCATAGTCCTGTGGGTGGATCCTATTGTGGTGCTCAGGCGTTGGCTCTTTGGCAAGTGTTTTAACTAAGTTAAACAAGTCGTGAGGTTTATTCAATATCCGTTTCAGGGTATCTGTGTGGTGTTGTCTGATTTTATCTGAGATGGCTTTACGATGCTCTGCCAGGTGATGGATGTAAGCTGACTGGTCACTGGTGGTACGTGACTTTCTCCATCGTTTTTCTAGTCTTCTTAAAATGGTTAGTGAGGTTTTTAAATCGGCTGTGAACCAAGGGGCGGTAAATAAATAAATAAAAATAAATAAATAAAGGAATCCCAAGGTCTTTGGAAATGGCCTTGTATCCCTTTGAAGTTTGATGTTTGGTGACTGTCTCAAGCAACTCTCTTGTCTTCACCATAGTGAAAATGGAACAGGGAGTGAATGTTGCCATTTTAAACATTAGAGCCATCATTCATTGGTTGATTCAAGTCATGTGAGTACTCACAATTGATCACAGGTGCATCTAATTTTACTTTAATGGGAATGTGATTCTTCTGTTCAAACTGATTTGAATTGTTTATAAGAGTGCCAATAATCATGACCTCAATTTAAGAAGACCACCGTTCATCCCACAATCAATATGCTCAACAGCAAAATAGATAAACCCACTGTGTCCCAGTCTTTACCCTACTTTTTTGTCGGAGAATTTATCTTGAGCAGGAAAAACCCACTCTCGTAGTAAATCGTCCTTTTATTCGTTTTCAGAAGGGAACCCTCCCTTTAACTTAAAATCCAAGGGATAATACCACAATTATCCTTAAGATATACTTATCCGACAAAGACGCTCCACGGTCACCAGCCTATTAAGGATGCGTTTAAAGCCTTAACTTTGGCACCATCCATGAACACTGCTTGCACAACTTTCATCCATAGCTGGCCTGGTCAGTAAACGCTCCAATTAATCATATATTGAAGACATTGCAAAATCTTTACATGACATTTAAAACTCCTGTACACCACGTTGTGTTTCAAGCCTTGATATTCCTGGTCCTTATTCCCTCCTCTTCCTTCTTATGGTTAAACCCCTAATCACCTGATCTACCAACCGAGCCACCATTGGTTATGATATGAGACCTCAAAAATAACAAATAGCTACCTTAACTAGTAGCCACGCTCCACCAATCCAGGGCAAGGTTTAAGCCTTCAGGAACAGTGGTATGTAAACAATAAATCCAGGCTTGCTCTTTATATTGTAATCGGGACAAACGACCGCACCCCCCCCCCCCCCGATTAGTTTTGGGAACAGAATCAATCAACGTAAATCCTGAAAGGAATGGTTATATTCTTGGCAATGGGGCACAACAGGAGCTGAACTGACACCGGTACTTATGCTGATCGATGTTCCAGTAGACGTTTTTTCATTGGACGTGATGTGCATCCTATGTAAAGTTTATTGCAGGGACAGCTCAACAAATAAACTACATAGTTACTTAGACATGTAGTGTGAAATTTGCTGGTATATTCAATGCCAGTCACGGGATGACTCCAAACCGGACCCTCCCAAGTGATATCACAAAATTCACACGTTCCACATCGATAGTGACCCTGAGGCAAAGAAGTCGTAAACGTTTGGGCCCTGTGTACAACATTGTCTGCTATATTATGACCTCTTTGAAACGCCAACATCAGCGATTTCTTAAAACATGGATGTAGTGCTAAGTCTGTCCAATTCCTTTTCAAAATGTCCATCACTGCTGAGGCATTTGGCATATAAAGTAAAACACCAACATAGGATGTGGCAGGTTTTGGCTGAACTGAAGCGTGCATTGAGCCAGCTCCCCACCAATCAGGGTGACTATAACGAGCTCTTCAGTATGCCAACTGGATCACTCCAGAGGGATAAGCCCTAGCCACCAGCCGTAGCTTTAAATCACCAGCATGTAGTTTAAATTGTTATTTTTTTTTAATTTATATTTTTATTAAACACTTTGCATCTTTCCATCCGTAAATCACCTTCTTTACATCAATCTCTACAATATATTCAGTTACATAACCCCCCACCACCAATAACACAGCCCCTTCCAACTTCCCACCCTTATACCAGACTACCCGAACTGACCCCTATTACCCCTTTAGCCCATTCTCCCCCTTTTCCCTTCCCCCTACCCCCCTTGGAACCCTCCCCCTCCCTCCCTGCCCCCGCTACCCCTTAGTATCCCTCCGTAGATAGATCAGCACTTTGCCCCATAACTTTTCAAATCTATCAATCTGTTGCCGACAAGTGGCCGTTAGTTTTTCCATTAGATATATTTGCCATAATCTTTCCACGCAATGCTCCATCCTCGGGGCATCCCTTTGTTTTCATCTAATCACCTACTCGTTGCAGACCGCACACAGGCATGCCATTATTTGCCTCCTTTCTCGCTGTTGCCCCCCTTCATACCACCATCCCATCAAATAGCCACTTGGGTTCAGTGCCTCCTTCCATTCCTCTAATGTTATCCCACACTTGAAGCACCTGATTTCCGTATGGGTTATCCCACACTTTTGCCCCTCTCTCTCCCCTCCCCATCCAGGGGAGGCAGGCCAAGGGCTTCCCCCCTCCATACTCACCCTCCATAACCACATAATTTTTCCCCTCTATCCCTTCCTGCTAATCCATCACATGGCGAGCCTGGGCTGCCAAAAAATATGCCTGAAAATTTGGCACTCCCAACCCCCCCTCCTCCCTCCGCCTGAACATCACAGCTCTCGCTATCCTAGGTGGCCATTTCTTCCAAATACATTGGTTCACCCTCCTCTGGAGCCCTCTCAAATTTGTCCCTGGGATGGCCACCGGTAGGGCCTGGAAGTAGTACAATACTCTCGGTAGTAAGTTCATTTTTACTGCCGCTATCTTGCCCAGCCACGAAATCTCTGCTCTTGCCCATCTCTGTAGGTCCTGTCCTATCTCCTTCCAAGTTTACTGTAATTAGCCTCGTATAATCTCTGTGGCTGAGCCGTTATATTAACCCCCAAATATCTAATAGCCTTCTAAGCCCACTTAAAGGGGTATCTTTGCTTCAGCCTCCCCAGTGTTGGCTTGAGGAGTTTAATATTCAGGGTCTCTGTTTTATCTGGATTCATTTTAAATCCCGAGACTTCTCCATATTTCCCCAGCTGTTACATAATCTCTGGTAGAGACTCCTCCGGTCGAGACACCACCATCAACACATCGTCTGCAAAGAGAACTATCTTGTGGTGATGTCCCTCCCTCCCTCTTTAACCTCCTCACCTTTTCATTTTCCCTTATTGCTTGTGCCAGAGGCTCAATTGCAATAGCAAACAAAATCTGAGACAGAGGGCATCCCTGGTGTGTCCCCCTTTCTAAATCCAGAGCAGCGGAATATCTCCCATTAATCTTTACCCGTGCTTTAGGGCCTCTGTAGAGGACCTGTACCCATTTCATATACTTCGAGCCTATGCCCATCTTTCTCATTACTAGAAACAGAAATTACCAGTCCCCTCTATCGAACGCTTTCTCATCGTCCACAGAGAGCAATATTGTCTCCCCCCCCCCCCCCCCGATTCTGTGCCCCCTAAACAGCTTCTAACATCCTCTTTATGTTAACGGAAGCCTTCTGCCCCATTATAAATCCTGTTTGATCCAGTCCTCTCAGTCCCGGTATCTGCTTTGTCAATCTATTTGCTAGCACCTTTGCTATTATTTTCACGTCCACATTTAGCAAAGAAATAGGATGGTAGGACCCACATTGTAGTGGATCCCTCCCCCTCTTTAACAACACTGTGATCCCCGCTGTAAGCATCTCAACTGAAAGATACCCCTCTTCCTGCTGTATACCATTGACTACCCTTAACAGCACCTCTAGCAGGTCTTCCCCAAATGTTTTATAGAAAGCCCCTGTCAGCCCATCCAACCCCGGGGCCTTCCCGGAGGGCAGTTCCTTAAGGGCCTGCTCCACTTCCTCCCTTCTTATATCCGCCTCCAGCGCCTGACTTTCTGTCTCCCCCAGCCTTGTCAACCCTATTCTCTTTAAATATTCTTTCCCCTGTGTTAGGGTCCCTCCCTCCTTCTGCTTATATAACTCTCGATAGAATTGACAGAATCTTTCCCCAATTTGCTTCTCGGACCTTAGAATCTCTCCCTTTGCCCCTTTTAGCCCCACTATAGCCGCCTGGGCCTCCCTCTTTCGCAACTTATTAGCCAATAGTCTCCCTGCCTTATCTCCCCACTCATAATAGTACTGTTTCAGTCTATTAAACTGAAACCCTATCTCTGCGACCTGCAGTTTATGCAACTCCATTCTGAGTTGATTTATCTTTTTGAGGTCCTGCTGATTACCCCGTTCTCTATACTGCTCCGCCACCCGCTTTATCTCTTGTTGCAAGCTATCTTCCTGTGCAAGCCTTTGTTTTTTTATAGCTGGCTGCCCACATCACTAGCCTCCCCCTCACCACCGCCTTCATTCCTTCCCATAAGCTCACATTCCCCACTTCCCCAGTATCATTTATCCTCCAATACTCCTGAAGGCATGCTTTTACATCCTTTACTACTTCCTCTTTTTTTAATAAACTTTCATTGAGTCTCCAAAATCTTACCCCCCCCCCCCCCCCGGTATATCCTATTTCTACCCACGTTGGTGCATGGTCAGACCAGGTGATATTCCCTATCTCAGCTTCCTGTACCTTGGAATCCCACCAATGGTCCATCAAAAGGTAATGAATCCTACTGAAACTATCATGTGGCTTGGAATAAAAGGTGTACTCTTTGCACCCCGCATGCTGCTGCCCCCACATATCCCCGAGGTGATATCTCCTCATAATTCGCTTAGCACCCCTCTTGCTTTATTCCTACCATCTCCTCCCTTGGCCTGTCGATCCCACTGTGGTTGAAGGGCCAGATTAAATTCTCCCCCCATAATAAACTTCCCATGAACATGTTTAGCGAGCAATTCTTGCACCGCTCTCCAGAACTGCACCTGTCTCTCATTAGGTGCGTATACTTTAACTATAGTGACCTTTTCCCCCTGCCACTCCCCACTCAGGATCAGTACCCTTTCCTCATTATCTCGTTACCTCGCTCACCCTAAAATAGCTATCCCGCCTTATCAATATGGCTACCCCCCCCCTTTCTTACTCGCCTCCTCTCCCCTTGGTTCCCCAAAGTACTGTTGTGGGTATATCGCATTCCGCAGCAACCCCTCGTTCTTTCTCCTCAAGTGCGTCTCTTGCACCATTACTATCTCCCATCCCAGTCTGTTAACTTCTCTAAACAACTGGTGTCTTTTGCGTGGATTATTTAATCCTTTAGTATTGATTGATCCTATCTTTCCCATTGGGTCCTTCTACCCTGACCAGATCTATCCCTACCTACCATCATCTGGGCCCCATTCCAAACGTTAACCCCCCCCCCCCCCCGCCCCCTCCCCTCTCCCCTCCCTGCATTACCACTCCCTCCGGAGTAATTGGTTTGTTTCCGGTGATTCTCTCTGGGTGCTCACTCTCACTTCCCCTTACACCTACCCCCTCCCCCCCACCCGTCCCCTTAGCTTTCCTTTCCATCCATACCCACCTCCCCTTTATCAGCCTCTTACCCCCTTTATAATGTCAAGGGTACAATTCCAGTTCAAATAGTCCCTTACATAAATATCAACCCTTTCATTTTCCTAACCGCTCCCCCGTGAATCCCTCCTCATCCCCCCTCTACATTGCCCCCCCCCAAATTTTCATACACATTTTCCTGCATAAAAACAATCATTATCCTCTCCCTTTATCCATTACCCCCCTCCCCCTCCCTCCTGTTACCCTCCCCTCCTTTTCTCTCACATCCCACTTTCTACCCCAGTCCTCAGATGTGGCTTCGGTAGGCAAAACCGCTTTATCCCTCCACTCTTCTCATTCTCCAGTCTCCCCCTCTGCAGACTACTGGTCTTTGCCTCTAGATAGTCTTGTTAACCGTCTGCTTTTGTTCACCACCTGTTGCCACTTCATCCCTGTGCTCTTTAGTGGTGGGCCCTGCTCCTTTGGCTGGCCATTCGAGGAGCTCTCCAGTATATTTTTCACTCCCAAATCATTTAAGTATTTGCCATGCTTCTCCTGCATTCTGGATCCTACGCGAGGTGCCCTGTACAGTCACCAAAAGCCCAAAGGGGTAGAGCCATTTATATTTCCATCCTTCTCTGCGCAGCAAAGCAGTGACCCCTCGAAGCTGCCATCTCCATTGAAGTGTGCCTGCTGACAAATCCTGGAACAGCTCAATCATATTCCCTTCCCACTTGAAAGGACCAAGTTTGCGCGCTGCTGCCAGGAGCTTCTCCTTCAACTTAAAAGATCTCATGCAGGTGATCACATCTCTAGGCCTATTATCTCAGATGGGACCCAAGCTCCTGTGTGCTCTGTCCATTTGTAACTGCCTTTAATCCCATTCACCTATGGGATCTGCCTCTTTTAACATTGCCCCAAACAACTGTACAAGTGTCTCTTCACAGTCCTTATATCTTGGCTCTTCTGGTATTCCCCTCACATGCACGTTGCACCGTCGTGACCTATCTTCTAGGTCCTCTATTTTAGCCTTTAGGAGGTCTTGTGCGTGCTTCAGCTCAGCCCAGCCAGATCTCAGCTCTCCTAGTGTAGCTGCTTTTTGTTCCAACTGTTCTTCGGTCTCCTCCACTCTGGCCCCTAATTCCCTCAGGTCCTGTCTCAGGGCCCCCAGCGTCTCCTTTAATTCCATCTTAAATTGGTACATTTCTGCTTTCCACTCCTCCTTGACTTCCGTTAGCCATTCCTTCAGGCCCCCAAGTGGTTCCGGGTTTATGCCAGGTTCACTGTCCGTGTCCGCCCTCTCGACTGCATCCGACTCCATTTTGTGGTCTGCTCTGCCCGTCTCCTCGGCCTGCACATATGGGGAGCGGTATTCCGGCAGCCGCTTTTTTATCGACATCCCCCTCTACTGCGAAACACTCCTGTCTAGGCCGCCCACTGCCCGTTTGAAAGGGTAGGGTCGCTCGTTTTCTTGCTTTCCTGCAAAGCGCCCCGGAGCTCCCTTGGAAAGCTACCATTTCACTCCATGACGTCAGCAGAAATCCATAGTTTAATTGTTCTAATGTACAGCACAATCGACGTAGCCGAATAAATTGCCCTATTAGTAACCCTCGGCGTAGAGGTCCAGGGTGATAGCTGGTATAATGTAGAAAAGTATTTCTCTGTACTGGTTTCCGGTACAGAGAAATACTGTTGTCAAGTAAGATTTGCTTTATAACTTGTGTTGAGTGGGAATATTGTTTGTAAAGCTGCGAAGAGAGGAACAGAGGGACAGTGTCTGTCTTGCTGGAGTTGTATATCCTGTAAGATCCTGCATGAGAACAGAGGTCTCCTGGAAACAAAGCTTACCTCCTCTGCTAAGAACCAGTTTTATACCATTTTTTCTTGGAATGCTGCATTTATATGGTGACCCCTCTCCCCCTCTCGCAAAAGCATCCAGACTAGGCTGCACCCACTTACAGAGTGCTGGAAGCCAGGTTGGTGTCTTCATGTTTTAATTTTCCATCCAGTGCTATTTCCCTCTTCTCACGATTATATGCCAACAGCGGAAGGAGAGTGAAAGTCTTCGAGTAGGTGGCTCTTGGCTGTACCTTCTCACTAGAACAGATAGATTAAAAAAAAACACCTTTAGTACAATTAAGAATCAGAACCTGTGATGCTCTGTCTCAAGCACAGAGCTTGTACTGGGCAACAGTGAGTACTTAAGCAGCAGTGAGTGAAAGGGAAAACACCAGCTGGGGTGCCGAAGCATCAGGTATGAAGCACTAGGAACAAAAAACCTCAAGGTAAGGAGATATATGGCAGCAAAAAAAAGGTGCATAGAGAGTCATTTTATAGGGTGCACCTAGGTTAGCATGCATCTTTCCTGCCTATCTTTTGAAGTAAAGGTATGTAAGTAGTTTATAAAATATGGCTTTAAGTTGTAAAAAAACACACATTCATTTAAGCCAGGAGCACTAGCACCAGTCTTATGGCTGGTGTAAAATGCCTGCACCTACAATTTTCAAGAATGCCTGTGTACGGAACCAGGGGGAGGGGGCGGATTGCCACCCCTCCTCCTCCGTGCAAGAGGGGAAACAAAACCTTACATACAGGGAGGGGTCTACCTCCTCCCAATAAACCGCACCTCATGCAGATTATACACGTACCTGGCACAAAATTCTCACCGATTTTTCTTCCCAGAGATCTTTTTATTATTCCCTATCTTACAGAAACAGAAAACTAAGAACAAAGGAAAACAGTCCAGTGGAATTACAGATCTTACCACCTCTCACAGTAAGCAAACAGGGTCATTCTTTCTTATCTTAGATACAGATTTCTAAACAATTACAAGTCAGAATGTCTGGTCCTGCCTACATGAATTCTGTCTTATCTCTGACTCAATAACAAGTGTGACAGGCTTTCCTGGACAAAAGAAAAATAATAGACATATACACGCAAAACTCTCACTTGACAAAAAGAGATACTGGGGAGAACCCAGGGAATCCATACCCCACGCAGCCTCCACTGCGCAGGAAAAACTCATCGTGCATCTGGTCCTGTCACAATATATACCTTTGCTCAGGACCAATTCTTACTATTGGGGCACTCTTCTCTAATTAGCTCATTCGTGTTTCAACTGTCTGGGGCCCCACTTCTGTGATGTTTTTCTACTCATGTCTGTACCATTCTCCGTTGACCTTTCTTGGGCCCATGTCTGCATTATCAGTCTGGGCCTTGTCAGATTTATATTGTTATCTGTAGGGCCAGCCCGTCCATTGAGCGAGAATGTTTTTTGCACAGGGCCCCGTGTTTCAGGGGGCCCCGTGCAAAGAACATTCTGCATAGGCAAATTAAAAAATAAAACATAAAAAGCTGGCATCAGCAGGATCGAGTGTCTGCGGGGGCCCCCCCCTGCCCGGCAGAGTCCTCACATCCTGCATCAGCTCCCTCTCGCGCTGGCTTTCAGATCCGCGAAGGGAGAGTTTCCCTTTCGCGGCTCTGTTAAGCCTGCCGGGGCCTGGGGCTGATGGGAAACAGGAAATGCCCGTTTCCCATCAGCCCCAGTGGGCTTAACAGAGCCGCGAAAGGGAAACTCTCCCTTCGCGGATCTGAAAGCCAGCGCGAGAGGGAATGGATGCAGGGAGGAAGGGCTCTGCCGGGCGGGGGGGGGGGGGGCCCGCGGACACACAATCCTGCCACGGCCAACTTTTTTTTTTTTTTTAAATTTTGCTGATGGGGGGGGGGAAGGGGGTTAGGACTGGCTATGGGCTGATGGTGGGGGTTAGGACTAGTAATGGGCTATGGGGGGGCTAAAACTGAAAATGGAGTGATGGGGGGTTAGGACTGGTAATGTTCTATGGGGGGCTAAAATTGAAAATGGAGTGAATGGGGGTTAGGACTGGTAATGGGCTATGGGGGGCTAATACTGAAAATGGGGTGCTAAGGGGTTAGGACTGGAAGTGTTAGGATTGGCAATGGGCTATGGGGGGGCTAGGACTGGAAATGGGCTGATGGGGGGGTAGGACTTGAGGTGGGCTGATGGGGTTAGGACTGGTAATGGGCTGTGGGCTGATGAGGGGTTAGGACTGGTAATGGGCTATGGGGGGGCTAAGACTGGAAGTGGGCTGATGGGGTTAGGACTGGAAGTGGGCTGATAGGAGGTTAGGACTGTTAATGCACTATGGGGGGGGCTAAGACTGAAAATGGGATGATAGTGGGGTTAGGACTGGAAGTGGGCTGATGGGGGGCTTAGGACTCATAATGGGTTGGGGGGTTGCTAGGACTGAAAAAGGGCGGAGTGGAAGGGGAGGCTTGAACTGCAAATAGCTGATGGTGATGGGGGCTTCGAATGGAAATGGGCTGAGTGGAGGGGAGCTAGGAGTTGACATGGGCTGATGGTGGGGCTAGGAAAGGACTAGAAATGGGCTGATGGGGGGCTGGGATTAGAAATGAGCTGATGGAGGGACTCGGTAGGACTGGAAATGGATGGGGGAGCTAGGACTGGAAATGAACTGATGGGGGGGCTAGGACTGGAAATGGGCTGATGCGGGGCCTAGAAGGGAGCGGATGCTGGGTGGGGCTGGAACTAGAAGGGAGCTGATGTTGGGGGAGGGGGCTGGGAGAGTGAAATGGAGAGGGGAAAAATATTTTGTGTGGGAGGGAAGAAAAATCTACAATTGGCCGGGTATTGGGAGAGTAAGTGGGGATTGAGGATGGAGGGGTAAAATTTGAGTGGATGAAATAGGAATGAGGAAAGAGCAAAAGGAGAAAGATTAGTATGTTAAAGCAGATGTAGAGAGAGAATGGAAAAAACTAGAAGAGAGAAGAAAGGACAAATGGACAGCAGATGATGGAGAGTTAGCAGAAGACACGAAGAAACCAGAAGAAATTGGCTGGAGCAATTGCAACTGAAAAAAAATGCACCAAAGGTAGAAAGATCTCTTTATTTTGAATTTATTAACTGTAATATGTCAGCTCTGGGAAATGTGCATCATTAACGTCTGTGCTTTGTTTAGTACTAGAGGAAATTAATTTATAGTTTTATTTCTACAGTGTTGTTGTACATTCCAAGTTTGGCTTTTGGGGTTTCCAGTTTAATTATTGTCTTCCTGTTTATAAATTGTGATTCCTTGTTTGGTGATGGTCTATGTTCTGCATGTGTAACTGAGCTGAGGTATTCTGTTTATGTAATTCCTATTTGACATTGCCCTTGTTCTCTTTCCCCAGTAGGTCATGTATTGTTGTTCTCTGAAATGTATTGGTTTAATATTTGCAGTGTTTCTTTTTGATAGGTAGGGTCTGGTGCTTTGTGAGTCCTGGAAGTGCTGTTACGATACGGCGGATTTGCTATAGGTTCTAAATGGGCAGTGTTTGTAGTAGTTCCTAATGTGCCTGGCGGTTGGTACTGGATTATAGTAATGTAGAAATCTTTTAGTCTTTCTTTATCCATACACTCATTAAGAGGCATGTTTATTAAAAGTTAGTGTATGGTAACATTATGCAAATATTTATGCAAATGAGGTCACTTATGCAAATGAGGCCCCACACCTCTCTTGGGCCACCCCTGGTTATCTGACCTCTGCCCCCCTTTACCTGGTTTTCTTGCTTGGTTCTCTTGTTTGGTTCTCTCCCACCCCTCAGTTCCCAAGAAATATATCTCTTCAACTCCCCGTGTTCTGACAAATGTACTGGGGGGCCATATGTTCTTCTTCATGCTAAGCTGGCATGTTTATATCTCATGATTGCCTTTTACTCTCTCTCTGTCCACCATTTACTGATAAGTGTGTTTTCACATACTTTTCCATATGATGTCACATACTTCTCAAAGCTGCACATAGGCACCTCAGTACAAATGCCAGCATTTCAATGAGTTTTATTTTGTTACTGTGTTAATCCTTTCCCCTCTGGCTCTCACACATGTTCTAGAAACTTAATAATTTACACCTGAAACTCTACTCACACTCCATATCTTTACACACCTACAGTACATACAATCAGTGGGATGCGTGTACTTTCAGAATAGAGATCATGTCAAATATGAGCGTAAATGCCTATTAAGTGTATATGTGACTAAAATTCTTAGATAAATGTGCACAAATCTAGGTGCAACTTATAAAATGACCCCATAGTGTGAGATGGGAATACTATACATTGGGAGAAAAAAAGTAAGGATCGAAAACAACTGAAGAAAAAGGAATGAAGAAGGGTACAGTGAGCTGGCACAGGAAGAGAGGCAGATGGATGGGGAGAATATACTGGCATATTCTGATATAATGGAGGGTTATTTTAAAAGCACTATCCACGCAGATGTCCGAATCTCAGAGACATCACCATAGCCATTTTAGAAGCTGCATCTGTGGACATCCCCAGCATGAGGACATCAAAGTCTGAATAGGGGCATGGTGGAGGCGTGGCCGGGGCATTCACAAGAACTTGGTTGTCCCCGCCTGATCTCAGAAACGTCCTGGACATTCAGAGTTGCATCTAAGATTATACCTGCTCCACGCATGAACAGCATCTGAAAAATGATTATTTTGTCAGCAAATCTCTGGAAAGTGCGGAGAAGGAGCCACACTAATACCTCCTTTATTTTATAATCTGTCAGCGAACACCGACAGGGAATAGGGCTCATGTCATTGTTTTGCTATGCTGCTGGGCGTCCCCTTATCCAAGCTCGCATGAGATTGATGTCTCCACCCCACAGTTTCCTAAGATGGACATCTATGTGGCCACCTGCGTGGATGTCCACGTCACGGACTTCTATGTTACTAAAACTGGCCAGAGACATCAATGTCCCTAGTATTTTTCTGCACATTACACCCTGGATGTCCCCGTTTTAATTTGGATATTCTTTCTAAAATGCTACTTAATATGCTTCCTGATGAAGAAGTCATTATAAAGGGGGGTCACATGATGCAGTGAGCTGGGTAACTGCTCTTCTGCCTGACTCTGGATTCTTCCGCCTAATTTCTTTCCTATAACTATTCAAACTCACCTGATCCTATGCCCCTTTGCATAGATCTGTGGACAGTTGTGCCTAATTTTGTGGAAGCTGGGCATATTGTTTGATTTCCACCTGATGACCGCCAAAACTACACAGAAAGATAAAAAACGTGTTCTTGATACCATGATGGCTGACTCATCCCCAACCAGCCTGCACCCATATCAACTCCCTGGCATGGTGGAGGAGGATATGAATGCCATAATGGTGGCATTGGAAGGGAGATTTCAAGCCCTGTCTGAATAACTTGCACATGTAGGGCAAGCTGTTAATGATTTCAGTGGCAGGACTGACCACGCTGAATGCCGGTTGTCTAAGGTGGAGGATACCCAACAATCACCGGCCCATGATTTTCGTAGGCTGGAGGAACTTGTTAAACAACAAGGAGAGAAACTGGAGAACTTAAAGAATCAGGGTCAACGCAAGAACCTCCACTTTGTAGGTATAGCAGAGACTGTGGCTGAGTCTGAATTGCATGGATAACTTGAAACCTGGCTGCCCCTGAATCTCTGTTTGCGCGTCTCTGTTGGGCCTATCACCATCAAAAGGGCACATCAGCTGGGTCCCCGTCGGGAAGGGGCTGATCACCCATGGGTTGTTATTGCACGGTTTGTGCAAAAAGAAGCAGTACTGAAAGTGACAAGAAGACAACATCAACCACAGCAAGGGAGCAAGAGTGCTGGTCTTTCAGGATTACTCCCCTCTTGTTAGCTGGCGCGAGTTCACAGAGATCTGTAGCACGCTGGCGGCTAAGGGGCATTGTTTTGCGCTAGTATATCCTGCGAGGTTGTGGGTTGAGCACCAAAACCAATAATGCTTCTTTAACATCCCCAGCGGATACTCAATCTTTTATGAATGATTTCTGCAGGATGAGCGGTCCCTTGGTCTACGATGCTGGGACTGACACCACACAATGAGTGTGTTCCGGACGTAGTGAGATTACTGATGCGAGCCCTTCTGTCCCCTTGTTTTCAGACTGGCTCTGGAATTTCCTGTCAATATGTTATCCCGCCAGCACACCTTTGCCCCACTGACCATTGATCATTTGCGATGCCAAGAACAGCCCAGGATGTAGACCTTTTTCTCGGTACAGCCTGGAACTGGGCTTCACAGCTTCAGTATGGTGTAGAAAAGACGGGTCCTGTAGACTCGATATGTACCTGCTTGTTCAGGACGTTTTGGTCAGGACCTTCTCTACATGTGTGGTCTATGAAGCTACTCATAGCTGAATTTGTTTTGTGGTTGCAAAATATACTTTGATATGTAGTATTTCACTTTTTTTTTTAACTCTTGGGTTTTGAATTGTTAGTTATGTAAACTCTGTCTCTGTTCCTTTTCTGACTTCTCTCCCCTCCCTCCCTATCTTCATCCCCTCTTGTGTTGTCCTAAGTATTATTTTAATTCTGCCCCAAATGTTGATTACTTCAATATATTTTGTGTTTGAACTTTCTTATGTCGTTGTACTATAAATACATTATTTTTGTTGATTTTAATTTTGATGTTACTTGCCCACCTGTTATTTTTGCCTCCCTCATTCTTATTGGTTTTAATTTATGCTGTTTAGCCTGTTGTAACTTCCTTTTAATCATCTTTTCGAATGATCCCTGCCCCTTTGCATATCTTTTGTTTTTATCTTTGCCCTCCTCTTCCCCCCAGACTTTACGGCCTATGGTCTTGATTAAACGCTAATGAAGAACCCCCTGGAGGGCGACTCTCTCACTTGAGCACAAAATGAGAGGCTCCAACTAGACTGCGGTCTTTTCGATACTCATAGGAGGGGGGAAAATTGGTTCAGCTCCATGCACTTATCATGATAACAGCCTGTTCAGCAGTCAGAAATTGGAAGGATTTGGAAACATCTGGAAGAGTGCAGCAGTCTCACACAACCACAACCCCCACTCTCTCCTCCTCTGTTCTTCCCTGCTCTCTCCCGAAGATTGCTGAAGGCTCTCACAGGGATCTGCCTTCCAGCCACCTTAAAGACAGTGCTGAAAAAAATCAGTGAAACAGTATCAGGGGAGTACAGTTGAGACCGGCAAGGATCCTCTGACTGGGGCTCGCCGAGGTGAGTACTAAGACTTGACCTCGTCATTATTCTTGTTGGGGGCTCCCAATTCTGTCTGTGTGGGACACAATTCGGGATAGACTGCTGATGACCATTGGCATGGTGTGGGGGTTTTCTGCCATTTTCTGCATGTTCTAGTAGCGTTTTCTTTTATTGTGCACCTGGCGGTCGTGCAGTATGTGTGCGCATTCCTACCCTAGCACCTGTAATGTGTGATACAGTAAAAGTGCAGTTAATGCATGCCACAGTTAAAGCGCAGTTAACGCATGCCTTCGGGCCGCCACGGCCTTAGCGAGTGCTGTTGTGATATTTGCCTTAACTCTCTATGTCTTCTTCCAGGAAACGTTTGACCTGTAGCAAGTGGGGTGCCTGTTCACCAGATTCTGGACTCTACTCTTCTTGCATGGCAACTTTTGAATCATCCCTGGAGGCCCTGCTCCCCCTCTCTCAGCCGGGGGATGCAATTAGTCCAGCCTTGCCTGCCTCGGGGCTGCAGGTCATGGATTGCACTATGGGTAAGGATATCCAGCTGACCAGAGGCTCTGGCAACCATGCAATGAGCTGCTCTTCATCCTCTAGGGTATCTGCAGTGGCTGGGCCCCCTGGTGTTGGTGGGTCACTTCTGAGAGGGGAGCTTCTGGACTCCGGATTGTCCTCCCTGGAATTCTTTTCTTTTTTTGCAGCAGGCCTGGTCCTTCTGGTGTGGAACTTCAGAGCCTGTGGCCTTTTTGCCTCCGGGCACAGTCTCATGTGGGGCAGGCTGAGAGTGGAAGCCCTATTCGTGCCTTTGGCTAAGCGGCCTCAGCATGGGGCCACCCCTGGAAATGGGGAACAGCTGGGAGTTATCTGAGATTTTGGCTATGACTTGGATTCAGATGGCTTGGTACTGGACTCTGACGTGGATGAAGGAGTACTCTCACCTTCAGAAGATTATGAAGGGGCCAGCGTGATCCACCTATTCTGGAAGGAGGAGCTGGCGGCATTGATTGCCAGGGTCTCACCCACCTTGAAATTGACGGATGCTTCCAGCACAGAGCAGGAGCTGAAGATGACTGCCACTCCTTCAAGGGGTATGGAAATCTACTGCTGTCTTCCTGTTCACAGATGTGATGAAGGATATGACAGTTCAGAGTGGGACTCTCCAGACTCCCCACCTAAGGGGTTAAGGATGTGTTAAGAAGATCTACGCTCTCCCAGAGAGGATGTGCAGGTCACAGTGGTTACCAGATGGACCACCATTCCTGTGGAAGGCCGATCAACCTTAAAGGATTTTCTGGACCATGGATTCATTGTTGAAAAGCCAATTCACCATGCTGGCTGCTATTCTGTGGCTGGCAGTATGTGCCAGCCTGACATCTCAAGCCCTGCTCCAGTGGATTCAGTCTCTTCCGCCGGACGATATTACACCTCTTCTCTAGTTGGTTACAGTCTTCCTCTCTGATACCATGTATGACCTGGTTCATTTGGCAGCCAGGGATGTTGCACTGATAATGGTGTCATAGCATTGGATTTGGCTCCAGTACTGGGCAGCAGACTCATCTTCCAAAGTCCGGTTAACCCAACTGGCTTTTAAGGGGAAGCTTATTTTTGGTGCCAATTTGGAGAAGCTGGTGAAGGACCTGGACAAGATGAAATCTTACCACCTTCTGGAAGACACGTCCAGGGGGCATGTGAAGTGAGCTGGTGCCCCTTTCACAGCAGCCTCCATCCATCCTTTGAGGGCACACTGGCCATATCCTCAGGAGTCTTAGGACTTTTGTTGTTACCAACCTGGAATACCTTTCTTGCCCTCTGCTTCTGTGCTTTGGACTTGTTCTCAGTCCTTTTGTGGAGCGCATGGGCTCAGGGACTCCATCTCCTCCAGAGGACTCCCCCCCCCCCCCCATCCCAGGCTGTGCAATGAAGGTTTGGGGGCCCATTCCCTGGTACCTCTGGTTAGAGGCAGGCTTCACCTTTTCTTTTAGAACGAGCCTGTGTTACCAAGGATTGCTGGATGCTAGACACCATTCAGTTTGGCAATGTCCTGCAATGCAAAGAGACGATTCCGGATGCCTTTGTCATCTCCCCTTGTGGGTCTGTGATCAAAAGTGCCACTGTGCAGACCACCTTGGACAAGTTGTTGCTCCTAAACATGATGGTGTCCATCCCCCTGGATGAGCGGGGCAAGGGCAAATACTCCATCTATTTCGTGGTGCCCCAACAGAGGGATCAACAAGCACTTGCATGTCCTGCGCTTCCGGATGGAAACCTTGTGCTCTATGAGTCATGCAGTGCGTCAAGGCGAGTTCTTGGTTTCTCTGGATCTGGCCAAAGCATATTTTCATGTCCCAGATCAGGACAGATCAGCAAAGGTATTTGCATTTTGCTGTGCTTCGCTCTCACTATCAGTTTGCCACCATCCCTTTCAAGCTATCCTCTGCCCCAAGGATGTTCTCCAAGGTCATGGTGGTGGCAGCTGTAGTGCCGAGGGATCTGTGACCATCCATATCTGGATAACTGACTCATTCGGGCCTGTTTCCTTTCAGAGGTGGTATCCTGAATAGTGTCCTTTTTGGAAAGCCTTGGCTGGTTGATCAATCCCAGAGTCTGGGATTTTCTTCAGCTCCATGTATTGATGGCAGCAGCCATAGAGATGATGCCGTGGGCACGCACTCACATGCAATCACTCCAGCAGTCCTTTTTGGCTCAGTGATCTCAGAGTTCCAAGGAGTTTGAGCACAGGCTCCTGCTCCCATTGATAGTGGGGTTCAGCCTGCGGTGGTGGCAGTAGCCCTGTCATCACAGGAAGGACATGCCTCTGGACGGCTTCTTCTGCATCCTCCTGACGACAGATGCCAGGCTGGGGAGCCCATTGCTAAGACCATACAGCCCAGCAGGGAAGTGGTGTGGTCCATCAACTGCCTTGAGATGAGGCCTGCCAGGTTGGCTCTTTTGTGTTTCTGGCCCCTGGTCGAGGGCCGGGAAGTTCAAGTGTTTTCATATACCACGGCGGTGGCTTATGTCAATTGACAAGGCAGCACAATGAGTGCTGGGATAGCTCTGGAGATGGCTCTCCTGTTTGCCTGGGCATAGAAGAACCTCCTAGCTTTGTCAGCTCAGTACACTGCTGGGGCAATGTGGAAGCAGACTTCCTCAGCCAGCACTCTCTGGATCCTGGTGAGTGGGAATTGAGTCATGAGGCATTTCAGTTGATTCTGAGCCACTTAGGTTGCCCCGAAATGGATCTGATGGTGAAGGTTTGCCGCTTCTTCAATTGTCACACAAAGAGGGGGTCCAATGGCATCGAAGCCCTGGCCCAGGCTTGGCCAAATCAGCACTTGTTGTATGTGTTTCCTCCATGGCTCCTGGCGGGGCATGTGATTTGGCATATAGAATTCCACCCGGGCAGGATTGTTCTAGTGGCACCGGATTGGTTGAGGAGAGTATGGTTCAGAGACCTGATGCAGCTCCAGCAGGCGCTCCTTCTTCAGTTGCCTCCATCTTGTGGCCTATTGTGGCAGGGACCAATCATCCTGGAGTACCCTGTTCCCTTCTTGCTTATGGCTTGGCTCTTGAAAGGAGATGGCTAGCATGTAAGGGCTATTCTCCAGTGGTAATCTCCACTCTGTTCAGAGCCCAGAGGAGACTACCAAGCTAGCATACATGTGGGTCTAGTGCCTCTTTAAGCAATGGTGTGGGGTTCGGCAGTGGGTTCCTGAAGGGGCCAAGGTGCTATCCGAGTTAGATTTTCTTCAGGACAGCTTTGGCCTGTTTCTGAGATCCAGTGGCTGGTAAGTCTCTAGCCTTGCACCCAGATGTCTTGCACTTTCTCTAAAGGCTTTGGCATCTGCATCCTTCCCTCTGGTCTGTGGTCTCCTTCCTAGGACCTGTGTCTGGTGCTCAGGGCCCTGATGTTGGCACCCTTGAGCCATTGAAGTGTGATACTTTGAAGGATTTGACGCTCAAGACGGTCTTTTTGGTCATGATTTGTTCCGCAAGGCGGATTTCCAAGCTGCAAGCTCTATCTTGCCAAGATGCTTATCTGTCTTTTTCAAGAAGGCCGTTTCCATTCGGCCTGTGCCTTCCTTCTTGCCTAAGATGATTTCTACCTTTCATGTGAACCAGGTGGTCTTCCTGACCTTCTTCTCTAAGGAGCAGTATCGGGATAAGGATAAGGATCTTCATCTTGTGGATGTCTGGAGGGTGCCTTTTTGGTGCTTGGAGGTTACAAATTCCTTTTGTAAATCTGACCATCTTTTTTTTTGTGCTGTTTGCAGGCCAGCGCAAGGGTGACATGGTGGCTAAGTCAACTTTGGGGTGCTGGATTAAGGAGACCATTGCCTTGGCATTTCTGTTGCAGAACAGATCTGTTCCAGAGGGTTTGCATGCCCATCCTATCTGAGCGGAGCTTGGTAGCCCCTGCAGACATTTGTTGGGCAACAACATGGGCATCACTTTCCACTTTTGTCAAGCATTACTGCTTGGATGTCCATTTGCGGGTAGACATGGCCTTTGGCTCAAGGGGTTTGAGAGCTGTTGTGTCTTCTTCCGCCCAGTGGAGTCGTAGTTTGGTATGTCCCACTTGTCTGGACTGGTCTAGCAAGAAGATATGGAAGGTGACATTTTATATACCAGTTAATGTCCTTTCCTTGAGTCCTGCTAGACCAGTCCAGGGTCCGCCTCTGAACTATATTTGTTCTGTCTTGCTGCAGTATCCTTGTCTGCTACGATTTTTATTCTTGGATCTGCTGGTTCATCTTCTACTAACAGCCTTCTGTTTATTCTTTAGAGTACATAGTTCTCTACTCTTCATTACTCATTGTTTATTTATTTATTTATTTATTACAATCTTTTATATACCGCGCTATTTGATATCAGCGCGGTTCACATACAACAACATCAACAGAATAACAGGCTATTCCGTGTTTACAGCAAACAGGTATATAAACTTGGGTAACATAAGGTTAACTTATTACAAACATGATTATATAAAAGGTATCATGACAACACAAAAGTCCTAGTAATCTTACTGAGAAAGTGGGAGAGGCTATTTGAAGATAAGGTGTGTCTCTTATTTGGGGGGGCTTTTGCTAGGGGTAATGTTTGGTGGGTAGTATATGAGGAAAAGGTGATATTTAAGTGCTTTCCTAAATTGGGTTAAGTCGGTAATGGCACGAACGCTTGGTGGTAAGGCGTTCCAGCATCTTGGGGCGTAGAATATAAAAGATCTGCTTGCCGTTATCTGGGTGCATTTTGTTACAGCCTTAGGAAGTGTTAGTGTGTTTATAGCCATCGGTCTTCTGGATCTAGTAGATGGAGTTATATGGATGAGATTTGAGAGTGAAGAGGATGAAAGTCCGTGGATGGCCTTAAAGGTCAGCAGTATGGTCTTGTAAGTGAGCCTACCATGTATGGGGAGCCAGTGGAGTTGTTTTAGTATAGGAGTCACGTGCTCGAATCTGGCGACTCCAGATTGTTGCCCATGATCAAGGTTGTGTGAGGCTTGCCATGTTTTTCCCATATGCTTTGGGATGAATACTGAGACACCTCTGGTGGCTGAGGCAAATAGAGGCATAGGAGTGATGTTATTGAAACCTGAGCTCCACCAATCTGCTGGTAGGCAAACACAACCCACTTATCTAGACTAGTCTAGCAGGACTCAAGGAAAGGACATTAACTGGTAAATAAAATGTCACGTTCTTTGCTCCATTATTCCTGCATTTCAATTACTTTCCAAGGTTTATTCTATTTCCAACAAAATTACAACATATTTCACCCATGCAAGTCTATGAGGATTTTTTTTCTAAACATCTTCCATTTATTTATTCCTATGGATGAATTTAATCCAAATGAACATGAAACTATTCTCAATTTGAGCAGAGCTGTGCAAACTTTGTTATAAAAGTTTGCTTATCTCTACTCAAAGCATTTGGTTTTACTATTTCATCTCTCATCTTGAGCTTCTGGAAAGGTGAACATGAGGATATTGTCATGTAGAAGATCCTTACGAGGCTATGGAACTGGGTGAAGCAGAAGAGTTTGCTTCAGAAACTGACAGACAGGCAGAGCACATGGCCCAGGGTTGCCAAGGGAAACATAAACAGAGTGAGTCACGAGAGGAGCAAACACGCCCAAGCTACAACGTATCCCCGAGCTCAGGGATTAAGGGGAAACACCTGGTTGGGGGAGGGGCGCAGCTAAGTCCTAAGAAGCAGCAATATAAAAAGTACTCACTAGAATTGAGCTACAGAGGTGAAGAGGGAGGAGCAAGAAAGGCAAGAGAGATGAGGACAGGAACAAGCAGCTGGGAGAAAGCAGCAGCAGCTGAGAGAGAAACGGGAGACTTAGCTCAGGAAGCCAGAGCAACAAAGTTTCACAGAGCCCATGCCCAAAAGCCAGGTGGGAGCAGCCCACGACGGGAGCTCTATTGGGAAGACAGCTGGAGGGAGAGACTGCCTGAGAGGCTGGTTTGGGAGCACTCAGAAACTCCTGAGAGAGAGAGGTGCTGGCCAGAGGATATTTGTATGTCTGAGGAAAAGGAGAAGCTAAAAGGCAGGAAAACACAGCCAGTGTTTGAAATCCTTGCTGACCCAGCCGTACTAAGAAGTCCTTCCTTGAAAAAGCCAAAAGGTAGGCTGTATAAACCGTATAGAGAGGAAACTAGGTTTAAAAGTTTTCCTTGTGATTGCCAAGATTTGCTGGACTCTCCCTATGCTAAATCCCATATATATGGTAATGCTCAACCCTGCTCTTTAGAGTGCTGTGAAGAGAGACCTCGGGGAAATAGAGAGGGACTGTATTTTAAAACACCGTATAACTGTGCACAAACTTACCCAGCTGAGAGTGATTGTGAGGAAATGCAGACAGGGTCTGTTACCGAAGAGATATCAGATGAGCAAATGGACTGCACGCTATCACTAGCTGATCACGTCGTATCACTTTGCTGAGCTGGCTGTTAACAAGGCTGTTTGAACAGCAGAGAAGGAGCAAAGTGTTGCCTTTGTGTGGAAAAGGGACTGTTACCTTTAAGTTTGTACTGAGCAATGTATGTTTGAAGCTGAAAGCCAAAGAAGCTGTTTTTGTATTATGAGTTCCTGAGATGTTTTCTTTATGCCAGAAGTATGGCAATTTTGCCTAAGTTTCACTTGCAATTAATCCGCCTGGAAGGGGAAATAAAACCTTGTCATTGTTTTGCCTGAAACCACTCGACTACAATTATTCCTGGCTTAGTGAGTACGAGGAAATACAACTCCCAGAAGGCAGTGCATGATCAAGTGTACTGCCCTGCTTCCTAAGTTTGGATATCCCAGGCTACCCTACATGCCCTGGCTCTGTGGAGGTTACTGGTGACAATATCCATAGATTTGCATAGCTATGTGGTCAAATGGGATAGTACTAATATTCAGGCACATCCCAGTGGATGGTGTCTGAGAAGCAAATGAGGGAATAAAACCAAGAGCTTGGAAAGTTCTGAGTTCTCTCTGAGAAGGGAGTCCAGAGTGCTTGGAACTGGGAAGCCAGGTGCTTGACAGCTGAGAAGGACTGCATGGGAATCTGGATCAGAATTTTGTGGAAGTAATCTAGATTTCAGTGTGTGAAGGAGTGGAAGGACAACCAGGAATAGGATAGATTCTGGAGTGTCTTCTCCAACAGAAGTATGATTTACTAGAAAATGACGTAGCAGAGACTTCTTGGGACATGTATAACCAAAGAAATCTCAGTGGAGTGCTAATAAAGAGAAGAATCTCACTGTGATGCAGGGAATCCACCCTGTATATTCAGAGGATTTTAGCACGCGAGGATAATTTTCCAGATTCAGATACTAAACAAGGGTTCCCAAAGCTTGGGAGATCCTTAGAGAGTGACCTTAGTCTGGTTGGGGTTTGGGGATCATAGGAAATCCTTGCCTACTGACAAATATATGTGACATTTTGGATGTATTTATGGATATAACTCACAAGAAATGTATTTTCTGTCTCATTCAACAAGTATCTTGATAAAATCTCTTAAGCATGGAACACCACAAACTAGTGGATATTTCTGTTTTAGAATCCCAAGACAGTGACCCAAGGCCAAAGTGCCTTGAAGCAGAAAAGCCCAGGAATCCCATGGGTTTTATGATGGCTCAGCAATGCCCAGATGTGCTCCCTTGTCCAGATCTAATATGGAAGGGGCTACATGAATTCTAAATGTGAATAAAGTTGTAACAAAATGTAGAACACAGTAGTGCACTAATAAGCAAAACTACATAATAGTGCTTGTAAATCAAGACGATGAATTTAACAAACTCCAAAATTTAAATACATTTTATACGCTGAAGACTATGAGGCCCTAATAATCCAGTTTCTAAAATCCATCCCCAAGCTTGTTTGGTTATATAGTCCTGCTTTCTCTATGCAGGTCTACACATGTCACAGTGCTTTGATTTGGCAGTTGACCCTCTGCCTCTAATGACCTGGAGCTATTGTATGGATTTGTTAAGAGTGTTTTAAATAATATTAGGAGGAATGGATACTTACTCTATCTCATCCATGGCCACTGTTTTAGTGTAGAAATCACTGGAGTATAAAACCACATTCGTGACTTGTTCCACTGCAAAACACAAGGGAGAAAAAGGAAAAATATGCTACCATGAATTTTGACAGTACTTTTTGATATTTCTATTAATAGCTCAGGGATATAAAGAGAAGGTGAGGAAAGAAAATAGGAACAGTCCACATCAAGTCCTCTTCTCCTAAATGAAGATGGCTTTCCTTTGGTCCTTACATTGACTTAATGCATTGTGCTAACTCACATATTGTCTGGCCTGTCCTTGTAAAGACCATCAGCTTTGTATTATGCTTAAGGCAGGCAAAAATTAATCACATTTCTGTTCACTGACTTTACAGTACAATTATTAGCTTAATGACTCTTTGTCCTCATTAAGGGTAGTGGTATATGCACTGAGAGATGCAAAGCTCAATGCAGAGCCCAGATTGATAACATGACCAGCAGGAATTGAGGTGTGGGTATTAAAAGAAACCCCAGAGAGGTAAGTTTTCAAGTTGGGTTTGAAACTGGTAAGAGAGGGAGTCGGGAGCATGTGTTCAAGGAAGGCAATTACATGCATTTGATGCAGAAAGGTGGAAGGGGTGAGGAGGAAATTTGGTTATTGTGACAAGTGGGCAGATAAGAACAAGTTACCTGATGAATGAGGTTTGGGAAGAAGGGATAATAGGGAAATATGAGGAGAAGTAAGAGGAGCTGAAAAGTGAACACTTATAAACAAGAATAAGCAGCTTAAATTTTATGAAGAAGTGGATGGTAAGCAATTTGAGCAGATGTACTGTATGATCATAATGGTGTTGGCAGCAGATTAGTCATTTAGTTGTGCTGATTAACTTTTTATAAACTATAATGGAGAGAAGCTATTCAGTGGTAGATCTGTCAGAAGCATGCTGTATTAGATTAATCTTCCTTTGGTAATTTTTTCCCAGCACTGTTTATAATCCAGCATCTTCCCCCTATCTACCTTTGTTACAATGTCTCATTCCACTATTCCTGCTGCCAGTTGTAAGTGGCTCTGCTCCTCCCCTCACTGTTATCAAATGGGGGGAGGCATTTAGCCTTGCAACTAAAGGTGAATTTTCTGTTTCATGTCCTTGCAAAGATGGAACTGGTCTGGTAGCAGTGTAAGGGATAAGAGCCCTAGGAATGTTCTAGTTGGGTTCCCAATTTGGATGCATCCAGGGGAAGAGTTAGGAGGCTCCTTAGGTTCTTTAAACCCCAAGGACCTGATATTTGAAAGGCATTTACATGGGTTATAGCCCAGTAAACCGTGTAAATGCCTTAAACGGGAATATTCAATGGCACCAACATGATTAGTGCCATTAAATATCCCCTTCTATGTCCCCTACACTCCCTGATGCTATCTGGTTAGCATCAGGGCATGTTGGAGGCGTTCCGTGGCAGAGTGGAGGCGGAGATTGCCATTAACCGGGTAGCGGCGATATTGCACCGCTACCCGGTTAACGATCCGTGGCCAAAACTAGGCCAACTTTTTGCTGGCTTAATTTTACCCGCAGATGCTAATCAGGTAGCGGTGCAATATCGCCACTACCTGGTTAGGTTGTGTGGCGGTGTCTGCTTTGCACCAATCCTGGATATTCACAATGCCATCACCGCAGTATTGAATATCTGGGGTTAGGGGTCAGCAGACAGGGCCATGCGCTATATCGGCACATAGACTGCCCAGTTGAATATCGGGCCTCAAACGTTTTGGGGGAAAGGGTGTTTTGCCTTTTTCTGCCTCCCAGAAGTAGACTGAATGGAATCTCATTTATCCTGTGGAGGGTGGTCCCAAAGGACTACACCAGTCAAGGGAAGAAAATGAAAAGAAGGGTATGATTCTGAGAGAGGAGGTGATGTTTTTTTCGATGCTGTTTTTCCTGCCTTCCAACAAGCAGGCTGAACTCTGAATGGTGGAGTCTCAAGTTTTGGAATGGGTGGGCCCCCGAGAACAATCAAAGTCAAGGGGCGAAAAGAAAAAGATAATGTTGCTCAAAGGTGACAGGTATTTTCTGTAGGCTGTAGTACTGAGAAGGCACACAAGTGGGTGAGGTCATCAGACTGCAGCAGGATTGAACTGCTTTACCACAACTCGGAAGTTAATGTAAAGTTCGGAGTATGCACAGCTCTTCCCATGAACAGCAGTCACCTCAGCTCAATGGAAGAAACTCAAGAGCAGATGGGAGGGACTGAGTTCCCTATCAATCCTGCTGTCTGTGGAAAGGTGACATTTTATTTACCAGATAATGTCCTTTCCTTGAGTCCTGCTAGACCAGTCCAAACAAGTAAGTTGTATTCCCCTACCAGCAGATTGGTGGAGACAAACAACCAATGAAATGCCTAGGTTTCAATGACATTACTCACATTCACCTCAGCCACCAGAGGTCTCTTCAGTATCTGTCCCAAAGTATATGAGAGAATATAGCAAGTCTCACACAATGTCAATGTGGGCAACAATGAGTAATAAAACAGTAGAGAAAGCTGTCAGTATAATATGGACCTGCAGAGACACATATATATAAATCATGCAGACCCCAGGGTACTGCCACAGAAGAACAGAGCCAGCATAGTTCCAGGGGTGGATCCTGGACTTGTCTAGCAGGACTCAAGGAAAGGACATTAACTGGTAAGTAAAATGTCACCTTCCAAATAGTCCAGCTAGACCAGTCCAGACAAGTGGGATGTACCAAAGCTATGCCTTCACTGAGTGGGAAGAAGATACAGCAGCTCACAAAACCTTAGAGCCAAAGGCAATGTCCGCCCGAGCATGGACATTCCAAGCGATAATGCTTGACAAAAATGGAAAGCGATGCCCACATTGCTGCCAGATAAATATCTGCAGGAGCTACCGAGTTCCGCTCTGCTCCCAGAAGGATGCTTGGGCTCGTGTATAATGGGCATGCAAACCCTCTGGAACTGGCTGTTTCTACAAAAGATACGCCGAGGCAATGGCCTCCTTAATGAGCACCCCACAGTAGACTTAGCCACTGCATCACACCTTTGCGCGGAACAGCAAATGGCATAAAAAGATGGCCTGAGTTATGAAATGAATTTCTAATCTCCAAGTACTGAGAAGTACCCTTTGGACATCCACAAGGCAAAGATCTTCTCCCCGACATTGCTCCTTAGAGGAGGACAGGCAGACCACCTGATTCACATGAAAGGGAGAAATCACCTTAAGTCTGAAGGAAGGTATAGGTCGAATGGAAACGTCCTCCTTTGAAAAAGACAGATAAGGATCTTAGCAAGACAGAGACTGCAGCTCGGAAATCCACCTTGCAGAAAATAGTCTTGAGTGTAAAATCCATCGGGAGCGTGCAGTTGTTTTACTACCTGGTGGAGGAGAACACCTGTGGGCGCTGGTGCTGCGAGCTGACGTCAAGCGTCTGCCCTATTTGAGCTGGGCTGTGCTGCAGTACGCAGCCGCGGGCGTGTCCCTTGGGCACGTGCCCGAAGGGGCATGACCTAAGGGGCAGGCCAAGCCCTTTGGAGCCCCTTCTGAGCGCTTTAGAGGCTCCGGAGGTCTGTGGAGAGAGTTGTTTGCAATGGGGAAGAGACAGAAGAAGATCTTTCCAACTACATCTACTATGAAGGCCTCCAAGAACGAGGGCCCCATGGACAAACATCTGGTAAGATGTGTTTTGGAGGACGCTAGTTTAGATGTATCTGGATCTAAGTGCTTCCTCACTGTCTGCTTCGTCTCCAATTGGGGGTATAATCCTATCCCATTCGTCACAAGATCTGGGAGTGCCGGTAGCAGGAGGAGTGGTTGGTGTTTTCCCCCCTGTTGCTTTGGCGTCAGGCATTGGATTGTCTGTAGAGCAGGGAAGCCCGGTCCTTAAGCAGTTACCTCTACCTAAAGTGGTGCAAGTTTCGTCATTATTGAGTGGTGAGGTTTCTACCTCTACTTCTCCTCAGGATGTGACGCTTAAAGACATTTGGACAGTCGTTACCCGAACTGCAGCTGTCTTAACAGGGACTTTGGGACAAATTGAGGAATTTACTCGGGATTCGGTTGCTAAGTTTGTGGACTATGATTCCCAACTTGGGGTGGTGGGGGACCGTTTAGGTCAGTTGGAGGCAAAATTGGGTACTGTTCAGGCAGTCTCGATTGCTTCTGTTAAAGATAGTTTATACTTTCATAGGCAGTTTGAAATGTTTGAGAATTTGTCACGGTCAAGGAATTTAAGATGTTTAAATTTTCCTATTACTCACTATCTTTCCCCACAGATTTTATTTTCTAAATACCTGAAAGAGGTTTTGTTGTTTGAGCAGCCTGAAGTTTTTAAGGTTGCTAATATTTATTATGTTCCTAGGTTTAAGAAAGTGGTTAGTGAGGTTGAAAGTGGGGAATCTGAGCAACTGGTCTCCCCCCACAGTTTGGATATTTCTGAATTTCTTGAATCCTCCTCAGATACTATTTCTGCTCGTGCAACTTTAATAGTTACGTTCATGTCTGAGATGGACAAGAATGTTATTATGAAAACTTATTTTTCTAAAAAGAATGCTTTATTTTGTGGCCACATGGTTACTATCTTCCCAGATGTGTCTAGGACAACCCAGATTCGCCGTCGGGCTTTTTAGGAGTTGAAGGAGCGTACACTAGCAATGGGAGCTACTTTTTTTTCTTAAGTTCCCTTGCAAGTGTATAGTGGGTCATCTTGGGAAGAGTTATAGCTTTGTGGAGCCTGATCAACTTTTGGTGTATCTTACTGCTCAGGGGCCTCAACCTGTAGCGATGAATTAGTATGATAGGATTTAGGTAAATTTAATTCTATACACTGGTATTGTTTTTCCTAATATGTTTTGTTGGGGTTTTTTCCTGTCTGCTTTTCACTCTCCCGTAATGTGGACTTTTATGTATATTATGTGGTACAAGGGACGGCCTGTCTTATTGTGTTTGTATATTTCTTCTTATTGCTTGATTGCTTTTTGTATGGCATAAGATTGAAATCAATAAAAAAAAATCCATCAAAGTAGCCTGCTTCAATGGCTCTAGGGCTCTGACATCAGGGCCCTGAGCACCAGACTCAGATCCCAGGAAGGGACCACAGATCGAAGAGGAGGATGCAGATGCCAAACCCCCTGAAGAAAGCACAAAACATCTGGGTATAAGGCTAACAATATTACCAACCACTGGACCACTGAAATGGTAAAAGTTGTCACCTGAACCTTCAGGGAGCTGAGAGAGAGGCCCTTTTCCAGACCTTCTTGCAGAAAGGCCAGCAGGGACAGTACCTTGGCCGTCTATTGACTAGCTGCCATGCATCGCACCAACCCCACACGTATGCCAGGTTGGTCGACTTCCTCCAGGCTCCAAACAGAGTGGAAACCACTGCTGGAGAGGAGCCCTTATGTACTAGCCATCTCCTTTCAAGAGCCAAACCATAAGCAAGAAAAGAGCAGGGTCTTCCTGGACGATTGGTACCTGACACAAGAGGCCCCGAGATGGAGGCAAATAAAGAAGTGGAGTTTACAGGAGCTACATCAGATCTCTGAATCATGCTTTCCTAGGCCAATCTGGTGCCACCAGAGCAATTCTTTCTGGGTGGCACCCTATATACCGAATCATATACCCCAAAAGGAGGCCACGGAGGAAACCTACAGCAGGCGTAGACATGGCCAAGGCTGAGCCAGGGCATCGACACCCTCGGACTCCATCTCCATGTGGCAACTGAAGAAGCAGCCCATTTTGGCATTGGAATAGGTGCCATCAGATTCACCTCGGGGCGACCCCATCGGCGCAGAATCAGCTGAAACACCTCCTGACTCAACTCCCATTTTCCTGGATCCAGAGAGTGCCAACTGAGAAAGTCCACTTCCACATTGTCCACCCCAGCAGTGTGCTGAGTCAACAAGGCTGGGAGGTTCTTTTCAGCCCAGGCAAACAGGAGAACCATCTCCAGATCACCCCGGAACTCCTTGTGCCACCTTGCTGATTGATATAAGTCCACTGCCGTGGCATTGTCCAACAACACTAAACTACCTGGCCCTCAACCAGGAGCCAGAAATGCAGAAGAGTCAATTGATAGCACTCACCTTTAAGCAGTTGATGGACCACACTGCTTCCCTGAGTTTCCAATGGCCCTGGGCTGTTCGATCTTGGCAATGGTCTCCCAGCCCGACATCTGTCGTCAAAAGGAATTATGAGTAATCATCCAGCACCAAATCATCACCACTTCCTCAAATGACTGGGTGCTGCCAGCACCACAGGCTAGTCTTCACCATCACCAGGAGCAGGAGTCTGAGCTCAAACTACTGAGAACTTGGGGACCACTAAGTCTGCAAGGACCGTTGGATAGGCCGCATATGCACACATGCCCATGGCACCATCATGACTGTCACTGAGGAGCTGAAGACAATCCCAAACTCTGAGACCCTGCTGTGAAATGAACCATCCCACCAATCCAACAACCTCATGACTTTTTCCTCTGGCAGGAAAACTCTGCCCACTCGAGTATCGAAACATGTTCCCAGAATCTCCAGAGACTGGAAATGCAACTGGCTTTTTTTCCCAATTGATCACCCAGCTGAGACCTTCCAAAAAAAAGGACAAAACTTGGAGTGCTACCAAAGATACCTCTGAAAGAGAATAGACTTGGATGAGCCAGTTGTCCAGATATGGGTGCATACAAATCCCTTGGCATTCTAGCGCAACAGCTGCCACCACCATGACCTTGGAAAACGTCCTTGAGGCAGTGGTGAGGCCGAATGGGAGGGTGGCGAACTGAAAGTGAGAAGCAAGCACAGCAAAATGCAGATACCTTCCTGTTCATCCTGGATTGTGATATGAAAATATGCCTCAGCCAAAACCAGAGATGCCAGGAACTGCCCTTAGCGCACCGTTTAAATCATGGATCGTAAAGTTTCCATCCGGAAGCGCAGGACGCACAAGTGTTTGTTGACATCCTTGAGGTCTAGAATGGGCTGGAATGGTCCTTTTTTTTTCTTCAACACCACAAACTATATGGCATACCTGGCCTTGCCCCAATCATCCTAGGGAACAGCATCAGAGCCTGCAAGAGTAGCAACTTCTCCAATGTGATCTGCATAATGGCCCCTTTGTTCACAGATCCACAAAGGGAGATGACAAAAGCATCTGGGATTGGCTATTTGCATTCCAGGACATAGCTATACTGAATAGTGTCTAGCACCCAGTGATCCCCTGGTGACCTGGTCCCATTCTGGAAAGAAAAGGCAAAGCCTGTCTCCAATCAGAGGTACCAGGGAATGGGCTCCCAAACCTTCATTGTGCAGTCCAGGAGGAACCCTCTCTGATAGGAAACAAATCTCTGGGTCCACGAGCTCTTCGAAAGGACTGAGAATGAGCATGAAATATGGAAGCAGAGGAGAAGAAAGGCTTTCCAGGCCAGTAGCAATGGGAATCCTCAGACCCCCAGGGATCCGATGAGCGTGCCCGCAAGGCTGACGGAAAGGCAGTTCCTGTGTGCTTCACAGGCCCCCTTGTTCCTGTCCTCTGGAAGGCGTTAAGATTTTGTTTCACCCAGATCCTCCACCAGCTTTTCCAAATCGGTCCCAAACAGAAGTGTTCCTTTAAAAGCCAGTCAGGATAACCGGGCTTTAGAAGAGATGTCCACTGACCAGTGTCAGAACCAAATCCAACCCCGTATTACTGTCAACAGATTACTGTCCCTGGCTGCTAGGTGGATGAGGTCATACAATGTATCAGAAAGGAAGGCCGTATTTGACTCCAAAAGAGGGGTAGTATCATCTGGTGGAAGAAACTGAATCCACTGGAGCAGAGCTCAAGACATCAGGCCTGTACATACTGCTAACTGAAGAATAGCAGCTGCCAAGGCGAACTAGTTCTTCAACAAGGAATCCATTTTATGGTCCACCAGAGCATTCATAAAGCCGATCCGCCTTCCACAGGAATGGTGGTCCATCTTGTAACTGCTGTGACCTGTGCATCCACCTTGGGAATTTCAAACCACACAATGCACTCCTTTTCTGGGAGAGCATACATCATCGTATACACCCTTAACCCTTTAGACGGGGAGTCAGGGGAGTTCCACTCTGACCGGATAATGTCTTTGATCACATCCGGGAATGGGAAGACAGCAGTGGATTTCCTCATCCCTTGCAGGAGCGGATGCACCTTCAGTTCCTGCTCCTTGCCTGGAGCATCTGCCAAATTCAAGGTGGATGAGACCTGGGCAATCAAAGCTGCCAGTTCCTCCTTCTGTAACAGGTGGATAATACTGGCTTGTCACAATCCTCCAAAGGTGAGAGTATTTCTTTGTCCACATCAGAGCTCAGAACCGAGCCATCTGAATCCAAGTCATAGCATACAGATTCCAGGTGATCCCATCTCCAGGGGGCACCCTTTGCCAGGGATGCTTAGCCAAAGGCAATTGAACAGGGCTTCCACTCTTAGCCTCCCCCTCATGAGACTGCATTCTGGAGAACCCAGAGACTGCAGGGTCTGAATTTCCATGTCAGAAAGACCAGGCCTATTGCAAAAAGGAAAGAATTCCGGGGAAGACAATTTGGACTCTGGAAGCTCTCCTCATGGAAATGACCTGCCTACACCATGAGACACAGTTGCTGCTGAGCTCCTAGAGGACAAAAGGCGGTCCACAGCATGGTCGCCGGAGCCAGCTGGACATCGTTACCCACAGCACCATCTACCACCTCCTGCCTAAGGCAGGCAAGGCCAAACTAACTGTATCCTCCGGCTGGGAGAGGGGGAGCAAGTCCTCCAGGGACAAATCAGAAGCTGCCATGCAAAAAGGGCAGAATCCAGAAGCTGGTGATGAAGCGCCTCGCTTGCCACAGGCTAAACAACATTTCCTGGAAGAAGACAGAGAGTTAAGGCAAGTATCACAACATGATGCGCTGAGGCCATGGCAGCCTGAAAGGCGTGTGTTAACCTGCTTACACAGCAACGTGTGTTACAGGCACTTGGGTAGGAACATGTGTTGGAGCTACTTGGGTAGGAACGTTGCACTAACCTCATGACCACAGAGGTGCACAATAGTAAAAGATGCTGCTAACAAGTGCAGAAAACGGCAGGAAACCCCTACACTGTGCCAACGGTCATTAGCAGTCCACCCCAAATTGCGCGCCAGATGGACGGAATCGGGAGCCCCAACAAGGACAGTGACAAGGTCAAGACTTTGTACTCACCCTCTGACAGCACCAGGCAGAAATCTGTCCCGGGCTCAGCTCTATTCTCTTAAAACGTTTTCTGTGCTTTGCAGGCACTGCATTTAAGGTGGCTGTCAGGCAGATTCTTCAGAGAGCCTTCTGCAATCTTCGGGAGAGAGCAGGGGGACAGAGGAGGAGGGAGGGCGTTGAGATTGTGTCACACTGCTGAACGCTTCCAGAGCCTTCAAATTTTCTGGCTGCTCAACAGGCCCTTAACAGGATAAGGATGTGGAGCTGAACCCACATTCCTTCCTCCTGTGGCTACCAAATAGACTGCAGTCTAGTGGAGCTTCCCACATCATGCTCAAGTAAGAGTCACCCTCCAGGTGGTCGTTCACGAGGATTTAAATCAAACTTTTCCTCTCAATTATTCAGATTTTCTTCAGAGTGTAGAAAATCCATCCACCATCTGTGGGAGACAAAGAAATACTGAAGAGACCTCTGGTGGCTGAGGCGGATAGAGGCACGGGAGTGATGTAATTGAAACGTGGGCATTTCATTGGTTCTTTGTCTCCAATAATCTGGTGGTAGGGAAACACAACTCACTTGTCTGGACTGGTCTAGCAGGATGATAAGGAAACACCTATTACAGGTGAGCAACATTGCTTTTTCCTTCATCAAGCAGGACTGAATCAGGAACACAAATGGGTGACTCCCAAGCTTAGGGCTGCTCAAGTTATTTATTATCTTCGTCCTTGTAGCAGCCCTCATAGAGAGAGGTGAGAGTTGCTAGCTAAGAAAGACAGATTGGTCAGCACAGCTCAACTAAAGGCACTGTTCTGCTCTGAAGCCTGTTCAAAGCAATATTGTGGAGAAAAGGTATAAAAGGGAGAATCAAATATCTGCTTTTCAGATAGCCTCTAATGAGGCTGACTTTAAGGGAGCTGCTGTCCTGCAGTAGCTTTAATTTGATAAGACTTGACTTTGGAGTTAAGAGGAATATTCACTCATTCATAGCAAAACTGTATACATGAGGAAAGCCAGTTTGCTTTTTGCAAGTGGTGCACTAGGCTTGTTAGAATCAAAAGAGATGAAAAGCTGAGTAGACTTCCTAAAGGAGTCCGTTCTTTTCAAATAATAGGCTAGAGCCCATTTATAATGTAGAGTATGAAGAGCTTTTTTGCAAGGGTCTGAATGTGACTGCAGACAATAGGTGGCGAGAACTAATTTTTCATTTAGATGAAAAGGCGAGACCACCTTAGGTAAAACTAAAGATGTGCCCAAAGTACAATCTTGTGATAATGGAACAGAGAATAAGTTTGGCAAGCTATCAATGCTTGAAGTTCACTCACTGTCCTAGCAGAAGCTATGGCCACTAGGAAGGGAACTTTCCAAGTACAAGAACCAAGTCAGGCACCAAAGATTCAAAAGGAGGCTTCATAAGAGAAATGAGCACCAAGTTCAAGTCCCACAGAACAGGAGGCTTTTGCAGAGGAGGTTTTTCATGAAGACCTTTCATGAAGTGAGAAATAAGGTGAGATTGCACTGCTGGAATGTTATCCAATGGATTGTGATAAGAAAACAATGCACTGAGGGGTACTCTAACAGAGCAAGTGATATAAATATCTCAGTATTATGGTAAGGAGACATGTAATAGGGTTGTGGCTGTTAGTAAAACAATGGACTAAAAATCTTTTCCACTTGAAGGCATATGTTCAGCTACTGGAAGGTTTTCTAGCAGCTATTAGAATGTTCTGCACAGGTTGTGGTCCACCAAGAACAGAAACTAGAGAGTACTGAATTTCCAGGGTGTGAGGGCTAGAGACCAAGTCTGGATGAAGAGAGTTGGCCTTTTGGTTGTGTTAATGATGCTGGGAACTGTAGTAGCCTGTGAGGAGGAAGGATTGCTAGTTTTTGAAGAGGAAACCAGTTCTGATGAGGCCAATAAGGCACTATGAGAATCATGGAGGTCCGCCTTTGTTGGAACTTGAGGAGAACCCTTTTTGGTATGAGAGGAATTGGAGAGTAAGCAGAGAGGAATGGAGAAGGATCATTGAACTGCCAGGGCATCCTGAGTTAAACACAGGAGGAAAGCAGAATGAAACCGTAAAGATGAAGCATCACATTCTTGGCTGGCAAATAGGATGATTTGAAGCGTTCCTTATTTTGAAACAGGGATGTAGAAAAGCCATATCTACCGTAGGGACCATTTGTAAGTCTGAAATACTCTGTTAAGGCGCTTGGCTAAGGGGCACGTTTACTAAAGGTTAATGCATGTTAATGAAATTAAAGTGCGTTCAGTGACGCTGCGTCCATCAAAATAAAAGGGCCATGGACACTGAACGCATGTTAACTTCATTAATATGTGTTAAAATCTTTAAGAAACATGCCTCTAACTCAGTGCTTTCCAAACTTTTATTAGGTATGACCCCATTTTAACAACTGAAAATTCATGTGAATTCAGATAATTAAATCAAACTGGCAGCTCTCCAACCTCTTTCCCCTCCCTCCACTTGTCTAAAGCAGGAAGACAGCAGCAACAGTAGTGGCAACAGCAGCAGCAGCAGCAGTCAACGCAGGGTCCCTTGTGTCAGTGTGCAGGGTGTGCTTACAGACCCCAGTACTCCGCATGGACTTCCAGCCTAACAGGAAGCTTACCCAGGAGAGGGCAAGGGCCTATGAATGTTCACTGGCTCACAGGCCACATGCTGACTGGTGAATTGGTACAGCTCAAAGTCCAGAGAGATGGGGAAATGGCCGTGTTTCTGTGGCCCCATCCACTGAAGATGTGACTTCATTTGGGATCCTGATCTCAGGTTTGGGAACCACTGCTCTAACTGATTCTGTGGGCTGGAGATGTAGGTAGACTTAATTTGGATTTGATTGGCTATAGAAGAGTCCCAAATCCTGGCTGCTTCTCAGCATAGGCCTAGAGAGCCTGTGCTCCCTTGTTTGTTTATATAAAACATTGCAACGTGATTGTCTGTGTGACTACAGAGGAATCATGAAGGTGGTGTAGGAAGACCTGCAGGGCACAGAAGAATGTCCTCTTATGGGCTGGAAATTGGCTTACAGACAAGAAAGAGGGCTAAATGATCACTTTCCAAGTGGAAACAGTAAATAGTGGAGTGCCCCAAGGGCCTGCATTGGGATCTGTGAAAAAAAGACCAACGAATGAGGTGACAGAATTTACAGATGGCACAAATGTATTCAAAGTCATTAAAACAGTAGAGGATCATGAGGAATAGCAGAAGAATCTTGTACCGACACTCGGCATCTCAATGACAGATGAAATTTAGAGGCATGTTTATTATAGTGCTTTAAACATCATGGGTTAGCACTTGCTAACAGTCAAAAAATGCAATGTGTGCCTTCGAGTCAGTCCTGACTCCTGGCGACCCAGAAGCTCCTGGGCTTTCTTGGCAGTGTCACCGGAAGTAGATTGCCAGGCCTTTCTTCCGAGGCAATGGAGGGTTAAGTGACTTGCCCAAGGCCACAAGGAGTGCTAGTGGGAATTGAACTCTGGTTGCTTGGTTACCAAGCCAGTGCTCCATGTGCTAAAAACAATTGCATGGTTAAAATCCCACACTAATTGTGGAGGAATGGCCTAGTGGTTGGGGCAAGGTCGGGGGGTTCAAATCCCACTAGAGGACGGCAACCTTGGGCCGGAAGGACTGGGGTTTCTAGTGCCACAGGTGCTCCTTGTGGTCTTGGGCAAGCCACTTAACCCTCCATTGCCCATGTTCCCTGTAAGTATTAGTGTATGTGTCTCATATCCCCTCGTGTTAAATGCATCCCCCAATTGTGACCACTTTGATTGAAGGATAAGGTGGTATACAAAACTGTCAAAATAAATAAATAAATAATTGCTTAGCATGGATTGAGACAGGATCAGGGAGGGTGATGCCAGCACTGGCTGTTAGCATGTGGTAATACATTACCACACATTATCTGTCACGGCTGCCAATAGTGCTGGTGCACTTAACACCACGTCAAGAGGGAGCATTAAGTATAACCATGCTATTGGCAGTCAGGAAGTATAGTTGCTGCCCATACTAAAAGTTTAAAAAAAAAATAGCTCACTCCGTGTACCCCCCTGATCAGCAAGTCCTACCCTCCCCCTCTAAACCCCAACACCAAAGCAAGCCCCCGCAATCTGATTCCCAGTTAAAACCCTATGATCCTATCCCACTCCCGAGAGTAAGGTCTGCCCAATCACACCTCAGACTCTCCATCATACCCACCTTCACTTACCCACACTGTCTCTTGTAGTCTAATGTACAGGGCAGGAGTGCTCCCATTCAGGTCTTGCCCTATTGTCCCTGACTTCAAAAATGGTAACTATGCCCCTAGTGGTAAATTCACAGCGTTACTACTAGGGGTTACTCTACCAAATAAAAAATGATTGTCCTCATTTTGCAGATTGACTTCTAGCAGTAGTTCTGTGAAACTCAGCAGCAATGGTGTAGGAGCAGAGAAGGATTGCTCCTATCCTATACATGAAGCTACCAGGGCTAACTCAGATAAGTAAATTGGGGAGGGCTAGGTCTTGAGCTAAGAGGAATTTCATTACAGGGGGGGATCGGATCAGGGCGTCTTCTTCTTGATAGTGGGATCTGATCAGGGAGTCTTAACTGAGGTGGGATCAGACTGGGGGACTTGCATCGGTTGTCAGAGTTTCGAATGGCGAGGGTAGCATTTGGTGAATGGAGGGGTAGGGAGAATTCCACTGACCACAATGTTTTTTTGGTAAACTTTGGTATGGGCAGGACTTTGGCCCATATTACATGTGTTGGCAGGAAGCGTTGGTAATTCCATGCTGACAGTGCATGTAACGCAGGCCCATGCAGAAGTGTCTTCCCTGTGCAGAAAGTACAGGACAGGTACTTGCCCCACCCCCTAATATTTATCATACAGGCTTTGCACTTACTGTGCATTAGATTTTGCTCTTAATGCAGAGTAAACATACCCCTTTAGTGTGGACATGTGCAAAGTGATGCATATAAGGAAAATGATTGCACAATATAGGTACAAAACCTTGAATACCATATTAACAGTCACCATCCAGGAAAAAGATCTGGGGGCATTGTGGCTAATATGTTCAAATTTTCAGTCCAGTGTACTTCAGCTGCCACAAAAACAAATAGAATGCTAGGGATTCTGCTATTATGCCTCTGTATAGATCCATGGTACAACTACACATTGGGTATTATGCACAGTTCTAATGATCTCATCTGAAAAAGGATCCAGCGGAAACAAAAAAGATTCAAAGAAGGGCAACAAAAACTATAAGGGATTTGAACAGCTTTCTTATGAAGAAAGGCTAAACAGGGTAGGGCTCTTCATAAGAATATAAGTTAAACCATGCTGAGTCAGAACAAAGTGCATGGAAACCAAGTATCCTGTCTCAGATGGGAACTAGCAAAGGTCACAAGTACTCAACAGGAGGACCAGATTTTAAGTAGGGGGGGGGGGGAGACTGCCTCCACTTACTCTCCCCTCCCCAACTGCCTCGATCTTCCTCTCACCTTGCAACACATCTTGCGCAATGGTGACAATGAAAAAAGTTCTAATGTAGACTCAGTGTGGGCCCTGTATGCCCTGCAGCTCTGAAAGGTCCTGCTGCACTCCCCCCTCCCCCCCTATGAAAACCCATGTAAGCTGAGTAGGTGTGCCGCAGCAGGACCAGTCAGCTTTGGAGGGCTCGCAAACCCTGTGCTGAGTTCTAGGATGGAACTTTTTTCACTGCCACTTCTGTTCTGGTTCACCGACTGCAACCTCGGACCCTCAGACCCTGATTAAAACATGTAGGCAAAGGCAACCCTCCAGCTCCTATTATAGGCCCCACCAATATTTTTGCCCAACATACCATCATCAAGTAGAGAGCTCAGGGGTAGGGCTGGAGATTGGTTTGTTTGGCCCCTCCATCCAAAAGGATGTTCCGCTGCCCTGGGTGGCTATTAAAATTTGGCACCAGAGGAAGTTGTCTCTGTTGCCTATGCCTAAATCCAGGACTTCTCAGTGGATCCCATTTTCAAGTAAGAACATAAGAACATAAGATATGCCATACTGGGTCAGACCGAGGTCCATCAAGCCCAGTATCCTGTTTCCAACAGTGGCCAATCTAGGTCATACGTACCTAGCAGTATCCCCAAAAGGCACAGGTTCCACAATGCTTGTACTGGGTCAAGCACTGATTATCCTGGGTCCCTTTTTAATAGTGGTTTATGGACCTTTCCTCCAGGAACTTGTCCAAACCTTTTTTAAACCCAGCTACACTAACAGCCCTTACCACATCCTCCGGTAACAAATTCCAGAGTTTGATTACACGTTGAGTGAAAAAATATTTTTTCTTATTTGTCTTAAATAGTTTACCCTGTAGTGTAAGTATTAGCTTTCCCAAGTCTACCTGACTAATAATTTTGAATGGACATTTCCTCCAGGAACTTGTCAAAACCTCTCTTGAACCACCTCTATATTAGTTCCCTTGACCATGCCACAGCTGAATTATGTGCTGCATAAGAAATACTCTATATGATTTGTTTCCAATCTGCTGCTGTTAGTTTCATGGTGTTTTCTCTTGTTTTAGTGTTTGACAGGTTTAAAACAACCACCTCCTATGTAACCATTCCACCCCATTCATGACTTTATAAACTTTTATCATATTCCCTCTCAATCATTTCTTTGCTAAACTGAAATCCTAACCTTGAGATGGGACAACCAAACTGCAAATACAGCTTGGAAAAGAAATGCTCATTCTTAAAGGACTACAAAAGGGACTGCTACGTCTGGAGAGAGATCTGCAATTGTAAGTATTTACTTCTGGGAAGTTTTCTAAATCTTGGGGAAAAGGAATTCTTCATATTAAAGCTGATTATTCTGTGTAAATTAGAATCCAGTGTATTTGTTAAATCAGTCAGGACCTAGTATCAGCAAAAAGCTTTAAGTTTACATTAAAAACTCAGCAGGTAGCTTTCAGTTTAAATCTAAGACCCAACAGAGAGCTTTCAGTTTAAATTTAAAACCCAGCAGAGAGCTTTCTGGTTAAATTTAAAATCTAGCCAAGAGCTTTCAGTTATATTTAAAACCCAGCAGACAGCTTCTAGTTTAAATTTAATACTCAGTCGGGGCCTAGTATCAGCAAAGAGCTTTAATTTAAATCAAATCAGAGTATAACTTAGCATAAAAGGAAAAACAGGGTCAGTATTCTTTGAGCAATAAATTGTTTCTAGAGACCTTTACAAAAAGGCCTTCAAGATAGGGGACAAGAGACCTGTGAAATTGTTTTAAATAGGTGTTAAAGCCAAATGACAGATCAAAGGGCATTTTGAAAGACTTCCTCTATCAAAGCAAGGGCTATGTGAATCACCCAGGAAACTGGCCACAGATTACCTTAGAAGCACAGATCTGGGACCTGTGTAACAAGCCAGCCTTTACTAAGTGTTAGTTCCCTCCCCAACTCCCACCCACTTCAGGCATAATCCTAGCTTTATAGGGTCTTAAACCTATTAAAGGGGGAGTGGTATTCACATTCCCTTCTGGGTTCAGGAATAGATGAGTTAAGGCCCTGAAAGTAATTAATCTTGAGGTGAACAAAGTCCCTTAAACTTATTTGGTATAGTTGTATTAGTACAAGTATCTTTAGCAACTAAAACAACTTAAATAACTAAACAAAACCTTAAAATTAAGATGCAGACAGACAGCAGTCCAGCAAGATTGGGGTTATCCAGTCTTTTGTACCGAGTGTCACATGTACAATTTTCTCCCAGTTGATGAGAGATCTTATGTGTGCAGTAGGTGCAAGGAGCTTTTTGTCCTCAGGAAACGAGTGCGATCTCTGGAGGCTAGAGTAGCAGACTTGGAAGACAAAAGGAAGTCAGAGAGGTATAGGGACGTAGTATTGAAGCCCCACCTCCAGTCTGGCAGCTTCTCAGCTGCCATGGAGGAGAGAGGTCTTTGTGAGGCAGGAAGTGATCCAGTAGCTAGGACCTGTCTACCAGGAGATGTAACACCCTCTTGTACCAAGGAGGTTTCTCCAAGGCCATGTGCCCATGAGGGAAATCTTAGGATGGCTGTTATAGTGGGTGATTCAATCATCAGACATGTAGATAGCTGGGTGGCTGGTGGACGTGAGAATCGCCTGGCAACATGCCTACCTGGTGCAAAGGTAGCAGACCTCTCGCGCCATATAGACAAGGTTTTAGATAGTGCTGGGGAGGAGTCTGCTGTCTTGGTACATGTTGGTGCCAAAGAAATAGAAAATGTGGGAGGGAGGTTCTGGAGGCCAAATTTAGGCTTTTAGGTAGGAAGTTGAAATCCAGACCTTCCAGGGTAGCATTCTCTGAAATGCTTCCTGTGCCACACGCAGGGCACAAAAGGCAGGTGGAGCTCCAGAGTCTCAATGTGTGGATGAGACAATGGTGAAAAGAAGAGGGTTTTAGATTTGTTAGTAAGTGGGCAACTTTCCTGGGAAGGGAGGGGTTCTTCCGAAGGGATGGGCTCCACCGTAACTGGGATTTGAGCCAGGCTGCTGGCATTAACATTTAAAAGAAGATAGAGCCGCTTTTAAACTAGATAATAGGGGAAAGCTGACAGTCACCCAAGAGCGCATGATTCGGAAGAATGTATCCTTGAAGGATAATAACAAAACAGGGAAGTTAGGACATCCAAACAGAGAGGTTCCAATAAAGATAAAAGTTACCCAGATGCCCTTAAGTACAGAGCTGGAAGATTCCAAATTACCCCATCAACTGATAATCAGATTAATATGACTGAAATACATACTCTAAAATGCCAGTATGCAAATGCTAGAAATCTAAAAAATAAGGGAGAGTTAGACTATATAAATATATATATATATTGTCACAGGGCCTACCTTGGCAGCGTACTGGACTGAGGTAGGTGGGACATAAAAACATTTAAGGTTGGGTTTGGCCAATATCAAATAGGGCCCAGGGACTTTCAGCCCTGGTAGCGTCCTTTGGTACCAAAATCCCACAGAATACAAAAGGTCCGAGTGGAGGGAAAACAAAAAGCATTTATTTCCCCTTTCATGCAAAAAGGTTCATATGCTTGGACACAAAAACGTCAAACACAAATTCCTTACTTCAGGATAAAGAAAAAGTAAGCATTAAAGGAAAACTGTTATCTTCACAGTAAATATAGCAGGCAAACAAACAGTCTCAACTCCCAAGACCTAGCTTAGTTGCTCAGTAAGGACTCCAAGCTTCCTGTCTTACAGAAGCTACAGTCCATCTCAGTGTCTGATGCAAATTCCACCTGCATCGGTTCCCCTTCTGAAGCCTCTGAGCCTAAGTCAGTATTTGTTGGTAAGTTGTAATAAGGCTTTTTAAATATCTTCTGCACAACCTCCCAATGCTCAGGGCTGAATACAGGGCGTCGGTCCTGCGCACTCAGATACTGGGAACGGTCTTCCTTTTGCAAGTGTTTTGTCTTTGCTTTCTGTAAAGCTTGGTCACTAACAAGTCTCTTAGTTGGTGCGTGTTTCTTGCACCTTATCTCATAAGCATTCTCACAAGGATAATATTCCTGTGCTCCCTGTACTCCCCATACATCAGCAGTTTGTACCCTGCTTTTAGTTAAAAATGGGTTACCTTTTCTTCTCGGCTTGTCTGCTCCAGGTGAGGTTTGAGGCCTGCTCCAGTTGGGATCCTGCCTGGCCTGAGCAATAGGCCTTGAGCTCTCCAACCGTCTTGCTGTTGGCTTTAGATCACAGTCACAGCCATGCCTTTGCTTCTCTGTACCACAAACACTCACTCTGGCTGGAGTTGTCCCACCTTCTCCATGGGGTCTCCTTTCTTCAAACCTCTGAGGCTGCTGCTGCCTCCTGCGAAACCGTTGGTCAGGGATTACTGCTCCTTCTGGATATCCAGCCCATTCACTCGGATGTCCTGCCCAACCTGCTGGTTTTGCTGGTTCTCTTGGCAGTCCTCCTTTCCCAGGCCGTCCTGCCTGTGCCTTTCTCCAGGGCTGTCCTGTCTCCTCAGGATATCCTTCTTTCCAGGGTTGTCCTGCCAGTTCTCTTCCTGGCCGCTCTGCTCCTGATTCTGCTTCTCCTGACTCTGCTGGTTCCGCTCCTGGTTCTAATTCTCCTGACTCTGCCTTCCAACCTTCCAAATTCCCTTTAAGAGGCACTCCTCTCTTTCTTGATTGGAAGCTGGCTGGCATTACCTCATGACCTAGGAAGTGTGGTTCCTCTGTTCCTCGGAGGTCCCTCCTGCTCCCCCTATGTGGTTCCTCGTGATATTGCAGGTTGTGTTTGACTTTTCCTGCATTTAAAACATTTTTTTCCCTTCTCAGAGGGTCTGCAGCATCACAAGATATATATATATATATATATATATATATATATATATATAAATGATAGGTTAGATATGAGTGGCATCTCAGAGACCTGGTGGAAGGATGACAACAAATGGTACACTATGATACCTGGGTACAAACTATATCACAATGATAGAATAGATCAAATTGGTGGAGTGGTTGCACTCTATATTAGAGAGGGCATTGAGTCACATAGGATTAAAGTTTTGCAGGAAACAAAATACGCTGTAGAATCTCTATGGATAGAAATTCCATGTAAAAAGGAGAAGGCACTGGCAGTGGGGGTATACTACCGACCACCTGGCTAGAATGAACAGATGGATAATGAAAGCTGAAAGAAATTAGGCAATCTAACAAACGTTTCAACACAGTAATAATGAGTGATTTCAATTACCCCGGTATCGATTGGGTCAGTGTCAGAGCAGGACATGCTAGGGAGATAAAGTTTCTAGATGAAATAAATGACTGCTTCTTGGAGCAGCTGGTTCATGAACTGACAAGAGGGGAAGGTATTTTGGACCTAGTCCTTAGTGACATTCAGAATCTTGTGCAAGCAATAAGGGTGTTGGGGCCACTTGGCAATAGAGATCATAGCATGATCGCATTTGATTTAATAAATGAAAGAAGGATGGCAAGGAAATTCACAGTACTCCCATTTAACTTTAAAAAGGGAGACAATAATTATTTTCCTCATTTTATCATAAACAAAAGACTAAAAGGAGCAGCTGCAAAGGCTAAAGATTTGCATAAAGTGTGGGCATTGTTTAAAAATACTATCTTGGAAGTCCAGAACAGATGTATTCCACGCTTTAAGAAAGAAGGCTAAAAAACTGCAAGCATGATTTAAAGGTGAGGTCAAAGAGGCTGTTGCGGCCAAAAAAGCATTTTTCAGGAAATGGAAAAAGGATCCAAATGACAAAAACGGGAAACAACATAAGCACTGCCAACTTAGATGCAAGGCATTGATAAGGCAGGCAAAGAGGATTTGAAAAATGCTTGCCGTGGAAGCAACAATGCATAATAAAAACATTTTGAAGTATATTCATAGCAAAAAGACCTGTGAGACAGTCAGCTGGACCATTGGATGATAGAGGAGTAAAAGGGATGCTAAGTGAAGACAAGGCCATAGCAGAGAGACTGAATGAATTCTTTTCTTTGGTCTTCACTGAGGATGATGTAGGGAATTTACCCATGCCTGAAATGGTATATAAAGCTGATGCATCGGAAGAATTGAAAGAAATATCGATAAACCTGGAATATGTATTACAACTATTTGATAAACTGAAGAGTACCAAATCACCCTGATCGGATGATATACATCCAAGGGTATTGAAAAAACTGAAATATGAGATTGAAAACCTACTATTAGTAATCTGTGAACTATCATTAAAATCAACTGTAGTACTGAAGAGTGGAGAATGGCCAATGTAACGCCAATATTTTAAAAGGGTTCCAGGGATTATCCGAGAAACTACAGACCTATGAGTCTGAAAAACAGTATCGAGCAAAATGGTAGAAACCAATTTAAAGAAAAAAATTATTGATCATGTACATAGTCATGGTTTAATGGGAGAAAGCCAACATGGATTTAGTCAAGGAAAGTCTTGTTTTACTAATCTGTTATATTTTTTTTGAAGTTGTGAATAAACGGGTAGACAAAGGTGAGCGGGTTGATATAGTGTATCTGGATTTTCAGAAAGCCTTTGACAAGGTCCCTCATGACAGACTCTTGGCGAAATTAAAAAGTCATGGGATTGGAGGCAGTATAATATTGTGGATCAAAATCTGGTTAAAAGGTAGAAGGCAGAGTGTAGGGCTAAATGACCACTTTTCTCAATGGAGAAAAGTAAATAGTGATGTACCCCAGGGATCTGTGCTTGGCCCGCTACTTTTTAACATATTCATAAATGACCTGGAAATGGGAATGAGTGAGGTGATCAAATTTGCAGATGACACAAAATTATTCAAAGTTGTTAAAACCCAAGAGGATTGTGAAAAACTGCAAAAGGACCTTGATAAATTAAAGACTGGGTGTCCAAATTGCAGATGAAATTGAATGTGGACAAGTGCAAAGTTATGATCCTAGGCTAGGAAAGAACAACCCAAACTTTGGTTACACAATCTTCTTCCATCCAGGAAAAAGATTTAGGTGTCGTGGATAATATATTCAAACCCTCCACCCAATGTGCAATGGTGGCCTAGAAAGCTAATAGAATGCTAGGAATCATAAGGAAAGGAATGGAGAATAAAACCAAGGATATTATAATTCCTCTGTATCATTCCATGGTTCGACCGCACCTTGAATATTGTGTGCAATTCTGGTCACCGTATCTTAAAATTAGAAAAGGTACAGAGAAGAGCCACCAAAATGGTAAAAGGGATGGAAGGATACCCCTATGAGGAAAGGCATAAAAGGGTAGGGCTCTTCAACTTGGAAATGAGAAGGCTGGGGGGAGATATGATAGAAGTCTATAAATTAATGAATGGAATGGAGTGGATTTGTTTATGCCATCAAAAAGTAGAAAGACAGAGGACACACAATGAAGCTACAATGTAACCCATTTAAGACTAATAAGAGAAAATATTTTTTTCACTCAATGAGTAATTGAACTCTGGAATTCGTTACCGGAGGATGTAGTAAAAGCTGTTAGTATAGCTGCTGTTTAAAAAAGGTTTGGACAAGTTCCTGGAAGAAAGGTCCATAAACCATTATTAAAGAGGACCTGGGAAATCCACTGCTTACTCCAGGATGAGCATTGTGGAAGTTGTGGACTTTGGGTACCTGCCAGGTACTTGTGACCTGGACTGGCCACTGTTGGAAACAGGATACTGGGCTTGATGGACCTTGGTCTGACCCAGTATGGCATTTCTTATGTTCTTATGACTGAGAAGGGCTATGATAGAAGGCTAAAAAATCATGAGTAAGGTGGAATAGCTATATAGGAGGCAGTTGCTCAACCTTTCAAACAACATTTGAAGATGTACACACACCATGAAACTAACAACCAGCAGATTGAATACAAAAAGTATTGTTTCAGACAGACACTGTGGATTCTGTTACTGGAGGATATTGTCAAGGCATCTAACATAGCTGGGCTCAAAAGAGATTTGGACAAATTCTTGGAGGAAAAGTCCATAAAAAATTATTAATGAGGTAGACTTGGAAAGACCATTGAAGGCCATCACTGGATTAGGTATGAGAAACTGATTTACTTTTTGAGATCTGCTGGATACTTATGACCCCTATGGTCTCTGTCAGAGACAAGATGCTCAGCTTATTGGACGTTGGTCTGAATCAGCATGGTTTATCTTATATTCTTATGTCATAATAGGGAATGCAGTAAGTGGTTTCTCCATGTAGAGGGCATATAAAGAAAGTTCCAGTTCTGGCTTGATCTTTCTGAGAGGAAGAGCAGAAGAATTCTGCCCCAGGATAGTGGAAGAGAGAACTGTCTGAGGAATTCATGCATGTAATTGGACTGAGCTCAGAAAATACAAGCAAACTATATCTGAAAGACCATACCTCATCAAGTCTGGCCCTTCATGTCTTTCTCTTTTTTTTTCAGCCATAACTGAGTGCCTAAACAGTGATTAAAGGGGCCAGTCCAGCAGAGTTAAAGTAAGCATAATAAGGGGGAGAAAGAGGAGGGGATATTCAGCGGCGGTGGATAACGCTATACAGTGGTTACCCATCACTGCTGTACCTTGAACCCAGATATTCAATGCCAGGGTCATATCCAGCCACCAGCGCTGAATATCGGGTTGGCCGGATTGCAAAAGCAGCTAAAATTACAACAGCCATTTAGCTGTCCTAATTATAACTGCTTAGGGTTAACGGGGGCAGCGGCTGAATATTGCCACTTCCCAGTTAACCTACCGTTCTGCCCCAGAGTATCCCAGTGCTAGCCAGCTAGTGTCAGGGCACTTAGGGTTGCAACCAAGAGGATATTCAGCAGCACTAATCATGTTAGTGCCGCTGAATATCCTGGTGAGCGGCATATAGGCGGTTGCAGGTCTGCAAACTTCCTAAATCCCTTTGAATATCTCCCCCTCATTCTTCAGGTTTTGTAGGTATCAAATATTTCATTCCCAATACGAAAGCCTCTGGGCTGGTAGGTATATCCTTCCTAAAAGAGAATTAATTATGAATCAGAAAAAAATTAAATTTGTCAACAAAATTCTGCTGCTACCAAAATGTAAATTCTGGGTGTGAGACATGACCAGGTTAGAGACTTTGGGGTCTATTCTTACCCACAAATATCAGGGATGGATGTCCCATTGGGACATCCATACCCATTATTCGCCCCCCTGCCGGCCCTGTCAAAAGCCTCCCTGCACGAACAAGGAGTTTGTACGGGAAAGCTTAGGTGGGGGCGGGAGGGTGTGTTGTGGAGGCGGAGTTAGGGCAGGCAGTGGGCGGTCCATGACCCAGGACGTACAGGGCAGATTCTGAAGTCGGCCCTGTATGTCCTGGATCAGCAGACTGGACGGGGGACTTATTCCACCATGGAGGTGGAATAAGTCCCCCTGGATATTGGGGGATGGCAGGCCCAGGCAGCGCAAGTAAGATGAAGGGGTGAAGGGGGTTCCCCGCAGCCCGACCCTGGCCATGGAAGGCCAGATCGGGGGTCGGGCTGCGGGGAAAAGAAAGAGTGGTCGGCAGCTGGGAATCGCGGCTCCTGAATGGAGTCGCAGTGCCATGGCAACAGGACACCATGGCTCCATTCAGGATCCTGACTGAGTTAGCTGGGCATGGCTGTGTACATGCAGGTCGATTGGAATCGGGTCCCGGCCTGCACATACAGACCCTAGACCCAATTCTGATCCCGCGGGGCACGTCTAACCCCTGCAGGATCAGAATCGGGTCTACCTCTGTGCGTCCCAATTCTGATTGGATGCACATGTTGGAATGTGCCTCCACACATATATTGGAGGCTCACTGTATGCAAATAAATCTCATGAATATTTATTGTGGTAATCCTGAAAAACCCGACTGGCTAGATGTGCCTCCAGGAGAGGCTTGAGAAACTCTGACTTAGAAAAGTAAAGGATTTCATTGCTTAACCCTTCAGTGAGTAAATTAAAGGTAAATAGTAACTTTAGCTAGTTTCTATAAAATATTGGCATCAGGCACTAAAATGTACATACTAGAGCTACTCAGTCATCCAATTTTTGGAGATTATCTTTCCTGGGATTTACAGTATCCATCAAAATGCATTACGGCATCCTCCAGTTCAAATGAACTACATCAGGAGGGAGTGTCGGAAATTACCATTAAACAGTAAACTAACTCAGATCCTTGTCTATGGTAGTTCTGTATTAGAAAGACCTGTTACCTGATACTGAGATCTTCTTCACAGTTTTGTCTGAGTTGTTGGTCACAGTGACCATTACAGGAATTGTCTCACCATGGTAAAACACCTGTGATCAGAACACATAAGCTACCATGGAGGCATCAGTCAATCAATGGTTTTCATTAACATTGCAATAAGATGTTCTATCATTTATTCACAAGTCTTATGTAAGAACAACTGAGCAGTCCATCGAGTGAACAGCTCTTCTAAAGTCTTCCATGTCTTCATACAATTAGAATCAGTGAGTTAGGTATTCAGTGGTTCAGTAACTACATAAAGATATACAGATATGTGCCCTGTATATATCTATGGATATTTTTGACTCTTGTTTTCATTAATTTCAGTATATAACAAAAGCAGGGATCCATCCAAAACATTTTGCTAAACAATATCCTTCTGCCTACTTGGATCGCTAACTCTTCCCCCTCTCCCTGATACCACTCTCCCCGATACCCCTCTCCCCCAGGCTATTATCACTACGGTAGTAGAAGAGTCACTTGGTAAAAGTTTCCTTCCATCATCAGGGGGACTGATCATTTTATATTTTATCATTTTTATCATTTTATCATACTGATCATTTCCGTACTGTCTGTCAGGCCCTTACAATCCCTTCTCTCGATTATTGCAACCATATCTATCAGGGCCTCCCCAAGAACACTATACAGCCACTTCAACTAGCCCAAAATACGTTAGCGCGGCTTATAACCAACAACCCCAGGCGATCCCACATTACACCAGTTCTCTATGATCTCCACTGGCTCCCTGTTCAACATAGAGTTAAATTCAAGGTGATAACTCTTATATATAAAATCATTACCAATGAATCAGCTCCATGCCTCTCTCCACTCCTTCCCTCCTCCAACACCACAAGAACACGCCGCTCTATTACTAAAAACCTTCTCACCATCCCTACAACTAAGAGACATTGCAAGCAATTGACTAATAACAGGGCTTTCTCACTCTATGCTCCATCCTTATGGAGTACCCTTCCCCACGAACTGCGGAACTGTTCAAAGCACTCAGAGTTCAGAAAGAAGTTAAAAACCTTTCTCTTCCTTGAACATTTTTCCCTTCCACCTTAGTACTTAACCCCTATACACTCGCCTCCCTACATTTGGCCTCTCAAATCCTATTATACAGCCTATTGGTTTCCTGTAAATACCTATGTAAATAGTTAATCACTGTTCATTGTAATTAGTTCTCATCCTTTTTCCCATGTATTCCTGTTACTTTGTTCCTTGTAAACAGTTGAAACATACTGCCAAAATGTTCTGTGTAAACCGTCTTGACTTGTAGAAAGACGGTATTTAAATCTTGTTAAATAAATAAATTTTGTCCTTCATCTTCACTAGTTGTCCATTTCAAAACCAAATCCCATACTTTACTAAATGTCCCTAGATTTTTCTTCCTTTGTCTAAATTTTCAGCGCTATCAGCAGATATTCCAAGGTCTTCTTGGCACCTCCTTCCACAGTGGTGGAGATGGATTTTTCCAGGTCATCACTAATGTCAACCTGGCAGCTAAGAGCTCATAGTGTTTCAATTTAGTTTTGCCCTGATGAAGATTTGAGATACCTACAACCAGTAAAGCCACTTCACTTGACAATGGCAGGTCCATATATACTAACTTGCTCAACCGTTTAAACACCTCTTCCCAAAAATGTTACATTTTATGAAAGTGCCACCAAATATGTATATATGTGCCACTTATTCCACATTGCCTCCAACAATCATCCTTTTCCTCATTATGAATCACTTTCATTTGCATAATGCCATCTGTACAAAGGTTTATATCCATTCTCTATTAAATTGTTTGCAGTAACATTTTTATATACCACCTCAAAAATCTCTTCCCATTGGTCCTCCTCTAGTTCTCATCCTTAGGCAAGCCACTTAACCTTCCATTACCTCAGGTACAAAATTAGGTTGTAAGCCCAGCAGGGACAAATATATAGCTGCTGAATTTGAGTGTAAGTTGCCTTGCATTCCTACTGGAAAGGCATGAGCTAAATACCAATAAATAAATAAATCCTCAGTCCTCTTCCCCAGCTCTCCATATGCACTGGCTCAGACATCACAGGACATTTAAAATAGCATAGATCTTTGAAAGTCTCCTTTTACTATTTGTCCCATCAACCCATAGGCACCTGGTATAAGAGGCTGGGGGAGGCTAAGCCTTCCTAGCCCCAACCAAATCTCCCTTAACCAAGCAGGCACCATAGCCACTCCTGGTTGGCTGCCATGGTTGCAGCCTGCAGGGCACAAAGGAATGCTGTCAACCAACTTGCATCAGATTTGAGTCAAATTCGGCAAACGTTTTCCTATCCTCTTGTCGCTTCTCAGGATTTATCATCTGTAGCAGCAGCAAAGGAAAACCCCACCAAACAAGTGTGGGGACTTTCCATCTGCATTCGCTGCAAATTCTGCTGGCTCCACCCTCTCACAGCACCAGGAAGTTTAAGTCAGAGTTGGGTGAGACCAGTTGAGCTAGCTGCAACATCAGAGTGAAAGTCCCTATGCCTGTTTGCTTTTTTTCTTTGCCACTGCTGAAGGTGACAAATCCCAGGAAGCAACAATGGAGAGTGGAGGGACTGAAGATACTGGACTGGGAAGGGGGGTATTTGAAGGAAGATGCACGATCGAAGTGCTGTGTCTGGGAGAGGGGGAAAAGGTAATACTGGATTGGGGATGGGGAAAAGAATGGGGACATGGCGGCTTAGGGGTAGACACTAGAGGGAGAGTAGGATGACAGAAGGTTTATGCTGGCTCAGGGATAGGGAAAGGAAGGCTGGGGGCACAGTGGCTGAATATGGGGGACAGAGAGGGTGAAAAAGGTAACAGTGCAGCTGCGTCACATAGAGACAGCAGAGAAACAGGGGAGATGTTAGACATGGGAGTGAGAGTACGGAGAAAGAGGGGAAATGCTGGACAGAAAGTTTAGAAATGTCATAAGAATATATGTGCTGCCATACTGAGTCAGTTCAAAGGTCCATCCAGCCCAGTGTCCTGTTTCTAACAGTGGCCAAAGCAGGTTGCAAGTACCTTGCATATCCCAAAAGTAGCCATTTCCATGCTACTTATCCCCAGCCACAAGAAGAGGTTTCCTCACAATCTACCTTAATAATGGTTTATGGACTTCTCCCTCCAGGAATTTCTCCTAACCGTTTTAAAACCCAGAGTAAGCAGGGTCTAGATTTAGGTAGGGAGACGAGGTAGGGCCCCTGGTGCTGAACCATACACCTGGATATTCAGTGTCAGGGCACCAGTATTGAAAATCAGGGTCAGTCGCAGAACTTGGAAGCCAACCGGGCAGTGGTGAACTTCATCTACCGCCTGGTTAGCTTTGGCAGCAAAAGTTAGAACAGCCTTTTCTGTGCCTAACTTTCACCGCCAAGGGATAACTGGGCAGCAGTTCGATATTGCCGCTGCCCAGTTATCCCCAGGTACCTCCCCTGTAACGCCCCAATGCTAACTGGGGCATATAGCGGCGGGGGCCATGGATATTCAATGACATTAACTGTGATAGTGCCACTGAATATCCCCCTCGCAACGATTAACGCGGGTTAACAGCTCTGCTAACCGCATTTAATCGCTTTGAATATTGGGCCCATAATTTCAAGGGATTATGCTTCTCTAATTGGGGGGGTAGTAGTGCCTTTAATTTGTAATGAGATATTCTTACCTCTTTTGGAAGGGCTGCTGTAAGGTGGAGGGGCCTTTCTGACATGAGGAACTGCCAGGCAGTCTCTGCCCGAGGGCTGGGTCCAGACTTGTCCGGAGCATACTGGACTTTACGAATTAACAGCCTCACAGAATTCCTGGGAAACAGAAAACAAAGCTTATTCTCACTAATCGTAAATGCTCCACACACACAGAGTTGAAAAATCACAATCTCACTGAATCCAACAGGCAGTATTTTCTTTCTGAGGATTGCGGGTCAGGGTTGGAAGAATTCTGAGCACCAGGTTACCCCAAAACATGATGTTTAGCATTAGATAGAGAAGAGATTACAATGCTGCTATCAAGGCTCAGGGGAGAATGCAACTCTTGCTGCTGCCCTTAACATCCAAGAAGACAGACATCTCTTTGAGTGACCACTGACAAAAAACCTGGAAAGAAACGCCACTGTGGCCACAGTTGGCAGCAGCAGCTGCTGTTACCACTAACAGGGTCTAGGAAAAGACGTCTGCTGTTACCGCCTCAGTGATATGTAGATAAGGCTCCCAGCTCAGAGTCCCAGACCCAGGAAAATAAAATGAGATCAAGGTGGTATTCTGCTGCTGGGTCATGTAGGAGGAGGGAAACTAAAAGAAGAAGGAGACTAGAAGAGGGAGAAGGGAAGATTAACAAGAACCAAAAGGGAGATGAGGTGGGTTGTAGAGTTCCTGGAGTGAAGGGAAGCTGGGAATACCAGGAAGGCGACAATGCTGATGGGAGAGGTGTGGATGTGGGGAGAGTGCTTGGATGAAGGGGAAGGGGTGTATGTCTGGAAGCAGCAGAAGAAGGTGGGAGAGGGAAAAGTTGAAGGATAAGTGCCTGTGAGCTAGGGAAAAAATGAGAGGGAGAGGGGAATGATAGTGCTGGAAGGGATGGGGCAAAGCTGAAAGATATAAAGAGGGTACCTCGAAGGAAAAAAAGTGAGATGATGTGCATCTAGAGGGCAGAAAGGGGGAGGATGTGCCTGGAAGCGAGAAAGAAGGATAAAGAAAAGTAAAAAAGAAAAATAAGCATAAAAACTCCACTAAAATATAGAAAAGACAATTAAAAAACAAAATAAGAAAGAAAACAAACAAAATAAGAAAGGAGCCAATATTCAATAAGATGGTCAACATTAAAGTTATCGGAATAAGTTTAACTTGGATATTCAGTGGATTTAACCAATTAAATCCCACTGCTGAATATAACCAGTTAAAGTTATCATTTGGATAACTAAGTCTGCTACTTGTGAAACTGAACTTAACTACTGACCAGCTTAACTAAAACTAAAATTAAAACTGTGCCCCACCCCAAGTACTGCCTTGTCTTAACTGGATAAATTTTGTCTGGCCAGTCAGTGGGAGTGGGGGGGAAGGGGGAGAAGGCAGAATTTTCAAAAGCTAACATTTTTTGTCTGGGTAACCTCAATAGTCACCTGGACAAATCTTTTGAATATTGGCCTTCAAAAAATTAATGAACAAGAGAGTAAGAAAAATGTTCTTTGGCTCCTAAAAAAATTTGTCTGGTGCTTACTTTTCTGAAAGATTTTCCATTCCTGTTGTGGATCACAGTTCTGACTCTACAGACCAGGGGTCAGACTGCCCACATGCCCAAGATCCCCCCTCCCCATTTCATGTAGGTATTAAACCAGGAAACCAGAGGCCTGGGAGGAGGCAACAAAGGTGAAATAGTTCTAATGTTTTACTTTTTGTGAATCTTGTCCTCCAGGTTGTTTGTAGCAAAAGCTTTGATCTCAAAATCCACACCACAGGACTGTGATAAAAGAGAGAACAATTAGCCGTGGGGCTCAAGATCCTGAAAAAAATGGGCCAAGTAAAAAAGAGACGCAAATATTCCTTTTTCCTCATCCAAGTTCCAGAAAATTCTGCTGTTCTAGTCCCAGACCCATATACACCTCAATCCTGACGTCCAGCATTTATTGCTATCGAAGTACTGAGAGCCCTTACAGCTACATATCCTTAACTACATTTTCATCAATAGCACCTGCTACACTGTGGACTCAAGTAATTAGTCTACCAATCAGCTAGTTATCAATGACATTAATTTGACGAGGTGTAAAAACGTTAAGGAGAATTAACGAGACTGATAACATTGCAGAGCTGAACTAGATTTGATGACATAATATATTAACTTTATTATGACAATGGCATTGATACCTGCAGCTTTCTTGACTTCCTAAAAAGTTCCTATTTTTCAATAGAATTTTTTCCCAGGCTGACAACAGGAGCTGTGGTATTTAGAACTGCACTGGAACTTACCTTCCCAGCATCACTAAGGGCCGGCTGCAGGGATACTGAGCAGGGCAGATAATCAGGAAACTGGAAGGATAAAAGGAGAGAGAATCCATAATTACTCTCTAAACCAAGTTCCCAAACTGTGGGTCGTTTATCCAAATGAGGTTGCAAAACCCTCATTTGGGGTCACTAGCAGGCATCTGGATATAAAAAATATAACATATACTCTGCACCACAAACAAGCAGCAAACCTTCGCTTTTCTATCAGCCACACGTGGCAATTTTGCAAAGTATGGAGCCAGTGGTCTGCTTTTCTGCATGCCTGCCTGCCATGGGCTAAGAGCTCAAGAGCGAAGAGCTGACCAGGTAACTGTAATGCCATTGAACTCACTCCTCTCCCTGCGGATTGTCATTGCAAACCTGTGCCTGCCTACCTACCTTGTTTCCAATGCACAGCACTACTACAGATCCAGAACCTCCTCCCTCTTCTATAAAGCACATCATCAGTGGAAACCCAGACCTACTTTGCCATGATCAACAGGCTTTTCCCCTCCTCTCTGACAAGATCAGAAGAAAGGAGCAGCAGGAGAAAGGAGAAAGGGTTCAATGAGTCAGGGGCTAACAAAAAAGGTGGAAGAATGAGATGATATGCTCCTTAGGGATCAGACTTCTAAAGGTTAGTAAAAAGAGTCCTATGGGCCCGATTCTGGCCCGGACGGCTTGCGGGGCTGCACGTCCTGCTGGTTTGTGCAGCACCGCAAGCCGTCTGGGCCAGAATCCCCCTCTGGCTCCTCCTGTATGTCTTGAGCATCAAGATAGGGGGGAGCCGATGGGGAACAGGAGTGAGCCAGCCCAGCAGGACGTACAGGGCCAATTCAGGTCATGGCCCTGTATGTCCTGCCGGGCCCGTGGGGACATGCTGCTTATTCTACCACAAAAGTGTAATAAGCAGCACAAAACTGGCGATTGGGCCTGGGGATACCCACTGGGGCTGGGGCCAGGGCCAGGTGTGGGGGGTCCCCGCCACCCAATCAAGGCCATGGCAGGCCAGCTGTGGGTCAGGCGGCAGGGAAAAGGGGGCAGAGGCTACGTGAGTCAGGGGCACCTGCAGGCAGCAGGGGCACGCTGGGCCATCCTCGAGCTTGATTCTGCTTACCATGGTCCAGAATCAGGTCCAAATGGGCTTGTCTTGCTTAGGGCCTCCGAACGGCCCAGACGAGCCACCTGAATCGGGCTCCACGTGTTTGCTGGTAATTGTATATTTCAAAAAGTTAAATGGACAATATCAGGTAGTTCAAATTGTTAAATGGCTCAATATTATCCATATAAAAGTGGACTGGGTTAGGGGTGGAGTGAGGGCAGGCCAAAAAATTATCCAGATAGCAAGCATGAGGTCTAATCTAAATGAATGGAGGGGTGGTGGTCAGCAGCCAATACATATGTTCGGTGCTGCTAAGTATGGTAGTCATTTTAGAAGCCCTTGAATATTGTGTGCAATTCTGGTCGCCGTATCTTAAAAAGGATATAGCGATTTTAGAAAAGGTTCAGAGAAGAGCCACCAAAATGGTAAAGGGGATGGAAGGCTACTCCTATGAAGAAAGGATAAAAAGGTTGGGGCTCTTTAACCTGGAAAAGAGACGGCTGAGGGAAGATATGATAGAAGTCTATAAATTAATGAACGGAGTGGAACGGGTAAACGTAGATCGATTGTTTACCTTATCAGAATATAGAAAGACTAGGGGACATGCAATGAAGCTACAGGGTAAACTATTTAAGACTAATAAAAGAAAATATTTTTTCACTCAACGTGTAATCAAACTCTGGAATTTGTTACCGGAGGATGTAGTAAAGGCTGTTAGTGTAGCTGGGTTTAAAAAAGGTTTGGACAAGTTCCTGGAGGAAAGGTCCATAAACCATTATTAAGAAGGGACCCAGGATATCAATGCTTGAACCAATACAAGCATTGTGGAACCTGTGTCCCTTGGGGAAACTGCTAGGTACGTATGACCTAGATTGGCCACTGTTGGAAACAGAATACTGGGCTTGATGGACCTTGGTCTGACCCAGTATGGCATTTCTTATGTTCTTATGCCCTGTTCGTGAGTTGGACATCTAAATCCTCCAACAGCAACATCCCATGTCTGGTCCTGCTCCAGGGCACAAATAGGAATCATAAAAGCTCTTGTTCTGCCACCAAAATACCTGGAGGGAGCAGAAATTGTAGTACTCTGATATGCACAATACGTTTCACAATCAAAAAGAGAGCGGAAGGGAAACATGGACACTTGTTTTCTGATCAGCGCGTTGATGTATTCTCCACTTGCAAAATAGCAGGCAGGGATGTGAATGCAGAAGTAGATAGATGTCCCCGTTCTAAAATTTTGTCATGGGGACATCTATGTGGCCATGGCCATCACCGTCCATTTTGGGCACATGCAAGTTTCTGTAATCGAGCCGAAACTTGCATGTGGCCGGCCTTTTTTCATACAATTTGACCTGCATGTCCCAGATTGCACCTACCCATCATTTCTAAAATGTGCCTTCACATCTATGGTAGTGCTGACAGTGACTTAATTTAACCACTGAATATTACTCCCAAAATTTTAAAATCAAATAGAAGGATGTATTTTCCTCTCCTAGCTGATCTCCACCCCAGGGTGGCCTATTTAAACCACAGCTTAAGCTAGCCAATTAGTTTCACTCTGAGAAGTGCAATTTGAACTATAGAGCTCTAAATGGGTAACTCCTTGTTATCCAGCTAGTTACCTTTGAATATTGCCTTCGTATAGACTTACTAGTGAGAGAGATACAGAAAAATAGACAGGTAGAGACAGCATAATGTAATTGGTTGTGAGAGACTGAAAAGCATAGTTTGGTGGTACTCACCGTTAGAAGAAATGGATAGGCATTATTTCCTAGTTTCTTTAGCAAGCGTTCCTGAACTTTGGTTACAGATCTGGTTTCCTCTACTGGTGGATAAACCTGCACCCTGGAGAAGAAGAGATCTTTCCGGAAGGTCAGACCAATCACATCAATATCTTCTTGGCCATAGCGGAAGGCACAAGTCAGTGTCACATACACTAAGGAGATAGTACACAACAGATCAGGAAAATATTACTCATTCAGACACATAGGAGCCCTGATACTACAGGACTACCTTAGTTCAGGTCAGAAGGAACAGGTGAAACAATTCTGGTTCTTCAATTCCTGTTTCATAACGTTTTATACTAAGCAAATCATTTTGAAATAAGTATTTAAAAACCCAGGCCTGACCTACTCTGTCCTTCTGACTTGGAGTCAGATGGTTACCCTGTAGTGATTGAGGAAATGTATTCCTGATGCTAGTAAAGGAAATTTTCCTTAAGTGAAGGAGCACAGGTGGTACTTGATGCTCAAGAGTGACTGAGAATAGAAAGGGCATTAACATTTCATTAGTAGTATTTATAAGAATATAAGATTTGCCATACTCAGTCAAACCAAAAAGTCCATCAAGCTCAATATCCTGTTTCCAACAGTAGCCAATGCATGTCACCTGGCAGGATCCCAAAAGGCAGACAGATCATACTGCTAAGTTTTTTTTTTTTAAGTGCCTTCAAGTCAATGCTGCTTCCTGGTGACCCAACAGCCCCTGGGTTCTCTTGCTAAGGTATGACCAAAAGTAGATTGCCAGACCTTTTCTTCTGAGGCAATGGAGGGTAAAGTGACTTGCCCAAGGGCACAAGGAGTGCTAGGAGCAATCAAACCCAGATATCCTGGGTAGTGGGCTGTTCCTGTAACCACTAGGCTACTCCTCCACTCCACTAATCCCAGGGATAATCAGTAGATTTTTCCCAGTCCACCTTAATAATGGTTTATGGACCTTGTCTGAATCTTTTTTAAATGTAGCTACATGAACAGCTTTTACTATATCCTCTGGCAATGAATTTCAGAGCTTAATCACGCATTGTGAAAAAATATATTCTCCAATTAGTCTTAAATGTGCTACTTAATAGCTTCATTGCATGTACCCTAGTCTTTGTACTTTTTGAAAGTGTAAACTGATTCATGTTTACTCATTCCACTCCACTCATTATTTTACAGGACTCTTATCGTAGGTATCTCTTCTCCAAACTGGAGAGCTCTAACCTTTTAAGCAAATACAGCAACATATCGAGTCTCATGCCCCCTTGGACTCAAGTCAGCATGGTTTCAGGGAGGCACATGGCGTGGAAACCCTCTTCACCACCTTATTCAATACCATAATCTCAGGAATCGACAACATCAGGCAAGGGTTCGCTCTGATCTTCTTGGACATCGCAGCGGCTTTTGACTCCGTAAATCAAGAGATTCTCCTGGAACAACTCGAGATAAAAGGAATACAAGACTCAGCGCTAAGTTGGTGCAAATCCTACATGACCAACAGATGGCAGCACGTAAGAGCTGACACCACGACCTCGGAACTGTTCCCACAAAAACAGGGTGTACCACAAGGGTCCTCGTTATCAGCATTGATGTTCAGCATTTACATGCAGCCCATATGCTCCTTGATTCGGTCATTTAATGTCAACTGCCTAGTCTACGCAGATGATGTCCTACTTTACATGCCATTTGAAACGGACCAACCGGACTTGTCCCTGCTGTCTAGCTGCTTCGACGCAGTAGCTGACTGGCTCCATTCTCAAAACCTCCGAATAAACCACAACAAGACAGACGTCCTATTCATCACGAGGAACCAAGGCTTCTCCCCCCCTGCCTCCTTAAAGGTGAAGAACGCCGAGCTTATAGTAAAACACACAATCCGATATCTAGGTGTCACCCTAGACCAACAGCTAGACATGAAAACCCACATAAATAACAGTAAAGAAAATATACCACAAAATACGGACACTACGACACCTATAGCCCTTGCTGGACCCCGAAGATTTCCGAACAATTTACCAAGCACTAGTAATTCCACATTTTGATTATGCCAATGCAATACTATACGGGCTCCCACAAACAGCACTGAACCCTTTCCAGCTGGCATGAATGCAGCTGCCAGGATTCTATACGGAGTCTCAAGAATGGACCACATCACACCAATCCTAAAGAAATTCCACTGGCTACCAGTCCAAGGCAGACTATGTTTTAAGATCCTAGTACTGGCATTCAAGGCCATGAACAATCAACCCTCCACCTCCATCACCGAGCTAATCCACCTCACACCCCTAACAGATCCAGAAGATCCATGGCTATCAACACACTGATTATCCCTAAGGAAACAACGAAATGCACCCACATGACATCTAATAGAGCTTTCATGCTCTACGCACCTAGATGCTGGAATGCCCTCCCTACATCCATTCGAACAATTACCGATCTGGCCCAATTCAGGAAGGCGCTGAAGCACCACCTATTCATACAGCATTACCCAGACAACAATCCCATAGACTAGCTAGTAAACATGTCCACCAAGCGCCAAGGCCCCCACAACAGCTCACCTAGCACACTAGAGGGCAGCCAGCCCTAACGCTGCAACCTTAAGTAAGCATCACTGCACACAGTATAGTTATTAATGTAAATAGTGTAAATAAGTTATAGACAGTTACCCCAGTTTCTAGTCAAGTTATATTCCCTGTTATATTGTAAATACAGTGCAGTCACAACTGCACTGTATAAACCACAGTTGATTGTACACCGCACTGATATTGAATAGCACGGTATAGAAGAGAAATTAAATAAATAAATAAGCCTTTTCTAATAGGTCAAGGCTTCCCAAACCTTTCAAGATGATATAACAACCTCTGACCCTAGTTACACGTGCCATTTATCAGGCCCACCACTCATATCCATAGCCTTCTCCTCCATCACCAACTCTCAGCTTTGTGCTTTCCACCTTGCTGTGCCATATGCTAGAAGAGACTTTCTGCAATAATACATCATGCTCTCTCTCTGGTGATATTCAAATCCAGCCTCAAAGCCCTCCTAGCTCCTTTATATCGTAGATGATAGTTTCCATGATCCTACTACTACTACTACTATTTATCATTTCATTTTTCATTTTATTAAAACTCGATATACACTTATAGTGGGAACAGCAAAGCAGTTTACAATAAAAATATATTAAAACCCAAGAAAGGAAAGGAATGCCAAATTAGCGTATAGGAAAGGGGCGGGGGGGCACAAGACATGGCACATGAGGGGCCAAAGGAACAAGAGAAGGGAGGAGAACAGAGGTGAAGAAAGGCACAAGAGGGAGTATAGCACTAAAGAGCACACACAGCATTTGTTGATCTTAATTTTTCTATAATAGAGTTTTTGAAACAGTGGTATAAATATGACCTAAGCAACCCCAGGAGAGCCCAAAAGAGAAGGTGGCCCATTAGTAGCTGCTGCTGTTATCTTCTGAGATGGAGCCTTGCTGTGGGTGCACTTTGTGACACTATCACTTTGGAATCCTTAATATGAACTTATGCCACTGTCTCAAGTCTCTATTTGTCCTCTGTGTGTGTCTTCTTGATTAGCTTGTAGGCTTCCTTGGTTCATGCGCATCTCTATAGTACTGCACATGTTTCTACCTTTCAGCTCTCTCTTTTTCTTTCCCTTTATTCTTTAAAGTTTGTAGTACTTATCTTTTCCTTTGATATATTTTTGATTGTAAATTACCTCATTACTCCCTGATGAGAAGCGACAAAGCAAGTTCTAAATAAACAAACACATATTCCACTGGAAGAACAATGTCCCAGGACCCTCAGACAGAGGGCTGCTCATCTCCTGTAAAGTGCTCTGATAAGTCTATTACTGCTCATAAAGAACCATCATAAAGAACAAAATTACACAGCATGTAGATAGTCATGGCCTAATGGGAGACAGCCAACATGGCTTTAGACAAGGAAGATCTCGTCTTACTAATCTGATATGTTTTTTTGAAAGTGTGAATAAACAGGTAGACAAAGGTGAGTCGGTTGATATAGTGTATTTGGACTTTCAGAAAGCCTTTGACAAGGTCCCTCATCAGAGACTTTTGGCAAAACTAAAAAGTCATGGGATAGGAGACAGTGTACTATTGTGGATCAGGAACTGGTTAAAAGATAGAAAGCAGAGGGTAGGGCTAAATGGCCAATTTTCCCAATGGAAAAAGGTGAATAGTGGTGTTCCCCAGGGATCTGTACTGGGTCCGCTACTTTTTGACATATTCATAAATGACCTGGAAAAGGGAATAACGAGTGAGGTTATCAAATTTGCAAATGAGACAAAACTGTTTAAAGTTGTTAAAACCCAAGAGGATTGTGGAAATTTGCAGGAGGATCTTAATAAATTGGAAGACTGGGCATCCAAATGACAGATGAAATTTGATGTGGACAAGTGCAAAGTTATGCACCTAGGAAAGAACAACCCACACTATGGTTACACAATGCAAGTTTCCACATTGGGAACCACCACCCAGGAAGAAGATTTAGGAGTCATCGTGGATAACATGTTAAAACCCTCCGCCCAGTGTGCAGCGGCAGCCAAGAAAGCAAATAGAATGCTAGGTATCATAAGGAAAGGAATGGAAAATAAAACAAAGGATATTATAATGCCTCTGTATCGTTCCATGGTACGACCGTACCTTGAATATTGTGTGCAATTCTGGTCGCCGTATCTTAAAAAGGATATAGCATTATTAGAAAAGGTACAGAGAAGAGCCACCAAAATGGTAAAGGGGATGGAAGGCTACTCCTATGAAGAGAGGCTACAAAGGTTAGGGCTCTTCAACCTGGAAAAGAGACGGCTGAGGGGAGATATGATAGTCTATAAATTAATGAATGGAGTGGAACGGGTAAACGTAGATCGATTGTTTACGCTATCAGAATATAGAAAGACTAGGGGACATGTAATGAAGCTACAGGGTAAACTATTTAAGACAAATAAGAGAAAATATTTTTTCACTCAACGTGTAATCAAACTCTGGAATTTGTTACCGGAGGATGTAGTAAAGGCTGTTAGTGTAGCTGGGTTTAAAAAAGGTTTGGACAAGTTTCTGGAGGAAAGGTCCATAAACCATTATTAAAAAGGGACCCAGGATATCAATGTTTGACCCAATACAAGCATTGTGGAACCTGTGTCTCTTGGGGATACTGCTAGGTACGTATGACCTAGATTGGCCACTGTTGGAAACAGGATACTGGGCTTGATGGACCTTGGTCTGACCCAGTATGGCATATCTTATGTTTTTATGTTCTTACTATTGAGCATTTATATAGCGCTACCAGTCATACGCAGCACTGTACAGACATGTAAGAGACAGTCCCTGCTCGTCAGAGCTTACAATCTAATCAAGACAAACACAGAGCTAACAATCAAGTCAAGACAAAACACGGTACATGCAATCTAGCCACGACACAGGCAAAATAGAACACTCCAATAGTACAGTCCTCTTAGCTGCCTCCCACTGCACCCTATGGCCCATGACTCCCAAGGACTCGCAGAGTCCTCCTTTTATATCCCTGCACCGGCCCTGGGAATGGGCCTCACCTCCCTCTTTATTACATCATCTACTCAGAACTTCCCAGATCTGGAAAGTTCCTTCCTTTAAACATTAGGACAGTAAAATACATTGTTAAGCCACGGCGCTTATAGACATTATAATGGAGCATAGGAGTAAAAAATTAGTCCAGTTGTAGGAACAAGCTGGTCTATAAACCTTTTTTTTTTTTTTTTTTTAACTAAGAAAGTTTTATTCATACAATATACCCTGTGCTGTTTTTTCTGCTCAGTCATGCATATACGCAGTTTACATTGCTTACAGAAGTAATAGATGCAACTCTAAACATCCAGGATGTTCTGAGATCAGGCAGTGATGTCTTCAAACTTGGACACCCTCACGTTAGGGACATCCACAGACTCCGTTTCTAAAATGGCTCTGGAAATGTCTCTGTGCTTTGGACATCTCCATGCCCAATTTCAGACATCCAAAGCATGAAAAGGGCTTCCAAAATGACCCCCGAAATGTTAAAAATTCTAGGAAAATCTCACCCTTTTTCCCTTTCAGGATGTCTGGATCCACTAACACAACTCCATCTAGAAAAAGAAAAGGGAAAAACACAGAGTGAAAAACCTCATAGGGAAGAAGATAGAGAATAGGATAAAAACGAAAAGAATAAATAAGATAACTGCAGAATAGTCCACAAGAAACACCATTTTCTAAAAGAGATTAGAAACAACAGAAACATAGGTATCAACATTTGGCTGATGGACTGGATATTCAGTTTAATTCCACAAAGAATTAAAAACACACCTATTTATAGAACACTTTGAAGGAACATGTGGCTCATAAATTAGCCCAACTGACTCTTTTCCAACAATTTCCCCTGAAATGAACACCCAAAATGAGTTCTCTTTGCCATCCCTTCCTAGTTAATTATGTTTACTCCCCCTGTTAAATTGTTTTCTGTTAATAACAGTTCTATGTAATGACTTCATCCAACACGGTTCAATATTACTGTTCCATGTAAAACTTCATCAATGTGGCATCTCAGAGACATGGTGGAAGGAGGACAACACTGTGATACCTGTTTAAAGGTGAGGTCAGAGAGGCTGTTGTTGCCAAAAAAGCATCTTTCAGGAAATGGATAAAAAAGCCAAATGATGAAAACTGGAAAGAGCACAAGCACTGGCAAGTTAAAGGCAAGGCATTGATACAGCAGGCAAAGAGAGAATTTGAGAAGAAACTTGTCGTGGAAGCAAAAACGCATAATAAAGACTTTTTCAAGTACATTCCTAGCAAAAAACCTGTAAGAGAGTCAGTTGGACCATTAGATGATAGAGGGGTAAAAGGGGCAGTAAGAGGGGACAAGGCTATAGAGACTGAATGAATTCTTTGCTTCGGTCTTTACTGAGGAAGATGTAGGGATGTTACCCATGACTAAAGTGGTATTTAAAGGTGATGCTGCAGAGGAATTGAAAGAAATATCGCTACACCAGGAAGATGTATTACAACTATTTGATAAACTGAAGAGTAGCAAATCACCTGGACCGGATGGTATACATCAAAGGGTGTTGAAAGAACCGAAATATGAGATTGCAGACCTGCTATTAGTAATCTGTGAACTATCATTAAAATCATCTGTAATACCTGAATAATGGAGGAAGGCCAATGTAACACCAATTTTTAAAAAAGGTTCCAGGGGTGATCCGGGAAACTACAGACTGGTGAGCCTGAGGTCAGTACTGGGAAAAATGGTAGAAACCTTCATAAAGAACAAAATTACTCTGCATATAGATAGTCATGGCGCAATGGGAGACAGCCAACATGGCTTTAGACAAGGAAGATCTTGTTTTACTAATCTGTTATGTTTTTTGAAGGTGTGAATAAACAGGTAGACAAAGGTGAGTCGGTTGATATAGTGTATCTGGACTTTCAGACACAGGTCCCTCATCAGAGGCTTTTGGCAAAACTAAAAAGTCATGGGATTGGAGGTGATATACTATTGTGGATCAGGAACTGGTTAAAAGATAGAAAGCAGAGGGTAGGGCTAAATCACCAATTCTCCCAATGGAAAAAGGTGAATAGTGGAGTACTCCAGGGATCTGTGCTGGGTCCGCTGCTTTATGACATATTCATAAATGACCTGGAAAAGGGAATGAGTGAGGTTATCAAATTTTCAGATGACACAAAACTATTTAAAGTTGTTAAAACCCAAGAGGATTGTGGAAAATTGCAAGAGGATCTTGATAAATTGGAAGACTGGGCATCCAAATGGCATATGAAATTTAATGTGGACAAGTGCGAAGTTATGCACCTAGGAAAGAACAACCTAAGCTATGGTTACATGATGCAAGGTTCCACATTGGGAACCACCACCCAGAAAAAAGATTTAGGCGTCATCGTGGATAACATGTTAAAACCCTCCGCCCAGTATGCAGCGGCAGCCAAGAGAGCAAATAGAATGCTATGTATCATAAGGAAAGGAATGGAAAATAAATCAAAGGATATTATAATGCCTCTGTATCGTTCCATGGTGCAACCACACCTTGAATATTGTGTGCAATTCTGGTCGCCGTATCTTAAAATAGATATAGCGTTATTAGAATAGGTACAGAGAAGAGCCACCAAAATGGTAAAGGGGATGGAAGAATACTCCTATGAAGAGAGGCTAAAAAAGGCTTTTCAACCTGGAAAAGAGACGGCTGAGGGGAAATCTGATAGAGGTCTATAAATTAATGAATGGAGTGGAACGGGTAAATGTAGATCGATTGTTTACGTCATCAGAATATAAAAAGACTAGGGGACGTGCAATGAAGCTACAGGGTAACCCATTTAAGACTAATAAGAGAAAATATTTTTTCACTCAACGTGTAACCAAACTCTGGAATTTGTTACCGGAGGATGTAGTAAAAGCTGTTAGTGTAGCTGGGTTTAAAAAAGATTTGGACAAGTTCCTGGAGGAAAGGTCCATAAACCATTATTAAAAGGAACATGGGATATCACTGCTTGACCCATTACAAGCATTGAGGAACCTGTGTCTTTTGGGGAAACTGCTAGGTACTCATGACCTAGTTTGGCCACTGTTGGAAACAGGATACTGGGCTTGATGGACCTTGGTCTGATCCAGTATGGTATATCTTGTGTTCTTAATGGGTGTCTGTACCCTTGCTGGCCAATTCATTCAGGGTTGCACATGCTGGTGCTGTACCTACACTGTAGGCTAAAATTTATCCATAGGGGCAGGCAAATACATGATCCACAGCAGGGTTTTGAATTTGTGACTCTCCACTCATATACACAATGGTTTTGTGTGTTGAGCCACAGAGCTGCCATATTAATACATCAGTCCCTGGGGCTGACATGTTACCCGTTAGGCAGACCTGGGCACATGTTGCGATGTGATCAGCATGCAGGATCATGACATGGATCTTGTCTGCTGCAGGCGGGTGCTGTTGCACCTGTTGCTGACACCCCCACACCATGCTGCCATGCCAGTATGCTGTTGATGGGGGTGGTGCACAGTACCAACTGGTCCACCATCCGGCTTTGGCAGATGCCTAGGGCGCTAGGTCTAGATGAGTGGGGCAGAGGCTCACATTGATGGGCACACAGTCCCCCCCAAACAACCGTCACTGCCATAAATCCATCACTGCCTGCCTCTGATATGTCTTGGGTGGAGACAGGCAGCCACAACTGTGGTATTTCCCTGGGCGCCTGCATTTTGCAGCTCCCTGTAGTGCTACAGCTGCTAGAGCTATCATCCTCTTCCTCTGGAGCTGGATGTAGTGGCAGTGGGGGGGGGGGGATGGCTGGCCGGGGTCCCTGCCTAGGGTGCCAGGAAACCTTGGCCCACCCCACGTGGCACATCACCTTTCTAAATCAACAGCATATCTGTGTGCTGCCAATGTCGATGTGGGATCATGATGGAATTCACATATATGCCACCTGAGCAGCTGCCTGGTCTGCCTTGCGCCCCAGAAATCCCCACTGCATGACCAACATGCCACCTCCTTTGCCCCATTTGCACCATCAACATAGTGCTCTTTCATACTTGGGAACTATGCTATTGCTGCTAATGAAGCACTACCACCACTATCTGGGGCTCCCCTGTCTGTGCATCACATTGCAGACGTTTAAATAGGCTCTCTCCCCTCCAAATATACCCCCTTTCCATGAGATTTTACTTGGCATTAGGGTTCTCAGTGTTAAATGGCTTTAACACGCATTAGTGCACCCATTGTTAATGTCCAATCTCCGCCCCATTAACGCCCACTCTTCACCAACTCACCCTTAACCCTGCAGGAGCCTTTGACGCAGCTTTTTTGCAGCGTTAAGAGTACAAGAGTGCTGATAACAGGCATTAACAGCACACTTGCTCCCTTAACGCCCTTTAGTAAACATACCCTCAATGGATTTAAGGAATGGGAAGGAAAAGGGTTGGTAAAGTGGAAGCAATTAATCCCAGAGAGGGGGCGGATGATGCAATTTAAAACAATACAACATAGATATTGACTGGGATCCAGAGGTTTTTTGTCATATCTACAAGCAGTGAAGTTCCTAAGGGGCAAGCAAAGAGAGGTGGGAGAGAGGAGGGGACCCACCAAATTTGAACAAATGATGAATAAGGGACAGAACAGCAAGTAAGTATATTTGTTGGTGTAAAAACGTGTAAGGGTAAAATTGGTAAATGCAAAAGTACTACAGCAATGAAAGTGTAAAATATCAAAGTAGCAATGGGTGATAAGGTTTTGAGCCTAGGAAAGAAAAGGCAGAGGGGAGGGTGGGAGGATGGTGATGGTGGAACGGATCATGGGGGGAGGGGAAGAGAGGAAGCTGATGTGAGGTGAAGCGATGTCATTCTATGTTGATGTGTTAACATGCAAAATTTTTCTTTGAAATAAAATACAAGTTTAAAAAAAAAAATTTAATAAGCGAGAGGCCCAGAAAATTCAAATGCTATAGTTTATGCAGGTAACTCCTGAAGTTAACCAGATAAATCAGGTGAATATGACTCCCTCAGATGATAACACTAGATAAGGATGACTTGGTGATCTTTGGCAAGTCACTTAACCCTCCGTTGTCTCAGGTACAAGCTTAGATTGTAAGCCCTCCAGGGATAGGAAAATGCATCCTGTAACTGAATATAACGCGTCTTGAGCTGTTCTTAGAAAAGGCATGAGCGAAAGCCAGGGCCAGCCCATCCACTAGTGGCCACCTAGGGCGGCAGACCTCCCTGGGTGGCATGGCACACATGGCCTGCCACCCCCTCGTCCTGAGCCATGCCACTGTCCCCCACCACTGCCGATTCCAGCAGCGAGGTTAGTTCACCAGCAGTGGCAGGCCTAATGTGCCGAAGCACATGGCCTGCTGCTGCTGCCGCCGAGCTGCTGCCATCCCCGCCACCAGAATCAGTGGCAGTGTGGCTCTGCACAGGGAAGGCGGCATGGCTGGGCATGTGGGGAAGAGGAGAAGCATGCCAGGGCTTCTGCCTAGAGTGGCAGAAACCCTTAGGCCTGCCCTGGTGAAAGCCCTTCTTCCCTTCTCTTCTTCATCTGCCCATAGCGTTGCCACAGATCTTATACAAACCTACTCAGGGGCACCAAAGTCTCTGTGTCTGTTCCATACATGCTTGAATTCTGCAACTATTTTGGCCCCATATCGCTTCTGGACGTTTACCACCCTTTCAGTGAAATAGTATTTTCTTACATTCTTTTTAACTTTTCTTCTTATCCATGAGCTTTTCATTTTATGGAAAATACTACTTCTGGATCTTATTGAAGCCTGCTAGATATTAAAATATCTGTATCATATATACTCTTTTCCTTTGTTCTTATAAAGAGTAAATTGTTAGTTCATTAACTCTATGCAAAGCTTACAATGCAAGCCATATATTATTTTCTTTGAACCCTTTCAATATTTTTTTGTAAATGTGATTTATATGCCTGAGCATAGTACCCAAGTTGGGGTTTCACATGAAACATATATGGTGGTGATATTACTTCCCTTTTCTAGTATTGATACTTTCGCTTTATGTACCCAAACATACTATTAACTTTATTGCAAAGACTGTCTACCTTGAGGTCATTAGAAATTATGACCCCCAGGTCTCTTTCCTGTTTTGTGACTGCTAGCTCTCTCCCTTCAAAAGGGTATGTCACCTTTAGATTTTTGCATTCCAAAAACATGATTTTGCTTTTTATTTTTTATTGTTAAAGCACAATTGACTTACCAACAGGGTCCACGTATTTTACATGGTCGATATAGTCTCTCTTTCCCAAATATACGCTTATCTATGAGAGAACAAGTGGAACAAGCATGGTATGTCAAGAATACTCAGTTATTAGGAGTTATTGCCTTATATAGTCATTTATCTAAAGCAGTAACAAGAACAAAATCACCCAACTTGGGGGCTGCGGAATGCCTTGGATTGGGGAAGCCAAGCTCTGCCTTGACTCCGCCTCCTATCCCCCATGGCCTTCTCCTCCTGTTCTGCCCACAGGAATCCAATCTCCCAAGGGCAGAAGAGAAGGGAATGGCTGCGATCGCGCCCTCCTGTCCATGGGGCTCCAATCTCCTGCAGGCAGGAGGGGAAGGACACCGCGATTGTGGCAAAGACTCCTATCTGCTGCAGGGATCTCCCACAGACAGATAGGAGTCTTTGCCACGATTGCAGTGGCCTTCCACTCTGCCCATGGGGATCTGACCTCCCGCGGGCAGACAGAAGGAGCCTGCCACAATCTCAGTTGATCTCTGCAGACAGAATTTTGGTGAGGCCAGAACCCATGTAGCCCACCCCATTCCGACATCCCTGACCCAACCTGATATAATGGAGGAAGATGAACATATTTTTACTCTTTCATTTTTATAAAGAATGATCCTTTTGCAAATGTGCATTAATTTGAAAATGGTGGCTTGGGTAGACCTTTTTCTACCATCATCTACTTTGTTATCTAGGTGAGGCCCATATTCAGGGCATGGTCTGCCAGTAAACTTACTAAACAAATGACCACGCTAAGAGTAACTAAATAACACTAACTCAAAAAAACTCCTGGCCAAAAAACAACTCCACTGTAATTAGAAACATTACATCCTCACCCACTATCCTCATCCACTATCTGTCCTCACCTTCAAATACCGGCAGTGGGCACAAGTTTAGGAGAATTGGCAGCCACTATCCTAATCCAACTAGAAATAAGAGGAGAAAAGACCTCAGGATGAAAAAGTATCCCTCTATGTGGCAGAAAAATTACCACAGGGGAAGCTCTTATTATCGCATTATCGGTCTGAAAATCTCCTCTACAATCTTATTTTATTCTCTATAAACAAGTATTGGAGAAGTATTGTCGATACATTTCTGGGATGGAGTAGAGGAGGAGCGAGGGCAGGCTGAAAAATTATCCAGATACTGGCGATATTCAGTTTACTACCTGGAAAAATATCAATTTGGTTTATACTTGCTGAACAGCAAATATTGCTGGCACTCTGACCACACTACTACTTAAGCCAACTGCCTATATGGATAGTAGGACTGAATACAAGTACCAAGTTAGGTGCTGGTGCAGTGCTTAACACAGTATGGTCACTGAACTGATCAAATATTGAACCCTATATTATTATGCAATTTGATATTCTTGTTACTTAGACTTGTGGCAGTGACTCTTTGATACAGCAAGTCAGATCTATAATAGTAGTTATTAAAACACAAAAGAAGAGCGAGACCTAGGTGTGATTGTGTCTGATGATCTTAAAGTAGCTAAACAGGTAGAAAAGGTGACGGTGAAAGCTAGAAGGATGCTTGGGTGCATATGGAGAGGAATGGCCAGCAGAAGAAAGGAGGTGATAGTGCCTCTGTATAAGTCTTTGGTGCAACCTCATTTGGAGTATTGTGTGCAATTCTGGAGACCGCACCTTCAAAAAGATATAAACAGGATGGAGTCAGTGCAGAGGGTGGCTACTAAAATGGTTAATGGCCTTCACTATAAAGCATATGAGGGACAGACTTGAAGATCTTAATATGTATACATTAAAGGAAAGGTGGGATAGAGCAGATATGATAGAGATGTTTAAATACCTCCATGGCATAAATGCATGAGGAGAGCCTCTTTCAAGTGAAAGCAAACTATGCTATGAGGGGACATAAGATGAGTGAAAGGGGATAGACCCAGGAGTAATATGCGAAAATATTTCTTTATGGAAAGAGTGGTAGATCCGTGGAATAGTCTCCCAGTGGAGGTGGTAGAGATGAGGACAGTATCTGAATTCAAAAAGGCATGGGACAAACACAGAGGATCTCTAAAGGAAAAAAGGGGACTGTTGTAGTGGTTGATATGGAAGGGCAGACTGGATGGGCCATGTGGTCTTTTTCTGCTGTCATGTTACTATGTTTCTATCTTTCTATATAAAAGGGACTCCATGATGCTCGGAACTACAATAATGGTTTCTTAATGAAGCTGTAGAGACCTGACATGTTAATTCTGTCAGGCTATACTCAAGATACCCCTTCATATGATAGCTTCTGGGGTAGACTCTGCAACTGGGGTTAAAATATTCTGTGGCACAAAATCTGAGATTCAGAAGTGCTGGTATATATGCATATATTTCCATAAATTGTATATGCAATATTTTTTACTTTTATTCTACTTTCACCTCAGTCTCCCTCCTCCCCCACTTTTGATGCTGTTGATCATTGCTTTCTCCTCAATACCCTATTTTCACTTGGCTTTAGGGACTCTATTCTGACTTGGTTTTCCTCTTACCTCTCTCATTACACTTTCAGTATATGCTCTGGTGGCTCTTCTTCCACTGCTATTCCCCTTTCAGTCAGTGTTGCTCAGGGATCTGTTTTGGAAGCTCCTCTTCTCACTGTAAACTCATTCCCTTACTGCTCTAAGTTCCTCTCATGGCTTTCAGTACCATCTTTATGCTAAAGACACTCGGATTTATCACTCTGCCCCTGAAATCTCTTCAGGAATCCAGGCCTGTATCACAGCCTGCTTGTCTGATGTTGCTGCCTAGATATCCCACTTCCATCTAAAACTGAACATAGCCAAGACGGAGCTCATTCTTTTCTCCTTTCTCTATTTCAGTGGATAATACTATCATCCTGTCTGTCTCCTCAGCTCGCAACACTGGGGTCATCTTTGACTCTTCTCCCCATACATCCAGGGCTGGCCCCAGAGTTGGTTCGAAGTGTTGATGCCCTAGGCAGACCTTAAGTCTAATACCCACCCTGGCTGTCAAAATCTGTTGTCTAGTTTTGCATGCCTTGCTCTTTGCCACTCCCTAAAAGCTGCCACCATAGGCGACCACCTAGTTTGTGTGGTGGTTGGGCCGACCCTGCATACATCCAGCAGATAGCTAAAACCTGTCATTTCTTTCTCTATAACATCACCTTAATGAACAAACTACGAAGAGCCTTATCCACTCTTTAGTTTCTTCCCGTTTAGACTATTGCCACCTGCTCCTCAGTGGTCTCCCCTTAATCATCTTTCTCCTCTTCAATCTATTCAAAACTCAGTTGCAAGGCTAATCCTCTGCCACAGTTGCTACGCTCACGTAATCTCTCTCATCAAGTCACTTCAGTGGCTCCCTGTCCATTTCTGCTCCAGTTCAAACTTCTTCTTCTGACCTAGAAGTACTTTCACTCTGCTTCTCCTTGCTTATCTCTCCCTACGCTCTCCTTGGGAACTCCACTCATCAGGCAAATCCCTTCTATTTAAGCCCTTCTTTTCCACTGCCAACTCCCAACTGTGTTCTTTTCACCTTGCTGCACATATGCCTGGAACAGACTGCCTGAGTCAGTGTCAGGTTCTATCTCCGGCCCTAGACAAATCCAAGCTAAAAAAAACCTCTCTTCAAGGCTGCTTTTGGATCCTGATCCTTTATGCCCCTGTGTCACCCATGTGTGAAGACCATCTCTAGTCCCCTCTCTGCTATGTATCTGTCTTGCTTAGATTGTAAGCTCTATTAAGCAGGAACTGTCTACCATATGTATGTTATTTATTTATTGACAGTTCTTATAGACCACTTTTTCTTTAGATCAAAGTGATTTACAGGTACCCATAACAACTCTACATATTACTTAGAGCGCTTAACAGAGAAAACATGATACATGAAACTTAAATTTTTTCCGTGGTGCATCTGAACTTATACATCAGAAGTTTAACTCTTAACCTTTCCTATATTAAGCAAGTTTTGTGAACAGCGAGTCATGGTCGGTGGAAATTAACTGATGTGATCAGCCATCGGTTAAGCTTGCCGTGAAAGTTTCATTTCCAAAGTGTTCTTTAAAGAGTAGGTTTTTAGTTCCTTACAAAATGAAAGGTCTGTGATAGCGCTTCTCTTTTCCAGCAGCGAATTCCAAAGTCCTGGGGCTTATAAAGAGAATGCATATGAACATGCTGTTTGGTTACTTTACGTTTTTCTAGTGGTATGGTGAAGATGCTGTGTGCGGTTTCCCCTAGCTTTGTTATCTGGTGTTTTTCGCATGATGGGCTATTGATAATGTGAGGTTAGACTGTGAGATATTTTGAAAATGGTTATTAGGATTTTGTATTTAATCCCGCTTAGAAGAGGTAGCCAGTGGAGTTGTTTTATGTGTAGATGTAGAGCGCCGCGTATGCCTTGTAGCATATACAAATAAGTAGTAGTAAATGTATCATTTAAAAATATTCCTTTAGGAGCTCAAGCGGTAACTCAGCAGCACTGCCGCACACTGCCATGCAGAGGAACCTGAATTTGATTCCTGGACTAGGACTCTGCTCCTGAAGGCCAGCTGGGGCTTGGGATATTTCACAACCCTGGTGGGAGGGACGCCTCAGCTACCTATTACTCAACAGCGATACCTGTCTAGCAGGTAGATGAAAGGACCACTATTGCATGCTCCAAAGGGAGCATGGTACTGTGAACATCTCGCTGATGGCTGGCCTGAGTGAGACAGAGGGATATGAAATAGGGGGAAAATGCCCTGGGTGATTCCAGATGAAGGCTCAGGACACTAATTCTTAGCCACAGTTCTGATTCGGCTGGAAAAGTAAAGGAGAAGCAAGAAACAGGTGGATGCAAAAAAGTTACTTTAAAATAATTTCACAAACCAGTTGTGCATTTGATTATCGTTTTCCTTATTTCATGCAAGCTTTCTTTGTTTTCTTAGCATCCTTTCTTTCAAGTATGTCCTTTCCTTTTCTGTTTTCCCCTTGGCTATCTTCTAAAAATTGTTTTGCCTCCTCAACTGCTCTTAGTCTCCTGTCTTTTCTTTCTCAACGTGCCCTCCAATTTTTGACCCTTCATTTCTCTTATCCCCTCCTACCATCCCTTCTCTGTCATCCCTCCCGCCTCTTCCTTCCTTCATCCTCTCTATCTCCTGTTCCCCTTACTCCCCAACACTATGTACAGCACCACCTTTTCTCACTCACCCCAAACCCCAGTTTGCAGCCACTCAGTGTTTCAGTTACTTTGAATCCCATTTGGAATACCAGCATTAGGGTTACCAAATAGCTCCAAGCAGGGCCGGATTTACCTTGAGTGAGGCCCTATGCCAACAAAAATTGTGGGCCCCCAGCAGGGGCGGCCCAAGGGGGGTGTGGGCCTCATTTGCATAAGGGGCCTCATTTGCATAAATATTTGCATAATGTTACCATATATTAACTTTTAGTAAACGTGCCTCTTAATGAGTGTATGGATAAAGAAAGACTAAAAGATTTCTACATTACTATAATCCAGTGCCAACTGCCAGACACATTAGGAACTACTACAAACACTGCCCATTTAGAACCCATAGCAAACCCGCCGTATCCTAACAGCACTACCAGGACTCACAAAGCACCATACTCTACCAATCAAAAGGCAACACTGCAAATATTAAACCAATACATTTCAGAGAACAACAATACATGACCTACTGGGGAAAGAGAACAAGTGGCAATGTCAAATAGGAATTATATAAACAGAACACCTCAGCTCAGTTACACATGCAGAACATAGACCATCACCAAACAAGTAATCACATTTTAGAAACAGGAAGACAATAATTAAACTGGGAATCCCAAAAGCCAAACTTGGAATGTACAACACTGTAGAAATAAAACTATACATTAATTTGCTCTTGTACTAAACAAAGCGCAGACGTTAATGATGCACATTTACCAGAGCTGACATATTCCAATTAATAAATTCAAAATAAAGAGATATTTTTCTACCTTTTGTGCATTTTTTTCAGCTGCAATTGCTCCAGCCACTTTCTTCTGGTTTCTTCATGTCTTCTGCTAACTCTCCATCGTCTGCTGTCCATTTGTCCTTTCTTCTCTCTTCTAGTTTTTTTCCATTCTCTCTCTACATCTGCTTTAACATACTAATCTTTCTCCTTTTGCTCTTTCCTCATTCCTATTTCATCCAGTCAAATTTTACCCCTCCATCCTCAATCCCCACTTACTCTCCCAATACCCGGCCAATTGTAGATTTTTTTATCCCTCCCACACAAAATATTTTTCCCTTCTCCATTTTACTCTTCCAGCCCCATCCCATTCTAATCCTCCCCCAACATCAGCTCCCTTCTAGTTCCAGCCTCACCCAGCATCCATTCCCTTCTAGTCCCTGCATCAGCCCATTTCCAGTCCTAGCCACCCATCAGCCCATTTCCAGTCCTAGCAACCCCCCAACCCAATACAAGTCCTAACCCCCCATCACCCCATTTTCAGTTTAAGCCCCCCCTATAACCCATTACCAGTCCTAACCCCCCATCAGCCCACTTCCAGTCCTAACCCCATCAACCCATTTCCAGTCAGCCCCCCATAGCCCATTGCCAGTCCTAACCCCCCCCCATCAGCCCATCAGCCCACAGCCCATTACCAGTCCTAACCCCATCAGCCCACCTCCAGTCTTAATCCCCCCCAGCCCATTTCCAGTCCTAACCCCCCCCATAGCCCATTACCAGACAGCCCCCATCAGCCCACAGCCCATTACCAGTACTAACCCCCCCCAAAGCCCATTACCAGTTCTAAACCCCCCCAACAGCCCATTATCAGTCCTAACCCCATCAGCCCACCTCCAGTCTTAACCCCCCCCAGTCCATTTCCAGTCCTAGCCCCCCCCATAGCCCATTACCAGACAGCCCCCATCAGCCCACAGCCCATTACCAGTCTTAACCCCCCCAAAGCCCATTACCAGTTCTAACCCCCCCCAACAGCCCACAGCCCATTACCAGTCCTCCTCATCAGCCCACCTCCAGCCTTAATCCCCCCAACCCATTTCCAGTCCCAGTCCCAGCCCATTTCCAGTCCCAGTCCCAACCCATTTCCAGCCCCAGTCCCAGCCCCCCCAATTACCAGTCCTACCCCCTCCCCCTCCCCCGGCCTAAAGTAAAATTTATTTAAAAAAAAAAAACCTGCTGGCTGCCGCCGCAGGGCCCCCTCTGCTGCCGCGGCAGCATGGACTGACCCGCGGGGGCCCCCTCTGTAAGCTCGGTCCCTCCCTCCGTGCCTCCGTGTCTCCCTCCGTGCAGGCTGTGAGAGACGCGAAGGCAGACTGTCTCCTTCGCGTCTCTGTTAAGCCCGCAGGGGCTGATGGGAAATTTCCCATCAGCCCTGCGGGCTTAACAGAGACGGGAAGGCAGAAGGAGACAGTCTGCCTTCGCGTCTCTAACAGCCTGCACGGAGGGAGACACGGAGGCACGGAGGGAGGGACCGAGCTTACAGAGGGGGCCCCCGCGGGTCAGTCCATGCTGCCGCGGCAGCAGAGGGGGCCCCGCGGCGGCAGCCAGCAGGTTTTTTTTTATTTTATTAAAAAAAAAAGCCTAACTACTTCAATTTTTGTGGGCCCTTTGCAGCTGTGGGCCCTACGCCATGGCGTACATGGCGTATAGCTAAATCCGGCCCTGGCTCCAAGTCAGTCAGACTGAACCAGTCCTGATTTTATCCTGATCAGGCCTTCTTTGATGATTTGACGCCATCTGGTAAATCTAGTCAACAGAAGCATTTAGTGGGCCTTGACAATTTCAGCTGTGCATTTGATAGCCAGAAGAAAGTGAAAGAATGCAGTGGCCTGACAGCCAAAAGATAATAGTAACCTGGAAGAGGAAAGCGATAATAAATGATTCAGTTTGGCACTAGAGGTGCAGGATGGTACAGACACTTTGAAGGCCAAGTAAAAGACTGCTGCCAGTTGGAGAGGGTGGCAGGAGAAGACAGTAAAAGTCAACTTGGCAGCAGAGGAAGTCATACTTGTCAGACTAAATTAAACTGGGATAGTCTTAAAATTGCTGCTGTTTCTGAGTGTTCTGTTTCAAAGAATTTTATCCTACTCAAACACTGGAATAATTTAGGTGAAGTCCGGGAATATGAGGTCAAGACCCCTCTGAAATTACGCTTCGGTAAATCATGTCACCTTTCTGTTTCCAGAAGTCTAGTCAAAATACAACATTTATTTTAATCTAACTTTCCTAGTCAGCTAAAGGAAACCAACCTTTTAAAGAATGGTTAGAGCAACAGGCTGAGGAACCAGGGAAGCCAGGATTTAAATCTCATTCGTTCTCCTTGTGATCTTGTGCAAGGTCGCTTAACCCTCCATTATCTCAGGTACAAACTTATATTGTAAGTCCTCTGGCGACAGGGTAATATCTACCATATCTGAATGTAATCTCACCTTCTTGTACTCCTCTCTCTACTTTCTGTGATTGGAAGAGTAGAATATAAACACTTAGATTAAATTAAAGATAAGCATGGATATTAAGAAAGTATGATATCGGGCATGACTAAGATGGCAGTGTGAGGCTGAGTATGGTCTGGCGGCGTTTGTTTCCTCTAAATACTTTTTACCTGTGAATATGGCTCCTAAGGGGAAGGGGCAGCCAAGGATGGCAAAGCTACCCCGGAGATCCCCAAGTTGCTGTTGATTCTCACCCAACTCCAGAAGACCTCTGTTGATCCAAAAGCAGTGAGTGAAGTCTGTGCTGTAGGACCGGATGGTGATATACAGTCACTGCCTGGAGACATAAGCAGCTTGGTACCGTGGCAGAACTCGACTCCCCTGGCTCAACGTTCCCCGGCTGTTACATCTGGTACATCGGTGACCTAGACACCCCCCCCCCCTTTTCCTTCAGAGCAAGGAGTCTGAAGGATACAGCAGTTGATTCTGCACAGTCCTCTGGCCGGGAGGTGGTGTTGCCAGTGAATGGAGAGCATACTGGTGGGGAGTCGCCAATTTCTACACCATTGCAGTCTGTGGCTTTGTTGCCCAGGAAGCTAGGGGTCCTAGGCTCTTCTCCTCAAGCACCTGGGCCTTCTTCACCTTCAGAGGTTTCGCTGACATTGATTTGGAACTTGTTGCTTCAACTCCAGGAAACTGATTCCAAGAGTGCGGCTGAGCTGAAGGTATTGGTTCAAACAATGGGTTCAATTGCTCAAAAATAAACTTTACATCAGGAAATATCTACAAAAGTTTCTGAATTGCATAAGAGTGTTACAGCGGCTGATGAAGTGATCGAGACATTGGTCAAGGATAGAGCTATAATTCATAGAAAACTGGAAGTGTATGAAAATTGGATGAGACATTTAAATCTACAGATTCTGAACTGCCCTCATGTAGATTTTATTCTACCAATAGATTTATTTAAAAGATACCTATTAGATGTTTTAAAGATCTCGGAGACTGCTAGTCCTCCTTTAAACAAGGTATATTTTTTGCCTACAGGCAAAGCTAGTGCAAATATTGATGCACAACCATCTATGGCTGTCTCTGTGATTCTAGAAACTTCTAATTCTGAATGTAAAGAAAGGGCAACTCTTTGTGTTTCTTTTGTTTTTGAGCAGGATTTGAATTTAATTTGGCATCTTTATTTCAAGAAAATGAGTGAACCATTCTTTGGTCAGCCTGTTAGAATATTTCCTGACGTGGCTAACAGGAGCAGAGATCTGAAACACTATTCTTGGGTGCTTTCTTTATGTTTAGATATCCTTGTAAATGTCTAGTTAGTTAATTGAATGTGAAGTATGTAATTCTTGTTGCCTGACCAGTTAAGAGCATTTTTGGATCTCAAGAAATTTGTGACTCCAGCCTGTTCTGCTCCTTAAGCTTTGAATTTTTTTTTTTATAGATGGCCAACAGATACTCACTTATGGCCCCTGGTGTTCAAATTTCTTTTTACAAGTGTATGCTTATTATGCTTTTTTATCAAAATAACAAAGATAAAATTTAAAAAAAGAAAGTATGATACCATAGGCTTCTTCTTACTGAATTGGAATAAGGGCCGGCCCCAGAGTTGGTTCAAGGTGTTGCCGACCTAGACAAACATAAGCCTTATTCTCCCCTCCCTACAAGCTGTTAGAATCTATTGTTTAGCTTTGAATGCCCTCCTCTTTGCCATCACTACCACCACCCTCCAAAAGTTGCCATTCTAGGCAACTATCTAGTTTGCCTAACGTTTGTGTTGGCCCTGACTGGAATCCCCCCTCAAAGTCACTTCAGGAGAGGGGTGGGGGCATTGCAGCTATTATGTTGCAAAGTTTATGGCTTTCTTATGATCTTATACCTGGAAATGAAGGTACCTGAATAACTAATGTCTTTCTCACAATATATTACATGGAAAAGCTCATAATAGAGAATAGGAGATACTATTACTAGACTGTAACTTACTGCCTTATCGCGGGAGATTTTCTTGAAGATAACATGTCTGCTGTACTGGTTACCCTTCTGAGTCACAGCGCAGCTCATCTTTTCAGGTCACTGCTCGAATATGGCGGTCAGATGCCAAAGAGAGGAATGACGCAAAGAATTCTGTGATGGGGAAGAGACACTATGAAATGGTTCATCACACTTAGAGACAACAGACCCTAAATGCAGTGTTTTAGTACTACACTCATTGAATTCTCAACTCTTACTTATATGGGGAATATTTATTCTTTACCATCTCTCTCTATAAGCTTCTAGAGCTTGAAATTAGTGAGGGAAAGCCTTTCTACAGTTAATTAAGAGCCCAGCATTCAATGTCTTTATAATCAATTCCCATGTCTCTCCCATTTCTTTTAGAGATTTATACTGGGCCTGCACTCAAAATTGTCATATGTGGGAAGCAGCTATAAAACAGGAGCCTTCTCGAGATAACAGGTGGATAATTATGTGATGAACACATATCAATGAGACTGAATGAATAAGGAGGCCGGGTCCCCCATTCATCATGGTTAATCTAAGCAATAAGCAAAGCGCACAGATTAAGTACAGTGAAGTCTAGGACTGAATGATCACCGAGCTAAATTCCTCTGTTAGCAACAGATAGTACAACCAGGATGCAGCAGTATGTGATAAAGCTCAAGGTTAAATTGGGATGTAAATAGAAACCCCACCTTGAACAAAAAAAAAAATTACACAAGAGCCTTCCAGGGGAGAGCTGGAGTGCTTTGGTGGAAGTGCGTATGAATGTATGTGTGAACTTGCAAGTAGGAGGGTAGATATAATTTCTCCAGGCAATAAAAGCTCCTATATTGTATTGTCAAAGATGAGCACTAAGAAATGTAAATATTGAAAAAATGGAAGTACCTTTAACACGTTTAAAGATGCCAGGGAAGTAGCAAGATCAGTATCGAGACTAAATCCAGAGTAAAGAGAAACTGGAATGTAGCAAACTGTCAACAACTATCCCCCCTTCCGTAGGGGAAAGTGTCTCAGCTTTCAGGTCCTCTTGATTGTCTCACTTTATGGGTCAGTAAGGAATAATCTGAATTCATGGAGAGAAGCCTCTGCAATTTGTAGCCGCTCTAAGCTTCCATCACTTAATCTCAGTAGAGGAGGAGCGCATTATGGATGGCTTAGGTAGGGATCTGCGGATCACTGTGTCAGCATCTCTTTGTGTTTCATAAGTAAACTCTGAAAGACCCGGGGCTAGGACTATGCATTAAGGTTTTACCAAGTAGCAGACAGGGTGTATACACATTATTTTACAAAATCTCCATAAGTGGGCTTGGAAGAGGCTCATCTTCTCAACAGTAAGAGCAAGGGGTTTAACAAAAATGAAGCATTTTCCCGATAGACACAAAACCTTTTAGTACCTCTGACCCTAAATATGATTAGAGTGGTAGCTTACTTGCTTGCAATTTTACGCTGTGGTTAGGAAAGTATGGGCTCAATTTCTCTTGGATCTAGTTTTAGACTAATATGCAGTCCAGGACTGGGGAGAGGTGTCTAAATAGATTTGTTAAACCTAGCCTAGGTCTTATCATTTAAAATCCCAAGGCACAGTTCAGTGCTCTTGGTCATAGCCCATCTTGCATCTATCCATATTGATGCTATGTAATGTTTCAGAGCCACTGCATGTGCTGTGAGTGCTATGTTGGATAAATAGACACTTTTAGAGAAGAAAGAAATCAGGCATTTTGTGCTGCTTTAGACACTAATGGAATGGAGTATAACAACCAAAAAGATTTCTTTAAATACAGAGCTGCCAAGTTACCCAGTTCCAGGAGTGAGATTTTTTTGCAGGCTCTGGTTTTAAGTTTACATTGCAATGCAGTATGGTATTTGTAGTTCCTAATTTTACCGATTGGCATCAGTGTTGCAGGCCCCACAATGCATCAGAATGAAATGATCAGAAATGCAAGACTGGTTTGAAATCTCACTCCTCAAACTGGGTAACTTTGCAACTCTGTAAATGTGCTTGTAGTATTTTACCTCACCTACCACCAAAGTGGAGAGATTTACTATTATTGCTTGAGATGGGGGAAAACATGGAGTTCAAAATCATTTTAACAATACTCCAGCAAATACAAGGTGGAGAATCAGATCATACAGGATCCAGAAATATGGCTGCTAATTGCCTTCCTCAATGATCTCTTTTTTTAAGACAGGTTGATGCAGACTAGATTTTACTTCACAGCACACGTGGACTTGAAGATCTGCTTTTCTTAAGAAAATCAATATGCATTGGAGCACGTCCATGCATGTGATGGAGTAACTCAGGATTGGCTTAATCTGTTCTGAAAAAGTGCAACCAGTTGGCACCCCTATTTAGAGATCAGACACTGAAAGATGCTAATGATCTACATCCACATGAGCACACATACCTCCCCCTCCCCCCCCCCCCCTTCATAAGAAGAGACTCACATTCAAGAAAAACAATGTAGACGTTCTTATACTGGCAGCATGATGAGAGTTAATATGCACAGATAAACCATTCTATATCCTCAGCAGTCACATTCCGGGTATCTCAAAAGGATGCATTAAGTAAGATAGGTATCACAATGACTTAGAAATTCAGTGAGAAAAGGATATAATTAAGACAACAAATTTATATTAGTAGGGGGTAGCAGACCTATTAGGGAAGAACAAAGGTTACAACTACTAATCAGCTGTATAGCACTACAAGGCATACACAGCACTGTAAGCAAAAATGTACAAGACAGTCCCTGCTCCACAGAGCTTACAATCTAATCAAGACAAACACGTCAAAAAGGAGAAATGATTAATGTATACATGGGTGTTAAACAGGAGAGAAGGGGGGGGGGGGGTTGGGAACCAAAAGCAGCCTCGAAGGTGTGGGTTTTTAACCTGCATTTAAAAAGGATCAGAGATGGAGTCTGTTGTATTGACTCAGGTAGTGTATTTCAGGAATATGGAACAGCAAGGTGGAAAAAGTGGAGCCTTGAGTTGACATAGAAAAGAAAGGCACACATAAGAGGGATTTGCCTGATGAGGTGACTTCCCAAGGAGGCGGGTATGGAAAGATAAGCGAGGAAAGCTAATGAGGAGCTGCAGAGTGTATGTATTTGTAGGTCACTAGAAGAAGTTTGAACTGTATGCGGAAACAGATAAGCAGCCAGTGAAGAGATGTCAAAAGAAGGGTTATGTGAGCAACAGATTGCAGTGGTCTAGACAGGAGATGACTAAAACGCAGTTAAGGTCTTGGTAGTGTGTTCAGAGAGGAAGGGACACATTTTGCTAATGTTATAGAGAAGGAAGCGACAGGTTTTAGCTAACATTAGGGCTAGCCCCTTAGCAAGACTTTCACATCCTAAGTTAGGAGCGAGATTCATTACCAGCATATGCCAGTAGCATATGCTTGTCTCAAAGATTAAGTCATGCACTTGTAAAGTACACATGGCCGGTACAGTGAAACTGCAAATGGCTCATTAAATCAGTTCTTTTATTTATTTTTATTTAACAAGTTTTATATATCGCCTTTCTTACATTCATAGCGGTTTACATAGTTCCTTTGATCCAATTTAAGAAAATAAAACGATTTTTTGATAAAGGGTTGTTATGACCTATGAGGAAAAGTCCTTTAAGCCAATCTGGGTGCTACGCAAGTGACTTAATGGCTTATAAATCAAGGGACAATCTCTGAGGTATTTTCCCCTTTATTAATAAAACTGAAGATGCAATAGCTAAATCTTTTTCATGATGAATTTTGGTTTGTGAATATGCAAAATTAACCCATTTGGAGATGCTGCTCGCTGAAAGTCATCGATAATCTGAGACATTGCATTCAGTTGCCACATCTACTGTAAGTAATTCAGACAGCTGAACACTGACTATTCTTTGATCTGGAAAGCAGTGCTGGACTGTGTCCACTCTCTGTATTCAGTGCGTTACCTATATGGATATTGACACAGACTATACAGATTTCGTTGAATGGGAGGGTGGCATTTAACAAGCCAGTGGGCTGAAAAGTTACCCCTGTCTGCACAGCTTGCACTGCAAGATTGGACCGGGGGGGCGGGGCGCAAAGGTTGGCTCAGAAATACCTCCCATCTTATAGTTACCTTTATTCTTACGTTATGAAACAAACCAAGAAGATGAAGAGACAGATGTGGGTGGGAAAGACTATGCATGCTCAGAACGTTATACCAGGTTCAGCAGGGAAGAGATATAATAAAGAGAAAAAGGTTGATTTTAGTAGAGGGCTAATCGGTGGCAGACCTATTAGTGAGGAATAGAATGTTAGGACTAGTCTCTCAGCAAGCGTCCCTTATTTAACATATCCTACTTTAGGAGTAAGGTTCAGCACCATCATGGTGTATGCAAAATTAACCCATTTGGAGACATTGCTCCCTGAGCCATTAATCTCAGACATAGCATATGTTCCTTTACATTTGCACCTGCCCCGTCCATTGTGGATAATTCAAACAACTGAACACTGAGGGATCTATATTCAAAACCGTTATTCAGAAGCTATCCAGATAGGAGTGCTGATCAAGATATTCAATGAATAATGCCACCGAATATATCTCGATAGACCTCCTCGGGCACTACCTGGTTAGTGCAGGGGTGGTTCATGGATGGAGCAAGGGCAGAGCAGGCACAATTTTCAGCCGGCACTTATCCAGACAACTTGGACCACATTAAAAGCCTGATGTTATCCGGATAAGTGCCAGTATTTATCCAGATCGCATTCCCAATCAGATATTCAGTGGCACCTCCTAACCAGACAATATTTAAGAGCCGCAGCTGAGCACCGTGACATTTGACTATCGGACCCTTTGGAAATCGGGTTGCGACTTCTCTTTGATCTGGAAAGCAGTGCTAGATTGTTTGTGATTTTATTGTTCTGTTCCAACAATGTGCAATGACATCAGCCACTTGTGTGCCTGATCAGTTCTGCTGTCTAGAGAAAACCTCTGCAACAGGTGAGAAACAATGCTTTACACTAAAAGACACTCCTATGTCACTCTCCATATGATAGCTGCACACAAACCTTGGTCATATTTATTTATATTTACGAAGCCCCTCTTCCCTGAGGAGATGCAGTTAGACTCTTACAATAGTAGCTAAGATGTTGTGTAGGCAGATGGGCCAAGTGGTTACCTCAGAGTTTCGCTTTTCCTCTGGTGGAAGCTGTCATGAGGCTGGAGCTAGAGAAGAAACAGCCTTGAAAAAAAACTCATGATTTGCATAAATCTCAGAAAAGCCAGAGAGCGCAGTTCCCGTGTAGCTCAGCCAGAGGGCGCAGGAACAGCTACACAGTGCCTGAACCCACGTGCTCAAGCTCTGAGCACCTTAATGATGAGTGTTTTCACCTGGCCTCAAACTCACAGCGTGCAAGCTGGAAATCCCTTTATAAGGGAAGTCAGATGAGCAGAGAGGGGGAACAGGATGGAGAGTGGTACGAAAACCAGCAAGGGGGTGACCGGGAAGGGACCTCCGGTGCCAGCACAAGGGAACGAGAAGGAGAACGGTACAGGATCCAGTACAGAGACCAGAAAGGGGGCTCAAGAGATCCAGGTGTGCAGCAAGGACTGCAGCAAAGAGTCCAGCACAGAGACCGGGGAGAGAGCTCAGGTACCAGCACAGGAGTGCAGCAGAGGGACCAAGGAGTCCAGCAAAAAGAGGCACCCAGGAGGGTAGCCGACAGACCAACCGGGAGGGTACCAGCGAGGGTACCAGGAATGGTAACAGGAGAAGGAAGGAGAAGAACGGATACAGACAGAGGCAAGTCTCAGCCCAGGGATAAGGCCCAGAGAAGCAGCCTGCCTGTTAAAAGAAGTTCTTCAAATAAAGACTGGAAATCCACGTCTGGTTTTCCTAGCAGCCTTAATTGTGGAGCAGTGCACAAGACAAAGGATCAATAAGAAAAGCTACAGAGTAAGCTGAATACTAGGCGTGGCACTCCACCGAAGATAAGGTATGAAAAGCCTTTTATTCTAAAAGGGACTTTAAAGAAGGCAGACTTATGCAGGTAGATAAACCTCCTTATCAGAGAAGAAGCAAAGTTAACTATTTAAAACCACTTTCCAAAAGGGTTCTACAGAAGTTATATGAGAAGCCAAGGAACTTCTATGAGGAACTAAGTAACACTGAGGATACTCTAAACATTGAAGAGTGTAGTGAGCCAGAATCAATGGACTTGGATTACAGCTCCAGTGTTCCCATGTCTCACACAGAACCTATGGAATGTAACTTGTGCTTAAGAGGTAGTTGCCTGCCATACTAATTGTACAGTGAAGAAATGAGTCTGAAAATGGTGAAGCTGATAACCATTCTGTTCTAATTGTTTTCTATTGTTTGGAAAATCCCTTAACCCAGCTAAACAGTCAATTGTACAGCCTACATCATTTAACTGTTTAGTCCATGGTGGAACTTTATTATTATTTGAGGAAAGTCTTACCTCCACTTTAAGTTTGTTGTCTCATTTGAACCTAGAGCATTAAGCGGGGAAATAAAGCCTTATTTACCCTCCATTTGGCGTAGTTATTCATTTCAGGGAGCACTATACTACAAGGACCACAATCCTTTGGGTCCTGCAGCTCAAATACTCCCTGATTCAAATTAAATGTCAGCAGACGCCCTTACTCTACTACACCAGTAGGGGCGCCGTCCGACAAAGCTGACAGAGTTCACTAACCTCATCTTGCTCCAAGGTAAAGGGGGAGTAAGTAGAGAACAAGAGGAAAATAAAACTAAACAGGATAAGCCACTACCAATGTGATGTTACCGTTGTCAAATGTGTTAGGGCAGCAGATTTCAGTGATGGAATAAATAAATACATTTGTTTCCTTGAGTACATTTTCTGTGAAATTTATTAAATACTAGGATAAATTATTAAACAGGCTTTAAAATAGAGCACTCCAATAATTACAATAGCTAGCGAAAAAAAAACAAGGAATCAATTCAGTGTTCTCATACTATTTTACACATTAACAAGTATTACAGTTTCTTTAAAGCATTCTCTTCTGCAATTACAGGTAAGCGAAACAATTTCAAAGCAACCTTTGTTTTTACTCTAATTATTCTAATTAGTTTCCTACTAATGAATTTCTTTTCCCTTGTGCATTAACTTTCACCAGGTAAGTTCTTTCTAAGAGTACTCTGATTTTCTTTCAATTAGCGTTTTGTAAAGTACAAGCTCATGAATGGATTTGGTTTTCTCTGTCTCTCTGAGTGCAGGTGCACTGGTACCTCTTCCAAGACACTTTCTTGCAGAGGCCCAGTCAGTTGTCCAGTGCCATCCACCCCCAGGACACACAAGATTTCCTCCAGTCCAGCGATGGCTCTTACCTACTACCTAACTTTAAAAATATTAATAAATAAAACAAATCTAATATTGAGGCTGAGTCCACAGTAACTCTAGATAAATGTTTGACTGGGACCTGGCTTGGTATACTTTCCCTACTTTCATAAAAAATAAAAGATAATTGTCCCTATGTAATCCCACACACCTTGGCCAGTCACACACACACCTTTCACAATCTCATAAAATAATTCCTTTTTAAGATATCAAGGTTTAAATTTTTCTTTAAAACCTTAATTGGATAGTAAATGTCTGTTTGGAGTTCAAATCCAGAGCTTCTCTCCCTCAGCTCCGACTCCAGCAGCACTCAAGAACCGTCGCTGCCTTAAAGGTTCTAAACTGCCAAAGCTCACCAGAGTTACCACATTCCCGCCACAGGATTTAAAATGTGTTTCTCTACAGAAGCTTTAAGACAGTTTTTAGCTTCTAGTACTTTAATTTAACCTGTACCTTATGATCAGGAACCATTGGTGATGAAAGAAGAAGTTAAAGCAGCATTGAAAGCCTTATCAAAGAACAAAGCACCAGGCATTGATAGCAATCCCATAGAAGTATTACAGCAATCTGATGCAGCTGTTACCGTACTTACAAGGCTATGCCAAGAAATATGGAAGACAACATCATGGCCAACTAACTGGAAAAGATCTGTGTTTATACCAATACTAAAGAAAGGTGATCCAACTGACTGTGAAAATTATCGCACAATTGCTCTGATCCCACATGCCAGCAAGATTCTACTGAAGATTATTCAAAAGAGACTACAACCATACCTGGAACAAGAACTACCTGAAGTGCAAGCAGGGTTCAGGAAAGGGCGAGGAACGAGACACATAATTGCAGATGTGAGATGGATCCTTGAAAAGACTAAAGAATACCAAAAGGATATCTATTTGTGCTTTATCGACTATAGCAAGGCTTTTGACTGTGTAAACCATGAGAAATTCTGGGCCATATTAAGAAGCATGGGTATACCAGAACATCTGATCGTACTCTTGCACAATCTGTATATTGATCAAGAAGCAGCAGTTTGAACGGAACAAGGAGAAACAGAATGGTTTAAAATAAGCAAAGGTGTACGACAAGGCTGCATGCTTTCCCCCTACCTGTTTAATTTATATGCAGAACAAATCATCAGAGAAGCAGGATTGTATGAAGACAACAGAGGTGTGAAGATTGGTGGAAGACTCATCAACAACCTTCGCTATGCTGATGATACCACATTACTGGCTGAAACTGAAGATGATCTGAAACATTTGCTTCTCACAATCAAAGAACATAGTCTCAAAATGGGCCTGCACCTTAATGTAAAGAAGACAAAGATCATGACAACTGGCATAATCAACACGTTCATCGTTGAAGGAGAAGAAATTGAAATTGTGAACAACTTTAACCTACTTGGATCAACTATCAATAAAGAAGCAACAAGCAGTCAAGAAATCAGACGACGCATTGCTCTTGGCAGAATGGCTATGAAAGACCTAGATAAGATTCTCAAGAGCAGAGATGTCTCTCTCCATACAAAGAGTTGACTTGTTCAAGCCATAGTATTTTCAATAACATCATATGGATGTGAAAGCTGGACAGTGAAAAAAATAGGAAGAAAATTGATGCCTTTGAATTATGGTGCTGGCGGCGAATACTGTGTATACCATGGACTGCCCGAAGAACAAATCAGTCGGTACTAGAGGAGATCAAACCTAAGCTTTCTTTAGAAGCTCAGATGACAAGACTTTGACTTTCATACTTTGGACACATCATGCGAAGAGAAAGATCATTAGAGAAAGACATCATGCTTGGCAAGATAGAAGGTCAGCGCAAAAGAGGAAGGCCAGCAATGAGATGGATCGATACAATAACAGCAGCTAGGGGTTCCAGTCTGTCAACAATGAAACGCCTGACTCAAGACCGAACACAATTTAGGATAGCTATCCAGAGGGTCGCCATGAGTCGACTCCGACTCGACGGCACTTAACAACACTTTAATTCCATAAATGAACTCAATACAGTTTTCTTTTAAAACTCTCAAATAGTAATAGAAAAGAAAGTCTCTTCTTCCCTTTTCCAAACTCAGCTTCAAAAAATCTTTTTCCAGGACTTTAGGTTTTCAAACCAAAGGCTGAGTTAAGTTTCTTTTCTCAGAAGAAAACTCCTTTCTTCTACCCTACACACACTTCATAACTTTAAGACATATAATCCATCAGGCAGTCCCAAAAAGAGCTGTTAGAGACTATCCTCTTTCCAGCCAACGCGGATTTTACATAACTAACCTGAGCTGTACACACTGGGCTCAATTAGAAAATTCAGAGTTTGCCAAGTCTCACACTCTTTTTTTCTCACTTTTCACCAAATAATCCATACTAAGCTCAGAACTGATCAGTTCTCAATAAATTTCAGGTCTTTGATCAGATTCTCTAACCCCCTACAACTTGCAAACACAACCTACTCTTCTTCATCAACCCAACTGCCAGTTTCTTGTCCCCTTCACACATTCTAACACCAACTGTCTAGTGCCCTTCCTCTCCCAACCCTGCAAATAATCCTCAGCACTACTGAGAAAAGACCAAAAGCTCAAAGATCCTCCCTTAAAAGTATTTTTCCTCAACAAATTAGACCATTTCTATATTTTCTGTGCTGTTTCTTATTCACTTTTGGGATCTCCAGCCCCAGAATATCCCTTTCCTGGCAACCGCTACCTTTTTGGGGCCAACCAAACCCAAATTCCAAGGCCTCCAGTCCATCTGCTTATTTTGGGCCCACCTGGCCCAATTGCTTCTGCTCCTAGGCCTCTCCCCTAGCATCAAGGACAGCTATGGACTCCCCTTAACGCCTCTAAGCAGCCCCCCACTGTGATCGGAACAGCTATGAACACTGCGGCTGCACCAATCACAACTGGCTATTTTCTCCAAGGCTCCAAACACACAGGCCGGGACCCAGAGCATGCCACGGGAGTGCAGCTTACCTGTGCCCATGGCTCCCCCAGCTCACTTTAAAAAAAAAAAAAAAAAGACAGACCTCATGACCTCCAGTTCTTTGGCTGCTATGTAGACAGATTTTTTTTTCTAAACCCACAGCACCTCTTCATTGCCTTCCCTGCAGCCGTAGGGAAGGAGAAAAAAAAAACAAAACCCCACACAAGCTGCAACAGCAGTGCCTGAACTGACCTCAATCAGCAGAGGAGAAAAAAAAACCTCTTCCTGGCTGCCATCAGCAGCCTAGTACCCTCTCTGGGCACAGAAAAAGTAAGTTTTTAACCCCTTGGGTTACATTTAGCTCACACATCAGCTGATTCTGTTCTTTACCTGATTCAGAGGTCTGACCTGAAGCAGGGGGTTGATGTGTATACCCCCGAAACGTGACACATCGTTACCTTATTGACCTGCTGAGGCTAACATTGATTCATCGCTGCAAATAACGTTCTTCCAGCCTGCTTTCGTTTTGCACAGCTAAGTACAGCTATCTTTTAATGAGAGCTGTTTTAAATTTGTTTTATAATTGATTAAAAAGGACGGGCCACTGTGGTAGCAGGTACAATCCTGTATACTGTGCTGGCCATTCCAACAAAAAAAGTTTTGTTTGTGGTTTACTGTATGCTGGGATCTCTTTGGACTTTTACATAGAAGATGATGGCAGATAAAGAACATACTAGGGGTGTGCATTCATTAAGATGTCTTAAAAATCTAAGGCATGCTAATTTGATTTGATACACACTAATTGACTTGTTGTTACATGTCATCAAGTCAGTGTCGACTCATGGCAACCCTCTGGATAGTTGTCCTAAACTGTGTTCGGTCTTCAGTCAGGTGGTTCATTGTTGATAGAGTGGCATCCATAGCTGCTGTTATTTTATCGATCTAATCAACTTAATGTGCTTTAATTCATTGGCTAGTGCAGTACTTCTCAACTAGTGTGCTGCGGTGGTGTCAGCCCAAGGCATGGTTTTTATTTTTATTTTGTATGGTTTCATGAAGCTCTTCTCCATCCCTATTGGGAGTGCCCCAGAGAACAGCGCTCTGCTTCCCACTGCGGCCTTCCCTCCCAGACTGTGAGCTTGGAGGAAAGAAAAGCCATTGCTCCCTATTATACCCCTCCCTTCATGTCATTCAAGTTAGTTGAAACATTATATCCTTTTCAACGAGTGCAAAACACCCGCTGCTAGAATCTTAACAGGTACCTCAGGATGTCAACATATCACACCCACCCTCAAGAGCTTACACCGGCTGCCAATAGCTCAAAAGATAAAGTACAAAGTCACCACTACTATCTACAAAATTCTGCACAACTCATCAGTTCCGTGCCTGGATACACTAAGCAGTAGAGCGCCCTCAACAAGGATAAGAAGATCAGCAAACCAGAACCTTCTAGTCATCCCTTCCCTCAGGACTAGATGCACCAAGCAAACGAACATTAGAGCCTTCTCACTGTTCACCCCCACACTCTAGGACTCACTCCCAGAACACATAAGATCCACGCAGTCTATACAGGATCTGAAAAAGCTACTAAAGACTCATCTTTTCATAGAACACTACAGTGCTAACGAGATCATGTAACTCCATACAAGTTAACTACTATCACCACCTGCAAAAATATATAAATCCCCCGTTTTTGTTAATTCCAAGTTGGTACCGCCTCTAAGTTCTATGTACATAAGATATGCCATACTGGGTCAGACCAAGGTCGATCAAGCCCAGTATTCTGTTTCCAACAGTGGCCAATCTAGGTCATATGTACCTAGCAGTTTCCCCAAGGGACACAGGTTCCACAATGCTTGTATTGGTTCAAGCATTGATATCCTGGGTCCCTTCTTAATAATGGTTTATGGACCTTTCTTCCAGGAACTTGTCCAAACCTTTTTTAAACCCAGCTACACTAACAGCCTTTACTACATCCTCCGGTAACAAATTCCAGAGTTTGATTACACGTTGAGTGAAAAAATATTTTCTTTTATTAGTCTTAAATAGTTTACCCTGTAGCTTCATTGCATGTCCCCTAGTCTTTCTATATTCTGATAAGGCAGGGCCGGATTTACCTTGAGTGAGGCCCTACGCCAACAAAAATTGTGGGCCCCCAGCAGGGGCGGCCCAAGGGGGGTGCGGACCTCATTTGCATAAGGGGCCTCATTTGCATAAATATTTGCATAATGTTACCATATACTAACTTTTAGTAAACGTGCCTCTTAATGAGTGTATGGATAAAGAAAGACTAAAAGATTTCTACATTACTATAATCCAGTGCCAACTGCCAGACACATTAGGAACTACTACAAACACTGCCCATAGTAAACCCGCCGTATCCTAACAGCACTACCAGGACTCACAAAGCACCATACTCTACCAATCAAAAGGCAACACTGCAAATATTAAACCAATACATTTCAGAGAACAACAATACATGACCTACTGGGGAAAGAGAACAAGTGGCAATGTCAAATAGGAATTATATAAACAGAACACCTCAGCTCAGTTACACATGCAGAACATAGACCATCACCAAACAAGTAATCACAATTTAGAAATAGGAAGACAATAATTAAACTGGGAATCCCAAAAGCCAAACTTGGAATGTACAACACTGTAGAAATAAAACTATACATTAATTTGCTCTTGTACTAAACAAAGCGCAGATGTTAATGATGCACATTTACCAGAGCTGACATATTCCAATTAATAAATTCAAAATAAAGAGATATTTTTCTACCTTTTGTGCATTTTTTTCAGCTGCAATTGCTCCAGCCACTTTCTTCTGGTTTCTTCGTGTCTTCTGCTAACTCTCCATCGTCTGCTGTCCATTTGTCCTTTCTTCTCTCTTCTAGATTTTTTTCCATTCTCTCTCTACATCTGCTTTAACATACTAATCTTTCTCCTTTTGCTCTTTCCTCATTCCTATTTCATCCACTCAAATTTTACCCCTCCATCCTCAATCCCCACTTACTCTCCCAATACCCGGCCAATTGTAGATTTTTTATCCCTCCCACACAAAATATTTTTCCCTTCTCCATTTTACTCTTCCAGCCCCATCCCATTCTAATCCTCCCCCAACATCAGCTCCCTTCTAGTTCCAGCCTCACCCAGCATCCATTCCCTTCTAGTCCCTGCATCAGCCCATTTCCAGTCCTAGCCATCCATCAGCCCATTTCCAGTCCTAGCAACCCCCAACCCACTACCAGTCCTAGCCCCCCATCAACCCACTTACAGTCCTTAACCCCCCATCACCCCATTTTCAGTCCTTAACCCCCCATCACCCCATTTTCAGTTTAAGCCCCCCCTATAACCCATTACCAGTCCTAACCCCCCATCAGCCCACTTCCAGTCCTAACCCCATCAACCCATTTCCAGTCAGCCCCCCATAGCCCATTGCCAGTCCTACCCCCCCCCATCAGCCCATTACCAGTCCTAATCCCATCATCCCACCTCCAGTTTTAACCCCCCAGCCCATTTCCAGTCCTAGCCCCCCATAGCCCATTACCAGACAACCCCCATCAGCCCACAGCCGATTACCATTATTAACCCCCCCACAGCCCATTACCAGTTCGAAGCCGCCACCAGCCCATTACCAGTCCTAACCCCATCAGCCCACCTCCAGTCTTAACCCCCCAGCCCATTTCCAGTCCTAGCCCCCCCCCATAGCCCATTACCAGACAGCCCCATCAGCCCACAGCCCATTACCAGTCTTAACCCCCCCCCTAAAGCCCATTGCCAGTTCTAAGCCCCCCCCAACAGCCCACAGTCCATTACCAGTCCTAACCCCATCAGCCCACCTCTAGCCTTAACCCCCCCCAGCCCAGCCCAGCCCAGCCCAGCCCAGCCCCGCCCCGCCCATTTCCAGCCCCAGCCCCCCAATAGCCCATTACCAGCCCTACCCCCCCCAGTCCATTTCATGCCCCAGCCCCCCCAATAGCCCATTACCAGACCTACCCCCCCCCCCCATAGCCCATTACCAGTCCTACCCCCCCCCCCCCCGGCCTAAAGAAAAATGTAATTTAAAAAAAACCTGGTGGCTGCCGCCGCGGGGCCCCCTCTGCTGCCGCGGGGGCCCCGTCTACAAGCTGAAGCGGTGCGGTGCGGTGCGGTCGGGTCGGGTCCGGTCGGGTCTCTCCCTCCCTCCTTCCCTCCCTGCAGGCTGCGAGAGACGCGAAGATAGAGCGTCTCCTCGCGTCTGTGTTAAGCCGGCAGGGGCTGATGGGAAATCCCATCAGCCCCTGCGGGCTTAACACAGACGCGAGGAGACGCTCTATCTTCGCGTCTCTCGCAGCCTGCAGGGAGGGAAGGAGGGAGGGAGAGACCCGACCCGACCCGACCCGACCCGACCGCACCGCACCGCACCGCTTCAGCTTGTAGACGGGGCCCCCGCGGCAGCAGAGGGGGCCCCGCGGCGGCAGCCACCAGGTTTTTTTTTTAATTGAGTAAAAAAAAAATTACCTGGTTCTTTTTTTGTGGGCCCCTGCCGGCTGTGGGCCCTACGCCATGGCGTACATGGCGTATAGGTAAATCCGGCCCTGTGATAAGGTAAACAATTGATCTACGTTTACCCGTTCCACTCCGTTCATTAATTTATAGACTTCTATCATATCTCCCCTCAGCCGTCTCTTTTCCAGGTTAAAGAGCCCTAACCTTTTTAGCCTTTCTTCATAGGAGTATCCTTCCATCCCCTTTACCATTTTGGTGGCTCTTCTCTGAACCTTTTCTAAAATCGCTATATCCTTTTTAAGATACGGCGACCAGAATTGCACACAATATTCATGGTGCGGTCTCACCACGGAACAATATAGAGGCATTATAATATCTTTTGTTTTATTTTCCATTCCTTTCCTTATCATACCTAGCATTCTATTTGCTCTCTTGGCCGCCGCTGCACACTGGGCCGAGGGTTTTAACATGGTATCCACAATGACGCCTAAATCTTTTTCCTGGGTGGTGGTTCCTAATGTGGAACCTTGCATCATGTAACCATAGTTTGGGTTGTTCTTCCCTAGGTGCATAACCTTGCACTTGTCCACATTAAATTTCATCTGCCATTTTGATGCCCAGTCTTCCAATTTATCAAGATCCTCTTGCAATTTTCCACAATCCTCTTTGGTTTTAACAACTTTAAATAGTTTTGTGTCATCTGCAAATTTGATAACCTCACTCGTTATTCCACTTTCCAGGTCATTTATGAATATGTCAAAAAGCAGCGGACCCAGCACAGATCCCTGGGGTACACCACTATTCACACCTTTCTCCATTGGGAAAATTGGCCATTTAGCCCTACCCTCTGCTTTCTATCTTTTAACCAGTTCCTGATCCACAATACTACACTGCCTCCTATCCCATGACTCTTTAGTTTTGCCAAAAGTCTCTCATGAGGGACCTTGTCAAAGGCTTTCTGAAAGTCCAGATACACAATATCAACCAACTCACCTTTATCCACCTGATTATTCACTCCTTCAAAAAATCATAACAGATTAGTAAGACAAGATCTTCCTTGTCTAAAGCCATGTTGGCTGTCTCCCATTAGGTCATGACTATCTACATGCTGAGTAATTTTATTCTTTATGATGGTTTCTACCATTTTTCCCGGTACTGATGTCAGGCTCACCGGTCTGTAGTTTCCCGGATCACCCCTGGAACCTTTTTTAAAAATTGGTGTTACATTGGCGATCCTCCAATCTTCAGGTATTAAAGATGATTTTAATGATAGTTCACAGATTACTAATAGCAGGTCTGCAATCTCGTATTTCAGTTCTTTCAACACCCTTGGATGTATACCATCCGGCCCAGGTGATTTGCTACTCTTCAGTTTATCTAATAGTTGTAATACATCTTCCCGATGTATCGATATTTCCTTCAATTCTTCCACACCTTTAAATACCACTTCAGTCATGGATAACATCCCTACATCTTCCTCAGTAAAGACTGAAGCAAAGAATTCATTCAGTCTCTCCACTATCGCCTTGTCGCCTCTTAGTGCTCCTTTATAACCCCTTTATCATCTAATGGACCAACTGACTCTCTCACAGGTTTTTTGCTACGAATGTACTTGAAAAGGTCTTTACTTCGCGTTCTTGCTTCCGCAGCAAGCTTCTTCTCAAATTCTCCCTTTGCCTGCCTTATCAATGCCTTGCATTTGACTTGCCAGTGCTTGTGCTGTTTCCAGGTTTCGTCGTTTGGCTCTTTTTTCCATTTCCTGAAAGATGCTTTTTTGGCAACAACAGCCTCTCTGACCTCACTTTTAAACCATGCTGGCAGTTTTTTGGACTTCCTTCCACTTTTCTTAAAGCGTGGAATACAGCTAGTCTGGGCTTCCAAGATAGTATTTTTCAACAACAGCCAAGCCTGATGTACGTCTTTAACCTTTGCAACTGCTCCTTTTAGTTTTTTCTTAACTATATTCCTCATTTTATCATAGTCTCCCTTTCGAAAGTTAAAAGGTAGTACTGTGGATTTCCTTACTATCCCTCCTCCACTAATTAAATCAAAGGCGATCATGCTATGATCACTATTGCCAAGTGGCCCCAACAACCTCATCTCTTGCACTAGATCTGGTGTTCCACTAAGGATTAGGTCTAATATGGCTTCCCCTCTGGTCGGTTCATGAACCAGCTGCTCCAAGAAGCAGTCATTTATTTCAACTAGGAACTTTATCTCCCTAGCATGTCCTGCCGTGACACTGACCCAGTTGATACTGGGGTAGTTGAAATCACCCATTATTATTACTGTGCTGTAACTTTTGTTAGCTTCCTTGATTTCTTTGAGCATTTCATCATCCATTTGGTCATTCTGGCCAGGCACTCGATAGTACACCCCCACTGCCATTGCCTTCCCCCTTTTACATGGAATTTCAATTCATATAGATTCTACAGCAGATTTTGTTTCCTGCAAAACTTTAATCCTTTCTGACTCAATGCCCTCTCTAACATAGAGAGCAACCCCTCCACCAATTTGATCAGCTCTATCATTACGATATAGTTTGTACCCAGGTATCACAGTGTCCCACTGGTTGTCGTCTTTCCACCATGTCTCTGATATTCCAATCATATATAACCTTTCATTTAGTGCTATATATTCTAACTCTCCCATCTTATTTTTTAGACTTCTAGCATTTGCATACAAGCATTTTAGAGAATGTATTTTATTCATATTAATTTGGCTATTGTTAGACATGGGTAATTTAGGATCTTTAAGCTTTGTCTGCTCCATACTTGAGGGCATTTGGGCTACTTTACTCTTTTGTGGAACCTCTCTGCTTTTGGTAGTATCCTTCAAAGATACATTCTTCCAAACCATCTGCTCTTGGGCGACTGTCGGCTTTCCCCTAATATCTAGTTTAAAAGCTTCTCTATCTCCTTTTTAAAGGTTAATGCCAGCAGCCTGGTTCCATCCCGGTTAAGGTGAAGCCCATCCCTTCAGAAGAGCCCCTCCTTTCCCCAGAATGTTCCCCAGTTCCTAACAAATCCAAAACCCTCATCTCTGCACCATTGTCTTATCCACGCATTGAGACTCCGGAGCTCTGCCTGCCTTTTGTAACTACAGCTCAACCGAGTTTGTTCTCTGTAAACCGCTTTGGCTTACGGGTAGTATATATTTTTAAAAAAAAACCTTAAATAAATAAATAGTGACTGGAGTAGGCACTACAGAGCAAAGAACAGCACCTACTCTAGTTTTCTCTTCTGTCCTAGAGCCAAAATGCAGCACTTAGGGCTTGCTGTTGGGGAAGAAATATTTGTTAAGCAATTTCACTTTATTCTCATCAGCCTCTACATATTCCTCCCCTTAACACTTGAGGCTCTCAATGCCACTTTTGCACATCTTACCTAAAAACGTCTTCTTCCCATTAGCATCTTTGCTTTCGTGACTACTTTACCAGTTTTCCATAACTTCTGCAGATATAGTGTAGTTACTCACCTGTAACAGGTGTTCTCCAGGAGCAGCAGCAATCAGTCCTCACATATGGGTGATGTCGGCGCCGACGGAGCCCCCATGCGGAGCATTTCCCCAGCTTTCAAAGAAAGCCTTTGGGAATGCAGCACACATGTGCGGTCCCCTTCCCGCCCAAAGGTGCCATCTTGCTCAGTCTGATGACATAGCTATAGACAGCAAAAACCAAAATGAAAGATATGACTGCAACTCCAAGGGGAGGAGGGAGGGTTGTGAGGACTGATTCCTGCTGCTCCTGGAGAACACCTGTTATAGGTGAGTAACTACGCTTTCTCCAGGACCAAGCAGGAAGTCAGTCCTCACATATGGGTGACTCCCCAGCTTAAGGCTACTGGGGACCCAAAGCTGAAAAATGAGCTCCCTCTAGAGCCTCAGCATGTGTGAAAAGAATCTTCTCTGAGAACGCCCCTGTACGGTAGCCCAACACCAGAGCCGGAGGGTAGGAGTTGCCTATACCTCAAAGAGATTACGGAGTACCGCCTGCCCGAAAGCACTGTCCCTGCGGGACTCCCTCTCGAGGCAGTAGTGGGCTGCAAAAGTCTGGCTTGAAGACCAAGTAGCGGCCCGGCAGATGTCTGCCAACGGAACAGAGTGGAGATGAGCCACTGACGCAGCCTTCGCCCTGACACAGTGGGCCGTGACTCAACCCTGTAATGAGAGGCCAGCTGCCCTGTATGCCCAGGCGATACAGTCTGCTACCCAGATGGACAAGGTACGCTTGGAAACAGGCAACCCCAGCTTATTAGGGTCAAAAGAAACGAAGAGCTGTACAGCCCTTCGGTGTCCCTGTGTACATTAGAACATAAGATATGCCATACTGGGTCAGACCAAGGTCCATCAAGCCCAGTATCCTGTTTCCAACAGTGGCCAATCTAGGTCATACGTACCTAGCAGTTTCCCCAAAAGACACAGGTTTCGCAATGCTTGTACTGGGTCAAGCATTGATATCCTGGGTCCCTTCTTAATAATGGTTTATGGACCTTTCCTCCAGAAACTTGTCCAAACCTTTTTTAAACCCAGCTACACTAACAGCCTTTACTACATCCTCCGGTAACAAATTCCAGAGTTTGATTACACGTTGAGTGAAAAAATATTTTCTTTTATTAGTCTTAAATAGTTCATTGCAGCTTCATTGCATGTCCCCTAGTCTTTCTATATTCTGATAACGTAAACAATTGATCTACGTTTACCCGTTCCACTCCGTTCATTAATTTATAGACTTCTATCATATCTCCCTTCAGCCATCTCTTTTCCAGGTTAAAGAGCCCTAACCTTTTTAGCCTTTCTTCATAGGAGTATCTTTCCATCCCCTTTACCATTTTGGTGGCTCTTCTCTGATTAAGGTAGAAGGACAACGCCCTCCTACAGTCCAGAGTATGCAAGACCATCTCAGCCCAGCTGCCATGCGGCCTGGGAAAGAAAGTCGGAAGAACCACCTCCTGATTGAGATGGAAGGAGGAGACAACCTTTGGAAGGAACTTAGGGTGAGTCCGCAAGACTACACTGTTCCTATAGAACCTAGTGTATGGTGCATCTGACACCAGGGCTTGAAGCTCGCTCACTCTCCTTGCTGAGGTAAGAGCCACCAAAAACAGCGCTTTCCAGGAGAGAAAACGCAAAGGGCAAGTAGCCATAGGCTCAAATGGTGGGCAAGTAAGCTGTTGCAAGACCACATTCAAATCCCACTCAGGGGCAGGTGGACGAACCGGAGGCTTAAGCAAAAGCAGGCCTCTGAGGAAGCGAGTCACCAAAGGGTGGCTTGAAAGAGCCTGGCCCTCCACCGGCGAGTGGTGCGCTGAGAGAGCACTGAGATGGACCCGAACAGAGTTGGATTTAAGGCCTAGGTTGGAAAGGTGAAGCAAATATTGCAGCACCACTGGTACCAGGCATGAGAAAGGATCCTCCTTGTGTTGAGCACACCAGATGGAGAACCTACACCACTTGAAGGCATAAGATTTCCGGGTGGACTGCCTCCTGGAGGCCAAGACCACGTCTTCCACTTCCCTAGGCAGCAGTAAGGGTGCTAGAACTACCCTTTCAGCAGCCAGGCCATCAGATTGAGGGACTGGAGGTTGGGGTGTAAGAGATCCCTGCTCCTGAGACAGGAGATTTGGTTGCATCCCCAGAGGAAGAGGAGTGTCACCACTAGTTGCAAAAGAAGTGGGAACCACGGTTGCCTTGGCCATCTGGGGGCCACCAGGATCACCGAGGCCTTGTCCCGGAGCACTTTGAATAGTGTCTTGGGCACTAGAGGTGTGGGAGGAAACGCATATAGGAGGCCTGAAGACCACGGAATGAGAAACGCATCCGCTGCTACTCTGAGAGGATGCGGTTGTCTGGAGCAGAACCTGGGCAGTTGATGGTTTAGTGGACTGGCAAAGAGATCTATGTTTGGAAGACCCATCTTAAGAAGATTTGTTGAACGACCAGAGGATTCAACTGCCATTCGTGGGGCTGTAGGATCCTGCTCAATCTGTCTGCTAGGCAATTCTCCTGCCCAGGGAGATAGACTGCTTTGAGGAGTATGCCATGATTGACTGCCCAGGTGCACAGGTCCTGTGCTTCTTGACAGAGAGGGCGGGACCCTGTGCCCCCCTGTTTGTTCACATAGAACATAACAACTTGGATTGTCTGTCTGAACTAAGACGGACTGGTGAGAGAGGACATGAGAGAAAGTCTGCAGAGTGAAGCGGATAGCTCTCAGCTCCAAGAGATTGATCTGCTGTGCGGCCTCCCATGGAGACCACAGGCCCTGAGTGCATGCTCCCTGGCAATGTGCACCCCAACCCTGAAGAGAAGCATTGGTCGTGAGCACTTGGGAGTGTGGAGGTGCCTGAAAAGGCACTCCTTGCACCAGATTCGGAAGATGAAGCCACCACTGCAGAGAAGAAGAAACCCGCGAGGTCGGCGTTGGTGGACGCACTTGGCTCCTCGAGGGCCAGGTCACATAGCCCCAAACGCCGTCCCGGGTCTTTGGAGTCGGAGAGGCCTGCTAAACAACCTCGTGTGGAGATGGAGTCCCCGAGTCACGTGAATGCTATAGTCCTTGTTGACTCTCCTCCGGGGGAAACGGAGGACGAGGAGTCCCCGGACAGTTTTCGGGCCCGGTGTGTCCCTTCGGACTCACCAGAGTCTGAGCCTTGGAGATGGTTCCCCCCCCCCCCCCCGGAGGACACCTGGTTCGCGGACTTCGTGCGGGACATGGCCAAGTCCTTGGCCTTCCCCGCGGACCCTGAGGAGGAGCCTCGAGCCGAGGAGCTCGAGGCCCTGCAGTATGACTCTCCTCCCAAGGAGGCCTTTACTGTACTGGTTCCTCTGATGCTGGAATGGTTGCTCTTCCGTATGTGGGAGGCACCGGGTCGATTCCATCTATCGAGTCCGCAAGAGCCCCGGGGTTCCAGAAGGCACAGCTACTGCACCATTCCATGGTTGTGGAATCGGCCATGCATCGGCTGAAGAGTCAGAAGATGCACTCCTCGGTGCCTCCCGGCCAGGAGGCCTGGAACCTGGATGCACTCGGTAGAAAGTGCTTCCAGGGCTCTATGCTTGCTTGCCGTGTCCAGATGTACCAGCTGTACATGGGCATGTACCTTCAAGATCTGACAAAGGAGATTGCCAGGTTCTCTGAGGAACCTTTGCGGAGGTTCACAGCCTTGTCAACTGGGATCCGAGAATGCTCGAAGTTTATGTCTCGAGCAGCTTATGTTGACTTCGAGGCTTCGGCCCGAGTAGCCGCGGCCGGCATCGGTGCACGCCATCAGGCCTGGCTACAGTCATCGGACCTCGAGCCATGGGTGCAGGACAAATTGTTCGATGTCCCCTGCCGAGGTGAAAGCCTCTTTGGCAAGCCCATGGCTGAAAAGGCTGCAGAACTCGAGTCCGAGACTCTCACCAGGACAAGGCTGTCCAGGAAGACCTCTGCCGGACGCGGAGTTAGAGAAGATTCTTTCCTTCTGATGCTGATGGCTCCTCAACGCCTTCGAGGACATCTTCCCACATGGGCCACAGATCATCGGGTCATGATCGGGCCCGAGGCAGCGGAGGCAGCAGTCATGTGTGTCGGTGAGAGACATCAGTTTCTTACACCGATCACACTTTTTAAATCCTCTGGCAGCCATCGGGGGAAAAAGGGCCCCTGCAAGGTCAAAAGACAGGGCTGCCAGTGAAAAATAGAAAAATGGAACGAATGCTAGTCACAAAGGACAAAATCGAAAAATGAAGTCCGGGCTCGATACCGGTGTACCGGGCCCAGGCAGGAAAGGGAAACTGGCGTCGAACTGAAGAAAAACACGGATCCACGCAGAAAATCAACTTTTTTCTCGGGTGAAAACAAAACATGTCCATCAGGTTCCGCAGAAAAAAGAAGACTGAGCAAGATGGCACCCTTGGGCGGGAAGGGGACTGCGCATGCATGCTGCATTTCCAAAGGATTTCTTTGAAAGCTGGGGAAATGCTCCGCATGGGGGCTCCGTCGGCACCAACGTCACCCATATGTGAGGACTGACTTCCTGCTTGGTCCTGGAGAATTTGTCTTCCTCTTTTCAAAATCTCTTATTTATGAAGACTAGCCTCTTTTTCATTACCTTTTCAGCTATTTCTTTTGAAAACCATAGCAGCCTCCTTTTTTCTCTTACTTTTATTTACTTTCCAAACAAAAAGATTTGCTGCCCTTAAAATATCTCCTTTCAGTTTATCCTATTGTTGTTCTACTTCCTCCAGATTTTCCCATGCAGCTAACAAACTCCTTGAGGTATTCCCTTATCTTTGCAAAGTTAGTTTTCCTGAAGTCTAGGGCCCTCACTTTTGAATGAAGCATCTCCATCTGTGTCCTGATATTGAAGCTCACGATCCGGTGATCAATGTATGCCAGATGATCACCTACTACACTATGCCAGCAGGGCAATGGCTTCAAAAGGTATTTGCTACTTTCCCTTCTTTTGAACCTCAAGGCTACAGGAAGAGAAAGCTAATCCAGGTCAATCTGAGGGGCAAGGAGAAAGTTCATTCTCTCCCACCTCCACCAATTTGGCTTCCTTACCCCTCGACTTCCCCAACCATAGGCACACTATGCCTATGTACTTTAATGACTCTTCCACATTTGCTTATTGTATTCCAGTAGATTTGCTGCCTACATACGAGGTGTGACAAAAAAGAAACGAGACTGTCCCATAAATGTTTTATTACAAAATCTACAGAGAAATTATGCATTGTCCCCCGTCAAAGTAATCCCCCCTCCCCAGAGTTAATGCACTTCTGCATTCGCTTCTGCCACGCATGGAAGCACTCGGTAAAGTCCTCCTCCTTGAGGTCCCTCAGCTCCCTCGTCACAGTGGCCTTGATCTCTTCTACAGAAGCAAAATGAGTTCCTTTGAACACAGTCTTCAGCCTGGGGAAGAGCCAGAAGTCACACAGTGCGAGATCTGAGGAATAAGGAGCTTGGTCAAAAGCTGTGATCTGTTTGTTGGCCAAGAACTGCCTCACACTGAGTGTGGTGTGTGCGAGTGCATTGTCAAGGTGGAGCAGCCACAACTTGTCTCGCCACAGAGCCCGCCTGCTGTGCCAAACCTAGTCATGGAGGCGATTGAGGACCTGCTGGTAGAAGTGCTGGTTGACTATCTGACCCTCAGGCACAAACCCATGATGGACCACTCCCTTCTGGTCAAAGAATGTGATCAGAATGACCTTGATCCTTGATTTGATCCATGCTTCTTAGGTCTGGATGACATTCAAGTCTTCCACTGCAGGCTCCCTCTCTTGCTTTCAGGGTCGTACTGGAAGACCCAAGTCTCGTCTTCTGTGATGACTCGGCCAACAAACTCTGGTTCTTCTCCGATCTTTTCTAGCAAGTCTCGACAAACATTGACCCGGTGCTCCTTCTGGTTGTCCGATAAAAGCTTAGGCACCCATCTTGGTGCACAGCTTCTGCATCCCCAGCTCCTGCACCAAGATAGTCCGCACTGACTCCCTGTTCAGGCTGAGCTCTTCAGCTATCATCCGTGCTGTCAATCTGCGATCACTCCGCACCAGCTGGTTCACTCTATCAATGTTCTCAGCCGTCTTTGTTGTGGAAGGCCATCCTGACTTGGGTTCATCCTCCACCTCCTCGCGGCCAGTCTTGAAGCGTTTGTGCCACTCGAAGACTCGCAACCTTGACATTGCATCTTCTCCATAAGCCTTTTGGAGAAGTTGGAGACACTCAGTTGGGTCCTTCTCCAACTTAACCAGAAATTTGAAGTTGATTCTTTGCTCCATATTTCTGCAACTTCCAGTTGCGTGACAAAGCAATGGAGCAGTGCGCTACAAAAAAACCTGAAAAATAAAAACAGAGTGAGAGATGAAAAATATTATAGCAGAATAGTGGCGAGATGTTGCACAACATAGTGACATAATCAGTTAGCCAACTGGCATTGAGTCATGGGCGTGGCTGCCACAGTCTCTTTTCTTTATTATCACACCTCATATACAGTACAGATGTAATCTTACTACTCAGCAAGGGTACCTCATTTACTAACATCATTCATACACAATAGCCGCAAGGTGCATGGCATAAAATGGGCCCTGCAGCACGATTTTCATCTTACCTGCCAAGGCATATGATATGTAGCAAGTGAGGGTGGGAAACGTGGTTTCAGACTGACTGCCAACAGTTTAGGATGCTACAAGGCTCTGCCTTATATGGATGCCTATTTAGTTTAATTGGATGCAAACAGATATTAAAGTCAGAAAACATGAGTTTTTCAACTGATGATATGATTTGTATCACATTTCAAGTTGTGTTGGGAAGGAATGCCATCTTCTAATATAGACATCTGTTTAAGGGCAGCTATAGGTCGGTTGTCACAAAATGGATTGGGGATTACTCTCTTAAAACAAAAGCATTAGCGGTTAGGTATGGAGAGACAGTTATTACATCTGAGCATCTGTAACTGGACAAACATTTTTCTAATAAAGTCTGAGATCTCTTACTTAAGCATCATACTTGATTCACAACTCACATTAAGGCTTTTTATAAATTAAAGGTTGTGTGGTCAATATTTTTAAACTGCATCTGTTAAAACCATTTTCTGCTGCAACTTTCAGTGTTCAAGGCTTTGCTTTCTCCAAGCCTAGATTACTTTACGGCTACTTTGGCCGGCCCTCCTGCAGATTCTCTTAAAGCCTTGCAGCTCATTTCAAGATGTGGCAGTGATGGTTTTGACAGAAAGGGGGAAACATGAACATATTAGATGCAGATTGGCTATTGGATAATATTCAAATTGCTGTTAATGGTGTTTAAGATGCTGCAGGGCATGTCATCTGCTTATCTTTGATCATCCTTGGAGAAACAGCAAACTGCTTGCCCCCTTTTGTCTGCAGAATTCCCTTGCTGTGAACGAACACACAACAAGCGAGTGGCATGTAGAGGTCACAGGTGCTTTATTTCAACAAAAATCCCTACGTTTTTCGGCGATTGCCTTCCTCAGGGGGTACACATCCTCAAAGGAACTAAATATAATATAATAAATAAGAACACAATTAAAAATAATAAAAACATTATATGAAACAAATACAAACTAAAACAGTTATATAAATGTAGCTGAATAAATATGAAAACACAATTAAACATCAGTTAAAAGAATCAAAATCAAAAACGTAAGGCCTTACTAATCTGTTATGTTTTTTTGAAGGTGTGAATAAACAGGTAGACAAAGGTGAGTTGGTTGATATAGTGTATCTGGACTTTCAGAAAGCCTTTGACAAGGTCCCTCATCAGACACTTTTGGCAAAACTAAAAAGTCATGGGATAGGAGGCAGTATACTATTGTGGATCAGAAACTGGTTAAAAAATAGAAAGCAGAGGGTAGGGCTAAATGGCCAATTTCCCAATGGAAAAAGGTGAATAGTGGAGTACCCCAGGGATCTGTGCTGGGTCTGCTACTTTTTGACATATTCATAAATGACCTGGAAAAGGGAATAACGAGTGATGATATCAAATTTACAGATGACACAAAACTATTTAAAGTTGTTAAAACCCAAGAGGATTGTGAAAATTTGCAAGAGGATCTTGATAAATTGGAAGACTGGGCATCCAAATGGCAGATGAAATTTAATGTGGACAAGTGCAGTTATGCACCTAGGAAAGAACAACCCAAACTATGGTTAGGGCTTAGGGATCTTCAACCTGGAAAAGAGACGACAGAGGGGAGATATGATAAAGGTCTATAAATTAATGAATGGAGCGGAACGGGTAAACGTAGATCGATTGTTTACATCATCAGACTATAAAAAGAGTAGGGGACATGCAATGAAGCTACAGGATAACCTATTTAAGACTAATAAGAGAAAATATTTTTTCACTCAACATGTAATCAAACTCTGGAATTTGTTACCGGAGAATGTAGTAAAAGCTGTTAGTGTAGCTGGGTTTAAAAAATGTTTGGACAAGTTCCTGGAGGAAAGATCCATAAACCATTATTAAAAGGGACCCAGGATATCACTGCTTGACCGAATACAAGCATTGAGGAACCTGTATCTTTGGGGAGGCTACTAGGTACTTATGACCTAGATTGCCCATTGTTGGAAACAGGATACTGGGCTTGATGGACCTTGGTCTGACCCAGTATGGCATACCTTATGTTCTTATGATTACAACATAATATGCATGTCAAATATAGAAACCCAAACAGGGAAATAGAAAAGAGAAATAAGGAGCAGCTAAGGTGAGGCTTATCTAACATCTGTGGAGTTGGTACTCACAATGGCACACTGTGTAATATCGCTTAAAAAATAAGGCTATAAAGGATAAAACAACGGTATATCAATCTCATTGGAAAGTTCCCATGCCTATGTTCTCATGTAATCTGTGGACCAACTGCCTTGCACTATCCGATCCTGACAATGGGCCTCCCAGTCCAGTGGGCTGGCATCGGTCGTCAACAGAATCCAGCCAGATGTCTCCAGCAGCATGCCAACACCTTCTCCAGCCTCAACTACCAATGAAGCATTATCTGTGTCGCCCACAGACAGGGCAACAGGTGCATGAAGAGGTGACACTGCGCCGACCACCTTTGCAGCATGGCTGTCTGTAAATGTCTCATGTGGGCTTAGGCCCATGGGACCAACTCAATGGACACCACCATGCTTCCTAGGAGTTGCAATTAATGCCAAGCCATAGGAATTCACATACTGAGGAATTGCCGAACCTGCTGCTGCAACGTCTGAACCCTCTTCACGGGCAGAAACACTATGCCGGCATCCATCTGGACATGAGCCCCCAGATACACCAGGTCCTGGGATGGTGCAAGTCAGTATTTTACGAAATTGACTATTGTGACGATGAGAGTGGTATTGAACAGATGGAAACAGAGGAAAATAAGGAATACGCCTTTAAGACAAGAGACAGGCAAGGTTTCCACAGGGTTCAAGCTTCAGATGAACTAAAGAAACACATACTAGCTGAGGCTGAGCCACGCCCAAGCCCTATCGTAGGTGCAGGTTTGAGCTCTAATCACAGGCACATGTGCAGGGAGCAGGGAGTGGTATCAGGAAAGCGGCTTTTTAAGCCAGCCTCAGTGAGAGCAGAGGGAGGAGAAGGAGAAAGAGCAGCTGAGAGTCCAGCAGCTGTGAAGCCAGAGGGTTCAGGAGCAGTGAAGCCTGGTTCAAGGAAGCCAAGAGAAGGCAGATGTGGAAGCTTTACTCCACGTGGGAAAAAGGTTTTAGCAACCAAAGAAGCAGTTCTAAGGTGAAAGGTACGCCTGCTTCAGAGTCCAGCAGATGGATATCTGGGACGTTGCTAATGAGCTGAGCCAGACTGCAGAGCAGAGTGTGCAAAACCCGGTTACAGGAACCCATGCTGAGAGAAGGTAGGTGCAAGCAGTTAGAGACAGAGATAACCAGAACCCAGCCTCGAGCAGAGAGATAGACCTGAATACAATTAAAGTATTAAAGAAACTGTTCCAAGACAGAAAAGCCTACTCTCAAGGTACAACCAGTTATTATCCAGGAGAGCAGCTTTTAGAGGAACTCCAGAAGTTTTTACAAAACAGTAAGTTTGAACGTGTTGTTGAAAACTCAGGGGAAGATAAGCAATGTATGGTGCAAGAGGACATGCAGATTGATCCTTGTGAGGAAGATTCTAGGTGTAATGAAGCACCGAGGGATTGTTCTCTATGTAGAAGGGAGGTTTAATTATTGCTAAGAAAAGGACTGAGACAGGAAGTCTTTGAAGAGCAATATTGTACTTAGCTAGGAGAAAGCTAAGACCTTCTGTTAAACTAAAGAACATTCACTGAACCCTGACTTTATTAACTAAAGCTACATTGGATATAAATGGAATGAATTTACCTGGTTTGAATGACAAGAGGTAGCTGTGAATTAACAAGCTGAAGAATTAGCTGGGAACAGCTGTGATGTGAAAAGGTCTTTTCAGTTCTGAGGTTCCCGATGCAAGTTTTTTCCTGTTATCTTTGGAGAATAATCCTATTTTGCCTTGTGTTTGAATTTGATGCGAAAGGGGAACCCAAAATAAATTTTCTTGTTTTGCCTGAACAAACCCGAGTGGTCATACTACTTTGTCTTTAAGCAAGAACTACAACGCCCAGAATTCCCTGGTGGAAAAAATCAGTGACTCTTTGTTTAAGGACAAATAAGGCAGCCCTTTTTGCCCTAAGCCTCTGGCCTAGGCAAGGGGGTACGACACTATCCAGCCGAGCTTCTATAGAAACTGGATAACACTCGCTGTGGCTCTTTCACTCTCCTCTGTGCTCTGATGAGCCAATTGTCCAAGTAGGGATGCACCAGAATGCCCTCTTGACGCAGTGCCACTGCAACCAGTACCATGACCTAGGTGAACATCCATGGAGCCGTTGCAAGGCCGAAGGGCAACGCCCTGAACTGGAAGTGCCTCACTGGCACTGCGAACCGTAGGCATTGTTGGTACTCGGGGTGAATCGGAATGTGCAAGTAGGCCTCCTTTAAAGAGAGGTCAGTAATTTGCCTTCCCAGATGGCCACTATTACCAACCGGATGTCTCTATGCCAAAGTGGGGTATTCGTAGCAAGCGATTTACCTGCTTGAGATCTAAGATAGGTTGAAAAGTCCCTTCTTTTTGGGGACCACAACATCAAAGAGAGTATCGACCATAGCTGCACTGGCTTTTGGGGACGTCCACTATGGTCTGCAACTGTCTTAGTCATTGGAGGGTGTCCTGCACTGCCTTGACCTTGTGCACCACCTTGCAGGACAACCTTACAAAGACATCTGCCAAAGAATGGGCAAACTCCTGATGACTTCCAAGACCCACTAGTTGAAGATGATGCGGCCCAGGCCAGATAAAAGTCCTGCAGCTGACTCCCCACAGGAACGACTTCTGGCCAAGCCTCCGTGTTTCATTGTGGCTTTTCGGGTGCTGCTGCAGCAGTGGAGAAAAAACCTCGGCCTGCTCCTTGAAACTCACGAAAGCCTTGCCCGTGGGCTGGCAAACACCCCCTCTGATAGGGTGCAAAATGCACCAGTGTTGAAATGGCAGAAATTCTGAGGCTGGTCTCTTGGTGGCATCATTGACTACCCCGGCTTTTGCCTATCCTCCGGGAGCCTGTCCCTCTTAGACTCCCCGAGGTCCTTAAATAATTTATCCAAGGCTTCACCAAACAGTAACTTCCCTTTAAAGAGGAAGCTTCCACCACCTAATTTTGCAACCACAGGTAATGATGGGCTGCCACAACTGAGACCATACTCTTAGAAAGACCCCTGATCAGGTCATAAAAATCATCTGCCAAATAGGAAGCTGCAGACTCCAACTGTGCTGCTCCTGGAGGTGGGTCTGGTCTGCCCCTCACCAGTATTTTCCTGAATGCCCTGCATCCAGCACAAACAGGTCCTGACTACAAATGCCCTGCAGACTGATGCTTGCAACGACTGCATTTATATCAAATGCTTATTTCAGCAACGTCTCTAACATTTGGTCTTGCACATCCCTTAGAGCAGAGCTATCTTCCACCGGTATGGTGGTCTTCATAGTAACTGCCAATACCGCTGCATCCACCTTCGGTGAGTGCAGAATTTCTCTTTCCTGCTCTGGGAGAGGATAGAGTCTGACCATCATCCGCATACCATTTAGGGTGCCCTCCGGAACATCCCATTCATCCTGTATCATCTGCTTGATTACCCTATGCAGGGGAAACACCATGTTTTGCGGATGGCTTGAAATAGTGGATCTTCCAGAGGCTCCTCGTCCTTGGGAATGCCTGTCAGCATATTTAGTGCCTTTAAAGATTGTGAGATAAGAGCCGGCAGCTACCCCCCCCCCCCCCTGCCCGAGAAAGACGCATACGAGATTCCTCTTGTGGAATTTCTCCTTCTTCCAGTTCCCTTGGCTCGACCCCCAAGTCCACCTTGTCCTCAAGGCCCACCGGATCTTCTGAGAGGAGGGAACCCATCTTCGTCCAGGGGTCCTCCAATCGCTGTTTACTAACTGCTGGCTCCTCTTCAACCGGCACCTCTGGCAATCTTCTCTTTCTTCCTCTTTCAAGTGCCCTGGAGGGTTCTACTCCTTGCTGCTTCATGCAAAAGGCCTGATGCATAATTAGCACAAAACTCTGGGGAAAACAAACCTGCTTGCGCACTACTCTGATGCGCTGCTTGGTATGTAGAAGGTTGAGGGGTCCCATCTCCATGTCCACCCACTTGAGCAGGGGCAGGGTCCCTCTGTCAGGCTCTTTCACTAGTGCTGGAAGCCCTGGCAGCACGGCAGTACCCCCATGGACCCCGGAGACCTGTGAGACCCCCCTCAGAGGCTTCCATCCACTCTGCTGTGTCCTGGAAGCTTTCTTCTGTGGAGCGGGACTCCGCCTCGCAACTGCGACAAAATCCCATGGCTGAGAGTATGCTATGCTTTGTGCCACATGCCAAACACATGGCTTTGGATGGCATCTTGCAAGACCGAGGAAGGTGAGCCTTCCCCAAACTTAGGGGATACAAATGCAGGCACTTCGCAAAAAATGCTCGTTCTGCTTTTTTTTTTTTTTTTTGCTTTCACCTTAAATTTAAGCCAAGCTGTTCTAATATGCCCCCTGGACGAGGGAAGAGAAAAAAAGCAAACATACACCACAGAAAAAGCCCCTCTGCATTCAAAGCCTGCTTTCCCCTTTTCTGAGTTCCACAGTGAGGTGCTGAAAAATGCGTAGTTTCCCACGCTAGCAAAATGACCCCCTCAGCAACGAGGTACCAATCACCACCCAAGAGGCCTCCAATCTTGATGGAGCACCCCCGTTTAAGCTCCAAAACCCCCCACAAAATTGAAGGGCTTACCTCTCTGCTGGCCAAACACACCTTTCGCATTTGCATCAGGAGACTGAATGCACTGAACGTTGCTCCGCTCAGAGTTCAGCCCCTGCACTGGCCACACTGTCTCTCCACCCAATGCAGGTTCAGGAACTACTTGTCTGCTGGTGTCTGAAAGCTGTTCCTTCCTCTTCACCCCAGAAATGGGCGGTTGTGAATCCTCTCTCTCTCTTTTTTTTTTTATATAGTCTTTATTGATTGAAAACAGCATACTATACAAAGCCCTGTATCACTGGAAATAACAGCCCAACAAAAAGAAAAATTCTCCTTAGTTGTCCCTTCAGTGAGCCAGACTCTGGGATTAGCTCTCTCCAGCTGCTTGGAGACCGGTTTACTTGAGCTGGTGGGTGGTTCCAGCTGTCTAAGAACACTGATGTCCATCAGAGATGACATGCTCAGTCACCAAACTGCTGGTGACAGCTGACAACCCAGATGTTGGGACTGCACTGGAGGGACAATAAGGAACTGGTTTTTAAAAGGCATATGGGTCATATTTCAAAAAATATAAAATATGGAATAGAGTGTAACATCAAGGAAGGATGTAATAAACAAACAGGCAAGGTGATCACATGAATATTGCAACTAACATTGCTACTTTATTAAACACCCTGGAGATCAAATTTCACAAGTGAATTGCACAGACTTTGCCTATAATCAAAGCACTATAACAGATATATTTTCTGTAGAAATATTTAAAGAGTGCAGCTGAACTGTTCTGAAAATGTTTACATTAGCTAGACTTCCAGTACTGACAATATTTTCAATATTCTTCTTTTGTCAGGACAAGACTACTAGCATAGTATTTCTTGAGTTTGTTCCCAGCCCATGACTGGCTAGTGTCTCTAATAAACATATCGTCTCTCTCTTGTACTGAATTAATTATGCAAGTATAAAGCAAACCTAAGATGTTCTGACATGCCCTTCAGGGTATGACAAGGTTACTACTATGATGATTTGGGAAGCTGAAGGATTACCAAGAAGATTAACTCTATATAAAGAATCACTGTTGTCAGATTTATTTTGTTATTTATAGTAACTTGATTAACTGCTCTTCAAAAAGAAGCACATCAGCAGCTAACCAGTCCAAGTGATTCAATGGAAACCACTGCATGATATGATCAAGAGGATTACTGTTAAACCTTAATATACTCTTTCTGCAACAAACCCTTGTCTGTAATCTAAATTAAATAAATATATATATATATATATATATATATATATATATATATACTGTATGCATATACCTACCTCTATGATCCTATACCTCCATAAACTGCTATGTTCCCATTTTCCCCTTACTTTCACCTACATGCAACAGTTGTGGTCTTCATTATTGGCAATCCTGTAGTTCAACCCCATAATGCCCAATATATCCTAAAAAAATAAAGAGGCCAGTGAAATGGCTTTGCACTATATAAGCGCACACATTTGAACATAACCATCAAATAAAACAATTAAAAAATGAAACAGCAAGAAAGCATAATTACTCACCTGTAACAGGTGATCTCTGGGAACAGCAGGAATTTAGTCTTCACATATGGGTATCATCGGTACCAACGGAGCCTGTGCGGGAACGCTCCCCAGCGTCCAATTAGAAAGCTTTTGGGAGCATCCCACAGTGCCTGCGTGCTGCCTTCCCGCCTTTCCCAACTGCCTCTCTCCAGTTGAGTTTTAAAGCTGAGACAAAGAGAGAGAGAGGGAAAGGAAAGAAAAGAGAGATACAACTCCTAGGGGAGGTGGGTGGGTTTTGAAGACTAAATTCCTGCTGTTCCCGGAGATCACCTGTTACAGGTGAGTAACTATGCTATCTCCAGGAACAAGCAGGAATGTAGTCTTCACATATGGGGACTCCCTAGCTACTGATGCCAGGGAGAGACCCCAGAAGTTGTGTGCCCTTGTGAAAGGGCTCCACTTCCCCCCATGGATCTCTGGCCTCCTACCTGGAATGGTGGGTAGGAGTTGATTAAGTATGGAACAGGTGTTGTAGAACAGCCTGATCAAACAAGGCATC